>JAVRKA010000015.1:4800000-7200000 GCA_034508555.1 Venustoraphidia nigricollis | reverse complement strand
GTGTGATGCTACATAGAGTGTAACATTGTATGGAAAACAAGACAAACCAACCAAAGTCGAGTAATTTCGAAGTTTTAGGGAGTTTAACGTTAAATCGAGTGACGTTACATGGAGTTTACACTATATATTGTACCTCTATAATATATGTAAGATAGGTACCTACTTTTTATTGTATCAGTATTTATATCTAAAAATGAAAAGTATCTGGTACCTAACAATTAGATAGAAAAGTGTATTTTATTTAGATCCTTCCATCATTCCATACAGGGCCTTGCAAAGGGAAAATTGTGCCCAGGTTATAGCGTTAATTTTACTTAAGTAAGATTAATATAACAATTGTTATATTAATCTTAGTCGGCGCTTAGGCCTTCTTCGCACGGATCTGCTTCCATGCAAAGCATCTTATAATCTATATTCTATAAGATACTTGCATACAATGTCTCTTGTATGTTTTGAGATAGTAAGGACCTCCCGCAGCTTTGAAGCATTATATTGATATTAATTTTATTTCAAATTACTCAAGAAAAAACATGTCCTTTTCAAGATAATATTGAATAATTATTCATACTTACTTGAACGAATAAATCCATGTTGCAGGTGAATTGCATAGGATGCGTCAGATACAAAAAATCAATGAATTACCACAGATTTATAATAATCCTACATCTGAAACAGCTGAAGAGGTATGTGATCCACAAATTTTAATCACTGACCCAAAAAGATGGATGTTTGGGTCACATGTTTGTATGTCTGACTGAACACGTTTTTTAGAACATTTTTAAAGGCCCCAATACACAGTAGTCTGTAGTGTGCCATGCTTTGCAATGTGCAACAGTAGGCCACTATCACTTGGTGTTCACACAATGGCCCATGGCTCATTTCTGCCTGGCGAAGCACTTGCGATGGACGTGAAAGTAATTAAATAGTATAGCACGCAAGTACCTGTCCCGGTCAGCGGTCGGTGACGAGCTAAGCAATGGGCCACTGTGTGAACACCACAGGCCACGCTACACCACGATTCCTTTGAAGTGTGTCAAAAAACCCGACAACAAATGGATTGCGCACCACGATTCACAATTGTCCGCCACTACAGACCATTACCCCCTGTACACAATGGCGATGGTCTACAATGGCCCACTACAGACCACTGTGTACTGGGGTCACAACATTTTTGAGGGAATTAAGGTAATAATAAATGAATTAAAGGCAATGATAAAACACATAGCTATCACGTGGATTCTATTTTTAGTATCACACATAACACAACACATTATTACTAACTAAACTCACAAAATCATAAACACTATTAGCGCAAAACAATATCACAATATTAGAAATGTCTAATCCAAATACTCGGTCAACACTTTTTTTACTCGACACTACAGTCTTCGACTAATATAATATAAGCTTTATTTCGCTGTGGGGGATGACATAATCATAAAAATATGGTGTTCCAGCTGAGGCCATTCATGAACGAGGTCACCTTGGTTAATTTCGTTCGATCAAAACTACAAATTCTGATGCAATGGAATATTTCTAATGTAACTGAACAACGTTACGTAACTTAACTGTTATTAAAACATCAGGCCTGTCGTCGCTAGTCGTCTATGCGTCAGCTAGTATTCTTGAATTTGCCGCTCAGTGTATATGGCACTTCCATTTCTCCCATTTTATTTTTTAATTTATCATTAATCAAGGGCCGACGTTGATGTGGTTTTACCCCTTCCCTCCGGACTACCATCGCTCTCCCACTTATGGCAGCCCTGTAAGTTGTTCAACTTATAGATCAAGACTATTTCCTCAACGGTTACAGCGTAGATATAATGCTGGGTTGCAGAAAAATTTGATTTGATAGTGACATCAGATGTTTGCAATGTTTTCTTATGGAGAAATATGTGTGGTCATAATCTAGTCGTTGTCAAATCGATTTTGTAACAATGCTTTCTGCAACCCGTTTAGTTGCTAATAACTAGGGTTTTGTGACAAATATTGAAGGGCTAGTCACAAATAGACATACAAACATACTATGACTTTAACACAACATCCTTCTTTTTTGACCAAAGATTCCAAAGTAATAAAATAAAACCTGACAAGTGCGCCAACGGTTCTGTAGCATGAACCATATTAACTATCTTTAACTTTCGTAAACTATACCTGTACATACTTATTTTCGAAATTTGAACTATACTGGTTTTGGAAATAGAAGGGATGAATCACTTTTCAAGATGCATTTTCTGGAAAACCTCAATAAGTACTTTCCATAAAATTCTGAAAATAGTTTTGAGATGATCGAGTTGTAGGTATCAAATTTAATATTTTTTCTTCTGTAGTATGAGAATATTATAAAAAACCTGAGGAAAGAACTTGAAGAAAAATGTGAACTTACCTCTTCTTTATTGAACACTTTGGAAAATGTCAATAATGATCAACAAAAGCTGTTTAATTGTGAATCAAAAGCTCAAGAAGAAATAACAAAATTGAAAGCAGACAATGAAATGCTGAAAAAACAGCCTGAAAAATGTGACGCTGAAACTCAAGTGAATATAATAGTCAATAATCCACCAGAAATTATGCCGGATAATCAAACAGAACTTATAAAACCTGTTCAAACAAATTAACACACTTTGATAATATAATGTTTCACATTGTTTTTGTTTTGATTTTCAGTTTCTTTATTTATAAAACTTGATGTTATTGTTCTCTGTTTAATTAATTAAGAAACATGATAATATTGGGTCGTTCTTTATTCCAACTTCTTATTTAAAAATATGTAAACAGTATAATACATGAAATAAATACATTTATGAACATTAACACTATAAAAATATATTAATTTATTGTTATTGTAACACTGTGAAATATGTAAAAACCTATTAGTTTAAAAATAAAAATATCACATTTTTTCAAATTAAAATCTACGAACAAGCCAATACTGGAATATTTACGAAATATTTAAACTGTTTCCATTTTGTGATACTTCGCTTAAACCCAGGTTTCCTAAAATGTCGGTGAATGACGTCACAAAAACATGTGAACAGAAGTAAATGAATGCCACGTTTTTACGTTATGATGATATTCACCGCTACTGAGAAAACCACATCTATTTACTTCTAAGTATACTTTTTTTGTGACATTATTCACCATCATATTACGATATCGCAAGATTAGGAAACCAAGGTTTCAAAGCCATTTCCATTTAAGGCCAGCGCAACGCGCGATTTAGAAATTGTATCGCGACTGCATTTGACAATTACTCAACTACACAAAATTTCGATGGCGCGATTTGGCAAAAGCATGGAGATTCAACGTACTGTCGCGCGTGTGACTTACAATCTACAAGTGGCTGAATCGCACAATCGCGATACAAACAGCAGTATGTGTGCACTGGCCCTTAATATACAGCTGAGTTAGCGACATAAGTTGAGAAGAGCTGAGCTGTGTCAGCCAAATGCGGGATTAGTTCATATGGTTTACACATAGGCATAGAAATATAGAGACAGAGCATGTCTAGGGTTTTAGATGAGGGTGGTAAAACCGATTAAGGGACGCGACAAGGTGAGTGATGTCTGCTTCTCATTGGCCGGCGGACTGCGCATGTCCAGTGGCAAGAAATGTATGTTGGTAGTATGTGCAAAAAAAAGTTTCTTTTGTATGCAGCACGTGTTCTGTGAATCATATCAAATTCCGACCATTATTGTTATAGATAATTTTCAGTAATAAAGAGTAAATATTTATTTGTGTTGATGACTTCTATCACAAGAATAATAATTACGTTTGAATTTCATGCCACTAAACATGCGCAATGCGTCGGTTAATCTAAAATCGACACCATTCTTACTTTGGACCATCCCTCAATGAATTCCCCCCCGCAGCTTAATACTCCATCTCTATAATTACTAGATCCATGGGTTTACATGATTCAATGAAAGAAAATGTGTCTTTCAAAATCTTCCTTAGTCGCTGACAATAATGATTGGAATATTTGTTCAATAAAATTAATATAACAAATAGAATTTAAATAATTAAAAATATAACACAAACGCATTTTAAGAAGTGATGTAACAATATTATCTAAAAAATGAAAAGCCCTTACAGACCAAAGCAAACGGACGATGACAAAAGCGCATAAGGCGTTGTCTTATGGAGCTAGAAGCAATTTGGAGAGACATGACTGTGTGTTGTATTCGCTCACACCAAGTTTCATTTTCGAGTTTGATTAATTATCGTCTTTAAAGTGTCACACTACGAGCGAAAACCAGCAGTGGTTTTATAAAAAAAATGGAATGTGTTCGGTAACGATGACACATCAAATACAACGGTTCCGGATATATTTGAGCACATATGCCTTCGCTAGGTCTTCTAATTCCAAAATTCTAATTGATTTTCACCGTGTTTCGGAATTGACATCAAATTTCTGTAATACCTTGATTGACAACGTGATCAGATTTGTAAATACTTAATCAGTCAACCGTGTTTAAATTTTTCGCTTTATAATTTATAATTAAACTTAGTTCCTATTTCAAAACAATGACTCGTGCTCTCATTTTAAAATTTAGATCATATTTTGTTCAATAATGGTATGGCAAAATAAGACGATTAATTTCATTACAGACATCCTGTTTGCGACATCTAAGATATTATCTCTAATCCTAAAAATATTGGTACCTGAACTGAACTCTGAAGACCTGGAGCCTTCGAGTGTGTTGAATCTTCGGTCTGTAGATGGCTTTATGTAACATTGGTTTCTTCTCTTTGAAGAGTCCATCAAAATGATCAGCGCGTGCAAAGAGAAAAAACCAGCGAGGGCACCCACTATGACGGTACGATAAAAAAACCGCATCCAAATAATTTTATGATCACAAATTCCTTTAAAATCTATTTCTATACTTTCAATTATATACACATTATTTGGGAAGAGAAATGTTTCTTGAAGAATCAAACATTTTTTAAATAGTTAACTGCTCGAACTCTAACAAAGCCACTATGATAGCCCGTAGCGAAAAATAAACAGCTGCTTCGATTTGGATTCCAAGAAACTCGATTTATAGACGTCATTGGCCATAGATCTAGTGGAACTGATTTCAGTTTAGGTACGTCACTGGATTGTCTAGTTGAATGTACGTCTTTTGGCATATTTTTTCCATCGCTCTGAAAAAGAAGGTATATTTCTATAAACAATGTAGGTAAATAAAATTGAGGCTTCAGTGAACAGTTTTATTTTTTTGAATGAAAATTAGTTGTAAATATCATGAAACGCAACGTCTCTCTGTTTGTCCTTATAACACAAAAATGACTTATTTGATTTATATGATTTATTTATTATTTATGATTATAGTCTCCATTTTGTTATACTCGGTAGCTTAAGAAATCAGCAGTGACAATTAAATCAATAAAAAACAAACCGAATACAAGCTTCCACGGCACACACTGCCTAAGCCATTGATATATCAATATAATATGGAAGATTTACTAGTGCAACTACTGGCCCCACGTTGGGCGTTTTTTGGTTTAAGTTATTTTGTTATACTAGGTAACACAGGGAATCAGCAGTGACAATTTTACAAAAACAGTTCAAATATAGGTTTTCTTGGCAGCCTAAATTGTTGATATATCAACACGATGTACTGAAGATTTTTGGCCATATGTTCCACAAAAAAGTGCGCTACAGTATAATATAAATTCAATCTTAAACAGGTATTCTACAAACCTGAGCGAAGCCAGACCGGGTTGCTATCAGAAAAAACATAGCCTGTTTGGGCTGAATAAAACAAAGGTAGTTTTTAACAATAATTTTAAAAAATACTAACCAGGTCAACGTCACAGAAAACGAGACCATATTCCTTTTGAGTCGATTCATAATCTGACGGGTATTTCACAATAGACTGCTTTGGTACAAATGATTCACTTGGTGTATCCGGTCTTGAAAAAGTATCATTAAATTGTGTTGGATCTTCATTTGTTGGTACTTCAACTTCTTGAAAATCCTCGGTAATTTCTGATTTTATTGTTTCAATTTCTTGACGATCATCATCAATTTTTTCTGTTTTGATATTCTGAACATTTATTTTTGCATTTTCCGCTACGTTCACAAAATCTGTGTATCCAATCAACTAAAAAATGTGATAAATCTATATTATTATGAAGAGGAAAAGTTTGAATGTTTGTCACAGGTTATTTTAGGAACTAACTTCTTTCACTGTCTAAAAGCCTACTTTTTTCTGAGAAACATACGATATATACACGGTCATTTGATACACAGGTTATCTCATTGATGAGTTGGAAGATTGTTCAATATTTTTATCAACCACGCAATAATAATTGACAGTACACTATCCAACGAAACAGTCGCCTTAGGGCTTAAGCTATATAATATTATTCTGTTACGGTTAAAGGTGAGCAGTGAGCGAAAATGTAAAGCAAGTCAGGAAGTCTGCATGCAAAAACAAAACTAAATTTGTGTATTACGGCTAAATTATACGAGTTATTATAGTAAAGTAATATATAAATTTATTAAAAAACAAAAAACTTACGAAGCGTCTATCTTTGACCCATTTATCATTTGACACAATCATTTGACCAGCAAACGTCATTTGCACTTCTCCTGCCCCGTTAGTTTGGAGATAGCCATTAAGCCAATCACTGGCTGCGACACTCCAAATAACAGAATTCGTACTGAATAACGAATATGGTTTATAGCCAAAGTTTCGGCAAGGAATAACACTTGAAGTTGGATTAGCTGAAAGAAGTTACAAAATAAAAACATTAGAGTTGAATACTGGCTCGGACACTATTTGACGGAATATCAAGCCTGATTTGATATTTGACATAAATTTTAGTGCAGATTAGATATTTATTTTTACACAAAAAAAAAATACTCACTATTAATCAGTCCATCATCATAACCTTCAAGGACAGCATGCCAATGAGCCAGCCAACAAGCTGAAGTGATGCATCCTCTTTTATGAACAGAAATTGGCACACTTGTGTTCGATAAATCCCAAAATTTCGATGAAGTATCGAAAGATCCAGTATACAACCATCTATCATTTTGAGGAAAAAATAACAAAGCTACAAAATACCAATAAATTAGTATAATATGGAAACAGAATGTTCGATACCGTTTGTAGCATAAATCAATCACGAAAAATAAATCTAGTCGGGTACAAGTATAGAATGAAAATAGATTAACCCATTTACGTACCTGATATAATATTTCTATGAGCCAAAAACGATAAATAAGGTAATAAGTGAACAGTTTTTCCTTCTTCTTTTCGTAACAATGCCATTTGTGTACCTAAATGCCAAACTCCAACAACTCCATTAGTAAAACCAGCAGCTATTTTCCAATGGCCACTCGACTAAAATCAAACCAACAGTAATTAATTAGAATCATTTAAAGCACTAGAAAAGCGCAAAGATATCGATTTTTAACGTACACCCTATAAAATAGCGGCTTTCCAGTATTTTCAACATTTTCAGTACTCGTTTTTTTGATTTTTCACGACTATTTGGCACTTCACTTGTGTAGCAACCGTAACTTTAATGAGTAAACATTACATGTAAGTACCCTCTGTAAGCTGTCCCAGGTATGCAGTGTGTGTAGCAGTTAATAGATATAGATATTGTAAATTATAGACGCTCAACAACAGAATAGCCACTAATGACTTTAGCAGTTGACCTGTCTATAATCTACAACCAATCAGAAGTCTAAAGCTGCGAACACATTTCTCCATTGTGTTGTAACAAAAATCTAAGAGTAAGCCCCTCCGTACCCAGAATCGTTACTGGCCTGGAATCGGTAACTTTACGACTGGTTTACAAGCATGAAAAGCAACTATTTTATAGGAGCTCGGAAAAAAACTTACCCTACTCCAAGACAGTCTTGTTGCTTGATAAGTTGTATTTCCAAAATTCCTATCTAATCTGTTGCACAGTTTTAACTTAAAAACAGGTTTACATTGATAAATATTTTCTTCATCGCTGTAATATATAAAAAAGAACATTTTATTATTGAAATAAAGCGCTGATGAATTATGTAATACGGATACACGAGTTTTATCATGTTCACACTAAATATGAGTCGACTATATCTTGTTTTTGAAGTTTAACTTCTTTAGCGACATATCTGTTTGAAAAAAGTAAAAAATCGAAGAGAAATAGAATCGACTTCTAAAGGGGACGTTAGTTTGTCTCCTAAATTACATGAAACGGAAGAGGATAGAAGTTTATAGTGTGTTGCTAAGGTATGTGTAAATATTATTAATTAGTATATATTTATGGTTAGCGGGTACTTGGACATAAATAAATAAAAATACTAATAATGGACGATATCAACTCAAAAAAAAAAAAAAAAAATTATTAATTAGTTTGGAACGTTTAGATCGAGGATCGAGCAAACTGTTTTTTTTTTTTTTAAAAAGGTATATCCAATTGTATATGTCCACATATATATGCATATGCACATATACAAGAGAATATCACTTGGGGAATTGGCTTCCGCCGTAAGGCATTTTAGCCAGCAACATTAAGTGTGAGATATATCAAATAAATCGACATCACAAAACATCCATGAGCAGAGGTGGGATTCGAACCCACGACAGTTAGGTCGAGAAGCCAGTACGCTAACCACTAGACCATAACTGCCCCCAATACTTAATATCAATCAAATGCTTACCTAAGTTGCTCGGGAAATGGAACAGATATAATGTAAACGTATCCATCCGAACAAGCAATGGCGAGTAATCCGAGCCGTTCACCTGGTTGGAAACAGCCCGACGGACACCATTCCATTTTCCAAATTATGCCATAATTGTGCGCTATACCGAAACACATTTTCGGCGACTCCGTTATTTTACATCTGTAAAATTGTAATATTGAGTAAGGATGTTGTAAAAAACAACTGGCTATCTTTTGATATAATTTGTTTTGATCTATGTATCGGTAATAACACTAAAAACAAAATACAGTCACCTCTCTTTATGAATAATGTCTTCAATTTTTTAGTCAAGGATTGCAATTAGAAGAAGCAATATATTCCATATAACATGCGCTTAATATTAATATTAATTCGTTTCGAGATGATTACTTATTCGAAGCCATTGCCGATTACCTGTCAAACTACTAGTTAAAAAATTGCCTAACTTATCCTAATTTCCTGTAGTTCCTTGCTATTAATTAACTTGAAATTTTAAAAACGTAGAAAATAACGGGAAGTGATAGATGAAAAAATAATAAAGGTGCGAATGGCGTCTGTTATGACATAAAATCGAGAAACCGACGTTAAACGCATTATTATTAATTTTATATAATGGAGATGTCAACCCTACATGCGTTTTGACTGAATTTAATATATCTACTTTATAGTGGGGAACTTTCTGTATTAAAGATTACTCGTTAAGAGAAAATTATTTCCGTCTTTATTCTTAGAAAGAACTGACTGTATTTAAAACATACTTCTTATTGTCGAGATGACCAAAATTCCATATTTGAATTAAGCCCGGTTTTACGTATGCTTCAGACGTTTTATGAACCTTGTCCATATTTAGCATGCTATTTATAGCTAAATATTGAACGCCTTCCTTTACTGGAGCCCAAGCCATCGACCAAACGGGCCCTCCACAGAACACAGTTGCTTCTTGATCAGCAAAATCACTTTCAAATAACTTGTATCTCTTCCAAACGTGCTTTGATTCTTTAACATTAACTACTTTATTTTTTACTATCATTTTCGCAACATTCAATGAAATATTTGTATCGGGCAAAAATACATTTTTTTTCTCCGTAACTGGAACCCAATCTTGAATTTCCGGTCTCAACGATTCAAATAATAAGTCCGAATAACGTTCCTTTACGCTAAAAAAAATGTAAAGTTAATACCAGGATTTTTGAAGTAAAACCACTTCGCTAAAGAAGTTTCACTTCGAAAAATGTTATTTTGAATTCTCGGACATTAATATTGCTCCTGGTTAAGACAGAATAATAAAAATAAATGGTACTCACAAGTCCTCCATCAACTTCATTGCAGGCAAATAATAATTAGGTCCTCGGGGGTACATATAATAATCCTTCACATATTTGGCAGTAGCCAACAATTCTAAAAATAAAAATTAAACTAATGAATACACTTCAGTGAACTTAAATAGGATTCTGCTCTGATAGTAAACAAAGTGAATAAAATATAATCCAAGATGATCCGTCAAGAATTGCGATCTGTAGAGCTCGGATGTATATGTACGTATAGACCAACAAATGCTCCTCGCGATTTTCAATTGCAATTTTTGAAGTAATTATGAACTCAAATCAATCTAGAAATGGTCCTGTTCTATAGAGCAGAACCTCCCTTTTTCAAAAAACTGCAATGTGAATGGATTTCGTGCGAAATTAACTTAGATATAACTTGTTATATGAGCGAAACTCAGTTCTGATGTAAATATTGCATATAATTTCTAACATCTGAGCTGCTTCCTAATAAAGATTACTGTACGAAAAACTAACAAAGAAATTACTTACGAGGCAATGTTTTGCCACCACGATTAACGACTTCCTTTTGATGGCCGCTTTCGTTACTTTTGATAGACTGTCTCACTTCATCCTCACTATCACTTTCGCTGACTTGTGTATGCTTTTCATTTACATGGCCAATTATATCAGCCTCAGTATCAGCCGAATACTCACAATGTTTGCAAGAAAATCCCACTTTTGGTGCATGTTCACATTCTAAATGATGCATTTTTAGTTCAGAGATATCTTTACTTTTAAAATTGCACGCATCATATCTACATTTAGCAATCCCATCTTTCTTTATCATCTTAGACCACAACTGGATTATTATGCCGGGAACAAATTTTTTCTTTGGCTTTTTCGGACTTGTGTACATGCTTTCATCCTAGAATCATTTAACATTTTGGTATTATACTTTAAGGTATACGGGATTCAGGAAAGAATGTCAGAACTAAACAACAGAATGGCAGCACTAAACAAATTTTTAAGTTTTTTTCAGTTCGTATGGGTGGTAAAAATACATTTATAAAATTCAAAATTGCTATGGAATCAGTAAACAAACAACTAAAATATTGTGGCGAAAAAATGTTATTTCATACCAAAGTAAAAAAAAACCCGGGTCGCAGTGCCAAAACCCTGCCGACAATATAGTGTATTTGCTTGTATAGGGCCGTGTGGTTTTATACTTTTATTATGTGAAATTAAGTTTGTTTTTGGGCAAAATAAAAAATTTAACCCCTTAATACACCCCTTAAAATAACATTTTTTTCTTAATTGTAATATTATTATCAATCTAACGTCTACACCGAATTAAATACACCCTTCAATAAATAAGTCACTACCTGCAAACTAGTGTTTTCATAAAATTTGTAAATCCGGTCCTGTCGGGCCGATTTTATTAAAATTGTGGGGACACTTTTTAATCACTACCAAAGGGTTAAATTTCAATTTTGAAACGATTCGGAGAATTTTTTCGGTATTTTTGGGCCCAAAAACAGTTTTCAACCCCTAAAAACTACCCTTAAAATAGCCCGATTAGGCCCATTTTAAATAGGCTTCTTGCGGTGATGGATTTCAATACGTGGCCCAAATTTCGTTGAAATCAATTAACTCTTTCGAAAGTTATCGCGCGTACACATATATATATATATATATATATATATATATATATATATACGTATATAAATATATATATATATATATATATATATACATATATATATAAACATTTTCAAAAATGGTGCCAAAGTGTTTAGGAGGTTATGAAACGTCGAGAAATTTTGGTCCGACCCCTAGGTCCCGCCATCCGACCGACGCCAATAGTGTATGTTGCCATATGGCAAATACACTAAAAACTCGGGTCGCAGTGCCAAAACCCTGCCGACAATATAGTGTATTTGCTAATATAGGCAGTGTGGCTTTATTATGCGAACTTAAGTTGGTTTTTTGGGCAAAATAAAAAATTTGACTCCTTAATACACCCCTTAAAAGAACATTTTTTTCTCAGTTGCAATTATTATCAATCGGACCTCTAAACTAAAGTATATACACCTTTCAGCAAATAATTCACTATCTGCAAACTAGTGTTTTCATAAAATTTGTAAATCCGGTCCTATCGGACCGATTTTATTGAAATTTTAGGAGCACTTTTTAATTGCTATTAAAGGGTTAAATTTCAATTTTGAAACGATTCTGAGAATTTTTTAGGTATTTTTGGGCCCAAAAATTTTTTTCAACCCCTAAAAACTACCCTTAAAATGGTCCGATTGGGCCCATTTTAAATAGGGTTCTTGCGGTAGTGGATTCCAGCATGTGGGCAAAATTTCGTAAAAATCAATTAACTCTTTCGAAAGTTATAGCGCACATACATATATATATATACATATATATATAAACATTTTTAAAAATGGTGCCAAAGTGTTTAGAAGGTTATGAAACGTCGAGAAATTTTGGTCCGACCCCTAGGTCCCGCCATCCGACCAACGCCAATAGTGTATGTTGCCTATGGCAAATACACTAATAATAATTTATTTAACAAAATGCCTGGAAAAGGAGATAATTTAACGCGAAAAGAAAAACTGGCAGTGGTCAATTGTTGTGACGAATTAAGAACAAAAATAAATATACTGAATGAAACAAGTCATCACAAAAGTCACTAAAATATTTTCTGTATGGATATATTCTATTACAAAAACAGTAAATAAATATATATTTTGCAAATAAAATTATTTTAATTATTAGTTCTGTGATGTGAGGAATATATTAAACAACTCAACTTCTCCCGAATGTCATCCAAATTGTAAAAAATACCAATACAGTTACAATAAACTGAATAAGTATTTTGTAATTATATATTTTTTAGTTGCTTTATGGACATAAAATAATTTTACAAAAAAAATTTATATATTACTATACTCTGAAAAATCAGTCTTGAAGAAGTTAACTGTCAGTCTTTTAGTAACTTACCGATTGCTCAAAAAATGTGTATGTGTACTATAGTGTGCATTTTCAACATAATTCAGCATTTAGTTCTGACATTCTAATGTGAATAGCTAATAGTTAAAATATGTACTTATTGTAAATTTTTAACAAATTAATAACGCCTGACTTTTTTATAGTGCGAAAAAAGCTGTAAAGATAGTATATAGTGAGTTTTATTTTTTAATGGTTACTTACAATCCTCTCTATTTATTTTTAAGTCTTCGCATGTTAAAAATACAATTTTCAAGAACAAATAATCTTGCATTCTGGGAGGAATATTATTTTTTAATTGAACAAGATATAAATTCGTAAATAACCTAGTTTGTATTTCAAGAGTTACTTGATGTTTTTTTTTTTCAAGGTAAGTGCTTGAAATGTTTCATAATTAAAAACGAAATTGCAAATTACTGTAAAAAGAAGCACATACCTGATCAGCAAATTCCGGATCACCATCTGCTTTACCAGCTTCTTGATTTGAAGCAATATCCTGAATAAGATTTAAGGCTCTGAAATAAACCAAAAAATGCTGTTGTATATTACGTATTTTGTAATGTTAGATCTTATTATGTAATCATTTTTGTACATTGATTGTATTTTACATAAGTTACAAAAAAGGCAAGTCAGACCAACCACCATTAAAAAAAAAGCAGCATTAAGCGAGATCTTACTGTACAGCGAATCATCGAGTTAAATAGTAAAATCGACGTTCACTCGAGTGAAACCGCGAAAGAAAGTTAGTTGTATACGAATTAATTAATACAATAAAAATAGAAAAACACAACTCACTTCGTAGCGGCAGCTCTTTTTCCCCCTTGAACCGGTTCACTCTTTTTTTTCTCAATTAGTACTTCTTCTTGTTTTCCAGAATGATACAATGAAATATGAGCATACACACTAACTGGTAAAAATAGTTTTCCACATAGTTCGCAGAGATACATCATATCTTTTAATTCCTGAAAAAGCGGACGATTTAGTTCACTTTATGGAAATAGATAGGACTTTTTTAAGGTTTATGTCCACATAAATAGAGCATATGCACAAGAGAATATCACTTGGGGATTTGACCTCCACCATAAGGCATTGTGGCCAGTAACATTAATAGGGATGTTGACTGTATTCAAATAAAAACATAATTTTAACGAAAAGTAGTAGTTTCTATGATAGAAATACTAAAAAACACTATATTTTTCCTTATTTTTAAGGCATTTAATTAATGTTTAATAAATAAAACCTAATAAAATCACTCTCAAGTCACGTGACAACAGACGTCATATGTTCAGCCGCTGTAAAAAAAACTTCATTGTTTGGTTAATATTTAGTGTGTAATTTATTATTATTTGTTTATAGGAAACGTCAAATTACATGTAACTATAGCGACGACTACGAAACAACTTTTCATCACCTCAGTTTACTAACGTTTATGAGCACAGAATACGCATCTATAGGATGGTAGCTCCCGTGTAAACTTTTGAGCCTCCTTTGGTATGAACAGGTGACGTCACGCGACTAGTATTGGCGTTTTGGACCGAAATTTGAAACGGGATTTAAAATACATGATTTTTAAGGTTTGAGTTGTATTTAAATAAAAATAATAAATATTTGTGGCAATATTAGGTACTTATGCACGATTTAAAACACTTTCTCAAAAATAGTCAACATCCCTATTATCAAAGCTGGGTCAAATAAATCAACATCACAAATTCCATGAGCAAAGGTGGGATTCGAACCCACGACAGTTCAGTCAAGAAGCCAGTACGCTAATCACTGGACCACAACAGCTGTCCTCAAACTTCTACTTTCACACGAGAGAAGACTAGAGATAAAGAGAAAAACTTCGAATGTTTCCATAGTAACGATAAACATTGTCAGTTGGTAACAGCCTTCTTGTTGCTAACAAATGTGAGCAAGCATGGAGGATGAAATCTAAGGATAGCCGCCATGGTGTGCGACGTATTTGGCCTCATCATCATCGCACAATTTCGGACTCATTTATCTTATAGTCTTCTTGCTTTACTTAAAGTTGATCTCATAAAGTTAAGAATGTAGATATATTCACCTCTTCCGATTTCTGGCACTGCTTCATATGAGAAAGAAGTCCCACAACTGAATGTCTTTTACACTGACATTTATCACAAATGAGAAACTTAGTTTTTTTAATTGTCGTATATAAAATATTTTTCACTTCTCTTTCGTCATCTAAATCCTAAAAAAAATCTCTTTTCAATTAAAAACACAAAACTATATTAAGGTAGTTGTCGTGGTTAAGGCACACCGTCAGAAAATTCTTAATTTTTGTATACTTATTAAGGACATGATAATACAATTACCCTGAAAATTTCAAGTCAATCGACCGTATATAATCGGAGACAAATTCAATTAAAAATTGGATAATTAACATTGATTGTATACGATCTCTGTAGTTCTGAACCAGTTTCTTATTTATAAAAAAAGAACTAACTGTCAGAAACTTTCCAAACACTGACAGTCTTTCAATGCATTTGTTATGAGTTTAAAAAAAAATAAGAAAAAATTATTTATAAATAACGGTTTAAAGTGCAACAATTTATAGAAAAGTATATATGCATATGAATACTGTATGGGTTACGTTTCCACGGGTACAGTCTTGCGTACAAATTATGGATCATTTAGCTACAAGCTAGTATACTTTTGTGGCGCGTATAATCTATAACTTTTTGACAATATTGTACCACGATAACTACCTTAAATGCATGCAGACAGTTTAAAAAAACACTGTTTCAATCGATGAATTGTTTTTCGAAGAGCACTGTTTTAAAATATGTGTGGTGATATCTTAAAAATTCTTCGACAATTTTTCGTCATTTTGTTTTAATTTTTTGTTTTGATAAAAAAAATATAAAGGCAACTTCTTCAATAAAAGCCACTTGGGCGACAGGACCATTTCAACTTCAAAAATATTGAAATTTGACATATAATAAATCAAATACAAATTCCGTATGGTGACGCGGACAACTACTAGTAACAAATATTATTCTTAAACAAAATGAAATTACTTGCAATTACTGTTCAAATTAATTTTTTATTTATAAGACGTTTCGATCAACCATTTTGGTCCTTTTCAATTTATTCTTGATATTGGTTTGCATGGTTACATAATATGGTTACACATGTAAAAATTAACCAAAGCATGCTTGTTAGCTACCTATTTTTTTTTTTTTGTAGATAATGAGAACAAAAGACCAGCTGATTTTTTTTTCATTTTCAAAATATTTTCGAAACTATTAGGTAAAAGATCTATAAAATAATTTACTCACGATAGGTGGATCCACGCCAACTCGCCAGCTTAGATTATTATGACTTGAAAGATTATGTCGTTTCCATTTTGACCCCGAAATATTCTTCTGACAGCTAAAACATTGTTGTCCATCTCCGTTACCATCTTCCAAACCTTGCCTTGGTCTACCACGTCCTTTTTTGTTTTCATTTTGCAGTTCATTTTTTGATTCTTTTATCCCACTTTCTGTACTCTTAGTTTCACTTTCACGAGACACTTCTGTGTTCAATTTATCTTTCAGTTCATTTATTTTATATGTAGAATCTACTACATAATTCGGTTCTTCATTTCGTAACTTAGTCTTTGATCTATCTCTTTTTCTAATCTCCCTTTCTGTGTTTTTATTATAATTTCCAAAAGACGTATCTTTCAATCCTGGGCTGTCTTTTACTTCTTCTGTTATTTTATTTGTAGAATTTGCAGAGCACTTTGCTTCTTCTTCATTTCGAGGTTTTGTTCTTGGTCTGCCTCTTCTTTTTTTTTCACTTCCCGTATTTTTACTATTACTTTCGGAAGACACTTCAATTAATTCATTATTAATTTTGTTTTTTAATTCGCTTGTGGTTGTATTTGTAGAATCTTTAGAACAAACTGAGTTTTCTTCATTTCGTGGTTTAGTTCTAGGTCTACCTCTTCTTTTTTTGCCACTTTCGGTATTTTCATTATTACTTTCTGAAGATTTTTTCTCCAGTTCTGAGTTATTGTTATCTTTTGTTTCTTTCGTTATTTTATCAGTAGAATCTGCTGATTCTTCAGCAGTTCGTAGCTTAGTTCTTGGTCTACCTCTTTTTCTTTTTACCATGTTTTTATCCTCAGTACATATTTCAAGTGCTGCTTTATCTTTTAATTCTGAATTAGCATGTTCATCTGAAATTTCTAAACTACTGCTAACAGAATCATCCATTCCATTTTCTTTTGATGGCTGAATGCCATTATTTTTATCGTCTACATTTATAGATTTTTCTAATGTAACATCTTTTACATTAATAATTTGGCCAGTAGTATTACAATTATCTTCACTGCTACGATCTGGATGCAATTTATTTTTGTTAACTTTTTCATTGTTATTTAATGAAATATCAACATTTGTGATTTTTTGTGCAGTCAAAGAATTGACTGAATTCAAATTAATTGAATTTTGATTCACAGTCACAGGAATATCACTGCGGTTATTTTTAGAATTTTCTAAGTTTTTGGTTTCATTTATAGTTCTATTTGCTTCAACTGTTTGAGAATTAGTATTTTCATTTTCTCTTGCATTATTTAAATGTGTAACATTTCTTTTCATATATGTTTTAATTGGGATCTGGCATTTAGAAATCGCGGTTTCAACAGAGTTTTCATCTTTTTTCTGATCTATATTTGATGCGCTTTTGCGGTTCAAATCTTTCGAAACTGTGTCCTTAGAACCTGGTACAAATGCAGTTTTTTCAGTCTTATTTTCTATACTTTTAGATTTAGCAAAACTGTCTTTATTTTGAAATGAACCGCTTGCTTTATTGGTTTCTTTTTTATCTGTCTGCAGTTTTTTTCTGGGAGATAATCTTGTGCTGTTAACATTTTCTAATTTTTGACTTCCTAACAATTTCTCTGAATTGTTTATATTTTGATTTTCAGATTGATTATTTAATTGTTCTATGTCTTTTATTTCAACATTACTTTCGTCTGATGTTTCGTTCTTTTTATTGTTCGTTTCTGTTTGTGAACAATCAACTGATTGAATGCGTTTTCTCTTAGGAATTACTTCGTGTAATTCCACATTTCCTTTATCATCATATTCTTTTTTTAAAGAATATGTACGTTTTCTTTTGATATCATTTACAACTGAAACTGTCGTGTCTTCTGATTGTTTTTGGACGAACGATCTTTTCGTATTTTGTCCAGCAGGTTTAATTTCTACATAATCATCAAAAAATTGTTTGTTATGAACCCCAGCGTTTTTTCTGGGGCTCTTTCTTTGTGCATAGGATTCCTTATCACTAGTAGATGGCATATTATGAATTGGTGTAGTAGGAAGATGCTTTTGAACAGTATCATATTTTTTTAAACGGTTCGGTGATGCGGTTCTACTAAGATCAGTTTTATTTTTAGTATCACTAATTTCAGTTTGAGATTTTTTGACAGGGCTTTTTGATTTATGTCTTGCCATTGATTTACGATTCTTCATTGTAACTAAAATATAAATATTTTTGTTTAAAAAAAAAAACAAAATGATTATTAAAGGCGATCTTGATTAGAACCCCAGACCTTTAAGTTCATAGTCCTATCACTTAACCTCTACACTAAAAATACGGAGTTGCCTTATGATCATAAAAAGCTTAGTTACAGCAAACGCAACTAAAATCATAAAAAAAATAATTATATTACTCCTTAATTTTCAACTTATTTTATATTTTCTATTTCTTTTATCCTATTTTACAAATTACTGTCCCGAAACGACACTACTTTGCTATTAATCAAATTAGGCACATTCTTAAATGTTAAAATACGGACATATTATAGAAAAATCTAAATTTACGAACTAACGAAAAATACAAATAAATAGACTGTACTTACTTTTTTTAATTATATTTTAATAATATGTGCTTCCTACAAAACGTGGACGCAGACTTTTAGCACTACGAGGTTAGAATGTGGGAATTATTTTTTACACTGTACCCACACTGTTAATCGACAATACCGATTATATTTAAACTTTAAGTAACATTTAAAATATATACCAAAAGAAGAAATGATAGATCTTTTTTTCAGTATTTACCGAAAATTACAACATGCACCATATTTATGCTGCCCCATGAATATTAAAGACCAGTTCACAATTGACATGTTTGAATTATATCAATTATATGAAAACTGGAAAGTACTTTTAAAAATGGCTTCTAAAACCTGAAGAGCTTATGACAGATAGATGACAGCTAGCAATTTTTCAAGTTTATTGTTCATAAAGTGCATTGTGTGTAATAAAAAATATTCATATAGTAAAAAAATCTAAATCTGTATGTTTAACGAACATTAAAGGATTATTATGCATAATGTAAATACAACTAACCTGATATTTATGGATGAATGTATTTTTGAAACTGTATTAATTTACCTTTAGATGTAACTAAATTCTAAGGTAAATAAAAAAATATTGCAAAAACATTTTAGAGCTAAAGATTATGGCACAAAAAGGCATAGGACCAATGCTGATGACTGGAAATCTTTCTTTAAATTGGACTAAATGGCGATGTAAATTCGAAAAGTTTTCAAAAGCTACGAACTTACATAAAAAAACACAGAAAGAACAGTGCGAATTATTACTGCAATACATCGGAGAAGATTGTAGGGATCTTTACAGTACGTTTACAATCACAGGCAAAGAAAGGAATAAAATTGATAGTTTACTTGAAAAGTTCGAAAATCATTTTAAATCAAAGAAAAACATCACTTATGCGCGTTACAAATTCTTTACTCGTAAGCAAAACGAAAATGAATCTATAGAGGATTTTGTATCGATTTTAAAAAGCCTCGCCAGTACTTGTCAATTTGGAAAACTAAAGAATGACCTTGTTAAGGACTTAATGATTTGTGGTTTGCTAAATAACGAACTACGAGAGATCTTACTTAAGTATACGGAACTGAATTTAGCTAAAGCAATTGAAATATGCCAGTCTAATGAGCTGCCAGTGGATGTAAAAATTTCTGATGAACATCACGATTCAATAGCATCTTCGCATGGAAGTCAGTCGAGTGATAACGAGGATGCAAATATGGAACTAGAGGGTAAGTTTTAAGTACAGTTCTCTCTCTTTAATCCGTCGTGCGATTATCGAACATTGTAATCCGCCGGTTTTATGTATGACATGTTCTGCAGCTCCCCAAAGGTATACTGTGCCCAAGATTACTAGAAACTAAGGTTGGGCGTTAGCATTATTGAGGCTATGACTAGACGAGACGCAAGAGAGGGTGGGGTTATAGGCTTGTGGAGTCTTTTGTTCCGAAAAGTATGTTTATCGGAACTTCCGATAAACATACTTGAATAACAAAGCCATGGGCATCGATGACGTAAGCAATTGACTCAACCAATCACAGACGTGACTACATTTATAGCTTCTTACGCCCAACCTTCTAGTATTCTAGAGTAATCTTTCAGTGTGCCATTTGTCTTGCTCTATCAGCTACTTCCACTAATTCGATATTGGTTTTCATTGAAACTGATTAATGAGAGATTACAATCAGCCGACTTTATTTTAAAACAAGCTTTTTTCTTGATGGCTATGTACTAAAATTGTTTAAATAATAATGAATATATTTTTAGAACAAGAAATTAAACCAGAACCAAACGATCTAAGTGAATGTTCGACAAATACTCCTGAAGTATCTGCTCTTTCATCAATAGTTCTACTTCAGCAGCCATTTTCTCAGGATGATCAACAAGAAACAAATGAACAGAGAGTTCGAATTCGCAGAGTGGCATGCACATGTCCAAATTGTAAACTAGGAAATAGGTATATTCCTTTGACTGTTTAGAAATGGACAGCTAGTTTCACCTCTTTTCCCATAATAGCAATCTAAAATGATCATCGGCAACATCTTTCAACTTTTTTAGTACATCGAGTATCACCCAAAGTTGCAAGAAAAACGTGTTTTTTAATGTGAAGTACCAGATCTGGTTACTTTGACTACTATTTTGTTATAATTGAGTATTTTTTTAAAATCAGATTTAGTTTGAAATTTATATAGGTTATAAGTTAAAGTGATGTCAAAAATTGCATCTATAAAAAATGACAATAACTTGACGTTTAAAAATTTGGCACCTTACATTAAAAAAGCAAACTATAATTTATTATCAACCACTATTTACATGGCGTTCCCATAGCAACGCCATTATGTTTACAAGTTTAAGTTCTTAGCTTTGCGGGCACTGAAACATCGTGTCGCTAACATTGAGCTGTAATATGGAGGGCTAATATACTACTGCACATACAAATCGACAGACAAGAGAAGACGATAAACACAGTATATGTATGTCTCTTTTTGGTTCGTTTTATTGTATGTCCTTGAATAAAGATGGAATGGCTAGCACAATTATCGCTATCTCTTACTGTCATTTTGCTCGCGCAGTCCAAACTATTTTTTTTCAAAGATAAACGCATTTAATTATAAAATCTTTAATATAGACAGTCAGATAGCAAAAAGCAGCATATATGCCACATACCAGGCTGTAACAAAGTTTACGGGAAGACATCACATCTCCGGGCACACTTAACGTGGCACACTGGAGAAAGACCTTTTGTTTGTGATTGGCCAGCTTGCGACAAGCGTTTTAACCGATCTGATGAGTTACAAAGACATCGAAGAACTCATACAGGAGAAAAACGATATGAATGTCCTGAATGTGACAAGAAGTTTTTACGCAAAGATCATTTATCAACGCACATCAAAACTCATTCAAAACAAAAAATAACGGTACTGATTTATATTTACGTTTAATTTAATTAACAGAATCGAATATAATTTAGAAATAAGTCATTCAGCACATTTAATTTTGGCGTTCCAACAAATGTGGAGTTCAACTTGAATATTATTTTAACAAGATTGAAAAGAGAATTACATTATCAAATGGAGTCATTTAGAATTTTTTTAACGTAGGACTACTACTTTTTTTCAAAATAAGCTATTCTATCTAGAACACTGCAGTACAACCAAAGCAGAACCCACCCGATATTTTTTTTAAGTGCAACTTCTTTAGCGACGTATCTGTAAAAAAAAATTCTGTAACCTTTAAGGGAAAATGATTCAAGAGCGGAAAAGTATTTTTATATATGTGTATGGTATTAGCGCATGCGTGATATCATCTACGTCATCATTTCAGCTGTAGTAAATAATTTCAAAAGAAGTTTCACTTTCCCTGTCAGCCTATGTTGTGAGTGAGACTACACTTTTTTTAAATTGTCAGAGAACTTATATCCACCTGCATATTTATTTTGTGTGAAAACGTAATTTAACCTCGTCAATAATAATAGCGCACTTAAAACGTGCGTTAAACTTGGCATAATCTGACCAGCCAGTAGAATAGGTTATAGCAATACTGAATAAAACAATCGGTATCTATTTATGAAATTTTTGAAACTGCAATAAAAAAAGTGCAAATTGATCTCTTTGATTGCTTTAATATTTTTTATCTTTTGACATTCTTTTTCTCAATGTTTCTTTGTATTTTCAGGAGCCAATAACGTCGACTGAATTGACCTCCTCAGAACATTTTAATGGTGACGAAATGGCGTTTGGCATAAAAAATGAAACTGTCACTATAGAACCAAAGCCTTTCTTTGTTAAAAAAGAATCTGACCGGTCAGACTTAGCTTTTGAGAGTTTATAATCGTCAGTATTAAATTAGAATTTATTGTATTTAACATAGTGTGTATATTTATTTTAATTTAGTTTCTTATCAAACACACTCAATTGTAACGAAATATATATTATTATTTATTTATATTATATTGTGTATATTAATTTTATGTAAATATAAGGAGGCAAAGCCCCTTTATTCGCTAACGCTCATATTGTTCGCTGGATCGAGAATAATAAATAAAAGACTGCAGTGTAAAATATTGAACTGTCCCTTTATCGTTTTTACACTTTTTCTAGTCGTATTGTGTATTATAGGTGGTGCCGCTCTGCTGGGAAAATAGAACTTTATAAGGTGGGTAGAAATGAACCTTTTTATTTAATACCATTTTATTAAGATGAGTGAGACTGTTGGTACATACTAACACGTTTTTATACTAGCTTGATCTGTAATTTCCTAACAATGTTAACATCTTACAATAGGGATGTTGACTATTTTTGGGAAAGTATCTTAAGTTCCTAGCTTTAAAAATCATGTATTTTAAATTCCATTTCAAATTTTGCTTCGAAACGCCAATATTTGTCACGTGACTGCTGTCACGACATGTGTTCATAAACGCTGCTAAACTGACGGGGTGGTGTAAGGTTTTTTCGTAATTGTCGCTATAGTTATAATATGTAATTTGATGTTTCCTATAAATTAATAATAATAGTAAATTACACTCTAAATATTAACCAAACAATGAAGGCTTTGGACAGCGTCTGATGATGTTTACGAACAAGTGACGTCATGCACTCTGATTAATGTTCGTTATAACGTGCCTTGCGAGTAGTTTAATTACGTTTTATTTATTAAATATTGATTAAATTCCTAAAAAAGAAGGAAAAATATTGTGTTTTTAGTATTTTTATCATAGAAACTATCACGTAACATTAAAATTATGTTTTTAATTGAATTCAGTCAACATTCCTATTCACTTTTCACTCACTTCTAATTGTCATGCCGATTTGAAACTCGTTTGACTTGTTCTTTGATAACATATTATAACTAAGAAACTGAAAAAAATGCGCTTTATGAATAGCGCACTAAAAAGTTAATATATATATTTTCTTTTTATAGCTTTACAAGACAACAGAAAACCGGGGTTTGCAATGCGTGCATAATTCGAAAAGTAAAGCAACTAACAAACTGCGTCTTCCTTTACTTATAAATGCATACCCCGCTTTTCTGTTAACGGAGTAGCATGCATTGGATCAGCACCTACAACCAGTAGTCAGCAATGACCGTCAGTCTAGTCATGCCGGACCGATGTAGTGTGCTAGTAAGGATTCGTTTTCATTAATTAATTTGCGTTGATAAAACTATCCGAAAATTGCAAAATGTCTACCGCACACCACAAAACCTGCACTAAAATGTGCTGGTTTATGCTGATCTAGTGTGCGACACCGTGCAGGCTGCACGTTTATGCTGTGCTGGTCGTGCAGGTTTATGCTTGACGGGTGTGCGCGGTCTTTTAAATTTTCACCTAATTAAAACTGGTGTGTATTCAGTTGATTTTTTTTATACTGACGAAGCCTGCGAAAGGCTATGAACATTAAAATATATATTAATATTATCATCCATAATTTTTTCTATTTTAATAATTAAAAAAAAAATTCTGTCAATTGATTTTTAATATATTTTAATATAAATAAATAAAAAATTAAAGAATTTTGGAAAAGTTTATGAGTATTAGTAATGTATAATAAGTTATTGTTATTTAACTATATTAATCAAGAAGCCTGAAGAAGATTTAATTAAAAAACCGAAACGTCGCAGAATTGATTGCATATTTTATTTTATCCAATTTCCTGATAATTTTTAATATTAAAATATATATTTGAGGGTAAAATATTATTTATTTTTACTATCCATTCCATTAAAGAATTCTTATTATCTATTTACTCAATATAAGTAAATGATTCTTTAGACCTAAAATTAGAATATTTAATGAACAATTCAAATATCAGAAATACTATAGAAAAAAAGAAACCAGCTCCGAATGCAATATAAATAGAACGAATATCGACAAAACCGATGCTAGGAATGTCTGTAGCACCGTCGGTGCAGAAAGGTTTCTGCGAAAAAAGACGATTGAACTCTCTTGATTGGATTCCCACTTCATGTATACGATACAAGCTGCAAAATCAAAATTTGAGTATAAGCCTGTTCTTTTAATAATAGCTTCGCCCGTCTTTCTTTAAATTTTTGCCATATATCACGTGTTTTTGAAATTTTTAAGCAGCAAACCAAATTTTGTGTACCTTAATACCGAATCACAGCTAATAAAAACAGTAATAAAATGAATTCTGCGAGCGCAGTTCGAAATCTCCCAAGAGCAAATTTTACAATTCGAAGGATCAGTGATCTTAAAAAAAGTCAACTGTAAAGTATTGTTAATCACTCACCCCATTCTTAGAATTTCTCGATGAGGTGAATTCTTTCGAATTGTCATAGCAAAACCTTTATACTGTGAATAAGGAACTTCAAAGAGCGTACATTTTTCGCCGTCGAGAAATGTTTGTGAAACGAGAGTATAAGCAGCACCGACTTCTGTATAGAAAGCAAAAAGTCCATCACGGATATAACCAACTCCTTCTTCTAATGACAAATAATGTTTATTTGGACCTATTTCACGATCATAAAACGTTTTATAAAGGGGCACTGTTTCCGTCTAAAATAAAAAATATTAGTTCAGTGCTAAAATACTAATAAAACTAGCTATAATTATTATAAACTAAAAGTTACGCTAGGATTTTTAAAGTTTCTGAGAATTGCATTGTAAAACGAACAAGATCGGTACTGGATAAATCACTGGGGAACAGTATAGTAGTGATGTACTGGTCAGCGCGCTGAGCTACAAATTAGTTGTAAGTGGGTTCGCATCCCACCTCAGCTCATGGATAGTTTGTGATGTCGTTTAAACCCAGTTTCAAATTTATTGATACTGGTCTTATATTAACGGTCAGTAACCCAAATGCATTGGTGCATTGGTAATTCAAATACTAGACAATCAGCGTGTTACTTAAATAAAACTAGTAAATCTATTATAAGATAATTTTATTTGACTATGATAATACACGCAACATAAAAACATCATAAAAAATTACAATATTTAAACATTAGTGACTCTCTCGAGGTTCAATTTTAAAAGCCAATACCTTAATATTTGATTCATAGTTTGAACTTTTAATTTTATGCGCATTTTTTTAACGCACCGAAAATTTTATTACCTCGTCATTTGCGAGGCGTGCTACCAAAAATCCTTTCGCGTCCTAGTGGAAAGGATGTAGGGATACTTTTATTATGAAACTACTCATGTAAAAGCAAAAATTAGAAGAGAAATTACCGGGATTTTATCATAAACGTTTTAATATCGCACCAGATGATTTACCGGTTACCTACACTAGTGCTTTCAGTGATTTCTTAGTGTATTTGCCATACACTATTACCGTCGGTCGGATGGCGGGACCTAGGGGTCGAACCATGTTCGCGACGTAACTCTAGACAGACTTAATCGATTTAAGTGAAATTTGGTGTGGGCTTTAGGAATTGAAAAATGTTTTTGAGCCCTATGGAAAAAATTCTCAGAATCGTCTCAAAATTGAAATTTAGTAAAAAATATGTGGTGCTAAAATTTTAAAAATCGGCCCGACAGTACGGAGCTTACAAATTTTACGAAAACACTAGTTTGCATATACGAATTTAGTTACTGAAGGGTGTATTTAATTTGGTGCAGATGTTGAATTGATGACAATATTTCAACAAAAAAATTCTTTTAAGGGGTGTATTAAGGAGTTAACTTTTTTATTGCGTCCAAAAATAAAGTCAAGTTCACGCAATAAAGTCACAATACCTGTATTAGCAAATATTTATATTGTCGGCAGGGTTTCGACACTGTAACCCGAGTTTTATTTACATATATTATTAAAAAATTACCTCAAATAAAAATTTGTTATACACCGTATCTTGTACTCCAATTGTAAACTTTGAATTGCATAAATCTCCTAAAGTTCGTATAGAAATTGGTGTTGTTTGTAGTAAAGCTACAATGATAGCTGAATAACAATTATATAAGAACATCAGTAGAATAATCGAAAATACAATAGTAAGCCTTCCAGCCCTGGTCCTTGGGATTTTCATTGTCCCTTGTTGGCATAACGATTCCACACTAAAAAATATCACCTCTGCAGGCTCTTCAGGCATTGGAAACATGTTTTCCCCTACGTCCTATGACAAAATATGACGAAGTTATTGGAAGATCGCTGTAAGTATTAGGTATTGTAAATTTTTTTGAAAAACATAATCCTTTTGCTAGTTGCAGTCGGGTAAAAAGAAATAAACGTAGAACGTAAATAATGAAAAAATCACAGAAAGAAGAAATAATAGGAGTTTCGAATCCAATAAATCCTTCAGTATTAAAAATATAAAACTGAGTGATGTGTTTATTTTGAGCAGAAATATATTTACATTTTCCAAATTTTCAATTTTTCTCCACTCGATCACAAGTATTCCATAGAGTAGAATAGCTGTTATTATAAGCATTCCTACAATGGATATCCATACAGGCCACTCAAATGGTAACGTTATTAGATCAAAAACCGTCGAAAGGGGCGGCTGACGGAAGAGAAAGCTAACACGACTTGGAGTTGTTAGTGCCAAATAATCCATTTCTTCCACAAATTCGTTCACGAAAATTATCGGCGTGCCTGAATACGAGAAATAAGCGGTCAAAATTAAAAAATGTTTTCTAATACCAGTCAGATAAAATCATTGATCAAATAAGATGTGCGATTCTACTCAGTTCGGTTCAGGATTTGGGCCGAATCGATTCAGTGCAATAGGCGCACTTTAGTTTTATAAAAATGCGTAATTCGTAACGTGGTCGGTAGAACACAACAGATTCAATTCTTCACCGCAGAACACATTTCTGCTCAGTTTGACAATGAATAGCAATATATTTTCCTTCATATTTTGGTACAGATTACTCTAATATAAACTTATTACAATTTCCTATTGATCACTTCATCTAACAGACAAGTTTTAAACAGAAAATCCAATCGTTGGTGATGAAAAAAATATAAATTTAACAGTTTTTAATTCGATTCAAAGAAAGTTTCGAGAAGCCAAAAGCGATGACGACTTTACCTCCAATATCAGTTTGATTTGTTTGTAGCTGTTTAATCATTCCACTGAATTTGAAAGTTTCGAATGAAAATCCAAATGAATTAACAAAGTTTATTTCCGTGGTACTATTTAACAATTCCATCAGATAATTTATCATAAAATAGCCATGCTTACTGAGAGTATCTTGATGTCTATATCTGAAATTAAAAATTGATACGATCTCTTTTTGAATTCTTGTTAAATATTATTAATAGTATAATAGGTCTCATTTGCTATAATTGTTAAGAAACATCCATTGTTGAAATGTTATATTAGAAAAAAATATTTTCAAATTTGCTTGCAGATAGATGTCTATATTTAACGCTGATATAATTAATTGTGGAAAATGCTATAATTCACATTGCAATGATTTAAAAATGCCTTTTCGTGTCGCCATATATTGATTTTGTACTTACCTATAATCAGCCAAATGTTGAATGGTACTGTCGGATGTTACTACAAAAGTTGTTCTTAAAGTAGTTTCTCTAAGAACTGGCCAACCGTTATTTTCTACGGGCAATTTTTTAATGGTTAAGCCTGTACTATCTCTAATATCTATCGGTTTGAAGCCTTTAAAATAATATGATCGTTCATCTATATTTATCATTTCCACAAAAACGTTTTGAACATTAGAACTTGTTGAATCATTTATGTCATTAACTATAATCCATTTGTAGGGCGATTTGAATAAATATTGATTATGGCTCTAAAAAATCGTATAAATCAAAATTGATAAATGGAAAAGCTTGTATAAGAACTATTTTCTATTAACTAACAGAACCTTAAAAATATAATCAGTATTGCTGCATCGATGATCAACAAAGAACAATGACTGATGAGGATTAATCAGGCCAATTTTTAATGCTGACAATTTATCTTCACTCATTATTGAAATTGAATATGAATTTGCTGAAAAGCTTTTTGTCAACTGTTTGTATAAATCTGAAAATGTTAATTTCATACAGATTGTTTGCGGTGCTGACAGAAAAAGAAATTGGCAATGAAATATTATAAATAAACCCCCGTGGTATGAAAATTCTTAACAAGCTAGTAGTACTTACACAGCTTGAAAGTCACTGGTCTGATTGTATGGCGTTTCCATATTGGCAAAAGTATCAATTAAATTTTTGATTATTTATAAAATAATAAATTAAAAATATGAATTGGTGCTAGATCCAAATAACCTTAGCTGTTGGTGGCGTTAAAAATATTCTATGTCCAAAATCGTAAACAGCTACTAGAAGCTAAGGTTACTAGAAACTAAGGTTGGGCGTTAGCTATGTTGAAGGTGTGGTTAGGCGAGACACGAGAGAGGGCGGAGGAAGTAGGCTTGTGACGTCACATGAAGTCTTTTTCCAAACAGTTGGGATAAGAATAATTGAAAATTCAAGCAATGGGCATCGGTAACGTAAGCAATCGACTCAATCAATCACAGACGTGACCATGTTTATAGCCTCTTACGCCCAACCTTCTAGTACTCTATTAACTTTCACTAGAACCTACCAAAAGCTATTTGTTACACTCAACATTAGGTACCTCAAAAGTATAAGGCACTTACCTCCATTCCAACACAGAAATGCATAGATGGTCATCCGAGTTGACAGTGAATTAAAAATATTTATCATTTCATTAGCTTCATCAAAGAGTGCTGATGCACAAATTAATGAATGTATTATTATTAGACAGGACAAACTGAGAAAATGCATTTCACTTTTTAAGAGATGTTTTATTTATTAGTCAACCGTCAATGAAAAAGAAAATGAAGAAAAAAAATAGTTTTATTGGAATATAAGTAAAAAATGAGTGAATTTGTTCGAGTTCTGAACATATGAAAGCAGAGAGACAAAAGAAAGGTGAATTAGTGAATAAACGATAAAGAACCGACTGATACAGAACAAATTTGATTATCTTATCAATTATTTTTAATTCGTCTGAGCATATATCAACCTAAGAAGTTGTATACTTAGGTATATGTAAGTTCTCATACATTATTAAATAAGCAATTATAAACCCATTATTAAAAAAATAGCAAAATCAAAGTATAATTTCCTTATCGATAGAAATTATTGGATAGTACTCATTTTCCAATTATAAATCATAGTTACTAATAATGCAAACAAGACCTTGTGTTTTTATTGATTTAGTAATCTAAAATAAGTGATGCGATACATTTTTCGATACAAAAAAAAAAGTTTCTTAAAGTATAGTCTAATTAATACTCTAGTTAGGGTTTACCAACTCTGGTTCCATAAAAACAGTATACTCTAAACATTACACATATTTTATTTTATTATTTTATTTTTTAGGGGTGTAGTCTACGGTTATAATATAATAAAAAAAAATGGTGGGTGCGAGTACTTGATGTTATACTTCTTTGGCGTGATTAAAAACCAATTTTTAATATACCTATACATGCAAATAATTTATTGAAATAAAATCTTTTTTATTCAACCAATTGTGTAATCAAAAAAGCGATATTATAAATTCAGATGTGACACTTAAAACGACTATTCGTTGTTATCAAAGGTTATAGTCGTCTAGTATATTATATAGTTTCCAGACGATAGAAACTGCATTTATTTGTCATTTCAGTCTGAGCCTCTTATGGCCACCTTCATACTGTCGAAGTTTCGTTAGCTGTGCGCGCGCAAATTCCGTCGCCTACTAAAATTATTTTCCTTTCAACGCGCCAAAAAAAGTATAGCTTAAAAAATAAATGCACTGAAGATGCTGAAGAAGAAGATTTAGAATAAGAAACAAAAATAGATTTGCATCTTATTTCTTTCAACAGTAAAACTGTCCACAGTTTTTAAGCCGGTTTAAGCTAGTCTTTAGACTTTTTATCTTGACAACCGAAAAAGAGTATAGGTATTGCACAAAAATATACATGCAAATACCCTGGTTCTAGTGAGTAGGCAACTTTTTTTTAGCAACTAACATCGACGATAAGGAGACGCGGTGTTACTAATAATCGGCTACTTATAAAATTTTGTAGTCAAAACCATGGTTAATTTGTCTTTTCCTTTTTGAGAACGATCCGTTTGCAGACCAGTTCTAATAGAAAAGTTGCGCACGAAATCAGTAGTCCCAAACCGAACAAATAGTAGGCAAAAATCAAATCGGTGAAACCAACACTTACAAAATGGGCGTTATTGATACAATGTGGTTTACGGGGAAACAAGCGTAGCAATTCTCTGTTTTGCATTCCATATTCGTGAATTTTGTACAATCTACAAAAATAAATGCTTGATTCGTATTGGCGACGAGAAGATTCGCTTTAGCACCTCTATCGGTCGGTCGCGGAACTTATGAGACATAAACTGGTTTGTGGTACGATTGTAACGAACAAATCATTTTTCAAATTATTTTTACAAAATTCATTATTATGTTAATAAAGTTCCAAAAAGCTTAATTTACTATTATTTATTGAATAATCAGACAATTTAGTAAGACAATAAATTGTTATGTATGTTATTACTCCTAATCAGAACGTCACACGACGCAGATAAGTAATAACCTAAGACGCAATAATGAGCGTCTTTCGCATAATGCATTGTTAATCTTGCCAGTTTCGCGACCGGTCGATAGAGGCGCTGACGCGTATCTTTTCGTCAACAATAATAGTCCAGCAGGCACCGCCTGTTTTTTAAGTGATTAATAACAGGCTGAATCTTCGTGAGTTCGTTCGGTTTGACGAGACGCCCAAGTTTTTCCTCTGTTCAAATTCTCAAAGAGGTAGGTAATGAACTGCGCAGATGTAAAACATGTCGATTTGGTAGGGTGTCGAAATTGTCTGACTAACAGTAAATTTTTCATTGAAATTTTAAAATAATATGATAATAAACTCGGAAAAACAATTGTCCTACAAAATCGATGGTTTGAGTCGGAGCGTCCTCCACGCCAAATATGTCGAAATAACGAGGCCATAAAATTGGTAAAATTGTGTTCTACACTTTATTCCCGATAGGACAAAATCAAACCTAGGTTGTTATTAATGAAAAAAGTGTTACCGTGGAATTGACAACTTCCAAGAGTAGGACTAGGAAAACCTACCACTACATTTGTAGGACTTTCTGGCCATTCAATTATACTAATATTTAGTAAGCTGCATACAAAAAATCAGCTGGTTATTAATAATTTTTATGGCCTCGTTATTTCGACATATTCGGCGTGGAGGACGCTACAACTCAAACCACCGATTTTGTAGGACAATTGTTTTTCCGAGTTTATTATCATATTATCTTAAAATTTCAGTGAAAAATTTACTGTTAGTCAGACAATTTCGATACCCTACCAAATCGACATGTTTTACATCTGCGCAGTTCATTACCTACCTCTTTGAGAATTTGGACAGAGGAAAAACTTGGGCGTCTCGTCGAACCGAACGAACTCACGAAGATGTTATTAATCACTTAAAAAAACAGGCGGTGGCTGCTGGACTATAAATGAATACATCTCGATGAAGTTTACTTACAATATTCTAATCAATTCTATGTACGGAGAGCTCTTTTTTATCGACAACCAGAGATATTTGTTTGGTAGAAATAACAGCTCGTGAAATCCGCACTTTTCATGTTCGTAGAATGTTTTCAAAACGTAATTATAAGCTGAGCTAAGTTCGCAGTGGAAAGCAAAATGACCTTTTCTTACCCCTTTTGCGCCATCTTCGATGGACATGTAATGTATTTTTTCATTTGGTTTAATTTTTTTCTCATACAAAGCTTTACGAGAAGGTTCAGTTTCAATCTAAAAGAATAAAACAATTTGAATCGGCTGCGCTCATCGTATTTTAAACGAATGGGGTCATCCCACATGGCAGAGGGGTCGAGCCGACTTTTTTAGGATTGGAATCTACAGTACAAACAGATAAGAAAACAATTTTTAGAGAAATTTTCTGTATTAGAAATATCCAATAAAATTCTAGTAGTGTTTTCGAATAAGCTTTTGTATAGTTAGAGCTTGGACTATTAATTATTCCTAATTAGAAATATCATTGATACTTTTTCCAACAACAGTTCGAAGTGAACGGCTTGAAAATACAAATTTACCTTGAAATAATGATAGTTATAGACGATATCATGTAATCCGATAAAAAAGTCTGAGTTAGTCAAATCGTCGAATGTTAATATTGAAGGCGACTGTGACTGCAATAAGGATACTATAGAAGCAGAATATGATATGAACAATTCCATGAAGCAAAGAAACATAACAATAATCGTTATCCTTCCAGCACTACTTCTGGGTTCTACCGGAGTGTCTTGTTGGCAAGCGGCTCCAAATGTCACCAGCAGTACGTCTGATATATTGGCTTTTAGGTGATCATCGTAATCATCATCCTCCTAAAATATTTGTTTTTTTTTTCATGAATCAAGCTACATCGTTAGTTAAAAAAATAGCAGGTACTATAGATTTAAAATCTTATAAAACAGTGGAAACTCATTTTGAGGGTTTTGTGAAACCGACATTCCTAAGTAGTTTTGGGTTGACTTTACTATTTTGGACGAAAAATGTTTCTGGACTGCGTTTGTGTAATTTTTTATAATTGCTTTTCTGTTTTGAAGCAAAAAAAAATGCCCACGTGTTTTATTTACAGCATTTATTTGATTATTTGCAAAACTAATATTCTGAGATATATTTTCAACACTTATTTGATATCTTGTCTGTATGGGATTGCAAAATATCAAGATTAAAAACCAATGATCCATTTAAATCTTTAATCTACATTCTATATAGTGTTTGGGGTAGGTTTAATAATTGGAAAGTTCTTAGTATGAAGACCCAAACAATTATAGTTTTATTTAAACCTTTGTTAGAATAGCATACAATGAATGTTATTGTTAATAAGGAAAATTTTTCATCTAAATTTTGGATATCTTCATTAAAAACTTTCCAACCAACCGTTACTACGCCCAATAAGGTTTAATAATATGAATAATTTACTGGTTTTTTAAATCGATTTTGTTCCCAAATCACGATCACATATAGTACAGCTGTTATTAAAATAACAGTTACTCCGAACGACACCCAAATTGATGAAGAAAACGGTAAAATGAATATATTTTTTACGCTTGGTAATGATGGCTGCCGATAAAAAAATTCTATTCGACTTGCTGTTACCATAGCCAAATAATCGACAACATTTAGACGCTCCTTCAAAAAAAGCATCCCTGAGCCTAATAAAAAATCAAATTATTAGTACTGATCGTTTCGAATTTTTTTGGTGACTTTTTACATTAAAATAACTGAAAATCTACATAATTTTTTATTTTGGAAAAAGTTTTTTTTTATCAATTACTTTTTAATCACGCCAAAGAAGCATAAATTCTAACGCGCGTACATACGTGGACCCACTTTTTTACTTGTGTTACGAAATCTTCTTTCGGGGTCGAATTTCAAGATTCTAGATCAATAGGTTTTAATCACGGTCGTAGTGTTACTTCACAAAACGTATGTTTAATCTTATTAGTGTATTTGCCATATGGCAACATACACTATTGGCGTCGGTCGGATGGCGGGACCTAGGGGTCGGACCAAAATTTCTCGACGTTTCATAACCTCCTAAACACTTTGGCACCATTTTTAAAAATGTTTATATATATATGTATATATATATTTATATATATATATATATATATATATATATATATATATATGCGTATATATATATATATATATATATATATGTGTGCGGGCAATAACTTTCGAAAGAGTTAATTGATTTTGACGAAATTTGGTCCACGTGTTTAAATCCATCACCGCAAGAAGCCTATTTAAAATGGGCGTAATCGGGCTATTTTAAGGGTAGTTTTTAGGGGTTGAAAAATGTTTTTGGGCCCCAAAATACCGAAAAAATTCTCAGAATCGTTTCAAAATTGACATTTAACCCTTTAGTAGTAATTAAAAAGTGTCCCTAAAATTTCAATAAAATCGGCTCAACAGGACCGGACTTACAAATTTTTTGAAAACACTAATTTGTAGATAGTGACTTATTTATTGAAGGGTGTATTTAATTCGGTGTAGACGTTAGATTGATAATAATGTTGCAGTTAAGGAAAAAAATGTTATTTTAAGGGGTGTATTAAGGAGTCAAATTTTTTATTTTTCCCAAAAACCAACTTAAGTTCGCGTAATAAAGCCACACTACCGGTATAAGCAAATACACTATATTGTCGGCAGGGTTTTGGCACTGCGACCCGGGTTTTTTTTTAATTGCATTCCGTTAGGATTTTTTTACAGGACTATTCGATTACTTGTAGATCTTAGTATTACATACTAATTTCAGTTCGATACCTCTTAGTCGTTACTGAGATAAAGGTTTTGGATAACAAAGTGATCCTATAAAGCTTCTGTTTTTTTTCATTCTGAGTTACGGCATTCTAAAAACTAAAAGTATCACAGTTTCATGAAAATAACTTCACCTCCAATTTCCACTTCGTCGCGTTGCAACATGCCGATCATCCCCGAATAAAAAGAACTATTGGCGTATTTATAACCCCAAGAGTTTACGAACTTGAAAACGGGAGTCGCATTAAGAGCATGCATCAGTTGATTTATTAGAATATAATCGTGTTTTGTTAAAGCGTCGTTATGCAATTCTCTTAAAAAAGAAGTATATATTAAATGATAATTATTTGTGCGACAAAATACCCCTATTAATTTTATTCTTCCTACACTCTCGAAATTTGATATCAGTTATTTTTGTCACATCAACGGACTTCCATTTTACACTGTAAAAGACTACGCACACCGGTCAAGGATGGACCAGCACGGCACAAACCTTGAACATCCACGATGTCGCATACATTCACTATATTGGTAGCTATGAAATTTGAACAGTATGGATCAAAATATACCTATAATCCGTTAAATGTTCAAAAGTGCTATTTTTCGTAACTACGATGGCAATTTCCATATTCATCTTCATTAAATTTTGTCTTCGTTTAGTTGTAACCGGAGTTGTTCGAAGATCCACGATGCCTCCTTGTGAAAACCATTCACAATATTGTTTAATTATTGAAAGATCTTTTTGAAATCTTTTATAAACTTCATAAACTACAAAACTATCATTTTCAGAAGTTGTTACCAACAACACTTCACTGTTTATTTGCAAATTAATATCTTTAAAGTATTCTTTTAAACCATGATTCTCATTTTCGTCCATTATATTAGAATAATCTGACATCAAAACCCAAAATATCGGAGTAGCCAGTAATCGAAAATCGTTAGCCTTAAAATTATACATAAGAAAATGTTTATTCGCACGTTAAATAGAATGTGGTGATTGATTATAGTGAAATAAATATTGATAGTTCAATCGATTACCGTACAGAAGTCTACCACACAACACTACTAAAATTTTATTATTAAACACTCTAATTAGGAATTTGATATTTGAGTATTTTATAGAAAACAGTAATAGCTGTAACAATTTCAGAGTGCTTGCACGTGCCAAATTTCAGTTATTTGCAATTCAGTTTTTTTTAATGGCTACGTTATAAAGGAAGCTTTGGAAAGAAAAATATTTTTGACCACGCTGTAAACATTGCGACTCACTTTTTATAAACCCAATTTATAGCGATTCAATTTGTTTCCGGCGCACTGAATTTTTTCAACTCGCGACCCACCGTTTGAGAAACGCTGCCTAGTAGGTACATGTAAGCGGATAACTGATGTTCTAACTTTGATTGTACCGAGTGAATTATCTTAAGGTAGTTGTCGTGGTTAAGGCACACCGTCAGAAAATTCATAATTTTTGTATACTTATTAAGGACATGATAATACAATTACCCTGAAAATTTGAAGTCGATCGACCGTATATAATCCGAGATAAATTCAATTAAAAATTGGATAATTAACATTGATTGTATACGATCTCTGTAGTTCTGAACCAGTTTCTTATTTATAAAAAAAGAACTAACTGTCAGAAACTTTCCAAAAACTGACAGTCTTTCAATGCATTTGTTATGAGTTTAAAAAAAATAAGGAAAAATTTTTGACCGTCTAATTATTTATAAATAACGGTTTAAAGTTCAACAATTTATAGAAAATTATACATGCATATGAATACTGTATGGGTTACGTTTCCACGGGTACAGTCTTGCGTACAAATTATGGATCACTTAGCTACAAGCTAGTATACTTTTGTGGCGCGTATAATCTATAATTTTTTGACAATATTGTACCACGACAACTACCTTAACAAGTAATACGATGATAAACATCAAATTTTTAACATTTATTTGTTGTCAATATCTTAAATACGGCTTAGCACTATGCTTGACAAAATTTATATAATTATTATAGAAAAGTATCAATTATTTACAATTATCATGAGTTGACTTGCAAATTTTTTTGCATACCTGGCAGATCACATTGAGCATTTATCTTTTTGGGGAGGGATATGTTAGGTATGCAAAAAAATTTACATGATAATTATAAATAATTGATAAGTCTCTATGACCTGTATAAATTTCAACAAGTAGTGTTGAGCCGTATTTAAGACACTGACAGCTAATATTAAAAAAAAAAAATGAATTGATCTGCCACCGATTTGTTGTTTTAGTGGTGTTGTGGGGTAGACTTTCGTACTGCCAGAGTTTACCTGTTGGATTAGATCAAGTGATTTATTACACCTTATATCAATCAAAAATAACACTTCAGAATGTTTTATGGGCACTGACGCTACTGAAGACATATTAAAAGTAACATCTTTCACAATAGCCGATTGTACATTTGGTACAGTTAACAATCTTTTCAGAAAATGTTTACTATTTTCTGTAAATTCATATAGTTTGAATTTATTATTTGCTTACAGCAATTTGGAATTATAGAATCATATTCCCCGCCACAAAAAAAGACAATATTAAGCCATATTAATTCACAACGGTGATCCGCATGATTCAATTAGGACAGCTGGCAATTTGAACTTAGTATCAAAAACATGGATTTTTGAATCTCTACAGCACATCTTAGCCCCGCAGGTTTAACAACGGTCGGCAACCCAAATGCATTAGTCACAAAACAAGTCATTCAAATATTGGACACCCGACGTGTCACTGGAATAAAACTAATTCTATTGTAAGACAATTTTATTTGTCTATAAAACACGCTGCATAAAAATTACAATATTTAAAAATTAGTGACTCCCTTGTGATTCAATTTTGGAAGCTCACACCTCAATATTTGGTTCATATTTTGAAGTTTTTTAGTTTTATGCATATTTTTTTAACGTACTGATACTAACTTTCGCATGCCATAGGTTGCCGAGCACTAGCTTAATTAGCGCATTGCAGTTCCGACACTAAACATAAGACAGACACCTCCAGTACTTTACAATTAAACAAAATCTGGCTCCATCACTCTGAACAATACCCGTAAATTAGTTGAACATCACAAAAACACGACTCGAAGAACAAATTAAATACGTAAAATGGTTATTATACAAACACTGTATATTTCCATCGTGGCAACGCAAAAGAAGTAACTTGGGATAATTATTTGTTTGTTAACATTTTTGACCTAAAATGTGTTGTTAAATGACTTAATGACTCCTTACCTCGAGATTCGCATAAAAACGCAGTTATCGTTATTGGTTTTTCAAAAAAATAAATTAGATCCATCATCATGTCGATTTCAACATTTCTTTTACTTTTTACGCTGTTAGAATTACATAAAAAAGCAAAACAAAAAGTAAACACTATTCTTAACTCGAATCTCATCTTAGATTACTACGTGTTAGCTGACAACAGAATAAAAACAATTGAAAAACTTCTGAAAGCAAACAAAAACTTACATAATAAATGAATTATGAATTATAAAATATATTTCGACTAACTACTTTTTAACCGACTTAAAAAAAACGAAGTTGTCAATACTTGTTTTGTATATTTGTGTGTATGTATTTATACAGGTTGAACCAACTATTCAACTGTTAGAGATGAGTAATTAAAGAAAATTAATATTTTAAATACAAAAGTCAATGATTTATTATTATCACCAAAAAATAACTTCATGCTTACGGGGTGTTCAGTAGTGAGAGTACGACTACACTTTCTTATTTTTAATGTAACACCCTATATGTTGTCAGTTACATAAGGTGCTTTTTTGTGTCTTTCCTTTCCAATAGTCAGTCTTAAACATGTTTCATGTATTTATGGTTTACTATATCTCTAGTACTTTTATGAATCAGAAAATTTTCAGATGTCTCCTTCATTAAAACGTAATGAAACGTAATGAAAAAAAAACTCGGGTCGCAGTGCCAAACCCTGCCGACAATATAGGCAGTGTGGCCTTTGATATGTGAACCTAAGTTGGTTTTTGGGCAAAATAAAAAAAAATAACTCCTTAATACACGCCTCAAAATTACATTTTTTTTCTTAATTGAAATATTATTGTCGATCGAACGTCCACACCAAACTAAAAACACCTTTCGGTAAATATCTCACTATCTGCAAAGTGTTTTCGGAAAATTTGTAAATCCGGTCCTGTCGGGCCGATTTTATTAAAATTGTAGGAGCACTTTTCCATTGCTATGAAAGGGTTAAATTTCAATTTCGAAACGATTCTGAGAATTTTTTTAGGTAATTTCGGGCCCAACATTTTTTTCAACCCCTAAAAACCACCCTTAAAATGGCATGATTGGATCCATTTTAAATAGGCTTTTTTTGTTCCTTTAAGTTGAATAATGTACACGTTTACCCTTATGTGCAGTGCAAAAATGGAGAGAGGGGACATCTGGACCAAAGGGAAAGATTAATTAATAAACTTGTGAACTAGGATTATTTTCATTATTTTTAATCAAATGACTAATAATTTGCAAGGAAATAACTACAGATTCTTAATTTTCCGAACAAAGTCGTGGTGAAACTGCTTCGTAGCTATTGTGGCGAATTAGATGACTCGAAAGAATAAAAAGTTGTGGACTGTATTTTCTTACCTTTGATAATAATTGATCGTTGAAAAGAATCTTAAATTCTCGTCGTGGTTGGAAAAAAGGATAAGATTAACGGACAACACTATTAAGGATTCCTTCCGCGACACAAATTGTTTTCTGTTGCACTTAATATGTTCTAATAATTAAAAAAAAAAACACTTCACTGTTATACTTTGGTGATCAAATCATGGCACTATTTGTAATATAATCAGATTAAAACACGACTTCTGTCTAGACTTGTGATCTATGCGCGACTGATTTAAATCGGTTACAGGAACATAAAAAAACTAAAAATTACGATTTCATCACAACTCTACTATATACCCTCTATGGGATCATTGTAAAACAAAACACTAAAACCGCGTGAACAGTAGCTATTCCTCAATATTTTCAGGAAAAAAATTAACAGTGTATATGTCGTAGGATAATTGAAAAAATCGGATCTTTGCGAAAATCTTAGGATGACTGCAAAAAACCGGGTAATTGGAATCCGGTTTTTTGCAAACATCCTAGAATTTTCGCGAAAATCCGATTTTTTTAATTATCCTACGACATATATAATTATAATTTAATAGTACACGAAACATTTTACATTTACAATTATTTTTAAAAGATACGATAATTTTTACTAATGTAAAACCCTGATATGAAAGTCGCCCTTTTCTTGACTGAGAACAGTGATTTGTAGCTAGTCACGGGCAAAATGCTAGTTAATAATAAGGATTGAAATAAAGGGCTCTGAGGAATATTTCGTTCGGGGAACCCGGATGTCTTTAAAAACCGGTGCTATTTATGTGGGTGAGGTATCCTCCAATTAAAAAAAAACAAATAAATATATGTGCCCGGGGCGGCGCAATGATTCGACTGTCGACAAGGAACGGACCAGCGACTGATCAAGAGTTCTGACCGCCCTAGGCTAATTATGAGGACGCGCCCCCGCCAGGTGTGTTACGGAGTAACAAGTCAGTGTTTGTTTTACGCGCGCTTTTTAAAATTTCAAAATTTATTGTTAAAATCAGGGACTCTCAAGCGCATTTAGTTTTAGTGTTTTGTCTCGGTCTAGTTGAAATATGTAGGGTAGATGCAATGATGCTAGATTAGTGCATGCGAAGACACGATTTTAGCACCCCCCCCCCCCCCCGATCCTCGCGCCCTAGGCTGCAGCCTAATTAGCCTAAGGGTTAATCAGGGTCTGGAACGGACAAGTGATTTGGGATTAAAATATAAAATATAATTTTATCGACTTAGTTTTAATTTATTGTGCCTTAGTTTAACACTTAACGTATCAATAATTACAAATTTTGTGCGTCCTTTCAAACATTCAGTTATGTATTGTCAATTCAATTCTATTGTTACTAAAATATGATATAATATGAAATGATATGACATAATTAGTGATTTCATAACACGGAAAAAACGTAAAATTTATTTTGACCCACGTTATAAAAAAAGGTTGCCCACCCTTGTCATATACTATAAAAGCCGGCTATAAAACTTTAAGCTAAGTGGCGGCGAGGTAGAACGGCTGCCTCGTAGCCTAAAGGTCGCAGGTTCAATTCCGGCAGTTTGTGGCATTATTTTTGTTTTTTTTTTTTACAATTATATTACTTTTACTTGTATAGCGTATAATGTAAAACAGTCTCTTTTTTTTCAGAAAACATGTTTCTCGAAATCATTTAAGAACAAAATAACAAAGATTTTGTTTATATTTAAGTATGCATTTATATTTTTTGTGTATGTTAATCTGTGAGATCGAGAACATTTTTATAAACATCTTAGGATCCACTGAACCGACTTTATTCAAAATTTAATCAGATCTAAATGCTGACAAATACAACAAATCAAACCACATGATCTTGTTTGGTTTTAAGATATCAAAGGCGACATAGTGACAAAGAGCGAGAGAAAAGAAAATGAAATATAAATGAACTCTATTAGGATGTCAAAACGTGAAAATATCAAAGGCGACATAGTGAGAGAGCGAGAGAGAGCGAATTGGAAGTAAAAGTCATGTTATGGGAATGATACCTACTTAATTTTCAATCAGTGTCGGATTAAGCCAGCGCGGGGCTTGTAGCAAATTCTGTCAAGGGGCCCTTGGTTTGCTTTAGATTCTCAAGTTTAGGGTATTAAATAAAACAAAACTGTTACAAATAAACTTTTCTGGATTTAATATGGGCAAATTTAGAGATAACACTTTCAATATCGACTTCTTTAAGCAAATCATGCTCTATATTCAACAAAGTAGATTGGATCGTGACTGTGTTAATAAAATTTAAATAGTTCGCCTGTTTTCTCGAAATACTTATAATCGATATTATATTAAAATTGATTAAAAAAGTACAATCTCGGCTACGTAAACTCGCAAAATAAATGTATACCTATATAAAAATTAAAAATCTGGCCGCTTGAAGGGTAAAAATGTAGTATAGATGCTAGTCTAAATATATCGATTATAATTAAACATTAGAACATTAACGTTAAAAAGTTCGTAAAATACCTACTTATTTTTACGATTTAACGTGACGAAATCGAGTTTTAGATTTTCAAGTGGAAGTGAGGCATAGCCTAAGCGCTTCGCGTTTAAGGCATGCAAGATATTTTACGCTCCTATCTAAATTAATATTTTTTTATTATGGTCAGACAGGCGTTGGAGCGCTGGGCCCTCGAATTCGCGGGGCCCGTAGCATTTGCTACTCTTGCTACGTGGCTAATCCGGCACTGTTTTCAATATACACATATTGATGTGATTTCCTTTCGAGCTAGCTATCATAAGAAATCGTATGCAAATTTGTTAATCTAATTAGTAATTTTTTAATACCTGTATTTAAAGTGTAACCATACAGACAGTTATAAAACACATATTTCTTATGACATCATAATTCAAATACTAACTATAACACAAATATTTAAGGCAATTTTTGTTTTAATACGTTCTAGTACCATGAAGTTGTATTATATACAGTAGATATGTGGCAAAAGTGCATTCGTTAACTCCTTTTGAACAGCATTAAGTACGTAAATACAGATACTAATAACATCTGTTGTCGAGCGTCTATAATCTACTATCAATATTTCTTCAGGAATACAAACATAAAAATTTTAAAATACTAATTATTGAGATAAAAAGAGTCTCCTAGAGCACCATAAATTTCACAGAGTCTAATTTTATGTAAAAATAAAGACAAAAATACGTTCAAAAAAATGCAAATTTTGGAAGTTGGCCGTGATAAAAAAACATAATACGGTTTTTTTTAGTTTGTAAGAAAGTTGTTAAAATAATACAATAAAAATTTCAGAACAAAAAGCAATTCTGAACAGCTCTATACATTTTAAAGACCCTCTAAGAGAAAAATATAGCCTATAGTTAGAAAAGTGGCGAAAAGAGATCAAGATAATTAATAAATACCGTTTTACTGATTTAAAGTAATGTTGACGACGTGAACGGAGTTCTTGAAAATGTATTAATAAGGGGAATGATTAATTATCGAACGATTATTTTCTTTTATGGGTTTAAAATGTCTTAGTTGCGCATGTAAAAATCAACAAATCTTTCAAGGACTGGAAATAAAAAAAATCCATTTACTTTGAAATATCACAACAAGAATTGTTATAAAGAACAAATGAACAGTAAGCTTTCGTGGTACCTTTACTATTGCTTAGTGGTCAATTAAAAATTCTGAATTTTCTATTAATCTGAAAAAAATTCGTCGCCATGCAAAACGAAAGTGAGGTCAGCGCTTGGATTTAGGTCACTGATTATGAAATGGTGATTAAAAAACCAAAATTCGGCTAAAATAATTGAAGCATATTTTGTTACACTGTTAAACTCGAACTGGATTGCTTTTAATCACCGTACTGAAAAATCATGACCCATTAACAAGGTTTATGGTTGGGTACATTTAGTAATATGTATTATTATTTATAAATTATTTTACACAAATTTTAAACAGTATTTAATTTTTGTTTATACTTAAAACTACTATTGTCTTTAGTAACAACATTTAATTGTAGTTTATGTATTATCAAAGTTTAAAGTTTTATTTTTATTATTCAAATGTTATCACAGAAGACAAGACGACGCGAAGACATCTTGTTGATGAAAATATTTATCGTCACTTTGATTTTCATTTATTATATGTTTTAAAACCCAAACTTATATCAAAATGTGTTTCAACTGTTACTGAGAAAATCTACGAGTATGTTTACATTACAGTGAAATTTTTAAATAGCCTGTGTCCATTATCTATCATTAATAAATATTTTATGTATCGGTACCTATTTAAAAAACTGTTTGTTATTTAAAGAGTCTTCCTCAAAAAGGTATTTTGCTGTAGTTATTTTTAACCTTTGTTATTTAAAATTTGGTTGAATTCTGAACACACTTATTAAATTAAATAAAAAAATAAACAATAAAGTCTCAAAAAATTTTACGTTAATCACAACCATAAAAATACTTCTAGTCAAAAATGTTCACCGTTAGATGACTGGTATAGTCTGCTAGCAATTTTAAACTACAGTTTCAAGTGCTTTTCTTATTTTGTTACAATTAAGTTGGGATCGCGTTCCAGAATATAATTTTATTTTAAAAATTAATTGTATGTACACAATAAATAAATAAATGTTATTCATATGATTTTTCCGGGCAAATGTTACCATTTTTACTCCCATCTCACCTCAAACGGTAATTATATTCTGGAAAGATCAGATACTAAATCAACTGTAAGAAACAAGTATTTAACCTTCAGTCGGGCACGTATCGCAATAATTATTCAGTTGCGCACTTTTCGCGACAAAGGAAAGTGACAATAGTGCTGGAAATTACATATGCTCTTAGATACCTTTCTAATACAGGATTGAAATGAATGACCTAAGAATGCAATTCTCTATACATAATACATCTGTGTATTTTACATTTAAAAAAATACATCCCCACCTGGAATTTGTGTGATTTCTGAGTTGTTTCACAGTTGTTGGTGGCGTTAAAATTTTATTAGCTGCTTTTCATCTAACTGACGGTCTTGGAGATACAAATTTTGTATTTTGTGGATTGTATATTTAGCAGTTCAATGGAATGAATTTTAAACTTCTTGGACTTACCGGCGATGACTTCTCTCGTTTCTTTTCTTCTTTTGTTGCAAAAAACGGATTTTGAGAAAAGAACAAAAAAAAAAAAATGAAATAGGAATTCAAGTCCACCAGTCCACCTTCTGGAACCACTCCACGAACTGCTCAAAAACTAAACTTCAATTCTAATAATTTCTGTAAAATTGGGTGCACACAAATAATTTCAACTTCACTATACAAAACTTTTAATACTACTGTCCAATCTTGCTCTTTGAAAAACGCAATAATTTTATTAACCAAAAATGTGGCTTATAGTGCCATCTATATTATAATTTGAAAATTAAAGTCATCCTTTTTTTAAAAACTGAATCAAAATTACAGCAACTCTCCAAGTGGTAGCGTTAACAGTTAATAAAATTCGTTCGACATATCCATATTTCGTTATCCGCTACCGCATTCTCAACGTTCACGCAATGAAAGGTCTCTAAAGACATACAAAATAGTTGACAAGACTGTACGGATTAGAATTATCAGTTAAAGAAACGACATTTTTATGTGATCAACATAAACATAATTACAATTTCTTAAGATGTTAGTTGCAACACCGGCAATACAACGACGGAATCTAATAAAATGTATTAAATCACTTCTTAGAGTTCTTATCAATTAGAAAATTGGATCTGTACTTTGAAACACATCTTTTAGATAAAAAAAAAGCTTACAAGGCAATACACGCCCTCACTGAAGGATTTACTGACAGCAAACATCTTGCTGAACATCTTACGATTCATGAACCTGAACACACACAGTAGAATGTAGTCAGGAAAACCTACAAAGCCGTGCGCTCGTCGTATACAATGACAGCTTCGTTGTCCACCAGCGAGTCAGTGTCCCTATTGGTTCCGACGATGTGTAAAAACTGGCTGCGAGACTTGCTCAACGCTATTATGGCGGCCTCGTCGTTACGCATTCGGTTTTTACGTTTCTTGCTGAAATTTACCTGAACAATAGAAACCATAAAGTCATTAGTGCCCGTTCTCAAAACAAGACATTATTATAAATAATTAACGAAAACAAAACATTTTGCTTTTTGAATCCTGATTTTTCTAACGTCTTATGTTTAGATTGAATTAAATGTGCAAGCTTGACACTCATATTAAAATGAGTTTTCAGAAAATATATCTGGGGCCAACTACTCCTGATCCAAAATTTAGATACATACAGGGCATTTTCATGGTTTCTATATGAAAAAAGGAGGTTGAAACTGAAAATGGCGGGTATACCGCACTTAATTTTGAACGTTTTTTGATATGGCGTCATGAATATTGTCGTTTTAATTGGGTGTCACACGCAATTATAATTCAAAAGTCGAACGATTTTCACCGTAACTAAATGTGGGAGAGGGGGTCTAAGCATCTCAAACATTAAAAACATGGGAATATAATTATACTGGATGGGTTTTTATGATACTGTTCTGTTTCACCAACTGTAAGTTTTCTATACTATGGTATAAGTATATATATATATATATATATATATATATATATATATATATATATATATATATATATAAATTGTTAAAAAAAACTCAAAAATATATAATCAGTGGCATTTTTTGTGACCGGTAGGAGAGAATAATAGCCCTTTAATAATTTCTTTAAATAATTTATTATCAATTTTCAAGCACATTATACTATTATTTTGGCGCCTCCTGAAACTGCCGCCCGGGACAGGTGCCTCGGTTTGCCCCCCACCCCCTAGATCCGGGGTTGAGTATGTATAGGTTTTGTATTTTTATATTAATACATATGTACGTACTTTAGCGTACAGCTCATTAAGATCATCCTCAGTTGAAAGCGGTCTCGGTTTGGATCTAACCCAAGCTGGAAGTGAACGTGTTTTCAATGTTGATGACGCTGACGTCGGCTGCTCGTCTTCTCTTGAACCGACTTCGTCTAAAACTATAAAACTAGCGTTGCAGTACATTTTACAAATCATGACATTTTTTATAAATGCTAGTAATTCATTCCTCAAAAACAATGCATGGTGCGAAAATTTCTAAGTCGTAAAACAAATTTTCCACTAATTCATCACTAATTAGGGCGTACATTTATCAGATTACATAGCAATGTAATACTTACTGCTGCTCGAAGCATATTGTACAGTAGGAGGAGAGATAAATTCAGATATCTGCGGCATCTGTGGAACTATCTGCTTGTTGGCTCCAACATCCTGATGCAGGAGATCGCAAGGTCCAACCGGCTGACTGTGAGGTCGTGGCCGGCGTCCACTGCCACCGCTAATCCCACTAACCGACGGCCCTGGATCCTGCGGGGGCGGAGGACCGCCCCCTGGATGACTGCTAGATCGTGGCACTTGTCCGAGAGCCTGACGGGAGGACGTTGCGCAAACAATATCGGGTGGATGATGTCCTATCGACAAGGAGAAAAATCAATTATTTAAAAATTTCAAGAATATAAACTAATATGAACAGCTATTTTATAGTTCATTGAAATGTTACATTTAGGGCCGTATTCATAAAGACCTGTTAAATCTCTCAATAGAATCGTTATCTGTTATTGAACTACTAAGGAAAGTTGGTATTCATGAAGCAGAATTGTTAAATAAATACATTTACTCGTTAAGGTTTGTATCCTTATTATAAACTGAAAACTGTTTAGTGGATATTTGCAGTGCCAAAATCCTGCCGACAATATAGTGTATTTGCTAATACAGGCAGTGTGACTTTGTTATGTCAATTTGTTTTTGACAAAATAAAAAATTGAACCCCTTAATACACTCTTCAAAATAACTTTTTTTTTCTTAATTGCAATATTATTACCAATCGAACATCTACACCAAATTAAATACACCTTTCAGTACATAACTCACTATCTACAAACTGGTGTTTTCAGCAAAATTTGTAAATCCGGTTCTGCTGAACCGATTTTTTACTGTATTTGCTATAAGGCAACATACACTATTGGCGTTGGTCGGTTGGCGGGACCTAGGGGCGGACCAAAATTTCTCGATGTTTCATAACCTCCTAAACACTTTGGCACCATTTTTAAAAATGTTTATATATATATGTAGGTATATATATATATATATATATATATATATATATATATATATATATATATATATATATATATATATATATATATATATATATATATATATATATATATATGTGTACGGGCAATAACTTTCGAAAGAGTTAATTGATTTTAACGAAATTTGGCCCACGTATTGAAATCCATCCCTGCCAGAAGCCTATTTAAAATGGGCGTAATCGAGCCATTTCAAGGGTAGTTTTTAGGGGTTGAAAAATGTTTTTGGGCCCAAAAATACCGAAAAAATTCTCAGAATGGTTTCAAAATTGACATTTCACCCGTTAGTAGCAATTAAAAAGTGTCCCTAAGATTTTAATAAAATCGGCCCGACAGGACCGGACTTAAACATTTTTTGAAAACACTAATTTGTAGATAGTGACTTATTTATTGAAGGGTGTATTTAATTCGGTGTAGACGTTAGATTGATAATAATATTGCAATTAAGAAAAAAAAAATGTTATTTTAAGGGGTGTATTAAGGAGTCAAATTTTTAATTTTGCCCAAAAACCAACTTAAGTTCGCGTAATAAAGCCACACTGCCTGTATAAGCAAATACACTATATTGTCGGCAGGGTTTTGGCACTGCGACCCGGGTTTTATTTAAATGTTAGGGACACTTTTTAATTGCTACTAAAGGGTTTAATTTCAAGTTTGAAACTATTCCGATAATTTTTTCGGTGTTTTTGGGCCCCAAAACAATTTTCAACCCCTAAATACATCCCTTAAAATGGTCCGATTAGACCCATCTTAAATACGCTTTGTGCGGTGGTGAATTCCATCAAGTGGGTCAAATTTCATTAAAATCAATTAACTCCTTCGAAAGTTATTGCCCGCAAATATATATATTTAAATATTTCCAAAAGTGGTGCCGAATTTTACAGGGGACTATAGAACTCGAGAAATTGTGGCTCGACCCCTAGGTTCCGCCATCCGACCAATGCCAATAGTGCATGTCTCTTATGGCAAACACATTAAAAATAAAATTATGATTGCGGTACTAACCATCGTATCCAACCCTGGCTGCTGTCCTAACATCAGTTACAGAATTGATCGAACCACGTCTTGTGGTACCGTAAAGTGAAGCTTGACTACTGGTGTGCCACTGTTGTCGTATCGACGTTTGCCCGGTCGACGGTGAAGAAGCTATTCTGGAGCCGCACGGCCATTGTAACGCTCCACCCCCTCCTGAAGGCTGCTGGTCGCGTTGTTGATGTTGCTGCTGTTGATGATGATGATGATGGTGGTGGTGCAGCAGACGACTGTTGTAAGAGGAGCCGTGTGGATCGACGTACTGCACGGCCGTGTGATGTACAGCATGTTGCGGTTGCTGCTGATGCTGGTGCGGTCCGGGATATGCCGGATGTGTGGAGGCGCCAGCGCGCGGTATTTGCGTACACGCTGATCGCTCGCCCTTACGGACACCTGCAATTATAAAAGAGCAAAAACGATTTTGAAAAAAAATCGTGTTATCTTTATGAGGAAAGTTTAATCTTCGTCTGGAAATGTCACCCTCAATATGGCTGTCCAGTTGGAAGGACTAAAAATACAATACGTGGGTAGATCCAAAGAAATCATCCTCATCGACTTTCTGCAGAAAGGAAAAACAATCACCGGGTAGTAATACAGTGAGTTGTTGGACAGATTCAATGAGAAAATGACTCCATATGGCGAAGAAAAAAGTGCTCTTTCATCACAACGCACCTCGTCTATGATTGTCGTGGCCAAATTGCACAAACTGCATTACGAATTGCTTCCGCATCCACCTTACTCGCCCGATCTGGCACCTCACAACTTTTCCTTTCCCTAACTTGAAGACATGGCTCAGAGGAAAAAAATTCGGCTCAAATGAAAAACTAATCGCCGAGACAGAATCGTATTTTGCAGGGTTTGAAGAATCATATTTTTTCAACGGGTTAAACAAATGGCATGAACGTTGGGAAAAGTGTGTAGACCTGAAAGGAGAAATGAAAAAATGTTGTTGAAAAACATTGCGTTATTTTAAACACGGGTACTTATTGATCAGCACACGTATATCGATCGGGAGCTATTCAAATTTTAGAGGTAAATTTTTATATACTATTGTACTAAATGGTTAAAATTTGAAATAACTTCTATATTTTTTTTGTATTTATGGGCTCAGATTTTTTTCAATCCCCAAATACAAACTGTAAATACATGATACAGGAAAAACTATATAACTCGAATTTCGTTAAGTTGAAATTCTCTCTACAAACACACACACACCGCTTCAAAAGCATAACACTTTGTTCTTGCGTCGGGGGTTAAAAATAAGTGTCCTCACAGACTGACAGAAATATTTACCGAAATTGGGGGTTGTAAATAATTATTGACATAGCTATTCTCAAGGTCCCCACTAAAATTGTTAATGTTTCTATCGATATATTATATGAACATGTGGACATGATTTATGGATTATGTATTTGATGTAATTTAAACGGTGGAGGTGCAGGGTATAAAATGGTAGAAGCGACGGGTATAATGACTGTTGAAATGATCTAGTTCTAGAACATGAAATGAGAACAAATTAAAAACAGAAAGGTGATACTAAAACATAACAAGAAACAATTTGAACCTATCTTAAGTTCGTTTAATGTAATCACTTTCATAAGTATCACGATTTAGAGAGATTTTGTTAATTATACAGCGTCAGCTAAAAATAAGTAAACGCTCTCGTGTCTGAAAAAAATAGAAATTCCGTCTATTTAAAAAATGACAAATCACGTTGTATAATATATTTTGCGATATAGGTAAACGCTACAGTCGTTGGCATAGCTATAGTTATTGGCACTGTATATTTCGTTTCCCTAAAATAAGGTTTGTAAGACAGATATATCAAAATGTTTATAACCATCACCTAGCTACAGGTTTATATATTCGATTCTAGTTTTGATTTACGATAGTAGATGACGCAACCAGCCTAAAAATATTTTTTTTTATCGACACTTTACCGCCACTAGCACTGTCGGCATTTTATATGTGAAAGTGAGTAAGGTCGTTTGTTGAAAAAGAGTCTGTAAATACGTTATATTTTTTGAGAAACTTGAATTTGTGTGTTTTACTGGCATATTACTGAATTACTGATTAAGCTAATGTATGTTTATTTTCATTTAAACTGGTTATTTTTCATTATTTCCGGTATGCCAATAATAGAAACATTTTTTTTCGAATATTCAGTTCGTTGGCACCCCGTGCCAATAATTGTTCCGTACTATTGTGTTTAAAAACTTTGCTTGTAAATAAAGTAACTCATGAGAAACCGATAACTATACATAACACTTTTATATTTACTGTCTATACAATTAATGGCACCGATGCCAATAACTATGTCAGTGTGATGCCAATAATTGTAAATGTCATTTACAGGACATTAGAAATGGCTGAAAAAAGGAAACAATACTCAGATGAAAATTTAAATAACGCTTTAAATGCTGTACACACCGGTGTGTCCATAAAGGGAGCATCAAACTTATTTGGTGTCCCCAGGTCGACACTACAATTTCGATTTAAAAATAGAAATAATTTTAACGCAACGCCTGGTCCAGCTCCTATTCTTACGACAGAAGCGGAGAACACCCTTGTAAGGTGGATTTTTGAATGCCATACAGAAAGGGGTTTCCTAGAAGAAAGGGTGATATTCAATTATCTGTGCAAAATTATTTGCAAATCAATAAAAGACAAAATCCATTTAAAAATAATTTGCCAGGTCGTGGCTGGTATAAAGCCTTTTTGCGTCGTCACCCAGAAATATCGCAACGTACCTACAAGTGACAAACGTGACAAACGCTAGCTCTTGTGTTTCTGAACGCGATATTAAAAAATGGTTTGATGTCATAACAGATTACTTGAACGAAAATAATTTCACTGATGTTTTAAAAGATTCAAGCCGTATTTTCAATGGGGATGAAACAGGTTTTCAATTGCACCCAAAAAATGACAAAGTTCTGGCACAACGAGGGTCAAAAAATGTGTATGAGGTTCAAATGGGACCCGATAAACAAACTATTAGTCATGTTCACCTTTTCTGCGAATGGAAACATGTGTCCCCCGATGGTTATTTATCCATATCAAAGGTTGCCAAAGGATATCATAAATTCCGTACCAAATGAATGGTGTATTGGCCACAGTGAAATTTAGTAAATCAGTTTTACAAAGATAACTACATAGTGTGTGTAGTACCTACTGATTTCAATAAAACATTTAAGTACCTATATCCATATTTTGAATTTCATTAAAAACCTAACTACCTAGTGCTCCGTTTCTGGTATGACTTTTAGCTTTAAGTCTAGACTTAAAGCTAAAAACAATACTAGAAACTGAGGACAAATCCAGCAAAATATACTGTGCCAATAACTGCAAAAGCGTATGCTAATAACTATATAAAAATGTGCCAATAACTGTATTTTCTTAAATTTCAAAATAAAATGCAAATAAAAAAATCATTAAACATTTAAAACAGTTAATTCATGTTTAATTGAAATTGTTAAACTTTTCTGTATTCAATGGCACTTCAAAAGTTTCATAAATATAAAAACTCTGAACTCAGGGAAGCAAAATTAAAAAAAAAATCCTTAAGGTGCCAATAACTATAGCGTTTACCCTAATAATAATAATAATAATAATGCGTTTAACGTCCGTTTCTCGACTTTATGTCATAACAGACGCCATTCGCACCATTACTATTTTCCATTTTACCACTTCCCGTTATTTTCTACATTTCTAAAACTTCAACTTATATAATAGCAATGGGCGAATGAAGGAATTCTAGGAAATTAGGATAAGTTAGGTAATTTTTTTGAACTAGGAGTTTGATAGGTAATCGGCCATGGCCTCAAATAAGGAACCATCTCGATATTTATCTGGAATTAATTGAGGGAAACCATGGAAAACATCAATCAAGATGGCCGGTACAGGAATTACCGTTTCTAGACGAGAGGCAGTAGGAAAAAGTCCCAGCCACGTCTGCCCCTGCCGGGAATCGAACCCGGACCTCCCGAATGCGAGTCTAGTGCTGTACCACTACTCTACCCAGCTCGGTATATTTTGAGATATAAGACCCGTTATATAACAATTCGGCGTTTAAGAGCAAATTTATTTAATGTTTACTTAGCGTCAAGAAAAACTATATATGATTTAAATAAAAATAATTGAAGCAATAGTTGTATTTTAATACTAGAAATCTTGTTAGGTACTGTTATTTTGCACTCGTAATAGTTGAAAATGCACTTTTCAGTTAATAATGTGAAAGTTTAAAAGCTAATTTAAAGTTAATAATGGCCATAGAAGCCGAATCGCTATTATTAAATAAAAAAAAAAAAAAAGTTAAACATTTCTGAAGTCAGTAAGTAACTATCTATCCTTGTATAATTGTATGGTGATATTGCTAAGCAATTTGTTTAACTTCTAAACGGCAATGCCCTTAGTCTGTAATTTGCAATAACTAATCTATTTACATACAGCCTTGTTACTTTTTTGAGGTTTATAGTTCTGTACATACTAAATTTATTGTTGTAGTTTTTTTGTGTATACGCAAATTTAAAACATTTATATACAATGCTTAAGGAGTTTAGCTTCCATCGTGAGTCCACCAATCGATGCACCTCTTTTTACAATATCTATTTAACTTTTCATAACTGATTAAAATTATTTTTGAACTCTTGTACTGACATGAAATTTTATATCTAATTTTACCTACAAAATTAAGTCTCTAAATCTGTGGGTTCATCATTATTACACCATGTATTACGTGTTCATCACTGTCACAGAAAATGTAAATATAACAGAAATATTACTGTATTACACACATATTTACATATGTAGTTACAGATTTGAATCGATTATGTTTTTTATGTTTGTGTAATTTAACTCATTATTTACAATCAATTTATTTTAAAGCAAAAAATAAATCGTGTTCTTGAAAATGCATAATGTATGAAAAAGAATTTACATTTCTATATTTTGTTTTGCCACATTTCCCTGTTCAGGAAAAAGGTAAATGTCAACTTATAAAGAAGACGCCCTTTTTAAAGCTCTGGTTCTAAGATTTGTTTTTTATTTTTTTTATTTTGTTATATTCTACGGTTCCCATGGGAAACATATAGGAATAGGTACAAAAGGTGTAGATGGATATAAAAAGACGATTTTATAGGCAAAAGTGTACCTTGTCTTTACGAAATGGCTTGTTGTAAGACACATTTACAATTTATATATAATATTATTTACCAGATTGGAAATAGATACAGTGTCATTTAGAAAAAAACGACAGTTTTTAGTGTATTTGCCATATGGCAACATACACTATTGGCATCGGTCGGATGGCGGGACCTAGGGGTCGGACCAAAATTTCTCGACGTTACATAACCTCCTAAACACTTTGGCACCATTTTTGAAAATGTTTATATATATAGGTATATATGTGTACGGGCAATTACTTTCGAAGGAGTTAATTCATTTTAACGAAATTTGGCACACATGTTGGAATCCATCACCGCACGAAGCCTATTTAAAATAGGCCTAATCGGGTCATTTTAAGGGTGGTTTTTAGGGGTTGAAAAAAGTTTTGGGGCCCAAAAATACCTAAAAAATTCTCAGAATCGTTTCAAAATAGAAATTTAACCCTTTAATAGCAATTAAAAAGTGCTCCTAAAATTTTAATAAAATCGGCCCGACAGGACCGGATTTTCAAATTTTCTGAAAACACTAGTTTGCAGATAGTGAGTTATTTACTGAAAGGTGTTTTTAATTTTGGTGTAGACGTTCGATCGACAATAATAATGTAGTTAAGAAAAAATGTAATTTAAAGGGGTGTATTAAGGAGTTAATTCTTTTATTTTGCCCTTAAGTTCTCATAATAAAGCCACAAGGCCTGTATCAGCAAATACACTATATTGTCGGCAGGGTTTTGGCACTGCGACCCGGGTTTTTATTTTTTTGCCGTTATAAAAACACAGCAATATTTGCTTGGGAAATCTATGAACTTACAAAAAAAAAAGAAGAGAGAAGATGTGTGGTTGCATATTAAAAAATCTGAAAAACGCTAGTTTCGATCTATTGAGATGTGGTTTACCTACAGTGTTTGTTAAAAATTATTAAAAAAAAAAAACATTTATTTGGAAATAATTCGTAAATTGATCTCTCAAAAAAATCAATCGATTTTAATTATCTTTGCGGCATCTGGCGCAGTTTTTCAAGCGCAAAAAGTAATTTACGGGAAAAAAATAAATCTGACAAAAATTTGGAAAGATATCTTGAAAAAACACCTTTTTGGAAATTTTTCGTCAACGATATCTCTCGAACGAATCAACCGATTGAGATGCTGTTTACGGCAGTCGAAGCCATTTTTTCAAGCACAAAAAAGTAATCTAGGTATTACAAAAAAGTCAATCTAACGAATCGGTAGTAAAATATTGTTCATTTCTAAACAGAAGGAACCTAACAGGTTAATGATTACACTGTGATTCCTTTATCTCATTCCAGTTAAGTGGATTTTCATGTAAATGATGTTAAAAAGGTAGGGGAGGCGAGAACGCAGTTTACCGCCCGACTAAATTGAAATATAAATAAATTGACAACGGTGTCACTTTATTGGTTAACTGCGCGCGTGGTTTATGCATATACAGTATATGAAATGTACATCATATATATATTTTTTTTTTCTGCTTAAGCGCGCAGCAACGAGGCTATATGCGTTGATGGTGATGGACATACTGAATGTTAAGATGAAACGGTGAGAGTTTATTTGTTAAAAGTTCTTTTTAGGTCTACACTACATGTTTCACTTCACATCACAATGCAATCATATATATTAATACGTTAAGGTTAAGATGTTTGCCTCCCTTTTTCGACAAAACCACACAATTGCTCCACATAAATTTTATATCATTTTATAGATAATTGCTTGCTCTACCGACATCATCAACTAAAAAATTTATTATTGCTTTTGTTTTTGTAAATTTATTAATTATTAAAATTATATATATAGATATACATTAAGACACAATACAGCAATGCTGCCATCTGACGGCTTTGATTATGAAACTACGTCAATATGATTGACGGTCGGTAACTCTTTTGATTAATTTCAAATCAACTCACGTATGTATCAATACTTTTCATATAGTGGCACTTCAGCTCAACGTTTTCGATACTTGCGCCTCTATATGACAGTTTGTAATGTAATACAACAAAAATAAGAAAATTATAAAGAGTGTGAGAAATTAGAAACGAATTTTAGTGCGAATTATTCGCACAGGTACCGCTAGTTATATTATGTATGAATACTAAAACAAAATAAAATTCCAACCAATTGGGCGACAAGACCATTCAACTGCAATGGTACTGACATTGACACATAAGACATAAAATAAAATTTCTATTAATGCGCGCGGTGAGGCAGATAATGGTTAGAAATAAATTTGATGATGTTTGCTTTTTATTTGCAAGCAATGATGAGACTGTGGTATGTTAGATCTTTCAGTATTAGTTTGGACTAAGAAGAATAGGTAAGGAAAATATTCTCAATGTTAGAAAATGTCCTTCAAATAGCGTCAAATGAAGATGACACTGCTGCTCCAAAAGAAATTAAAAATTTTGTATCACCACGGTAACTTTTTTTATAAACGAATAATTTTTTATGAACTAATAATACTGTGAAGACTTTTAGCTCAAAAATTTCAATTTGAAAGCAGAAAATATATTTTTTCGTCCGAGTCACGACTAGATGAGGAAAACTTAAAGCCGGTTCGCTCCAGGGGTAGTTTCTCGTCCAAAAAAAGGATATTCCATCTATACCACAGACAACAAATTTTTATTATCATATTTCTGATAAAATTTCTGTGTAATATGCTTTTTTTTACGTATTTCACGCGTTCATACCTGTGGCTGATTCAAGACCATTAGTATACACATCAACGTCAGTTGACACACTTTCAGAGTAACGTTAGCCTTATTGTTGTGTGCATTATTTACTTGTCTCCTTGACTTTTCATTAAAAGACCCATCAACTGCAAGTCAGCTTTGTTGGTACGTCCGCGGAGTACATCTCCTTTGTTAACCATTACAAACGAAATGTGATGCTGTTTTTCCAAGCAAATGGCACGACGACTACTATGTCATTTTAATAATATCGTTTTTTTTTTGTACCTTATTGATCTAAACTAAAAGTTTGTACACGATAGCAATGTTAGAAAATTGATGTGACGAAAAACTTAACGGATATATTATTATGTCCAGACAAAAATAAACATCTTTTATCCGAGAATTTTTTTCTCAAAAGCTACCAATCACGAATGGGGAGTGTTCAAAAAGTCCGGAAACGCTGATATGTTTTAAAAGGATGGTGTTTTCATGGAAAATGTTCCAAATAAAAAAAAATTCTCAGGTAAAAGACGGTCATTTTTGCCTGAAAAATACGATTTATAGAGAAAAGTAGAGGGGCACCCTCGAGGGGTAAAATTTTTGTCACCAAAATAAGCGTTCCCTGGAATTGAAAAACTTTTATTCGGAACATTTTCCATAAAAACATCATTCCTTTGAGATATTTCAGCGTTTCCGGACTTTTTGAACACCCTGTATATTTTATTAAAGTTTATATTAATTCTGAAAATATTTATCCTCTGTCCTTTTTCTACGTGTTTTAAATGCGCTCTAATAAACATTCGTGACTAAACTGTAATCGTTCAGATTGTGGAATGTGACCAGCGTTGCCAGATTTTTTTTTGCCAAGTCGGGGTTTTGGAACTTTTTGAGTGAAAAAAGCGGGAATCTTTCGTCGAAAGCGGGACATAGTAAAAAAACGTATATAATCAGAAGTTTTTAAATATTTATCTTTTTATTTGAGTTCAAATTACGTTTACGTGACAATAGATAGCAAAAATAGCCATAGAAAATGTATTTTAATAAAAATATGATATTTTAAATCAGATTTACCCTATCGTTAAATTGTTGAGTCTTATTCGCCTTCTGAATAAAAAAAAAATAAAAAAAAAAACAGAAATCAAAATCAAAAAAGTTTTATTCATTAGAAAAATATGGCGTTTCAAACAATAGTCTGAGGAGTGAGTGTTACAAATTGCAACTTACAATCAGAGAATAATTATTTGCGCACGATCGAGTTATCCCCGAAAAGCGGAACTGAGCCTGTCCCGCGCAGGACATTTAATTTTGAGTTAAAAATCGGGACGTCTGGCAACGCTGAATGTGACGTACAATTAATGTGTACGTAGGTATGGAAATATGGATTCTGAAAGGAAATTACACATGTGCCCTAATTAAAATTGAACACTGATTGGAAACGTGTCTGCAGTACCAATTAGTATTTAATTGAGGCCCCGCTAACACTTGCGTCCAACTCTCTGCCGTAAGCTACGCTAATACAGAGATCATATCTCGCATTAGACTGCCTAAATATTGTATGAAATTTCGGAATAGAGAATTTCAATCTTGAATCTACGAGTTTTCGTATAGAATAAAGAAAAAAGCGTATTTAGTTTTGTAACTCTGGGTAGATCACTGAACTATTTTCTTGAATGTAATACTTTAGTGCTTAAAAGCCAAAAATAGGACTTGGGCTGATAGCTGATTGTAGACTTATTCGTCAACATTTTGCCAAAATTCTTTCTCTAGAAGGAAGATAAAGGACAAATCTAGGTCTCTAATGGACTATTTTTGTAATTTATGTACGATTTACGAGAAAAAAGTTGGCATTAATTGTGTAAAAAACACACGTTTTCAATGTCACACTACGACCTTATTCGTAATTATTTCACAAAATTGTTCCATCACAAACCTAAAGTGACTCTTCCTTTTTCGGAACAGTTTTTTAAATCTTCAAAATATTTCCAAAATTTAGAGTAATCAACTAATAGCGGCACCCTTACAACAGCATTTTTTAGCCTCGTAGTGTGGCTTAAATTAAGAGCGTTCCGACAGCCTTAAGCAACGAAAGGCAGCGCTTATGACACGAACATAAACCCAGTTTTAGATATAGTAAGACTCTGCTTAACGCGGGAGATACGTACCAATAAGTTCCTGCGCTATACGAAACAGTGCTAAACGATGTCATCTTAATACGCAGATAATAACCATAAGTGAAACAGAACCGAGAATAAGAAAATTTGTTAGTTTTTAGGGTTCCGTACTTCAAAAGGAAAAGAGGGAACCCTCATAGGATCACTCGCATGTCTGTTTGTCTTTTCGTCCGTCACAGCCAATTTGCGCCGAGCTACTGGACCGATTGAGCTGAAATTTGGCACACATATGTAAGTCAGTGACCCAAAGACGGACGTGTAACGTAAATAAATGAGCTATGAACATGGAGGTCATTTTTGGTGGGCAAACTAGGAAATCAAAGATAAAAGTCTTGCAAACTGTACCGTGTGACATCAAATGAAAGGGCTTCTAGTAAGGGTCTCAAATATGTTTTTTTATAACTTTAAAATAGTTTTAAAGCTATTTAAGAAAATATATGGAAATTGACTATTCTTCCCCCCCCCTTATCTCTGAAACTACTGAGCCTAAAATTTTGAAAAAATAGGGAACGTCGGGTCTCACCCATAGTTTACAAGAAAACCTAAACGAAAATGATAAGTCTTAAAGTACTCACGGAAAACGAAATAGTACAGAACCCTCTTCTCGCGAGTTCGACTCGTACTTAGCTTTTTTTTTATTATTATTTTTTTTTGTTTAATAAAAATGACAGAAAATATATTATATGGTCTTCATTTCACGCCCACGTTAGTCTGTACATTAGATTACGTCATCAGACACAAATTAATTTGTAATCGAAAATGGATATTGCTAATAATCTGCAAGGTACGTTGAAGTTTTTTTTTAATGAAGAGTACTTAGTTCACTCATACGTTTTCATTAATTTACGCTTCAAGCTCTTTCAGCGTTATTATTCAGAATATTTGGTTCGATAAAAATTCATTTACAATTTTTTATTTTATTACCCTCGTCTACTACTTAATTAGCAGCTACAACATCATAATAAACACTTATTTTGGTGATGGCGAAAAGTGTTACAGGAATAAATTAAAAATAACTAATAAAATGTGTTTATCCAATCGTGTAGGCTTTCACGGCTGGCGTTGTTGCAAAACTTCTTGCGGAACATAAAAGAACCTGCAGACTGGGCCACGTTGAAAAATCTGCAATAGCCGAACACACGTTAACGATGGACAACCAGAAGATCCTTTTCGAGGATACGAAGGTAATAGACAAAACAGTGAGTTACTATCCGTGCATATTCAGGGAGGCCATAGAAATACAAAAACACACGCACAATTTCAAGCGAAAAGAAGAAGGTCTGCACCTCAGTAAAACTTGGACACCAGCACTGAGGCACACTAAGCTATTGGAGCCAACGACCGAGTAGAGAACGACAACCAACGGTGCATAAAAGATGAAGGAACAGCAGTAGTCGACACACTTGCTTGTGAGCAGCCGAGAAGGACACTTCGCCCGCTACCACATCGCCTTTGATAATGTCTACCGCAGTTGTAGACGAAACGTCAGGTAGAAATACCAATGGATCACGGCGTACAAGCCCGGAAACCAAGAAGTTTTGCAAAATGTGTTTAGTTACGAAGGACGAAAGACCTTGAGAATAGCGAAGTGTGTAGCAATGCTTCTGTTTATAGGCGTTTCCACTGTTCCTCTATAGCACAAGAACTTCAGTTTCCAAGTTCTAATCTAAGAACTGGTACAAAATTTGTACCGTTTGGCTCTAGGAGTCTGTGACAGACGGACGTACAAGACACTGGAGTGAGCAGCTATAAGTGTTCCGTCTATCTAATTTTAGTACTTACGGAATAGGAATGTTGACTATTTTTGGGGAAGTGTCTTAAGTACCTAGTATAGCCACAAATATTTATTATTTTTATTTAAATACGACTCAAGCTTTAAAAATCATGTATTTTAAATTCCGTTTTAAATTTCGCTCTGAAACGTTAATACTTGTCACGTGATTAATGTGCTATAGTTATATGTAATTTGACGTTTTCTATAAATACATAATAATAAATTACACTTTAAATATTAACCAAACAATGAAGGCTTTTGACAGCGTGAACAGAGTCTGATGATGTTTACGAACAAGTGACGTCATGCACTCTGATTGGTGTTCGTTGTTACGTGACTTGAGAGTGATTTAATTACGTTTTATTTATTAAATATTAATTAAATTCCTTAAAAATAAGTAAAATATTATGTTTTTTAGTATTTTTGTCATAAAAAACCATGTAACGTTAAAATAATGTTTTTAAAAAAACATGAAAATATAAATACGCGCAATTATGTCCAGTTAATCTTAGTTGCTGTTGGTCTTAAAAAACTAAGCATAGAACATCCCTACGTGAAAATACGAGGCGAGTTAAAATGTAAAACTTGCGATGAGATAAATCCAAAAATGCTTTAAAATGAAATAAGAGATTATGAGTTTGTACATCAGAGTCTAGTGATGAATTAATTAGGTACGTTTACTCACAGTAATGTTTCTCTCGACGCGGCATGATGCAGCAACGATAAAGTACAACAAGCAGTACGGTAAGCGTCACTAGGAAGCCGCCGCAAAACACGCCAACTACCAAAGGAAGACGCTCACTGGTCACACGCCACCACTCTGCTGCCGCGGCGCTGCTCCACCTAAATCAACCACAAAAATACGCATTAAATAAAATCATTATGATAAAATAAATTTTTTATACGGCTGTTTTTGTATAATTTATAATAGGTGTAGAAAATTTTCAGCCAAAAATAATGTTTCTTTATAAACAAAGATAAACGAAATTTAAAACTTCATCGTAAGAAAATATTTTTAATTATTCAATATAAGAAAATAGTCAGAAATATTACAGACGTTTCGCTTTTTTCAAACATCTTCAGTGTGCGTATTAATATTTTTAAAATATATTTGTAGGAAAATAATCTAATTCTTTTTTTCTTGAAAAGACAGATTTTTGTGAACAAAAACATTTAGATGTTATCGATATATTATATATTTGTATTTTTTTTTATATATATAAAACCGTGGCAAAGCATTTTTAAGATGTACAATGTTAATTTGAAACATCATGTGTTGAGCAGAAATAAAATGGTTCGGATTTAAAAAAGTTCACGTCGGAACAGAGTCAAACAGTGCCGGATTTAAACTTAGCGCCGCCCTGGGCACTGTAAAAAAATGCCGCCACATTAACGAAATTTTGCAGAAAATGGATGTCAGCATTCCACTTAAAGAGTTGTATTAGAAACGGTCAATTTCTAAGCCAACCGTAAAAATCAACTGAAAGGGATCAAACAAAAAAAGTTTTTAAAAAACTTCGTATTTAGACATAGTTTTATTTTGGTTTTGATTAAATCCTAATTTAATATAGGGTTTTATTGTCCGACTACGAGAAAGGAAAAGAGGGTTTTGTTAAACTCACCCCATAGTGTTAAGCCCTTCATCAGATATACAGAAATGTTCTGTTAAGAAAAGTATTTTTCAAGTGAATTAATAATTTGAAAATATAAAAACTACGAAAAATAGACAATTTGTTTTATTCGGCATACTTAGTTCGATCAGCGAGGGTTGAAAAAAAAGAGTAATTAGTAATAACTAATTAATTAAACAAAATGAAATTACTTGCAATTACTGTTCAAATTAATTTTTTATTTATAAGACGTTTCGACCAACCATTTTGGTCCTTTTCAATTTTTTAAATATAAAATAAATTACAAATGTTTATATAAAAACAAAACAAAATATTAAAAACAGTTACTAAAATATTTTGTTTTGTTTTTATATAAACAATTGTAATTTATTTTATATTTAAAAAATTGAAAAGGACCAAAATGGTTGGTCGAAACGTCTTATAAATAAAAAATTAATTTGAACAGTAATTGCAAGTAATTTCATTTTGTTTAATATTCTATTACTGTTGGTAGAGTCAATATTATTAACTAATTAATTAGTTACCTGGCGTCTCTGTTGCCAGAGGTAGTGGTCACAGACGCGGTCGCATCGTCACTGCCACCTCCGCCGAGAGAGCCGCCTCCTGGTGCCATTCTCGCCGTCAACGTGACGGACCTACTGTACACGGCGCCTCCCGCGCCTCCTTTCGGAACAGCATTGTTGTTTCCGATAGATTGACGATAGTCGACGTTTATGTTCGATTGATGCTGATTGTGGTGGTACAATTTCCAACCGGTGCGGTTATAGTCGACGCCCGTCGACGGAACCCACGGATCTGCGGACGATGCTGCGGCAGCTGATGAGTACTGATGATGCTGCAAGTCGTATGGAGGAATACGAACTGTCCCATCATCCGCTGTAAATACAATATTAATTATCTTAGTAAATGATAAATTGAAGATGAAAATCGTTGTTTTTAACTGAAAAATAACATTTTTGCACGACCCCCTATAAAATAGCAGCCTTTCACATCTCTTTTTTACACTTATTACTGCGTAAGGTAAAATAAAAGTCATGCGATTTTACCAATTCATTAGTTATATCTCTGTCAGTTTCCCTTAACTCTTCAATTCCCACTGTCACTTGTAGGTGACATAAGTTTAATATTTTTTTTCTACCACACGGAGATTTTATTATTTAATTCCACTACCATTGTTGCAAAGCCAATAACTAAAACTATTAATTATTTTTTCTGATTACACTAGCCAAATGTCATCTGTCAAATATAATCAGATGTTTCGCGCGAAAAACGAGCAGTCTGTGTTTGTGTAATCTCTTGCGATAAAAAGTGAAATAAAAATGCCTAAATCGTAACTATTGTTATTTTTTCTTATTGCGTGTAATAAATAAATAAATAAGCTATTGCACAATTTTTTTTATTGGTAAAAATAACTTTGAATACGTTTTTTACGACGTTGGAAATATGCCGTGTCACCTACGGGTGACACTGGGCATTATAATGACCGTTTACGCCGCAACGGAAGCTCTCAAAAGGAATAAGTTTTCCCGTTTTTGCAACATTTTTCATTGAAACTCCGTTCCTACTGGTCGTAGCTTGATATTATGTAGCCTATAGCCTTCCTCGATAAATGGACTATCCAACAAAAAAATAATTTTTCAATTCAAACCAGTATTTCCTGGGATTACCGCGCTCAAACAAACAAACAAACTCTTCAGCTTTATGATGTTAGAATAGATTTAAGTGTTTTGTTTCTTTCAGATAAACTATTTTTATTATAAAGAAACTGATATATCTAAATATAAATAAATATTATAAATTCTAACGTTTTATTCTTACCGTAATAATAAGAAATAATCTGTGTCTGCTTCAAAGTCTTAATTTCACAACGCCCAGTGTCACCTGTAGGTGAGACCCCCATAAAAGAAAAATGGGGTAATTTATTTTCTATTTATATTTTTTCTTGTCATAACCAAATGTATATAAGGTATTTTATTTAAAAAGAAACCAAAAATCTTTATTAACTTGGACATGGGAATTGACGGGTTAAAATATATATGAGCTAACAGTCCAAATAAATAGTCAATCGTGAACTGTCAAAAATATTAAAAATATACATATTATGATAAATTAAAAACAGTGTCGTGAGAGCTGTAACCGTTTTTAGTCGAGAAAAAAGGATTTGATATGAAGAGTGAAAGGGGTATTTGTAGATAGCATATACTCTGCAATCGAACTCTACATAATTTTATAGTCCACTGAGTTCTAACAAAATGAATAACTTTTCTCGATTCATATTTCATCATTTTCAAACTCAGATCAACCTTCGTAAAGAAGTATAGATTTATACGCCATGTATATTGTACATGTTTGATTAGATGCTGTCGTTTGCCTTCGAATACAAGTTTTTTATGCTTACCCATCGGGATTCATTGGTTTTCTCAAAATGATATACGCATATTCTCCATGTTAAAGTAGCGCCTACCAAAACATGCCCATAAGACATCGCCGTCAGGGTTTATTTAAGAACCAACAGGGCATTTCGCTACCTATAAATGGTGTTAGCGAATAGCGATAGCTTTTTTAAATGGTTTTATTTAACTTCACATTCCGTATATTTATTTCTAATCTTGCGAATTATATTGTCTATTAAATATTGTCCATTAAATAACGTCGTACATATTAAGCAGATATTATTTTTAAACTGAGTAATGAAATCAGAGAACACCATTAGATAGTTGTTAAACTGTAAGTTAGAGACGAATCTCCGCGTCCTGCGAACAAAGCATGCGGCACAAAAATTTGAGTTTTTCAAAGTTTGAAAAAGTGTCACGTGTAGCGCTGTAATGTTTCTAGATTTATCAAAGACCGCAATCCATTTACCTATGCGCTAAAGAGCGATAACGATGAGATTTGAAGTCATATCCATGTCTTATATTATGTTCCCAGTGACATTTATAACCACTGTTACTGCCTATTTTGAGATTAAAATATTTTTAGAAAAAATTCTGGGTGCGTTTTAAATCCAAAATTACAATTTTCTTTTAAGGGGGTATTCTTATGTGACCACTTCGAAAAATCGATTTATATTTTTTTTCATATTTCAATAGTAAAACCTACCGAAAATATGCTGTGAAAAATAGAGACCGAAATTCCTAGTTTTAAATAAATTACAACTCATATAGTGGCCGACGCGCCGTAAGCGACTTGTTGGTTCTTGAAACTTTAATCGCATTTTTCTGGAAACATTATTTTCTAAAACTGTCATGGTCCTAAAAAAAAGTATTCAACCGATTGCTTTGAAATTTATATATGGTCTTCTACTCATTAATGGTTATCGTCCGTACTAAAATTGCTTATTTTCGAAAATATTTTCTTATTTTTTTAAACGATTTTTAACAAAAAACACAAACTTTTTTCTACAGTCCGCCATTTTTTTTTTAATGAAATTGATTAATTTTAGTAGGGACGATAGCGACATTCCTACTGAACAATGATCCATTCGATTTTTTTATTTCAGACAACATGAACAGCCGCTATTACCATGACCAGTGACCTGCTTTTTTTTAGTGTCTAATTTAATTAAAAAAAAATATAGATATAAAAAATTTAAAATAAGAGAAAAAAATTTTTTTTTATACAGTTTAAGATACAAACAAAAACATAAAAAAATTAAAATGATTGAATGTTATTGTCGTCTAAAAAAAAATTCCCTAAAAAGAGGTAAAATTTATGCGTTCACATAAGAATACCCCCTTAATCACTTTTGACCCATACCGACAACCTTGATTTCGAACTTAGGAAAAATATTGAATAAAGGTCTCAAGTCTATGTTCAACATAGATGGTGTTAAGCTCTTTTAAAATCTAATCAGTAATTAATAATACTGAAAGCTGAAGAGAGAAATATCTGTGTTCCACAGTTAAGATCGATCAGGTTTTTGTCCCGTTTATGTGTAAACGGACCTTCAGAGTATGGTTGGTTTATTTTTACAACAAACTTCTTAGCATATCTCTTCCCGCAAATTTATGGTTTTCATTACCTTAATGCACAAGTGGATAAGCAAAGCATTACTCTATATTCATAGGCTTCATACTACAGAACTAAATGAATTTAACCCATTTACCTCCAATTTCTACGACTTCCTAATCAACATAAACATACCTAATACGGCGAATTATGCTGATTGTAAAAGTGCGGTAGACACAGATCGGCATATATTATTTTTCAAAGGCGTTCTTTTTTTGTCGGTATGAAATATATCTCTTAATACTGTATTAATGTTTGATACTCCGTTTTAGAGATTATTTTTCTCTCTAATGTCTAAAAATAAGCTAATATCTTAAAATTAGTGTTTTCATTAAATAATTACAGTTTAAAATTTTTTAACAATTTCATAACAGAAAATAGCATTCACTAAAAACAAATGTCGCCATCTGTTTATTTTAACAGTTGTCGGTAATATTAAGTGACGTATTGGCGCTGAAGTCTGAATAGAATATAATAAAATTTATTTCCACCCTATTAGATTAAGTAACTGACCACTAACGGTGCGAAGTATTCGCACGGGTCCGCCAGTTTTTTTATAATACGATACTGTAGCAGTTATTTTATAGGGGATTATCAGGATTAGTTTCGCCTTCAAAAAGATATCGCATAAACTTATAATGTTTTAATTATATTTTTTTAAATCATATTTTTATAAGAAATATCACCTGACGTCTTTTTAACGACGAAACGGTAAGCGTGATTAAATGACGACTAGCTTCATCAAGTGTTATTAGAAAGATCAAAAAAATAATAAAAAATATATAATAATACACAGTTTTGAGTATTAAATAATAATAATACTTTTGTCCGTTTTATTTTGTTACGCAAACTCTGTTATGGAAGACATCGAACTTAACTGGGTTGGCCTTAAGATTTGCTGTAAGAGAATTTTAGCGTAAAGCCTGAACAAATAAGATGAAAAATTTATTTATATAGATGGAGAGCGACACTACATGGCATAGCGGTTACGTTTGAACATACTTTGTACAGAATATATATTTGTAATCTTCAATAGAGTCAATGGAATATTTTTAAAAAGTCTGTGTTGTTCTATTGTAAATATAGTTGAAAGAACATTTATACTACACAAGTAAAAAAGCAAACAACGAAAAGATGCGCCCGAATGTTGATTATTTTGTTTTATGAAACGAATCTCCTACACTCGTATACTTTAAAAGTGTACCTTACAGTCTCTGTGTTTCTCATTTTCCAGTTCTTTGCATTTCAAAAACACCAACAGACAAAGAAAAACAAAACATAAAAGACAAGTATTTTCTGTTTTTTTTATTCAAATGTTAGATACATGTTTAATTAAAATAATTATTTGAAGAATGTTTGTATTCAAAAAAAATCTCTAAAATCTTATATTATAGGATCATATAGATTTAGGATAATAATTATTATCTAACTCAACTGAACGATATTGGAAATAACATTTATAAAATATGATACTCAAGGTAGGAGAATGAATTGGTTTCAGTCTGTCAAATAAAGAAGGATGGGTAGCATGTTACAAAATTTAGAATTCTCCGGAAAATATTCGAGAAGATTGTTTTTTGAAGGGACTCTAATTATCGCGAAAGGGGGATCAAAAGGAAATCTTGGTTTTCCACAGAGCGAAGAGGTACCAACATTTAAAAAAAAAAACAGCGAGTTTAGCTAGGTTATCGAAAATTATCTGGATGTTTCTATATTTCTTCACAATTGTTTCTCAAATCAACGGACAATATATTTTTTCATTACAATAATGTGAACATCTTGTTAATACTATATTTTTTCTCGCAAGAATTTAAAAACCCATTCGTTTACTTCATGCGAGCGCAAGCAATAACTACTGCGAATAAAAATTGATTGGCGAGGAAGGGATCAAGTATAGTTGCTTGATACCCAGTTGATAATTAATATTAAATCAGACATGTGATTGGGTTACGATTACTAAAATTCAACATAAAACAACACACGTATATATAACGAGAACGATCACCTTATTTTCGCACTCTATGTATATAACAAACATAAAATATCGACCTTTTCAGTCTGCAAATAGTCTGGTATCCATGAATAAATAAAATAGAGTCACAAAATGTACAAACTGTAAATTTTATATTTAGTAAGTGAAAAACATAACTTCTGCAATGTGTAAAATAGGTCACAATATTCTACATAAATTAGAAACTTTTGCCGTATTGCTATAGCGTTCACGCAGTGCATATGCCAACTTATCTAGGAGCTGTACGCCCTATAAGTAACAGTTCTAAATACCAAATTGTGAAAATGTTTCTAAAATTACAAAATACAAATGATGATTGCCCTTGTATTTTTACATCTTGTACGACTTTAAATTCAATCGATTTTTTAGGGTCCCGTACCATAGGGCCTAACGGAACCCTATTGTGGCAAAGTTGTCCGTCCGACCGTCTGTCAGGGGTTTCTAAAATCTAAACGAAATGAGATAACGATTTGAAATTCACATATAATATGCAAATCCTTGGCCCGGCGATGAAAATCGTATTTCAAATAAAAAAAAAAAACAGTATTTGAAACGGGAGCCATACATTCAAGCAGGGACACAAAAATCATTCTCCCTATGTTTGCGGAATATCGTTGGAAAGAGCTTTGCTAACAGATCACAATTTTGATTCAAGTTTATGTCTTATATAACAATTTTATGTAAGTTGTCGTTTTCAATAATTTAACGATTTCCACTTACAAACTTAGCATCCAATATATTTTCTTGGAAACTATCCAATATTATGTTGGAATTAACAAAGCGAATAGACACTACATAGTCGATAATCGCTATGTAACATGCATAATAATGAAGATATTATTTTGAACCAACCTTATTACCAATAACATAGTAAATGGTACAATTTCCGAGTACAAATTACAATACGAACAAAAAAAATCAGCATCACTTTTTTATTTTTAAAATAACGTTATATTCGTTTAATAAAAGATACTAATAAACCGCGTTAAGGTAGTTGTCGTGGTTAAAGTACACCGTCAGAAAATTCTTATTTTTTGTATACTTATTAAGGACATGATAATACAATTACCCTGAAAATTTGAAGTCGACCGACCGTATATAATCCGAGATAAATTCAATTGAAAATTGGATAATTAACATTGATTGTATACGATCTCTGTAGTTCTGAACCAGTTTTTCATTTATAAAAAAAGAACTAACTGTCAGAAACTTTCCAAAAACTGACGGTCTTTCAATGCATTTGTTATCAGTTTAAAAAAAAAAAGATTTTTTTTTTGACCGTCTAATTACTATAAATAACGATTAAAAGTTCAACAATTTATAGACAAGTATACACGCATATGAATACTGTATGGGTTACGTTTCCACGGGTACAGTCTTGCGTACAAATTATGGATCACTTAGCTACAAGCAAGTATACTTTTGTGGCGCGTATAATCTATAACTTTTTGATAATATTGTACCACGACAACTACCTTAAGAATATAACGTTTTGATTTTTGTTTTACATCTGTATTTCAATTTACAAACGAAGAGTCTCCTATCAAAAATCATTGCATTTTTGCGCAGTCAAGTGTTTCTACTGGTACACTCCTTAAAGCCAATTCAGACTAGCCGTTCTCGGTTACGATTCACCGGTCCGGTTCGGTTTTCGATTAATCTAGGCTGCTCATACTATCCCGATTCGGTTCTACGATTATTCTCGGTGCGCATGCGCAATTTCGAAATATGATTTGACATTTGATGTGTAGTTAAACGTCAACAAAAACAAGTGGCTAATCACGTGACTCCAGCAAACGTTCTCATTGGCTACGGTTGCGAACGGTCCGGTTGAAATTAGAGCTGAACCTAAACGCTCGAACCGATCCGCAATCGGGAACGACTACGCCCTGATTGGTCGAGCTCCCAACCGGACCGGTGAATCGTAACCGAGAACGGCTAGTCTGAATTGGCTTTAATGTAGTTATGTACTACAGTTGACTTTATATTTACACATGCATACATGAATGAGCAAACAGAAAACTAATCTATAATTAATTTTGCGCACAAGTGAACGAGCCGGCCGGGTCAACGCTACGAAGGTAAAATGTTATGTAAACGTTACTACAGGAGCACTCCAGAGGCAGTACCATCTCTATCTACAGCGCATATATTATGCAAGTATAGGTTCATTATATTACAGTTTCGAACTATGCTTTCATTTTTGCCCGAAATTGATTTTTTTCTATTTTTTCTAACGATATCCAACCCTATGATATTGTAGCAAGCTTTGTTACAATAACCCTCTCTCTCTATAATGTAATATTTTCTAAATTGTTGTTCCTTAGCTACAAGGATAATTGAAGGTTGTTATTATTAACATTATAAAAAATTTAATCTTATGATTACATTAGAGAAAACATTTCATTGCGAATTATATATAATTCAATTTTGTGGTTTTCTTTTATTTTCTGTAAGTGCTTATTTGAGTTCTTACAATTTGAATAAAATAAATTTCAGGATCAGTAATACTGAATTCTGGAAGTTCAATTTGAACAATATTTTTGTTTGACATAATTAGTGATAATAAAAACATTACTTATCTCAAATAATGTGTTATCGTGCGCAGAACAGTTGTTCGGGGTCACCAATTGTAAGAACTCAAATAAGCACTTACAGAAAATAAAAGAAAACCACAAAATTGAATTATATATAATTCGTAATGAAATGTTTTCTCTAATGTAATCATAAGATTAAATTTTTTATAATGTTAATAATAAGAACCTTCAATTATCCTTGTAGCTAAGGAACAACAATTTAGAAAATATTACATTATAGAGAGAGAGGGTTATTGTAACAAAGCTTGCTACAACATGAGTATCAAATGAAAGAGTTTGGCGAGTGGAATATATTTCTATTGATATAGCAATTTTTTATTTAGTATTAGTTTTAGGTCCACAAAGAAAGACAGAACTACAGATGGGAAAAACGGGTCTTTTTAGTGATCTGCATCTTTGCATCTGGATCCCGTATGTGAGCCGGCTCACTGAACCGGTTCAAAAAGAGCCGAATTCTGAATATGTTACTGCAGTCTGCCACTGAGTTACCTAGTTCAGTCAATCATATCACGACCTGTATAGAATCAAGAACGCATAGCCAAACATGTGATGCATGAGTCATTTGAGCTGACAGATGCATCAAAGCAAGAACTGATACGTAAGTGTAAAATGTGCTTCGGTGTGTTAAGTGTTTCAATGAGTTATGCGGATCCGTTGATCTGTCGGCTCAAAAAAAAGTGAGTCGTCTCTCACGGATCTTCTGTCGGAGTCGGCTCTTTGAACCGGTTCAGATCTGAGTTACCCAACCCTAGACAGAACACCAAATCTATATTCCTAATGGTGCTGTACCACGTCTATCCAATATTTAAATTATATTGTGTCAAAATAATAAAACATATGTTTGTATATAGTTTTCTAAATCAACCTCTACAAATAATACTTCGTATAAGGTGCAGTTCGATAACGTGTGAGTATAGTCTTGGATTTTAAGTAGAATATCTTTATCGGAAAACTCCCACGTATTTCATTTTATTATTATTCCAAACATTTCTAAGGATTTTGTGTACCAACCAATCTTTCCGTGTCATAATTTCCAATATCTCTTGAGATACTTTTAACAAATTACACGCGAATTTTGCCAAAGGAAAAATTCGATACTGAAACGAATCCCATTTCCGCTGAATTAGTCAAAGCAGTCTCGCAGTAAAGTTAACAACATGCAGTGGCATGAATGGATCGACCGATACTCTTTAGTCTCGTGTCGCAAAATACTGTATATTAAAGCGCGTTCACACTTAAATTGGACGAGTTTTCTAGACTAGCAACAATATTCGTACCAGATTTTGCCCACGGATTATTCTAATTCGCGTTAATGTCGGTTCTTTTAAGTACCGAGTGTGGTCGCGTAAAATAAAAGATTATGTATTTAAAGTGTGATGACTAATATTTTTTGAGTGTGTAGTCATTTTCATTTAATTTAGATTGTTTAAGAAAATTACGTCTATTACGTGCTGCTTCGCTATCTTTGTACAGGTATCCCAAATTGCTTGATTTTGGCAGTTTTCCCTATTTCCAGACCAGATAGAGAAAAACTGCCCTACGAGTCTAGTGCTCGATTTTTATGAAACGTTGATTGGCGAAAATCGCATTTCGATATCTCTAACTCATACGCCAGTTTTTCTCTATCTGGTCTGGAAATAGGGAAAACTGTCAAAATCAAGCAATTTGGGACATCCGTATAGCAGGTTGCTATAACTGTTATAGAAATAAATCCGTTGGGGTAGTAACATTTTGATTCATAGAGAATATTAAATATTTAGGTTTCAGTTTAGTGTAGACACCTCCTTACTGGATTTATGTATGCAATTCAGTATGATGCAACTGAAATGATGTCTTTTTGCATTTCTGCAGTCAATGTGCACGATCTAACCACAGTCTGACTAACACAGTTTTTGCTGCACAGAATGTGAGCCATGCACATAAAATGCTTCTTTCTTCTATTTGTAAAACGGTAAAATTTATCGCAAAATGTTTTTGACTGTCGAAAGCAGTATTTTCCGTACATACCGAATAATATTTGGATTCAGGGATGGCTTAAGATACTACGAAACAAGCAAAAGTTTGGGGAAGCTATCCAAAGTAACAAAATAAACAGAATATTACAAGAGATAAGTAGTTTATATATCAAGCGCCGTAATGGGGTTTATTACGAGGTGTGACACTATGTTTTAAACGAGAGACAACTTTAAACAGTCGTATCAATTGTAATGTCAATACGGGCGAGATATATAAACTACTGAAATATAAACTACTGCTGATTTTCGAGATTCTAACAGATCCTCACTTTTTGAGTGTTTCACACTTTAGGACAGCGTCAGACAACCTATGTCGCGCGAGAGAATTTTTGGTGGCACGCTTCGAAAATGATGAGCTAGTAAAAAGTACGTTAAAAATGTGCATACAATTAAAGACTTTAAGCTATGAATTAATTTTGAGGTGTTATTTTTTAAAATTGAACCTCAAAAATGTTTAAACATTGCAATTTTTACGACGCTTTTATGGAGCGTTCTATGATATTCAAATAAATTAACTTACAATAGATTTACTAGTTTTATTTAGGTTGCACGCTGAGTGTCCAGAATTTGAATTACCTGTTTTGTGGCAGACCATTACATTTGGGTTGCCGAGCGCCGTCCTAGGAATCATTTCAAACCTTTTTTCGATTGATGTATGTGTAATTGAGTGCGAGTGTATGGTGATATTTTTTATCCTTCGATATTTCAAAAACGGAACGACTTACGCGGTTTGTTTTGTTGTATTTGTCAGCACTTAACTTTGACCTGATTAGGTTTTGAACAAAATCGATTTTAAAAAATCTCAGTGTCACGTATTAACATCGGTAAAAAAATATAAATACATTCCAGATGTTAAACTATAAACAAAATGTTATGTTAAAATGTACAGGTATCGTGAAAAAATGGTATCGTAAAAAATTGCTATTATTTTTTATATGAGCTTACTCAAGATGTCTATGATTTCATTTGATCTTTAGTAGATCAACACACAAATAAGATGGTCAGAATTGTTACCTGAGAATATAAAAAGAGAATTGTTTTGTTGAGAAAATTTCCAGTTAAGAGCGATTTTTACTAGGTAAGAAGTATAGAACTGGCTATCCAGTCGAATTTTTTATTTTAATTTAATTTTGAAAGAAACGAAAATTTGATGGAATGTTACCTGACTAAGGCAGTAGGGGAAGGTACTCTAAAATGGGATACTGAAGGTATTACAAGTTCTGAAAAAAAAATTACAGACAGTTAATTACTGCAAATTTAATACGTGACAGTTTTGACATAACTTTATTAAAAAAAAATACAAAAATGATATAAAGACTACAAATTAAAAAAAAAATGTTTTTCTTTGTCACATGGTTATTTCCCATTTTAGCAACACTGTGTGTTTAAAACGGGATTCATTATGTCGCTAAAATGGGATTGCGTTTAGTGTACGTAATTATAAACAAAGATCACAGTCGAAGTGTTCATCATCACTGTTTGCTCCACTACATGCTTCATGAACCCATTTTTGGCAAGAATTGCACTGAATCCATGATTCTCCTGCCTTACTTTTAAAAAAATCGATGTCGCAATAAAAGCATACGGGATTTTCTTCACTATCAGTTTTTTTATTTTCAATGGTAATTATTTCTATTTTCTTCTTCATTTTTGCACCGTTTGTCTTTGCGTTCGTCTTCTTTACCGCTTTTTCTTTTGCCACTTGCTTCTTGCGGCGTTTTAGCAATATACTCCATATCCCATTTTATCAACATACTCCATATCCCATTTTATCAACGTATCTACACTATGTCAAAAACAGCATGCACTATTATAATCTACAAAATTGGCGGGGAAATTTTATATACAAAGTGACACATTTTGACACTAAAACTGGTAAAAATATCGCCGTCATAATCTCATTACTCAATTAGGCAAAATGCTTACCTTATCATACCAGTATTCTTATAACAAAACTGTTGAAAACTTAAAAACTTGCTTAAATTTGACACTTGTAATACTATCGTTCTGAAAGTACTACAGATGAATGCTTATCAAGAGGTGTATTTCGTGAATTTTACAAAAGATGGCATTTGGTATATTTAAAAATAATTAGGGTATCCCATTTTACCTAAGTATCCCATTTTACAGTACCTTCCCCTATATAGTTTTTAAAATAAAGCAGGCATAGACTTTTCTGAAATGTTATGAAAATAATATTATTCACAAAAAGTTCGGCCCTGTCGAGATCAATATTTTCTTTACAATAGACGAAATTAAATTATATTTTTTATATTGCACAAGTACAAATTATTCTGTTTTTTGCGGTCAGCGAGTTACATGGTAAAATATTAATTCCGATGTAGCGTTTTTTTTCTATTGCAAATTTTGTCCTGACACAACTGCAGTTTAACACAAAAACAAAAAATTATTCTAAGTACACATTTTGAATGATTACGCTTAGTTACTTTAAAATTTAGTGTCCCGCAAAATTGAGATAACTCTTTTGTTCAAAATCTTGATGGTGCCACAAAAGAAAATACTTAATTACTAGTGGTATCCGCGGCTTCGCTCATTCTCGATTCGTTCATTAAAGCCAATTCAGACTAGCCGTTCTCGGTTACGATTCACCGGTCCGGTTCGGTTTTCGATTAATCTAGGCTGCTCATACTATCCCGATTCGGTTCTACGATTATTCTCGGTGCGCATGCGCAATTTCGAAATATGATTTGACATTTGATGTGTAGTTAAACGTCAACAAAAACAAGTGGCTAATCACGTGACTCCAGCAAGCGTTCTCATTGGCTACGGTTGCGAACGGTCCGGTTGAAATTAGAGTTGAACCTAAACGCTCGAACCGAACGGCAATCGGGAACGACTACGCCCTGATTGGTCGAGCTCCCAACCGGACCGGTGAATCGTAACCGAGAACGGCTAGTCTGAATTGGCTTTTAGGGGATTCCCGAATTCTGCTGCTTTCTGTTATTCTGTGTTTTTAGTATTAATATTAGTATTGCTTTATTGATGCAGATCATACAAAGTATGTTATATAAGTGGAGAGATAAAAAAAAAATGTCAACCAATTCTATAATGAAAAAGTGCCACGGAAACAGAAAGTTACGTTATTTTTATAAAAAGACACAATAGCGTAAAAATTACATTTTATTGTTCTGAAAATAAAAAAAAGAATTATGTTATAAAAGAGATTAACGTCTAAGTACTCTAAGTGATAACAAAAAAATATAAAAACTAACAAAGTACAAATGAATTTACGCACAAATAAAGAAGAATTTAAATGAAAACAAACAAAACGGTAAAGATGAACATTAAAACAAAATTAAAGCAGGAGTTGCGTAATTATTATTTCGTTACGCAGTAAACAATCGCACATAAATTACAATGCGCGATATTTAATGGCTATAAAACACCAATCATAGGCGTCGACGGTAAATAAAATGCTATCGCAACAATAAAAATAATGTCCGTTGTACACAGGCTGCAACATAAAATTTTTAAATATAAAAAGATTATTAAGCGTTCATCATATTTCAGTTGAAATACGGAATAGAGAATTTTATTTCTTGGAAAGTACGTTAGAATCGGTGGGCCTTCAAAAAAACTAATTGTTCTATCGCATTTAGATTTTATTTCCACTGATCAAAACAGTCTGCACCAATTTTCGCCACCTAGTTGTCTCAGTCTCTTCAACAGTTAAAACAGGTGGCAGTAATAGGGTGCAAATTTGGAGCCAACTGGTAGACGTGCAAAGAGTTCTCATTTTTTTGCATTCAGTTTGATCAGAGAGATAAGTAATTTTCTTATTCATATTCTTTCGAAAGTTATTGCCTATGCACATACATGGTGCGAAGTTGCTTAGAATTATATAAAACGTCGAGAAATTTTGGTCCGACCCCTAGATCGCGCCATCCAACCAACTCCAATAGTGTCTGTGACATATTATGGCAAATACACTAAAACGGTCCATTAAATCTATTTCGAAATTTCTTGTCTCCCGAAAATAGGTAATTTTGGGTTGCAGAAAGCATTGTACTTAAAATATAACTTCACGACCTTACTTGATATTTGACATAATATAACTACTTGACTTGACTTTCGCACTTTAGTACTTGACTGGAACTTAAATTGATTTCAGGTCAAGTCAAGTAGCTTAAGTATCAAGTCAAGCTGTGAATCTGTACACGTTTGGTTTGTTGTTGTTGAGTATGGACAGCGGGCTATTTTATATTCAAATAGTTTAAGTCGGTTACTTATAAGGAGACGTAACACTTAGAATCCTGCAATTTGTAAACTAGAGCCGCTATTATAGAGTCTGGTGCATTGCCACGAAATCCTAATACCGACGATGAGATTCTATATCCCAATATCGTTTATGCATCACCATTATCTCCATAATAAAACCGAGCCAACGAATAACAACTATGTGACGTCACAATGTGCATAGCATAGACTGCTATTACAAGTATATCTTTTTTAAAGTTTTGTGGAAAGACCGCAGCATTAGTAGAATAGTGGAATAGATTCTTTATGAAGAAGGCATGACACGATTTTTTTTATTTTTTTCCTGATGAACGGTAATTTCTCGCTATAAAAGCTGTACGGCATAACGTGGCGTTTATATATCGGCGAAATTATAAGTTCTGAAAGAACAAGTGAAGTGCCAAGTTCACAATATTAATGATACAATATGTTTTATTATTTTATCAGTTTGTAGTTTTGATGTTTCGGATCGACTGACAGCTTTAAAATTGCTTTTTATAAAGATAGTATCAATTGTTTATATAAAACAATTACGTTTTGTACAAAGCAAATTAATAATTGATAAGCACTTAAATGAGTATATTGATAGCAAAAAAATCCGGCGAATTTATAATATTTTCTAGGAACTTGTTTACATTACTGAAACCGCTAGGGTTCATATTCAAATTCTTGCCTATAAGGTCATCGTTTGATTGTTAAAAGACTACGCACATTATACCTGCACGGACCAGCACAGTACGAGTCTGTAATCTACACGTTTTAGCACGCTATACCTGCAAATTTTAATGCAGGTTCCGTGTGCGGCAGACATTTTGCCATTTTCAAGTTGTGGGCATGTGTAGTTCAGTGGAAGAAGTTTTTATTTTGACGTTGTTGTGTGAAGAAGAAGAAGAAAAAGAAGTCAGAAAAAGAAGGTTTTATATTAATCTTGTCAATGAAAGGAGGAAGCCATATAGTAAATTATGGAGAGAGATTAACAAAAATTCTTTTAATGTTTTCGAATGTTACAACGAAATTCTGTGAGTTCTTGAATATCATTTCTCCTTCCCTACAGTACCAGAACATCACCAAAACACAATATTAAGTCGATCCAGCACGGTCAGACACAGAAATTGTAGGTCAGAATTGTACCCCGTCCGACATGATTTGCGCTGACGATCGTTTCTAGTTGCGGGTTGCTGGCTGTAAGTTTTTCTGATCCGTGCTGTGCTGGTCTATGCAGTTATAGTATGCACGATCTTTAGCAAATTGTCCTGAATTAAATATCATTGCGGTAGCGTTAAGTCGCGTTAGTGGTAGAGCTATTATAAAATTATGCGACAGATTTAGAAGATTTACGGTCTTATCTATAAACTAACTCGACAGTGGCGCCACACAAAGTGTAGTCGAAACACACATACAACAAGGTATACACTTGCATGTAATTTTTCATCGCAATTTATTATGCAGAACAAAAATATAAGTCAACTTGAACAAAACTCTTAAATCTTGTGTACAATAGACTTTTAAAAAAGAAGGTATGTATAGTTTTAAATTGTTTGGTGCACCATATATATACTATTTTGGAAATGTTGTAACGATTCATTTTTCAAGTACACGTGCATTTATTGCTGTTTTAACAGCAAAGCACGTTGTCAAGAATAATGGTCATTGAAATAATTAAAATCTGCGAAAGGAAACGTTTTTCATTTACATTTTTGTGGGCTTGCGTAGTTGCAGCGAAATTCTAGAAATTTATAATGTCGACTATAGAATCGCAGAATTTCATTGTAGAAAACAGTCGTTGTAAAATACCCTTTGTGTTCAAAGCGCATCTGAATTTAGGTCAACCTTTTACTAATATACCCCTTTACACCCGAGATTATACAATCGTGGGTTTTGACTTTGAAAAATTCTACACCGTACCCGAAACTCTTTTTGTGAACGCAACCGACGTCGATCGATCGTGTGTCTATCTGAGAGTGCACCAAAATATACTTTATTAACATAGAAACAAGTGTCCAAAACAATGTTTTGGACACTAAGGAAACCACGGAACCACATTTTTCTCTAGGGTGTAAAGGAATAAGTTGGACCACGCTATGGCAAGGGACGAATCAATGACAGAATGCTTTAGTGATAAAAAAGGTCAAGTTCTAAAAATAAATAGAAAATAAACTCTACAATGTAGTTTAGGATTCTCGGTTTGCTTTCAGAATTTAGAACCGAAAACAACTTTATATGTAGACACTTTCTATACTATTTTCTAAAATCTATAATAAAGAAATATTGAATCCGATTTTTTTCATATAATTGTAAAATACAAATTTGGAAATTGTTATAAAATCATTAAACCAAATAATCGGACCATTTTAAGGGGTGTATTTAGGGGCTGAAAATTGATTTCAGGCACAAAAACATCGAAAATACTCTCGGAATTGATTGGTTAAGCCGTTTTTTAATCAAATTATAACTATAAAACTATAAAAAAACGGTTATTCCAATAACCGGTTATAACAACAAAAAAAAAAAATCAAAACCACCACCTCTTTCATGTCGTGTGAAATTGAATAATTATTTTACTGATAAAACTGGAAAAAAAGAGAAAATGCCCAGTATTAAATTTTTCAGACCCTTGCTTAAAACACTTTATTCATACGGCAGAACAAAAAGAATAAAACGATAAATCAAGAGCAATGAAAATAGAGATATTCGAAATTACATGTTTCATGCCCGTTCAATAAATAATATCGATAATCTCACTCAATATCGAGTAGAGTATAGGCTACAGACGATATAGACACTGTGCAAATGGGAATCTCTTTGCACTGTATATGTATTGCGTGCGACAACTAAGTGGGCCTACAAATCATCAGCCCTCGCCCCCACGCAATACGTTCGCGTGTATACAAATACATGCATGATATAGGTGGAGAATATGTGCATTAAGATCTCACTCACTCTCTCTCTGTGCTACTGTTTATTGTAACTCACTCGGGTCGAATTACCTATTTTCAGTGGCGCATTCAAAATTTTAAAACGGAGAGATGCAATTTTCTTGTCTCTAGGTGTTATCGTAACCGAAGCTTCACGGACGCCATAGACGATGACAATACGTATAGACAAAAAAAAAGTACACCTTCAAAATTCTTAAAAAATAAAAGATGTGATTTTAAATGTCAAGCGAATTGTCCAAACGATGTAGATTAGTTGTGAGAGCACTAAACGCACATTCGGGAGATGCGTGGTTTGAATCCCTGCGAGGGCAGATGAGGTTGGGACTTTTTCTTACTGCCCCTCGCCGAGAAACAGTAATTCCTGTACCAGCGTTTTCCATGATTTCTCTCAATTATTTCAGATAATAATTGAAATGGTTCCTTTAAGGCCATGGTCAAATTCCTATATACAGATTTGCTTACCTGATCCTAATTTCCTTTAATTCCATTCGCACATCGCTAATAATTAAGTTGAAGTTTAAAAAGTATAAAAAATAACGGGGCGTGGGAAATGAAATCCACGATATGGTGTGAACGACGTCTGTTAAACTCATCTGTAGTATTTGACCGACCAAATGTTTCATCAGTATACGAAAACTGGAAAGCTTAGATTATACCATGAACCCATATAGCAATATAGTGATCAGCATCTGAATAAAAAAAAACATGAAAGCATTGAACATTGCTCTAACGAAAAGATAAACTGGATTGAGGGACAAACGTAGCTTTGCCGTTGGAAAACTGTTGTCCATACAGTGACATACTTATTTGCTGTTGGTAAACTGAACCGGTTTTCGGATTTTCCCCTTTACTTGTGCTATAATACATTGCTTTTTGCCAAATTTCATGATTCTAGATCAACGGGAAGTATCCTATAGGTTTTGATTCCCTTGCGAGTGTCAAAGTATGCGGCATAAACGGCCGTATCTTTTGATTGCGTTGACTCAGTTTGATTATTTCAGTTCCAAGAGATTACAGACCTGAGTGTTTGATATTAATTTTACTTTGATACCTTCACGCGTTCCTAAAAAAAAATGGTCCTGACAAACAAATAGACAGCGGACGAACAAGTGATTCCTATAAGGGTTCCTTTTTTTTCCTTTTGAGGTACGGAACTCTAAAAATCACCTAAAAATAAAAAAGGTACTGTGTGAAATATCTCTGAGGATTCCAAAATACTTTATAATTATTAAGATTCTATTGACAAAATTTTTGAAGATTTCGACACGAGAACGAAAGGAAGTGGCTCTGAGCATAACACCGACTCAACTACAGCTGACTACACTAAACAAATTTAAACGGGCAGCAAATTTTCCAAATGCATTCCTCTACCTAAGCCACTGCTTAACATTATGTATAGACTGTAGCGCACATAATATATTATAGGGCTAGCTCGTTGATAGAACATGACGTCATTAGTTCTGTAAAGCCGTCCGCACATGAACCAACACGAAAGCAATTCAACTGCGATACGATATCCCTTTCCTGTCACTTCCTAGAAAGGGAAGTGAGGATTCATCATTAAAGGAATCTATCGGCTACATACTCGACTTGCGAGATCTAAGCGACCTGCAAGGAAGCGCCATCTAATGTCAAATACGTGAGTGCTGTAATTTTATATAAATTCTCACTTTCACGGAGAATTCCCGAACAAATAAATAAATTATAATAACTATATAATTATTGTAGTAATTTTAGGTAACCTGTATAACATTGAGTGGAAAAAGGGCTACAGTGAAAATTTGCTGTTCCGAGATATTTCAGATTAAAAATTTGGAAATTGATTATTAAAATTAAACATCTGACCGTATTTTTTTTAAATGCTGTATTTTAAAATCTTTTGTATATATTGTAGTTACTTTAAGTACGCTTGAAATCATGTTCAGACGTTTTAATTTTTTGTTTTTTAATTAGGGTGAAAGTATATTTATGTCCTTCTTAAATGTAACGTAAAATTAAGGCCAAAATAAGCTAAAATTCACGTAAAATTAAACATAATAATTTTTTTTTAAATTGTTTTTGTAATTATAGTGACAACATAGAATACATTACTATGTTGTCACTATAATTACAAAAACAATTAAAAAACATTTTTTTTAGTTATATTAATCATCCAAAATTACGTCTTCTTCAGGTAAACATCGGAATGTTCTAAGATATTCCGATAACATTCCGCATTTTCGGTTTTAAAAACATTAAGAAAGAAACCACTTTTTTTGACACTGTTATGTTACCCAAACGTACTGCAAAGAATTTAAATTTATTTATAAATAACTTCAAACGCGCTTTTTTTCTAATTCATGTCTTGTCGCAGAGAATTTAGAAAATATTTAAATTGATTCGCAGTCTACCGTTAGAAATAGTACACCGGGGTATAAGTTGATATCTTAAGAGGCATTATGACGACGCCGACGGTCGGTGAGACATTAGACGTGAGTGTGAAGACTTACCGCCCACCATCAACACCCTAGAACATTTACTAGGGAATGTGAAATAGAATACTCAAACTAGCCAATATATCTATTTGTCTTTCTCGTGTTCCCAAGTCTAATATGTATTAACGCAGTACCGGCTTTAGGGGGGTAGGGTCGGACGAGTATACCTAGGGCGTCAGCGTAAAACTAGATATTTTGTTTGAATTACGGATCAAAATCGCTGACAAAGCTGTAAGTCGTTTTACTCTATCAACACATAATATAAATAAACAGTACCTGGGAGACCGAGCTTTGCTCGGGCCAGTGAAAGGTTTAAGGTTTTTGAGATGTAAGAAAGAAAGTGTATGCAACATTATAGAAAAAAAAATTCAAGAATATATTGTGTACATATGATATAGTGCAATCTCACAAAATTTTGAGGTAACAGTAACACAATAATTGCGTTGCTACTATTGGATGTAAGCCGAACATATTCGTATTTTATATTTGAATATCATCCGTCGGCAATAATACAAATACCACAAAAAAATACGAGACGCCGCTATATAAAATTGTTATAAATAACACCGCATTTCGTATAGCGCCAATACCCTAGCTGACACACAACTAACTGAACAACTACGGATCTGCCAAAAACACGATGCCGAAGAACTTGACACGTATGCGAATGTGGAATCTTAACTTCTAAGTACAGCTTTGACTACCCTTTTCTCGTACGTATTGGATATACCTCGACTTATTGGAATATTTGAGCCATTCCTTTTCCACAGATAAATGTTCTAAGAGTATCATATTATCAGCGGTAGGGTAGCAAAGCTTAATACCCTCTCTGTACACACACGACGTTTCATTACATCTCCAGTGGTAGGGGAGTGTATGTACATCACTGTATGCGAGGGCACGCATAATACTCTCGCACTTGTCGTAGGCTGTCTAAGTTCTCTATAGCCTACTAGCTACGAAAATCAAACAATAGTCTGACGTTAATACGACTGACGCAATGGTGGCGATACGGTCACTGACGACGCTTCACGCGACGCCTGCCGTGTAGGCAGGGAAGATTTCAGTTCATATTGATGTCTGTTCAAACAGATTATCTTCTACTTCGATAAAAACTCACAATATATCGATGAACTTTTATTGCAAATTTCATCTTCGCACATATCGTATCGTAAGAATTAATTTTAAACTACAATAACTCGAAAAACTGGTCAATTGCAAGTCACACTCGCGTAATTAGGGTTCCGTACGGAAAACCTTAAAACGTAATATTATACTGATGGAATTTTTTTAATAACATTTTATAATTTAAAAAACAACGTTACAATTAATAAAGCAAATTGTTCAAAAATAAAAACTAGCGATTTTAATAATCGTCTGTTGATAATATGAAAACAAAAGATTTGTGGTCGTTTTTGAAGGGGTTGTTACGACCCGAAGTTGTTTTTGTCGTGGTTGTTTAGTCTGGACACCCATCATAATGCTCTATAAAAGGCATATTGACTAAAATCAGAACCAAAAATCTGTCACTAACGCCCGGTCTATTATATTAAACATTTTCTTATGTATTTCAGTATTACAGCGTTCGACAATTATCCTTCTTTTAGACTGAACCTATTATGTATGTATTATATACAAAGTTCAAACCAAATTTAGTAATAACTATTATCGAGAATGTTACACAAATCTTACAATACTGCATAGGCACATGAGGTTATTGTGGATGTGATATTATAAGCACTTATCGTAATCTGAACTATAAATCTTGTGCTCAAATTAATATTATCCTAAAGACGTGTTCACACTGATTAATTAATACGATAAAACGAGCCGAATTAAATTAATAATTTTAAATGAAAACACCGGTCCGGCAAGTTTATTATTCGTAATAGTAGTTTGAATTTATCTGAATCTTAACTGAAAATAATCAAAAAAGAGTTGATACGAAAGCGTTGATAATTTGATTAAATTAGATAAGAGTTAAAGTTAAACATATTATGCTGTCGCGAACTTTTTTGCAGAATATAAATATTATGTCCTACAAATCTTCCATATATTGCATTGTCAAAATATTATCTCAAACGGTGTAGCTACACCTATATTAGATCTAGGATTCTAGAGTGATCATTATAGTATGAGTGTGACTAATATAACCGATCGCCGCCATATTGAACCGCGAGTAATGGACATCACGTAAATAGAGCCTGCGCGGTCATTCTATACAGAAGCAGCCGACAGCTGCACACTGCGTATAAAAATAGTCGACAGCTTTAAAAAATAAAAAAAAAACTTTTAAAAAATACCCTTCAAAAAAATCACTAAAAGGAGGAAAATATTGAAATTTGGAGAACGGTGTCAATTTAATTACTAAAAAATACTTTATTTATTTTTAATTACTACAACTTTTTTATCCACCTTTATTAAATTGGCGCCGACCTCAAAGTATCATTACCTGCAGAAGAGGTCTGGAAGGCAGCCCCTAACGAAGTAATAAGGTTTATCAAAAGCCTTTTGCCTGAATGGGAATAGAACTAGGGGATCCACAAAAGATCTTTTAGGTCCCAGTGATTGAGAGGATTCCGTGTCTTAGCTTCCCATTTACTGTGACTTTTTGAAGGAGGTTAATATATTGTTTTTTAAGTTTTTGGTACTGTCTAATGCTAATTTACTCCAAAGTATTTGAATGGTCAACTTATGTGTTTGTTTTTTTTTGTTGTGCGTTTTGTCGTCTTAATCTTAATAAAACTAGTCTACTTGGACTGCTACTGTTCCAGCGTTCTGCTTCTGCCATTTTGATATACATAACTGAACAATGTAGGTCAGAATTAAAATACGATACTTGATCGTTGATATGACGTATTACTCGCTTTTTTAGGTACTTATCGACTTGCGTGACTAATGGGTGTTCCACACGCACGCTTAATCGATTTTTGTGTTAAACTCATGTTACGTTCATAGATATACTTGCGAGTCCTGTTATGTGCAAAATTTTAATATTTTTATCAATATAACACCGTTATTACGTGAACTACTACTTCATATTGTACTGCAGAACGTTAATAACTTATAAAAGAAACTAGTAACTTAGCCATCGCTAATTTCAACCATCTTTAGGGTTCCGTATACAAAATGAACCCTTATAAGCTCACTCTAGTGTCTGTCACAGCTTATTTTGTCCAAACGTACTGGACGAAAAAAGTTGAAACTTGCAGATACATATATAGGGTTAGATGATCCATTCACGGACGTGTAGCGTAAATAAATGAATTCTGTTTTCGGGAGTTATTTTTGTGGGGCAAATTAGAAAACAAAAAAAAATCTGGCTTATCAGATGAAAGGGCTCGATATAAGAATTTTTTTTTTATAATTTCAAAATGTATAGTTAAAGATATTAAAAAATATATACGAAAATCGAGCATACCTTACCTCCGAAGCAACTGCGCCCGAAATAAAAAAAAAAAAATATGTACCATATAGGGCTCATAGTTTACAAGAAAATCTAAACAAAAATCCTAAGTCTTAAAGTTCTCTCGGTAAACGGAATGGTACGGAACCTTCCCCACGTGACTTCAGCTCGCACTTGACCGGTTTTGTTAAACTAAAGGTCTGTATCTCACAGGAAAATTAATTACCACGGAAATCACTAACAAAGATTCCGGCACAAAGAGACCTTGCAGATTATTATAGATGCTCGACAACTTAAGTCATTAACTTTATTTCTTTTTTGTCCTTGGTAATTAATATAAAAATGATTTTTCGGGAAAAAGGACTTTATTTATAAGTAAAACACTTAATATTTTATTTTCAGCGACGTTTCGTTCCTTGTTTGGAACTTTATCAAGCTTTAATAACTATTAAATGTTGTGATTAAATAGATATAAAAGATAATATATACATGTGAATATAAATTTGAGTTTAACAATATTAATACAAAGTTTATAATAATTTCGTTTTTTGAAAAATGTTTTTTCAGATGATGTTCAAATTAATACATTTATTTTAAGTCATTAACGTTTGAAAAAAATTTCTAGAATTTTTGTTTGTGTGTTGCCATCAAATACGATCGATTTGGATGGAACTCGATGCCGTGTACAATGCATATTATCGTGCAAAAATAGGGTAAAATGCGAGCAAATACGTGGCCAAAATCGAAGTTCGCAAGCAAAAGTAAGTTACATAAAAATAGTTGAAAGAAATAGAGAGAAAAGGAGTATTTAAATTTTAAATATAGTGTAGTATAGTCAATTTTAGCATCCAGTGGTAAATTTACGTTTAGTCACTGGGAATCAATGTGTAACAATGACAAATACTCGTTAAACCTAACGCTCAATACCCTACTTACGGTTTAGTGTTTACTTCGGCTCGGTAATTGATAGTAAACGGGAATAGCTTAATTAATCGTTAATAGCTTAAATCTGTCAAACGTCTGTACTATTCAATTAGTCTAGGGAAAATCGTCGCACACGCAAGGGGATTCTTTTCTGGAATATTTTTTACTGTGGTAGTGGATTACTTTTAATTTGAGAGATAAACTGTTATTACAAGAGTATGTTTTAAACATTTGTGTAATTGCAATTTTTGTCCTAAACAGTGATTGTTACACGAAATAAATGACGGCATCCATATCGAGTAATCAGACTAGATAATAATACAACACCACTCTTGAAACATTATACGCCGATTTGTCCATACAGTATGATGGTCACTATATAACTAATTTTATGGTCTCCGTTGTCAAGCGTCCATGATTTTTACAATAACGTATTCTATAACTAAATCGAAAGGTTATTGTGATATTTGTGTAAAATTACAATTTTATCACAGTAAAGGAAGTTTGGTTGAGGATCAATAAATAAATAAGCTTTACCAAAGTTTTGCTGATGGCCAACGTTTCGAAAAATTTATTTTCATCTTCAGGGCCTTAAGCTGGTCAAATGGTGGTAAACTGTTCCATAGTATACATGATCAATACTATGGATTGATTCAATTTTAAACATTAAAGACATTAAAATATTAATCCAATTTATACATATAATATAATATAATATAATATAATATAATATAATATAATTGTGACAGTTTATGTATATATTGAGTTAATATTTTAATGTCTTTAATGTTTAAAATTGTATCAATCCATAGTATTGATCATGTATACTATAGAACAATTTACCACCATTTGACCAGCTTAAGGCCCTGAAGATAAAAATAAATTTTTCGAAACGTTGGCCATCAGCAAAACTTTGGTAAAGCTTATTTATTTATTGATCCTCAACCAAACTTCCTTTACTGTGACATTCTGTTGGATCAACACCACCATATACGAAGACATTACAATTTTATATTTGTATGGGTAGTTCCCCGAAAAATAATCTCAAAGCTTATGGTAGATTGGAAGTAAACGTAACATACATTAAAGATTTTCTCTCTAGGCATTTGGTATAATTGAGTGTTCTTAGATGACTTTATGTAATTTTGGTACGTATACAGTGATGGATATAAATTAATATAATTGACATATGTTTAGAATAGGGGATAAAGAGTAATGTACAGTGCACTTCCGTTCTAACATACCGGATATTCTCTACATGGAACTCACTACGGAAGTTGTTTGAAGAGGGTGAAGATGAATGCAGAGTAAAGGCGATGATAAAAATAGCGCAAGACGATTTCCCTATTTCATTCGGTCCATCGTGTATAATGGCGATGACATATAACAGCAGTGATTGCATAAAAATGCCTTTTTCCACGACTCTCTATAAAGTAGCTGCGTTTTCTGCCTGTACAGCGATAGTAAAATGACCCTTTTTCGCACCAGTGCGTTAAGTAAAACAAAAGTAATGCGATTTTAGCAATCCGGTAGTTATATCTCAGTTGACAGTTAAATCCATATGAGCGACAAAGAGAAGAAAAGTAGGCGCTGAACAGTTTACATACAGATAGCAATATGATCGAACGTGAACTGTGAAAAATAATCTAAATACACTTGTTATGATGTGAAAATCAGGTACGTGCAAAAAAATTTAGTATATATCTCGATTGTAATGCTTTTATTACTCGTATGATCGTTTAAACTCGCTAATCGCTCGTTCTCAGCACAATATCACAACTCGTCACAAAATATTACATTATAAACTACAATATTGTTCCAATTTATAACATATGATTTTAACATGGGGTTATGATACTTTGTTAAAGTTTGCTCCCCGTTAAAGATCTTTGCTAGTATTTTTAAGGACTGATTCTAAACATTCTCATATAGTAATGCTTTCGTGAATTTATTTTTAAAAACTTCCTTCAAGAATTCAAAACATCTTCGTTTCGAAAAATAAAAAAAAAACTATTTATGCAATTTTTCCGGACATAATCATTAATGTGTAAGTTGTCCGCCTTTCAATGAAAAATCGGGGTTTACGCCTATTCGAGGGTGAAAATTATCCAAATATTTTGTAACAAAAATATCAAATATGTCTATACTGTAATATATTGTATTCTAACAATAAAATTAAATAATACCAGCAGAACCGTGTCAGTAATATTAATTGTTGAAGCTATTAGATGTATTTTACGTTGTGTTCTGTCTAATTACATCTCATCTATCTAGTACACTCTGCAATAACGGGCTGTCAGATATGTCTTGTATGGCTTTGATGTATTCCTTCAATATCATGGCAGATATTCGCTATCACTCGTGCATTTTGAAGTTACGTAATATAATCGTAAAGCATCACCTTTGCATCAAGGAAATACAAATGAAAGACGCGCTATTCTTATGATTTTATTTAACTCACAATCATGACTGTAATGTGTACATGTTTGAGTCATTTCAATCAGATAATAAAAGTGAAAGCCTTTTAGTGTTACAGTCGGGCAGGTATCTAACCTGCAAGGATTCTAGGTTTCCTGGGAGGAGGGGCGATTCCTACTTGGAGTCTACGTTGTAGACCGTAGTAGGTCCTCGCTGAGGACAGCATTCACGCATCCATTTCTAAAAAAGCTCGACTTGAGTGATATCGACGATTATGGAGGTCCTCAATGTTATTAACGGGACTTTTTTAGGGTCCCAAGAGAAATAAATAATTTAATCCTCTTAAATTATTCTACATTTTAACTTAAAAGTATCTAGGTAATATTTAAATAGATGCATGAGTTTCTATACCACGACCCTATAACAAAGAAGGAGACTGATAGGGCTCTAGCCTGGAGACTCCGAATTGAGAGGGATCCGCCGTCGAAGCGAAAGCTTACCAAAAATCATGGCCTGGTGGCTCGGTACAGCATGTAAGGGGTCATGGCTTATATATTCAATATGAGGTTTAATTCATGTTTAAATTCTTATAGTCAATAACGGGAAAACGTTGCGGTGTCCCCAATTTTGATCTACAGATTAAATTAGAGCCTTCAAAAATATATATTGCACCAATCGATTTCGATTTTTAAAACTGACATGAAGTCGTAGAATGCTAGGTGTAGTTTTAGGTAGGGACATAAAATTAAGATTTTAAACTTGAACAACAATATGATCAATGTTGAAAAGATATTTTGTCTACGAAATTTATGACAGCACAGGACGGGGTATGCACAAATAGTTATGTCGCCTGCATACAAAATTATGACACAATTAACGTTTAATGAGAGATCGTTTACATAATATATTACACAAGGAAAATCAACGATCCTAAAATAGAGACCTGCTTTACTACACTTCCGAGGTTTATTGGTGTAAAATCAGTAGCAAGAATATCATTACACAATATACATACATATTTTTGTTATAATTATGTAACTTAAATTTGTGATATCGCCCTGAAGGTATCAACTATTAAATAAGAAAAGAAATATCATCGAAATCGGTTAACAAATGCTGACGATATGAGGTATTCATATAAAATTATATTTTTTTGCTGTCATTTAAAAACGGATGAAGTGATTTTAATAAAAACTACATGGCATCAATTCGGTAGCATTCTGAACAAAATGGCGTTGAAATTTTTTTAATCGGTTTGCAATTGACGAAAATACAACCGAATTGAGAATCTCTCCTTTTTAGGATTTCGTACCTCAAAAGAAAAAAAAGGAACCCTTCTAGGATCACTCGCGTGTCTGTCCGTCCGTCCATCTGTCACATCCATTTTTCTCCGAAATTACCGGATCGATTGAGTTGAAATTTCGTACACATATGTAAGTCGGTGACCCAAATACGGACGTGTAACGTAAATAAATGAATTTTAAACATGAGGGGCACTTTTGGGGGGTAAATTAGAAAATTAAAAAAAAGTTTTGCAAACTATATCGTGTATATAATTCTAAGATAAATAGTCTTGAAATTATTTAAGAAAATTGGTGAAAATTGACCATCCCCACCTTATCACAGAAACTACTGAAACTAAAATTTTGAAAAGAATAGGGAATGTCGGGTCTCATCTATAGTTTACAGGAAAACCTGAACGAAAATCTAAAGTTTTAAAGTCCTCACGGAAAACGGATTAGTACGAAATCCTCTTCTCGCAAGTTCGATTCGCACTTGAGCGGTTTTTTGAAGTCGGTTGAAAAAGACACAAAACATTGCCGGACACAGTTTTCAAATATCTTTCATTCTGAACATCAATTAGAATTTGAATAGTTGCTATGCACACATGTACCGTGGTGATACAATGCGACTGCCACCAGAACTCGAACTGTGTGGCAAGCGAGATCGATTGTGTTCTGATTATAATGCAGCGTGAGCCAACGTTGTTGTGGTTAACGATCCGCAAAGCTAATATAGCTACGACTATTGTGAACTACAGCCACATTGGTATTGTGTCCTATTGTTAGTTCAAGGGTCACCAAAATGTCACATAATTTTTTTTTATTGAAGTAGAACTTCTTTAGCGACGTGTCTGTTTAAAATTTTCTGTGCCGTTAAAGAGAAAATGTGTAACCTTAAAAAAAATGACTCAACTTTGTCCGCTTCTAGTTCGCTCAATTAAACTCAGATCGGTTCGAATTCTGTCTTAAACGAAAGAGGAGATATTTCTACATAAATTTCGCAATTTATTACAATTTATTTTATACAGATAAAAAAAAAACAGAATAAAAACTGTAGATACTCGATTTTACCTAAAAAATGGCGCACATGTTTCGATTGATTATCTGTTACACAATGTGCTGTGTGAAGATAACGTATGGTCTCTTAAAATTAAATACTATATTATTATATAACTCTAAATAAGTTTCACTTCTCCAGTCATTATCTATATACCTCCTAGGCGACTATACTGACCGAAGCACGGTTGCCAGATTTTCATTTCCCCTTTTTATACGTTCTGTAGAGCTTTATTACGCTTGCTGGATTTCCAGAAGTTTAAACATTGCTGACTTTCAGTCTAAGAGAACTTACATCGTAATAGTATTAAATATGTTAGTTTAAAATTTGGGGGGAGGCATGAACGCTTTTTAGAGTGCGATAACATATAACATACCTACTATCAAAAAAATGACCTCAGCTGTCGGAAATCTATAGTCTACAATCTAATATAACAAATTATCACAAAAAAGGGCATTGCCAACTCGGAAATTTGATAACGTACTATGCACCCCATTATTGGGTCACCTTAAATTTTAAGGCTAAAAAATAAGCAAGAAAATGGAGTATATAGTCATAATATTTTTAAAACGTAATTCATACTCCTAACCTATTTTATTTCCAGTAATAATCAATGTGTACAATACGAATGCCAAATACGTTTAGAATAAGTCCTTAGACAGTGTCATTGAATGGATTTCTAATTTCCGCGAAATAAACCACCCATTATCTGCTTTCAAACTGATGTCTTTATTCGGATAGAAACAATAGATTCCTTCCTTTTTGTGAGCCGTAGATAGAATTCGAAAAACATTTCAAAATTTCCCTGATTAAAAGTCTTAAAATAATGAATGGTTAAAGCATTTCTCTTTCAATAATATAAAAATATTAATCATCTCTTACCTAATTTAATAACATTTTTGTTGTAAATACTGAACAAAAAATAATGCCGACAGTATGAGTTATATAAAATTATAATAATATTGGCATATTAAAAAATGTAACAGTTTTAAGAAAAACAAAAAACGAACCAGTTTTTCGATACATCCAGTCAACATAGATGTTTTTTTAGGAAATTTACTGAAATTTCATATATAAGTTATTTTGTCGCAATACAATACTTTTGAATTTGGAATGATGCTGTCGCCTAACTGACCGATTTTTTTATCTAGATTAAAGATGAAAGATAAAAATTATTTATCTAAACAAAATTATTTAAATCACAACAGTGCCAAAATATGCTAAACGTTAACTGTGATGGTGACACTGACAACCATTGATGCCAACAGAGCGCATACTATCTCAAAAACTACATTTAAATAAAATCGAGCACTAATTTTCTTACCTAGATACAGCTAATATAAATGTAGTAAAATGTATCTAGATAAAAGGAAAAAATCAAAAATTGATTATCTACATTCTTGATAGAACAATATGAAAAATATAGATGTTTTTGTTTTGATATTTTGCAACAATGATTTCGTTCAATGTTAATATCGATGTTTTAGAGTCAACATAACTAGATCGCGACCACGCTTGTTAGTGTATTTGCCATAAGGCAACATACACTATTGGCGTTGGTCGGATGGCGGGACCTAGGGGTCGGACCAAAATTTCTCGACGTTTCATAACCTCCTAAACACTGGCACCATTTTTGAAAATGTTTATATATATATATGTATGTATATATATATATATATATATATATATATATATATATATATATATATATATATATATATATATATATATATATATAGATATATATATATATATATATATATATATATATATATATTTATATACGTATATATATATATATATGTGTGCGGGCAATAACTTTCGAAAGAGTTAATTGATTTTAACGAAATTTGGTCCACGTGTTGAAATCACCGCAAGAAGCCTATTTAAAATGGGCGTAATCGGGGCATTTTAAGGATAGTTTTTAGGGGTTGAAAAATGTTTTTGGGCCCCAAAATACCGAAAAAATTCTCAGAATCGTTTCAAAATTGACATTTAACCCTTTAGTAGTAATTAAAAGGTGTCCCTAAAATTTTAATAAAATCGGCCCGACAGGACCGGACTTACAAATTTTATGAAAACACTAGTTTACAAATAGTGAATTATTTACTGAAAGTTGTATATAATTTGGTATAGAGGTTCGATTTATAATAATATTGCAATTAAGAAAAAAAATGTTACTTTAAGGGGTGTATTAAGGAGTAAAATTTTTTATTTTGCCCAAAAACCAACTTAAGTATGCATAATAAAGCCACACTGCCTGTATAAGCAAATACACTATATTGTCGGCAGGGTTTTGGCACTGCGACCCGGGTTTTTAATGTTTAATGTAGGTATTTTATGTACCTACTTTATATTCGTATTTGTAATGGATTAATGATTCTTCGATAAGAAGTTTAATTTCGGTAGTGTGTATTGTAAACTACACGATCCATCTTTTTTATTTGTTTTATTATTTTCTTGCGACAACTATTTACAGGCCATATAACCGCCAGAGAATATCCAAAATCGTTAATGTTTTATTGCAACTGCCAACGAACATTTTAAGATGGACACGAATTTATAGAATACCTACACGTCAACTTGAATTATCAATTAGTTTCATACGTGCTATCTGTCGAAAGGTAAATCTACCGGGAGATCCGTGCAACCTTTCGATATAGGTACAGTCAACAGTCTTTTTAAAAGCTTATGCTTCAATTTTTCAGTAGGTTCTGAAAAACGGTACCTACTTTTCTTCTGCTACGCACATACAAACCTCCATTAAATTCTGTAATCGTAGACTGAACATTTTAACTGTTTGGACATGGTTTTTCGGTTTGAAGTTAGAACAAAGTCCTTGGATAAATTACTGAATTACTATCAACAATTTATTATTTTCAATGGTAATTTTTAAACACGTGTAAAATATGTAACAAGTAACCCAAAGATTAAGAAATCTGGATTACGTCAACATTTCAAGGTTCTAGCCATGGGATTTTATTATTTTCATCGTACTTAAATTTAACTACCTATACTTTTAAACGTTTTATTCTACTATATTTACTAATAAGTAATTAACTGATACAAAATTGCTGCGTAGGAACTTACCAAAATTGCGTCTTTAAAGTTTAAATTGAAAAAAGTGGCATATTTAGTGCGGTAATTTTGAGCGTATCGTGACATGATATATACTTTTGATAATATTGCTAAAAACGAGTTATTTCACCCCTGCCGGTTCTGCCACAAAAAATTTTATGTTAATCAAAATTTAGTCAATAAGTACAGTTTATATAAGTCCGTTTATAATGACATCGAAGGGAATTGACAAACACGTCATACTAAGCGGACGTCATACAAAGCATTTTTGTGAAAAAAAAAACTTTCTTTTTTTAGGTAGCATAGGGCCGCTGACGGGTATTCCTTTGTTTCGCGTGATTTTAAACTACTGAGTTAACGCTTGATCAACATTTTCTTGCGCGATTTTCGAAGCCTCTTCGGTTTCAAAACATTTGAATTGAACGATCGCTTAATCCGGTTCTTGTTTTTGAAAATCATTGAGATTGTCGAATGACCCACGCCCAATTCCTCTGCGAGAGATGAGCTTGATTCTCCATTTTCTAATCTGCATATTATTCACCTTTCTCCTCAATCGTAAATGCTTTACGACGTTGAGATGACATTTTTTTACATAGGATATCACTAAAAACAATGCGTGACGTTCAACTATCAATTACTCACTGAGATTCAAAACAAACACAAGCCACGTGCCGAACGTCGTCGGGAATCAACGAACATTGCCGAAGGTGTAAAGAATCATGTCGGTCACTGTAGACGGACAAAATTTATTAAAAATGGGTCATAATAAGCGACATGTCACTGTAAGCGAAGTCATTATATCCGACTTTGTTACAAAGAATTTTATATGAAAACCAAACCTCGTTGTGTAATTACGTCATAATAGGCGGTTGGTCAATATAGGCGGAGTCATAATAAACGGATTCTACTGTATACAAAAAGTTATTCTTAATAAAAGAAGAATAATTGTAAAATACACAATACAGTTGAATTTATTGTATTTTTACGATTTAACATAAAAGAAAAATAGAACTACAAGCTAATATTATTGCTCCTTTAGAAAATATGCACGTACCTAACCTAACTATCTAACTATTTCTACAATAGAACTTTTTCAATAATTCACGCAAACTGCATGCATGAATCAGAAACGTTGCGTCTTATGTAAAAAAAAAAATGAGTTGTAATTTCATGGAAGTGTTTCACATTTTACACTCGACGCTGAACGTTACATGCTATGATACTCCAGTTTGATTCATAACTATTCCACAATATACCAACATAGAATGTGAATGAATTTCCGGGAGAAATATTGCCTTTTTGTATAGCTTATGATGCAGATTAGGAATAATAATGTAACAGAAAAAGTGTTCGTGTTTTTATTATCCATAATCAATTAATTTCTTTACGACGAATGGAACATTTGGTGTGAAAACACCAAATACTAAAAAAGTTACCACACCAAAACATAAAATTCATGTTTCGGTGTTTTGTACTCACTTTGTTAGTATTCAAGAATTATCTGTTTTGTTTAAAATACGGACAAATTGATGAACTTTGACCTATAGGTATCTATAGAGTATAGACCTATGATCATCTTCAAAAGAAACCTCTTTATCTTACACAAAGTTATAATTTTAACTGAAGACTGGTGTAAAAAATATACATATTTAGAAATAGTATAAAAACTATTTTTCTTTATACCCGATCGAAAGTACGAACTTTTGGCATCGATTTTAAGGCAGAAAGGTTAACCTTTATGCACTCCTGGAATTACTCGCATGCCGTCTAAAACGGCGGGCCGAAACAGTTTTCTCGTACACATTGTACAGTGATACGAACGTACATACTTTCGACCGAGTATGAAGAAAAATAGAATGCACCATATACGGCCAGAAAATTGAAATTTCTGCACTGCGCGACACATGATGCCCTCGGCTTCGCCTCGGACATGTTATACGCAGTGCAGGAATCCCAACTTTCTGCCCTTACTACCTCGACTGACAGTTCTGTGACATGCCAGTATAGAGTAGTGTTGGTTAACTCAGATCTGAACCGGTTCAAAGAGCCGACTCCGACAGAAGATCCGTGAGAGCCGACTAACTTTTTTTTGAGCCGACGGATCAACGGATTCGCATAACTCAGTGAAACACTTAATACACAGAAGCACATTTTACACTTACGTATCAGTTCTTGCTTTGATGTATCTGTCAGCTCAAATGACTCATGCATCACATGTTTGGCTATGCATTCTTAATTCTATACAGGTCGTGATATGATTGACTGAACTAGGTAACTCAGTGGCAGACTGCAGTGACGTATTCAGAACTCGGCTCTTTTTGAACCGGTTCAGTGAGCCGGCTCACATACGGGATCCAGATGCAAAGATGCAGATCACTAAAACGACCCGTTTTTCTCATCTCTCGTATAGAGTTAAAGTGTTTAAGTTTTCTGTGTATAATATATAGATACACATAGGTAGTGGAAAGAGCCCCTCCAGGCATGAAGTGAAGCCCGAAGTCATCACCGCAAAATGACTGAAGTTGGCGCTGCATTTATGTTACACCGGAGAGATGTACATTCTTCGTACGATGCTCACACAAAAACGTTTACACTCAGTCAAGTCAACAGTCAACTTTTTTACCGAACAACTTCTGTTGTTAACTTTCTCTGTGTATGTGAACCAAACATGAATGTTAAAAAATTAAGTGTTCAAAATGTTTAATTGTTAAAAACCGCAAGGTTTTGAATTTGAGCTGAAGCACACAAAGACAAATTAAACACTAAAATATAACTCATTTCTTTAAAAAAATCTATAAATAAATTCACGTTATTTTCTGTTTATTTTAAAAGTACGTATATTTATTTGTGTAGGTATAAGAACTTCAAGTTGAAACTAAGATTTAAATATACTCTTTTGATAAATTACGATCTTATATTTAATTTATGCTATTACAAATTTTTCCCATTAAAATTGAGCTTGTAAATTATGATCGTCTATAGTAAAATACTTTATAACACTGTTTATATATGAAGGCGTACATCGTTATTCTCTTAATATCCCCCATTTCAAAATTTTATTTTCGAGAGAAATAATCGATAACATTATCATATTTAATAAAGCTCTTTAAAGTATCTACTTTGTAACTGTAAAACCCACGCATAAATGCTTACAAATAATTTGATGTTTTAAATTAGAAAGGTTGTATACACATTTTTTTTCATAATTTTAAATATACAACATTTTAAAAATATATTGTGTAAACTGTAAATTATCCGAAAAATAGAGCAACCCTTATTTCTCAAAGCTACTAAACATAAAATTTAATCAGATAACACATATATAACGCCTTACTTAAAGATAAGAGGGAAAACTATAACAAAAAACTTACGTTTAAAGTTACATAAGTTACGGTTGAAAAGTAACTGTTTGGCGTATTTGCCCATATCTTTACTAAATTGGGCACGCAAATTTACTTTTGCGCACTGAAATTCAGATAAACAAAAAAAAGTAACGTTCGAAACACAACCGAAATTGAGGTTGACGTGACAGATAGTTTTTATAAAACACGGCTAAAATATACTGACAATAAAAATTTACAAGTTTTAAAATTAATTTGCAATTAAAATATTATTTATATCGTGCGGTATTGTCCATTAAGTCCCCTCAAGCGTGGGCAATGGACAACTAGTTGTACAATATACTATTCCTAGAAACTAGAATACTCTCTAATAAACTTAAATCTAGCAATGGAATAAAAAATCAACTAAATTGCATAAAAACAATAATACAGAAAATTAAGTAATTTCAATTAAATTCAGCGGAATTACGATGTCTTTTTAATAATAACAATTATTATAAAATCAAGAAAATTAGAATTGTCGGCTATAGATAAAAAATTAATTCACTAACTCTTCTCAGGAAACTAGAAAATAAGTCAACACATTTTCCTCTATCTATTCGTATTATAGTTACCGAGAATATCTGAAATTATAATGAAATGTACACAGCGTACGATGTCATTTTCTGCGAACACATAGTATGCGTGTTTAAACAAACGACGTATAGACATACAAATTTCCCATGATTTGTCTTCAATATCTAGATCGCGCTAAAATTAGTAATCCGGAATTAAATCTAGGTCTGCTACAAAATGCACATAATATACAGTATCTTGAATAATGTAAATAAACTGAACTTGGTCCTTGGTCGTACTTTAGATCTCATCACAAACTAATTTCCCCTTTCGGGGACAAGTCTACTTCGCCTCGACTTTTACTTTTTTCAAGCAGATACGTCGCTAAAGAAGTTAAACTTCAAAAATTTAGACTAACAAGCGTAAAGTGACGCATGAGATCTTCCGCAAATTCCAGAAAATAGACTCGCAACGCTGTTGAGACTAGTGACACCAGTGTCTGACATAACTCTCGCGAGAATACTCGCTAGCCTATTTAGTACTGTTAGATTGTCCAAAAGTAACGCTCAATAATTGATATCATAAAATTAATTAATTAAAATTAATGGACCATGCAAATTTAAAAAGAAAATGAAAATCGAGCGTTAAAAAACCTAAGCAATTTCAAAAACGAAGGTTAACGTAATGCGAGTAGTATACAAATCGTCCGATAGGTTAAGTCGCGGCGTTAGTCTAAACTTTATATGAATGTGGACAACGTGAACTTTACCATTATGCATAAAGTTATGATTCAGAAACAATGAAAACGTTAGCAAAGTTTACGCTCAGAAGATACTTAGGTAGAACTTTCAATTAAAATAAATACATGTTTCTCGTTTCACTGCATTGATATTTGCGGAATTTGAACCAAGGAACATGGCAAATACAGCTTATATAGTTTACATTTCAAACTTAGGGTTCATTTAAATGTACGCTTTTATGAATTTTAGTTACATAAGAATGGCAAGGTGTAATAGTAGATTGTTTTCATAGTGTGGTAATATATTATATTCCGATGAGTTGTGACACTATGTTTAAAACGAGTGTCAGCGAGTTTAAACAGTCACACGAGTCGTAACACTATCCACTGTGTTATAACTCGACAAATAAGGCGTCATCATTGCCATGTTTCATCTCAACCGCGGGTAGCGGCAGTAAATTATAAAAAAAAAGTGACAGTGATTTACTATAAAATTGATATAGTGCGATCAGATTTATTTTACTTTACTGCTCTAGTGCGTAATGAGTCACTTTAAATGCCTGGATACATGCATTTTATAGGGGTAGTGCAAAAAGACATTTTCTATCGTCTAAACTAGTCTTGTTTTTCATTGTTTATTTATTAATTTCAATCATTAATTATTTATAGTAAAAAGTTGGTTAAAACAGATAACCCGACATCATCGAAAAATTTGCTTTGCGACTGAGATGTTTTTTTTTTTAAATATAAGGTAATATAGATACTATTAACAGTTATTTGACATTTTTTCCATTATTCTTCAAACCTTTCTTTTATCGGTGTTCTATGAAAACAAAAATTCAATTATTAGCGTAAACTTTAAATAATCGCAAAAATTACAGTTTTATATTTTACTATAATCGTACTTAAGGCTGTCGGAACGCTCTGAATTTTGTTTGTGCTGAGACCCAGCGGTAAGGGGCGAGGTAGGCAAAAGACATATTGTGGGTGTGACCTTCTTTAGCTCTGTCTCGCTCAAATCATCCGCACGTTTCAATTTTTGGCTGGTGCCCACTACGAGGCTAAAAGATGCTATTGCAGGGGTGCCGCTGTCAATTGATTGCTCTAATTTTTGGAAATATTTTGAAGATTTAAAAAACTTTCCGAAAAAGGAAGAGTCACTTTAGGTTTGTGACGGAACAGTTTTGTGAAATAAGTACCAATAAGGTCGTAGTGTGACATTGAAAATGCCGAATTTTTTCTAGTAAATCGTACATAAATTACAAAAGTAGTCCATTAGAGACCTAGATTTGTCCTTTATCTTCCTTACAGAGAAAGATTTTTTGCAGAATGTTGACGAATAAGTCTACAATCAGTTGATAGCCAAAGCTCTATTTTTGACTTAAATTCAGAGCGCTCCGACAGCCTTAACAGATAAAATTCCCTTTGAATAACAATCACCTTCACTATATTTACAACCTGTTATCACATACAGTGGCTTATTTACATCAACTTATAATTGAATATAGACAGGAAAGGTGGTCGTAAAATGAAATGAAAAGTTATTTTATTCTTTTTAACGGAATTCTGCTTCTTTTCTTGAAGTCGGTTCAGTATTTTTAAAAGTATTTGTATACCTTACTTTTCAGTTTATTTGTATTTTATATTATTCCGAGTTACTCGAAAAAAGTCGGATAATGTGCTTAATTTAAATCCTTTCTCATACAATTCCAAACAAGATGGTAACATTTTCACTAAAATCAGTTCAGTAATTCCTAAGATAATAATCGAGGACATATTTACAAACAATTCGAAAACCGTAATTTAGGGCTCTTTTGCAATAAAAATGTACTTTTATTAGCAAAAAGACACGACATGAAAAAAAGGTTCAACAACTGTGTTAATTTCTTATTATAGAGATTTCAATGCATACGTTTGAATTGAAACCGAAAATCGATAAAACGATTGAACTGTATTATAGTCACAACAAATTTATGCTTTAGAAATAGTACAATAGAATCTTAAATTTATTATTATTGATAAATTACAAAGATATGATTGATTAAAAATTACCTTGTTGTCGATTGATATCAACGTACGGATTGAACAGAAATAATCCTTTCATTTTCATCGCTGTAGTTTAATTAGCAACTGACATGAGTAAGTTAGTCTCTAATTAATTAACACTGACACCAACAGGCGTTTCACTGCGTATTGTCTCGGCGCACGATAAATTACCACTGAATACATTTTTTTAATTGCAAAATTCGAACGAATTTCAATACATCCCAATTTAATACTGAAAAGTAGTAGCAAAAAACCCTTTTATATTATTAAAAAAACGTTTATTTTTATGAAAATGTGTACTGAGGCTTAAAAATACAGCTTGAATTTGATGAATGGCCGTGTCACATACACATGGCATTCAATATGTCAATCAAGTTCTCTGTAACGCGATTCAAAGTCATTCTGTTCACTGTCTAAGCCGCATTAACGCGATTAATGGAATATTTCGCGTAGTCCATTAATTTTTCTTTTTCAATTATAATATAACACTTTCAAAAGTTGTTAGGAATGTATTATCGGTCACAAAGCAAAATCACTTATAATTCAACTCTATTTTTAGAATTGTGAGAATAATAATTGCAGCCATAAAGTTGTTAACATATTATTAACTTCTCAGTACATTGGAAAGTTAGGGTAATAGGACTGAAAGCCAAAATTAAAATTTTTAACAAATTATATGTTTCAAGATTTTACACTATTTTTGGTTTGTCTTTATATTTCCAGATTGGTAATAAAATTAATAGCCTTGGTTTTCTTACTGAAACAAACATTTTCTAAAGAAAATAATTGAAATTGGTGCGTTTTGCAGGTGAGTACTAAAAAATAATCACAAAACGATTGTTCCTTAATGCACTTTTTACTATGTAACCATCATCAGGAGATTAGTTGTTTTGTAGTTATTTTTGAAGTTATACTTCTTTTGGCACATTGAGGGTAAAATTTAGTAGCGCACGCAACGAAAATGAAAATAAAGCCCTGATACAGCAATCAAACCGAATTTCTTAAACGTCTCTAGACTATTCCTGTAAATATACAACACATGCGTTAATACATTCAAGTACTGCATGAATATCAACGGTCTTTCATTACAGAGCAGAAGAACTGCGTCAGTTAAGGTCTATTTACATTTCAACTAGGCTTTATAGTAACCGATCTAATAAATCAAGTTTAACACTTTTTTATACATTTTGTTATTGATTTGTCAATGAAGTACATTATATATATCTAAAAATTATACCGGCCATTTACATAATTGTCTATTATTATCGCATCAAACATTTGTATCGGAGAAAACCTATGGGACATGCACTCCCGTTTCCTGCATTAATTATTGTACTTATACGAAATTATATACAGGATGTTTTATTATACGTAGCAATTTGCTTTAAGCTATTAAACTAGCTTAGATATGCACTGGACAGCAATCAGACACCCTCCTTAAAGGTCGTATCAGACGGTTCATTTTTTGTTCATTTCTGTCTTTCATTCAGCTTTTTTTATTCGAAATGAAACGTCTGAACACAAAATGAAACAATAATGAAAAATGAATTCATTAATGAACCGATCCAACAACGCTACATATCGGTATTCGGCATGATCATTCGCACTCTGAATGAACGAAAAATTAAGCGTTTGAACACAAGAAAGAACATTCATTCGGGTTCGATCATTTTGTGTCGAGTCTTATAGCGGACGGACTTGGGACTACGACACCGCATAGTGAATATATTCTGTCTGTGTATGAGACAAAATGGTATTCAAGTGGAACGACCAAAACACGCTGCTGTTTTTGGAGAATTTCAAAATTTCTTTGGAACCACAAACTCGACAAATACAAAGACAGATACGGACAAATTCTTTAAAATCTTTAATTAATGATTTAAACTTAGGCTTTGCTTCTTTTTTGACAATTCTTCGATCAAATGATCACAAATCAATCGAATTCCAAGATGCACAACTTCATTCGACGACATCTTCGAGGAAAAAAAAAGACTGGATGAACATTCTTTTTTATATCATTCTGTCTGCGCCGTGTGAATGCGGAATGAAACAAAAATGAACATTCAGTCAAATGAACATTCATTCGGAATGAACCGTCTTTACGGACCATGCTGTTGATTATCGAATATTTTGATGGCTATAGACAGTGAACAGAACGGCAACAGAATAAAATACACACGTAAATCTACCAACAATTGCACGTTTATACGCGATGCAGTAAAACTCTAATTAATGAACAACATAAAAAAGCTCTGTGACGGTCCGAGCGCCTTACAACAAATCTGGCAAATTATATACTTGCATCTTGTACGCAACCTCAAATTAAACCAATGCAAACGACTGAAATCAGCTAACTGTGATATCAGATATGTCATAACTATGACTGATGACATATGTCATAGCAATGTTTCATTTTTTGTTACCTACTCATTATTTATAGCAATTACTAAAAATTCCGATAAGGGTAGCTAGTACCCTTATCGGAATTTTTAGTCACGGTAAGAATATCATAGATTACTTGACATAAGATTGACTTCTTTACTTTACATTTTTTTAATATAAAATAATAATTTTATTTTTTATATGATAATTTGTCACATCTAAGGCCAAGCCTCCACTGGATCCATATTTATCCAATTCGATATCGGTTGGTACTGAAAGATAAGCAAATACCAAGATTATAACCTTGGTGGCTCCATCATAAAGGAAATCGGGCTTCTGTTTGAATATAGGGTTCTATATTATTACCTTGGTGTTTAATTTTCTTCCGATGTCAGCCGATATCAGATCGAGATAAATACAGATCCAATGTAAGTGCAGCCTAAGTTTAATTTTTCGATATTTGAAAATGAAAAATGCATATTTTCCGATACCTTCGCTGCTTCATGAATGGCAAGTAGAAGTTAAGAATTACCACAGACAAAATCAACGAGGAAATTATTTAGAGGAAGATAATGTCACTTGAAGCAAAAATTAGACGGCCAAAGCAATTCAATAGCCCAAGATTTGCCAGATTATGCATCTGATTAATTCAGTGGACGCTCGGCCTTCGTCGTTGCTTATACAGACAAATTTGCCAGATGGCACCCACAGATATAACGATGATTTCCCAACTTTTCTGTGCTATGAATCAACCAGTAATTTCCTATTTTAAAGCACTATGACATCGTTACTGAGGTCTGTACGTATATGAAGAAGTCGTCCTGTTTAACAAAGCAAAGCTATATAGTTCGGCCACCGACGGCCGAACTGTATGAAAGTCACCGGCAAACAGTAATATTATGTTGTTTGAATTATGTCCTGCATCGTGAAACTTACGCAAAATCTATATCTGAATATTATAAAATGACATTTGAGCAAACTTCAAAAAAATTATTTAAATAATGTTAAATCGATGAGGTTTCGGGACGATTTCGCTAATCTCAAGTAAAGAAATGTTGAATTATGATACAACAGACGTATTTTATCTATGTCCGCACGTTTCATGCAATATAAATTAATCAACAGTTCAAAGTTACAACGATTCACAAACGTGTCAACTAATGAACACAGCGTATACGTAATAACGATTTATAACACACCGATTGTTTGTTACACGAATTAGATGCTCGTAATTACAACAAACATAATATCAATTATTTCCGTATAATGGTCTACAAAGACACACACAGCGAAACATCACAATGTAAACCAACAGAACAAAACCACTATTTTTTACACAAAACCAAGTACTGTTTACAAAAATGTTATTCAATAAACTTCTTTACAGCGGTACTAATTTGAGTAAGTACGTTATAACGGAACAGTGACAAATCAACAGAAAACCATGTTGTCTGTAACAATTGATAACTTAAATTTAGTTGATATATCAATTAACGAATGCAGTTACAATAGTATTTTTGCACTTTAAAGAAAAATTTAACCACAAAAGACAATTTTATAGTTCGTAATAACGAAACAATATTGTTTAAATCTAAACGGTGTTATACAAAATATCTTGGCTGCAACATGAATTGATAAACAGCTGCTGCTAAACGCTCGATAACTGAGGTCATTCGCGTTTAAACAGCTGTTGTTACAGCCAACACGTTAACGAACAAAATTGACGCCGCGCGAATTTTTCTCGATATGACAGCACCAATACGTAATAACGAAACAAAAGCACGTTTCGCGCGGCTCGTAACGACATTAGCGACGCGCTTATACTGCGGACTGTCAACCGACTGACTGACTTGCGAAAACACGACGCTCGCGCACCACGTACATGTGGACTGTATAATGTGTGCGTGTGTGTGTGTGTATGCGATGAAAACTCCCGATGGGCGTCGCGACGTGTTGCTCGTGTTGCCTGTCATCCACACATGTCCGCGTCGTGTACAGTATAGATCAGCTCAAAATGTTTTACCGTTCTATGCAACGCAGCAACACACTAGGGAATATGCATGTGGTTTAAATTTACTTGATTTTTTTCCTAGAATCTTTATTGTCCGGACATTATGCCTGCACGATTGTTTTATTATTTGGTTTGTTTTTGATTGTAAAAAATATTAATTAAATAGTGCAAAATAAGCGAGGGGAATTCCAATTTGAAAAACGCATCACTATTGGTCGAAACAAATCGTGAAGTCACATAACACGCTATCTGATTTCTCGTTCGTACTTTGCTAGTAGTATTTGAAAGTTATTTGTATTCCTGTAGTGTTTTCCATTAGCTAGTGAAATTTTAGCATTCTGGTAACATTAGGAATCATCTAGAAAGATGACAAAGAGGTTTTGTCAAAGCACAATCAAACGTAGATAGATGATGACAGCATATTTTGCGTCAAATCCAGATTTTACGTTCGCTGAGGTCAAAAGAGTGAAAGTAATACAGTCCAAGGTAGATTCCGACCCGAATAAGTGCGAAAGAAACTTGTAGGGTTCCATGTCCTGAATGGAATGAGAAAAATACAAACTGTGGTTGCAATCGCAAGGGCCGCCATATTGACAAAATGGTGCAAAAAACAGTTTCTTTTAAATATCTCGCTTTGGGTGTCTAAAAGACAAACAATGTTTGTATGAAAATAAAACAGAATTAAATTTTCAACAAAATATGTCTTATACATTTTTTCTCTGAACTAAATAGTTTCGGTGGAGCAGCTGAGCTAATTCAAGTATTTGTGACAAAATTACGATTTTCTGCAATTTACTAATATAATTATTCCATCTTGACTAAATTTTGTATGCCTATTTGAAGCGGCTTAAAAATATTAACAAGTGGCGTACTGTGCAGATTTGCTATTATTAGAATTTGTTTTATGTACCAGAATATAAAAGTGTGTTTACTAAAATTTCACTGCGCATTGTCTAGACGTGTCTAGTTTGAGAACGAAGACCCTGCATTGAACTCTTTCATTTGTATGATACGAGGCAATCCAAAGGCAATTTCAACTTACATGCGACGTTTTGAAGAATCTCCCCCTGTACTCGTAATTTGCATTCGTTCTATAATTCACATATAATATACCATGATCTCTGAATAGTGGCGCGGTTTAATATAAAATGAGGTCTCCAAACAGGAAAATGCGCGTTTAAAAGGAACTGAGAAGTGGCACTTAAAAAGGGTTGCGAAAAAATAGTGCATTTGTTAATGGCATTTATTTAACCCTTTCAAATGACTATATATATATTTTTTAATTTAAGTATTCTGTGAGTATTCAATATTATGCCTACCTTTCCAGAAATATATAAAGCACAATCCATAACTCATTGTTTACATAGTTTATATGATTTGGCCAAAAAGTTATAGCCCATTTTAATCTTTATTCAATTTTTTTTTTTTTTTGAAAAGAAGCTGTAATAGGGCAAAGCGGGGTCACTTGATCCACATTTTGTTCAAATCAGTGTAAGGTGCATTCAAAGAAATAATAAAAAAGAGTTAATTTTAAATCGGTCGTTTATTTATTAGACCACATATTAAGATAAAAAAACTTTAATAAATCCGTTGTTTACTATACTAAATTTACCTTATAATGAAAACAGTAATATGGCTCATAAGACCCCACAGACGGGGTCTTTTGAACCACCCAACGGGGTCACTAGAGCCATTGGGTTATACTAACTTGTCACATTAAAATATATGAAACATAGAAACAAAAACACAATAAAATATTTGAGATTCCTCATAGAAACAAAAACAAACTTAAATAAAGTCTTTAATATTTTTTGTTCCAATATATATTTTTAACGTGGAGGGAAAGTTTGGTTGAGGAACAGTTGAAAAAAGAAGCTTTACCGATGTTTCGCTTGTGGCCTACGTTTCGAAAAATATATTTCCATCTTCAGGGCCTCAGGCTAGTCAAAGGGTGGTAAATTGTACTAATTTTAGATACATGATGATAATCTATGGGTTTTATATACAAATTATTAACCCATAGATTATGATCATGTATCTAAGATTAGTACAAATATATTTTTCGAAACGTAGGCCACAAGCGAAACATCGGTAAAGCTTCTTTTTTCAACTGTTCCTCAACCAAACTTTCCCTCCACGTTAAAACTTAAATAAATTTCGTATTGAAAAAAAACACTTAAATAGTTTAGTTACTGTCACAGTTCATGCAAACATAAAATGCACTGACACCAGAAGTGCACTTATCATGAGCCCAATCACGGCAACTAGCGCATATTAGCACGTTCCGTTTTTCTTTTGTAAGTTCGTATCCTAAAATTAAAAGAACATTCATGTAGAAACAATCAAGCGTAGCGTGACTAAATATTAGAAGTAATTTGAACATGGCTCATTCGACCCCAATTATTTTGTCTCAAATGACCCCTTCCCCGAATTTCATTTAATATGTTAAATAACTAAAAATTTATTGAAAATAATTTATTTATGAAACTTAAAACATTATCAGCAATCATGTTAAAATCACAATATACTTACTTGATGACCGTATGATAATATTCGTAGTTTTTAAACCAAATTTCAGTGGCACGATGTTTTTTTACTTTTAGCACTAAATTTCCAACATCACGTGCTCCTAGTCAAGACAAATGCCCGCCGGCGATTAATACAACAGTGGCGCGGGTCCTTCAACCCCCCGTTTCGTCTTATACCACCCACCCGTAGATATCACACACCGTGTGCGTGATACTATAGGTGGAGCACTAGACCCCGCGGCTCAACAGACCCCGCTCTGCCCTACAAATCAAAACCATAGTAGCGATTAATACAACAGTGGCGCGGGTCCTTCAACCCCCCGTTTCGTCTTATACCACCCACCCGTAGATATCACACACCGTGTGCGTGATACTATAGGTGGAGCACTAGACCCCGCGGCTCAACAGACCCCGCTCTGCCCTACAAATCAAAACCATAGTAGATTGCTAATTTTTATAAATTTTAAATTATTGTTTTTAAATTACACGAAAGTAGATAATCCAGTTGTTCCGGTTTCCAGCTAAAGAAATGTTTGAGCTCTGAGAGTTCCAGCAAATGTTTGGTCATGTATATGTACGCAACACGTTTCAATTTGGACAACGCGAACGTGTCGGCTATCGCAGCAATGTCCGTACAATTGTCCAATTCCCACTGGGAGTGTAAATAATAAGAACAAGTCTCTATAACGGCGACGATCTGCCAACATATTTACAGTTTGTTTTATAATTTATTTCATATTTTATAGGTAGAAGATGGAGAGGTTTTTCTTTAATACTCGCCGAAGTCGGTGCCCTATCACAATAAGTTAGCTCAAAACATAGCACGAATCCAATCTTATAGAAATAGTGTGGAAAACAGCTATACTTTATTCCATGAACCTATATAGCGCTAAAACTGTGTGATCACCATCTCGTTGGTCACTTGAAACTCAACGCAGAAACAACCTATTAGATGTAGTGTAAAATGCAGTTTTTCTCTTTTGGACACAACTCATGAAAAAATTTTGAACATCCAGGTGCACTGGATGCTCAAAATTGTATACAGTACCGGGACGCCGTTTGAACTTCATAATGCACCGGCCACTTGGCAACGATTCATTGACAGAATACTTAGGCATGACCTAGAACCCTATGTGTTTTGCAATCTTGACGAAATAGTAATAATCACGCAGACCTTTTCGGAACATAAAAAAGTACTATCCAAATTTTTTTAACGTTTGAATGAAGCTAAACTAACCATAAAACAAGAAAAGAGTTGACTTTGTAGATTCGAGCTACGCCACTTAGTTTATGTAGTTGACAGGGTCGGGCTTAGAGTGGACCCTAATAATGTTTCCGCTATATACTTAATTACTCTCTACCACGAAATATTACCGACATGCGATTCCGTATTGAATCAAATCGTTCTCCAAGCGAGGAACTAGCGGTCAGAGAATTATCGAAAAAACACGCCCAAATATTCGCATATCACTAGGATTTAGAAAACATTCCTAAGTATGAAATTAAACAAAATTCACGGGTGTTTGGGTGCCGGACGAGACACACGCAGTTGAAGCGCTTACAGTAACAGAAGTATCACAAACCTGAATATACAGGCAGCTGATAAAACGTCCTGTACATTTTCCAAATTGACATCCAGCTTTCCGTTGATCACATATTCGAACAATATTTCGAAATCAGCGGCAGTGATGCCTTCGAGGTATATCTCTTCTTGTCGCGATTCAAGCATATCGTTAAAAAATAGTGCACGGAAGAAGTCGCTTGACGAAGCTAAAATTGTTTTGTCCGCTCTAAACGATACGCCTTCGATTATCAAAATTATATTGTTAGGCATTTTCGAAGTACTTAAACCAGTGTGTACCATTGTAATTAATTTATAATTATGTTAGCTGTTATTATAAATTATTGTGGTGTTATATTGAGCGAAACTCGATTAATAATTTCTTAGATTAGAATACAGAAAGGATTTCAGATATTTTAAAGCCTGTTATGTAATTAGATTCAATGATTAGTTATTACATTAGGTAATTTATGTAATAATAAAACAAATTTTGTATCAGAATAAATTTCAATCTTAAAGGGGTTGTTTCGTCTATCAAAATTTAATAATTTGATAATTGATGTACGTATAATAAATAAAGATATACGATAAGAACCGGACGCAGAATTAACTAAGGTGAGGAAGAGGTAGAACGCTTGCCTCGTAACCTAAAGGTCTTAAAAGTTGAAGCGCAGAGAAAATATTTGTAGTGATATAAATTTGTTGCAAATACAATAACAAATATGTTTTCAAGCTGTCCGAAGCATTTTTTAAAATTTTTATTCTATTTACGACTTTCTTATACATTTCTAGGTTTATACAAAAAATAAAATCAAAAGTCTTCAAATAAGAAGAAAAACATATAAGAAAGAAATTATCTGACAAGTTTTCTTTTTCTCTGTACACTCTTGAATACACCTGCAAGTATAAATTCGCCGCACATAACAAATATTTCTATGTTCTTTTGTAAACCGAACTCACACAATATAAAAGATATGTTTTCATATTTTAAAATGAGGACACAGGGCTGCGAAATATTGCGAAAAATATTTGACCTTATTTTATTACAGTTACTGGATGACCACAAAAAAATGTTTGGTTATAAATACGACAAAAGAAATGCTTACTTGCTACAAATAAATATTCAGCCAATAATTACTGCTTACAGTCAAGTCATTTTCAAAATTTTGTAAATATATAATAATATTCGACTTTCGCGTATTTATATTTAGACACTAGTTTATTTATTTATATACCTATATTACTAAATTAATAAAATACAGATTTTATCTTAATTTCAATAATTTAATACACATTGCGATTTGCGAATCCAAATCGTTATACCTAGTACAACATAGTTTTTGAGACAAAATAATAACTGTTTGATGACTATATCCACCTCTTCCTCCTAACAATGTAGCCGTGAGCTGCTAACAGAAATGCAAAAATAAAACAACTTCTACAAACTGAAGTACCATTATTTATTCAAATTTACTTAGAAATCGATTAATTAAATTGTTATTATAATTATTTGTTTCCGTGGACAATTCGCGGCTTTAGCTAATTTCAGTGAAAACTTCGAATTAATTTGACATACTAATTTCTTATGTACAAAAAAACGATCTCAGACCCTATATGAATATACAGTAAGACCTCGCTTAACGCTGTTTAAGTATTACGCGGTTTCTAAAAAAAAGCTTAACGTAAATTATAGAACAATTTATAAAAAATGATTCAAATGTTGATAGAAGTTCAAAGGCAATATCTTGCTATCGACAACAGCTTGCTGAATGAAACAGAAAAAGGCAAACGGCATTAGATGACTTTTTCACAAAAAACAAAATATGTCAGGAGTCTTCCATATCAGAAACATAACTTCTTATTCGAACCTTTATTTGATTTTCATAAACGTTTTATGAACAAAAATCGATATTATCAATAAATAAATCTATAATTAATGCGATAAAAAAGTATTTAACAATAAATGTTACAAAATTATACAAAAAAAAAAACTAACAAATCTTATTCTCGGTTCTGTTTCACTTATGCCAATTATCTACGTATTGCGATAACCTAGTTTAGCGCTGGAACTTATTGGAACGTACCTCCCGTGTTAAGCGGTGTCTTACTATGCTATAAAAAGGTCATCACTGTCAACATATAGAACAGGTAGTGAAGTCAAAGGAAGTTAGGGCCGCGAAGCTGTCATGCCGGGGATATGACAAAGAGACACATGAATGACTGTTGATAGTTTGGTATAAAGTATAAACGCGATTCAAAGCACTGGCAGTGAGCTTCTGTGTTGCGTGTGCTGTGTTGTAAACAATTGATACAACTAATTTAGGAACCAACTAGCAAAAATAGGTAAACTTTAGCTGTAAACAACGAGCTGTAAGTTATCTATAATCTGTGTTTTCGTTGGTTAACGTTTCTCAGAAAGCACAATATTTTTCCTTATTTTTAAGGAACTTAATTAATATTTAATAAACAAAACGTAATTAAATCACTCTCAAGTGACGTGACAACGAACACCAATCAGAGTGCGTGACGTTACTGGCTCATCAACATCATCAGACGCTGTCATAGAGAAGGACGCTGTTAACTCTGTCAAAAGGCTTAATTGTTTGGTTAATATTTAGAGTGTGTAATTTATTCGAAAATGTCTATAACAATTACGAAAAAACCTAGCAGCTCATCAGTTTACCAGCGTTTATGAGCCTGCGACGTCACGCCAGTCACGTAACAAGCATTGGCGTTTTGGAGCGAAATTTGGAACGGAATTTAAAATACATGATTTTTAAAGCGTGTGTTGTATTTAAAAAATTATGATAAATATTTGTGGTTATATTAGGTACCTATGCACGATTTAAAACAGTTTCCCAAAAATAGTTAACATCCCTATTAAATGACACAATCGAGGGTCAGTCTGTATATAGGTACACGCGCGCTATTCAGTTCGGCGACCGGATGGCGGCCGCAGGACGTCTGCAACAGCGTCTCTCCGTTACGTCGTTAATACTGCGTTCACTCTGCCGTTATACTGCGCACAGTACGGCTGCAGACTGAAGCAGGGATGAGCAGAAATTAACGACAAGCATATCTTCTCGTAAGTTCTCGGCGAACTAATCGCTATTTCAAATGTCATACTTCTGAAGGAAACTTATTTAGGTGCGAAATATTTCCGATCGAGCAGTGTAACGAAAAACGTGAAGGAAACCGTGGTGGGGGTGAAAAATTTACAACCGCGGATAGGGCTGTTCATTGTTCCCTACTAATGACAGACTAAATTGAGTACGTTCCGTGATGCGCTCAAATCGATCCTAGACACTTTATAATGCGTTAGAATTTAACATTTTACCATTTAACATAACTTCGGCATCAGTTCACATCCAAACAAATTAATAATTGATAATAGTCACGGGTATTTGGACAATTCAATGTTAAAAACAATTAAACAATTATTGGTATTATTATTATTGGTATTAAAACTATTGCAAGCAACTGCAAAAATTATAATATTCTTGAATTTTTTCAGTTGCTTGAAAGACGAAACGTTGCATACCAATAATTGTTGCTTAATTGTTTTTTTACATTCTATTGTCCGAATACCCGTGACATTACAATCAATTTAATTTAACATTTATAATATGTTCTACGCTTCCAAATAACTCTTCCTCGGATTTATTATCTGGAGGACTTTATGCATTCTCGAGTAGCTCCGAGAAAAGTTAGCGAGCAAGTAGATTTTAACCATCCTCAGAGCACTCATTTTACTCTGAGTTTAAAAATGAGCGAACATTCGGGCTATGTCATAAGAATTTAGTGCTTGACGTAAATGTGCACATCGAACAGAACCGGGACATTTCAACGCAGTGAGAATTCAGTTTCAAAAATTATATATTTGTTGATTTTCGGTGGTACATAAATTGATTAGTAACTATGATATTAATTGGTCGTTAGAAGTTAGTACTACACAAACAAAGAATGATTTGCTTTTCATATTACGAATATAAGAAAAACTCTGCCAACAAATAGTGTATTTCCAATACAGATACAATGCACTATGGAATTATTTGTGAACTTAGAAAATGTCCGGCCCTATCTGATTTATTTTTATAAAATTTTGGAAACACTTTTTAAAATTTACTAAAGAGTTAATTTTCAAACTATTTCACCACTTTTTTCAGTGTTTTTGGGACCAAAAACAGTTCTCGAAAAATATTGACATACGTCTAATAGTTTGAAAAATCAATTTCTCAGCCCTATTACAGATTTCAGTGACGCTTTCTCGTACTGTCTTTCCTCTCTGGATGAGTCATCTCCTGGAAGTCGTGACGTCACGCATACATACAAATACAATATTACGCGACGCCCACCACAGCCAACAAAGAACGTGTTGAGCAAAGTAAAGCAAAATACACTCTAAAAATAAACGAAAACTATTTGAAGTTGAATCACTTGAAAACACAATTACGTTGTTGATCTTTGTGTTTCTGCACGATTATAAAAAGTTCACAAAAGCGATTGGCAGCAGACTGATACAAAGAATAGTATAGTAACCGTCCTCGATCTCAAAACAGCGTTATTGCTATCATATCTTACAGACAAAAAAATTTATAGTTTCAAAAAAATCCAAAAAATACTCTTATATCAACGCAATTAAAAGTTGAAAGTATATTTCTTTCTCTTTTTATAACGTTTAAAAGCGTGGGACTCTCACTTTACCTATATTTCATTTAAATCATCGAGCGTCCCACATTTCAAAATGTTACAAAAGAGAAAGAAATACATTGATATACTGCAATGACGCATTTCTAGGTTAGGGTATGATATTTGTCAAGCGACGATTGCGATCCGCATAAATACGTCATACGAACACTACGGAGCCCTATCATGTGAGAGCTTGCCTGTCTTTTTTTTAATTTAATAACAAAACACGCACTGTTGTTTTTCAGTGCAAAAAAAACGCGAAAATGTATGGATGACATGTAAAACGCAAAAAAGTACATGGCATGTCACACCACCATTTTGAATTGAATAAAGGTCACTCTGTTACGTAACACAGTGGTCAACGCCTTATACGTGTTTTTTTATCGCACGCGATATACGAGTACAAATTGTGGATTAATTTTAAGATTATCCGCGTTATTTTTCTACTGAGTGACAGCTGGAACAAATAAAATAGAATGTCAGCGGCGTTGACCATGGATAAAATTACGTGACAAATAGCAATTGGGTCAGGAAAGTGTTGTCGACATTAATGTACCTCTACATTTTCGGTGCAAAGTATACTGTTATATATTTGGCGTTATGAAAACATGTGTAATCGTTCCAAAACTACATATGCGACCAAAAATAATACTATTATAAAACTAGTTGTATCCAAGACTCACTCTTCATCCCTTCATATAACAGGAATTCTGCTACTTCTCGATGACCTTTAAATCCTAAGTCAAACTTTAAGCTAACGATTAAAATAATTTTATTGAAATTGATGCAGTATAGTGTTCTCGAATTAAGTAAAAGCATACAATAAAACAGAAATACAATGGGTATACCTACGTATACCTAGTACAAACTGTACAATCACAATTTTACGTTCTTGTTTTTTTGTATTGACTGAACTAGCTTCTATATCTCTAATAATGTAAACGCTTTTAGTATAGTTAACTAAACACTTAACAGTAAAAATGGTAAAACTTTCGGCCCGAGTTAAAGTGAAGGCATTTACTTATTATTATTTTTTTGAAATATTTTTATAAAATACGTACATCAAAATCTAACAAATTTTTTACCCAGGATAAAAGGCTTAATAAAAACAATATGTTCTTATTAGGTAGTTAATAGCATAGTTTATAAATTAGTTGTGTTGGATTTAAAAAACAAAAAAAAAACATTTTTAATTAAAGTAATAAGACTATTTTGTATGAAAAATTACATTTACGATTTCAAGTATTTGACGTTTAATTAGGATTAAGGTAAGAAAGATTGCTGCATTAAGGCATGTCGGTCATTATTTTAAGATGGTTTAATAAATGATGTAATGAAAAAACTGTTAGTTAAGAATTAATGCAAAAATATGTAAATTGCATAGTTGACAATGTTAAAATGTGTATTGATTTTATTATTGCATTCCTAAGTCTCTGAGGATGGTTGAAAGATCAACCGAAACGTTAGACCGTAAATAAAACCTAATAAGAACATATTGTTTTTATTAAGCCTTTTATCCTGGATAAAAATTTTGAGAGTATACTATAATAAGGTGCAGAAAAACTATATCAAAATCTATATTATCGCATCACCTGTTTTTAATTTTCAAGGGTGGAAACTCCCTTTGAATACTCAAAAATAATAACTCTTCTAATTAAATAACGAAAATTTATATACTTTAATCTAAAAAAATGAACATGATGGTAATATAGCAGGATTTTTTAAAACTTTGAATTAGCCCTAATTTTTTGTTAGTCACTTTTTTAGTTTTCATTAGAAAAGGTGAGGACGCCTCATTCGAAAGAATAGTTTAATTTAAGAAAAAAATCACCGATTTAAAATTTTTCAGTTATTTTAGATTTTAACGCCGTATATTTGTTCTGAACGTTTCGACGTCATTTTGAAAATGCCATATTTTTTAAAAGAGTAAAAAAAGACCCATTCTATTTGTTTTTGTAAAAATTTTAATTCTATACCTTCAGATTATTTTATTTAAATCTATATTTACAGATTAATTAAAAAAAAAATCGTCTAAAAATACGGACTTTAGGGGATGAAAACTGTAATCAAAAGTTTGCAATAACTCGAAAAACATGCATTTTAGCAAAAAGTATAAATGACTGAGAAGTGATTGTAACCGCCCCTAACCAAAAAATACAGGAAAAATGACAATACAGATTCTTATGTACGTATACTTTATGATTCCTGTTGAAGAAAAAAATGTGGAAATAAATTCACTGTAACTCGGACTGGGATTTAAAAGCTTCATTTACTGTTCTACTATTTCGCATGAACTGCAGGAATCAGTGTTTGTCAGTTTATCGATATTTCATTAATGACCATGATGTAACACTTGAATGTCTTAGCGTAGGAAAATCCGCGGTAAATACCGTTCACCTACAAATGCGGTTGGGAAGTATTACTTAAATCTATTTCAAATGAAGAATAATACGGGAAGGTACTTTAAAATGGGATACTTAGGTAAAATGGGATACCCTAATTATTTTTAAATATACCCAATGCCATCTTTTGTAAAATTCACGATATACACCTCACTTGATAAGCATTCATCTGTAGTACTTTCAGTACGATAGTGTTACAAGTGTCAAATTTAAGCAAGTTTTTAAGTTTTAAGCAGTTTTGTTATAAGAATACTGGTATGATAAGGTAAGCATTTTGCCTAATTGAGTAATGAGAATATAACGGCGATATTTTTACCAGTTTTAGTGTCAAAATGTGTCACTTTGTATATAAAATTTCCGCGCCAATTTTGTAGATTATAATAGTGCATGCTGTTTTTGACATAGTGTAGATACGTTGATAGAATGGGATATGGAGTATGTTGATAAAATGGGATATGGAGTATATTGCTAAAACGCCGCAAGAGGCAAGTGGTAAAAGAAAAAGCGGTAAAGAAGACGAACGCAAAGACAAACGGTGCAAAAATGAAGAAGAAAATAGAAATAATTACCATTGAAAATAAAAAAACTGATAGTGAAGAAAATCCCGTATGCTTTTATTGCGACATCGATTTTTTTTAAAAGTAAGGCAGGAGAATCATCGATTCAGTGCAATTCTTGCCAAAAATGGGTTCATGAAGCATGTAATGGAGCAAACAGTGATGATGAACACTTCGACTGTGATCTTTGTTTATAATTACGTACACTAAACGCAATCCCATTTTAGCGACATAATGAATCCCGTTTTAAACACACAGTGTTGCTAAAATGGGAAATAACCATGTGACAAACAAAAACATTTTTTTTTTAATTTGTAGTCTTTATATCATTTTTTGTATTTTTTTTAAATAAAGTTATGTCAAAATTGTCACGTATTAAATTTGCAGTAATTAACTGTCTGTAATTTTTTTTTCAGAACTTGTAATACCTTAAGTATCCCATTTTAGAGTACCTTCCCCTACATATTTTTACAATATTAGAATAATGAAGTAGGGGGAAACATGCCTGGAAATATCTTTTCATCTTCCATATACATCAATTTCATTTAGTAGTTCACAGAGCAGATACATTAAATACAAAATCGCGTTTTTAAAAAAGCTTTTATTTAACTTGCTTTGTCTGCTTGTTTGTTACGAATCTTTCAAGTTGAGTTTAACGTGCTTTTTTGTAAAATTATCTTTGGCACACTTTTATCAACTAAGGTAAATTTTGTAGATGGAATTAAAGATAATTGCTATTTAAAATGTTCAAATAGCTTTCTCAATTTTTCTCGAATTTCATAATTTGAAAAATAAGATATATGTAATAACAAAAATATCTTAGAAGCAGAAACATATTTGCTATATTATAACAAAAAGGCTGTTTTTTTCAGGGTGACAGATTTGAGACGGCGGCACAAAAATTGAACTGAAATAGGAACGGCAAAACGTCTTTGCCCAGGCCACAAATTCTTCAAATACGTTCCTGCTTAAATTGTTTATTCTGTGCAAGAACAATAATTAAGAACATAAGGTTGTTTTTCGCTAATTTATAAAATAAATCAAAAATTCCTAAAGAAAAATTATAATTATAAGCTCACATAAGAAGTTTAACTTCTTCAGTTTTTAATATTATTCCCAAGTTTAATTTTTTCTTATGTCAAACTAATTAATAATACCTATTTATACATACCTTAGCTACACACTATAAACTTGTCAGTTTCATGTAATTTGAAGACAAACTAATTTCCCCTTTAGGGGTCAATTCTATTTCCCCTCAATTTTTTACTTTTTTCAAACAGATATGTCGCTAAAGAAGTTAAACTTAAAAAACCTTAAAATATAAAAATATAGAATTATAAACAAACCTGTTACATTTCATCAACAACAATTTTTCCTTGGCATTCGGAAACTGATAAGAGTCCACTTCCATTTTCATCAAAAAAACAGAACTCTTTAAATCACAATTTATTTTACTGTCAGCTCGTCAAACATTATCCGCACAAAATCACTTTGTCTACTTTAACATTTTAATTGGTCGATGCTTCTCCACACACCGATCTTAAGAAAAAACATTCCTAATAATATAATTAATGCGAAATCATAATAGGTATAACTAAAATTATGTTCAGAATCTTATAAAATTAGTATCGCGAGCTCTTATCGGTAATAAATGACTATCATCAACCTTCGTCGACGTCCAATTGCCAATTCCAATCGTAAAACGTAGGCGTATGCGTTTCACGCTTTGTTTTTCTTACGTCACGCAAGTACAGACTAATATCTATTTCACTAACCGAACACCATGTTTAGAATAGAAAGAGTTGAAAATATGCTACATGCGTGTGTATTATACATATATTATATTATGTACAACGTACCTACATGTAACTCATAACTTATGTAAGTAGACACTTGCATAGTTTTGCGTAATAGAAAAAAAACTGTTAAAATGCACATAGACAAGCTAAAATTGCAAGTCAAATATTACAGCATAATACAATCTACTATTACGACTATTTTAGACATTTATTTCTTCATTTACAACAGAACTAGGCTTCAATATTTTAACAAAATCCACAAATTCTACAAATGTTACAGTAGAAGTGCTCGGTTTCTGGTGGGACTTTTAATGCTAAATCAGTTGATTTAGCACTGACTTTTAACTCTTTCCGTCACGCTTTTACATTAGGTACACATATTTTGAACTTAGAGCAACATTCAATATTCAATTCGACGCAAATTAAGTCATTCATTCAATATACCGCCAATCGGTGTCACATCTTGTCAAGCATGGTTCGAACTTTCATGATATTCAACCGATTGTCGCTAAATGGCATGGATTTTAAGGGGGGTTTCTACCTTGTGGGATCAAAAAAATCGTTTTTTTTTTTGGTGCATTTTCAGACAGATACATATTTCAAGAATTATCTCTTAAATTTTCAAGTTGAAATCTGGTAAATTATGAAAGTTATTGGCCGTTTGGTGGAGCGGTGTCAAGCGCGCTGGTCCGCCGCGAAACCGGTACATGTTGCAAAATGTGTGATTTGTTATAAAAATTTGTTTATAAAAATTGTTTAAACAAATTCATTTTGCAAATTTGATGGCAGATTCGTAATCAGCGACCCCAAAAACATGAAACATGGAAATATGGAAACATAAAAAAACGAATACTTTAATTGAGATCCCTGGAATTCAACATAAATTTTTGCAGTTAATATTCAAATTTTCAAACGCGTTTTTCTCAAAACCACGTTCTTCGAGTTGGTGGAAGTCCTACAGGGCGCAAAAATTGAGCAATTGCCATGAAATTTTTTACACATTTTCATCAGGAGTTTGTGCATCCGTGGTAGTAGAACCTTCTAAACATATCAAAAATTGTTCATTTAAAAAAATAATTAGTAACAAAAAAAGAGCCAAAAATCGTTGTTTTTTAAAAAAGCTCATAATTTTTGCAATTTTCATGTCTTCTCCTTCGTTCTACTACCACGGATGCGGAAAAGTGTACAGATTAAGAAAATATTTTTATTTTGCGTTTCAGACTTCATTTACGGACGCTAGGACTTCTACCATGAGGACGAGTCGCCGCCGACCTGCTGCCATTGTTCGGTACCCCCCTTACCCCCCTTTACTTGCATCACCGAAAAAAAATTTGTAAAGCTGTGCGAAAATTTCATCCTTTTCCCTATTATACTTTTCGAGAAAAAATTTCCAGAAAAAACAGCAGGTTTTCGGGTCAACAAGGTAGAAACCCCCTTTAATTTAAAAAATTCGGAAAGAGGTGGTTAGTGACATTAACCACCAAGACTGAAAGAGTTAATGTTAAAATCTATATTTCTAGATTTCACGTACCAGAAACCAAGTACAAAGTCGTATTTTTATCAGTTGTAATTTAAAGCGATCAAAAGTCATTGCAGATCTTAATAACTATTGATAACAATAATTAACTTTCATACTTTTAGTAGTGTGTATTAAAATTTCATTTTAAATTGGCAACAAAAATGCACAAGTATAAAAATGCGAAAAACAATAGATCAGTAGAAATTGATCCTAAGTAAGGAAGGTTTAATAAGAAGGTTTAAACATGAAATGGGACCGATCTAGAATGACCCAACAGTTAATTAAAGCCTGTGAGTGTAGTAAAATGGTAATCCTGCTATAAAAAGTTGAATTGTGGATCGGGTATATTTACAGCAAAATACCTACAAATAAAGTAGAGGTCAAATCCTTGAAAAAACTGAACTTCTTAACAAAATTTAACCAGTGATAAACAGTTATATATAAATATATAGTGATCATTTATAGATTTGGAGCTAATGGCCTTGCTGCCGAAGCCCTATCGTTTATAAAAAAAAAAAAAAAATCATGGAACAAAATTTTCAAAAATTAGAAACAACAACTAAGTTGCGCAACGAACAAACTTTTTTTTAATATCCATGTTTTTGGCTTCTGTGCTTATTAGCGCAATTAGCTACAACTTTATTCGCAATTATTGTTCAGAAGTTTTCTTCTGAGTAAAAACTAGTACTCAAACATTCTTCATCATCTTTCTCCATTCATACCTCAAACATTCTTCCATTCGTACCATGAACATACTTAATTGATCCATTACAACTTCGAAGGTCAACCGATTTGTGACGCAGACGCAATAGGTTGAAAAAGATTTGAAGAATATAAATGTTTTACAACTAATTTAAAAAGAAAGCTATAGAATGACAAAGAAACTGACAAACATGTATTCTGAAAGACCAACTTTGTTAGTACGTCTTGTGAGTAAGATTATAGTTATAACTTGCAAACTTCAACTCTAAGATTTGTTTTGCGGTTGAGAGACATAAGATAAGAAATGTTGGAAACAAAATTTTACACATTTTTGGTCATTGTCACAATATCGAATGGCAGAAGGCGCCGAAGTTACCAATTATTTGTTTTTTCCCCTTCTTTCTCTGTGAGAGTAGCTTTTTCAGATAACTGTAAATATAAAAGTTGTAGAATTTGAAGAAAATATTCAAAAATCCGTTTGTCGTGTGAGTGCTACAAATATTTTCCGAGGTACAGCGCTTCGAAGTACGGTCGGCGTGGGAAATCGGTTAATGTCTGCATGAACTAAGAAAATTACCGTCGCGAAGGACCTTCGGAGATATTTTTTTATAATAGATAGCAACCATTTCGGAAAAAAAACATTATTTTCTCTCGCTCACATATTATCCAGAAATCAGTTTTTAACTTTTGAATCGGCAGAACAGAGAATTTATATATTTATAGAACGTGACAATTCGTAGAGTTGCAGCTTTTTTATGATAATCTTACTGTATTATAGCTGCAAAGTTTACGACATCCATCGGTGCCTTAAAAATTTTCACAAAGTATGTAGAAAAATTAGTCAACAAAAACTAGCAGCAGCAAACTATCAACTCTGCCCGCAGGTTGCAAAAATGTTCATATTATCATACTGAAAAAAAAAACAGATTTGAATGCAGTCGATGACAAACATTGGGGATGTTATTGACGACTAAAATTATTGTGACTCGCATGGATGGTACGAGCGTATTTGGCGTTCCCGCATCTTTTGTTTTCACAGTTTTGTGTTTATTATAGCGCAGAAGAGAATTTAAATCCATAATATCAATTTGTATCGTTCATCGAGCGCAAGCACATAATGCGTTTGATGCAATTAAGGCTGTCGGAACGCTCTGAATTTAAGCCAAAAATAGAGCTTCGGCTGGCAACTGATTATAGACTTATTCGTCAACATTGTGCAAAAATTCTTTCTCTATAAGGAAGATAAAGGACAAATCTAGGTCTCTAATGGACTACTTTTGTAATTTTTGTACGATTTACTAGAAAAAATTTGGCATTAATTGTGCTAAAAAAACTTACGTTTTCAATGTCACACTATGACCTTATTCGTACTTATTTCACAAAACTGTTCCATCACACACCTAAAGTGACTCTCCCTTTTTCGGAAAAGTTTTTTTAATCTTCAAAATATTTCCAAAAATTAGAGTAATCAATTGACAGCGGCACCCTTGCAAACATTTTTTTAGCCTCATAGTTGGCACCAGCCAAAAATTGAAACGTGCGGATGATTTGAGCGAGACAGAGCTAAAGAAAGACACACCCACAATATGTCTTTTGCCTACTTCGCCCCTTACCGCTGGGTCTCAACACAAACAAAATTCAGAGCGTTCCGACAGCCTTAAAGGCTATAGCTACCAAAAAAAAAAAGAAATTCCAGGTGCCAGATATTTCTTGCCATGTCTTTAAATGCAGATCTAGATTTTGGTATTCTTTATTAGACGCATTCCGTATGTGCAGGCTTTTCTCCATTTAAAATTTCAGTACCGATAGACATATTATTGGATAATGAAACACACAGTCTCCTTGATAATAAACGAATTCCAATCCCTCTGAAATTAGTCCCCAGGATTTAATTTTATGTATTTCACGCCTGTAATTTGAATACCATAGTCTATTCCTTTGTTAAACTTTAAATTTTTACGTCAGTTTCAGAGAAAAACTCCTCCGACAGACGGCTGTAGTACGGACACCCAAGTGATTCTATAAATGTTTCGTTTTGCACGGAACACTAAAAACGACTTTAACTTAATAAGCAAAAGATCACCAAATACATGTTTAATGCAGACAAGTAAATTCACAATACAATATCTAGGAAATGGTTGAAATAGATCTTACATATTGTCCCTTTTAAGCCGTCGATCTGCCATGAATGTACCCACGTAAGCTCCAAAAGGATCGCGTGCAGAGTGAGACGAAGTAATCGCGTGGCAACTACCCCAAGCACCGCGCGCGCACACACACACACTCGTACACAAAAACATAGACACATAATGTTGGGGTTGCACCGACGTTATCTCGCCCCATGTTACACCCCGTGTCTGGATATTGCAAAACGCATGCATATATTCGTAAGTGGATGATGGTTATGGCCAGGGTAAATAAAATAAAAAATTAATGTCCGTTTAGTACGAGTGATATTATCATCATTAAGGCTATTGGAAGTTGTTGGAACGCTCTGAATAAAGTCAAAAATAGGGTTTCGGTTGATAGCTGATTGTAGACTTATTCGTCAACATTTTGTAAAAAATCTTTCTCTATAAGGAAGATAAAGGACAAAGCTAGGTCTCTAATGGACTACTTTTGTAATTTATGTAGTATTTACTAGAAAAAGGTTGTCATTAATTGTACCAAAACACACACGTTTTCAATGTCACCTTCCTCTTTCGGAAAAGTTTTTTTAAATCGTCAAAATATTTCTAAAAAATAGAGTAATCAGTGTCAGCGACACCCTTGCAACAGCATTTTTTAGCTTCGTAGTGTGGCTTAAATTCAGAGCGTCCCGACAGCCTTAAGGCTATATAGCAGATTTACGAATAAAGCGGGATACTTGTGGCAGACATTTTTAAATGATTTGTTCGTACGGTAGAAGAAAAAAAGTACGAGTAACTAACAATAAAAAATTAAATACCATTTCAATTTCTCGGCGATTTCAATTAACAGCTAATTAAAAATGTAATAAAAAAGCTCTCCTACATCATTTGTTCGCTTCTGCAATTTGTTCTGAAAACTGCTTGTGAGTACATTAATACAAAAGCAATTTGCAGAGTATAGGTCTATACGTTAGTTAGTACAGTACAACCTCAATATAACAAAGCTGAAGGGAATTAGAAAATATTCGTTATAATGAAGTTTGTTATATAGAGGTTAGATTGGTCTAAGATTCGTTTTAACAAGGTAAGAAAACCCATTTTCTTCTGAAAACTTATCTTTAAACTACAAAATTGTGGGCAATGTACTTGCGGGAATTTCGAACTCTTCATCGATGTCTAACTTTTTCTCGTCTACATACATCGTTTCCCTGCGACGGTTAAGAAACACCTTTTTCGTTTCTCAGTCGCTGCAACTTTAAATTTACTAACAACAGTGACCAACAGCAGTGTTTACATTACTTTACATCAAACAACAATGGTTTTCTTACGATAAATTTCACGCGTCTGAACCTGTCGAGACATGAATTGTTGTTGTTATTGTTGTTATTGTGGAATTGTGTGTGATTGATTGGTAGGATACCTTATGTTAAGGTTATAAGTTGACAAATATCATTAATTAGAGGTAAATTATACTTTCTAGTTATATTCTGCAATGATTAAAAATTCGTTATAAAGAGGTTTTTGACAAAAATGTAGAGGTATATTTTGCATTAACTATTACGGGCAGTTCTAGGAGATTTCAAGAAAATTGTTATATTGTGGCTAGTTATATTAAGGTTATACTGTAATGATTTTTTTTTCATTATTTTGATATACCAAAAATTATGCGATTTGTTCGTCGGTGAGCCTCATATAGGTATAGAAAAGTTATTAAAAACCACAAAAAAATCTACCACTTGCATACCTCTGCATTTGAGATCGGTGAATTTTTAGGGTTCCGTAGCCAAATGGCAAAGGAGACCTTATGGTTTCGCTGTATATTTTACTCTCTCTCTCTCTCTCTCTCTGTGTGTGTGTGTCTCTTTTAGATTGCACACAATATAGCGTGCACGGTGTCGCAAATTTATGCTCTATTTCTTTCTTTCCCAATCTATAGATTTCCACCATAACGCTTTTTGGTTTCATCGTCTTGTGAACTTACCCTTACTATAGAATTTTCACTTCAAAAATTACATTTTCATCCTTTACAAGTGAAAATTGCCATAACGTTACCGATGTTCTGTGAGTGTCTCGTTCGAGCATGCGCGCGTGCGTACGTGTCTGTGCGTGCGTGTGTGTGTGAAAGAATTCGTGTCACGTGTGCATCTTTATAATCAACCCACCTAGAGTTATAGACAAAGATGACCGATTCGATTAACCTATAAATCGATTCATTTATTTTCAATTTATGGCGCCCAGAGACAGTAATATATAAGTCCTGCCATGTTTTACTATGCAATTATATTTATATAATAAAAAAATATATATTGTCAATTAACTATTTTTCGTGTTATTTTCAATACAAAAAATTAAAGAAAAAATTTATATAAAGACAAGCTTTTATTGCAGTGTACTAAAAAGGATAAAAATATTTTTTAATAATTTAAATTTATAATTATAAGAGTGTGGGTTGTAAGGTCTGTGACAGTTACGGCCTACGCTTTTATAATTATTATAATTATTAAAAATTGTTTTTATCCTTTTTAGTAGGTACACTGCAATAAAAATGTTTATAAAATTTTTTTTCTATTTTATTTTGAAAATTTTAGTTACGCCTTTTGGCCGCCATATTGGTTTTAAATAACGTTACACAGTTTACTGTATTCTACTTGTCATGCCCTCTCATTTAATACCCATATCAAGGGAGTTGTAAAGAAAAAGATGATTCTCTATTTTGTTTAGACCGCCATTTTGGATTTGGAATGAAGTCATGTTGCTGATTGTATTCTACTTGTCATAGCCTTTTATTTGATACCCATGTAGAGGGGGTTGTAAAGAATAAGGTAATTCCGCCATTTTGTGGTGACGGTCATATTGGATCTACTATAATATTCAATATACTATATTGTATTGTCTTCAGAAGTAAAAGTGTGTGCAAAATTTTAGCTCAATCGAAGAACGAGAAGGAGGTCAAATTCAACTTGTAAGATTCGATTACAAACCTACAGACCACGCGACAAGTGTAACTAAATAATAGCTTGTAATGAAAGTCTTACACGTCAAATTTTGGGTATTATGCATTAATTATATTAATTACAGAAAATCAAATAATATACAGTCATAATTAATCTAACTTGATCAAGGATTTGTCACCATTGAAAACAAAAACAGCATTGGCAGATGGTGGAAGCAAAGGTGTTTACAGCATTTGCAGATGGTGGAAGCAACGGTGTTTACATCTTTTGGTACATTCCTTGTTGATTTGAGAATTAAAAGCTACCCAATTTTATTACAAAAAACTGTTTGATATTATTCCACACAGTTTTGATAGCTTTTGATGAAAATAATCTATTATACAGTTAACTAAAATGAAAATGTGCCGACATATTGAGAATGAATAAAAATTTTAAAGCCAATGCCATCCCAAATTTCCAATATTATGATGGTTTAATACCTGAATTGATTTTGTTTATTAAAATTGCCTTTCACTAAACAAAAGAAAATGCACAACAGATCAGCGTGGCTTGTTCCGGCGCCAAAGTTGACCTAAGATACAATATACCTAGTTGCAATATCCGCTTTACAACTAGCAATTTTATTAAATTTTTTCAAAATACTCGCACATTTGTTCATTTTTTTGTTATTATATTGTACGAAAATTTACTTAAAAATCAATCAATACTGAAATACAAAGTTACAATATCGATAGATAAGCTTACTTTTTACAAAAAAAAAATGCAAACATAATCTCTTCACTTCCACCAACTATGTAGTTTGATTAATTAACCATTGTTCATTTTTGAGATTATTAATTTTTCGATTTATATATATATATTATAAAGATTCTATATCATATTTTGTTAAATATGGGGAATTTTATTGACTTGATTATTAGGAAAGTCTTTCAAAAATTAAAAAGATTTTCTAGAAATCATGCTGGCAATGATTTTTCAATAAGATCATAATATTTCCACTATATCTGAGCTACTGCAATGTTTTCTCTTTTGTTCTCAATAAAATATTTATAGAATAAATCTTTCTTCTTCACTGTAATCACATGCCACTTTGCCCAATCCAAATATGGTCAACAAATACTATCAATATGCAATAATTTAGAGGAAAAAAAAACAACATAGAATTTATGGAACTTTCATGGTGATGTACCGTTCTCCGAAAAATGTCACGTCGTCCAATCTCTGTTATCTGCGTTATTTTAAGATTGAAATAAATATTTCACATATAATTATTAGTACAAATTTAATTAATTTCACCCCTGTCTGTGGTTAACTATTATCTGTTTGCTTGATAATTAATTAGGATTTCATTAAAACTGAAGCTCAATTAAAATTTCGAGAACTATATTATAACATAGGATGAGAAGTTAATTGGAGAAACGAATAATTAATTGTCTGAGGTAATGCTTTCCTTCTAATTTACTTTATGTAATATGCAATTTACGTACTTTATGAGCCAACATTAATTATGTATAATATAGTTATGATGTAATATGTACGCAACAAGCAGATTTTTTCATCAATTATCTATAATCAGAAAGCAGTTTACTCAAAACTATGCACGAATTTATTAATATAATATTATTTTAAGAATAATTGACATACTAAACGAAATGTTATTAACAATTCTCAATATTGTTCACGTCCATTATAAATAGTAAGTTTTATTAAATTACTTAACGTCGCAGTTTTTTAATTTAGTTTAACGATATTTGAATTGTCCAATTTCCCGTTAAAAATTAAAAAAAAAGTTATTAACAATAATTTTGAAAATATTTATAGCCATAAAACATAGAACAAGACATAATTAGAAAATGAGAGTAAATTTGTTAAATAATTTTGGATTACTATATATAACGATTTATGGAAGTATATGTGTATATTTTATCGTATCAAACTAATAACAGATCATAATCCAACTCAATTTGCATTTTTAATATGCCTCTAATCACCCTAAAATAAAAACAAAAAAGCATGCAAAACGTAGTTTTGAAATGTAGGCATTATGTGTGCAAATCAGAATTACTTTGAGAATGTAAGTTGGGTACCATTAATCGCATTCCGCGGTATATTAATTCCGTCAAAATACGAAATATAGGTCATACACTGAATGATATGACGTGCGAATCTGTATTAGCAACAATGGCTTAGAAAAAAGAGAGACTAATACGAATAATATCATTCAGATAGAGAAATTCTAAACAGTGAAAACAAAAATCCACAAGATTTATGTTACGATACCCAGTAGAGACAAGCGAGCATCGCCAATAAAAAGAGACTTCCGGCAGTAATAACATCGTCGTAATTCAAATGCAATAAAAACAATACGAAACAATAATCGATGTAAACGAATCGATTCAATCGAAACGAACTGATTCATTGGCAATATCGGTCACCCCAATATCGTACAACATATAAACACAGTACGTTTTACGCGATAAAGCGGTTATTTTGATGCAGTCACGCACGCCGTCAGGCAGGTACAATATCCACGCATCTACACACTTAAATAATATATCTAGTACACGCACACACGCAATACACGCGCGATATTAAACAACAAAAGTGAGGTTATGTACAAAATAACCGACGGCAGAAATAAATAGAATTCATTCGAGCCAGAGACAAGCGTCGGGGAAGCGGTTGTGTGGTGTGTTATCGAAGTCTCGAGATGCAACGCGCATGCGCTACGACCCTTAGTATAACCGTCACCCCCGTTCACACTCATAATACCTTATACATAATGTATACAGTAAATGTACCACCCCCGCCATTAAATCTATTCAAAAGTTTCAGATCTCGCTTATATTTTTTATTATCGACATCCAATTAAAAAAGTAACCATCTTAGTTATATTAATAATAACACAATCTTCATTTTTCTATTGCAGCGATGTTCGACGATTATATATGTATTGCAATGATGAGTTATTCCACAAATACTGTAGTTTTAAACGAATAAAATTTATTATTATTATTAATAGTTGTATCTACAGTTCTCTAAAAAATTACTAAAATCGGATTAAAAATACAAAACTTATCAAAATTTTACGATGGACGTTTTTTTGCAACATGGGTGTAGTTTCGGAATCTTCACAAAATTTTCTTTCATTTGATATCCCGGGGGAAAATATGTTTGATCAAGACTTAAATCATCTTACGGTCGCCGTTTTTAATGCACAAAAATATTTCATAGCCTATAGCTTCAGTGATTAAGACAAACAATGATTTACTATGAAATTTGTAGAGCGGGATAAGTTTTGTTTTACTTTACCGTCCTAGTTTGTAATGAGTCACATTACGTGCTAGTATACATGTACAGTAGCAATTTTATAGGGGGTAGGTCTTTTACAGAAAAATTGAGACGTTTATTTAAAAATATCCTGCAATCATTAAGCCACATTACATGTGTTTTACCATCAAACACGGAGGTGGATATGAAAAACAAGCAAGCATATCAACAGTAAATGAACTTGACACGTCGGTCTCATCATCGCTCGTTGAATAAAAATTTTATTAAATGTCCGCGCGACACACAAACAGTGCGGTCTGCTTAATGATCGATTTAAATTCATGACGCGTTTTCAGCCGACTGACACTGAATTTGTTGAATATTCATATTATAAAATAACATGTGCCAGTATTGCCTCACAAAGCCAATCGTAAACATGTTAAATCGTTAAAAGAACTGTACAGGTCCCAAAATGCGCCTCTGAGAAGTTGAGGGACACGAGCTCATGAATTTCAAAGAGCAAAATTAAACACACAGCTACGAGGCGATGTTGTAACGACATATATATACATCTAGCTTAGGGAGCATCCATAAACCACGCGGCCCTATTTCAGTCTCTCTGGAACCCCTTCCTCCGTTCATGTAGTCTAACTTAGCCTTTCCAACCCCCCCCCCGGATTGGACATAGTTTTTTATTATCAAGTCTAGAAGACATTTTGTGTTTTCTGTTAATAAGCTATTAAAAAAATTGGTTTAAAATGAACAAGACTGACATTCTGACTCAAATGGTGACTTTAGCTTTCATTGTGCCAAATAAAATACATGAAAAAAATTACGTAGCTTGACGCCACCTCTCTTTTCCCGTCACGTAGCTCAGCAGAGTTTTCGAGCTGATCCCCCCTCCCTCTTGATAGAGCTATGTGGTTTATGGACGCTCCCTTCCTGGTCAATTCCAGATATATTATACTAGCCGTTACTTGCGACTCCGCACGCGTTTGACATGAAACACGGCAGCGATAACAGTAGTGAAGCCTTCGACTCCACTGTATTACAAATATGACTCGCGACTATAATAGCGGAGGTTTCGACTCCACCGTATTACAGTCGTGCCTCGCGGGGCTGCAACCCTCTCGGTTAGAAAGCATAACAAATATAACAGCTAAATTTTAGATTCATAGTAACTGTAATTTAACAATTAAAATGTATTAATTATTGACAACCCCGTACCTCTTCTCTTGCCACTCCTTAGGAGACGATTTTAAAAAGACCCATTTTTAGTGGATGTCTATATAATACATATCATTAGCAAATTTCAGGTCTGTAGATGTTACATTTCAGAAACGGGAATTTTATATCTATAACGCCCCGATCCCGGAGTCGATTTATGCAAAACTCGTTCTTAGCGGGTCTCCACTCAATAAAAGAAACATTCCTGTCAAATTTTAAGTCTGTAGGTCTGATAGTCGAAAAGCAGGATTTTTTATCTATAACGCGCCCGCAACCTTCTCCTCGGGAGTCGTTTTCTGCTAAATTAATTCTTAGTGGATCTCTACTCAACAAAAGAAACATGCCAGCCAAATTAAAAAGTTTGTAGGTCTAGTAGTTCCGGAGTTATTGTGATGTCCTGTCAGTGAGTTATTTTTCTTATATATAAAATAGATACGTCGTAGTAATCAAACAAACCTTTATAGTATCTAAATCTACGTTTCCTCTTGGGAATACCTGATCGAGTGATTTTTATAATCGAAAAGCTGCTATTCAAATGATTTGTATAATCGAATTATTAATTCAAAGCTCCTCATCTCTGACTGACTGTTCTGTAAGTCCATTATTGTGGTTGATCAATGTTTCAAACGTCGAGCCACAGGTGAGGGCTTTTCCAGCTTCTGTAATACTTTAGAGAAGCAACTAAATCAATAAGATTTGTTCTTTCCAAGTCACGTGCATTATACGTGCACTTTCAGTAAATATATTAGAATTATGTATCGGATGTATCGATGTACGACTCAATTCGCATTCGAATAGTTATTTCTGGCAAAATGTTTGATAAAATATTCCGAAGATGTCATGATTGATATTTTGAAATAATTAATTTCCCGGAATTACCAAGTAGGCTAATGTTGGGTTGCAGAAAGGATTGTCAAATAATTTGAATTGACCTTAGATTATGAACGCACATATTTCTCCATAAAAAAAGCATAGAATTTTAATTCGATTCTGTTCGAAAAATAACTGATCGATTGAAATGGTATTTTTTTTAAACTGTGCATACGTGTATATTTGAATATAGTTTTTTGCCTAATTTTTACCTCGAAACGACATTTTTCTACGCATTTTTATCAAAATTTGACTTGAAAAACGAACTTTTTCTGTGTAGATCAAGCATTTGTTTTTGTGTGAATACAATATAATGTTGTACTTGACAGTCTGTTGGAATACGACATTAGACTGCTCTTGCATGTATGGTAACTGTAATTTATTATCACAATCTAAGGTTATTGTCGAATCCAATTTCTTGACAATGTTTTGTGTAACCCAGCATAAATACTTTACCACCGCGATCAATAGCACAAAAGAAAACAAGCCGTGAACAAATTAGATTAGAAAAATATTTTACAAAAAATTCCAAAATAAAATAAAATTGCAGTTTTTTTGTTTATTTTTTTTTCAAGCTACCAATCACGAATTAACCTTGAAAAAATTTCCAAATTACCTCCAACTTCCTGCTGAATAGGTGAACGAGAGAGCGTTTTCATACAAAATTTCCAAGCAGGGAGTTGGAGGTAATTTGGAAATTTTTTCAAGCCGCATTCGTGATTGGTACCTTGAAAAAAAACATTTCTCGAACAAAAGATGTTTATTTTTGACTGGAAAATACGATCTAATAGAGAAAAATAGAAGGGTATGCCATTTAAAATTTTAGAGTCGAACCCAGTTTCCCGCGGGGGTACCTTCGATGGATGAAATTTTTGTCACCAAAATAAGCGTTCCTTGGAATTGAGAAACTTTTATTCGAAACATTTTCTATGAAAACACCAGTCCTTTGAGATTTTTCAGCGTTTTTGGACTTTTTGAATAAACGGTATATATGTATACATATATGTATAACATCAAATAACCTCTTTTGTTTTTTTTAAGCCGGTTAAAAATGATTAAACATAAGCGTTTTTGCTTTGTGTTCACAGATATAGAGTGGATTTCATTTGTATATAAGTTTTGTTGATATGGTAGCTATGGAAATTATTAATGCATTATAGAAAAACGTTTCAGTAAAATGCACCATCAGTTGTCAAATTGCTAAAGTTAGTTGTCACAGGTTGAACATGTACACATTCGAAGAGAAAATTTCTATGATAATGTGGTATTATTCAAATAAAAGCTTACGATTAGTAGCTGAGTCATTTTCTGTCGCGTATCCGAACAGACCTAAACCAAATCAATCCACAATTGACAGAATAATAAACAAATCTAAAACTAATGTTCTTTTTCGGTGTATGGTGCATTTTACTGAAACGTTTTTCTATAATGCATTAATAATTTCCATAGCTACCATATCAATAAAACTTATGTATGATGCATCTCAAATGAAATTCACTGTAAAAAAACGGTCAGGTGCTAGTCGAACTCGCAAGAAGAGAGTTCCGTACTATTCCGTTTTCCGTGAGTACTTTAAGACTTAAGGTTTTCGTTTAGGTTTTCCTGTAAACTATGGGTGAGACCCGACATTCCCTATTTTTTTCAAAATTTTAGGCTCAGTAGTTTCGGTGATAAGGGAGGCGGCGGTCAATTGTTCATCCATTTTCAATAACTTTAAAACTATTTATTTTAAAATTATAAAAATATATATGTTTGAGACCCTTACGACAAGCTCTTTCATTTGCTATGTCACACGGTACAGTTTTCCAAACTCTTTTTTTAATTTCCTAATTTTTTCCCCAAAAATGACCCCCATGTTCAAAATTAATTTGTTTACGTTACACGTCTGTCTTTCGGTCACCGATTTACATTATATGTACCAAATTTCAACTCAATTGGTCCAGTAGTTCGGAGCAAATTGGCTGTGACAGGGTGCCAGACAGACACACGAGTGATCTAATATAAGGGTTCCGTCTTTCCCTTTTAAGGTATGGAACCCTAAAAATAGGAACAAGTATATAGGTACTACCACATCGCATCGGTCGGAATAATACAAGGCAACATAAAAAAGGACGGAGTGGTGTGAATTCTGATGTGATATGCCCGGATCAGACTGTGAATAATTCACCAATAAGGGTTGAACGGCACAGTGGCACTGCATACTGTAGTCTGCTCACCGTACTCGGGGAAACGTCAATGTATTGCATTAATGACCTTTATAAATCACTGACCGCGCGGCACGCGTCGCGCATTACACAGTGGCGCTATAACTTGCAAAAAATATACCTAAGACGAACTATGTCTATAAATATAAAGATAATATTTTAATATAATATTTTTAAAAATTGAATTTACTTCAAATAATTTGACAACAAAATTAGTTTTACTGTAAAAAGCGTGAAGTGCTATCTACTTAAATCTTGCGAAACTAGTAAAAATTAATATATATGTATATAAAATAAACTTACCAAAAGCCAGCCAGTTTATCAACGATGAACTTAACAGCAAAATAAATAATTGTCTAACACTACAAATACTATTAACAATATGATTATAAACTGAGTATCCACTGCACTATATCACTAAATGGATTGTCCATTTCTTTAATAGCTGTTTCATTAAGATTTCTAGTCACTTTTGTATGTGAGCTAAGCAAATGTATTGCATAATACTGTTTCCATTCCAACCACCTGGAATCGGTGTAAAGTTCATTGATTAAATAATGCACACCGAACAATATTGGGACACGATGCACTAAGCCCGGGAACGGTGACAAAATTTTCTCTGTGGGCAGCTGCCCGGCATTATAGTACCACATGCGTGGTTTATAAAAACGGTAGCTTTGCAGCCAAAGAGCTAAGAACCGCGCATTTCGGTGAGCCAAAAGAATCTGAAAAAAAGATCAAAATAAGAATTACTTATCGTTTAATGACATAATGCTGGGTTCACAAAATATTGTCAAAAATTGGATTTGAAAATGGCCTTAGATTGTGATAATATAATTACAGTTTTCATACATGCAAGAGCAGTCTAATGTATTCAAACTCCCTGTCATGTACAACATTAGATTGTATTCACACACAAACAAATGCTTGACCTACACAGAAAAAGGTCGTTTTTCAAGTCTTTAGATTGAAACGCGAAGAAAAATTCCATTTCAAAATAAAAATGATGCAAAAAACTATGTTAAATACACGTATACAGTTTAAACAAAATGTCATTTCAATCGATCAATTATTTTTCGATCAAAATCGATTTAAAATTCTACAATGCTTTTCTTATGGAGAAATATGTGTTGACAGTCTAAGGTCATTGTCAAATCAAATTATTTGGCAATCCTTTTTGTAACCCAACAAGAGTTCAAATTCTATATCAGCATTTACAAAAAGCCACTAATAAACTATACTTAATACATTATGACATTTATTAAAAACTAGCTGACCCAACAGACGTTATCCTCTCCAAATTTTAATAATTTTGGATGTGATCGTTTTGTGAATTTGTGAAAAGGTTCCATTGTCTTATTATCTTATCTGGCGGGGCGCGTCCCATTCGGTAGTAGCAACAGTAGTGGAGCCTTCGATTCCACCATATTATTACCTTACCTCGCGGGGCTGTAGCAACAACAATAGTGAAGCTTTCGGTTACACTGTATTGTAGTCTTGCCTTGCAAGGCTACGCCCGACAATCAGCTGTCAAATGACATTTGCGCACGTAGTAGCAAAAATCCCATAGAAAAAAACCACTTTCAGTTGTTCCCAAATTTTCCACTTTTTTGGGCAATTTTTTAATTTTTCTTATTCGAACTAATATGAACATTTAAAAAAATAGTCAAATCGGTTCAGCCGTTTTCAACGAATACCATATAATTTTTAATTATACAGATAGTAAATCCACTGGTATCATAGAATGAATAAAAATCACAGATGTTGGACCTGTATTGAGGATATTCACAAACAAAGATGGACATATTTTTTTCTAATAAAATAAGTCGTATTAATAAGCGTCATTTTCAAAATTTTAAAACTATAGAAATTTTATTTTTGAGTTTGCCAGTTCTGATAAAAGGGTGAGCACTAGTCTAACGAAACATTTTCATCAAAAAAATCAAATGAAATAAAGCTATCGTGAAATTTATAAGTAATACAAATAATTAATTGCTTATAGCGATCATTTACCAAATCAAGTTATAATCACAGAGTCAGACTAGCAACCATTCTACTGCCAGGTTATTTCTTTGTCTGGCTCCAGTCCAATATTTCAACAGTAAAAAGTATGTAATTTTTATATGTACATATATTGTATAGTTTCTTAGGGTTCCGTAAGCTTGAAGGAAAAAAGGAACTTTCGTGCGATCACTTTGTTGTTCGTCTATCTGTCCGTCTAGAACTTTTTTCTTAGGAACGACTAGTTTACTTTTTAGCAGCCTCGTAAAGCACTGGCCGGTCCATGCATTGCTCATTGATCTTATTTAAATTATTCTTGGAATAAATTTTTTACATAACATATACCTGTGTGCCGATATTCTGATCTTTTGGCCATCCTAATACCATTTCGAAGTACTGAAAATGGTCGAGTGACTTCAATATAATTGTGTCGGTGTCCAAATAAATACCGCCCCATTGTCTTAAAATTTGTATGCGAGCTACGTCAGAAGCATGGTAAACAGAACTAAGTTTCCTACCATAAACGTGTGTCGGTAATGGTAAGTAACGGATCTGAACCAACTTGTTACCACTTGTCTGTATTTTATCCCAATAATAACCCCCAAAATTATATCTATTAGAATGCACAAACACTTTGATAGGTTTTTGTATTTTTATTGCTGATATAATGCTGACGTACGTAATGAAATCTATAGTATCACGATTAAATATCACATAATGAATTAAATTAGGAATTATCTTCTTTGAAGAGCCTTTAGTGTTGTCGAAGTTGTCAAATGGATGATTAATTATTTGTCTGCTTCCTGTCAACGCTTCCCAGTATTTTATAAATAAAATTAATATCGTGAATACACATAACGCGTAAAATATATGCATAAAAGAAACTCTTTTCATTTTAATTTATATGTAAAACTACATTGATTTAATTTTGTTTATACAAACGTCAAACACATGGCCTTGGGCACGTGACACAAACAGTAAAACCATGGATCTAAAGTGTAAACCATAGACAACGAAATATGTATGGTGTAAACCAATCTTGGTGTAAACCAGTGTTTTTCAACCTTCTTGTACACGTGACCCCTTTACACGTTAAAAAATTGCGGCGACCCCCTAGACCTAGAACCATAATAAAACTATATCAGTTTGTAGTTATTTTTTTTACTGTTTGACCTATATTGATCGAAAACCCAAGTGTACTTCGCAAGGAAGTCGCGAGAGCTCTGCAAGTAGTAACTTGGTCGCGGGGATTTTTCTATTGTAGTGTAAAATCTACAAACAATTATCTTTTTCTTTTACCCGCGACCCCCCGAGTAAGGCTTTGCGACCCCCCTGGGGGTCGCGACCCACAGGTTGAAAAACACTGGTGTAAACCATTAACCAAGGCTTTTGAAATGGATGTAAGCTTATGTCAAGATACAATCACATATCTTTCCCTAGGAATGGATTGGCGAAACGATCTCAGAAATTGTTCCTTTTAGGGCAAAAATAAACCAGGAATCGCCAAACTAAAAATTAAGAATCTGTGTGATAATCCTAGTCAACACGATAAAAAAGTGATGTGCGTACTTATGTAGGAGCGGCAGAAGTTATACTTCTTTGGCGTGATTGCGATAATTAATATTCACTTTCGACAGACTTAATTGATTTAAACGAAATTTCGTCCACCTACTGGAATTCATCACCGCACAAAGCCTATTTAAAATGGGCTTGATTAGGCCAATTTAAAGCCACACACAGAAGCTATAACAAATATGTGTGCACTAACAGTTTGCATAGTGCAACAGTCCCCTGTTATTCTGCAATAAAATTTTAATGAAATAATTTAAAATTATTTTATTTTTTCAATTTAATATACAATTCACAAGACTCACAAAAAAACACTGATTTTTTAAAAAATAATTTCAGTTTACTGGGATCGAAGTTTTCAATACTTCTATCGATTGTGCTGTACCTATTCTACAGCTGCAAAGGATGGTGCCTTTGGCACCCAATTGAATATTAGACACGGCCACATGCCGAATAACGATATATTCCGCACGGCTTTCGCGCTAATGAAGAGACAGAAAACATCATTTCTCTGCACATGTAAAGACTATTGAGCATTGTCCAATTGATTATAAAGTTCAGAATTGGAGGTCGCAAAATCTCAAATTATTTCTAAAATGTCAAATTAATAGTTCTTCGATGTCGGATAACAATTTACAAGCAGGGGATACCGTAATTGCTTTTTTTCTTAATCATAGTATTAAAACTATTCAGTATTTTGTTCAGATAATAAAACCATGGATTATAGACAGGAGACTAACCTCCACGCAATCGCTGTTGTCTAAAAAGTGCGGAAAATAAGGGTGATCCTATTCCGGCGGTAGAGGCGCTGAAGCTATAATACCCCAAAACGACTTAATTATTGCTTTTTTTTACCTCGTTTATGTCGATTCGTTCATAAACTCATGAAGAGTGGTTCCATTTGCATTAATGAACAACACTCAGAAAATAGTTACAACGCTGCAGGTAAAGCTTTTATGAACCCTTATCGTCATCGATTTTCGAGACATGCGCTTCGTATTTCAGTTTGCTGAGATCAGTCTCCTTTCACTCTATCCTCTATGAGTGGTACAATGTTCAGTATTCAGCCGAACAGTAAAAACATTGTCAAATACGCAGAATATTGAATAGTTGAATATTTTGTTGCAAATCTAATCAATCTCAAATTACGACATCAGTTGATTTAAATCACTCAAGTTAACTTAAATAAAAATGCCCATAGAAATTCCATGTAATTTTATAGTTCTATTCCTGCTTTGTAAGTTACACTTTTTTAACAGTTTTTTTTCTCTTTAAAAGCAACAATTGCAAACGTAACAGCAATTTTTTAAACAATTTATTTGTTTAATTAAAAACGCTACCGTCCATTTTGATTATCGGTTCTGTAGAATAGTCGGTGTGTTCTTAAATATTCCGGAGCTACATCTTTTAACCATTCAGGATTTATACTCGTCACGCTCCGTAAATATGATTTTCCCGTCTGGACGATTTCGGTAAAAACAACACACTGAGGGCATGAACCGTGTAGACCAGAACTCGGATGTATTGCAACTTGTTGTCTTGATTCAAGCTGAAACATTTAGTATATCGTTTTTAATTTGTACCGTTGCTCACAATATGAATAATGAGTCAAAACTATGTCCTATTTTTGAAATGAAAACTTTCGTTTTAAATTTTCTGTTATGTTAAAAGGTGCAATGATTCAACAACGGGAAAATATATCGCAAAATAGATAACGCATCAACGAAACAAGTTCATAACTATAAAAAATGTCACTTGCACGTTTTTTTTCGAATTCTAAACTTCACAATCATCAGACGTATAAAGATCAATAAGTATTAACTTACCGTCACGTATTTTTTGTTATGATGCAACTCGGCTACGTTCATATAAAGTCCAGTCAAAAGACACTTTCTAATCTGGTCCATATCATTACCGCATGACGAAAACGGTATCTTAAACCTTTCGCAAAGATTTGCTAATTGTGTTCGGATATCCCTAGCATACAACAGGTTCCGGATATTGAGGAAATTTTCGTGACACCACGCTTTTTTGTTCGGATTCGAATTGAATGCACGATATACATTTAGTAAACTAATATGATCACCTAACTGTGACATATATTTTTTTCTAGCAGCGACGGCTTCTTCTTTTTTCATGGCCGGTGTTATAAATATCGATTCGCTAGAAAGGACGGACACGATTGTCAAAGCCTCCTCTAAACAATTATAGTCTTTTGCAGACAGTAATATTTTACTGTATTTCGGATCCAACGGGAACTGAGCCATTTCTTTTCCTAGTTTCGTTAATTCAATGTCTTGAACGTTTGTAATAGCGCCTAAATGATGAAGCTGTTCTAACGCTGTTTTAATACTGTCTTCAGGCGGTTTATCCATAAAATCGAATTTCAATATATTTATTCCCAATGATAAAAGCTGTAACACAACACTCGAAAGACTGCATCGCTGTATTTCGGGTTTAGTCATCTTTGAGAAAGAGTCAAATTCATTTTTTGTGTACATTCGATAACAAATTCCAGGAGATTCTCGACCTGCTCTTCCTGTCCTTTGCCAAGCTTGCGCTTGAGATATTTTCTGAACTTTTAAAACATCTAAACCTGTCCCTGGATGATGTGTCCTGAAAAATTAAATTTACCTTACAAACATTTCATTCAATTTAGCTCTGATAACCGTTTTCAGAAAAAATCCAGCTACTGAATCACGTGTACAAATGTATCCTCTGGGAATTTAAACATACCTTATTTTGACCATTCCACTATCGATAATATATTTAATTCCAGTTATCGTAATCGACGTTTCCGCTACATTTGTACCGATTATTACTTTTCTTATTCCAGGTTGAACCGGTTTGAAGGCATCAAGTTGTTGACTAGCCGACAAAGCGGAATACAAAGGAAAGACTTTTAGCGGTGCTCCATTCATTTCTGGATCTTTAGCTATTAATCGAATGTTACTCGCCATCGCTTCAATTTCTTCTTGACCAGTTAGGAACATTAAAACATCATGACTAAAAATTAAAAAAAAAATGTGAGTCGTCGTGGGACACCTGGCAACTGTAAAACATGTGTGGGACGTCGCATCTTGCAATCTAAACGTTTTTACTCCCATTCACGCTCGCCATTAGATGTTTCACATCAAAAACAGCTAAGTAAACGCGATGCATAAAATAAAAATTTCGACCGATTCAACTATTTACTATGATAAGTGAACAATTTTAATTATTTTTTACTAAAGCAACACATTTAGCTTCTTCGGTGAAAATCTATTTATATATATATATATATAAACATATCAAAATCGATAAAATGGTTTCTGAAATAAGCGCGGTGGAAAATTGTCAGGTATAATATCTCGAAGTACAAGTATAATATCTACGTACAAACGAACTTGGTGCTTGACCGACTTGTTTTTTAAATTACTGAAAATGATTTTACTAACCTTGGAGGCGCTTCCATATGTATTTGAAACAACGTTACGAGACACGCGTACAAATAATCGTCTTGTGTATTTATTGAATGAAATATTTTCACAGGATATGTGCGTCCTTCCAAATATACAGTTTGGCAATTATTAAAATATTTCGAAAAATGGTCTACTTCCATTGTAGCCGACATGATTATAACTTTTAACGGCGTTAGTTCTTTCTCTTTACGGATTTGTTGTGCTTGTTTCACGATACCGAACAGAACATCTGTATGTACTGTTCTTTCGTGAGCTTCGTCTAGAATGATAACGCTATATGCTTTGAGTAGTTTATCGGCCATCGCTTCTCGTAACAACATACCGTCCGTAAGGTATTTGATTTTTGTAGAATTAGACGTTACATCTTCAAATCTTACTGTATAACCGACTAAGTCTCCAAGTTGTGTATTTGTTTCTTTTGCAACTCTCGTAGCAATCGTTATAGCGGCGACTCGACGCGGTTGTGTTATACCGATACGTCCTTCGCCTTGTAAACGAGCGGAAAAAATATATTGTGGAATTTGTGTAGTTTTACCACTGCCCGTTTCACCAATAACTATTAATGTATTTCGTCTTTTAATTTCGTCCAACAATCTGAAAATAAGTAAATAACATGTTGTTTACTAAGTTTGTTTACACTAAACATTAGTGGCGGGAAGCTCAAAATTTGTCACTTTACCTGTTTCGAACACAATAAATAGGCAAAGCTCTTCTTTGTTCTGCGATTGTCTGTACATTAGTTTCACCATTTTTAGTACTATTTCTGTTTCCATTCGTTACAGATGCACCTTTTAATGACATGTCATTTTGATGATTGAATTTCATTTTCTTAGATGATTCATTATTGAATACTATAGGGCTGGGCCTACTACATTTTAAATTATTAAAACCATTTTCTGATCGATTTGCACTTATCACAGAATATTTGGAATCCATCCTAACTATTTATACTACAATTTAACCTATATTACACGTGTTAACAATAACCGCACTTTCTGATCCGGCATTTCTGTTCAATCATGAGTGCCAAGATTGAAAACAGAAAAATATATTATATATAGTCATATAGATACTAGCGATGTCACTAGTATCGCTTTTTTAATTAATGGGATAAATTATGGAATTTTGAAATATTTATGGATATAATTAATTTACAGATACGATTACCGGTACTAATGAACAATAAAAGACTTTCTTGGCTTGGCGTACCAATCGTTAATGAATTTATTTTGCCAAATATGACTGCATTATAGATGTACCGTGTGTAGATTTTTCGTTTGACATTTGACAGTTGTTGCGTCGTGTCAGTAATAAAATATCATTGCTGAGTTTAAGAAAAAGAAACTGAAATAATACATAAATGTTTGCCGTTTTTGTTTGGTACTTATTACCATTTCTTTGCAAATACTATGTAAACTTATTAACATAAACTTGCTGTGCAACGTTTAACCTCAAAATATAAAAGCGATTTGCAACTTCGTAAAAAAGATCAAAATTTATGTCCAATTTTACGGGTAATAAAACTTCAAAAGGAAATTGCTAAATGCTTTATTTTGCTACAGCAATTAGTACTTCCTAAAAAGACATCAAACTGACCATGCGGTACAGTTGTTGGTTATGTAAAGAAGATTGAAATAATATTTTATTGTAAATACTAAACAGTTCGAACTAATAAAATCTACTTTTAACAATGTCTAACAAGCAACTTGATTATTGTAATAAAAATATATTAGCTCCTATGGTTCGCGTAGGCACATTACCAATGAGATTATTAGCCCTTGATTATGGAGCCGATATTGTTTATTCTGAAGAATTAATTGATTGGAAATTTCTAAGATCATTCAGAAGAGTTAATGGTGTGTATATTTACTTTTATTTATTGTCCATCAATTTATAGTACACTATCAATAAAAAAAATTATAGATGTTTTAGGAACAGTTGATTTCATTGACCAAACTGATGGAACGGTTGTCTTTAGAACATGTGAAAAAGAAAAAAGGAAAGTTGTTATCCAACTGGGAACTTGTGATGCAGAACGTGCATTAAAAGTTGCAAAAATGGTGTATGTCTTTAATTTTTTTTTTAATTTTCTGTATTATTATATGAGTTATCTTAAGGTAGTTGTCGTGGTTAAGGCAAACCGTCAGAAATTTCTTAATTTTTGTATACTTATTAAGGACATGATAATACAATTACCCTGAAAATTTGAATTCGATCGACCGTATATAATCCGAGATAAATTCAATTAAAAATTGGATAATTAACATTGATTGTATACAATCTCTGTAGTTCTGAACCAATTTCTTATTTATAAAAAAAGAACTAACTGTCAGAAACTTTCCAAAAACTGACAGTCTTTCAATGCATTTGTTATGAGTTTAAAAAAAAATAAGAAAAATTTTTTGACCGTCTAATTATTTATAAATAACGGTTTAAAGTTCAACAATTTATAGAAAAGTATACATGCATATGAATACTATATGGGTTTCCACGGGTACAGTCTTGCGTACAAATTATGGATCACTTAGCTACAAGCTAGTATACTTTAGTGGCGCGTATAATCTATAACTTTTTGACAATATTGTACCACGACAACGACCTTAATGATTCTATTACTTTTTCAGAGAAAATGATGTTGCTGCTATAGATATTAACATGGGCTGCCCAAAAGAGTTTTCTTTGAAAGGAGGAATGGGTGCTGCTCTGCTAAAAAATTCAGAAAACGCTTGTAAAATATTAAAAACTTTAGTAGAAGGTGTAAATGTGCCAATTTCATGCAAAATACGAATTTTACCAACTGCAGATGAAACCATTGAATTAGTTAAAACGTTTGCAAGTACAGGAATATCAGCTATAGCGATACACGGTAGAACTGTTAATGAAAGACCACAACATTTAAACCATACAGATGTTATTAAAAAAGTCGCGGAAAGCGTAAACATACCTGTTATAGCAAAGTAAGACCTTATAATAATGTTTTTTAACTGGCCGCAGTGGCCAGAATATGAAATTATTGCAATCAAATTTTTTCGCGCATGTCTAGAATTCCAATTGTGAGTGTTTAGTGGGTTATATCCTCTGTCGACCATTTTGAATAAGATTGTCTACATTTGTCACAATAGTCTTTCATGAGTGTCAAGATGGCTCATTTTGCAAGCTTATAATCATAACCCGTACAACTTCTCTATACATACAAATTCTATTTCCTGTCAATACTTTGCTCGCATCGCGCGTTATCAATAGTAATATTTATTTAAAAAATGCAGAATTACAAGGAAAATATTAATGGAATAGTAACTGTGATTATGACTGCTAAAAACGGCGTTAAACGCCTTTTATATTTTTTTTTCTTACCAAAATTCAATTTCAATACCTCTGATGTGATATATGCATCATAAACGACTGGAACTAAGATAATGCGATTATTTGCTTTTCATTGAGAAACAAGACAGCATAATTAAATTAAAAATTTATAAGACCCCAGACACAAAAAAGAGCTGATGACCTTGAAACGGCTGAACCGATTTTGATAAAACATGTCTAAGAACCACTGCTTGAAAACCTGCTTTCACATAAAAAAAGCCACATCCAAATTGGTTCACCCGTTTAGGAGCTCGGTACCACAGACACACACACACACACACACATAGCGGTCAAACTTATAACATCCCTCTTTTTGCATCAGGGGCTAAAAAAAATGATTAATTTTGTTTTTAGTGGTGGCTCAAGAGAAATTGAAAAATATTCAGATATAATTAAATTCAAAGCTGAAACTGGTTGTAACAGTGTAATGTTAGCTAGAGCGGCTGAATGGAATTGTTCAATATTTCGTAAAGAGGGTTTGTTACCATTAGATGATGTTATCACAGCTTATTTATATTATTCGGTTGATTATGACAACGCGCCAAGTAACAGCAAATACTGCGTTCAAAACATGTTAAGAGAATTGCAGGAAACACCAAGAGGAAAGAAGTTTTTGGAGTGTCAAACATTAGAAAATATATGGTAGCGTAAAATGTATATTTACAGTCAGGGACCTCGGTGGCAAATAGCCAAAGGTGCAAGTAAATTTGAACAGATTCGACAGACCAACGTCTTATAGGACTGAGGGGTCACCAAAAAATGAAAAATATATCTTATTGATATAAGAATCATTTTGTAGATTATTGCAAAAATTTAGAAAAGGCTTCAGTGAAATTTCCCAGTAAAATCAGGGCTTGAATCCAAGCCTAGCACGCATTCTGAAAGTTTGTGCAAGCCAGAGCAATGAGGTGATGCACGATGGACAACAAACTTTTTCGCCTGGGTTTTACTGTTCATACTGTAGTGTCAATTTTGTGTAACGAAAAAGTAACCTAGAAACATAACACTTGTATATTTGACATGTAAAAAATTTGAAAAGCGTTCGTCTAAGTTTCATTGAAGAAGAAAATTTGTCTTCCATACATTTCATATCTTACATTCCACAATAGATTCCACATAAGACGTTAAGTATTCATTTAAATAACCAATCGAGCGTCGCTCACGCAAAAATCTTCAAATTTGATTAAATTTTTTGCAATGTTCCCTGAAGCTATGCGACAGATGTTTGAAAAAACAACACGCTCGTTGGTTATAGCGTATCGCCTCATTCCTCTGGTTTGCGCAAACCTTTAGAGTCTAAGGAAACCTTTGGTATATTGAATTTTTTGCCATGGCCCATTTATTAGTGTCCATTGCAATTGATGGTTGTAATATTAAAAAATCAAAACATGAGAATTTTACAGCGAAATCTGGGGATTGGATAAATATTGTCGAAAAAAGGAATTAGAATATCAAGAAAAAGGAATACATGGAAGAAGAGAAGTTACTCCGGCATTACTCGGTCCCAGAGCGAAACGTTTAAAAACAGATGGAATGTCAGATAAAAACATTACTGAGTTAAAATGTGCATTCATAAGACGAAATTTTACTGATGATACAGAGCTTCCAAAAACCAAATTGATTGTCTGGGCGAAAAAAAATAAAACTGATGTACCGAAATATCAAACTGAACAAGAAGACAAATTATTTAGATCAGTTGTGACATTTGATGGGAGACAATATACATCCACATTTTGGTATTTATTTTGCTTAATTATTTTATTATTAGTTATATATTAAAATGCTACATACTTTTTTAGGGAGAAAAATAAACGTTTCGCTGAACAAGGAGCTGCTTTAGTTTGTTTGTGTTCGTTAGGAGTTGTGGATATAAGTACGCTTATAAAAGATGGAAGTATTTTAAGATAATCTGAAATACCATGTATCACTGACAGAAATTAAAATACAATATTTATTTTTAAAATAAAGTGCTTTATTGATGCAAATCGTTCAATCGCTTCTGTTGTCAATTTTGATGTTAAGTGCGTCATAGTGTATAAAATTTCATCTGCCTCTATGTGTGCATGCAAACGATTCAAAGTAGCTATTTTATACGGGGTGGTGCAAAATAGTAGATGACGCACTAAAGATTAAAAAAAAGAATAACAAAAAACTGCGCAAATTACAATATTATTATCAACTAGCCGCTCCTCGCGGCTCCGTCCGCGATTGTAATGGAACACGGCAGCTACAACAGTAGTGGAACCTTCGGCAGGACCTAACAGCTAGATTTTCAGTTCATAGAAACTGTATTTTAAAAATTAGAATGTGTTAATTATTGACAACCCCTGTACTTCCCCCCTTTCCTCTCCTTTGAAAGCGATTTTAGGAATATAATTATTATATATTATTACTTGAAGCAAGTAAAAATATACGGGAGATTTACGTTAATAATTAATTATTATTGTTTATATTGAATAGATAGGTAGACTGTAGATTATAGACGCTCAACATCTGAGGTCATCAGCGACTGTTTATATTTGAATCGGGTTTTGTTCACAATTTTGAGTTTTAATTTATTTGTGCGCAACCCTAATTATTTTTCTAAAATACAAGTAGCCTAAGTTACTCCTTATAACATCAGCTATCTGCCAGTGAAAGTCCCGTCAAAATCAGTCCAACCGTTTCGGAGATTAGCCAGAACAGACACAAACATTTTAAAAATTTTTTTTTTAATATCAGTACCGTATATAATTTCATATGCATTTAGTAAAAAGTTGTTATTTTGACATTACAAACAGACACTTTCACAGAACATCTCAATTTTATTAATATTTATAGATGTTCATCCATTGTTTACATACGAGTCTAGTACACCCACAGACCCTTACCACCGCTGCTCGACTTATTCAGTGCATAAACTGAACTAGGTACAACGTAGTCGTTAAAACCGACGCAAAAAATGTTTTGTCAGCTGTCAAAAAGGGGTGAAACGTGGACGTGTGATAGAGCGAATGTCAAATTCCGGATTATATTGCGCCACATTTATTAAGAACATGAAGCAATTAATTAATTATGTTTATTTTTCATTATCAGTGTTTATAATTGTAATAATCCGAAATTCATTTTTAATGTGGTAGTAAAATCTAGTAATATTTAGGTTAGGTCAAGATAGTTCATTTTTTATAAAACGTAAAATATGTGCGACGCAACGCAATTAGAAATGGACTATCAAGAATTGTTAAAAATTTTGAAAAATACAGTTGAGGGGTTGCTAATAAGTCAAGTTGCAAATGTCTGGAATGTGTACGGTGGACTAAATAGGCTTCATAATGCTATGGATAGAATATTTAAACATCGATGTAAACCTCAGTCTAATGTGAGCATTTTTAATATTTAATAATTCTAAGTTACATTTTTGTTCCTCATATTAATTCAAATGAGAAATATATCCATTTCGTATGCGTTAGACGGAATATTCAATTTCCTTACTCTGAAAATTGAAATTAGATATTCCTCAAATTGCGTTAATGTAATACACCGCTGAGTGTAGAATACGTCCTAATAATATGCCTTAAATGCGAAAACCAAGGAAACTATGCAAACGTATCGAATTCCGTCGACGAAATAGTAAGGGACAACGGGTGCAGTGTATCAAAAGTATTCAAGTTCTTGATGTTTACATACCTAAAAGAAAAAATATAATTTAATAAACATTTCAAATTGCATTACATTAGACCAGCAACGACTGTTAGTCAGTTGCCTGGAATTTCTGTCTAACTGTGCCGGACTGATCTAGTGTGCGAGTGATGTGTCGCTTACATTAATTTGTATTGATAAATCTGCCAGTTCCATGCGTTTGATGCGTCTCTGTTTAAAACTAAAACAACATGCTTTTATATACTAAAGCATGTAAGATAATTTGACAACAAAATTAGCATTAATGTTAAAAGCATGGGGTGCTTAATACCAGTAATAAGTTCTTCATTACTAGTTATTTGTAAAAGTATAGCCATTATGAAAATTTAAGTAGTAAACACCCCACGCGTTTTACATTAAAACTAATATTGTTGTCAGATTAACATTTTTTAGTCCATAAAAACGTTTTAGTTTTTTTAAACTGTAATTTTAATTAATAACAATAAATTTATTAGGGTGAACCAGACTACATGACATTCATCCAAGGGTTGAATTGGCTCTTACCAAATCCAGAAATGTCATCGGTTACAACTGACTCTGAATACCAGCCACAAGTACCCGTCCATTTAAAATCAGACAGAGCATCAATCTGGTTATATCGCAGTCTTGAAAATCACACGCTTTCACAAAAATTGTCATGGCTATTGTCAGACAAGAAACATGTTTTATCATGCTATGAGGCAGATGCTTTTCTTTGTCAAGAAAAATACTCTGAAGCAGCTTTAATTTGTTTAAGAGCTGTTGAACAATATCGACCGTCATTGTTATCAGAAATAAACCCACATCTATTTTTTTATAAATTTGGCACAAAAGAATTTATTAAAACACATCGCAGATCGATTTCTTTTCCTGAATCAACCAGGCATGATTGGAATGTAAAACACTCAAAATCTACAGGCGTCATAAATGAAAACATAGACAATGATTCAGATAACAAATCAAATATTGACACAGAACAAAACCATTCTAAAAACAATAAAGTTGATAAAACTGAACAACTTTCGATTGAGAATCAAGATTCTTGCAGTGAGGTCGCAAAGAATAAGAAAATCAGACATCTTGGCAAACTGAAACCTTGGAATAGCTTGACAGATTTAAAAATCGAGTCTTCTTCAACTATATTGCATAACCCACGAGTTATTCGCTGTGCTACAATGCCAAATACACCATGTCATTATAATAATTCACAAAGAAAACTCTCACCTAGTGTTCTAAAAATTGATTATTCTAAATTAAAATTTGAACGTGAGTCACGACGTTCAAATACAGCCTTTAAAGAAAAAGGATGTACTTTTGTGAAAAGTGAAAAGCCTACTAAACCAGTAACAAAGGCCAGTTCATTACTTGTGAAATTAAAATCTGATAACAGTGTCAGTGCTGACGATAGGACTTCAGTATTATCAATGCCGATTAAAAAAACATTGAGGTCTAGCTTTTGGTCAAGTTCAGTACCTGATTATAGTTTTCTACCGCTTTCTGGTGAAAGGGATGTTATCAGATCTCCAAAAAAAAGCTTCATAGAAGACGGAGGCAATAGTATCTTACCTATGGCCACTGGATATTTCCCTCGTCCTTTGGAAGGGCAGAGTCTAACAAGTTTCTTGACGTCTGGCCAATTTTCTAGAGCAAACGGTGAGTTAGATCGAGAAAATGCACATTTCAGTATTTGCGATGTTATGATTAGTGTGATTGAACAAGTGAAATTTAATCGAAAATTGAGACTAGAAGAGGAACAAGTGGATGATAGTGATGAAGAAATCAGTCATTTACAGCAAAGGATTCGAATGAGGCGTAAACAGAAACGGGAAGAAAAGCAGCGTAAAATATGGGAAAAAATCAACGATCCCATAAAAACTGACGGTAATTGTTTGAATAAAAAAGTCGAGTCACGTAAAATTTACACAACTAATGAATTGCCATTGTTTTAGTATCTGACCATTCATCTGAAGCAACTGTAACACCGCGTTCAGGATCTCCAGTTCAAACAACAGAGAGTCGGAGCACAGACGAAATTGATGATATAGATGTAGATTCAGCATCAAATATTGCTGATTCACGAAGTTTATCTTTGGCATCATTATATTCCGAGGCAGATGTTTTGAGACGTCCTAGAGGTGCTCCAGATGGGCAATCTGATATTTGTTTGTCCGCAGAAGGAGTGGCTCTCTCATTAATAGCTAAATTCAATGATCGCCAACTACCAAAGTAAGTTTCATTATTTTTAAAATATACCTGTCTCGAAAAAGTTTTCTTGTGTATTAAATAGTGGTTTTTTCAGGGCATCTGAATTGGAATGGTTAGTTTCCGAAAATGATGACGTACCACAAGACCTCTTGCCATTACCAAACAGTTGGCCTGTTAATCCTGATATGGACGAATCTTTTTCATCTTCGCCAAGTTTTTGTTCTACTGGCAATACACCATTACGTGGGACAGCTGATTGGGCACCTCCTAGAGCGCAAATAATATTTACAATTCATCCACCTCCTGTGTTGGTATCTTATTCTTTGGTTTAATATTTCCTTTAAATCATTCATATAATTATGCATCTCTTCTTGCAGGAGACGCACTTTAATGGCAAAACAAAATTATCGATGTGCTGGATGTGGTATGCGGGTTGCACCGGAATACGCATCTAAATTTAGATACTGTGATTATTTGGGGCGTTATTTTTGCACGGGATGCCATTCTAATCAATTAGCTTTAATACCTGGACGAATGCTGTTCAAATGGGATTTCAACAGGTAAATTGGCGTATTATGTAGAATGTAGATATAAAATTTAGTTACTACTAACTGTCAAATTATCACTAACATTTTGTTTTAGATACTCCGTATCCAATTTCTCATACAAACTTTTGGATCGTATGAGTGCGGATCCACTTTTTAATGTACAAGGAATAAATCATAACTTATATCGTAAATCAAAACAACTTGAAAAATGTTACCAAACTCGTCTTCAACTATTTTATATAAAAGATTTTATCAAGGCATGTCGGTTTGCTGCAAAGTAAGTTTACTTTTTTTTAATTTTCTACAATTTTTTTTTATTCATTTCTGATGTGAAAATATTGAAAGTTTTATAATTTCGTAAATGGTTTCAGCGCACAAGAACTTTTGCAACAAGAACAAGTACATTTAATCAGTGAGCCAGATGTTTATTCTATGAATGATTTGTTGTCTGTTAAGAGAGGAGATTTGATACCCAGATTAAAAGATTTACTTGATTTATGTGTACTACATATTTCAAAATGCCAGGTACAGTTAATTATTTAATTTTAGAATTATACGTAAGTATCAATTTATCCAAACAACTTTTAAATTGACCATTATGATTTCTAATATTTGTGAAAAGTTGCTAATTGGTGTTGAACTATTTTATTCACTGAGTTTTTCTAAAAAAAATACGTCTAAATGTAAAGTACCAAAAAAAAATCTTTATTTTCGTATATCTGTGCTTGCTTTTATAGAATTTCGTAGATATATATTTTTTCTGTATAATAGTTATTGATTGAGAAATTAGATTTTTCTTGAAACCACGGAACCACCTAGCATATCCTTCTGATGATTATTTGGATAATGATATTGCTATGTGCGTTTTTTTAATATTATATCTAATGATGGAGGAATGTCTTATTCAGCTTTGCCAGGCAAGAGGATTTTTGTGCGAAAAATGCCAAAGTAAAAATGTAATATATCCGTGGCAACTTAATAAGGTATCAAGATGCTCAAAATGCGGTGCTTGTTATCATTTTGCGTGTTGGAAACCAAACAATCTGGAGCCATGCGCTCGCTGTAACCGTTTAAAATTACGAAGAGAAAGTCGAGATCATGATCTTAATTTATAATTTTAATTCATTGGTAATTAATAAATTTGAGAGATAGGTGAAGTTTTAATAACTATTTATGCACAATTTTGTTTTTGTATCAAATATGTACTTTATTTTATAGTATTAATATATTTCCTATATCTGTGAGAAATTTAAGCTTTAAATTTATTTGCAATATGCATCTATCTTATTTATTAAGAGAAATGTATTTTATTTACTTAATTTATTTAAGAGATTTGTATAATACAGAAATATATATTTCAAATATAGCGACTTATTTTCGGTTCTTTTCAAAGTTAACGAAGTTCCGTAGTGTTCGTAATGTAAAATGGGTGATCCGCTCATTTGGACGAGCTAATCCGCGGTTTTTCGAAAAAAAAGAATAAGAACAAATGGTGGCTTATTTTGAGTCTCGCATTTTAAACCTCACTAGGACGAAGCCGGGTAAACGACTAAATTTTTTGTTTTGTCAAAAACACCAAAAAAATTAATGATATAGGGAGGATAGTCGAAGCATTTATAAAACTTGTGCCATCTGTCATGAATTTCTCCTCCTTATCATATTTGTCACTCTGTATTTCACTATTATGAGTTTATAACCTATAAAATGCACGTGAATACATTTAAATTTTACATTTTCCGCAATAGTATTATTCGTACAAGTTAATCACTGAGAAAAAATATATCACCGAAAATTAGTCAAGAAAACATATCGTGAATAGTGGTAAGTCATTATGTAGTAAGTTATATATATGGCAGATTTTTAAATTAAATAAAACAGCACAGTTTATTATGAACAGTTAATTTGATTAAAAAATAATTTGTATTTATTTTTTAGGGCATTGCTTTTTAAATCTACTTAACATGGATGACAGGTCTTTAGAGTACGCTGAAATAAAAAGCGTAAAATTTTCTTCCCTTGCAACTGAAGAAGCATTGAAATTAAGTGTAAAAGAGATAACAACTGCATCATCATTTGATGCACTAGGACATCCGTTACCGGGTGGTCTTTATGATCCTGTATTTGGTCCTTTAAGCGACAGAAGTGGACCTTGCGATACATGTAGAAAACATTATCACCAATGTACGGGACATTTCGGGCACATAAAATTACCAGTGCCCGTATTTCATCAAATGTATTTTAAAGAGTTGACAAGAATATTGAAAGCAACTTGCTTTTCGTGCTATACAATCATCATTCCAAAACTAGTCAAGCGTGCTTTTATTATACAGATGAAATTGCTATCCGTTGGCCGTTTAACGGAAGCACAGGAACTAGCAGAAACTGTGGACATATTGTTGGAAGATAATTCTGACGACAAATCGGAAGATACATTGACATTATTTTCCCAATTTGCTGAAACTGCGGCGAAACATGATTCGCAAATTATCATAACAAAAAATACAGAATCATTACGCGACCAGTTCATAGAAAATCTAATGAAAAGGGTAAATGATAGAAAGAAATGTTCTTATTGTTCAGCAGGAACAAACGGACTAAAATGTAAATATGGAAGAATTATGATATTTTCAGAAGGAAGCGAGAGAATCATGATGCCAGATGAGATTCGTGATATATTACGCTCTTTGTGGATCAACGATAAAGATTTCCTTTTGGATTTTATGCCTTCGATAAACGACGCAACTACCGAATTTCCAACAGACTTGTTTTTTTTTGACGTAATTCTAGTACCGCCTCCTATTGTACGCCCTGCGAAATTTATTGATGGTAAAATTATTGAAGATCCTCAAACGAGGATCTATGAAAAGATTTTCGAAAATTCTCGTGTTTTGAAATCGGTGATTTTAGTTATAAAAGAAAATGGCGATATGAGCATATTACCAAAAGAAATAATTCCGTTTTATGAGCGAACGTGGGGAGAAACTGCTATAGAAAAAATGAATAATATTTGGATGGAACTGCAAACATCTGTGAATTGTATAATTAGCAACGCGGACATTCCTGGCATTAAAGAAATTTTCGAAAAGAAACGCGGTATTATCCGTCAAAATATGATGGGCAAGAGAGTGAATTATTCTGCTCGGTCAGTAATTACTCCAGATCCATGTTTAAACACGGATGAGATCGGTATACCGGAAGCTCTTGCTAAAGTATTAACATATCCTGTTCCGGTAACATCTTACAATGCATCCATGTTGAAACAAATGATTTTGAATGGCCCGGATGTGCATCCGGGAGCCGTTGAGTTTGAATCCGAAGACGGAACTAGAAGGCGGATTCCGTTAGATCGAAAGGCACGCGAAAGTATTGCTAAACGACTTCTTTTAGAGGAGAATACAACTAAAAGTAGAATTAAAGGAGTGAAAACTGTGCACCGTCATATAATGAACGGCGACGTCGTATATGTAAATCGGCAACCCACTTTGCACAAACCTAGTATTATGGCGCATATAGCCAGAATACAAAAAGGTGACAAAACGCTGCGCTTACATTACGCCAATTGTAAAGCTTACAATGCCGATTTCGATGGCGATGAAATGAACATTCATGTTCCTCAAGGTGAGCTAGCTCGTAGCGAAGCTCTGAATATAGCGACTGTTTGCAAACAGTATACGGTACCTAAAGACGGAGCGCCCCTCAGCGGTCTCATTCAAGATCACGTTATTGCAGCTGTCCGGCTATCGATCCGAGGGCAGTTTTTCAATCGTAAAGATTATCACAATTTAGTTTACGCCGGTTTGGTCTATAAAACTCGGCCAATACGTCTTTTACCGCCAGCAATATTGAAACCAAAATGTTTGTGGTCTGGAAAACAAGTTATATCTACAGTTATAATGAATACAATACCATCAGATGAGCGTTTTCTGAACCTTGTGTCGAAAGCTAAACTCGGTGCTAAAGAATGGGTACAAGAAAAGCCAAGAGAATGGTTAGCCGGGGGGACTCCTTTTAGTAATCCATTGACTATGTCTGAAGCTGAGGTTATTATTCGAAACGGAGAACTGCTATGCGGGGTTATAGATAAACAACAAATTGGCTCAACACCTTACTGCTTAGTCCACTGTATTTTTGAACTATATGGAGGAAAAGTTCAAAGTGATTTACTCAGTGCATTTTCAAGATTGTTTACATCATACCAGCAAATCGACGGATTTACTTTGGGTGTGCGTGATATTCTTGTTAAAAATACTGCCAATAGAGAACGCAGACAACATATTGAAAAACTGAGGAAGATAGGAAATGAGGTCATTTCAAAAGCTTTAGGTATAAATACACATGTTTCGGGAAATGAACTTCAATCAGAAATGGAACAAGCTTACACATCTGATCCTAAATTTAGAGCGCAAGCTGATAGACAGTATAAGGAGTCACTTGATAAATATACAAACAGTATAAATAAAGCTTGTATACCAAATGGATTATTGTGTACATTTCCAGAAAATAATTTACAGTTTATGGTGACGTCCGGTGCAAAGGGTTCAATTGTAAATTGTATGCAGATCAGTTGCCTGCTAGGGCAAATTGAGTTAGAAGGTAAAAGACCACCTTTAACTGTATCAGGTCGTTCCTTACCCAGTTTTCCTCCGTATGATACCTCTCCACGTGCTGGTGGTTTTATAGATGGACGTTTCATGACCGGTATTAAACCTCAAGAGCTTTTCTTTCATTCTATGGCAGGTCGCGAAGGTTTGATAGATACTGCTGTCAAAACTAGTAGAAGTGGATATCTACAACGATGCTTAATTAAGCATTTGGAAGGATTGTCTATTAGATACGATCGTACAGTCCGTGACAGCGATGATTCTGTTATTCAGTTTTATTACGGCGAAGATGGAATGGACATATCGAAAGCTAAGTTTTTAGATAAGAAGTACATACATTTTTTAAATGAAAATAGTGGGGTTATTTTGAAAAGCGGTATTAAAGAGAGATTAGAAAATATGACCGATGAAAAAATTAAAAAAAGTGTTGCCGAACATTTAGCTGTAATCGAACAATGGCGAAATAAGTATGGTTCACTAACCAAACAGAATAGACGAAATGCGTTCACAGATTTTTCGTATAAAGTGAGAGCTGCTGTAAAAAAGAGTGTTGAAAATTCTAAAGAATTGATTAAAAAAACAGGTCGATTTAAATTAGATGAAACTATCATTAAAACTTGGAGAAATATGTCTGCCAGTGACAAGAAAAATTTTTCTTTTGAAGGAATGCAGTGCCCCGATCCTATCACTTCAATTTATCGACCAGATTCTTGTTTGGGAGTGTTGAATGAGAGATTACAGATGTTAGTAAGTCAGTATTGCGAAAATGAGAATAACAATATTGATTCCAACAGTGTCAAAGATATGTTTAATATTATGGCAACAACTATGTTGAGTGAACCAGGTGAACCTGTTGGTACTCTTGCTGCTGAAAGTATTGGTGAACCGTCTACTCAGATGACACTGAACACTTTCCATTTTGCTGGTAGGGGTGAAATGAATGTCACCTTAGGTATACCGAGACTTAGAGAAATATTTAACGTTTCGAGTAAAATGAAAACGCCAAGCATCGAAATACCATTCAAATCAGATTTGAGTACTAAAAAAACTGATCACATAACTAAAATGTTCTGTCGTGTCACCATTGCTGATTTATTAGAAAAAATTGATGTCAAATTTAAATTAGAATATTGTCCGGAGAGACAACAGAGTTACACTTTGAAATTCTTTTTCCTACCGCAAGAAATGTGCAAAGATAATTTTGGTATTAAACCAAAACTTATATTGAAATATATGGTAAAATATTATTTCCCACGTATGTTTGAGCAAATTAGAAAAGCAGCTAATGTAAAATCATCTGATGTAATAGTAGAAGAAAATAAGAAGAAAAAAGCTCGAAATTCAGAAGAAAATGAAGATGAAAACAGATGTGCTAATGCTCAATTGGAGGATAGTTCAGATGATGAAGTTGAAGGCGCCGAGGAAGATGCTAAAATTCAACATAAAATGGCAGATAAAGATTTTGAAGAACCAGAAAAAAATGAAGAAACTCCGGATGAATTTACTGAAGACATGCAAGGAAGTGAAGCAGAGGCTGAAAACGAAAATGATTCTATCTGCGTTGGCGAAAGTAATTTTCTGCGACAAATTAAATTCATTAAAAATTACACTTATGATACAAAGAAACTTCGCTGGTGCTCTTTATGTTTTGTTTTGCCATTTAGTTTTAAACAAATAGATTTGAGTGATGTATTGAAAGCATCCGCCCGCACAGCAGTTGTTCGCGAAATCCCGGAAATTAAAAGAGCCATTTCCTATAAAAATGATGAGGATAACAGAATGATGCTTCGAACAGATGGAGTAAACATGCGTGAAATTTTCTCCAAGTATACTCGATTTTTTGATATGGATAAATTGTATTGTAACGATGTACGTGAAATAGCCAAAACATATGGGATTGAAGCAGCACGCAGAGTTATTGTAAAAGAAATTAGGGATGTATTTAAAGTTTATGGAATTGATGTAGACTTACGTCATCTGTTGCTGGTTGCCGATTATATGACTTTTGATGGTACGATTCAGCCTTGTACCCGAATTGGTATGAAAAATAATACATCTTGTTTACAGCAGATGACATTCGAATCGACAATGCAGTTCTTGAAATTTGCTACCTTAAATGCTAAAAAGGATACATTGTCGTCACCGTCTGCTTGTCTGATGGTTGGAAAGCCGATTCTCATGGGAACAGGGGCGTTTGATTTAATGCAAACTAACATTGCGTTAAATTAAATATAATTAGTTAAATAATTTTTGTAATATAATGTTCATATTTATTTTATGTTATAACTATAATTTTTATTTTGTAATAAACATTTAATACATATATATTTTTGTAAAGTTTTATTTTGTATAAAAATACTCTTTTGAAATCATCTTAAGTCTGTCATAAATATATATGCAGATTTTATACAGGCGTGGGCAGTCTTTTTTCAAATCACTTTTGTTCTGTGAACTTACAAGTTATTTATGCCATGGGCCAATCGTACAAATTTGCTACAACATGCTTTGTGCTTACTTAAAATATTGGATCAGGTACGTTATATGACCCCCAAAAGGCTAAGTTATACGACCCCATCTATATTCGTCAAACTGCTCTACACAAATAAATACGCAACCACTGAAACCAATGCGCACAGCGAGCACAAAATCTCAAAACGCGTGGCGCAGTCAAAGGGCTAAGCCACGTTAGTGACAAGTTGCATGTTACGTAGTAACAATGCTTTGTACGCCAAAGATTAATCTAAGTTCGTTAGATTTTTTTACTTTTATATACTTTTGTGATTAAATTTCATTCTATCATTTCAAATACATAAAATTTTCGAAATTTTTATTTCTTCCGTGTTATTCGAGTTTTTGCTTATCCGAGATACCTCTCGGCTCCCCCCCACATTACCTCGGATAAACTTAATTATACAGGCTGAGTTTTAAGTTGATGCTTTTTTTTTTACAGCGTGTAAAAATCAAATAGACGAGCAAATATTTCAAATAGTTTTTTTATCAAAACTCAAAAATAAGAGAGAAATAGCTTTTCGAAGTTTAAATAAATTTTAATAATATTGACTATACCAACAGTAATATAATATTAAATAAAACGAAACTACTTGCGATTACTGTTCAAAATATTTTTTTATTTATAAAACGTTTCTACCAAATTTTTGGTCCTTTTCAATTTATTAAAATATAAAATAAATTTATTTTATATTTTAATAAATTGAAAAGGACCAAAAATTTGGTAGAAACGTTTTATAAATAAAAAAATATTTTGAACAGTAATCGCAAGTAGTTTCGTTTTATTTAAATAAATTTTCTTTAATTTTGAGGTCGGTCCTGGGGTTATATTATGTTACTATGGAAATAAGTTGTTATTATCAAGTATTCACAGAAATTGTTCGAACAATTTCTGTGAATACTTGATAATAACAACTTATTTCCATAGTAACATAATATAACCCCAGGACCGACCTCAAAAATAAAGAAAATTTAATAAAATTTATTTAAACTTCGAAAGGCTGTTTCTCTCTTATTTTTGAGTTTTGATAAAAAAACTATTTGAAATATTTGCTCGTCTATTTGATTTTTACACGCTGTAAAAAAAAAGCATCAACTTAAAACTCATTCTGTATATGTTATTTCAAAGAAATTTTTTAAAACATCAATCTGCAATCAAACGGATTGGAAGATCGTTAAACAAAGCAGCTCCTTTGTCCAGCCTTCCAGTGTTCAACATCTGAAAATTATTGCCGACGGTGGGGTGATCGCACTACTTGCCCGTGACCAACCTTGGAACGTATTGGGCCAGTCTGGACACGAATGTGTCCTGGTTTAAAGGTACAAACAGGAAAATATGTTATCTGATTTTTTTTTATAAATAAAAATCACGATCCGTCAAGATTTTTAAAATTTTTTGTCAATGAAGTGATATTTTAATGATACAATTCTCAGTATTGTCCCTCTCCCAAAAATTGTAACAAATGTTGAGTAATTCGTCGCCAGCACCTTTGAGGCACAGGTCAGAATTGAGACAGGAATCTGAAATTCTGGCTATTTTTGCGTACGTATAAAATGGCTGCTTTTCATACCAAAAATGAAAATCATAAATTACTTTACAAATCAGTTCTTTTTATTCAACATTTTAGAAACATTCTTATACAATTAAGGACATTGCATTACTTATTTAAGTATTATGTACATTTTAAAGTTACGCAGACTTTATTAATATTAAATAATTATAAAGCGAGTACATTTATATATAAACGTCGCCCTCGGCTAGCGACAGACTGTTTGCCAATGAATTGACTGAGCCAGGATAAGCATTTAAATAAATAATACTAATATACTACACAAAGACCGAGAACAATTGCCTTTGTCGAACAGCTTAGCGGTGTTTAATTTACAGCGTTTGGACTCTATTAATAGAAGTGGTATAAAAATAAAAAATGGTCCAACGTTACACTCTAATGCTGGGTTTCTAATAACCAACTGTCAGGATTATTTAACCCCTGTATCAATCCATATTTAGAACATTGATACTTTTATCAGTTCTTAGATTAGAACCTGGAACTTACAATAGAGGAACCTTGATTTTCATCATTTCTTATTTTCCATATTATATATATCGTAGGATAATTGAAATAATCTTCGTGAAAATCCTGGGTCGATTTCAAAAAACCGGATTCCAGTTATCCGATTTTTTGCAATCATTCTAGGGTTTTCGCGAAAATCTGATGATTTCGATTATCCTACGAAATACACCCCTGAATCAATTTTCATCTGTATGAAAGATATGAGATAAATTTACCAAAGCTCAGCCTGTATTTTATTTATTAAATTCAATAGTTTTACCCATATTTTATCACTGAAACCATGACTCGTTTACATAACGAAAGCCAATTCTGAAACGCGTTTTCGAGAATGAATTGAGTAAAAATATAACTAAATATTTTTTGTCTGTGTTTAGCTTGAAAATTCTCACATTGTGTTGTATTATAACTTGAAAGAAACATTGCGAAATGTAATCATATGAAATTTTTTAATGCATATAAAAGCTTTACAAATACACTGGATAAAAATTAAAGCAAACCAATAATAATTTGTTGTCAACTGAAAAAATCTGACGTAACATCGGAATTATTTATAATATTTATAGAAAGCCTTATTTATATCGGCATAACAATAAATTCTTAATTAACTATTTTTTTGTTTATTAAATATAGTAATACAAATTAAAAAAAATATGCATTGTATAAAAATAATGATGTTTGAAAATACAATATTCCGAAGTAATATAAAATTATAGCAATGCAAATGGCAGTACAATAGCGGTTGTGTTTAGTACATAAAAAATACGATTATATTATTAAAATTAGTGATTAAAAAAATCACAAGTCATGCTAATAAAGAAATTACAGATAGACAGCCTTTATCTATTACGCTAAAGTTGACTAGCTATACAACACATTCGAATTACCAGCCAGTCATATTATTAAAATTAAAGGCTGCCTTATATGACTTTTTAAAAGACAAAATCATGACCACAACATGCCCGCTGCAACAAACACACATTCATACACATCGTGAAAAAAACATTCATTCAATAAAATTAATTGATGAAATACTTAAACGTTTATCAGTGGAGTTTTCGCGACTTCAAAAAATATTTTGTGCGAATATTTGTTTCTTACAGTATTTAGTGCCTCCTTTGGTGTTCGGTGAAGAATGCTGTTAAGAATTTTTACTTCAGGCATAATTTCCTCCAGAGTGTAACCTACAACAAAATATTACTCTCAACATTTTTTATTTTCGTGTTTGGGTCAAGGATTTACATATTATTTGTGAATTTCATGTCGATTTATCATTTTGTTAAGACGTCAAAAGTCGCTGACAAACGGGTTCCATTTAGACCTTTGGGCATGGAACCCTACAAACTAGTAATTTGGTAACGTAAAAATCAGGGCTGGACATGGAATATCAGGGTTTTGAATGAAGCATACAATATACTTTAATGAACCGAGAAATGGCAATTATTGTACCGGTCATCATGTTGAAGTTTTCCTTCAATTGATTCCAGATAAATATCGAGATGGTTCCTTATTCTAGGCCATGGCCGATTATCTATTAAACTCCTAATTTCCTATAATTCCTTTATTTGGCCATTTGTTGAAAAAAACATAGAAAATAGCGGACGTGGTAGATGAAAATATAGTAATGGTGCGAATGGCGTCTATTATTATCCTTTAAAGAGACACTCACCTGAATAATATTCCAAAGTTTTTGACCATCCTCCAATATCCTTCATGCGTAGAGCTAAATAGAGTGAAGCTGAAGCTAATTTCGAATCAGATCTGGTGATCGTTGAGTAATCCATTAACGAGTATTCGAGAATGAAGCGAGCCAAAGTTAAAATTGGCATTGTTACTTTTGCACACTGAAAACAAATTTAAACATAAATAAATAACTAAAGTTTGTTACATTTATAAGGTGATGTAGGTATACTTATTATTTTTATAGAAATGGGTTTTGTTCGCTTTATTCAATTATTCAGTGGCACTTACTCTGGCATAACGTCTCAAAAATCTGTAAGAAATTGGCATTCCAAGTTGGAAATCAGCTGTCTTAAACAATTCAATTTCCATACGGAGTAGTTCGTTTTCTTTGTATGCCCCATCGCAGATATATAAGAAATCATCGAGCATAGGGGGCGTCCGTTCATCGTATTTACTGGCAAGGAATAAACTTGCAGCGCCTACTAACTGAAGCACCTCCTTTGAGATTACCACTTTACTTAAATATGTGTCGACTAGTTTTACTGCCAAGTAAAGAGTTTCATGATTCAATTCAAAACTTTCTTGAACTTCTACCATCCAATCAACTAGTAACGAACGCATCCAAGTGTTCAAAGCTGTTTGACTACCCATATAATCCTTGATTTGGAAGTCGGCCTGAAACGAAAGAAATGTTAGAATATTTCAAATTTATTTAAAAAAAAATAGTCAATTTAAGATTCCAACCTCTCGCGCCTTCAAATATTCAAAAATATCCATCGCATATTCAGGAGCTTGGTATATGTCATTCCAGTTTTCTTTATCAAAATCGTCCACACCTTCCGGGACTTTACGTTCATCACTTGTCTTCGACACGTCGATTTCAGGTTCAGCTTTTTTCAGCTCGATTTGCTTAGCAGAATCTCCTCTAAAACACAAAAAATAATTGGTTAATCAACTGTATAAATATATAGTTTGCTTGATGCAAAAGCTAACTAACATTTCTTCGATAGCAGAAACGTACAATGAGTCTTCACTTTTCTCTGATTCTTCACTTTTCCGTCTCGGTTTTGCTTCTGATGGAACGACTTGAGCCTGCTCCTTTTGTTTGATTGGCGGCCTGGGTTGTATTGCACCTCTGGTCAGTATTTTTGCATTTGCATCAACACTTTCCTTGTTTTTGATAATCGCTGGCTTGACGTTACATGCAGAAGTTGTAGATGTGACTTTTTTAGTTGGAACAGCATTTTTCTTTTCCAGAGTTTGTTTTAAATTATCAGTATTTTTCTTATTGTTTTGAAGACCCGTGTTCACTTTCCTATTAGTAACATCGCCCAAAATAGGTCGTTTTGTTGTTTTTGTAGTGATTTCTTTTAGTGGTGAACAATCTGCTTTTCGTTTCAAACGACTGTCTTTCAATATATTTGACACCGGTTTTGGTAAAGGATTTACTTGTTTACTTCGTGTGTTGATACCAGCTGCAGTACCAAGATACTTTGAAGTAGTAACTTTAGTCGGTGGTGCCATTTTTGTTTGTAAAATCTAGAAAAAAATATATTAACAAACTTTAATACGAAAAACGAAGGTATACGAATAGACACGTGTTTATATTCAAGAGATTATTAAGAGAAATTATTTCACCAGTTTCAGAAAACGCGGGATGCTTTTCTGAGCCCTCATAAATTTTGGGTTAAAACTTCTATAATATAATAAAAAATAATTTTTAATCAATAAGTACACAAATTTATTCAAATAATTTCTGTAATTAAATCAGGGAGTTTATAAACTCATGATTATTAGCAGACTGAAAACATGCTTCGATAAGTTATAAAAATGTTTGGAGGAAACAGGAATGATGTAAATGGCCGTTACAAAAGAAAAAAACTTGTTACATAAAGTGTACTTACAAAATCGACGATACAATAATTATGTGTATCTTTTAGTCAAAGTTTTCAAACCATAAAAATCACAGTAAAATAAGAACTAACAAAAAATATTCTCAAAAATTATAAAAACGTTGTCACTTGACTAGCCAGTACTGTTTATGGTTTTAAAACAGATGAATGCCTCAAGCTGTTACTGGTCTTTAAGGTAAGTCGACATGCTATTGGAGAAAATTCTTAACGTTCTCACAATTGGCCAATCAAGCTACGGTTACCCTAGTGGTCAGAAGTGAAAACTACAAATGATTTCAATCTTTCTAGTCAAGCTGTACTATTATATATCTATCACTCTCTGTAGGTTTAAATTTTGATCTACACGCCTTTAATTTATTTGAACGTACGTTCAAAAATTAATTCACAACTACAAGTTTGGGGTGCGTTTAAAATAGTTGAGTTTGTCGAGATAATCATCAGCTGAATTTTTCAATGATATGACGTTATAAATTATGCCGGTTTTTCTTTCTACCTTATCATTTACCAATGTCGATAATAACTAAAAAATACGAATTATCAACGTTAAGCACAAATTGCCCGATTTCCCTACGAGTTTCGTTGTTTTATTTTTACGGAGCATTATTAAAATCATTTTTTTAATAAATAGTAAAATTACTTCTTATTTAGGACCTTTGCCAGTACCTTTAGATACTGATCTTTGGAAAATAGTTTTTTATTTCATTCCTTTTGTTTCCCCAAACGTTTCAGTCTTTTTAATATTATCTAATTTATATTATATCTAATCCTGAACGTACCCATTGACCAACTGTTGAACTGTCAAAATGACATGACGATTGCAAAGTGTTCAGGTGGTATTTTAAAAGTATTTTATTGTACGAAACGTTTGCTTTTAGTTACATGTGGGAAATAAAGATTGTGTAGTTTACTTACTAATTTTAGTTCAATGCTTGTTAATTTTTTAACACTTCGTGAAAATGCAAGAAGAAATTTTTACTGTTCAGTTTGTGAACGAAAAAAATTGCTTTCTTTATTTTTCCAATCAGTGGGCTAAAAAACTGTCTAATTTGGTGAGTAAATTATTTATACGTTTTGCATTTTTGTAATATAGATTAGCTAAAAACTATAAGAAATTTTATTGACACCTACAATAATTTATATTTAATTCTTATCCGCAGGCAAAATGTGGACTTAAAATAACATTGAAAAATAGCGATAGTTACGTATCATGGAGTTCCAAATCAATAAGTACATTGCAAGATAATGAAGCTGGTATTAATTCATTATTTGCTCAAAATTTAGGGTTGAAAAAAGGAGAAAACATTCTTATATCCACTGTTCAAAAAATACCGCAAGTTACGTTTGTTAAAGTTTTTCCAGTCTCAGAAGATGACCGGGAAATATTGGTAATTTTATAGTTCCTAAATAAATTAGTTTTTACGAATCTAATGTTTAGACATGAATTGATGAAAAGATGGGTTTTTGATCAGTAAATTACGGGCTTAAAGTGCAGGGTAAATTCAAGTACTTATCAGAATAAGTTTCTAACGAAATTTTGTTTTAGGAAATGAATGCAGAAAAAATTCAGTCCTCGCTACTGAATCAAATTCGTGTAATTTTTGTTAAACAAAAAATCGTTATATGGATTAGTCATTCAGTACACATCACAGTACGAATAGGTAATATTTAAAACTGAAATTGTAGATATTGGAATAGCAAAATTAAATAATCATTTTGTTTTAGTTTTATTAAGTTCAAATTTTGTATATGGATGGCTAGAAAACTTTACTGAAGTAGAAATTTTGACTGAAAACGAATATATCGCTGACAATACAGCAAACTTATTTGATTTAAACAAGACGAAAAATAACAAAGATTGTACAGAATTATATACGAAATTAGAAAATTACAAATTCAAACACCCTGGCCTAGTTTTTAGAGCGCAGCCATTTAATTTTAGTAAAATATCAAATGATAATTCGATTATTTTGTATCAACCTTTTAATATTTTTGTCCACAAATGTCACATCTCCAATTATTTCATTGATGACGTGAGAGAAAACGATTTTGTTTTATGTAAATTAAGTGCAATTAAACCTCCAAATGTGGACAGTTTTGAAAATAAGGTTGTGTATGTAAGATTATGTGCGATTGATGATTTTTACGAAAAGTTATCAGACAGTGAAAAAATAATTTTTAAAGATTCGTTAATGGCGACCAATTATCCAATTGCTATTGTTCCGGAAGACATTTTAAAATTATTAAATATCTCGGCCGGTTCGAAAATTTTCATTGAAAACGACATTGCACCTCGAAGAGACATAACAGAAATTAGAATAACAACTTGTACAGAAAGTATGTCCCATGTGATAGACAACATATTCAAATTATACGTATCAGAAAATACAAAAGCTGGTGGCATTTTGCTAAATAATAAAACTTTACTAAAAATAACAGACGAAGTGACATGCTTTGTGAAATGGAAACCTGATGACGTAGACTTCTTTGTTTTAAACAGCGACGCGATAAGAAATGTTAATATAGTGACGTCTTTCAATGGAAAACAATTTGAAGAAACGAACGGTGATGTAATTGCGCTCAAAAAATCAAACTATTGCAGTGATGTTTATATCGATATTGACAAAGTGAAAAAGTTAGTTATGTCTGCAGTTAATATTTTAAAACTGGGTTTAAATTTTAAACAAGATTCATCTGCTGATTGCTTTAAATTAAATGAAAATCTTTTAATTATTGGTGAGTTTTATCAAATTTTATCAAAAATTACGACTTCATAACTCAATAAGTTTATTAATTAAAGTGCCTGACACGATTTTTATTTAGTTCGGATTGTTTGCAAAGCAGCTTCATTCTTAAATTCTAGTTTACAAATTTAATTTGAAAATACCTCCTGTTAGTAAACTAGATACAAATATAGATATTTTTTGTAGGAAGTGTGGGCTCTGGTAAAAGTTCAATATCTAAATCAATCTGCAGAGTGTTAACTCAGGCACCATATTATGTACACGAAAGATTTATAGAGTGCAAGCCTTTGCGAGGAAAAAAGGTTGAAACCGTTCATAAATTATTACTGGGTCATTTCGATGATGCTGTGTATTATCAGCCTTCTGTAATTGTCTTTGACGATTTAGATATTATATGTCAGGCCGTAAATGAGTCGTCGGAGGCGCCTATTTCAGCAGAAGCGTATTATTTTAATAGGTATATTTAAGGTAGTTCATAATAATCAAAGAATGTAAACCCTAATCCACAACGAAAGTCTCAGTTTCCAGACAACAATGCTGCCATGTGTGTTACAGGCCTATATAAGAAAAATTTTAATGTAATCCCGTTAGTGGCATTTACATTATTATTAGGTATGAATTAGGGCTACAATCTTTGATTATTATAAACTACGTTTCATTTGTATATACAAGGTGACTAGTTAATCAAGTATCTTTACTTGATGTATATGTCGTGGCCATATCTTAAATATATAATATTTACAACCATTTCATGAATTGGTCGGCCACATCATGAAATGACAAACTCTACGATATGGCCACGACATATATATGTCGCAGGGAGATGATAAAAACGGAGATTTGATCAAATCCCTAAGGTAGATTATCATATCAAAGAAGATCATCGCTCGTGAATTGATCATCTGCCTTATGGATTTGATCAAATCTCCGTTTTCATCATTTCCTTATGACAATCAAGAAAGCATAGTTACTTCTTACCACAACAGATTTAATGTACATTTCGAGAGCAAAGCTCCCATCTTCAGCAAACACTACTTGAGTGTAGTGTTTGCTGAAGATGGGAGCTTTGCTCTCGAAATGTACATTAAATCTGTTGTGGTAAGAAGTAACTATGCTTTCTTGATTGTTATTGTTTCAACCACAGTGCTCATAATATATATATATTTCCTTATGACATATATTATTTTTAAATGAACAGTATTGTTAATATGGGACAAAAAGGTAAAAGATCTGTGGCCTACCTACTCTAAATTTTGGAACAAAGTACCTATTTTATAATTTACGCTGAACAATTAGAGTGGCTATACCTGGAAATGTTAAGAGATTAACATTAACCTAAATTGGCGGCTAGGTAGAATTCTTGCCTCTTATTAACAAACTGTTTTTTCGAGAAAACCCAGAAATATCATTCAAAGTTTGACTTGGTTACTACGTTTTAGATGTTTAAAATAAATAATTAATTAGAGCAGACAATGCTGAGCGCTATTTAAATTGTTAATACGCGCGTTGAAAGTTTATGAAAACATATTTCGTTCATTTCTTACGATTCTTATTTCGTCTGATGTTAGTGTTCAATTTTCTTTTTTATTTAAGTCCAAACTTCCCCATCAATTAGAATTATTCTTCATATCCAAAATTTATATCATGACAATGTTGGAAGTTAAGATATAAAAAGTTACTGTAAAATGCACTTAGGTTCGGTGCTTTGCCCAGTTTTGATTGAAATTAATACAGCCATTGTATCAGAAGTGATTATATATAATAATAATATGCTACTTCTCCAATTTTGCGGCTCAGATAACAATATGAATTTGTCAAAATTATCGTAATATATGTATTTTTTCTCGACTCATGTTACACGTCATGTGTATCAAATTCTTCTGATGATGCTTACATGATTAGCGAAACGTGTGTTGAGACAAAAATGATTAATATCAAAGGTTCCATCCCTCAACAGATTCATGATAAATATTATTAACCATGCTTGAACACTAATGGTAAAATGGTCAATATTTAAAATGCGATAAGTGAAAGTATTATTATTACAAATTAAAAACTAAGTATTTCCGTGTGTCATTTTTGTAAATATTTGTTTTTGTAATATGAATTAAAGTCAAGACAACTAAATTTAGATTTCTAATGAAGTTGTTTTATTATTAAGAACCACGTTGAAAGATGTAGTTAAAACTGTCCCATGTGTATTTTACAGAAACTATCCGCAAAAAGTAGCCTATGCTACAATTTAATCAAAATCAACCTAAGCCATACTCAAATTTTCTCTTACAAAAAAACAAAAACAGTGAATTTGTTGTACAGATTACTTCTGTTACTGCGTTATATATTAGTATTGATTACTGATAAATTTTCCAAAGAAAATCAATATAAAGAAAAATAGTCAAGAATACATAGATACTTACATTTATGCGAATTTCAGCAGTTAAAAATATATCACAATTGATCACAGTTGATGTAAACGACTAATCACGTCTGTAGTGTAAACTTCTTGAGAACAGGAAGATAACTGACAAAATTTGTTGACTGCGGACTGCATTTATAAAATTACTCTTTACCACACAGGTAAATTTTTCTACACCATAGATAGCTTTTCAATTTTCATATTGACTTAGAAAATGAGGTTTTTATGTTATGAACGGAATGATTTTTAAACAGGGCCGTCTTAAGTCAGCACTTTATGGTTTATGGTGCCACTCTTACAGAAATTTGAGTTATTTATTTCTATTGGTAACATTTTGGTTATAATTTATTTTGTCGGAGATCCCATAGGTTACAAGTCCCTAGACTCAAGCCCCGTATATTATATATCCTCCATGGATTCAAACGAGATTTCCATTCATTTTACATTTCTTTCAGCGCATATCTGCCTTTACAGCGTTGTCTGATATTTCTGCTTATCCAACCTACTGTCGAATTATGCATATCGAATAACGAGGACTTCTCTATATCGATATTAGGTGTGTTTGGTGCTTAAGTCCTAAAACTCTTCGAATAATTCGAATTGGGCTATTAGATCCGAATTCGAATAATTTGTAACTCGTTTTTAGAATTCCGTTTTCCAACAAACGAATTTATTACTAAAATCAGTCGGGAGTTTGCACCCTACACTTCTGTCTAAACGCTATCTTTAAAACACACAAGAGTTCGAGAATTTGAGCAGCAGACACTCACTTCGAAGAGTTCTATGTCGTGCCAACAGACTCTTTTAAATTTACGAAATGAAGTTGCTTGCTATATTGTTCAAAAAAAATTTTAAGGTAGTTGTCGTGGTGGCACACCGTCAGAAAATTCTTAATTTTTGTATACTTATTAAGGACATGATAATACAATTACCCTGAAAACTTGAAGTCGATCGACCATATATAATCCGAAATAACTTCAATTAAAAATTGGATAATTAGCATTGATTGTCACGATGTCTGTAGTTCTGAACCAGTTTTTTATTTATAAAAAAAGAACTAACTGTCAGAAACTTTCCAAAACCTGACAGTCTTTCAATGCATTTGTTATGAGTTTAAAAAAAAAATAAGAGAAATTTTTTGACCGTCTAATTATTTATAAATAACGGTTTAAAGTTCAACAATTTATAGAAAAGTATACATGCATATGAATACTGTATAGGTTACGTTACAAATTATGGATCACTTAGCTACAAGCTAGTATACTTTTGTGGCGCGTATAATCTATAACTTTTTGACAATATTGTACCACAACTACCGTAAATATAAATAAAAAAATTTTTGAACAGTATAGCAAACAACTTCATTTCGTAAATATATCTATTACTGTTGGTAGAGTCAATTTAATTAATTAGACTCTTTTAAAACTGATAGAACCGACTCAGAACCATTAGAACTGCAATAACAAACACACCTAATCATTAATTGTCGTTTTTTTACAGGATGAGTGAAATGATAGAGTTTTTAATAACTGAATATCAGCGAAATCACCACATTAGTTTAATTGTAACTGTACAGTCTGTTTCAAAATTAAATAAATTATTATATGCGCCTCGAGGACAACATCTTTTCTCGTCACTTTTGGAAACACCAGTGTTGGAAAAGGTTCAGTTATTAATTTTTTATAGTTATTTTCCCGCTAATTATATTTCACAAATTTTGAAAAAATCCATGTCACAGACACTATCAAGATTCTGCCCCGATTCGAAAAAATCGTAGATCCGGAGCTGTCTATCGATCACATTATATTACTCTAAAGTTTCCAATTTTTAATTCATTAAGGCAAAAAATGAAATGCGTTGGACTGTCTTCGTTTTTAACGTTATACTGAAAAGCAAAGCCTTGCTGTACAATTCTTGTGTCCAATGCCATGTATTCAAAATGTGTAACAATTCCTTCTATATTCCTTAAATCGAAATTCTGTACAACCTAGATATAAGTATTTTCATTTTCTCTTTTTTTTTTGTTTATAGGCTGATAGAGAAATATTACTTAAAAAGTTGTTAAATGAAAGAGCTGCAGTTTCTGATGTAATTTATGAAAGTTGTAGCATAAAAACCGAAGGATACGTAATTCAGGATTTAGTTGATTTAGCGGACAAATGTGTTTTTGAATCATACAAAAGAATGGGTATGTCCTCGTAAGGCAGTGGACTATTAAATATAAAATTTTTGATAAAAAAGATTCTGACCCAAAACTATTACCCAATCGGTTAATTAAAAAGTGTGAAATAATTCAATATTATTTATTCATCATGAACGCGTTGTGGATTGTAGTTTTTGAAAGTTTTCAATTTTTTGTTGCTGTATTGTAGCTCTCCCCGAAGCATTCATGTGGAATAAATAATATTAAATTATTTCGTAGTGTTTAGTAAGTTTTGGGTCGAGCTTCTTGAATTAATTTTTATTTAGATTTTTGAGGTTTAACTTCTTTAGCTACGAATCTGTTTGAAAAAAGTAAGAAATCGAGAGGAAGTAGAACTGGCAAATAAAGGGGAAGTTAGTTTGTCCCCTGAATTACATAAAACTGACAAGGACAGAAGTTTATAGTGTGTTGCATTTTGATTCGCAAAATAGTAAGATAAGGATGAACATCTAAAATCAGTGCTTGGGAATCTGACGTTTAAAATTACGAACAATTGAAGCACAAACTAATTTCTGTAATTTGACGTACATAAAAACTAAAGAAGTTAAACTTCTTATGTGAGCTTATGAGGTTGAGACTCAATGTGTTTTTTTAAGTTAAACTATTAACAATTAAATCGTACTATAGGTAGTATGTTTTATGTGGGATGACCTTGTCCATTTGACACGCCAATGATCATTCTCTGATCTTTGACGATACAACTATCAACCAGCAACGCTAAATTCACACTGATCCGTGTTTTTAAAGAGCTGACGAAACATGACAGATTATGCATTTAGCATTAAATTATGCCAATTTATGAAAATACATTGGGTTAACTGAAAGTGACATGCATGAAAGACGTTGAGTAAGGTGTATTTGAGAGAGTGGTAGAAAGAGTTATTTTGGGCCGGGCAAAATTTTATATAGATAAATGTTTGCAGGTAATACAAATAATCGATCAATACCTATCATTTGCAATGATGACTTAGAAATTGCCTTACAAAAATCAGTGGCGTTGTCTTTACGAGATGTACAGGTAGATCGACCAATTGCAAAGAAATGGAGCCAAGTTGGAGGATTGGAGAATGCTAAAACTATTTTAATTGAAACTATAAAATGGCCTGTACAGGTGCAGTCATAATTTTTTTTTTTTAATACTTTACAAGCTCTATAACCCGACACCATGAAAAGCCACCATAACGTCGGATTCGATTAACTCTCCTATATTATAATAGTAGATGTATACATAGATCAGAGGTGCTCAGACCTCTAGTGGCGACGATCTACCATAAAATTTTCAAGCAACAAGCGGTTGACCAGATTGGGACGAGGACATATTTACATGCATTTGAATTAGATATATATACTTTTATCGGTGATACATTTGTTTACCCAAGCAAGCGCAATTAAGTACACCTATTATTAGATAAATGGCGCTGTGATCTGTAGGTACTTAAGTGACCGTTGCGCCAACGGGTGGCCGCTGCGCCGTCGGATCACGATTATTTTGTAGTTTTTCAAGGAAACTTAAATTGTAGATGCTTTTTCGTGATCGACTCCCACAGCTGTCTCAATCGACCGGTCGATCGCTATTGACTGGTCGGTCGCTATCAACTGTTTGAGCACCCCTGACCGATCATTACCTTCAAGTAGGTGTATATGGAAAAGTGAAAATGGGATGTTTTTATTTATGTCAGACTTATTTAGCTATACTCCGTATATAATGTTTTCGTTTTTATATTGATTGTCTCATTTTTACGTTTTTACGTCAATATTTGTGCTAAAAATACAATATGGAGAATAGAGAGACAAAACAACGCACATCAATCACAAATGTTTCTTTTGCGTGACAAACTGTCAAACTAAAAAGTGTAATTACGTCGCAGATGTAGGTGTTTAGGACTATGAATGTCGGGTTACCGAACTTGTAGTCTTAACTAAAAAAAAAAAAAAAAATTAAGGTATAGAAATGTTACTTTTTATAACATTTTTTTAGTATCCTGAATTATTCAAAGAATGTCCCATACGGTTACAAACTGGTGTTTTGTTATATGGACCTCCTGGAACAGGAAAGACAATACTAGCGGGAGCGGCCGCCAGCGAGTTTCATTTGAGATTGATCTCGGTAAAAGGACCTGAACTTCTGTCTAAATATATTGGTGCAAGTGAGGAAGCTGTAAGAAATATTTTCGAAAAGTAATAATAATTTTTGTTTATAAAAGAAAATCGGACCCTTCAAACAAACCTGTGCTTTAGAGGAATCGTCCCACCCCGACTTTTCTCTTATCGGGCCTGTTTCCAAGTATCAAGTAAATTTTGAAATAATATACAAACGTTCAAACTTTTGAATTTTTATTAGATTGAGCTTGTTTTTACTGATTTCGAGTTTTAAAATATGAAGAAAAACAAAAAATTGATAAGAATTTTTGGGGATTGACTAATTTTATGTCTCAAAAAGTAGCACTTTTTTCCCATAAACGTGTTCCAAATTTTGTTCTTTTGTCATGTAGTGATCCAAGACATGACAAAGGGAAATAGTAATTGAAGCGCGTGGTAATGTGTTAAAATAATATTATTTGTTTTTTAATTAATATAGTACATGTGTTATAATACTGTTTCTCTCTTTTTAGAGCTCAGAGCGCTAAACCATGTATTTTATTTTTTGATGAATTCGACAGTCTTGCTCCAAGGTAATATTATTGATAATATTTATGTTAGTCGAGAGCAGATTTGCTCTTAGATTGGCATGTAAAATCAGTCCTTGCATATGGCTCAACGGTTTTTCATGGTTTTTTAATACCAGAGCCTATAGTGTGATTATAACTAGATTCACCTTTGATTAGGGTTGCCATCCGTCGTCTTTCCCTGGACACCTCTTCTTTAGAGCATCCAGGGAAGTCTGAGGGGATTTTTCAAAATTGCCCAGGGTAATTATGTATATCCGGGTATGTTTAGACTCACGTTTATTGTTATGATAAATGTTTCCAACGCCGGCCCTGGGGTAGAGCGAGAGGAACAGTCGCTCTAGACGCCAGGTGGCAAGGGGCGCCAAAAATCCAAATCAAATGCGAAAAACAATTTCCAGCGCAAAATAAAATTTTGATGAAGCCTTTTGAGAGGCGCGGGGGCAGTGTTGTCAGATCTGATTTTTAAAAATCTGTAGAGTGACGCTGAAAAATCCGTAGATTTCCATGGATTGCTTCTAGATAAATCCATAGGTCTACAGTGTTGATGTTTGCAATATAAGTTGATTTTTGAAAATTTGGGGCTCATTATTTATTTAACATAAAACCGAAGTACAATTTACGTTAAGTGAAGGCGTCGACCAAAGGGCGCTGAAAGACAAACTCGCTCTACCCTGATTAAGGCCTAGGACGTCGCTGAATGTTTCTCTAGCTGCTGAGCTATAATTGCGTCGAACGAATGAATATATAAAAACCAAATTTAGTGTACTAAAGAAAGTCGAAGTGTTCCATAAGGTCTAGTTATTTGAAAATATTACGGCAACCCTACAAATTATTATTAATGGTAGTGTAGTTAAATTAAGGCTATTAATTACGCATTAAAATGGGAAGAAAGCAAGACGTGGCTTTGCATGAAAAAGCGAATGTTGTATGATGACAAGAGCAAAATCAGTTCAAATTGGCCAACGTTCTTGGCTGCATTTTTGTGCAAACGAAATCACACCCCCTTAACCCCTGGCCTTTTTCAATTTTAATACTAGTCTACTTCTTTGTTAGACGAGGTCATGATAACACCGGTGTGACGGATCGTGTTGTGAATCAATTTCTTACACAACTAGATGGAGTCGAGTCACTCGTTGGAGTTTATGTAATTGCTGCAACTTCGAGACCAGACCTGTTGGATCCGGCTTTACTTAGACCAGGGAGACTGGGCAGACAGGTGCACTGTCCATTGCCGGACAACGTATAGTGAACTATTTATTTTTGAAGTTATACTTCTTATGGCGGATTGAGAGTAAAATTTTCTCTGTTACGGAAGTTGTGCATGCAGCATGATGATCTGTTACGAACATGAGACACCATGTTCTACGTGTATCGGCAATGTTAAAATCGTCGATAAAGTTGACTCTTTGATGCAGTATAGTATTTCTTTGTATTCATAGATGACACGTCTCATTTTTTTCTGATAACGTCAAAATAGTTATTTCATAAAACAACAAAGTAGGTTATACTAGCGATAATGAACAGAACTTCTTAAAAGCTATAGTCTTGTTAACGACTTTTGACAGTTAAATAACCTCAATAATTTTTTTTGAAGTTATGGATCAACAGTATTTTATTTTATCAATGTACATCTTTAACGAAAATGTGAATATCAATTATCGCGATCACGCCAAAGAAGTATAACTTCTGCCACGCATATATAAGTACAAGCACCATATTTTTTTTAATTAAATGAACACTTGCGGAGAGCGCTAGTTTCGCATTTGGAAGTAAGTTCAGCTAGATTGATTAAATGGAATTTAATTATGTGTTGTTTAATTATTTTAATTTCATATAAAGATTAGTGATATTATTTAACAGTTGTTCATAACGAAATGTTGAGAACAGGCGGAAAATTATGTATTTTTAGGAACCATGAAACGCTGTTAGAGTAAAAGTCTTATAAAAGTTTCTGTGTTTCAGAATGATAGACTTTCTATATTAAAAGCATTAAGTGCTGGACTGCAGTTTTCGAGCGATGTGGATTTAATGAAGCTGTCGGAATTGACGGAGGGATTTACGGGTGCAGATCTTCAAGCTGTGTTGTACACAGCTCAGCTATCAGCTGTTGAAGAAGCTGTTGCCTTGATAAATAATGATGTGAGTAAATTCCTGCTTTTTAGATACGAATAATGTTAGCTAAAGCGCTTTTACACTTGCTTTGAGTGGTAAGTATGGGAGTTACGCTTTTTATGTATCGTTCGGACAACTCAAACGATTTTATGTCGACAGTTGAATTTTGACGTCATTTTACAAAATGTCGTCGAACTTTTAGACACGAATCATCCTTGAGGTCAGAAAGTATGAATATGAGTATATTTCTCACATTCTTTTTCAGTTAGGCAGTTCGATTCATTTCTGTTGCAATTACGTCTTTAGATTGTCCTAACTGTCCTAGTCTAAAATACTTGTAATTTGTATTTTGAGTGGTGTTCTTATTTTATGTTCTGTAGATTCACGAAGGAAACGTTGCTGTCACCAATGATCATCTAATGGCTGCTCTGAAAGAAACCAGACCATCTTTGAGTATAGAAGAAAAAGCAAAATATGATAAAATGTAACTATTATTGAACATTTTTTGTTACGACAATAATTATAAAAATTGCTTATTAAATCTTGTTTTTTACAGACATTTAAAATTCCAAGGTGGAAAAGAAATTCAGGATTTACCAAATAAAATGCAAAAAGTAACACTTGCCTAATATTAAATTGTGTATTTGTAGTAGATATTTAGGTTTTTATATTTTTGGTAATTTGGAGAATAAAATAAAATGAAAAAACAATAGTTTTAATATTTTTTTCAAAGTATTTTTTGTGATATTCTTATATACATAAATCTATAGACAATTTTCAAGGTTAGTAATAATTGAAAAGTAGAAATTTTAAAATCTGACAGAGGTGCAAATCGTGCGTGAAATTTCCCATGACGGTGTTACGGCGTGAATATTTCGAGAAAATCGTGAGTGCGATTAAATAACATATACGTTAGTGAAAAAGACTTTTCGTGAGCGTGAGTGAAAAATTAATCACGTAAAAAAATATTTCTGTATGCTTGCGAAGTACGGACTGTTAAACCTGACAGTCATATTTTTTCTTGTTTAAAGTACCTACCTATTTTGTATTTGTGTTATGCAAACAAATAGGTACTTAATAGTAACAAACATAACCTGATCCTATTTCCATAGTCCATATTATTGTATCATGTTTTGGTAACGTGAGAAATTATGAACTGTTTTTTTATGTTGTTGAATTATACGTAATCATCATCCTAGTAAAAGTATGATGTACTAAAAAAAATTATAATAAACCTCACCCTCATAAGCTTACATAAGAAGTTTTACCTTCTTTAGTTTTTAATATTATTCCCAAGTTTAATTTTTTGTTATATCAAACTAATTAATAATATTTACACATAAATATGTATTTAGCAACACGCTATAAAATTCTGTCTTTGTCAGTTTCATGTAATTTAGGAGACAAACTAACTTCCCCTTTCGGGGACAATTCTACTTCCCCTCGATTTTTACTTTTTTCAAACAGATACGTCGCTAAAGAGGTTAAACTTCAAAATATACAATATGTAAATCGCGCAATATTGTAACACGAATTATAAAGTTTCGATAAAATTGCGTGAATGTAAATTAACGTGCGTGAGTCGAAATATAATATTATTATTATCATCGTGCGTGATTGTTGAAATCTAGTCGTAGGCGTGCGTGACTGTGATTATAAAAATTGTAGTGCGTGAACGGGCGTGAGTTGAAAATGATTTTCGTGAATGTGAGTGATTGTGAACAAAATACTACTCAGTACTCACGATTGCACCTCTAGACTCTGACATAACGTACCTGGTTCGTGACGTCATACAGCGTTGATAGTCTTTAAAAAGTTTATTGTACAAGTTAAAACTCGTATTTCAAATTGAAATTTGCGGTTTGTTGACTTGTCAGTTCATTGAGTAAATTCGAACCGTAGCTTGCGACATTTCTAGCACGTTTAAAAAAACTATATCCAGTGAATTTTTGTTCAGTATAGCTTCAATAACACGGATGTTCGGCATATTTTGACATATATATTTGTAGTGTAGTGTGTATGTGACCTTGAAATCGAGAACGAATGGTCCAGATTAAGCCATGAAGAGGCCCCTAGGACCTAGACAATGCAAGTCTCGGGACTTCTTTCCTCTTAGGTAGGTAACTAGCATTTAAACCTTATGCCAACACATTAATATTCGAACATGTCATTTATTAAAACAAAACTATTTAAAACTATTAACTAATCCAATTCAATTTATGCAATACTTGCAAATGGTGATTATAGTGAAATTATAAGAAAGAATTATTCCTTGATTAAAACATTAAGTTTTTTTGATATGAATTCCTTAAATATATCTTGAAAGTCGATTTTCTCCAAAATACCATTTTCAGTGGCCTATTGCAAGTTCTTTCAAACGTTTTTAGGCCATTGCTGATCGAAGACACCTAGTTTTTTTCGTAAAGTTTCAACTTTGAAAAGCTTTGCTGCGTTAATTGGCAAGGAGAATTTGAAAAAAACTAAATCAGTATATGCATGCCTTATTTAAATTTATATTTTAAACAATAACCTGCCTAAACAAATTCAAAAATTCACGGGAACAAAGCGCGGGCACAGTTAGTTATTGATATAGTCAATTTATTGACCAATTGTGTAGGTAGGCACGTGTTTTTTATAATGCACTGGAATAATAAACAAAGTTTCTGCCTTCTGACTTCAGAATTAATAGTCAATAGCTTTAATTGCTTACTTTCAAGTAGTATAAGTTGATAATTACAATTTGAGAAAATTCTTTTTTGGTGGTACACAATATTTGTTTAATATGAAGTGTTCTGTATCGTTGCAACATTTCATTTATTGAATTTGTATTATTTGCTTAGAAGTCTCGAGTGTAACTATACTAGGTATACAGTACTTATTGGGCGATGATTGTCAGGGAACATAATGAAAAGAAAGCATCAGCCGAGGGGAGATGGTGCTTCCATGTAATTTGATTATAGATATTATATCTTTGTTGATTTGTAATAGAACGCTCACCTATACGTATATATAGAGACATTTGTATCTACACAGAAATTGCTTTTCTACAAAAATATGAAAAAATAATATTTTTGTTACAATTCATATCGATTTTTAGGAAAAAGTTAAATGTTTTTATAGTTTGATATAAATAATGTGAGTAAAAAAAAATTGTAGACACCTTTTCAATCACTTTAGTATGACGTTTTTTGTACCCAAAAATATATTAGTTGAAATAAAATTTCTTAAAATTTATATTCTCATCTCTGTGTGAATCTGCAAACGCTCTGTAGTTTTTTGAGTTTGTGAGTTATATCGCGAAGAAAATTTGACTTGCTTTTGGCTAGGATCAAAAGAGAAATAATCCTGATTGCGTCAATGAATTTAACTTCAAAAAGAAACTTGAGTGCACATCGAGATTAGTACCTTTTAAAAACTACAAAAATGGGACATGCCTGTATATAAAATATGTATTTTTAATCGGATTTATTTAGCTTGATCCCTTATATTTGTTTATAGCTCTTTGTGTCAAATCTTGCGACATATATTTTTCCTACTTCCCGTTAACCGATTGAGTTGAAATTTTGCACACAGGTGTAGTTCCGATGATAATACAATATTTATGATAACTAGCTGACCGATCTGGCTTCGTCAGGGTGCAAAAATAGCACTTTTGAATTTTCACCCACTTCCCGTTAACCGATTGAGTTAAAATTTTGCATGCATGTGTAGTTCCGATGACAATACAATATTATGATAACTAGCCGACCGGCCCGGCTTTCCTCCGGGTGCAAATCCATTTTTAATAAAATACACTTAAAACTTAAAAATAAAGTAGGGAAAAAAACTTCGAAGTTAAACGGATTTATTTTAAATCATCAGCTGTACCAAAAACTAGAAAATAATCGGGAACTTTTAACAGACTAAAATAAAAACGTAGGGTTCATAAAAATCTGTATAATGACTGTATAATTAAATAATAACGACTTGTCTAGAAAAATGTGTTTCCAAGACCTCCAAAAGAAATATTTTAAATACGCCTCACATTTTTATTTTACTCTGTTAAAAGTCCCAGATTATTTTCTAGTTTTTGGTACAAAACCGTTTGACTTAAAAGTTTTTTTTACCTGGTTTATTTTCGAAATTGTTAGTCTTTCTGAAACATTCTCTATAATTAAATATCATTTTGTTGCAAGGAGATTTGTACAACCCTCGTGAATAATTTTTACCTCAAAGGATTTGTATACACTTACGAAGTAGAGCTCAATTTCTGCTGTGCGTATTCAAAAAAGAAATGTATTCTCAATCTATATAAATTCACAGTCGCTATTATGTAAGCATTTGAAATTATTCAATGCATAAATGAGCACGTATATTACTATATAAATTTCTATTTAAAATCACGCACCGCGCTTAATGAAGCTATAATATAGTAATGTGTTATCAGTAAAATGTATGATGTAAGATTGTGAAGAAAGTTTTTTATGTGCATTGAAGTCAGAGGCGGACCTAGGGCGGCCAGATAATAGAGGCGGCCGCGCCCGTAACAAACAAGTTTATATTATACTAGCGGCCCAGTCCGGCTTCGCCCGGGTGTAAATGTAATATATAGGATATAAAAGATGAGAATCATTATCATTAAATTCTCAACGTGTATTGAATTTGCGCGAATTCAATCGCTTTTATTTGTGAATTTTCAAAAATCGAAGAAAAATCTTATTTCCCAAAAAGAAATTTATAAAAAAACTTGGAACGTGTCACGGGACACGTGTTTGGAACGAAGTCCCTTTCGTATAAGACGTTTTTCGTAACGCGTTTTATATAATCTAAAAACACCCGGTATAATCTAAAAACACCCCGTATAATCTTAAAACACCAGGTATAATCTAAAAACACGCGGTATAATCTAAAAACACCCGGTATAATCTAAAAACACCCGGTATAATCTAAAAACACCCGGTATAATCTAAAAACACCCAATATTTTCTAGCAATAAATATAGCCTATGTTACTCAGGGTGAATGTAGCTTTCTAATGGTGAAAGAATTTTTTTAATCGGCACAGTAGTTTTCGAGTAGCGTATGTTATTCAGGGTGAATGTAGCTTTCTAATGGTGAAAGAATTTTTTAAATCGGCACAGTAGTTTTTGAGTTTATTCATTATATACATACAAAAATACAAATCTTTCCTCTTTATAATATTAGTATAGATCTCAGCTCAGTAAATAATGGAGCTATGACGGCTAATTAAATAGCAATATAAAGATAAAACTCCTGAACTGAGAAGTAAATATTTTCTGGCGGATGCAAGTTGAATTGAACGCAGTGTTATTTTCGTAAGTAGGTACTTTACATTTTTAAGCTGCAAAATCATCAGAAAAGGACGGCTACTACTAAATGACCTAGGGCGGCCGAGACTACTAGTCCGCTTCTGATTGAAGTTCGTATTTTTTACCTAATGGATGGATTTAAAAAATGGGTGTTTATATAACGCGCTATTATTATCTGTTAGACACATAGGTACCTAAGGAAAAATATACAGACTGCAGTTCGGTTTAAATCAGAAAAAAACACTAGACTTTGGGGTCTGACTAGTGATGTAAAACTACCGGTTATTTATGATAATAACCAATTTGACCAAAACATTTACCGTTTAATTAACCGGCTATCTATAAAACAAAATGGCGGCTTCTGGTTTCTGTTTCTCAGAATAACAACAACAATAAAAAATAGAGCAGTTTTTAACAGCAAAATCGAAAGAATTAATAAAAGAATGTATTTATGTATTATGTATTATAAATATTGGTTATAAAACTAAAATTAAAATATCGACCGGAAGTTACAATCATGCGCAAAACTTTCTGCGTGGACTTGTATTTAACCGGTTATTCTATTACATCGCCAGATCTGACAAAATGATCATATTAATTTTGTAACACCCGAATTTGAAGAAATAATTATTAGTAAATTTTGCTCATTACAATGCTGAAGAGAATATAATGTTTTGCTCGTTATAGCCGCAATCTCGCTTTATGCGAGTTTTGCTAGAGGGGACTTCTACTGCAATATCATGGATGCCGTATTCGATGTTAAATAATTATTAATAAACAGAATAACTACATTACAATATTATTGTATTATAATACAAATAATTAGTATTAGGCGCCCTGAAAGTTACTGTTATTGATTACTCTTCTGTAATGTTTCATCACATAACAAAATTTAAACAGTTTAGCCTTTCTGTATATGTTTTTAGGAAAGATAAAATTAATTTTCAAAAATTTGTGAGCTGATTCTATAAGACCATATTGAATTTTGTACATTGTATAGTCAGTTTTATCTATCTTTGACTTTCTATTTTTTTATTATTATTTTTGTCGTTAAATCGGGTCAATCTTGCAATAGGGACTTATTTATAGCCAATAGTGAAATACCTAAACAAAAAAACCCGGGTCGCAGTGCCAAAACCCTGCCGACAATATAGTGTATTTGCTAATACAGGCAGTGTGGCTTTATTATGCGAACTTAACTTGGTTTTTGGGCAAAATAAAAAATTTGACTCCTTAATACACCCCTTAAAATAACATTTTTTTTCTTAATTGCAATATTATTATCAATCGAGCTTCTATACCAAGTTATATACACCTTTCAGTAAATAATTCACTATCTGCAAACTAGTGTTTTCATAAAATTTTTAAATCCGGTCCTGTAAGGTCGATTTTATTAAAATTTTAGGGACACATTTTAATTACTGCCAGAGGGTTAAATTTCAATTTTGAAACGATTCGGAGAATTTTTTCGGTATTTTAGGGCCCAAAAACATTTTTCAACCCCTAAAAACTACCCTTAAAATGGCCCGATTAGGCCCATTTTAAACAGGCTTCTTGCGGCGATGGATTTCAACACGTGGGCCAAATTTAGTTGAAATCAATTAACTCTTTCGAAAGTTATTGCCCGCACACATATATATATATATACGTATATAAATATATATACGTATATATATATATATATATATATATATATATATATATATATATATATATATATATATATATATATATATATATATATATATACGTATAAATGGTGCCAAAGTGTTTAGGAGGTTATGAAACGTCGAGAAATTTTGGTCCGACCCCTAGGTCCCGCCATCCGACCGACGCCAATAGTGTATGTTGCCATATGGCAAATACACTAATAAACACGGGCAAAGTCATACAAGAAAGCCAGTATTCTATAAATAGTCATGTTTTTAAAAACAAGTTTATTTTTGCTAAAATAAAAAAAATAATAGATTGATAATTATTAAAGCGTATGTCGTAAATCCGTGTGATAGTCCTACCCACGCTTTTATTATTAATCTAAATTGAATACTATATTTTTCTTTTTAGTTCATTTTATAAAACCTAATTTTTAACAAAAAATTATATTATAAGACACGTTCTTCCACCACTAGCACCGGGACTCCGACCACATTTATTTAAATATTTATTATAGCCACAATATCAGAATATTGCATTGTCATTGGAACTACAGTGCAAAGCTTCGATTTAGACATAATATGGCGGTGGCTGAGTTTTTAGTGTATTTGCCATATGGCAACATACACTATTGGCATCGGTCGAATGGCGGGACCTAGGAGTCGGACCAAAATTTCTCGACGTTTCATAACCTCCTAAACACATTGGCACCATTTTTAAAAATGTTTATATATATATGTATATATATATATATATATTTATATACGTATATATATATATATATATATATATATATATATATATTTTAACGAAATTTGGTACACGTGTTGAAATCCATCACCGCAAGAAGCCTATTTAAAATGGGCGTAATCGGGCCATTTTAAGGGTAGTTTTTAGGGGTTGCAAAATGTTTTTGGGCCCCAAAATACCGAAAAAATTCTCAGAATCGTTTCAAAATTGACATTTAACCCGTTAGTAGCAATTAAAAAGTGCCCCTAAAATTTTAATAAAATCGGCTTAACAGGACCGGACTTACAAATTTTTTGAAAACACTAATTTGCAGATAGTGACTTATTTATTGAAGGGTGTATTTAATTCGGTGTAGACGTTAGATTGACAATAATATTACAATTAAGAAAAAAAATGTTATTTTAAGGAGTCTATTAAGGGGTAAAATTTTTTATTTTGCCCAAAAACAAGCTTAATTTCACATAATAAACGTATAAAACTACGTGGCCCTATACAAGCAAATACACTATAATATTGTCGGCAGGGTTTTGGCACTGCGACCCGGGTTTTTTTTCTTTATTTTAGAATAGGTAATTAAATTTACTGTAATAAGAACGAAGTATCTTGCATAAATCATGAAAAGTATTTTTAAACCTACAGAAAACTACATTGTGCGTGAATCATTCATCTGTAAGGCATGAAAATGAATATTTTTTGTCATTATTATATTGAATACGATATGGGCTTTATTCTTTGCGTAGTACAAATAAGAATTTAATTTGTGTTTTGTAGGGAATAAAGACTGAATAATGGTCGCTGTCTCTTTGTGATCGACGATCGGTTTATTATGACAGCAAATTGATTCTGAATTTCAATATGAAAGACATTTTAAATAGATTGATTTTCAGTATGAACAGTTTTCTATGACATGCGATAAAACAGTCTTAAGAGCTTTAATTTAAATATAATACCTAAATCGAATATTATAACGAGCTGTATCTGTTCCTCATATGAAATGATAAAGTATCCTTTTTCTTATTTGACGATTAAAATCTTTAAATTTAGACAAAGTAGGTATATTAATTGTAAATGAAATGTATTTTTGATTTTCTTTTTAGTGTATTTGCCATATGGCAACATACACTATTGGCATCGGTCGGATGGCGGGACCTAGGGGTCGGACCAAAATTTCTCGACGTTTCATAACTTCCTAAACACTTTGGCACCATTTTTGAAAATGTTTATATATATATATATATATATAGGTATATATGTGTACGGGCAATAACTTTTGAAGGAATTAATTCATTTTAACGAAATTTGGCACACATGTTGGAATCCATTACCGCACGAAGCCTATTTAAAATAGGCCCAATCGGGTCATTTTAAGGGTGGTTTTTAGGGGTTGAAAAAAGTTTTTGGGCCCAAAAATACCTAAAAAATTCTCAGAATCGTTTCAAAATTGAAATTTAACCCTTTAATAGCAATTAAAAAGTGCTCCTAAAATTTTAATAAAATCGGCCCGACAGGACCGGATTTTCTAATTTTCTGAAAACTAGTTTGCAGATAGTGAGTTATTTACTGAAAGGTGTTTTTAATTTTGGTGTAGACGTTCGATCGACAAAATTAATGTAGTTAAGAAAAAAATGTAATTTTAAGGGGTGTATTAAGGAGTTAATTTTTTTATTTTGCCCAACAATCACCTTAAGTTCACATAATAAAGCCACAAGGCCTGTATCAGCAAATACACTATATTGTCGGCAGGGTTTTGGCACTGCGACCCGGGTTTTTTTTTTGGGTGGCTAGATCAGATAATATAAGGTTTCTGTTAAAATGGTTATTAACGGCTAACGCGATCGAAATCAACTGGAATTTTATTATCCTTGAAATGTGAAGTAATATAATACTTAAGTCAATGGCCACTAATACGTTTGATACATTTATATACAATATTACTTTAAAAGCTGTTTGGTAGATGTTATCACTTATCGCTACAAGCAGATACCATGTTTTTATATAGATAGCTTACATTAGCATAGAGTATAGACTATGTACAGTGTTGTAGTGAAGCCAATGTATATTTGAGGTTTCTGCGCCTTAAGTTTATAAAAAAAACTATGTCGCTTTTTTAGACGCGAATAGCGCTAGCAAAAGCTTTTTTTAAAGCATCATTATTCAGTCAAAAAAATAAAATTTATAGTTCAAAAAAAAAAAAAATTAAAAACAAAAGTAATTGTAACTATGAAACAAAATCTCTTATATATTCTACATTTTGTGACGCAGTCCTCTAAATCTGTCGCCCTAGGCTCCTGATCTAGTGTGTGAAGAAACGCCGAACGGATCACGTTGAAGAAGGGGTTACTGCATGTGAATATTAAAAATCTATCGTTAATTCGACTCGTTTGTGTTTTAGTACTAGCTCTACATTTAATTTTTGAAAACAAATCTCATTTCAGATGAAAAATTCTCCCGCAGTAAAGTCTGTAACTTTTGTATACGTAGTCTTCGAGTGCCATTGGTGGCCTTGTAGGGTTATACTATGACGACGGTTAACTGAAACAGCCGCGGGCAGCCAGCGCATTGGTGCTAACACTGTGAACACAACATGTTGTAGGGTCGGATGGATTGTCGCTTTGTGGTGGGGCTCGGATGAAACAGACGCGCGCGTTAGAGAGTGTGATTCGAACGCATCCGACCGCACACTTTCTATCAACACACATTTCATGCCCAATTAAACCGTACATACTGTATATAGCTACAGGAGTTTCACATAACTCGTCACTTTATCATCTTGTATGAAACCAGGACGTCTTAAGGCTGTCGGAACGCTCTAAATTTTGTTTGTGCTGAGACCCAGCGGTAAGGGTCGTGGTAGGCAAAAGACATATTGTGGGTGTGTCCTTCTTTAGCTCTGTCTTGCTCAAATCATCCGCACGTTTCAATTTTTGGCTGGTGCCAACTACGAGGCTAAAAAAATTTTTTGCAAGGGTGCCGCTGTCAACTGATTACTCTAATTTTTGGAAATATTTTGAAGATTTAAAAAACTTTTCCGAAAAAGGAAGAGTCACTTTAGGTTTGTGATGGAACAGTTTTGTGAAATAAGTACGAATAAGGTCATAGTGTGACATTGAAAAAGTGTGTTTTTTTTAGCACAATTAATGCCAAATTTTTTCTAGTAAATCGTACAAAAATTACAAAAGTAGTCCATTAGAGACCTAGATTTGTCCTTTACCTTCCTTATAGAGAAAGAATTTTTGCAGAATGTTGACGAATAAGTCTACAATCAGTTGACAGCCGAAGCTCTATTTTTGGCTTAAATTCAGAACGTTCCGACAGCCTTAAGCTGTTTAGCGCTTGTGAGTTATAAAATAATACACCTTATAGACAAATAATAGGTTCGGTTTTATTATAAGTTTTGAGAAACTTAAGTTGGCTTTCTTATCTTTTATTATACAGAGTAGCTGAAATTTGAAAAGTTCGGCAGCATCTCGATAGTATTATTAGCAAAAAAAAATATGTTTCAGATAAAAGTTAAGTTTTAAAAGTGCTTTACTGCCGTCGCTGGTTTTAATATTTCACGCTATATTAAAGTAGATTAATTATAAAAGACTCAGGTCTCAAGGCTATGCTTCATTTAGTCCAACATGTAACGTGGTTTCTTTATGAAAAAAAGGTTATATTACAATATAGAGATTATGCTCTAATTATTTCCAATATTAATAATATTTAAAAGAAAGAAGCAGGAACGTTTTAACAAAGGATATATATTTAATTCAAAAATGACTTTATAATAACTCTAACAAACAAGAAAAAAATGTCGATTACACAAAAATGTTCTTCAAGTTAATAATCAATGATAATGTATTATTTCAAGAATGTTTAATATACAAACATAAAAATAGATTTACGTTTTATTTGGAAAAAATTGATAAGAAACTTTAGGAACTGAATAGATTACGAACGGAAGATCGCTCTCTGAGAAACGGCTCTCGGTCAGTATTTATAGATACTCAATGACCGAATTCTTCAATTATATAATGAACGTAAACCAATTTGATCTCTGTCGGATCACAGCTAGTAATCATGTAGGTATTACCGATTGCGGTCTGACAGGATATTTAAGAGACACAAAACATCAATTAAATTTAGATAGATATATAAATGTATAAAAAATGAAGTCGCTACAAACAGTTAAGATGATCCTATATGAAACTCATTTTTTTAATTATAATATGTAGTATTTGAAAAATTAAAATTAAAGAACGCTCCGATTTGATCGCACTACGGATGATCGAATTATGCTGAAATGGTGGTGCAATAGGTCTTTGTGACGGCTCAAGTAATAGGAAGCCGATAAAAATGCAATTAGTTTTTTTAACTCTTAAAATAATTAACGCATTTAAATAAAACGTAGTCTATAACAGTTTTGGAATCATAAGGAATATTTAAAAAAAAATAAAAATTCAAAATCTATCAAATAGTTTTTATGTAAACATACATCGTTACCAGCGTTGCCAGATTTTTTTTTTTTGCCAAGTCGGGATTTTGGAACTTTTTGAGTGAAAAAAGCGGGATTCTTTCGTCGAAAGCGGGACATAGTAAAAAAACCTATATAATCAGAAGTTTTTAAATATTTATCTTTTTATTTGAGTTCAAATTAACGTGGCAATAGATAGCAAAAATAGCCATAGAACATGTATTTTACTAAAAATATGATATTTTAAATCAGATTTACCCTATCGTTAAATAGTTGAGTCTTATTCGTCTTCTGAATAAAAAAAAAAATAAAAAAAACAGGAATCTAAATCAAATAAGTTTTATTCATTAGAAATTGCAACTTAATACAACAAGAGAATAATTATTTACGCACGATCGAGTTATCCCCGAAAAGCGGGACTGAACCTGTCCCGCGCGGGACATTTAATTTTGATTTAAAAATCGGGACGTCTCGTCAAAATCGGGACGTCTGGCAACGCTGATCGTTACATACATACGAAGAATTTTATGTAATAGTATAGATGAAACATGCTGACACAGTGTAACATAAAATAGTTAAAAAATCTTCTGGAGATTTGGACAATATTGTTAAAAATTCAACTAAAATGGTTTTGTTTCTTTTTGACCAAGGGTGTGTGGATACTTGTGATTCACCTGTTCATTGCCTGCGTGCATGACAATATACAGGCACGTTGTATAGTAGGTATAGAGTTTGTATTAAATAATATTTCACTAAGAAAAATCCATCGACCAAAAATGGAATTACGAACCGTAGCATATATAAAATGAGAATTGGAAAATGTAAAACAAAATCATTTTTCCGATTACTGTAGCAGAGTCCGATAGGCATTGAAAATCCTTTTGTACTTTTATTATTTTTCTATTTTAAAATATAAGTGTGTATAAAATACGGACACATAGGTGTTTGAAGTTAATTTTAAATCGAAATGGTAATAATAGCATAAAACGAAAGAAATAAAAACCGCCAATGTAGAGGAAAAAAATTATAATGAACCGCACCCTCATAAGCTCAAATAAAAAGTATAACTTCTTTAGTGTTCAATATTATTCCTAAGTTTATTTTTTTTTATGTGAAACTAATTAATAATATTTAGACGTACTTAGCAACACACTATAAACTTCTGTTCTTGTCAGTTTCATATAATTTAGGAGAAAAACTAACTTCCCCTTTTGGGGGTCTATTCAACTTCCCCTCGATTTTTTACTCTTTTCAAATAGATACGTCGCTAAAGAAGTTAAACTTCACAAAGAGATAAATGTAGGGTGTTAGATTACATCTAAGAAGCTGAATTAAGAATCAAATGAAGATAAATACTTGCCACATTCGTAATTAATAATTACTTAAAAAATATTTTTCTAAGTATTTGTTTTGGTATAGCAACAGAAATAATTAGTCAATATTAAATTGAATGAGGTAAATGAAACAGCTGAACGGATTATGATGGCACTTCACAGACAAACGGATATGCTAGGAGTGATTTAGGTTACATGTTAGCCCAAAAAGCTGATAGAATTATTAGTTTTTCATAATTATCTCATAAGCCACAAGAGATATGAAAAACAGTTTTGGACAAAATTTATCGAGACTGCAATTGTACATAAAAAAGGTTTCTGTACTTTATTCCCTACCTCTCGAAGTTTTAATGTAAAATTGATTTCTAACATTGGTTTTATTTTAACACTATTTTGTAACAAAATGAGAAAAATCGTTAATTTTTATTTTAAACGGTTTCTTACATTTCACATAGTTCACTTTAATTGTTATAAACACTATGATACCTAATCTATATTGTATAACATTGTTTCATTTCAATCGTGTACCGCGGATAGCGGCTATTATTTTAATAAATTATTAAATGTTTCTCAGATTTTAGAGTTGTATTCAAATTGACGCATATTTACTTGTTAGGTAATAAAAATACGATAAAAAATGCATGCAACTTCCATATTGCGCACTGTGTACTCTGGCGTGTTCTCTTCACTATACTATACTACTTAGATGCGCAACATATTGTATCGCTACGATGCCTTTGGTTAAGGAAGCTCTAAATTTGCCATGCTGAGATAGGAACTGCGTCACAAAGAATTTCACCTCTCGATGCTGTCGCTCAAACCACTCCGTTATTAATCGCTTTGTTCAGGCCTTCACTTTAGTATTTTGTCATCGGTCCTGCCATGCCTTCAATCAGACGTCAGATTGTAGATGAACATTTTGTCTGACCAAATTTTATTAACTGGATTATATAACATCAGGATACACCTGTATAAAATCGTTGATGCAGTACCTATCCGTAGCTCACTGGCTACGTGTTAAATATACGGACAATATATGTATATATATACCGACTTGCATCACCTGGTGTTATGATGAATAAATGCACTTACAGCATCTTGTACTGCAGCCAAAATACATGTAATCATTGTAGGTTTTCCAATAGAAACTGTCGAATATCACAAGTCTTCATCAATTTTGAAGTTTTTATATAGTTTTAATTTATGTTCTATACAAAATATTGTAGCTTGAATACAGTAATACAATTATTAAAGTATTAAATTTCAATTTAATCTTGCAAAAAGTATTATGATCCGCATATTCATGACGTAAAAAGTAAATAAATGGTAATTTATCAAATTAACCGGTTTGTTTACATAATTTCCAATTTATGATGGCTAATGTAATAAATATCATGACTAAGCCAGTAGAATACAGTGCAATTTTTTGAGTAGTTACTAGCCAAAAGGATGTTTTTTCGTTGAACACTATGACGTACAGAGAGGCCGCGAATAACAGTATTTTATAATTTACACTTAAAAAGTCCATAAATCTTTTAAGATAGTTCTAGCGTGATATAATAAAAAAAAAAACAGTTTTCGACAGATTTTGCTTTTTTTTTCGTAGACCTAAATAACGTTTTTTAATAAATCCCGAAATTTCAGAATTTTTGACCGTTTAGAACGTGAGATAATTAATAACAAAGTTCGCAATTTTCACGGTCAATATGTGAAAATTGCGAACTTTGTTATTAATTATCTCACGTTCTAAACGGTCAGAAATTCTGAAATTTCGGGTTGCATTAGAAAACATTATTTTGAGCCTATGAAAAAAATGAGCAAAATCTGTCGAAAAGTGATTTTTCTTATTATACCACGCTAGAACTACCTTATGTTACATGATGTAGCCTCAACGAACTTTAAATAAGAGACAGACAGGAATTGTCAAATGAAAGGCATAATTTTTTTTTGAAGTTATATACAAAACATTTATATATATAAAAAACAAATTAGTCCCATATTCTTATGGACTTTTTTCACATTTATCATTACGAGCTGTGAATTTTGTAAACAAACCGGTTAATTTGACAAATTTTCGATTATTTATCATATTTACCAAATTTAGTGGTTATTATGTATAATAACCGGGAATTATATATAATCACCGGATTAATCACATTTACCGTGACAGACCCGACTGCAAGTTGCTTTTTGTCGAGTTACGATAGTGCGATCACCCGATGTTCTGGCTGACAGCATTTCATTTTATAATGCAAACAGCCCGGTTGGTAAATGAGAAAATGGCTGTGTCATACTTTCCGCCACTTTGTGTTAATTTCGCGATGAGCAGCCGACAGAGACGAGGACATTGAATGCCATCTTTTTCTTTCTCTCTCCCTCTCTCTCTTTCTGTCTCCAGCCGCCAAGATGCTATCTTCCTATCTTCGAGTATAGAATACGGAGAGTGACAGATTTGAAGAAGTTTGAGATTTTCTAGAGTACCTACAATATTTTACAGAAGGCAACACTAATTTCTAATAAATTCGTTTCTGTTGGTTGTAATAAATCGTTTGAAATTTGCAAACGTTGTTCTCAATTCTGTCACGTGTTTGTACGGTCATAATTGAGCAGACGACACGGCGCCTTTTAAAATAGTCGGACCCAGGTGTAAAAAGCGTTTGCCTAAAAAAAAAAAAGTACTGTGCATTTTGTGACTGAAAGATGTTACTCGGTGCAGTCATGTCGTTGTATAGTTGCCTACTAATTTAGAGTAACGGGGGCTATGTAGTCTGGCATCTTTAAAAATTATTTTTTCACATTGTCTATACTTACATTTGTATATATTATTTTTCCATTTATAAAGTAACCCATCGAACATTAGTGCAATTTTTGCTGTGACTTGCGATACTAACGGCATGTAAAATGTTAAGGCCCCAGTACACAGTGGTCTGTAGTGGGCCATGCTTTGCAATGTGCAACTGTAGGCCACTAGCACTTGGCGTTCATACAATGGCCTATGGCTCATTTCTGCCTGGCGAAGCACTTGCGATGGACGTGGAAGTAATTATGGCCGCGGCTATTTATTTATATACTGTTTACAAGTATTATAGTATTATAAACCTAAAAGTCTCTTCATTGCTCTAGGATACTGACATTTTGGGCGATTAAAAATTTAAATAGTATAGCACGCAACAAAAAAAGTAGGTACCTATCCCGGACAATGGGCCACTCTGGGAACACCACAGGCCACGCTACACCACGATTCCTTTGAAGTGTGTCAAAAAAACCGACAACAAATGGATTGCGCACCACGATTCACAATTGTCCGCCACTACAGACCACTGTGTACTGGGGCCTTTATGTGCGTATGTGGTTTGAATTTCTGTCACCAGATACCGCAGTATTTTATGTCAAATCTGAATACTTCTCAGGCGATGTGATGATTAGATACCTTTTATTGTTGGATTATAGTCTTTGTTACTTGGACTAACGTGCTCTAACATAAGTCGAGAATTTCATGACGTCAGGATTCAGAGCTGAAGCGTTTTTGTGTGACGAACAGATCCAGAAATTGTCTATTTTATTGTTCTTATCTAATGCGTTGACAGAAACCTCTGTCCATAGTCATAGCTCTAAGATCTGCATAGCCACAACAGAATGACGGAGCTAAAATCACAACGGCGCTGCCCGGAAAACTTGTTTTTCTTTATTATTTTTCATCGTAACGCGATGTAATAGCTTGTTGCGGATGGATGGATAATATTATGTATTACACACAGATTGACGCCTCTACGCCCCATGCTGCCTTCTTACTCGTTTAATTCGTGTATCGGAGACATATCGTGGCGTTCTGTAACTATTCTGTGTCTGCAACTGTTAACTACGATCTAAAATTATTTGTATCTATATAGAGAATGTTCAGAAAGCCTCGAAACGCTGAAATATCTCTAAGGAATGGTGTTTTCTTGGAAAATGTTCCGAATAAAATTTTCTCAATTCTTATTTTGGTGACAAAAATTTCCCCCCTCGTGATGCAATGGCAAACCCTATTTTTCTCTATTAGAAAAATAAGGTTTGCCATTTGAAATTTTACATTTGACCCCAGCTTCCCGCGGGGGCACCCCGAAGAGAGAAATTTTTGTCAGCAAAATAAGCGTTGCTTAGAATTGAGAAACTTTTATTCGGAACATTTTCCATCCCTTTGAGATATTTCAGCGTTTCGGGACTTTCTGAACATTCTGTTTATAAAAGGCGATGTATGTATGTATGCTATCTCACCGCACGTTAGTGTACATATTATTTTCTTGCATATTCATTTTCCAATTAAGTAGTTAATTTCGCATTCATTTCACACTTTTTGAACTAAAGTGAGCAGCTAAGAAGTATCTTTCAAACAAAACAAACGGCATCAAAATTGGACCATCAGCCACAGTAAAGATAGCCACAGTTAAACACATACACACACTTCACACAAATACAAAATGGATGACACCCCGTTTTCCGTCCAGGATTAAAAATGGCAGCATAACAGGGTACAGAATACTATATCCATTGTAATTTCTATTGCATATTCCAACAGCACAGTTATATAACTTTGTTGATATGTTAACCGTCGTCGCAGTCATAATTTAAATTATTTGTTGTGATACTATGCATAGTACTCTGACACAGGTCTCGCGTTAAGAGAGCGTCAAAATGTTTTGAGCTTGTTATAATTACAGCCCTCGTATATAAAATTTTATTTCTAGTAAATATCACAATGATTATTCATAATAAGTATTAACAGAAGTTTTATTATGCCGCAAAACAGCAAAATGGTCTGTTGTGTATCCAGGGCGTAATGAGTGATATTATGACGAGTAAGTGACATTAGATTAAAACGAGTGCTAGATAGTTTTAATAATCACACGAGTCAATATCATTACGTCCGAGATATATACAGTATTTATTGTTCGTGCACCCTATAAAATAGTTAATTTTCACTTTATTTGTTTTTGCAATGTATTCATTTAGCAAACTTCACTTCTAACAGTAAATTGTAGGCCATTGGTGCGCGCATGCAAAACAAACATAGCTAAGCATAAATTACTATGGAATTGGCTAGAGCGACTACTTTTGTTTTACGCTAAGCACTAGTGTTAAACGGGTCACGCATGAAAAGCAGATATTTTATAGGGGGTAGGACAATTTTTTTTGTTATTATTTTTTAAGTATATTTCGCTGTATCTCATTGCGTTGCAATTAATCCGGAGCAGCTATGACGATTTCGGTAAATGTGACTGTTTTCGTTTTAACTTCACGCTGCTACACTTCAACGCGTGATGTATTTTGAAAAAAGTATGTTGAAAGAAATGTAGGTCATTAAAATTATTAATTGCTACTTCGCGAAGTGCATCGCGGCGAAATCACTGGTTCTAGATTGTTTGGTGGTAGATTATAGACGCTCAACATCTAAGGTCATCAGCGTCACTAATTCTAGACAAAGGGTACATCGGTGGAAGAGTTTATATTTTCTCAACTTACAACTTTTTCAGAATTTAACAGCCAAATTGATTTTTATTACAATGCATTTTTCTTCTCTTTAATAAAGTTTTATTCTATGAAATTTCGCTAATCGTATAGTTTTGTTTCAGGGTACTTTATAACGTTTATATATATAAGTGAAGTTTAAATATTATGTATCGTTTCTTTTAGGGGAGGAGGGGTAGTTATCATAAGCGTTTCTATTATGTTATCATGAAGCGTAGATAAGTTTTGATACAATATTACTTTACATCTTATTAAGATATTAAAATAATTGGAAAAATTGTGAGCATATTTAAAACGAAGTTATGTTACGTAAAATACAGCAAAGCTGGTTTATGAAAATACTATGATCTGTTATGAGAGAAAATAGCGTAAAATACGTACGTAGTATTTGAACAACCCCAATAGAATTTAAATTTTCAACAAAATGCTTCTAGCTCTGAAATAATTGCATTATTTATGTATCAGCGTTTAAATTAACATTTTGATATTCGCTTTTCAAGCGACCTCTGTATGCACACATAATATACACCCCAACACAAATGCCAGTATATTTAAGTGAAATTGGATTTTAATTGAGTATATACTAGCAGACACCTTGTTTATTTAATTTTAATGTTTATTTTTAAGCAACTGTTTTACTGGATAAATGATGTTTTGACGGCAAGTGTGGTGTTTTATTTTCCGACAAATAATATTAAACTTCTTAAATAATTTCCCTGAATTTAATTTAAAATTAAGACATTAAACAAGCAAGTACTTATCATTTATTATTTTCGCTTGAATTTTGATTTAATTTGCTGTGTTTTAATTCATAGGAAACTTATTTTTTATAAAATGTCTGAGTTTCATGTCTGTACAGCGGTAGTAAAATGACCGTTTTAAAGTAAAATAAAAGTAATGCGATTTTACCAATCGATGGTTATATCTGTATCAGTTGTCAATTGTCATTTTAATCCATATGAGTGATAGAGAAACAAAGTAGGTTTTGTCTTTGTAAACAATCCTCAATATGGTCGAACTGTCAGTTATATAAATATTATTACCGAGCTGGGTAGAGTAGTGGTACAGCACTCGCATTCGGGAGGTACGGGTTCGATTCCCGGCAGAGGCAGATGTGGCTGGGACTTTTTCCTACTGCCTCTCGCCGAGAAACGGTAATTCCTCTACCGGCCATCTTGATTGAGGTTTTCCATGGTTTCCCTCAATTAATTCCAGATAAATATCGAGATGGTTCCTTATTTACGGTCATGGCCGATTACCTATCAAACTCCTAGTTCAAAAATTACCTACCTTATCCTAATTTCCTATAATTCCTTCATTCGCCCATTGCTAATATATATAAGTTGAAGTTTTAAAAAATGTAGAAAATAACGGGAGGTGGTAAATGGAAAATAGTAATGGTGCGAATGGCGTCTGTTATGACATAAAGTCGCGAAACGGACGTTAAACGCATTATTATTATTATTATTATTATATAAATATTACTATTTTTATAAAGTGTTAACACTAATATATCTGGTTTTCATGCCTGTATAGCGGATAATGTGTTCTTGCATAGCGGGCTAAGCATTATTACCCACGCGGGAGCGCGGGATCATATATTCGTCGCCTATCGTTTCGCAGAATATTAACTGTTCCACGCGTGATTTCACTCCTCTTCCGCATAGGCACACTTTCGTTGGTCAGACAGTAACTTGGGCTACCAACTGATAGTGTACCAAGTGTCATCAGTGCTATTTGTATAAGTAGCCATACAAACATTTTGAAAAATGATTAGTCTCTTTTGATATCATAAAGTATTAGAAAATTTTGTAAAACTTATCAAGAAGACGAAATTGTAGATTCATAGATAATGATTCGATCTTGGGTACTTGGACAGGATGAATAAACAAATGTTATGATTTCAAATGCTGCATTTCGTTGATATTTTGCAACTTCTTTAGGCAATATTTAAGGTTAACATCCTTGTGAAACTTCCATAGTCCATAAAACTTAGTCAAGCGAATATAAAACAAGTTATCACAAATATGAGACGTAATTTTAGCGTAAATATTCCTTCCATTATTAATAAATATATATATATCGTAGGATAACTGAAAAAATCAGATCTTTGCGAAAATCCTAGGAAGACTGCAAAAAACCGGGTAACTGGAATCCGGTTTTTTGCAAACATCATAGGATTTTCGAGAAAATCCGATTTTTTTAATTATCCTACGACATATATAAAAAACCCGGGTCGCAGTGCCAAAACCCTGCCGACAATATAGTGTATTTGCTTGTGTAGGGCCGTGTGGTTTTATACTTTTATTATATGAAATTAAGTTTGTTTTTGGGCAAAATGAAAAATTTAACCCCTAAATACACCCCCTAAAATAACATTTTTTTTCTTAATTGTAATATTATTATCAATCTAACGTCTACACCGAATTAAATACATCCTTCAATAAATAAGTCACTATCTGCAAACTAGTGTTTTCATAAAATTTGTAAATCCGGTCCTGTCGGGCCGATTTTATTAAAATTGTGGGGACACTTTTTAATCACTACCAGAGGGTTAAATTTCAATTTTGAAACGATTCGGAGAATTTTTTCGGTATTTTGGGGCCCAAAAACAGTTTTCAACCCCTAAAAACTACCCTTAAAATAGCCCGATTAGGCCCATTTTAAACAGGCTTCTTGCGGTGATGGGTTTCAACACGTGGCCCAAATTTCGTTGAAATCAATTAACTCTTTCGAAAGTTATCGCGCGTACACATATATATATATATATATATATATATATATATATATATATATATATATATATATATATATATATATATATATAAACATTTTTAAAAATGGTGCCAACGTGTTTAGGAGGTTATGAAACGTCGAGAAATTTTGGTCCGACCCCTAGGTCCCGCCATCCGACCGACGCCAATAGTGTATGTTGCCTTATGGCAAATACACTAATAACAAGATATTTACGTCAAATGCAGTACCCACGATCCTTAATCATTATTTAATAACATAGATACAAAATAATCTTAATTTAATTGTACATAGAGTTCTATTCTATTTATATGTATTGGTGAAATTATATAAGTTGAATTGTTTCATTATTTTAGCTAATGTGAACAAATTAGCTTTGAGATCGTGAGAACACATTGTGTAATTAAAAAAAATAGTTAATTTTTTGTATAAACAATTTCACAAAGGTTCTTATATCAAGTTTCACTAATTTTTCTTATTCAGCTGGATGTACAATTCTGATTTGCAGAATCGCTTTTGTCGTTTTATTTCTTATAGCGAATCCTTCACAGTCATTGAATCATTTTATTTTTATGTTGGCACAGAGTAGAAGGCTAGTTGAATATGCATAACCCTCTTAGTTATCGTCTATTCATGCTAAACATCGCGCTAACTTCTTATAGCGTCGCCCGCCGCCGAGCTAACTTAAAAACTTCTCTATATTTATCACCTTAATATCAGATATTATACGGGGTGTATACTGTACAATCGTTTTTGTTAACTGTATACACAAAAAAAAGTATCCTATGGTTTTGTTGAATTTTGCGTAAAAACGTGCTTATTTGTGGTTTTCTCAACGACTCCGCTAAAAATAGATACATCATTTGTGGTGGAAGTCCCGGTGTTGGTGGTGGGAGAACGTGATTTTAACACATTTTTTCATACAATTTAAAAATTAAAAAAAATATTTAAGAAAAAATAAAAAACGTGCTTTTATTCAATTTACTGAAACATATAAAACACGTTTCTATCTATTTTATAACTTTTAAAAGCGTGAGATACAATATATTTCATTGAATTCATTGAGTGCTCTACGCTTTTAAACATTATAAAATTATTTTCCGCTTTTAGTACACTGTAATAAAAGCTTATTTTTTATTTCATTTTAAAGCAGAATATTTTGATAATTGTTGCTTTAATATGCCAAAATTTTGTTTGTTTTTTATCCACATCATCGCTGGCATGTGGAAAGTCAACTGTGTTTATAATCGCCTGTATAACAAGGTGTGTATTATTTCGCTTGTTCGTTTTTAGTTTGTTACAAAAAGTAATTTAAAAAAAATATACAAAGTTGAAAATGAGGAAATTTTCAAGATGTGAAAATTAACATGTATTGAAAGCTTGTGTATACGTTTTGTACGCAAAATGTACTTTATACAATGTTAAATAATATATGCAGTGTATTTTTATACATGTTTCGTACACAAGGAGCTTGTACGAGAGAAGTTTTTTATTGGTTTAATTCAGTTATAAAACTGTGAATGTTGGAGACATGAATAGCTGTAATTTAGTATTTTTTTCGTTCTTTAAAGATTTTTTTATTATTATTTTACATCATTTACAAGTACGTATTTTATATTATAAAATATATCTTTAAGTGGGTACTTTTTATTTTATATTTTTTGAAGAATATTAATTAAAAATTAAAATCAAGTTTTCAGTTTTAATGAATTATTTAACGTAGTATTACCGAAATAAGTGAACTGATTCAAGAACATATTCTAAATTTGTTGTTAAATTTTTTAATTTGTTAATATTAGGGTAACAACTACTTTTTGAAATCAAATTTTAGTATACATAATACTTTTAATGTCATCATTTTTACTTTCGCGTGTCGGAAAAAAATTGAATTTGAGGTTTTAATGAACTACACGTTTTTAAATTTCTTGTACCTACTCCAAAAAGTTGTTTTTAAAAATGTCGGCTGGTCAACTAGTCTGTCTATCTTTTATCTATGGGTGCACCGAAGTAGTGCGACTAGATTATTATTTTCTGTTGAATGCTTTTTTTTTGTAAACAGCACACGAAATGAACTGTATACTAGTTTACGAATTTTGTTTTTTGGATGCATACAATTATACGTTTTATGCGGCATCGCAATCATTGGATTACTTAATATTGTTTTCTTGTTTACTTCTGTTATTCCGCTATGACTATCTGTTTTTTTTTCATGAGAAGTGGCGATTTATTGTGGAAAGATAAAACGCTATGTGAATCAAGAGTTGCTGATTTATCAACACTCATAAAATCAAGGTGATTTACTAGATTTTGTTAATTCAATCTGAAAAAAATGTCTGCTCGTCATTTTAGTACCACCGATAATTCAGTATAGCTTTGTATTTTTTCTCATAAATTTTATGCTTGATTTGGTAGGTGTATTTTTTGAAAGATAAGAAATTTGGAGGCGTTAGTGAAATAAACTATATTATACCATAATAACAAAAACACACTAAAAGAACACACCCACACAACACACTTTGCTTCAACTGGGGAATGTCAATGCGGCGGGTCATTTTTTAGGCGCGACCTAAAGCATTAGTTGGAAGCGCATGTCTGTGAATCTGTCACGCTTTGTTGTGACATGTAGGTATAGCCCAAATGACTAAACCGAAAAAAAAAGTTTTTTGTTCGATTTGTCTCCGGATCCATTTGATCTTTATGTTGCCCGATTTTTCAATTTCTCTCCCAGAGGGGAACAAATAAAAAAAATCATTGTCTGTTTCATTTTAATTTGAAACGAACGAGGAGAATTTTTTGGTATGGAAGATAACGATATGGTCCTCGTAAAACAAAACTTGCTGCATTCTATTATAATTAAGTGATTTTTTTTCTTCCAAATCAGTTTTGAACGGCTTCCACATATTTCATCTTTTTGAAATTTGTACACATATTATATATTCCCGTTGACAATACATGAATCAATCGTTTTTAGAGCTTAGTAATGAATAAATTTTAATAAAATGACATTTTTTCAATGGATGGTAGTAAAACTGGTATGTTATAGTAATATTAAGTGGTTTGATATTACGATTTTAATGCTTCAATTCAAATAATACTTGACAACTATACCTACTTAAAAATTGGATCGAATCGAACTTTTTTATAAAGATAATATGTTAATTCTGCAATGCTTCAGAACGAGCTATATAATTGTTGTAAACATTCATTGTTACAATGCTAAATTAGAAAAAAAATATTTTTTGTCCACTGTCACCGTCGGGACTTAAACCCGAATCTTTCCACTTTCGCGGCGGAATGAGTTGATCAATTACTCCACGGTGCGATATCTTAACAGTTAATGCGTCACAATAAAGCAATTGTAACATTAAATTCACTACATGCGAGAGCTGATTATTTCGCTAGGTATCGCTAGACAAGAATCATCACAGCAACGAGAGTATGAATGAATCAAGTAAATTTCCATTTTTAAGGTTGGATTAATGATTTAATAAAATAAAAAATGGAAATTTACTTAATTCATTCATACTCTCGCTACTGTGATGATTCTTGTCTAGCGACACCTAGCGAAATAATCAGCTCTCGCATGTAGTGAATTTAATGTTACAATTGCTTTATTATGATAAATTAACTGTTAAGATATCGCACCGTAGAGTAATTGATTAACTCATTCCGGCGCGAAAGTGGAAAGAGTCGGGTTTAAGTCCCGACGGTGACAGTGGACAAAAAATAAAAATTTTCTAATTTAGCATTGTAACAATGAATGTTTATAACAATGTTTTATAAAGGTCTCCAATTTCTTTTTAAATCAGTTTTTGCAAATTTTTTAGTAGACATGCAATAAAACCAATGCCAGTAGATGGTCAAATTATAACTGAAATTTCTGGTTTCTTGATTTCTATTTACTAACGGAATTATTATAAACAGTCCAATTTGGACGTAAGTGCGTGGTTAATACGTAAACATAAAGACGCAAATAATAAAGAGGCACATAAAATACGGCTTGGCGTTGTTGTAGAGTTAAAAGGGTTAAGAACATTAGGTTGCGGTTAAACACATAACCGTCAGTGCGGCGCACATTGTGCCGACGCTAATTTTCACAATGCAGAGCACATAATATAATGTCAGTGGCGGTCGGTTTGATATTTTTTTTCACGTTTCATATTTTTTCTATCATTAGATATTATGTTCCATAGCACATATATTTTTTCCTAGTTTAATAATACAGTAAAACCTGTGTACACTAACCACTTACGGTTCTCGATAAGAGTGGTCATTGTATGCAGGTGGTCAATGTACAGAGAATGAAAGGTAGTATGGGAAATGTAGGTGTAATTAAGCCGGTTCCTAGAAATACTGGTCAATGTAGAGAGGTGGTCAAATTACAAAGGTGGTCATTTGTACAGGTTTTACTGTATTACTTAAAATTAATTGTTAATTTAACATCATTTATTCTAGTAACAAATCCGTCTTTGCTATGAAAATTTATTTGCGTGAGGTTTGATTATTCTGTTAAAATAATTAAAATAACTTACTTATCTATATCAGATGTTCATTTGAAAAAAAAGTGTACAGTGTCAGCTCCGACGCACGACAGGAGTTTACTCCTTACGAACGATTATAAAATAAATAGATTAGTGATTCGAAATCTCCTGACGTGCTACAATGAAAAATTGACGAAAACCACGATTTTTGATTTACTTTTTAGGGCAGAAATATGTTTTTTGAAATTTTTAAGTAGCAAGCCAGATTTTGTGATGTTTAATGCTTAATATTAGCTAATAAAAAAAGTAATAAAAACAATATTGCGACCACAGTTCGAAAACTCCCGAGAAAGTGAAATTGCAGTTTCTGAGCGGTCACCACTAATTATTAAAACAAGAAAATAATTTAACAACTAACTTCATGGTGTCTCATTTTCGCTGCATGCACAATTTCCGTAACAGCGAAAATTTCACCCTCAATGCGCCAAAACAAGTATAACTACAAATCAATACGATAATTAGAAGTTGGCTACATTCGACTTCCAAGATTTGTTTATATATTTAGTTAGTAACAGATGAAGCTGAAAAAAGCGTTTTAAAAAATCAACGTCCGATATATGAGAAATAAAGTGATTGTCATTTTAGAGTGTAGAGTATAATTTATTATAAAGTGTGAACCGCATTATTGACTGTCTCGCATATCGCAGATCCGATTCTCAAAATATCTGGTCACGAGTGAAAACTTCGATTTTAGGCTTTAACGACGCGACATGACGAGTCGACATTGGTTCATGTTGTACATACCATGTATACGACACATCGCTATCTTCCTCACAGTTTTATGTTTTAAAGAGAACGCCCCAACACCTACCATGCATGCCACATTATATTCGAGAGCAATTTGCGCCAACACCGACTCTGCGAATACAGGACCGAATTATCTAATTAATACACATATGTTGACATTGTTTTTGCTGCGAGTGTAACGTATTTTACAAGCTTTTATTCAACTTCCCACGTTTGTCAGTCAGTCAGTTTGGGGTTAAATATTGCATGTCGGTTTTGATCACTGCCACTTGATCTGTTACTTTTGAAATTTTACAGACATTGTAAAAATATGAGGGATCAGAGTGGTCTCTGATATTTCTTGTAGAGTTTAAGTGACCAAGGAATATCAAATGATTATTCGTATCTTTTACTACAAAAGGTAAATCAATTTGGATTATTTTAATTAGCGGAAAGAGGCACTAAATACATGATTTCTGGGACTCGCGGTGTAGATCAACTTATACTAAAGTAACTGGACGTTCGGTAGCGTATATTGTAGTTATTTTTATAATTTACATGAGTGCTGAGGATAGAGTATGGTTGTGGCCTATCTCTATCCTTTTCTGTTTAAGTTTTCGGTATTATTTTGAGAGAAATAGGGTTTGGCCACATTCATTTTTAATAATAATAATAATAATTCTTTATTCAAGATTGCCATTATGACAAAGAAAGCGTCAGTAAATTACATAGTACAATAATTAAATACAGGAAAGGTCATACGGGCATTTTTCTAATAAATACTCTGTAACTTTTTTTTTTAAATAGATTGTAGCTTTCCACATTCGTAACCTCTGGTGGAAGACTTTCGTAAAATTTCATAGCAGAGTAACGAGGTCCTTTGATATACAGGGTGAGGCGGTGCCCCGGTACACCGTGATTAAGATGTCCCCGTGTATTATAATCATGATCCGGCAAATGTTGATAAAATAAATGCTTGTTTTTAAAAAGAAAGCAAACAGACCTTAGTATGTAAATTGCATATATTGTCAAGATTCTATTCCTAACGAAAGCTGGCTTACACGACTCAGCAAACTTAAGATGGAATATAATTCTTAATATTTTTTTTTTGCAATATGAACGCGCTTGTGATAGATATCTTTTTCTTTCGGAGGTCCAGTAAGTACAAGTCAATTAACTATTAAAAAAATGACGACATTTTTTAAAACAAAACTCTGCAGTTAGGGTTTGCAATCCCGCAGTCTTTTTTTTCCAGCTGTAAATTTGCGGTAAATTTGTCTTTACAGCGGGATCCCGCTGTAATTCCCGCGAGAGATTTAAAAATATATTTATATATGAAAATAATGCTATTATTGTGGAATGTTTATATTTAATCAAAAAAAATATAATTCTTGGTATGTAGAAATCAAACAGGTAAGCATTATATACCGATGCACATTAAAAACTATGTTTATTAACTATTATCTAAGAATTAACAGAAATTAGCATATCAATAACATATGATATGACTTTTGTTACTTATCCATAGATATTATTGTCTCTATTTACCTAACGTACTTCTTGCTGATTAGTAAATTTATAAACTTCTAAAGAAATAAAAAAAAAAATTGCTGACACTAGAAGTCAAAGAGATCGATCAACCGACAATTATTAATTGGTAATATTTATTTAGTCAACTATAAATACGTAACGACTAACGAACTTACCGTGTATTTAAATTTTAAAATTGTGCGTATAAATAAACATCTAACAAATCAGAATTAAAATATAACTTCGTGTTAAAAAAACCAAACAAAAAATCACAAATCATGAAAATAAAAGTTACTTATTATAATATTAAGAAGAATCGCAGGATTGTGGACAAAAATATTAGATTGAATTTTCTGTATGTACCTGAAAAAGACAAAAAAGTTCAAAAAATTTCCCGCGCGGGATTTACAGCACACATGCGGGAATTCCGCAGGTCTCTTGGCATGCGGGAAACCGCTGTAATGCGGAATGCGGGATTGCAAACCCTATCTGCAGTTTGTAGAAAGTGTAAAGTAGAAGATTTGAATCAAGACCGGTGCTGTAATAAGGGCGTAAGTGGGTGGTGACGACGGCGATGTCAGGGCACTTTCACACGCATACACACACCGTTGTAAATGCATATACATAGTATTGTGCGCCCGTTGTCTCTAGCCACACGTGCACCCCACGGGTAACCCCACACCCAAATAACTTCTCGGCCTCCCGACCTCTCGGCACACTACAGCACAGAGCAGTGGAGATATAAACTATAAACCCACACCATAGTCCTGGCGACGACGGTACAAACTGTGGCGCGTTGCTCTGCTGATAAGACTCCCTTGTATAATAGGATTTACTGTGGAGAACATAATGGTCTATTCTGTGCGCCGTTTTCTTATTCTTTTCGTCGAGATAAAAGTGTTGAAATGTTCAAGATATGGTTGGTAGTTATCAGACATGCCGCATACACAGCAACAGCAGCACCACCACCGTCACTGCTTTGCCGCTGCACGCCGCGAAACCGGAAATGAACGAACCTGAGCCGAGGCGCGATAGTGTGCCGGCTCTACCCTATACACATATACCGTCGCAACTGTACAGCAGTGGTATGAGTTGTTACCCCGATTTACTCTATATACATTGGTACCAACCTACTAACAGAAATATACACATAAACGATACGTATGCTCTGTGTGCACAGGGGCGTTATTTTTGTCGCTAATTTGTTGGAAATTTGCCTTTTTTTCTTTACTACTTCTGGTGGTAAAACCATAAACCTTTAAAAACACTAGGCCTTAAATAGAAATTTTGTATTCTGACCAATTAAAAAAATTCTTCAAAATTTAAGTCGCATAAAATCATTCCGAATAAATTGTCATTTGATATCGGCCAACATAAAATATATCGTAAAAAATCTTCAAATATTAATTAGCATCCAAAAACTTGAAGTGTATTATTAAACTATTTGAAAAATTAGTATTCTTTCGCTCGGTAAAATAATGTGAAATTTTCATTTGTGTCGCCACTGAAAATATTGGCTTTATCAAATTGCAGAAGAGTGAATGAGACAAACACTGGTGAGAAGTGTTGTCCTTTTCCACCATCCGTGGTCGGTATAATAGACAACAATAATGTTATCTTTTATGTTTTTCACTCACGCTTTTTGTGCGCTCGTTAATTTTCTACTCAGAAGGTTTTGTATTTCTCACAATGACAGAAATATAATGGCCTTCGTCGTTTTCTGCCGCATCCTCGATACGCTTTGAATACTCTAGAACTATTATAATCCTGCACCGAATCAAAAAGAGTTGTTGAACATACAGAAGATAATAGAACTAACTAAATATTGCGTCCTTATCGTAGTCGATATAACGACATTTGGTAAACACGGTCGGTATACTATTTTTTTAAATATCTCTTTTTGTCGTTATATCGACTACGATATGGACGCAATATTTAGTTAGTTCTATTAATCAATGCGTAACGCAAACTGAGAAAAATCTGTTCCCTTGCATAATAGCAGTCTTTTATAATGGTAGTGTAATCGTTGTTGAGTGATATTCATAAAAATAGAATCAAATTGTTTAACCGCTCTTTATTCATAATTACTGACATGCGGTATTTAATGATATCGTTTACTAACAGCTTGCGTAATTGTTGCGACTATGAATGGATGACCGTAGAAAGCAAGCAAACCAATTCACAGCTCTCAACTTTCAAATGCAACTTGAAAATTTGTGCAATCATAGACGTCGCACGACTTCGCAGTATTTGAACTATGATGTAGGGATGCAAGAAATCCGAACGACAAAGGCTATTTCAAGGTTTTTGCATCCACATAAACGGGTCCACATGATTCATTTTTTAAACACTAATACCGCTGATGTTTCGGACGTGTCGGTATTATTATTATTGATATTATTTTGATAAACATTAAAGCAGCTCACTAAACGAAGGACAAAAGTTATTTATTTAAATTCTCAAATTCTGAAGGTCTGCAAAGTAGCGCGCACTCTACGTACGAATGAGCTGTCTATCAAATTCGAAGGAACTTCTTTAACTTTGCGTTCGCATTAATATATTCCGTGAATTGAACCATGGTAAAGTTAGACTCGGTTACACAGAGTCGCTGGAAATATAGTAATATTATTCCTCTCTCTAAGTGGACACCCTATTACCCTGAGTAACTTTTTGAATTTGGATCTAACTACGCCATTTCTAAAGGCTCCTAGATATTATTTATTATAAACGATCATAAATGGATCATAACCGTCTGTCATTGATGTTTCTAAAAATAAAAAAATCATATAAAAGAAGCTAATAATTCAATTTGTACCGACAATAGTTTTGCATTGAGTTTTCACTGTGTATACGTGCATCAGCTATATTATATATACCTACTTCTTTATATAGCTTATTACAATATTTCACGTATATTTGAATAAAAATATCAACGCGAGCACATTTATATTGTTAAAATCAACAAACAGTTCTTTTGTTTGTATTATTTTCCTATTTCAACTTTTTTTTGGGATGTTTTAAGCAATTTTTATTTTTCTTTAAAATTATATCATTATAACAGTTTTATATATCATATGTCTGTAGATTTTTGACTTATCGTTTTAATAGCAATATCTTAATAGTGATTTGAATTTAATATTATTTTTTAGTTTTGTACGAACAATTTGTCTGTTGTTAATAATTGGCTATAAGGTATAAAAAAAATTTTTGCGACGGAGAATAACATACATTAAATTTTTATTTAATTTTTCTACTGGTTTTGAAAGTAAAATCAAAATGAACGGAAAAAATACAAATTGTATAATTTTTATAATAGGTGAAGTAGGTAAAAACTGTTGGTTAGATAGAATTAACATAGTGTTGTTCACTAACGTAAAATATTTTTTTGCACGACTCCCTATAATATAGCTGCTTTTCATGCCTGTGTAGCGGTTGTAAAATGACCCATTTCGCGTTAGTGCCTAAAGTAAAACAAAAAAAATTGTAATCGTAGTCACACTGGCATTTCCATAGCAAAATTAGGAATATCCAATTGTAAGCTGCCTACATTTGGAAGTGAACTTATTCAAAATCGATTTGCCAACATTTTTATAAACTTATTTGAAAAGCAACTAATTTATAGGGGATAGGTGCAAAAATATTTATATTATATAGGTCATAAATTGCTTTATCATCCTTGAAGGCGATCTACTGGTTTTGACAATTGTATTATTGAGTCTTATGCTGGGTTGCAGAAAGGATTGTCAAATAATTTGATCTGACAATGACCTTAGATTCTGAATATACATATTTCTCCATAAGAAAAGCATTGTAGAATTTTAATTCAATTCTGTTCGAAAAATGATTGATTGATTGAAATTATATTTTTTTAAACTGTGTATTTAAAATAGGTTTTTTTTGCATATTTTTTATTTCGAAACGAAATTTTTCTTCGCACTTTAATCAAAATTTGACTTGAAAAACAATATTTTTCTATGTAGATCAAGCATTTTTTTTTGCGTGAATAGTCTTGTGTTGTACAAATGACAGGTAGTTTGAATACGACATGCATGTATGAAAACTGTAATTATATATCACAATCTAAGGTCATTATCAAATGCAATTCTTTGACAATGTTTTGTGCAATCCGGCATTAGTGTAAATGTCTTTAAATTTTAGCTATTGTATTATTGCTTGTTTCCGTTTAAAGGTAAACAAACTTGAAAATAATTTTACTCTTAGAACAAAAATTCAATTTGAACTTTAAATTATTTAAATAATAAATTAAAACGAGTTCGAAAATTTTAAAAATTAAATTGCTTCTGATATAATTTAATTTGCGTGTATTTACTAACACTCAGTTTATAAATCTGGTAAGGGGGAAACAATTTACACAGTATGATTTATAATAAACTGGAATATTTTAAATTTGCTTGTATATAATCAAATACTAAAAAAACAGGTCACATAAAATTACAAAACAAAATATTTTCAAATTTCGTTTACAAAAAACTAGTCGGGTATTTTAAATTTATCCAAACAAAGTTAAAAAAAATCATCACTTTTACTTATTTTGATAATTTAATAGCAATAAATGAATGCCATTTTAAGTTTGAAAGGAATGTTACTTTTTTTAATAAAGTGATAACATCATAGACAAAAGACAGAACTAAAAAATACTTTGCCATCTTTCGTGTAACATTAGAATTTTATTAGACAAATTGAAAACTGATAGTAGGATAAGTAAAAAATTCGGATTTTCGCGAATAGGCCAGTGGGCCGGAGAAGTCTTAGAAGGCCTAGAGCGGCAGACTTTGAGGTGCGGCAGTTTTGAGATATAGTATCGGGAAATAAAATAGATATAAAATTATGTTTTTATAAGTGCAATTAGGAAAGAAATATCCAATCACAAAATTTTCTCGAAACGAAATATTTTTTCATTTTCAATGACTAATTTTGCTGAAATTTGGCAATCTTGACTTTGGTCTTAGGAAAAAACGTTAACTAAAAATAAACATTATTTTGATAATGTCTTGCTTATTTTATATTCATTTATTTTGTTTCTTTGGAGTCATCAGAAATTTAACGGCCTACTACTAATAAATAGGTAAATCTGCCACTAATTAGGAGTTTCAAAAATTAGCCATTTTATAGGAGGTACGTGCAAAAAGTACCATATATATCCAATGCGTAATGATATTACGACTCGCGTGACTGTTAAAACTCGCTAGTGTTCGTTATGAACATAATGTCATATCCCGCCATTACAATACTAGATATATAATCTATTATTTCCGTTGTAAAATATAACATATAAAAATACATACGAACATTTTTTTTCAGAATTAAGATATGTATTTTTTATCAAATTATTTTCTAAAGTCAACTGATTTGTCTAATTTGAGTAACAGTCTGAATTAACTTATTGTTGGTTTAAACTCATGACCAAAATATTTCAAAGTCACTCTGTAGATTAGAGAGAGAGTGAGAGCTCTGTTTTCTATCGCACTTTGTACTGCGGTACCTACATATTATAGTAACTCAATCTCTTTTCTGCGTGTTATACATCAGCAGCTATCCTATCATCACAACATAAAAGTATTGTCAGAATCGAGGGCGGCTTTGAATGACAATATCTCGATGGATACAGTTGGATTTAGTGTCACTGTTTTCTGTCTGCTGTGCGCTCATCGCGAAATGCAGGACATGGTGCAATGAATCATTGAATGGAAACGAAACAGTGCAATCTTTCATACAGGAAAAATATGACCTAAAAAGTCTTGTTGAATATGTTGGTAAACATGCAAGCAAATTAGTGGTAGATTTAGGCTTAGATTGCTCAGAAATATAAAATTGCTATCAGTTAAAAATTCTTCTTGGTGGAAAAAGTACCTTTGAAATAAGCGGATTTTCTTTGTAGTCACAAAACTACTTCTGAAATAGGATCCTGAAGCTATGCCGTTGAATATAATTTTTCCTTATATTCTAACGTACGTAGTCTCAGCTTTGATTTTAAGGCAGAAAGACTAACATTTATGCTCTACTGGAATTACTCGCACGCTATCTATAACAGCGGGCCGAAAGAAAGTAACAGCGGGAGGAACGTGTTTTTTCTTTATACCCGGTAAGTAAACTAGAGAAAGACAAAAAAAATCCAACGCATTGTGAATATCCGAAATAAGGAACAAACATTAAATATAACCGCATAACAAGCTACCTGCTGGAACGTGGTTGTATTTCTTATGATAATAATTAAAAATTTTGTTAATAAACGCACTTTCGACCGACTATAAAGAAAAAAATAGTATACATCATACGGGCAGAAGATTAAAATTCCTGAACTGCGCGACATGATGTCCTCGGCTCAACTTGCTGCCCTTGTGTGTAATATACTGTTGAAAACCTATTGATATGTCAAGTATACGAGGTTTTCTTTTTTTAGTATCATTGCATCATGGTTTCATTATTGCGGTACAGAGATTTATAATGTACAAGCCTGCGATGTGTACGTATAATAGTATCTTAATTCATTCGCTACACTCAGAGACACCCCTTCAATTGTGTGTGGTGATTGGCGATGTGTCCCTCAACATTTACTCACAAACGTATCTCACACCCCCTTGTTTGTACAAATCAACCGCTATATTACACAAATATATCTCTTCTCAAAAGCTAAGTGGCTTACGTCATATTTTTGGTAGGATTGTGTGTCCACTACTTAATACTAATTTTTTTTTTGCACGACCCCTTATAAAATTGTTGCTTTTAATGCCTGTATAACGGTAGTAAAATGAATCATTTTACACTCGTGCGTGAAGTAAAACAAAAGTAATACGAAACGTAATTGTACTATCATTTCCATAGTAAATGCATGAAAATCTAACGCAGTCCACAATTGGAAGTGAACTTGCTTAAAATTGAACTATCAAAAATTTTGAAAAGTATGCGAAAATCAACTTTTTTGTGGGGGTTACGTGCAAAAAATACTAAATGTATTGATGGTATTATGGCTCATGTGACATGTCACTCGCCATAATATATGTCATCACTTTTTCCTACTGCTTCTCGCCGAGAAACGGTAATTCCTGTACCGGCCATCTTGATTGAGGTTTTCCATGGTTTCCCTCAATTAACTCCAGATAAATATCGAGATGGTTCCTTATTTGAGGCCATGGCCGATTACCTATCAAATTCCTAGTTCAAAAAGTACCTACCTTGTCCTAATTTCCTATAATTCCTTCATTCGCCCATTGCTATTATATAAGTTGAAGTTGTAAACAATGTAGAAAATAACGGGAAGTAGTAGATGAAAAAAAATAGTAATGGTGCGAATGGCGTCTGTTATGACATAAAGTCGAGAAACGGACGTTAAACGCATTATTATTATTATTATTATTATTATTATTATACGCACTAAATACATACGCATCGGTTTGATTACGCCTTAGCCCCTAGGACCTAGAATGTACCTACAATGTGACAGAGCTAGCTTTTTGCTTAAAATATTTCGTTCAACTTGTCATTTACGGCGCTCGTGTAATAGAAAACTGACTCGACCATGTTTTCTTTTTTTCATTGCGACGAAAAATAGATTACAGACACCGTATAGAAGAACATTCGTGTTTATAGTAATTGAACTTGGTGTCTGCGCTTTTGATGTCTTGTCCTCAAGTTCTATTTTTTGGAAAACTCAATCACGCACATGCGCAAACACAACCGCAACCAGTCATGTGCAAGTTGTTGAATGACTGCATATTTAGTGAACAGGGTCCGATTCAGCAGCAAGTCACAATATGTAGGATATTTTTAAATGTATAAGGTTAACATTTTTTTAGAATTCAGAGATTAAGCATTTTATTTGTTCAGCATGTTAGTTGCTACATTGCTATATTTGTCTAATGACTCAGAACGATATAATTAAACGGTTCTTACCTTTTCTCATTTTTTAAGTAATCAGAAAAAACTCAAATTTTAACTTTTTTGCTATTTTCTCCCAAATAATTCTACTTTTCATGTTTACAACAATAATGTTGATTTTCAAATTAAACATTAAGTTTACAACAATAATCAATATACAAAACAGATTATCGGTTCTTTTTACAAACACACTTATTTTACAGCAAAACAAACTGTAAATGTCACAAAAGATCAGAGACGGTTAATGTAAGATATTTCGTTGGTCTTTGCTTTATGACAGCCATTGTACAGTTTTGCGCATTATACTAGTCCATAGACACAAGCATGGCCATGCAAAATTTATAAAATATTATATGTCGGCTATGTCGGTTCTGCGTTTTAAACTTGTATAATATATCTACGCAGTTGATAAAATATTTAGTTTATAATTAAAGGTTTTCGTGCTTATAAAATTTCAATTCGTCTCACTTTCTAACTTCGTATGATTGTACAAGAGAGAAAAAGACAACGTTATTAACGACTTGAAGAGAAATGGGAAGTTAATTACTATAGTTATTCAACTTTGAGCAATGTGCAGCAATTTAAAACAGTGCAGTTGTACACTTCATTACATCAAAATCAGAAACCGTGCTTAAGAAAGGAAGGAAAGGAATACAGTTTTGAGTTTAGTTCTAATCAAGAGTAATTTGCTTTTCTGCATTATTTTAGTGCCAGCGTACACGTGCTACTTTTCTATTGAAAACGCGCGATTTAGCAAATACACGATCGTGATTTGTCCCCAATACCCCTTTTCAGTTAATTTTATCCAAATCGTAGAATCGTTTCCGTTCGCGAAATTTACAAATAAAAGAATTGCTCGTTTAAGGCTGTCAGAACGTTCTGAATTTAAGCAAAAAATAGGGCTTCTGCTGATAGCTGATTGTAGACTTTTTCGCCAACATTTTGCAAAAATTCTTTCTCTGTAAGGAAGATAAAGGACAAATTTAGGTCTCTAATGGACTACTTTTGTAATTTATGTACGATTTGTTAGAAAAAGTTGGCATTAATTGTGCCAAAAAACACACGTTTTCAATGTCACACTACGAACTTATTCGTACTTATTTCACAAAATTGTTCTATCATAAACTTAAGGTGACTCTTCCTTTTTCGGAAAAGTTTTTTAAATCTTCAAAATATTTCCAAAAATTAGAGTAATCAACTGACAGCGGCACCCTTGCAACAGTATTTTTTAGCCTCGTAGTGTGGCTTAAATTCAGAGCATTCCGACAGCCTTAAATATATAAGATTAGCATTTATAATCTTTTGCTTATTTTGCTTATATAATTAATTTTATAACTTGCAATATATTATGTTCTTTTTCTTCATTTTAATTTTAAAATACATAATAGTTGAGATATTTATTCTTCAAAGATACTTTTTATTAAGGTTCACTCAATCTCTTTATGATAGTAATTATGAAAATGCAGTTGTGGTAGCTATATTTTGATTTATTAATCTGCTTCAGAACTGTTTTTCCTGAAAGTAAAGTTTACTCTTGTGGAGCATAATCTGCATCGCTTTATGTGCTGGTAATGTTTGTACTGCATGATATACGGGGTTTAACAAAATTTTCATTTCTTATTTCCGTGACAAACATTCTACCAAAATTTGATTTTGTTCGAGCACCCGTGTTGACAGACAAACAGATAAAAACAAACGGACTGACAGACTTTTTACAAGCCTTGAGAATAGCGAAAGTGTAGCAATGACGTTGTTTATATGTCGTTTCAATGGTTTCGATACCAGTTCTGAACTTCTAGTCTGAAAACTGATAAAAGCATTGATTTAATTTTAAATTCATTAATAGTTTAATGCCTATATACAAACTATTAGAAAAAAAACAAACTTTTATACAGTTTTTATTGCAGTGTACTAAAAACGATAAAATCATTTTAAATAATTTTAGTTCATAATTATAAAGGTGTAGGATGTATGATAGTCACGGCTCACGCTTTTATAATTATGAACTTAAATTATTAAAAATGATCTTATCCTTGTTAGTACACTGTCATTAAAGGTTGTTTTTATAAAAGTTCTTTTGGTCGCCATATTGGATTTTAAATAACGTCACACAGCTTACTGATCTGATACCCATATCAAGGGAGTTGTAAAGAAATAGATAATTCGCCATTTTGTGTCGGCCGCCATTGTGGATTTGGAATGAAGTGTCACTAGTAATTATACTCTTTCATTCGATACCCATGTGGAGGGGTTGTAAAAGAGAAAGTGATCCGCCATCTTGTGGTAGTGGCCATATTGGATTTGCCGTAATATTCAGTGTACTATATTGTATTGTCTTCAGAATTAAAGGCGTGTGCAAAATTTCAACTTAATCTAGCAACGGGACGTGGATCAAATTCAGTTTGTTTGTTCGTGTCTTATGCGTGCCTATACCATTCATCCGATTACGATAGAACTTTGATTAGTTGTCATGCGCGCGCACGCGAATATTTTTAACCCAAAAAAATTCAATGTAAATAAACGTACTGTATTAAAGGGGTACTATAATACGGTGTAGCCGAAGACTCCACTACTTTTTGGAAATAATGCAAAATTCAGTGTCTGAAGGTTTTGGTTTGCGTAGCTTTTGTAAATTATTAGTGTATTTGCCATATGGCAACATACACTATTGGCGTCGGTCGGGTGGCGGGACCTAGGGGTCGGACCACAAAATTTCTCGACGTTTCATAACCTCCTAAACACTTTGGCACCATTTTTAAAAATGTTTATATATATATATATATATCTGTGTGTGTGTGCGCGGGCAATAACTTTCGAAAGAGTTAATTGATTTTAACTAAATTTGGCCCACGTGTTGAAATCCATCACCGCAAGAAGCCTATTTAAAATGGGCCTAATCGGACTATCTTAAGGGTAGTTTTTAGGGGTTGAAATATGTTTTTGGGCCCTAAAATACCGAAAAAATTCTCCGCATCGTTTCAAAATTGAAATGTAACCCTCTGGCAGTAATTAAAATGTGTCCCTAAAATTTTAATAAAATCGACCTTACAGGACCGGATTTAAAAATTTTAAAAAAGACTAGTTTGCAGATAGTGAATTATTTACTAAAAGGTGTATATAACTTGGTATAGAGGTTCGATTGATAATAATATTGCAATTAAGAAAAAAAAAAGTTATTTTAAGGGGTGTATTAAGGAGTAAAATTTTTTATTTTTCCCAAAAACCAACTTAAGTTCGCATAATAAAGCCATCCTGCTTGTATAAGCAAATGCACTATATTGTCGGCAGGGTTTTGGCACTGCGACCCGGGTTTTTCAATTTGTTAACTAAAATTTGCTTTATGATTAATTTGTTTATAACTTTTCATTTCACCCTGTATCTAAACATAATAGGCACCGTTTGTACATATTTGTAGTTATATAAATGTGTGTGTGTATGTGTTATTAAACTTCACATCCTAATTATGTAGCGCGGGAAGAAGAAAGCGACTCATTTATAACCGAAGTAAATTAGTCGTGTGTATTTAAACACAAAGTTATGCGTCTTTTTACTTGTTATCAAGAACTCGCGGATCATCTCAGCACACATTGGTACGGTTGTTATGTCTTTTTGGAGATGTGAGTTTTTAATTGCATTTTAGTCTGAAACGTTCGATTATTTTTACTCTTGCTTGCTGTTTAAACTAAGAAAGTGAAGAGACGAGGTTAAAAAATCAATCGTTCTATGTATATATTTTTGGTATCATTAGACCACCAACATTTTTTTTTTACTTTTCCAAGTTGGATGTACATCTAAACTGGAAGAAGATCGGAAGTAATCGCGATAGATTAAACTTTTTTGGCTTTTATTTGTAATCTATTTCCATTTCAGCCCATCCATGTTGTTGTATTTAATTTCTAAAAGCCAACTTTTTGTTTTAGTAAATTTTCGTTACATTCAGTAGCTAGAAGATCTATTTTTTTGGTGTCTTTTACGATAAAGATTACAAAATAATAAAATACATTTTATTAAAAAAAAACTACTTAAGTGCGTGTCGCGCACGAATAAATTAGGGTTTCGTAGCTGTGTTTTTCGTAAAATATATTAACTATTTAACAACAGTTTTTGTCGTTTTCTTCAAAACTTATTATTTTATAGAGGCCGTAATAATTTTAAAATAAACTTCTAACGAAACGCGACATATATTTCTTTTTCAGATTTATTGAACAGAAAGCTAAGGGTGGCGGGAAACACTGCAAACAAAAGTGGCCTAACTCGTTATATGTCAGGGAAGTCTCAAAGAATTTTAAAATCTATCCAATGCTAGACGTCACTCGTTAACATTTGTGAATATATTTTAATTGCGGCTCTCTAGAAATGGGGAGGTATTTCATAATATTTTCTTTACAATCTCGCAACACTTTTAGGATTACATAAAAGATAAACAGATAAATGAACTAACATAACACAAATTATAAGGGTTATAGTTGCTACGGAACTATATAAAACACAAATTTTTCTTTTTGTAAATGCTCTTGTTTCAATTTAAAGATGTTATTAAATATAATGAAATATAACTAATTTGTAGTAAATGACGAGAAGGCAAATATTCCGAATGCACTGTAAGATTTGAGGAGGGAATTAAAGCGTGTTGTTAGCGGAAGAAGTCTGTAGAGCTTTTGCGGAAAGTAAACTGCGGTAAGTTGAGAGTTGGTGCTCTTGGGAGATTAAGCTATGAAAGACAGGATATGTAATTATATGATCCAGATATTAGCTGTATGTAACTATGCATGATTATAATGAGTAAACGCATATACAACGTGTCTCAAAAAATATAGCTATCGTCAAAGATATTTTCAGTTTATTGTCAAAATATAATTCATATCTTCATTAGTTTTTTAGATTAATGTAGCTTGAGAACGCTGACGCCAGAAGAGGGGTCTGGGGGAACGAATCCTCGTCCCAAGTAACGGCGAGCCCGCAAAACTCGTAAACTGGCACGTTTAACCCTCATTACATTTAGGGTGTATTTGATGTGCCACTCGATTAATTAGTCACACTAAATAGTTATAAATATGTCGACTAGTATCCTGGTCGACTCCTGTCAAACCAGTAGCGTTAATACCTGTCGAGTAGCTATGCACTTCTTTGTAGTACTAATTCATATTTTGAAAACATTAAAACATTAATTGACTTTTTTTTTCTTTTTTGTCAATTGGTAATTAATATAAAAATGATTTGTCGGGAAAAAGGACTTTTTAAGTAAACACTTATTTGTTATTTATAGCGACGTTTCGTCCCTTGCTTGGGACTTTTTCAAGCTTTATAACTATTAAATGTTTTGATCAAGTAGATATAAAAGTTAAAATACGCATGTAAATATAAATTTTAGTTAAACAATTGTTCATTAAAAAGTTTGTAATAATTCCGTTTTTTAAAAAATATTTTTTCTGATTGAGTGAGACGGTTGTGGTAAAGCAAAAATTAAATGTTACTTCAAGTGGAACCATATGTTTTTTTTTAAATTTCATCCGAATTTGTTCAACAGTTTTTGCAAGATATGTGCACAAATAGACAAAGACAAACATTCCAAGAATGATCTTTATGCATTCTATCACCTATTCTTCATTCCCACTTAATATTTTTTTTGCAAATGTTTTCAAATGCACTTACAGACAAGCAAAGTTTACAGTTTAATTACATAAGTAGCCTTTCTAAGCCATCACACGCGTCGTCCGTGATACTGTTGATAGCAGTGTCCTTCATCTGACGTTTTCATTTGACGTTCTGTAATCAAGCAAATGATTTTCAAATAGATTCTATTCTATTTTATTCTATTCTATTGTGTACTGTTTACACGATCGTGTATTTATAAACTGCTCTCCGAATTTTGTACGTCTTTTTTAACTTTTTGTATATTGCATATTATTTTGTATTTGTTTATATTTAAATGTTTTAAATTTTATTAATTGTTTTGAGCAACTTAGCTGAACTCTGCCCTACTAAAAGGCACTATTATTATAGAAACCTTTTCTCGTAAAATTAATTGTTTATGAGTTATTCCTAAATGACGATTCTATAAGCATTGTGCGGCGCTATAAATCCTTCCTTTAATGTAGCCATTCATTCATCAAAGATGCAATTATGTCACACTAAATAATATATTTTAATGACTGGCACAAACTAATTACAGTTGTAACTTATGAAAACTCATAAAATAAATACTTTTTCCATATTACTGGAAACATTTTGTATAGGCATGGAGACTCATAGACTAGCAGAGAAATGGGAGTATTAAGACAATCTTGATTCTTGCTCTAAGTTCAGGCTGAATATTAAACGGGAATTCAATAAGGTGATAATAATCTAGTTTAACTAAACGACTCGCGTGTTTCATAACATCGTAATAATGTTGCACTATCATAATTATGTATACTACCTTACAGAATATATACATAATGTATACCAAGCTACTATATTATGGGCATACATCTACCGCCTATATAGCTATTTAATCTTTAGATGATTCTATTTAAACCGACTAGTATGTATATGTGTATGTATTTATGTATGCACACTGCTGTTAATAAGAAAATTATATATGTCTACAGCTACGTAATGACAATTTGTTAATTACCCTCATAATGAACTATTCCTTGATTATTTTATCAAACAGTGATCGTTTATAGTAGGAACTGAAAGATCGTCTTCGTATCAAAGACGTTAATTTATCTAAGGCTATAGTCAGGGGCGTAGCTACCGCCGTATATGCCGTATCAATTATACGGGGCCCCCCAACGTGCGTAAGCAAAAATTAATAAAAATTTCCCAATTTTTTTTAAGCTATTGCATAGCTTCTATCGCGGGCTTTGAGCGCGGCGACCGAATCAAGAAATTCCGTAACGAAAATAAACCTAACACCCCCCACTCCGACCGGCACAGCGGTGCGGCATTGAAAGCCGTGCATCGTCTAACGTCGTTTCAGTTCGGCAGACTTCGGCACGGTGTTTGTGTGCGTGCGACTAGGTAGACTAGCTGCTAACTGCTCATAACTGATTCTATCTTTATTTGTGTACAAAGTGTTTTAAATATGAGTAAACAGTGCATTTATTAAGTCTCAAACTTATGTTTCTTATTTCAGTTACCATAAACCTATACTTTCAATGATAAAAATTCCTGAATAACCTACATGTATTGTAAGATAATAAAAATATTTTAAACAATATTAACTTTTCATTTATTCAATAAAAAAAAAATTGTTTTCTTATCGGTCACCACGCTCAAAAAGTGTAACTTGAATTAATATCAAAGAAAAAAAAATACTGCATAAATAAAATAAATAAATAATTATAATTGCATAAGTTAATAAAAAATGCTATGCAATAGCTTTACCGCGGCAGTCCCCGAGTGCCACACGTATTTTTTTTTATTTCAGAAATGACAAAAGTCAAAAAAAGCAATTTCTTTTTTTCCCCGCGTAAATCGTGCGTTTAAAAGTTGGCAACACCCTACATCGGTTATCGCGGGCTGCGGGATTTCCCCGTTTAAGTCATTTACTTCAACGGGGGAAGGGCCCCCAAACTAATTTTTATACGGGGCCCCGCCAAGGCACGCTACGCTTCTGGCTATGGTACACATCAAGATAAAATTGTTTTTATTTTCAATTCTAAGAATCTAATATGTAGATTGTAAAGTATAAGAAATGGTCCAAAAAAGGTGCATCACAATTTATTTGTAAATTAAATTTATCCTAAAACTGACAGTTTTCGAGCTGTTTCGAAATAATATAGACGTTTCGCGACGCTTTGTGACGTTCCACAGGGAAAATCTAAAATGGACTCATATCCAGAAATAAATATGGTATATATTAAAAATTCTTCCATCATCAAAGATGCAATTTCTGCCAAATATTGCAACTGCATAATAAGTATATTTAAATTAACTTGATATTCTATTTCAGAGTATCATATAACTTCAGTGTGTTTAATATTCATTTCTAAAATGAACAGATTTGTAAAAGAATAATGTGGGAAAATACGGAACATGTACTATATGGTATATAGTATATATATGTTTTATTTGAGGCATATTAAATTGGAGATTTTCAAAATACTTTTTTAATGTGGACTCACCACATGCTCTGTTTCTCGTGAATTTATTTGAATATTATGTTACAGACACCGTCTTGTCTCATGTGTAACGCAGTGCAAGGGTAAAATATGTCAGTAGCGGAGATTTTGGTGTTATTAGTGTATTTGCTACAAATGACACATACACTATTGGCGTCAAACTTTCGCGACGTTTGATATCATTCTTAGTAACTCGCCACCATTTTTGGAAATGTTTATGTATACATATGTGTGTGAGGGCAATAACTTTCGAAGGAGTTAATTAATTTTAACGAAATTTGGCCCGCATGCTGGACTCATCTACGCACGAGGCCTATTTAAAATGGGCCCAAAAACACCGAAAATATTCTCATAATTGATTAAAAATTGAAACTTAACCTTTTAGTATCAATTCCAAGGCGTTTCTAAAATTTTAATAAAAGCGATTTGTCAGGACCGGACTTTTATGAATTTTATGAAAACTCTTACTATCGAATAGAGAAGGCTGTATATAATTTTGTGCAGATGATGAATTGATAAAGCAGATACGAAATATTGAAATTAAGAAAATAATATATTTATTTGGGTCCAAAAATACCGAGAAAATTGAGAATATCGTTTCAAATTTGAAGTGTAACCCCTTAGTAGTAATTAAAAAGTGCCTCTAAAATTTTTAAAAAGTCGGCCCGACAGGAGCGGATTTACAAATTTTATGAAAACACTAGTTTGCAGATAGTGAGTTATTTACTGAAGAGTGTATTTAATTTGGTGTAAATGCTCGATATTGCAATTAAAAGAAAAGAAAAATATTTTAAGGACTGCATTAAGGGGTTACATTTTTTACTTTGCTCAAGAACTAAAGTTCACATAATAAAATCACACTGCTTGTATTAGCAAATACACTATATTGTCGGCAGGGTTTTGCACCCTCATCCGATTTTTTTTTGTTTTTGTATTTGAATTAAATCGGTTAAAACGGACCTGTAAATCTTAATTTTTATTAATGGACTTTGTAGGACATTGCCTTGGCGTATCGACGCCGCTGTTGCCAAGCTTCACGTGTGTCTATACAAATAATCCCCATTCTGTATGTTCACGTTCCGATGGCTCAGTATAATAGATGTATTACTGTAAGTAGTATATGTTAAAATACAAACAACTGACTGTACCAACGTTACGCGAACGGTACGAGCGTAGTCTTTCGACCTAGGTTTGGAACGACGCGACGTCGTATCGTGATTGTAAAACGAAAAAAAATTTTTTTTGAAAAATTGTGCAAAGTTTGAATTTTGTTTCTTAGATCAAAGCACTGTCCAATCAGAAGTGTTGCTTTTAATTAATACTAGCCATATTTACATATCTGACAACCCCCTGTTATCTGTAACTATATATCTTAAAACCATTTCACATATTTACCTCGCTAACGTCAGCAACCCCAAAATATTGGATGGCAAAATTATTGCTTTTAGAATTAATGACTAATTTAATGACATATTTTTAAATTTATTCATTGATGTGAAATCTGTGTACCTGTTAGCTTTAGTAAAAATTTAAGGGCTATTTAGGGGTTATTTAATGTCTCATTTCTAAATTTAGAGATCTTTTTTTAAGCAAAATCTTTAAATAACTTCTATACGACGAAAGTACGGGATATATATGGTGGAGGAGCGGGTCAGGTTAGCATCACCATACTGCGGAATAATGTCAATGCTTGTATGGAATTTACGAACTATTTAACGGTTAAGTTAATTTCTCATTTTTAAATTTAGAGCGCTTGTTTTTTAGGTAAAATTTTTATATAATTCTTATACGGTGGAAGTACGGGGTATATATGGTGGAGGAGCAGGCCAGGCTGGCACCATCATTCTGCGGAATGAAGTCAATGCTTGTATGGAATTTAAGGGCTAATTTAATGCCTGATTTTTAATTTAGGGCTCTTGATTTTTTTGGTAAAATCTATGATTATCTTCTACATGGTGGCAGAACGGATTACATATGGTGGAGGTGCAGGTTAAACTACATGTATTGTGATATTTATAACCAAAATTATTGATTATAATTAATAATATTTCAATGTATCAAATATTACTGAGATCAGAGGTTGTATATTTGTGCGATTCGCGTTGAATCTAAGTGACTTATCATGTTTAAGCCAGCTGTATTCATTAGGTACAAAGAATTATAAAACAATTTATGATTGTAATAATGAAATAAAATGGAAAAGTATAGTTGCCTTCTATTTAATATTAACTGTATTTGCCGGCGTTGGTCCGGTGATGACAACCCCCTGTTGGCTGTTACGATGCCATAATGCGATATAGTCTAAAACCATTCCACATATTTTATTTCGTTATTCGTGAAAGTCAAAAAAATCTCCTTTTGGAACGTCTCGAAGCCTGCTTGTGTGGCGCTCACATGAAACTGCCTGATTTGAGGAAATACACAAAGTTTTGACCTTGGAGCATACTTACTGCGGATACTGCTCCTACTACTACAGACTCTCTCAGCACGATCGGCCTTGACTGCAGGGTGTACACCACGTTTCTTTTTTATACAGGTAGTTGTACAGTATGCAAAAAAATTAATTAACTTTACGATAGAATAGTGAAATAAAACATGGCCTGCAGTATTTCTTGAATCATAAAAAATATTTGAAAAAGTTTCATCAAAAATCGTCAAATAGTTTTTAAGTTAAGTTGATCAAACATATGCAAATATATATATATATATATATATATATATATATATATATATATATATATATATATATGCACATTTTGATTGAAATCGGTCACAGAACAGTTCAGCATCGCAGTTCTTCACCTTTATATTATTTTATATTATTATACAATGTGCCATTCGGTTTTGAAAAACTAAAAACTAAGAGGAATCCTGTTTCCTATCTGAACATACACGCATCTCGGAAATACCTGGTTTGTCATTTTACATATTCCAAAACGTGAATGATCTTTTCACACTTTGAAATTTGAACAAATAAAAAATTGAACAAATTTTAAAGTACATACATTTGTAATTATGTACGTTACGTAAATATTTTGCAAGAAATCACTCTTTTTATTATATAATATGAAATCTATTTTATAAATAACAGTTATTTTATATAACGAGATTTGAGAGAGCAAAATTAAATCTAGCGGCCGGAGTAGCCGCGGGCAAAAGCTATATTGTATGCATAAAATTTGCATCGGGGTCGTTTCGTTCAACGCCCGGGCGAAGCCGGGCTGGACCGCCAGTAAAATATAAATCAAATTGGACTACAGAAAACACGTATATGTACCTATAATATTTCTCTATATGAATGCGATATGTAAAAACTAAAAAGGAAGGAATTGATCCAGTATGGGAGAGAAGTGGAGTGAGGCAGGGGGTCGGTCTTTCTTGTTCGTTTGTATCACAGGAGATGTGTGAACAGTGGAACATGGTGAACACATTCGAGTCACGTGTTAACCGAACAATCAGTACACAAAGAGAAGAAAATTTGCACGTGTCATAACTCTACAGTCAAATATATTCCAATCCACTGACAGTTTTGTACAGTAGAACTCGATTATACAATATATAGGCTCCGATAATAATAGATACACAGTTATTTTGAAGTAAGTCGAACTCTTATTTTTTCCGATAACATTACTTTTGGTTTATTTTACGCACTATTGCAAAAAGACTTATTTTAATAGCGCTGTACAGGCATGAAAAGCAGCTATTTTATGGGGACCGTGCAAAAATATATTTTCGTTGAAAGGAAGAAAAAAGCTTTCGAATTATATTTCGAAACGATGGCCACAAGCGAAACGTCGGCAAAGCTTTTTTCTTTTCATTGTTCCTCATCCAAACTTCCTTTCAACGATTACATTATTGGAACAAAACAAATACTAACAAAAAATATATTTTGGTATCATTTCACTAAATGGAAAATTTCCTTTTAACGTAAGAAACATTGCGGAGAGAACTGTTTTAAATTTGACCTTTGACGCCACTGAATCATATATAAGACCTTCTCATTCTAAATCTAATTGTGATTTATTTAAAATTCAGTTTAAGGGGGTCGTCTGGTGTGAGGGGTCAAAAAAACCGAAAAAAATTTTTTTTTGCTTAAATCGCCTTTTTAGGATCTTCAGATTATGTTTGTGAAAGAGTTTTTCGAAATTCGAAGTCGTTGGAAAGTTACAGAGGTAGATGGTGAATCAAGTGCTATTATCTCTTACGCATACTTGATTTTTCAAACGCGTTTTTCTCGAAACTGTATTTTTTAAAATGGTTGCCACGATATCTCAAAAACTAATGATCCGATTGCAATTTTGATCGAAATTTTTATGGTATCTTCAGTACATCTATAGTTCCAGCCCGAACTAAAATCGTTGTGATAACTGTAATAGTTTTTTTATTCTTCAAGCTGGAATAGTAAAAAAAGGATGAAAATCGCAATTTTTTTTTCGAATCTTCGCCAAACATGAAGTTTTCAATATTTCGACCTAATTCTAGTACCGGCTGTAGTCACAGGCCTACCAATTAAAACGCAATTTGATTTGTTGATTTTAGATAAGCAGAACAGTATGTATCGTGGCAACCGTCAGCCGACTTTTTTTTTACATGGGCGTCATCCCAGAGATTTACAGTCGGTTCAACTGTACATTTCAACGTGAAAAAATTTGGAAAGATTGGTGAAATGTCAATAAATACATGATGAAAATATTAAGGTAGTATACATTCATTGTTCGCCACGAAAAATTCCCAAAAAAAAGCGTGGAAAAAACAGTTGTCACACCAGACGACCCCCTTAACTTGAAAAAATCCGTAGAAAACATAATAATTTTCTAAGTTTTTCTTTTGGATTTTGACGCCACTGTATTCACTTCTTGACAGACACTGCTCGAACGACATCATTCGGAGTGTACGCGACAGAATTATGGGAGTCGCGAGCGGCAGACTGCCGGGCCGAACTGGGCGGCGATGCCACGAGTGGTCTTTAGACGCTATTCACCGATGAATGCTACTCAATTCTGTGACAACAATGCCTGAATCACATCGAACAGCGGACAAACTGATCGCATTAGTCGTGTTCACTGTTGCACTTTACACTCCGTTACTGTAGTGGCTGCCGTACAACTGTCGCTCATACCGTCGTCCTCTTTCTTTTATGTTCTATTCTCTATGTCTGTCTACCAAGTTATTTGTAGCATGGAGCCATCAAGATCTAATAAAGAACGGTCCGTTTTACTATTTTCATCTATTTTTAACCGAATTAAAAAAGATGTTATGAATTCATGTATATGTGTTTTTTTATGTTTCGTTCTATTAATTTTAAACTGACTGCAAAAAAAAATAACTAAAAGAAGTTATCAATTAGACATACGTATATCTATATTTTTTTTCTTCTTTTTTAGTGTATTTGCACATGGCAAATATACACTATTGGCGTCATAGGGTGGCGAGACCAAAATGTCTCGACGTTTGATAGCCTCCTGAACATTTTGGCACCATGTTTGTGTATAATTTAGGTGAAAAATCACTTTTCAAAATTTTACAATATTTTTTCGCTTGAAGTCTCCTGAATCTTAAGAACATATTTGTGGAAAAAGTCTGCGGGTCTGTTTGTCTGTCAAATGGATGAGCAGACTGAAACCAAATGTTGGGAGGATATTTAATATGCAAATATGAAGAGCCCTATTATTTTTGGGGAACATCGACGCTTTCGCTGTAGATATATATATATATATATATATATATATATATATATATATATAACGTTTTTTTTATATAATGATGGTATACTTCATTATTCTGTTTATTTTTCCAAGTAAGTTTCGTAGAAATGTTTTTTCTAAGCTTCATAGTTTCGGAAATATTTTGAAAATAAAAAAAATCTGTTCTATTGTTCTGAAGAGCTGTCAAAAAGAAATTAGCTAGCATGCTTTGATTAGTTTTTACAGGTGAAACCATATTTTATAACCATGGAAACGAGTAGCAAATATGATATTTGTTACTAGCCATTACCCGCATCGTTGCGTGCGTTGACAGAAATTTTATTTTATTTATCTTAATATGTCAAATGTGAATATTTTTTAAAACTGGAATGTTCCTGTCCCCAACTAGCTGAAATTTTTTTCTCATTTTCACCCTAAATAAGGTTAGCTTAGTGATGACCAGAAATGTAAGTTTGCGATTTTCTAGAAACAGCTCCAAGATTTTGATGATGTTTCATAAATCGAAGTCATTAATAATCCTACAATATGGCGCCATTAATCTGTTCGTAAAATTTCAGAATTGGTACTTTATTGATAAGCGAAAGTAGGATATTAGTAAGTATTTCCTCGAAAACGGTTAAAACGATTTCGAGCATATTCCATAAATCGGTATATGATTCTACAAAATGGCGTCATTAATTTGTTTCGGAAAAATCCATAGACGGCAGCTTACTGAAAACAAATTCCGCGGTCGATACAATTCAGCGAGAAAGTCAATGCGGTGGACTTATTTGCATGGGATTCAATTCTTAGAAAATACATATTTTTGAAACAGTCTGTATAATACCATGTAATTGAATAATATTCACCCCTATCCACCATCTGCGATCCGCGTCGCCCCTTTGAGACACTTGAACTGCGCTGGACCGGAACTTAAGTAGAAACAAAAGTATTGAGTGAATATTACAATTTGTTGGATGGTGTACTCGAAATGTTACTTACGGATTATAAACCGAAGACTTTGATGTAGGGCCTCGTGCCATGACATAAGGCGATACCCTTCTTCATATTTGCAGTTAATCAATTCACAATAAATTGCCACACATTCTTCTAGAAAATGCATTTCAGAAATCGTAATGTTGACATTATAAGTAACACAAAAAATGAATGAATTTCGCATGGCGTATTTTATGGATGACCTCTTATTTATAATTAAAATAAACTTACTTTTGTGAATCTTTTTATATTTATTTTCCATTGCATTTAATAGTATATTACCGCACAAGGGCAGAAAGTGGAAATTCATGCATCATGTCGCGCAGCTCAGGGCTTTCAACTTTTTGTCCGTGTGGTGTATACTATATTTCTTTATATCCGGTCGAAAGTACGTACTTTCATCATTATATAAAAAGACTAATAACTTTCAAGTGAGCAATTTTGAGGTTATATGCAATAATAACTGATTGGCTGCAATCTCACGTAACAGTGTGTACGGGAAAACTCTTTCGTTCTGCTGTTATAGATGGCCGCTGCCTTAAAATGGAAGTCAAAAATATATACTTTCGACCGGGTATAAAGAAAATTTTATTTTTGACAATAGATAATAAAATGTTGTTTATACTGTTTCTATGACTTCGTCGTCACTAATTTGTGTTACTCATTTGTATGTGTTTTTCGTGTCATTTATTTTACCCCCCAAATCAGCGAGGTATTGCATAAGAAGTTTCAGTTAAAAGGGCAGTGAAAAAGCGAATTAAATACTTCTGATAACTGGTTTATAGTTTTTCGCGGAAAAACACTTTCTGTGGGTTGAACAAGCATAATGTTCTATCTGTATCCAGTTTATGTACACATATCTGTGCACAGCCTACAATGGTTTGACAATTGACGGGGGAGAACTCCCGGTGTAGGTGTGGAATCCGGATAAAGAGGCTAAACTGTCGGGAAACAGAACAACGCGGTCACACGGTTAATACCTATGTCACAACAGGGCAGATTAGAGGGTCGTCATACTTTTGTTTTTACACACAAACATTTATATACCGTTTGTTCATCACTGATTCATATAACTGTTTCGGAAAATTGAAACACGTACCGAGCTGGGTAGAGTAGTGGTGACAGCACTAGACTCGCATTCGGAAGGTACCGGGTTCGAATCCCGGCGGGGGCAGGTGTGGCTGGGACTTTTTCCTACTGCCTCTCGTCGAGAAACGGTAATTCCTGTACCGGCCATCTTGATTGAGGTTTTCCATGGTTTCCCTCAATTAATTCCAGACAAATATCGAGATGGTTTCTTATTTTGAGGCCATGGCCGATTACCTATCAAACTCCTAGTTCAAAAATTACCTACCTTATCCTAATTTCCTATAATTCCTTCATTCGCCCATTGCTATTACATACGTTGAAGTTGTAAAAAATGTAGAAAATAACGGGAAGTGGTAGATGAAAAAATAGTAATGGTGCGAATGGCGTCTGTTATGACATAAAGTCGAGAAACGGACGTTAAACGCATTATTATTATTATTAAAATTGAAACACGTGGATGAGAATTAATAAGTACTAAAGAATTTAAAGTCCATATTTCAAAAAACAAATTATAAATATTTCACTGTACGTCTTGGTAATGCAATAGACTAATGCTACATTTGAAAAAAGTCGAAACGTGAAAATATTATACGTAATAATACGACAGAAGTTAGAAAAAGTACGTTATTATTTTCAATTTTGTTCGATAAAAATTGTAGGATGTTCAAATTTTGCTAACTATTCATCGATTTCTTGTCGACCGGCGCGCAAGATGTTGAAACAATAATTGTATATTAATAATATTGACTCTACCAACAGTAATAGATTTGTTAACAAAATAAAATTACTTGCAATACTGTTCAATATTTTTATTTATATAAAAGACGTTTCAACCAACAGTTTTGGTTCTTTTCAATTTTCAAATATAAAATTTCAATTATAAAATTTTATATTTGAAAATTGAAAAGGACCAAAACTGTTGGTTGAAACGTCTTTTATATAAATAAAAATATTGAACAGTATTGCAAGTAATTTTATTTTGTTAATAATTGTATATCTTTATTACAAAGTTAGTAATGTGTGTTCGTCAAATAGAATGAAGAAAAGATTGGTCAAGTGCGAGTGTATCTCGCGGCGATAATTTTGTACATGATTACTTCTTCTCTGTTCAAATTGATAGTCCAGGTTTTGAATGATTTTTTTCTTTTGTTCTATCATATCTCATGCGGATTAGGACAATTAGATTCGTTATGTTCATTGGACGATTTGTTTATAGTAGTTTTTTGTACAGAAGCAATGCAATTGCTGTGTCGATTCTGCACGTTATATTTTATACGGGTAGTTGCTTGTAAACAAGAAAATAAAAAGCGATGAAATGCAATCGGCAAAAGCATTTGATGAAATATGTATAAAAAGTGCCATTTCCTCATGGAGACGAGAAAATATTTGGTGGGGTATATAAAATGGAAAATATAAAAGTGAAAAACGCATTCGCACATATCTCAAAACGCATATATTCACAAGAAAACTGAAAGGCGACCATTTAGATAAGACAGTTTGACTATTGAGAAAAATATGACCGTCTTTGGTCCGCTTGACCGGAAATGGCACGATTCTTATCAGAATATACGACAGCACATATCCAGTGTCAACTCTCCTATAGTTTGCATGCAGGGAACTGTTTACATATTGCTATTCGTAGTACAAATATAGAAACATCATAGCTTACAACAAAAATATTAGAAATGTCTACAGAATTTAAGAGTAACATTTCTATAACTCATTTAATTCAAACCTCCAATTCCCAGGTATTAACCCGGGAACTGGTAAACTATTAATTGCATTTTTTTTTCTTTTATTAATAAAACGGTGCTCGACAGTATAGTAATTAACACCACTATTGGTTTATACATTTGATACGGTGTGTTGAATTTACAATGTTATGATTATACTTGTTTAGTGTACAATATATGTTACGATAAGCATTTGCATTTGTTATTTTTATTATAGTTTGACATATTATATTTTATTTAATAATTCTGTCTTTTTTTAGGTATTTTAAGGTGTTCGTGATGTGAAGATGGTCGTTGTTCAAGGCTTCTTTCATGGTGTTTGGGAAGTCGCAGCTTATTCTTTTTGGTAAGTACTTTATACGGTTTAATATTATGTGAAGGGTTCATGGCAAGTGGTACATGTTGATCGGTCTTATCTGTCCGCATTTTAAATATATTTTTAAAAGAATAATGATTTAAAATATGAATTCGTACTAGCCTTAAATAACCCTGGTTTTTAGTGACTTCAAAGAAAAGCAAAAAAAACGAAATATATGTATTACATATTTTCAAATTTGGTTGTCAATAACTTTTATTTTTTCCATATCAACATGAGATAGAAAGCATGATTTCAGTCGTTCTTTACTTTATGAAAAAAAATGTATATTCAATTTAAAATTCGATGAAAACAGAGCTCTTGAAAAGAACATTATACTTTAGTTTTAATTACATTAATGAAAAAAGATTTGTGTTAGCCAGGTTTTATTGTCTAATTATTTTTCAGCTTACGAAAAAATGAAACAACAATTATTTTAGTAAAAGAAAAGTTTTATTTACAAAATCATATTTCTAGTATAACAATAACAGAAAAAAGTTTTTTTTAACAATTAATGTTTTTACGTCGTGAAATTACTTTAAAACAATATTGCACAAAATCCTCTAGTAAAAACAATTGAACAATTAACGTTACTGCAAATATTATGCAAAATTAAAATAATAAAACACAATTATCTTCCGGTATTTTAGCATAAGTGATACACTGTGAATTGTTTGATATATTTCACATTTCACTACAAAAAATATATTTTACAATTTTTTTTCTTTTATTACATACCATCACAATTAGTATGAAAATTTTGCGCTGTATCATTCAGTTGTGTGTAGATACATTCATTTATTAAGTCTAAGATCTTGTTTTTAAAGATTTTTTAGTATTCGTAATTTAAATGAAAATTTATTTTATTTTTCTTCTCTTTGGCGTCAGAAGTAATTTGATATGTCACTATACGTAAACTAAAATTATTCAATATAGTTTTTTTTTTGTTTGAATTTTATATTTTATTATAGTGCAGGCTCCATAGATAATTCCTTCTGTCTACAAAATATGAGGACCGCAAATAGTTTCGTGATACGTTTAGCTGAAATCTTAAGCTATAACAAAATATATGTTGTCAGGCTCCCATGTGCTTCTTTATATCTCACCTCTCCCTCATAACTCACCTCCACACAATTTTTGACATTTCACTCCTAAGGGGTGAAAAGGAGTTAATGATTAAATATGTAAAAAACATATTTACGTTCACAGGGATGAACCTTTGAAAAATATTATTCATGGTCATTGAGAATTTCCAATTATTCATGGTGTTTGCTTACGTTATAAAAGAAATAATTTTTCTAAATTTCATATTTCAAAAACTAATATTCTGTAGAGCTATTACATCTATAAAAAACTCATTTACACCTTTTTACCTCCCTAGGAGTGGATTTTTATAAAACAATTTCTTAGTGTGTTCATTCATTAGAAAAGGAATATATTCCTCAAATTTCATATTTCAAAGATCAAAACTATAAACAGAGGGATTAAATCTTTAAAACATAATAACATTTTTTCGCCAACTCTGAGGTGGAATTTTGAAAAGCTTTTGTGTGTATGTTTGTGTGTACGTATATAAAATCGTTTGATCTATCAACGCACAGCCAAACCTACTAAGTCTAGATAGCTGAAATTTCTCGTAAGAAAGGATATTTGGAAATTTCTACTTTAAGGGCGGGGAATGAGAGGGCGGAAAGCTTGTATCGGAGTATCGGTTTTTTTAAAGGTATGAACTTGAAAATTGGAATTGTAGATACTCAACATAAATAAATAATGACGTGTTTCAGGGTTTTTATATTTTCAAATTTTAAGGGGTGGGGGAGTGGGATTTATATATAAAAATCCGCTGTGCGTGTCTTCGTAACTCGTCTCCTCCTAAACGGTTTGACCGATTTTGATGACATTTTTTTTGTACTTATGGGGTCACCTGGATGATTCTTTGTTCTAGTTGGACCCAATAGATATCGCTGTTGGCGAGATTCAGAAAAATTTTTTTAAATTTTCCACCCAAATTTTTATTAATGTTTTTTTTTTATTTTCCATATAAACAAACATATAGTCCCAAATTTTGAGTCTCCCAGCACCTCTCAATTCAAGGCTAGCGAGGTCTGTGGCAGGACAACGTCTGCCTACCGGGTTCGCTAGTACTTAATATTACTATAGCAATCTACGACATTCGCACAGAAAAGTAATCATAATCTCTTTGGTACAATCAATCTATCGGGATTAACCGTCTCCTATATTTTCAATTTCTCTCTCATTTCGTGACAGTCATACAGGTTTATTGATTTGAGATTGACTGTTGTCTAAGGTATTTTTCCATTGGTTGAGTAGCGTAGGAGGAGACACGGTGCGCGAGAAGTAGGGACTAAAAATATGGGTCGATGTGTAGAGGAGAGGGTAGATGGTTAGATGTGTCGATGGGTAGGTACTTATCATTTTGTTTTCAAATTTTTGAATAGATGAGCTTAAATATAATTGTCAGTGTACCTATACATTATTTATAGTCTTTTCAAGTTCAAGTATTTTATTTTGTTTCGACGATTTAATAATAATATTTAACATAACTGTTTTGAGAACATTCACTTTCATTACCCGTTTTTAAACTTCCTTGACATGCTGGTCAATTGACAATATTATTCAGCTTCTTATTTAAGGGCTTTCGCTCATTGGGCTGTCCCTAGCATCAACCACACTATGCTTAGTAACCGTAGCCGAGGCAGCGGCTGAAGCAATCGCGTCAGCAGTAGACATGTCCGGATGATGACCACTCCACCATGTTCTGATCCCGTTCCCCATTTCCGGGAGAACGGGAAGCGGTCTTCATATAACATGTTGGACGGGCGATGAGTCTCTGCGGAACGAATCCTCCGGTTGTTTCATTAACACGTATGCAATGGGACGTTTAATTCCACCGTCGTTTGCTGCCGATGCTGGCGATGCCACGGGTGCGGGACTTGGTGACCTTCGTGGAGTTGGAGCAGCTGAAGGACAACCACATGACACCATACAAGGATGAGGTAGCCCGGTCGCCGACCAACCGGCCGCCGCCGCCATTGTTTGAGAGTACAGTGAACTATTGTACAAGAACGCTAAATCGGCTGCCATTTTGCTGTTCTCGTCGGACATCTTAAGTGGATAGAGTGTCGGATAAGGAAATGTTGGGAATAATGAACGCGGAATCTTCATATCTGGATCGGGATTCAGCAATGGATGTGGAGGCGGATGCGGTCCTGATGGTGGGGCCGGTAAAGGAGGCATTAGAGATCGTTGCAATCCGTGCAAAGAGTCCATCGTTGATTGACTTAATAGAGGTGACATAGAGAAACCGAACTTCGGCTCTTTCTTGTTGATAAGCGTTTTTGGCTTGCGTCGCGGACGGTATTTGTAGTCGGGATGTTCTTTCATGTGAAGTGCCCTGAAATAAAAATAGAATTTAAGAAGATGCAATAGATTTCTCGATTCGAGGTGGATACATACTGTGGCAAGAAATATACAATTAGCAGTCTACTTATATTTTCTTATTTCATAAAGAAATCTTAATTCCTGAGCCGTATTGTGAAAGTTTTAAAAATATATTAGTTTGTCATTTTTGAAATTAAATCTGTAATTTTTGTTATCAATGTGTCACCTATATTTAATGTGTAAATAATTAAAATTAAGAAATTTATTTTCACGTACGAAAGAACAGAATTATTTAGTCATACTGAAATTTTTTTATTAACGAAGTTTGATAGTTTCATTTTCATAACATTATCTAGGTATCCTCGAGTAATGGGGTAGATCTTAAGATTTAATTGTGTTTTGTTCCCTTCTTTTTGTCATCGGGTCTTTTAAAAGTGAAAATTCACTAAAGCCTCTATTATTACTTTCATTCTTTGGAACGGTTACCGCGAACTTATCTATTTCTTCTTTATTGATTTTTTTTTGTTCTGACTTTCATGATGTATCGCAAAACAAAAGGCAGAAGGGTTTTCATTTCGGTGACGAAAACAATCACAACAGTTTTAACAAACAAACTGTTACAAATACGACTGTCGAGTATTATATAACACATACACAGGCATACTATCTACATATGTACACATACATAGTGTTCCTAACAAAACAATGGAACGCATTCAAACACTAAACAATTGCCTACAATATTATCTTTGCTCGCATATTCAACTGTTGACAAAAGATAATTCCGGCATTGTGACGTAACATTGTGCGCACTTACGCCCCTTTCCCAACAAGTCCATAGCGGTTCATATCCATATGAGATAGAAGATACAGTATGTTATAATAATCTAACATTCTGTCTTTGTCATATTCGCCCATTTTACGGTGTAGAGGTGTCTGCGTGGCGTGACAACCTATGCTTGTCGGTTTTCAGCTTTTGTCAGAAACGGATTAATTGTATTACAAGAGAAAAATTTAAAACCGCTTTGAAATTTAAGTTCTAACCGTCTCTTTGAGCAAGATCGGACTCAGTTAACATAATATCATTGGTGGATTAATACTCAGGCGGGTGTAGTTTATTTCACCATTTTTATTTGTAATAATTATTTGTAATAAAGAAAATCTGACGGTATTTATTAAACAGAAGGCGTATTGAATCGATATAGTTCGGTTCAGTATGCACGAAAATATTTTGTTAGAAAGCACATAAATAAAAAGAACCCGGGTCGCAGTGCCAAAATCCTGCCGACAACATAGTGTATTTGCTATTACAGTCAGTGTGACTTTATTATATGAATTTGTTTGTTTTAGGAGATATAACTTTGTTACCATAACTTCTTATTACCTTGTATATATTATGGTTTTGTGGATTTAGTAAGCTAACAGTCTGTAAAAAAGTTCTTGCTTAAGATATATTGTCTTTGTACAGATATTTTAGTAGATCTCACTTTCTGACACCTAGCATCTTTATCGACAAAAAAACACAAACTTGGTGGTACTAAATAGAATTTCTTTTAATTAAGTTTGCTGTTAAACATTTATAGTCTCAGAAAATGCTTGAAATAAACGAAATAAAAAATCCTCTTATCCCCGTTCTTCCACCATGCTTACCCATATATCTACAATTTTTATTAGTTTAGTAATAGTTTTCTAATTTTCGTTGACTGATTCAATGTGGAAACCGTTATTTTAAGTGATTTGATAAATTCAATGGAATTTATGAATGATGATATGTAGGGTTGCCATCCGTCCGGGTTTCCCCGGATTTGTCCTAGTTTAGGGGGCATCCGGGGAGCGTCCGGGTGGGGTTTTATTTGCAGTCCGGGTTTAAAAATTTAAGAATAAAAAAAATCTAACTGATTATTAAAACAATTCGTAACAAACTGTAATAAGATTCTGTTTTGTTAGGTACATTTAAAATGATGATAAAAGATGACTAAATTTAATTTTCATGTCTGAAAATAAATAAAAAGGTGATTTATGACATTTTCAACTGTTTTTTATTACACTGACTATGTTGACATGTCCGGGTTCTGGTCTCTAAAATCCGAGGTTTTCACGCGTCTTGTCCTGGTTGCCAAATTTTAGAGATGGCAACCCTATGATATGCATCCGGTGTATAACTTTCAATGTAACAATAAATACGTTAAAATTGTTAACTGATTGACCTTGAAATTATTGATCTTATTAACAATTTTGATATATTTAATTTGAGTGTAAAAGCTGTACATAGTAAATTTGTCATTTTGTAAGTTTTTTATACTTGGTGTCCGGTGTATATATAAACTATATACACTAATAAAACTATTTTCTTAATAAATGGGTTTATTAACGAAATATTTATATTTATGAACATGACAACTCTAAAGGATTAATAGATCTTAAAATAGATTTGTCAGTGTGCGAGATCTTGACCTTAAATAGGTATTTCGAGACGCGTGAAACTTTGCAGTTGACCTTTTGGAAGAAATCTGTGTTTCTGAGATGAAGGCGAAGCATGATAACATCACATAATATTTTTCTTTCATTTTACTTTTTATTTTCTATTTTTTCTTATTTTTAAAAATATTCTTTTTTCCCAAATAAAAATACACTCAGAAGCGGTTGCAAAAAGTGACATAGAAGAACCTTGGATGGATACTTTACTAGTATATATATTTTTTTTGCAAATCGAGCCTCAACTTAATCTCAATTACCGGTAATTGGTTATCAGTTGAATAAATGTTTCGACTAAGATTAAACCATCTTTACAATAACACATTATATAAGTACAATTATACTGTATTCAAAGAAAGAACGAAGCGTTACTGTCTGTTAAACAATGAAAATATGTACTCTGCCTCTTCCCTTCGCTTCTTCTTCACTAGTTAAATCAAATAATGCGCGTCGCGACGCTTTCACAAAGACGCTAATTCAGACGGCGGGATTTGTTCTAGCAGCTCTGTTATTAATTACACGCGCTTAACAATGGCGATTTGAATTCAGTTTTAATTGATTCTCCGAAATGACGTTGTTGCATTGTTTACTTTATTGTATGTAGGTATAGTATTTTAGCAAGAAGATAACATTCTTTATTGCATTTGCCTAAACATAGCGGATACGTGCACTATTGCCTTTGGTCGGATGGCGGAACACCATAAAATCTCTACATTTAAAAATATTTTAAAAACTGCATAAGAAGGTGAGAATCCCATATTTAAAGGTTTTGAGTTTATTCTGTTGATCTCTTTCGAAATATCTCTTCTCAGTGAATCATTTAAGAACTATGCTTCCTGAATATCATGTTTAGGTTGAGGTATTCAGGCTAATGTTAACTTGAAGTCCAAGTAAAATTAGACCAAAAATTTGTTTTAACCAATTTCGGTATTACGAACAAAAATTGTATGAATAGTAAATGGGCATTTCGTTAGTTATGTTTAAATAGGTTTTACTCAACAAAATATTTTTTTTCATATGGATCGTTGAACTGAACATCTTAAATTCAGTTAGTATCGATCCATTAAAAAAACGGATCGGTCTCGTTGACTTTCGATACAGAAAATCGACTATATCAGCCTATCGATACAATATAAGGGGCTGTATGAATGGCCTTCGTTTGTGACGAACACAAAGGTGTTGTATTTTATCGCGAGCACAAAACAAATTCATTGTCCGTCGGGCATAATACAATCCGAGGCTTTCTTCTTCGCGAGCTGCACGCATTTCTTTTCTGTTCACTTCGATGTGTATTATGTAAACTATGTAGTGTTATGTAACTATTATGTACATATCATACCTATATGAACGAAGGCTGGGAAAACATGGTGGTAACTAAGAACTTAAGAAGTCGACCATAAGCGAAATAGTATATTACACCACAAGAGCCGAAAGTTGAATTTCCTGCACTGCGCCACATAATACCGGAGGCGAAGTCGAGGGCTTCATATAGCGCAGTGCAGGACTTTCAACTTTTTGCTCGTGTGGTCTATATTGTTTTTCTTCATACCATGCCGAAAGTACGCACTTTCACCAATATATAAAAAAGACTTCTTACTTTCAAGTGAATAATGTTGAGATTATATACGTAATGACACATGCATCTAATATTGTACATATAACAGCAGATGGCTACCTACAGGCTGTACACATAGACATCTATGGGCGAATATGTGATGACAAACGCCATCGGTCCGCATGACAAAACTGTTAAGACCCGCCTATACAGACGATATGCATGTAATTGCAGCTTGTGACAAGAACAATGCATAAATGTTATACTTTCGGCATTAAAATCGAATCAGAAAGTACGTACTTTCGGCATAGTATGAAAAAAACGCTTTTAGGTGTATCGTGCACACTTTTTGCTGGGTAAATGAATAAGATTCGTCAGGGTTCGGGTGAAAGTACCGATATAAATGAACGGACATACGAGGGTTGATCAATAAGTATCCGTGTTTGACGACAGATGGAGTTGACCAGTGAAATTGACTTTACCAGCGTGTACTGCAGACTTTTAAAGGACCTCATGCTGAGTTATAGATAAATTCATAGGTTAGGTTATCTTTGACAGCCAGTTGTATCATTCGTGTTTTATATTTTTCGACAAAATGGAAAAAGAGCAATATCGATTCGTAATTCGTTTTTTAACATGCGAAGAAATAAAACTGTAGTTGGATGCTGTCTATGGGGACCCTTCACCATCTATGACTGCGGTGAGATACTCGTATAAAAAACGAATTACAGATCGATATTGCTCTTTTTTCATTTTGTCGAAAAATACAAAACACGAACTCATGGTTGTCAAAAACAACCTAACCTATGAATTTATCTGCAACTCAGCACGAAGTCGTTTAAAAGTCTGCAGTACACAATGGCAAAGTCAATTTCACTCGTCAACGCCATCTGTCGTCAAACACGGATACTTAGTGATCAATGATCAACCCTCGTATTCTGACACATTCGCTAGATGAGATTGTAGGTACATTTTTAATAGAATAGTTTTCTTTGTAGAACTTATAGTGTATGAATACAGCCTTCAGAATCCTTTTTTTTTACTGATTAGAACTGGAAATACCGATTTAAGTTGCTCATTTTATAACTTTCATAGTTTTATTACTAATATAATTCAGTATCCATCAAACGGGGAAGTTGGTCTTATGAATATTAGGGCCGCCTGTTTTTTTTCATTTGTAACATTTCTCATCCCTGTCGGTAGTGAATACTAAAGTGGGATGGAGGATGTGACTGTAGAGTATTGTGACGCCGTGAATGTGCCACTTTTTGCGGAAATAAGATTATATTATATGCAAAGAAAAGTACACTGTTTCTGAATATACGCATATTTTTTATACGAGAAGTCAACGTGTCTAATGCGGGATATTTTTTTGGAAAAATTAAAAATCATGTTCCCTCAAAATATGCTAAAGAAATTTTAATTTGACATACAGCGCACCTTCCAAATTGAATCGTAATTAAGATGTTGCAATTTTCTTGAGAATGCATGATATATAAGTATGCAGAATTGAAATTTTTATACATATATAGATTGAGTGCCATTAATAAAGAAAAATAAATCGATTTTTGGGTGCAAAGATTAAATTAATAAAAAAAAATCTTTATTTACATTTTAATTACGTAAAGAATTTCCTAGGTTTAGCAATATATTTTTATCTGACTATTGAGTGACAGAATGACTCACTAGTAGGTTTTCTCGAGGCGAGAATTCTCGAGAAATTTGTCTTTATAGTCGAGACGGGAAAAAAACTCAACGCCTCGAGAATTCGAGAAATCAATTCAGTGCACTAGGTAACTAAAAAAACACGCATATAACACGCATTGAATTAAAATTTGATTTCTTTCTTGATTATTTTGCGGGTTACTGGTTTAGCTTTAGTTGGCATACCATGCTCAAATTAAAAAAAACAGTGAAAGTTAATTTTGATTTGTTTAATCGAAAGATTTTTAGTTGAAGTTGATAGCAAAACGTTTGATTTGTTAAACAAGTTTTTACACTTATCTAAATATGTGCTAGTAATTGTGTTGATTTAATGTTACTAATTATTTCTTATTTAATTAAAGACTGTTGTACATTTGGGGACTGGTAGAGACCCAATAATTACAAAAAAGCTAAGTATTACCCTACTCTTTACTTTTTATATATCGTATAGACCAGTTGAGTGTAGTTTGTTTAATTTATTATTTGTTGTTGATTTGTTAATTAATAAGTGCAATTTATATTAACTGACAATTTACCATTTGATTTTATTGATCTCATTTCAGTCTAATTTGTAGCAAAGCAAAAATTTTAAAATAACACCGTGTTTTATTAAATATTTCAAAATTTCTCGAGATACTCGAGAAATCCTGGTCGACCATTCTCGTGCCTCGAGAAATAAAAAAGGTCGAGAAACCAGAAACCCTACTCACTAAGCAGTCATTTAAATTATGATCATGAAATTTGTTTAGAATGCCATGAAACACGCAACTCGGTCCACGGTCCATCTTTTTAATGACTTTTTTGAAGGAGGTTTATAATTTTTTTCAAAAAGTTTTTTTATTTATTATTAATTTCTGTTTTTGTTGCAGGATATATACACACATATTATATACATATACATTGAACATACGTGTATAGTAGTATTACGTAGATATTATGTAAAATCTAGATGCGATTGTGAGCGAGTGAGTGAGTGAGTGAAGTGACGGTCGCGCACAATGCGACCAATAGACAGTCTTTTGTCCGCCTCCACCGTATCTTTTTCAAACAGTGCTACAGAAGAGATATCGCGCCATTGTATATAAAAGTATTGTTCACCAACAGCTATCATATATATAGTATGCTACCTATCTACCGGCTTCTCCTATACTTTGCATCATGTGTATGCATCAGTAGGAACATATCTGTGGCCATGAGGCAAAATCTCTTATGCCGGATTTCTATGTAAATACAGAAAAATAATTAATAGTCATGACGATTTCATCCAGTTAATCTTACCGTCAAGTTCTTCATTAGTGTATACACTATTGGCATCGGTCTGATGGCGGGACCTAGGGGTCGAACCAAAATTTATCGACGTTTCATACCCTCCTAAACACTTTGGCACCATTTTTAAAAATGTTTATATATATATATGTATATATATATATTTATATATATATATATATATATATATATATATATATATATATATATATATATATATATATATATATATGTGTGTGTGTGTGTGTGTACGGGCAATAACTTTCGAAAGAGTTAATTAATTTTAACGAAATTTGGCCCACGTATTGAAATCCATCACCGCCAGAAGCCCATTTAAAATGGGCCTAATCGGGTGATTTTAAGGGTGGTTTTTAGGGGTTGAAAAAAGTTTTTGGGCCCAAAAATACCTCAAAAATTCTCAGAATCGTTTCAAAATTGAAATTTAACCCTTTAATAGCAATTAAAAAGGGCTCCCAAAATTTTAATAAAATCGGCCTGACAGGACCGGATTTAAAAATTTTCTGAAAACACTAATTTGCATATAGTGAGTTATTTAATGAAAGGTGTTTTTAATTTTGGTGTAGACGTTCGATCGACAATAATGCAATTAAGGAAAACTTGTAATTTTAAGGGGTGTATTAAGGAGTTAATTTTTTTATTTTGCCCAACAATCATCTTAAGTTCACATAATTAAGCCACAAACCCTGTATTAGCAAATACACTATATTGTCGGCAGGGTTTTGGCACGGCGACCCGGGTTTTTAGTGTATTTGCCATATGGCAACATACACTATTGGCGTCGGTCGGATGGTGGAACCTAGGGGTCGGACCAAAATTTCTCGACGTTTCATAACCTCCTAAACACTTTGGCGCCATTTTAAAAAATGTTTGTATATATATGTATATATATATATATATATATATATATATATTTATATATATACGTATATATATATATATATATATATATATATATATGTGTGCGGGCAATAACTTTCGAAGGAGTTAATTGATTTCAACTAAATTTGGTCCACGTGTTGAAATCCACCACCCCAAGAAGCCTATTTAAAATGGGCCTAATCGGGCCATTTTAAGGGTAGTTTTTAGGGGTTGCAAAATGTTTTTGGGCCCCAAAATACCGAAAAAATTCTCCAAATCGTTTCAAAATTGAAATTTAACCCTCTGGTAGTAATTAAAAAGTGTCCCTAAAATTTTAATAAAATCGGCCCGACAGGACCGGACTTACAAATTTTATGAAAACACTAGTTTGCAGATAGTGAATTATTTACTAAAAGTTGTATATAATTTGGTATAGAGATTCGATTGATTATATTATTGCAATTAAAAAAAATAAATATTTTAAGGGGTGTATTAAGGAGTCAGATTTTTTATTTTGCCCAAAAACCAACTTAAGTTCGCTTAATAGAGCCACGCTGCCTGTATAAGCAAATACACTATATTGTCGGCAGGGTTTTGGCACTGCGACCCGGGTTTTTTTTCATTGTAGTGAATAGAGAGAATTTATTGTCTATGCCAAAAGAGTATCGCCACGAAAATCGAATCAGACGAAATTAATTTTCTATAAATTAAACAAAAAAACTTCAAATGAATCCGACCCAAAAAACCTAATTGCTTGTTTAAAATGTAAATAAATACATATTTTTTAATATCTTGTAGAGTAACTGATGATTATGAACGCGTTGAGAACTGTTGTAAAATGTCCCCAAAGTGTTCATGTATAACAGCCATTTTTATGTGAGGAATAAGTTTGTAGATGAAGTGATGTATCTGCTCTTGTCGGATAAATTATTTTGGTGCAACAGAAGAGTCCTTAGTGTATTTTCCATATGGCACATACAGTATTGGCGTCGGTTGGATGACGGAACTTAGAGGACGGACAAAAATTCTCGAACAATTTGGCACCATTTTTGAAAATGATTATGTTATATGGAGTTAGTAAAATTTTTAGAACTATATCAGAACTGCTATTTTGATTATTGATGAGTGCTTCAACAATTATCAGTTATAAATAATGTTGTTTTATTAGTATAATATCGAAACAGGAAGTAGAAAAACGTTCGCTGACAGATGATTTTTATAAAGTAAATAATTAACATGTACATATACACAATTGTATTGTGTATGCTTTGTAGCTAATATAAATACAGTTCTTTATCAATGAACGCGTTATCAAAACTGGCGCTACAAAAATGATTGACATCCCAAGATAGTAAAAACTGAGCAAAGAATGAGATTCCCCAAAAATTATTATTATTATTTTTCCTGTGTTGTTAATAATTCTTAAACGTAATTCAACTAAGTTATTGAAATATTTACCAACAAATTAAATAAACTTGCATATAACGTGATACAATTGCAACATACAATATTTAAAAATTATTCTTTGTATTTCAAACATCTATTTAAAAGACATAAACAAACGTTAGAATATAATTTACTAAACATTTTTTATTTTGGCAATTAAATAAATATTTTTAATGGGTACGTTTTTTTCGAATAGAGAAAATTTGCAATATATCATGGGAGGTAACGAATTAGATACAATTTTTTAGTTTGAAAGCTTACATTTAAATCTCTCACTCAAAAAATTCCCAACTAAACTTTCGTGAAAATTTACGCAAAAATCAACAAGACCTTCCTTTAAACACAGTTTTTACATAAAATTGAAGTTACAGGAGAAGTTCCGTTCAAAAGTCTAAATTACAACATTTCAAACATTAACACGAAGCTGCTTTTCACGCAGTAAATCTAAGTGAAATCGACCTTAAGTGTTCGGGAAATCGATTTAATTATTTTTGCGTGACGTCTGTGTAGATTGTCAGAAGTTAAATTTGATTTATACACAGAAAATTAAAGAACAATGGCAGATTTTGAATGTAATAGGCAGTTATAGTTTTTTTGAAGTTAAAGTTAAATATTTGTCTTAAACAAGATATAGGTTAGTAAATTTTGATAACATACTTTGTGTTCAGACAGTTTAACATAAAGGGACTGTTTCCGTGGATTGTGACTTTTGTGTGTTTTGTACACAAATTCTCTCACAAGTGTACACTCAACCTAACGATTACACACATCATATCGAAGGGCAGACTAAGTAAATAGTTCAGTTTAGATTATGGAATTTTATACCTATTATATAGAACTAGACTCCTTGAATAATTTTAAACTCTTAAAAATTATACTTAATTTTATAGAAAAATAAATTTTATATGCATCTATTTACTACTTGAGGCTTTATCTAATAGTAATCTATATTTATAATTTCGTCGAAGGGTATGATATTGAAATCTATCAAGAACTATTAAGGGTAAAAAATATTAATTTCGAATCGACAACATATATTGCGTTATTATAATAATAACAATGAATGACAATTATTTCATAATATTCACACACTATGACAGCTTGCCAGTCTGTGTCAATAAAACAGTGTACTGTCGAATGCTGTCCACTTAAATCGTTAATAAAGCGATTCATAAATGACGCTTCGATACAGTAGACTTGGTATGAAATCTATTATAAATTACTATTCTTTTTGGCATGGTAATATATTATTACCAAGCCATTATTAACAAACCAATTCTTATACAACATAATATATATTGTACTTATATATACTCCAATTGCAATTTAAAGATTGTATTGACTTGACTCGAGCGAAGCCCGGTTGCAACTAGTACAGTTATATCTTGATTATTGCGAGTTTTCATTTACTGTGATTTATAATTATAAATTTTCATCGTTGATGGCCTTAGATGTTGAACGTTTATTCTCTACATAAATTTGCGTGTCCTACATACTTTGTATGGTCTATAAGCTCTAAAGAATTAACAAAGGAATGATTGTAGTATAAATGTAATATTTTCGTTATTGCTTAGGAAACGTTCAAATATCATGTAAGGTTTTCTGTCGCTATTTTTGAGCCCCCCTACCTTCCATAAAATATTGTAATAGTTTCATACCAACGCACTTGTGTTACGTAACATTACAATTTCGTTTTTGATATGGCTAGTCTTTTTATCTTTTTTAATTTCTTAATAAGATATGACGTAACGTAACATTATATCATTACTCTACTAGGTACCTCCTTATTAAATGATAGCAATGCTAACGGAAACTATACCCTCCTCAATGAGCGACGTTTTTGATGTCCCCTTATTAAAACTGTATTCTTGCGATTTAAAAATTACACGAATATGTGTTTTAAAAAGTTGTTATCAATTGTTGTCGATTTATTTACACATAGTAAAGATATTTTTATTAAATATTTTTGGAATTTGTTATGAATAGGTGTGGCTAAGAAATTCAATACATATTGTTAGTTTCCCAGTATTGTTTGAATTATTCAATAAAATGATATCTCTGTATGCTTTGGATTAATCTGTACTTTAGGTATAGTGTCAATCGATTCATATTTTTTCGAAAAAAATAAATATTTGTATAATCAATTTCAGTACGTTTAAATATTGATATAAGGTAAAAGTACCAATCTCCGTCAGTGACCCAGTGATCGTCACAAAACGACAATTTTGCCTAATATTAAGCATCTGAGGATAACTAGCGTTTAACGCATTATTTAGGTTTGAATTTCAAAATCTTTACATTTTGTTTATTTAAAATGGTTACTATATTGTTAGCAGCAGTATAGTTTTAAAATTGTTCAAAAATCAGTGTTGTCGAAAGATACGATTTGACGCCATTACGTAGTGGTTTGGTTAAGGTAAGGGCTTACTTTGTTCTCGACACTATACTTCGCATACACCATATATTAAAAGTGTTATAGATTAATTGTGTTATTAGGACATTGATGAGCCTATTTTTAATACAATTTTGAGGATGGTCCTTCAAGAACATAATAATTTTACTATGACGGACACTGGTACATCATAAACGCCGTCACGAACCAATTACCGTCACCACGGATGATTACTGGGACAAATGCATTTTAAGTTTAATCTCGCATATTTCTTATTTTCAACACAATAACTATAGATACTAATACACTATCTTCATTATTAAATTTCAAACTTTACGAGGATCAGTAATCGTCATACTACTTTATGAATGGCTTATTAAGCAAACGAACCTGAAATGCTATGACGAATATAGGGACTAACATATTCGTCACATATTAGTCCCTATATTCGTCATAGCATTTCAAGTGTTTTTGTAAGCCATTCATAATGTAGTATGTCTGGAAATGGTAGCAAAATGATTAAAATATTCTGAAGATGATATGCGTACAGCTCTTTTGGCTGTAGCAAAAGATATGTTAGTTTAATGAGCCGCAAAGACTAACAAACTACCAAGAGTGACTATCGGATAAGGCAAAAACACCGGCCAGTATAAAAATGGGACCACCTTCAATTTTATCAAGCGAAGAAGAAATGTTCCTGGAAAGGTGAATTCTCCATCTAGCATCCATGCGTTTTCCAATAAGAAAAGAGCAACTTCGAGATATTATCAAAGCAATTGAGAAAACAAGATACATTTATAAATGGTAGACCTGGTCGCCATAGGTATAAGGCATTCTTAAAACGCTATGTCCTGATTTCGTAAGCAAGATTTGTGAAGGCCAAATTGAACAAGATATGATACAGTGCTTATCCTGCAAATGCTGGGTAACTGATGTATGTGCTAATGTATATTATGAGTGCAAACAATTTTTATACTCATCTTGTGCTTAAAAAAATAAAGATTAAGATTTTTAATTCATATATTAAGTAATCAGCATGTTTTTAGCAAACCCTTCTCAACTGACGGATATTCGAGAACTTCTATGACGAATACTGGTGTAGGTGTAATTTGGATGTGACGATTACTAGGCCAAACGGCAGTATTTTGGTATTTTCTTTATTGTTTTATTTTTGAAGCAATTTAGTGCAATAAATTTGTATTTAACATAAAATACAAATTTCAACGACAATAAACCCAAGTTTTTGAAATTTTGACACGCGAAATACATGTGATGCAACAAATATAAAGTTGCGGTTTCCCTTAAACTGACGAATACTGGTACTTTTACCTTAGATCAACGTAATGAAAATTGAAAAGTAGTAATGATATATTCTGTAATTGGTTAGTAATTAAAGCAGAAAAAACATGTTTTTGACAAGTCTTATCATTAGAGCTATTATAAACAAAAATACCCGTTTTACAACTAATATTTTGGTTTCTTAGCGGTTTCAAACGCTAAATTTAAATATGAATGAAAACTTTCATTATGCCCGGGTCTCATGCCATATTTGTCAGAGATTGAATTACGTTTAAATATTGATATAGATCACCGTAATGAAAATTGAAAAGTAGTAATGATATATTCTGTAATTGGTTAGTAATTAAAGCAGAAAAAACATGTTTTGACAAGTCTTAACATTAGAGCTATTATAAACAAAAACACCCTTCTTACAACTAATATTTTGGTTTCTTAGCGGTTTCAAAAGCTAAATTTAAATACGAATGAAAACTTTCATTATGCCCGGGTCTCATGCCATATTTTTCAGAGATTGAATTTAACCATTTTCTAATTTAGTTAAGCTTTGAAATAGTAAAAAGTATTTTTATGAAAAAAACCCTAGAAATTCACTCTCCTGTTTTTTTGTTTCCGATACTTCAATAAAAGATTTACACGCACCCGTTTGGAGATAAAAAAACATCCTCAAAATTCTTATTAAACCCGGAGATAGTTATCGTTCATCTTTCGAACAATGTGACATTAATGTTCGGTTTCTGATGCGAATTTTAGCTTTAAATCTCGATTTAAGAATGTTGTGTGTCTTCATCTAAATGTAGATCTGCATTTAGTCGAAAACAAATGACGTTCTTAAAACAAGATTTAAGGTTGAAATTTATATTAGAAACCAAGCATGACTGACTTGTGAACTGTGGAAGCTAATCACTGATATTGCCATTTATTTTTATTAGGAAGATATCGCTCTTTGAACCAACGGCAATCGTAATATTGTTGCTGTCTGTATTTTGGCGGTTAAGTTGAAATAATAATATTAATATAAGTTATGAACGAAAATAACCATCAAATGTGTATTTTAAGTTTAATTATATGAATGCACATTTGATTAAAAACGAATGTCCAGTATACACTTAAAATTTCAATTCTTTCAAGGATGCTAGTGTTAATTGACAAAAATTATATTTTAAAATAAATTTTCAATCAGTAAGACAGATTTGTATAATTCTGTTTTCGTTTATCGACTTACATCACTCATTAAAAAGATTAAAATAGAATGGGGTAGTCTCTTGGCCCAAATTCACCACATCCTGAAAGGATTTTTGTGCTTTCCCCCTTTTCTGGATCTAGTCAGCAAATAATCTGGATCTTCTTATGAGCTCTAGAAGATTTGCTACTAGATTGTCCTGTGGGACTATTCCATCCACATCAATGTAGCCAAAGATGGTTGTTCTAGTGTAAGTTAATCATCACTCATTTATATAAACAAATTTTAGTTGCCAAAAATCGTAGGTACTAACGTCAAAAATGGCAAAAAAGGTATTAATAATCAGTTATCGGATTTAAAAATTGTCGAATGCACTTATTTTTGGTCTGTACTGTACATATGAGATATAAAAGAGTGCCACAGTATCTTTATTAGTTATAATATCTCAATTAGTTCACTGCATATGTGTATATGTGTGTGTGTATGTATAGTCGGCACCACTGTCAATGTACATATGTGTAACATATGAATGGTCACGGAGCATGAAACCCTTCTCCCCGTTACGTGTATGCGTGTGTGTGTGCGGGATCGGTGAAGAGCGCCTCTAATCCCATTTTATTGTAGTGCGGAACCGTCGGGTGCCCACTTAAACGCTCTCCCCCCGTTTCGCTTTCGGCGTGTTCGAACTGTGCATCGCAAACTTTACTTGTTAACGCAGGATGGCTTTGAATCACAGAGACCTGAACATGTACATTCAAAGCTTTGAGTTTACACATCGTCATATAAATGAAGTTTGATGCTAAATAGTTTTGATTTATGCGAGAGTGTTGTATTTGTTATCAATATATTATATACTAGCGGTACCTGTGCGAATAATTCGCACTAAAATTCGTTTATAAATTCTCACACTCTTTATAACTTTCTTCTTTTTGTTGTATTACATTACAAAGCTCAGTGACGGTTCAAGAAAATATTTTTCTAAAACTGTCATATAAAGGCGCAAGTATCGAAAACATTGAGCTGAAGCGCCGCCATACGTGAATTTTGATTAAAAATTAAACAAAAAAAATTTACCGACCGTCAATCATGTTGACGTTGTTTCAAAGTTAGAAGCGTCAGATGGCAGCATTGCTGCATATACTGAATAAATATATAATTGTTATAATTAATTATTTTGCAAAAACAAAAGCAATAATAGATTTTTTAGTTGTTGATGTCGGTAGAGCAAGCAATTATCTATAAAATGATATAAAATTTATGTGGAGCAATTGTGTGTTTTTTTCGAAAAAGGGAGGCAAACATCTTAACCTTCGCGTATTAATATATATGATGATTGAAACAATTCAACAAGTGGCCGCCGCGCCGGGGACATTTCAACTCGAAAAACACTGAATTATATAATAAATAAAACACATTTTCTGTTAACGCGTTCCACGTCTGGGGGTATGGCTAGTAATAAATATTGCTAATATTTACGTTTGCTTTTCGTTTCCATGGTTATTATAGGTTTGTTGAAAGAAAGTACATCGCCTTTACGAAATGTTTATTAAGAGGAAGAAAACTTTAAACATTCTGTATATGAAAAATCATATCAACTGAAAAGTATTAACATTTTTTGAAGTTATACTTCTTTTAGCGCACTGAGGGTAAAATTTTCTCTGTTACGGAAGTTGCGTAGGCAGCATGCAGTGAATATGTTGCGGAAGTTGTCTCTGATAACGTCAAAATAGTTATTTTATAAAACAACAAAGTAGGTTGTACTAGCGACATCGGACGGACTTTCCTAAAAGCTATAGTTTTCTTAACAACTTTTGACAGTTAAATAACCTCAATACTTGTATTTTTTTAAATTATGGATTCAACAGTAGAAAACTCTTTTATTTTATTATTTTAATAATTCAAAAGTTACTTTATGCAGGCACTAAAAATGATACTTTTGAAAATGGAACAAAGGTAAAATGTATATAAATTATAAGACCGTAAACAGAATCCGACCTGTGTTTAAAAATGGTTTTCCAACTATATTTATCATCTCACTAGACATCTTATTTTATTTAATCAATATACATCTTTAACGAAAAAAACATATGCCTATGTTATGTTGCATTTTTAGCATTTTGTGATTGTTTTTGACCATAGTTATGGCTTTTTAGGCCTACGATAAATTTGTATTGTCAATTTAATATTATTTAATAAAAAACTGAAAGTTCAATCGACACTTTTACCAACTCTCGGACTAGAGTCTAGAAACTCGGGATTGTAATTTAAGAGTTATATGGCAACACTATATAAACGACAGCATTGCTATATGCTAGGCTATTATCAAGCCCGTTTCGGGATTTATTCTCGAGGAACATTCTATTTTCGAGGTCATGTAATTTTTGGAACCCTAAATTCGTTTTTCTTTTCAATACTAGTGGAGCCCCATGAGTATAAAAATGGTTTCATGTACTTCTGTACGCTATACTTCGTTAACGTGATAATTTTTTTTTATTTGCATGCAAATAATTTATTAAAATAAAATTATAAAAGGACTGGAGTGAGGTTTACATTAGCGAACGTGTCTTTTGGAACATGATCTTCACCATACTCTATCCTCCTGGCTCAGTGAACCGAAAAACAACTACATGATGAAGGCACAACCACTAATGTAAGTCTATAAATATTAAGAGCACTGTGGTTGGAACAATAAAAATAAAAGAATACAGTCAAAGCCCTCTAAGTGCACGCTCTCTAAATGCACACACTCTCTTACTGCACACGAACTCGCCCTCTAAGTGCACGTTCCCCAGCCCCCACTTCGAATAATCTGCGACCAATCACGTGCGACCGTAAGCGCGCTATTTTCAAACTTTCCATTTCCATCATATTCATAGAGTTTTAGAGATATTGTTTATAGCATCTGATTGAATAAAGATAGCTATAGGAGTTAGAAGAGTGGGGATGAAAAAGATCGTAGGGGAAGTGTGCACTTAAAGGATGGGCTCGGTTCCGAGCTGTGCACTTAGAGGGCTTTGACTGTAGTTACTTCTTACCACAACAGATTTATTCAGTGGATGTACATTAGTGTTTTGCTGAAGATGGGAGCTTAGCTCTTGAAATGTACATCCACTGAATAAATCTGTGTGGTAAGAAGTAACTATTCTTTTATTTTTAATGTAAGTCTATTCTGTTGATAGTCTTTTTCTGCGAGCAACTTTATCCTGTTAATTTTAATGTTACATCGTAAAAATGCCTTCTCATTATTTTTTCAAAACGCGCTAAACGAAGTGTAACTTGAAAAATACAACGCATGTTTAATTTACGCCTTGTCTGCACGCGAACTGTTTGAGAGTCACCGAAAAATGCACACAAACACATTCACGGGGTGTTATCTATTATTTGGGAGACTGCAGTCGGCGATTAACTCTTAAGTGAATCGTTTATGAATATAAATGTAACTCTGCATGCGCACACACACACACACACCCCTGCACGTGTGTAGATGTGTAGGTGTGTTATTATTTGTTCAATGTTATTATGTAAGCGTCCTTTATTACTCAACTGTACGATGGCCTATACCTGAACTTAGGGTTGAATTTATACTGATTACACAATCAAGTGGGTTACGTTTTGTTATTGTTTCATAATACAATACATGATTGTACAGTTAAAAAAAACTGAATTTTTACGGCAATTCTTTGAAATTACAGTCAAAACCGTTTACGACGACATCGTTTAGAACAACATAGCGATTATATTGACCAAAGTCATAGGTCCCGGCTGAATACTTTATGACAGCCTTATAAAAAACTTTGCTGTTACGACATTGCTTATTACGACATACCGTATTAAGCGACTACATTTAATGTAATCTTCGAAGAATTATATATATATATATATATATATATAAGAATTATATATATAAACCTACTCATTCAATAATACTGCATACTTAATAAAATATTACTTTGTACCTCGAAAACATCACCGGTTGTTACGACTATCGATTTTTACGACCAAATATGAGTAGACCCTTCGATGTCGTTATAACAGATTTTGACTATATACATATATATACGCACAGTGCATTTAAATTATAACGATGTTGGTTGTAACGACTTTTTGGTTATAGCGACGTAACACTTAAGTCCCTTGAATTGAATTTAAAGTACACTTTTAGAGGAAAATAAATTGGCTATAGCGACTTCAGATGCAACGCCGATTTCGGATATAGCGACTAGTTTTAATGAGGCTTTTGTAACAGAGACCGAGTCAACAAACAAATTCACAAAGGTTCATTCATAGAATCATAAAGCTTTCTTATCTTTTGTTTGCATCCATAGATGGCCAGCAGTTGTAATAATACGCCATTGTTTATAAATGTTCAGGTAGGAGGTTCGAGCCGATTGGCAAAATAAGACCAATTATTAAGTAGACATTAGGTGACAAGTGCGAATTGCGCGGCTGTATTGTCTGGCAATAAATAAGTTGCTTAGAATGATGTGAAACGTCGAAAAGTTTTGGCCCGACCCCTAGGTCCCGCCATTCGACAGACGCCAACAGTGTATGAGTCATATATAGTAAATACACTAGTAACACCGAAAAGTAAGCATTTTAATAATTGAAAACAATATTGATAATGTATTTGATTATTAAGATTAACGTATATAAATGATCTGGGTGAAATGAATATCTTATATTTGAAAGTATTTCACGTTGGAGCCCATACACGTCCTTATAAACGAAACGCGAATGACAAACGAGATCCCTAACTATGTATACCTACTTTTATACGAAGAAAAGAGGCCGTGATCTAACATCTAACATCTAACATTGCAACTGGTAGCGTTAGAAATATTCTAGTAAACTCTCGGGCGAAATCTTGGGACGCTAGGGTAGTCTTATTTAATTCTATAGTTACTAGCACGCTGTTATATGGGGCAGAAACATGGTGCTTGCGATATATGCCTGAAATTGAACGAGTCCAAACTAACTTTTTCAAGCAAATATATAATTGGCCACGTAACACACCAGGCTATATGATTAGAGTGGAAACTGGAATGAAAAATCTAGGAGTGAGGGTTTTAAAAAGAGCCATGTTGTGGTGGATCAAGTTGCTCGAAATGGATAATCGCAGATATCCTAAAATTTGTTTTAGGCGTATGTGCGAACTGGACAAAAACAACAGCAGTGCAACTAAATTTAACTGGGCATCGCAACTAAAATATTTAATCGAGCGCTTGGGATTTAATCAGCTATGGGTTGAACAAAATAGTCATAAGATAAGAAAGGAACTAAACAATATACTAAATAAATATGAAAAGGAAATGTTACTAAAGGACTGGGAAAGAGTAGTGAACTCAACTTATAACGAAAGATATCAAATAATAAAAAGCTCTGAAAAGACCGAAAAATACCTCTTGCTGACAATTAGCATTGATAAATTAAGAGTAATTAGCCAATTAAGATTGATGGGGAACAATTATATTAGAATTATAATCAAAGGGTATAGGTATTGCTGGGATCCAAACAGAATATGTATGAATTGCAACACGAGGAAATTAGAAAATTTATTTCACGTTTTATGCTCATGCCCCACTTATCAGCATATCAGAAGCGCTTGGTTAAATAAGTATATGAAGGATGCAAACTTCAATAATTATCATGAGCGGCTCTTGACCAACCTCACTGAAAAAAAAATCTCAGACGTATACTTCTTTATAGCAAATATGGTAAAAATTAGGAGCTTCATGCTTTTTGAATGACTCCGCAGTTCCAATGCACTCTGCTAAGCTTATACAGTGTAATTTAGCGTTATTGCCTTTAATTACTATCTTACTTTATTTTGTTTAGTTAGCTTTAAGTAAATTATCTACATTAAATTGTCAAATTCTTGTGTGACGAATTCCTGTAATGATTTAATTATCGAAATACAGTATGATTGAATTGAATTGAATTGAATATTTGAAAGTATTGGTTACCATCAGAACAAATTATATGCGATAAATATTTTTCAAGAAATCTTAAATTCCACTTTTCCGCAGTCTTTTTACCTAAACATGACCGACCGATTTTGCGAAAATTTCTTTCGGGTCATTTATTGACGTTAACACACTTCAGTTGACACCCTAATGTAGTTTATATATAATTTTTTGCAATTTAAGGTGATACTACATCCATATTTTATTATAGTGCAATTTTAGAAGTATCAGGCGGTAAATAATGCTGGGAATTTGATTTTTAAGTGATCGCACTTTTAACTCTGTTTGAATTTTCCTGAACTGCACCTCTTTCTTTTGTTTAAAAATCAATATTTTTGTTTAACTTTAAAAAGTTGCTATTTTATTAGTATATGAAGTACAGAGTAAGTATATATTATATTATACCATTACACTCGATAATATTTCTGTGCATAATTCTGTCTTAATTATTAATAAATAGTCGATTTGAATATATGACTGAACTCAAGTACGTATGGAGAATCATTTTGATAACACGACATACCAATAAAATAAATTACTTCACTTCCACCATAATGACCCGTCACTTACACCATAATATATCATTGACATATCAATTACATTAAATGACTAAAAACTAGTCGTTTTTCTGAAAAATGAAAATTGTTTTCTGTTGGTAGATGTACTATTTTGATTTTATTTTGAATTGGAAATATATACGTCGTTAAATAAAATTCGTTCGTTGTGTCATTCGTGATTCGAGAACGTGTATGATTAACTGAACAGTCTTTTTTATTTGCAATAAATATTTTGCAAATGAATCACTACTGTGCCTATACTATTTCGTACTATCCTAAAAAAAATAGTATATCGATAAATGTTTCTTACCTAAGTCTTTTGGCTTCGTCTATAAACGGCCTTTTTTCACTTTCAGATAGCAGTTTCCATTCTGCACCGAGTCTCTTCGATATTTCCGAATTGTGCATTTTTGGATTTTCTTGCGCCATTTTCCGCCGTTGTCCACGTGACCAGACCATGAACGCATTCATAGGTCTTTTGATATGTTCTGATTGTTGTTGATGCGACATTGTTTTCAAACCGTGTATTGTTCCGTTACCATTCATTGTTTTTCACTAGTCTTAAAATAGGTGTCATTATTTTCTGTGTGTTTTTATTGGAATGTGTCACACTTTTTTAAAGTAAAATGTCAATGATATTATCTATTTTTAGAAATAATAAGATAACACAGACAATATGGGAAATAATAATAAATTAATTTTAGTTCATTACCGCTTTGTTTACTATTTCATTGATGATAAGCATTCCGCGTTTTGAGTATATCGCATAATTTACAACTTTTTCACAAGATAATAACCCGGCAATAATTCTATCAACTGAATGGTGATAGTCATAGAAAATAGGTTGATTTATATTTTATTAGACGTTTTGTTGTCGCTTTTGTAAATAAACTAACGTTGTTTGCACAATTATAAATACACATTTTAATATAAGTAAATTACATTTTTAATGTGTTTCCTCCTTCAGAGTCTCAAGTTAAAGACATGTTCATATCACTTTAAGATGGAATAGAAAATGATTTTATATTATTTGTTTAATACTTAACAACGCAAAATTATCTTATTTGCTTAATATTGTGTTTTAAAACATAATTTGTGATTTGATTCAACCTCTAAACAAACTGCATACCTTAATATATTTTGTCCATTTCCTTTTTATTAGACAAAAAAAATTCTATTGATTTAATAGTTTTATTTAATAATTTGTAACAAACTAGGTTGTATAGGAAAATAATCTTGCAATAACTATATAAATGTTTTTAAACACTGCTGTTTTATATTATCTTTTCAATTAGTTATAAAGAAACTATTTTGATAATTTTTACTCCCTAATTTAACTTTAGTTTTGATCGCGTTTAAGTCTTTAATTATACTTTTGTTAGATCAAAAAAAAACTGTGAAGTTTATTAATTTTACTGCATGAGCTAATTTTGTTTGCATAATATTTTTACAGAATTTATTGACCGATTGATTGCCAAGTTGTCATTAATTAATTTGTATAATGTGTCTGAAGCTATGAGATTACTGTCAAACAGAGTCGTGTGAACTTTTTCAAATTCTGACCTCGTGGTCTGAATGCCGCGTTACTACTGATGAATCACAACTTGTATATGTATAATATACATAAAGCTTCTCTGTCTATCTGTCTGTATCTGTGTTGTCATACATACACACGGTTACGGGTTGTGCTATCATATTATGCGCACATCACACACACACACATATTTGTGGGAGAGTACAGCGTGTATTTTCTGACTCGAAACGTGTGAAATCTTAAAGAAAACAGGAGAAATGCTAACCTGGCGGTACGATGATTACAGTGAGAGCACTGCTTAATTGTATCGCACCGCCTTTAAACACTGTGCAGGACAGTATTGAACTGAGTTTTTTTTGACATTAAAAAACGTAAAACACCACCGAACCTATAACGTGCGACATTAATTGTACGCTAATATAAAAAGGTTCCCGATGTCGTTGAAAAATGATCAGGTGTTTAAACTCTTGTGCTCATGAGATTTTTTCATTAGACAGTAAGAATTTTGTGTAAGATTTTATTAATATATGAATTAGCTTCATCATAAAAATAATCTTAGGTGTATCCAAAGTAAATTATTATTATAAAAAGGACTTTTTTTGTTATTTATAGCGACGTTTCGTCCCTTGCTTGGGACTTTTTCAAGCTTTATAACTATTAAATGTTTTGATCAATAAATTATTATTATTATTATATAAAAGTTAAAATACACATGTAAATATACATTTTAGTTAAACAATTGTTCATTAAAAAGTTTGCAATAATTCCGTTTTTTAAAAAATATTTTTACGGTTGATGTTCAAACTATTTTATTTTTATATTAAGGGGGATAGCCACTGTGATGGGTAAAAAAAAAATTTTTTTTTTGTCTTAAATCAAATTACCAAGGAGAAAAAAGAAAAAAAAAGTCAGTAAATTATTATTATTGAGATCTCGAGAATTTTTGTGTTTGTTGTAAAGTGTTCGATGGTAGTAATTAATAACTGTAATGTTTACGTCATATTTGCAATTTAGGGTTCCGTACGTCCAATAAAACGGAATCCTTATGGGACTACTCGTGTCTCTGTCTGTCCGTCTGTCACAGCCAATTTGCTCCGAATCCACTGGACCGATTAAGTTGAAATTTGGTACACATATGAATTTCTGCGATCCAAATACGGACGTATAACGTAAATAAATGAATTTTGAACACGAAAGTCATTTTTGGGGGGTAAATTAGGAAATTAAAAAAAGTTGTACCTACCGTGTGACATATCAAATGTAAGGGCTTTGTAAGGATCTCAAATATATTTTTTTATAATTTTAAAATAAATGGTTTTAAAGTTATTTAAGAAAATAATTAAAATTGACCACCTCCCTATTTTCGAGACAACTGAGCCTAAAATTTTGAAAAAAATACAGAAAATAGTTCTTTACAACTTATAGATTACAGGAAAACCTATACAAGAAGTCTATGGTTTAAATATAACGTGGTAAATCTTTTAATACGTAGGGAACCCCCTCGACGCGAAGTCAACTCGCACTTGTCCCCTTTTTTTGCAAGTGGAATGCTTAAAAGTTTATGAATTTATTTATTGTATATAAAAAATTCATTTTAAACTTCGAAGGTTTAAGTCGTTAATTACACTTGGTTTTGATATTGTCATGGTCGCATTTATAGTTCTGATTCCTTTAATCTTTCAACAAAAATTTTTCTCCTTCCGAATGTACCATTTCGTGTTTACTAAGGTTATTTACAAAATAATTCGTCCCTGGTGTCACTGTTTCATAGTTTAAAAATATTTTTTAAGTTTTACAAAAGTAAAATAAAAAGTAATAAATTTTGTGTAGTAGCCATACAATTATTATTAGCCTTACACGTTTGCTTATTAGTGTATTTGCCATATGGCAACATACACTATTGGCGTCGGTCGGATGGCGGGACCTAGGTGTCGGACCAAAATTTCTCGACGTTTCATAACCTCCTAAACACTTTGGCACCATTTTTAAAAATGTTTATATATATATGTATATATATATATATTTATATATATATATATATACGTATATATATATATACGTATATATATATATATATATATATATATATATATATATATATATATATATATATGTGTGCGGGCTATAACTTTCGAAAGAGTTAATTGATTTTAACCAAATTTGGCCCACGTGTTGAAATCCATCACCGCAAGAAGCCTATTTAAAATGGGCGTAATCAGGGCATTTTAAGGGTAGTTTTTAGGGGTTGAAAAATGTTTTTGGGCCCCAAAATACCGAAAAAATTCTCAGAATCATTTCAAAATTGACATTTACCCCTTTAGTAGTAATTAAAAAGTGTCCCTAAAATTTTAATAAAATCGGCCCGACAGAACCGGACTTACAAATTTTTTGAAGACACTAATTTGCAGATAGTGACATATTTATTGAAGGGTGTCTGTAATTCGGTGTAGACGTTAGATTGATAATAATATTATAATTAAGAAATAATATTATAATTAAGAAAAAAAATGTTATTTTAAGGGGTGTATTAAGGGGTTAAATTTTTTATTTTGCCCAAAAACAAATTTAATTTCACATAATAAAAGTATAAAACCACACGGCCCAAATACACTATATTGTCGGCAGGGTTTTGGCACTGCGACCCGGGTTTTTATTAAGTTCATATCTGTTTATATTTTATCAACTATGTAAACAAGGTTAAAATTTAGAGGGGTGTTTGAATTTTATCTGAATTTTGAGTATTATCTAGTGAATGTGGAAGATAAAATACTAAATATATATTCAACTGCAGAATCAAAGTACTTCATAATAGAACGATTCTATTTAAATAAATGTAAAAGAACATCATTAAATGTAATTATATATAGTCGCATTTGAGTATATGATACTTTGAAAATGTTTATTTTTGAGTACATATTAGTAAAAGAATACTTTGAAATCACGCATTTTTAGCTACGATTTCCGAATCATACTTCACTGACTGCTTACAGAATTAATTTAATTGTAAAATTGTAACGACACGCTTCAATCTGATTTGACGTTGCCGTCTCGTCAAAATGAAAGAAACAAATGTTATTTATGAGACGCTTCCGAGTTTGACATGGCGTTATCTTTTTTGAATATAATTGAAGTTAGTAGCCTCTTCAAAGGATACGTGAGATTGATTGTATCTTGAGTTTTGATTTTCAAACTTGTTTAATTATTTAATTTTTCTGCATGGTAAATATATGTAATTTTGACAGTTTACTAACCAACGGCTATATTATATCTCTGATGATGACAGGAGTCCTGTCGAAATTTGTGTTTATGTTTTGATTCTTACGTCCTTCAGCCATCATCTGACTGAGATATATGAACGATGTAGCATCGCGAACGTCGTAATTATTTATTGTTAGCGGGCGTGCAGCCTATTTTTCCAAAACAAGGAAAGCAAAAGTATGTTGTTGAATTACGTATTATATATTTTACATCGTATACTAATTATATATATTTGGAAAATCATCGAATGATATAGACTATAGTCAAGGTTTCATAATTTATCACAAAAATTTAAAGCATTTTAAACTTATCAAATCCGTAACAATGATCTTCCAATGCTTCATTCAATTCATTTCATTTTCTGGGTCCAAAATTACGCAATGAAACAGTTCTAAATTTAAAATTCTACTTCAAACTTTCTTTAAATTTTATGGTTGTATTCTTGTATTTTCTTTTATAGTAAATTGCATGGCGTTACGGGTTTTTAGATCTTAATAATAATAATAATAATTCCCAAAAAATAACTTCCTAGATTTTGTAAAAAAATGAAGTAAAAATCTAACCTTCTTTAAAATCATTCCCAAATTAGGATTCAATTTGCACCTGAAATTAGGAATGATTTAAAGAGGACTATAGGTATTACTTAAATCTGTCAAATACTTTAAAACACAATGAAAAAATTATTCTTAGTCTACACTATTTAATAGTAATATTTATTAGGGACGGCGCCGCAAAGCATAATCTTGAGTTTAAAAAGCTTATACAAATATATACGAAACATACATTAGTAACAATGACAAAATAAAAAATATTTAAAATATGCAATAACAATAACAATATGTACAAATAATAAAATAATAAAATGTGTTAAAATAAAATAGAATATAAATTGAATAAAATGGAAATGGAATAGAATTTACAGATAAAACATAAAGCATAGTGACAATATTTAATATCTATTTAAGAGTATTCTTTGAGGACGGACTATAGGTAGTTTTTCCGATGAACGATGTGTGCTGAGATTTTTACCAGTGCATCCCTGATTACACACCAACCATCGGTGTACGATCTCTGAAAGGGGGAAAATAAAGAAAATACGCTATGAGACTTGCGTACACATCGCGATCTGTGTGTACGCGATCATCCCTTACACTCGGGGCGCCTAATGAGCCCCTCGCCGCGGCGCCGGTATTCGACCAATCCGAGACTTGCGAAGGCGGACCGTCACGGACCGATAGTTGTGTGTGAGAGAACGTTCGATCAACTTCGCGAGTTCTATGAGAAAGACAGATACTAAGTTATACGCAAACGAATTGTATATCTCTCTTTATTTCGAGAACGCCAAAATCGGAATTTTTGACTATGTAATGTGATCAAAAATCAAGGATGTCTTAATTTTACTGGTTTATATCATTCTTGACTGATATTAATTTCGTGACTTTGAAAAGTTGGGCAATATTATACCAAAATATTTAAAATGACTAGCGGCCCGGTCCGGCTTCGCCCGGGTCCAAATTTAATTTGTAGATAGAATATAGCTTTTGCCCTGCGTTTTATTATTATTAGATACGAGTCACGATCTGCCCCGGATTCGCATGGGTGCATGTTCAAGAAACGAAGAAAAATCAAAATTGCTAAACAACAAAAAACAAAATTCTGTTGACCCAAATGCTAGCAAACTTGACATATTACCTGAAAATGTCATCAAAATTGGTCCAGCTGTTTTGGAGTCCATAGGGAACATATATAAACATATCGATTTTTATATAGTATATTGATCTGGCCAGGTAACATCAACTATTAAAGCTGGATGTCTAAACGAAATTACAAAATATCCATGAGCAGAGGTGAGATTCGAACCAAAGACAACCTAATCCCAAAGACCAGCACGCTGATCATTACATGATTACATCACATTGTCCCTTATTCAAAATTTTAATAGTATTTAGTCTATACATAATTGGAATATAATCAAAATTGTTTAAGAACTGCTGTATTAGTTAAAAAAATATGGAGGTCATATAATTTGTTACTGTTTCATTAGATAATTACATAAAATGTACAAAAATTCGAAAAAATTGATATTATGACTTTATTTAGTTATTGAAAGTTGAATGTCACGGACAGAAATAATTGAATTTATTATTGTGAAATAAAATTATTACGGCTATTGACCAAAGAGAAAAATCAGGCCATAAACAATTAAAAAAAAATAAAAATAAATTATTCGTGTTGTGATTAGTGAATATTGAAATTGCGTGCTAATGTGTAGTTATTTATTAATAAAACAACGGTGCCGTCATAGCCAAAGGTAAATTATATATGTAATTTATTTTTCAATTTAGTTTTTAACTAATAGGTACAGAATTTTTTGATGTGAATATTTTAAAAATATAAATTACTACCCGCTGTTCGTGGCTTCGTACGTGATTCAAACGAAACTCGGCAAGGACAACAGTAATAAACGTGTTATGAATTTGCGCGAATTCAATCGCTTTTAATTGTGAATGTTCAAAAATCGAAGAAAAATCAAAATTTCCAAAAAACGAAAAAAAAATCTGTTGATCCGATCGCCACCATACTTCACAGGATCATCCGCTGGACTAATCTGAAGATTACCTGAAAATTTAATCATAATCAGTCCAGCCGTTTTGGAGTCCATCGATTTTTTTATATAGATAGATAGATGTAGCCATCCTTGAATATTATAATAATAATAATGCGTTTAACGTTCATTTCTCGACTTTATGTCATAAGAGACGCCATTCGCACCATTACTATTTTTTCATCTACCACTTCCCGTTATTTTCTACATTTTTTACAACTTCAACTTATGTAATAGGTAATGGGCGAATGAAGGAATTATAAGAAATTAGGATAAGGTAGGTAATTTTTGAACTAGGAGTTTGATAGGTAATCGGCCATGGCCTCAAATAAGGAACCATCTCGATATTTATTTGGAATTAATTGAGGGAAACCATGGAAAACCTCAATTAAGATGGCCGCTACAGGAATTACCGTTTCTCGGCGAGATGCAGTAGGAAAAAGTCCCAGCCACATCTGCCCCCGCCGGGATTCGAACCCGGTACCTCCCGAATGCTGGTCTAGTGCTGTCACCACTACTCTACACAGCTCGGTCCATCCTTGAAAATAATAATATGTGTAACACAACACACGCATACACGTGACAGTCACACATACTTATATGGACACTTTACCTGTCTATATATGCTGAGCAACAAGTGGTTGTAATTCAGTTTGATCATGTAACAGAGATATGACCGTGATCTTTAATTATTTCATTCCATGTTATAATTCATTGATTGATTTTAATAAATTCGTTTATTATTCTGATTCATTGAATATTAATTTAATATTTTAACACCATGTGGTTTGTATGTTTTTAGAAACCTTGCATGGTTCGAAAAAATTTTAAAATTATGCTTTGAGGTCAGAAAGTGAAGCTTTTTTTCCAGGTCATTCAGAGTACTTTGTAGTTTTTGTTTGGCATACCTAAATTATATTGTAAGTCGCTTGCATAAAAATAACTCGGTCTTCAAAAAACATACAAGGAGAGTGTTTTGATGCCCATTGCCACCATTCTTAACATGCATGGTGCTCTACCACATAATTAGTTTATAGCTAATTGTTTAGGGTCCATCAATAAATTACGTCACACATTAGGGTGTAGGGTGGTCATCTCAAATTTGTGACAAAAATGAGACATAGACGTTCAAGGGATTTTAATTGTTGTGATGTCACAAAGTCAAATCTTTAAAAAATATATTTTTCGATCTATGGATCGGTTGTCAGATACTTTTTCTGTTGTATTAATGTTACTTTAGCCAGTAATACACGATATACTCCTATAACAAGTATATAAAAAAATTCTATGAATTATTAGTGTATTTGCCATATGGCAACATACACTATTGGCGTCGGTCGGATGGCGGGACCTAGGGGTCGGACCAAAATTTCTCGACGTTTCATAACCTCCTAAACACTTTGGCACCATTTTTGAAAATGTTTATATATATATGTATATATATGTATATATATATATATATATATTATTATATACGTATATATATATATATATATATATATATATATATATATATGTGTGTGTGTACGGGCAAAACCTTTCGAAAGAGTTAATTGATTTTAACGAAATTTGGCCCACGTATTGAAATCCATCACCGCAAGAAGCCTATTTAAAATGGGCGTAATCGGGCCATTTTAAGGGTAGTTTTTAGGGGTTGAAAAATGTTTTTGGGCCCCAAAATACCGAAAAAATTCTCAGAATCGTTTCAAAATTAATATTTAACCTGTTACTAGCAATTAAAAAGTGCCCCTAAAATTTTAATAAAATCGGCTCAACAGGACCGGACTTACAAATTTTTTGAAAACACTAATTTGCAGATAGTGACTTATTTATTGAAGGGTGTATTTAATTCGGTGTAGACGTTAGATTGATAGTAATATTACAATTTAAAAAAAATCTTATTTTAAGGGGTGTATTAAGGGGTTAAATTTTTTATTTTGCCCAAAAACAAACTTAATTTCACATCATAAAAATATAAAACCACACGGCCCTATACAAGCAAATACACTATATCGTCAGCAGGGTTTTGGCACTGCGACCCGGGTTTTTTAAATTATAGGGTAGAAGTGCCACAACGTGACGTTATTTGGCAGAGGAAAAGTAAATGAAAATGTGACTAAATCATAAAGGGAAAATATTTTTAACTCTATTATTCGAGAACTTTTGAACCGATTTGCATGCAGTTTGTTTTCCATTACATATTTCACGCATTTTCTTAAAATTTTGTCCGTAACAAAGTTTGTATATGTCGTAGGATAATTGGAATAATCGGATCTTTGCGAATATCCTAGGAAGATTGCAAAAAACCAGGTAATTGGAATCCGGTTTCTTGCTGACATCCTAGAATTTTTGCGAAAATCCGATTTTTTGAAGTATCCTACGACATATATAAAAAACCCGGGTCGCAGTGCCAAAACCCTGCCGACAATATAGTGTATTTGCTAATACATCAGGCCTTGTGGCTTTATTATGTGAACTTAAGGTGATTATTGGGCAAAATAAAAAAATTAACTCCTTAATACACCCCTTTAAATTACATTTTTTTTAACTACATCATTATTGTCGATCAAACGTCTACACTAAAATTAAAAACACCTTTCAGGAAATAACTCACTATCTGCAAACTAGTGTTTTCAGAAATTTTTTAAATCCGGTCCTGTCGGGCCGATTTTATTGAAATTTTAGGAACACTTTTTAATTGCTATTAAAGGGTTAAATTTCAATTTTGAAACGATTCTGAGAATTTTTTAGGTATTTTTGGGCCCAAAAACTTTTTTCATCCCCTAAAAACCACCCTTAAAATGACCCGATTGGGCCCATTTTAAATAGGCTTCGTGCGGTGATGGATTCCAACATGTGTGCCAAATTTCGTTAAAATAAATTAACTCCTTCGAAAGTTATTGCCCGTACACATATATACCTATATATATATATATATATATATATATATATATATATATATAAACATTTTTAAAAATGGTGCCAAAGTGTTTAAGAGGTTATGAAACGTCGAGAAATTTTGGTCCGACCCCTAGGTCCCGCCATCCGACCGACGCCAATAGTGTATGTTGCCATATGGCAAATACACTAATAACATTTTATTAAAACAGCAGCAAGAAGTCGCGCATAGTGATAGTGTTGCAATTGAAAGCATTTTTATATTATTATAAGCCTTTTTTTATTTTCCTTATTTATAGATCTAACTTGAAGTTTTGAGATTATGAATGAAGTTGTAAGTCGTTATAGTAGATTGGCTTAAAGTTTCATTATTAAATTGTTATTACTCATTTAAACCAATATAATATCAAGTGGTAGGTGCACTGTGCAGTTTACGATTGTGTGTTGTCGAACAAAACAAATGACTGCGGTCAAATCGAATGACGCAGTTGTTTGCCGGAGGCACTGTTTATTTTGTCACCGGTTCTTTGTCAATATGTGGCTTGATTGTAGCTTCTGTAGGCTCTTCACCTTATGATATAGCTTAACCCATCATATTATGGGAACGTTTATGCTGAGCGCAGAAAGTTATTTCAGAAAAGAAATTAAACTATGTATAGGTAACAACAAGAGTACTGTGGTTGAGACAAAAATAAAAACAAAAGTATAGAAACTTCTTACCACAACAGTTTTATTAATGGATGTACATTTCGAGAGCTAAGCTCCCATCTTCATTAACAATAGGTCTCATTAATTTGCCCGGTTTATGGATTTTAGGTAAGCAGTACATTTTAGATAGTGTATTGCTGAAGACGGGAGCTTAGCTCTTGAAATGTATATCCATTAGTAAAACTGTGTGGTAAGAAGTTCCTATACTTTTGTTTTTATTTATGTATAAGTACTTGTGTTCAGAATAGTTTTTTTTGTACAATTTCTATTTCGAAATAATATTTTTCGGACACCCCCTATAAAAAAGCTGAATTTCATGCCTGGGATAGTAGAATGCTTCATTTCATACTAGTGCGTAAAGTAAAATAAACCTTTGCCATTTCAATTGTAAAAGTATGAAATCCTATGCAGTCTACAAAATTAGAAGTGAAGTTGCGCAAAATTGATGTACTCGAATTTTTGATTGCCAGTTTTGATCCAAACTATGACTGACTGACTGATGGACAAACATTGCAAATAAAATAAAAGCTTGTAAAAAAATAGTATAACATTCAAACTATTATGGGTTTAATTTCTAACTAGTTGACCTGTGCAAAACCTTTTTGCAGGCAACTTAACACCGCTTTCAAAGATCAATGTTTTTGGTATGGGTCTGCGGAAAAATTTTTTTTTTACAAAATTTTTTTTTTTGCATCCGTTTTTGCCATGGTTTGTAAAGATCACTGTGATTTGAATCACGCCTGCGGCGTCAATTATCTTTAACGGGGTACGCAAAACTTTTTTAAATGTGTTTCTACAATAGTTTTCCAATATCGATGTGTTTAGAATCACGCCTGCGGCGCCAATTACCATTGCTGGCATACACAAAACTCTTTTGAATGTGTCTTTAGAATAGTTCTCCAATATCAAAGTGTTATAAAATTTGTCTGGGACCCAATAATTACTCGGCCTAACGGCCTCGCCATATGGTCACAAAAAAAATCGTCTGCGATTACTCGGTCTTACGACCTCGCCGTTAGGCCCAAAAAGAAATTAGGGCACAGCGGGCCTTCGGCCCGCAATAAATTGATCTGCAACTCAATATCTCCTCGGTCTTACGACCTCGGCATTAGACCCAAAAAGAAAATAAGACGCGGCGGGCCTTCGGCCCACAATAAATTGATCTGCGACTCAATATCTACTCGGTCTTACGACCTCGCCATTAGGCCCAAAAAGAAATTAAGGCGCGGCGGGCCTTCGGCCCGCAATAAATTGGTCTGCGACTCAATATCTACTCGGTCTTACGACCTCGCCATTAGGCCCAAAAAGAAATTAAGGTGCGGCGGGCCTTCGGCCCGCAATAAATTGGTATGCGACTCAATATCTACTCGGTCTTACGATCTCGCCGATCAGTCCAAGAAGACAGTTTTTGTTTTTTTATATCTGTCTAAATAAAATAATTTTCACTTATACCATTTATTTACTTTAGTATCCAAATAGACGACCTTTGCAAAACCTTGCGAGTTTACACCGTTTTCAATGATCAATGTTTTTAGTACGGGCCTTTAACATATGTTTTTTTATATATTTTTTATACCTATTCTGCAAGTTGTCTCGTTGACTTTTCTCCATTAATTTCAAAGCTTGCTAAAACTAATTCGTCTTCACAGTGTTGAATGTTGTTTTTTTTTCTTTGAAAATAAACCGTATACCGTTTCTATTTAAGTTCCTTAAAGTTATGGAATAAGGTTGTCGCTTTTCTGGATAAACGTTCATGTATTCTGCTTGAACCCACGTGGTGTTTTTGTTACGCTGAATGTGTGCGCAAAAATAGCCTGTTTTTCAAATTTGAAAATGCTTGAGCCATCTTAGAGAGTAAATCAAACAAAATGAATTAGGAAAACTCGCTCGACATATTGTTAACCTGTCGGTATGTATTTGTTTCAACAAATTTTGTTTTACACGGCACACTGATCAGTATGGATAACGTCAAAAAGCTATTTTGGTCAGTTTTGTAGCTTCTGGTTCGTTTAGATATAGGATGTGCTATGTCAAATTATTCAAAAAAATAAGCAGATTTTGAATATCTGAAAATCCAAAACAGCGTCTATAAGAAAAATCAAAGTTCATGTCAATATCTCATTACGTAGTGGAAATAAAAAAATTAAATTTACGCCACTGAAAAGACCTTAAAAAGTTATCATAAAATGGTTAATGAAATTTTCATATATCTTCATAAATAAAAAAGTTATGGCCAGTTTTTCTAAATGGAAATTTTCGCTATTTTCTGAATAAATTAATTTTTCTGCACTACTTTGCCTCTTTAACCGACTTTCTATCTCCACTAACAACAAAGTTACCCGTGTTAGCCCACGTCGGTTGAAACACCCTGTATATATTATGTGTAAATAAAGTGAATTTGACTTCTCGCATTAATATTCAAATTTTAAAGAAATCGGGTATTTTTCGTCAGATTTTATGTATTTCTACACTTGTTAACTTTTTTAAGCCTGTGTACCGAATACTAACTTCATCGAATCAATGGCTTTGCCTTTGTTGAATAAATATTATTATTATTATTAGGCACTACCGTCTCTTAACATTCCACGGGCCTCCCATTAGCGTCTAGCTTATACATAGCTGACTAATTTTGTACCACAGAACTCGCTGAATTAAAGCAATTTCGAACGCAGTTATATCTGTTTCGGTATTGAGAGCGAACTATTTTCATTATTTTAAAGGAAAAACATATTTAAAAAAATGCGTAATTACTTTAAATATTATCAACAAAAATAATTTTATTAACAATTGTCAAATCATAACAAAAAGAAATATTTACATAACCTCACATTTTTAAAAACATAATTCATGACAAATAATATTATATATATGATAATATCGTTATTAAATATGATTATATTTTGCAATAAATCTGATTGACCAATGTAGTCTTCTAATTCTAATCTTGTCATTCTATCAATTTTACACAATATTCGAATTCACTGTAGGTAAATCAATTTGTAATCTGTTTCAATAGATCTGTAAATAAATGTATATATACCTAGGTATATATGAATAATTTCTATATTTTAGGAAACAAAATATTATTTTTAATATTATAACCAAATGATTATAAATGTTAAAAAATGTTTTTTTTTCTTAATCGTTATATAAAAAGTTAATAATATATAAAATAACGTATAAACAAACCGTTTTATAATTGAAAATATCCCAAAATACATCAATTTCCTTAGTAAGATATGTATTTATTTTCATATAGCTGTCAAAATAATCTAACGCCATTTTTAATTTGATCTGAACTGCTGATAGACAGACGTCGTAATCGACATTACGCGACTTGATTTTATACGTTTTCTCTTTCTAACCAATTGCACTGAAGTTTGTCTCTTAATTCATGGATTATACCGGGAGTATGTTTACAGCCAAAATTATTTTTCTGTCTCTCTCTTACTAATTACTTATATGGCCAGTCCTTGGCCAAATTATTTTTCGAGATATCTCAGCAAAAATCACCGGATTTGTCTCGGGCGTCTGTCAAAACGTTCTATAATTATCAATTTACATGATTTTGGCAAAAAGTTTATGCTAGATGGCCATAATTTCGCTAAATAATGTCAAAAGTCAACCATTTGACAGCTATAAAATTATCATAATTTTTCAATCTTTTGTTTTTTATTTTACATGTCAAAATAGAAATTGATTTGTTCGACGAATGAACATGCGACAAAAAATAAACTTCTGTCCCCGTCAGTTTCATGTGATTTAGCGACGTATGTTTTTCAAAACTATCGGTTCGACTGATCGCATGTTAACTTCCCGCTTAAGTTAGACTGTGACTTTTATTTTTTTTTGCTATTGCCCTAGCAAAACGACTGTTTCACAGTCTAAACGACAGAGAAAAAAAAGAGAAACGAATACTTTTATCGGCGAATTAAATACTTGAAAAAAGTCGCTTCGAACGCATCTTTTGCACTTTTCAGTTAGTCTTTTTGCTACTGAATCGTTTAAAACGCGTCCCGACGTCGTACGACCAAAAATGGCCGAGATATGAGCAATTAAAATTTCCCCATGTTAAACGTCCTATGGTGACTCTGCGCGGGTCCGAACTTTTGGCTTTGGCGGCCGAACCGCACGCTCGAATTTCGCGTTCGAAGCGTCTCGTAAAAATAGAAAAATGAGCGAAAATCGTCCCAAAAGCGCATCCTCGTGCGATTTTTTTTACTATTTTAGCCGTCGATTTCAAATCGGCCCAATGCGTTTCAAATGGGGCCGAGGGCCTGTTTGAAAAATCGCCCCGACCGCGCCCCAAAAATGCAAAAAAAGCCTACCCCCCTATACAATAGAGCGCCGCGAGCTCTACAACCGGTCTTTTTCCTGAATTTTTTCCTCCAAAAATGTAAATTTGTATAAACATGAAACTTTTTGCCCCTAAATTTAAGCGTTTTAATATATAAGATTTCATTTGATATCTAACAAAAGAGGTCTGTTTTAAAAATACGAAATACGAAAGCGTAGATTCTGAGTATCAACTTGATCCCTATTGTATTAATAAATTATAGTCACATCCTGAAAATAATAATATTTGGCCGTAATTTTGATATCTATTGCTATTATGTGTTTTCGTATTTTGAAAAACTTACAAATATCAACTTAGATCGGATATTTTTTTAAAAAATGTCTAAACTAACTTTAGCATCTGTTAAAATATTATGTTCTAATAATTAATTTATGAAAATCTTTAACTTTAAAAATTAAATAGCTATATTAGAAATTGAATCCGTTTATATTTTCGGACCGGGCATACGCAATCTTCTAATTTCCACATCATACTGTGCATCAGACAAAGACAACCGAAACAAGTGCGCGATTTATTACATAAAATTGAGTTTATAGAGTTTTTATTCTGTTTTTATATATGTACAACAAATTGTTTCGACGCAGTTTGTGATTTGAAATATATGTAACATTTCCTCCTCTTTCGTTTAAGGCAGATTTCGGACTGATCTGATTTACATTGAAGGAATTATAAGCAAAAAACACCGCTTTTATAAATTTTCTCCCCTCTGGGATCAAAATTCAGAAATCGGAATGGTTAGGACCGAATAGACTCCGAGACGAATAGAGCAAAAGATTGGTTAAGCCGTTTGGGTTGTACGCGCGCTACAAAAAAGCATGACTCTTACAGCACAGACAAAGTCGGTAATAAAAAGCGTTTTAGCTTTCGTTGTTCGCGTCTAAAAATTTGAATCTACCTGTATTTAATTCGTAATTAATAATGACGGCAAGCGGTTATGGTCCAACCTGTAGACTTCATGTGACAAAACAGTTCGGCTTTCGGACCAATAACGTGTCTACACAAACATTTGTCCTGGCCGGCGGCGGCCGACGTTCTAGTCTATTGTTGGTGATACTTTTATTAACTCTATATGGGTTTTGTGCTTTTGTCGATATGACAATATTCCGTTATTCTTTTTGTATTTTTATATACAGCTTGATCAGATACGCTTCAATCAATAAATAATACAATTAGATGATAATGCCACATTCATATCTTATAATTGCTGACTGTAACTAGATCACCATGTTAAAAATCTGATTTACTTATGCATTTTTTAGAGCTAGCAATAGGGATGTTAACTATTTTTGGGAAAGTGTTTTAAATCGTGCATACGTACCTAATATAGCCACAAACATTTATTATTTTTATTTAAATACGACACACGCTTTAAAAATCATGTATTTTAAATTCGGTTTCAAATTGCGCTCTGAAACGTCAATACTTGTCACGTGACTACCGTGATGTCATACATTCCTAAAGTAAGGGGCTCAAAAGTTTACACGGGAGTTACCATTCTATAGATGCGTGTTCTGTGCTCATAAACGCTGGTAACTGATGAAGTGATGACAGGTTTTTCGTAATTGTTGCTATAGTTATGTAATTTGACGTTTATTATAAATAAATAATAATAAATTACGTACTCTAAATATTAACCAAGCAATGTAGCCTTTTGATAACGTGAACAGCGTCCTTCTCTATGACAGCGTCTGATATAATGTTTATGACTGAGTGACGTCATGCACTATGATTGGTATTCGTTGTCACATGACTTGAGAGTGATTTAATTACGTTTCATTTATTAAATATCAATTAAATTCCTTAAAAAAGGGAAATTATTGTGTTTTTTAGTGTTTATATCATATAGAAACTACCACTTAACGTCAAAATTATGTTTTTATTTAAATACAGTCCACATCCGTATTGCTATGATTGATATGTAGTCCGATGTGTAGACCAAATTTCATTAAAATTAATAAAGTGTTTCGCAAGTATTGCCACACATTCTTTTTTTCGGATTAACTGCTTTTTTTGCATTCAAACTCAAGGAATAAAATTCAATAGATTTTTTGCACTCCTATAAAATAGTTGCATTACAGGGATGTAAAGTAATCCATTACGCACTAGTGTGACAAAGTAAAACAAAGTTGATGGCGCTATACCGATTCTGTAGCAAATTGATGCTCTTCTCTATTGGCTTGAATCTATCTTTATAGTTATAGCTCTGAAGTGAACTAAGTCAACTAAGAAAAAAAATATTATTTTAAGGGATGTATTAAGGGGTTAAAATTTTAATTTTGTTTAAAAACAAATTTAAGTTAACATAATAAAGCCACATTGCCTGTATTAGCAATACATTATATTGGCACTGCAACCCGAGTTTTTAATATTTTGCTTCTGGAATTTTGACATTTGTGGTGCAAGCGCTTATATAGTAGTTTGATATAGAGAGATAATTAGAGAACAATGCCAGTAATTAGTATAATATTTCATTACAATTTGAGAAGGATAGCTGTTCGTGTACCCTCAATTGTAAATTAACTGTTTATAATAAATTGATTTCAAAGAATAATATTTAGCATAAATCTTTAAATTTATTACGCCTTTAGTGGCTTTTTTGATGGATGTTCAGTTTATTAAATTTACTTTTTAATTGCCTCGCAGTATGTAGTTTTTCCGTAATATTTTAATACTAAACTAGAAAAAAACTAGTGAACTGATTTAAGTAAATTTTATGTAAGAGCATCCTAAAGCTATGCCTTATTAAATAGAAAAAATATCATGAAAATCGGTTCTGCTGAAGATATGAGCTAATGTTTTGATATCCGTTAAAAACGACTGGGTCGATTTTAAAAAAAATATATGGTACCAATTCGTAAACATTCTAAACAAAATGATGTCGAAATTCTTTAAATTGGTTAATCCCTCTAAAAGTTATGACTGAACAGACATAAAAAATAATAACATATACTTGACCAATTGATAACCTCGACTAAAAATAACTGAAGCTGAAAACAACTCAACGTATTGACTTTTTTGAGAAGTAATAAACAGATGTGTGAATAATTGATTGTAAATGTTTTTCTAACTAATTATAGCTTTTGAATTGACTTGATCCTGAATTTACAAGCTATTTTGGTTATATTATTGATAGTTTATAGAACATAACCCCTCAAAATATGATATGAATACCAAATACAGCGAGCCGTATCTCTGCATACGACCATACTTGTACAGGGGACCCTCTCTAGAGAATAAACTATAAACCATTTATATATATATGCATCCAGGGTTGCAGCCTGGTAATGATTCAATCAAAATAACTTTTCTTATAAATTAGTAAACTAAAATTAGCTCCCGTATGATGTGAATTTAGTGTTGCAATTTGCTTTATTATGAAAGGTTAACTGTTGAGATATGGCACCGCAGAATGTGACAGTTGTTTGAAAAGAAATTTTTCTAACATAGCATTGTAGCAATGGATGTTTCTTAACAATTATTGCGAACGATAGCTATTATATTGTTTATTTCTTAGAATATTTCTTTATCTGAAACGGTACCTTTGTTATATATTAGAAGATAATGCCTCACCAAATGTGAGGAGAGAGTTAGAAAGTGGGGTAAATATAATCTGATAATCACTTTTAGTTTTGTAGCCATAAGGCAAAATTGCTGACCTATGCAATTTTTTTTTAAATCTATTTTTAACTAATTTCATGGATCGCCATTATCATACTCGGAGTGTGTAAATCACCCTGCAATTGATTGAAACAGCATTGCCTCGAAGATGATGAATACTTGTTACTTAATTAAACTGGTTGAAGAATCATAATTAAAATTGTGCCTTATGCTCACTATTAAATTATCTGTTTCTTCACAACTCTCTTAACACGAATGTCTACTGAAAGGGTTTGACGAGTAGAAATGATAAACTATGTGACGTCATTCTAAACCCAATATGGCCGACACTCCAAGATGGTGAATTACCTTTTTATTTCATTTTTAGATATGTTAAGGTCAGACGTAACTAAAAATCTAAAAATAAATATATATTTTTTTTAAACACAAGCTGTTATTGCTGTGTACTAAAATGGAAAAAATATTTTTTATTAATCTAGATTCATAATTATAAAGTCGTGGACCGTGACTCATGAACTATGATGGAGATTACCATCCACACTTTTATAAATTATTATAAGCCTAAATTATAAAAAATCATTACATGATAATACAAGTTTGTCTTTAAAAAGTTTTTTTTTCTAATAATTTAGGCTTCAAAATAACTAATGTAGGAACGCATATAGCCCAGTAGCTGCGCGTCTTCTGAAACTAAAAAAAAAAAAAAAACTAATGTAGGCATAAAATTTTTTTAATTTAAACTATATATTGGTTCACGTTTTAGAGAATTGAGTAAAAATAAACATTTTTGATTATCAGATAAGTTCTTTTTTTTATAAAAAGGTGTTCGACAGCATGATCATTAACACCACTATCGGTTTATATACATTTGGTACGGTGGTTGCACTACAATTTTATGATTATACTTGTTTATAACTGTACAATATATGTTACGGTAACTATTTGTATTTGCTATTTTTATTATAGTTTGACATATTATATTTTATTTAATAATTCTGTCTTTTTTATATATTTAAGGTGTTCGTGATGTGAAGATGGTCGTTGTTCAAGGCTTCTTTCATGGTGTTGCAGCTTATTCTTTTTGGTAAGTACGCTATACAGTTTAATATTATATGGTTTACTGTGATTGGTTCATGGCAAGTGGCACATGCTGGTCAGTCTTTTCGTTCTGACAGGTATCCGTGAGTTAATGATGTATGTCCTATTCGTAGTCTGGTTATTGCCGTTTGTTCTGTGCAATTTCCGGTGTTGTTCCATTTCCTATTGTCTTTAATTTCTCTCAATTTGTTATTGGTTGTGTTAGACCAGGGGTGGGCAAATATTTTGATAGTCAGGCCACATTGCAGATGTAAATTTGACCTCGGGCCAAACAGTTTTTTTTTCTAATTTTAAGTATAGTTTTTGCTAAGGATGTCAATTAATGAATTTTAAAACCAACATTTTTGAATCAAAATATTTATTTATCAAGTCATTTGAATAAAAAAATTGAAAATTGATAATGTGTATAAGTATTGCTTAATATTTTATCTAAAAATTTTTATGCACCAATTTATTTTAGACAAAAACTAATATTTGTGTTTTTAATAATAATATATACAATGCTTCACGGGCCAGGCAAAATTCTACCGCGGGCCGCCATTTGCCCAGGCCTGTGTTAGACCATTCTTCTAGATAGGTTTGAATTCATGTTTGGACACGTTGCTAGAAAAACTTTGATCCCGATGCACCCCTGATACACACTGTAATAAACACATCATATTATTCATATGCTCCCGATATAAAGGGGTTGACCAGAGAGCCTGCCTCCGCACACACGCCGAATTAAATCCGCATTCAGTGCCACAATGAGGCCTCAATGGCTACTGATGACAGAAACAATAGACGTTCAATTTTTGTTGCGACTGTCAATTTGTTTTCACAGCTTTTTGTCATTGCACAATAGAGAATCGCAGTGCACGCTGCACTATGCACACGCCCGTACTGTGTAGTGTGAGATTGGTACTCTATTCACAATACATTCATTTCTATATATTATAACATAATACTATATAAATAATAGAGTTTAGTTTGTTATCATGACAAACTATTATCAGACAGGGTATATTGTAATGTTTTATTCATATTTTATTTTCTGATACAACGTTAAAAGATAATAGCAGACTTTGATAATTTGAATTTTGAGAGCGCTGGACTCGTATTCCAAAGTCTAAAGTTCGAGTTCCGATGAAAGCAGGCGCAATGTAGAACTTTTTTCTACTATGGTATCGGAAAAATAATAATAATAATAATAATGCGTTTAACGTCTGTTTCTCGACTTTATGTCATAACAGACGCCATTCGCACCATTACTATTTTTTCATCTACCACTTCCCGTTATTTTCTACATTTTTTTTTTTTTTACAACTTCAACTTATGTAATAGTAATGGGCGAATGAAGGAATTATAGGAAATTAGGATAAGGTAGGTAATTTTTGAACTAGGAATTTGATAGGTAATCGGCCATGGCCTCAAATAAGGAACCATCTCGATATTTATCTGGAATTAATTGAGGGAAACCATGGAAAACCTCAATCAAGGTGGCCGGTACAGGAATTACCGTTTCTCGGCGAGAGGCAGTAGGAAAAAGTCCCAGCCACATCTGCCCCTGCCGGGAATCGAACCCGTACCTCCCGAATACCAGTCTAGTGCTGTACCACTACTCTACCCAGCTCGGTGGTATCGGAAAAATAGTAATAATCTTATCGGTCATCTTGATCGGCATTTTCCTTAGTTTCCCCAATAATTTCGTATAAATGTTTTCTACAAAAACATACGCCCAGTAAAATACTTGATAATTTTGATAGTTTAAATTTTAAAAAAAGGTTGATGAATAAATTTTCTTGAAATTATTCTTGAAACTTGTTTATTAGGAAGATATTTCTAACAAAAAATAAATTATAACTGGACAAACTACGCGCTCATTAAAAAGTTTAAGAACAATATTTTTCGCGACTAAGTATCGAGCGCGGGAGTCACTGAGCTAGTTAGTGTATTTGCCATATGGCAACATACACTATTGGCGTCGGTCGGATGGCGGGACCTAGGGGCCGGACCAAAATTTCTCGACGTTTCATAACCTCCTAAACACTTTGGCACCATTTTTAAAAATGTTTATATATATATGTATATATATATATATATATATATATATATATATATATATATATATATATATATATATATATGTGTGTGGGCAATAACTTTCGAAAGAGTTAATTGATTTTAACGAAATTTTGTCCGCATGTTGAAATCCACCACCGCAAGAACCCTATTTAAAATGGGCCCAATCGGGTCATTTTAAGGGTAGTTTTTAGGGGTTGAAAAATGTTTTTGGGCCCCAAAATACCGAAAAAATTCTCCGAATCGTTTCAAAATTGAAATTTAACACTCTGGTAGTAATTAAAAAGTGTCCCTAAAATTTTAATAAAATCGGCCCGACAGGACCGGATTTACAAATTTTATGAAAACACTAGTTTGCAGATAGTGACTTATTTATTGAAGAGTGTATTCAATTCGGTGTAGACGTTAGATTGATAATAATATTACAATTAAGAAAAAAAATGTTATTTTAAGGGGTGTATTAAGGGGTTAAATTTTTTATTTTGCCGAAAAACAAACTTAATTTCACATAATAAAAGAATAAAACCACACGGCCCTATACAAGCAAATACACTATATTGTCGGCAGGGTTTTGGCACTGCGACCCGGGTTTTATTTAAATTTTAAAAATACGTTAATGAATAAATTTTCTTGAAATTGTTCTTGAAACTTGTTTGTTAGGAAGATATTTCTAACAAAAAATAAATTATAACTGGACAATCTACGCGCTCATTAAAAAGTTTAAGAACAATATTTTTCGCGACTAAGTATCGAGCGCGGGAGTCACTGAGCTACTTTATCGACAAACGACAGCGTGCTTCTCTCCTCGCCGTTTATAACTTGCTCCATGCTTCTTATTTAACCATAATAATATCTTAGGATACATCATTTCACTGTAATTTAACGCAATAGGACATGAAAATAGTTAATAAGATAATATTAACAAAGGTGTCATTATAAATATTAAGAGCACTGTGGTTGAAACAATAAAAATAAAAGAATAGTGACTTCTTACCACAACAGATTTATTCAGTGGATGTACATTTCGAGAGCTAAGCTCCCATCTTCAGCAAAACACTAAACTCCTTAACTTACCACTGAATAAATCTGTTGTGGTAAGAAGTCACTATTCTTTTATTAGTGTATTTGCCATAAGGCAACATACACTATTGGCGTTGGTCGGATGGCGGGACCTAGGGGTCGGACCAAAATTTCTCGACGTTTCATAACCTCCTAAACACTTTGGCACCATTTTTGAAAATGTTTATATATATATGTATATATGTATATATATATATATATATTTATATACGTATATATATATATATATATATATGTGTGCGGGCAATAACTTTCGAAAGAGTTAATTGATTGTAACGAAATTTGGCCCACGTGTTGAAATCCATCACCGCAAGAAGCCTATTTAAAATGGACGTAATCATGGCATTTAATGGGTAGTTTTTAGGGGTTGAAAATTTTTTTTGGGCCCCAAAATACCGAAAAAATTCTCAGAATCGTTTCAAAATTGATATTTAACCCTTTAGTGGTAATTAAAAAGTGTCCCTAAAATTTTAATAAAATCGGCTCAACAGGACCGGACTTAAATTTTTTTTGAAAACTCTAATTAGCAGATAGTGACTTATTTATTGAAGGGTGTATTTAATTCGGTGTAGACGTTAGATTGATAATAATATTACAATTAAGAAAAAAAATGTTATTTTAAGGGGTGTATTAAGGGGTTAAATTTTTTATTTTGCCCAAAAACAAACTTAATTTCACATAATAAAACTATAAAACCACACGGCCCTATACAAGCAAATACACTATATTGTCGGCAGGATTTTGGCACTGCGACCTGGGTTTTTTTTAAAGGTGTCATTGTTAGTTCAAAAACTGTTCGCAAAGTCAAAGTAACTCAAGTTTATGGTATTGGTATGAAAACCAATTCAGTTCCCATTTACTATGTGTACATATTGTGCATTTTTTGCTATTCTGGGGTTTGTTACGGTTTACGAATGAAAGTCGGGACACGTAGTTATTTGTTTTATTTGCATTCGTACTCTGTTATTTATTTCTCTATTGAAGTAAATAAATAGCCAATAGTGTAGTTATTTCAATACACTAGATTTATTGTACACTATTTTAATGAACTTATCATTTCATGGAGTAGTAGACTGTATATCTATGGCGTAATGAACTATATTATTGACTAGAGTAAGCGAGTTTAACCAAAACACGACTCAAAATATCATTGCGTTCTAGATATACATTATATTTTTGTCTTAGTTCCTATAAAATACCGGCTTTTGTCTTCATATTCAGTATTTTCAATATTTTTGACATTTCACTTGTGTAGCAAACTTAACTTTTAATAGTGGTTAAAGGTAGTTACGGGAGTTAAATACTCACGCACTACATTTTATGTAGCGTCTAAGTTTTCTCAAACACCGACCGATCGTGGCCACGTGGATTTAGACAAATCTAACTCTGCAATATGTCAGTTTCGCACCCAACTAGAGTAAAATGATATATTAAAATTTGTTTTTATTTATTAAAAAAGGCTCCACTACATGTCGTTGCCGTGTTTCATGTCAATTGCGTGCAGAGTCGTGGGTAGCGGTTATAGTAAAAAAAATGGCCCACGGGGCAAGTTTGCAATACAGTAAAGCCGAAGGCTCCACTGCTGTTGTATAAATCATTGTTTCAACTCAATCGCGTGCAGAGCCATGGGTAGCGGCTGTTCTATATAAAGTCCGCTGCAGCATACAATCTACAAATCTGGGTAAAGCCGGAGCGAGTCGCTAGTAATAAATGAAGGTACTTCTATCTTGAAGCATTTTTATGTATTCTTAATTTCTAAGTACTCAGTACATTTTATTTTTTAAATAAGCACGAATTTTTAAAGAACATATTTTTTCGTAACACGCATAATAAAAAACTTTTTTCTATTGGCAACCCGATCCGGAGACACAGTGTATATTTATTAATTAACATAGTTTTGCGTAAGCTGACTTAGAAATATATCATTGAAATTTATTAAACAATTCGCCTTCGCATATAAAGTTTATTAAATAATAAAGTATTCGTGTACATATACGATATATATTTATTGTATAATACCTATGCATACTATGATAATACTTTGCACAAAAGCTCATATTTAATATTTTTTCTTTTTTTTTAAATATTCAATTAAATTTTTTCGTCATGTTATAAATATAGACGATTCCCTATCATTAGCATAAATAATTAATTAATAGCAATGAATTATTTCATGGTGATATCTGCCCTTTTTTAAGGAATATCTTTTATCAATTTACATACAATTTTAAATGGTGAAATATGCATTTTTGTTCATGAAGAATTGAAAGTAAATGTGTCGTGTAGAGCAAAAGTTTTTCTAATAATTTTTTTTCCTGAAAGTCTTCTCGACAAATTGACCATTTATGATATACTTCTAACGAAAAATCAAGTAAGGCGTTAAACATTGGATTCTGAATATCTGACTGGAACTGTGTTATGTTCTCTTTTTTGAGTGCATCCCCAATTTGCGCTTCCCTATTTGTCAATGTTGATAACAGACGGTAGTGAACTATGGCTTTGGAGAAAATGTCATGTAATGAAAAGAATTCTAGCTAATTGAGCGATAGAACCATCGCAACTTTAATATTCACATTTGACATATTAAGATAAATAAAATAAAATTTCTATCAACGCGCGCCGCGACGCGGTTAACGGTTAGTAACAAATATGATGTTTGTTACTCATTTCCATAATTACAAAATATTGTTTCACCTGTAAAAATTAATCAACGCATGCTAGTCAGCTAACCAGATCTTCAGAGCAAAATAAGCATTTTTAGTGTATTTGCCATATGGCAACATACACTATTGGCGTCGGTCGGATGGCGGGACCTAGGGGTCGGACCAAAATTTCTCGACGTTTCATAACCTCCTAAACACTTTGGCAACATTTTTGAAAATGTTTATATATATATGTATATATATATATATATATATATATATATATATATATATATATATATATATATATATATATATATTTATATATATATTTATATATATATATACATATATATATATATATATATATATATATATATATATATATATATATATATATATATATGTGTACGCGCGATAACTTTCGAAAGAGTTAATTGATTTCAACGAAATTTGGGCCACGTGTTGAAATCCATCACCGCAAGAAGCCTATTTAAAATGGGCCTAATCGGGCTATTTTAAGGGTAGTTTTTAGGGGTTGAAAACTGTTTTTGGGCCCCAAAATACCGAAAAAATTCTCCGAATCGTTTTAAAATTGAAATTTAACCCTTTGGTAGTGATTAAAAAGTGTCCCCACAATTTTAATAAAATCGGCCCGACAGGATCGGATTTACAAATTTTATGAAAACACTAGTTTGCAGATAGTGACTTATTTATTGAAGGGTGTATTTAATTCGGTGTAGACATTAGATTGATAATAATATTACAATTAAGAAAAAAATGTTATTTTAAGGGGTGTATTAAGGGGTTAAATTTTTTATTTTGCCCAAAAACAAACTTAATTTCACATAATAAAAGTATAAAACCACACGGCCCTATACAAGCAAATACACTATATTGTCGGCAGGGTTTTGGCACTGCGACCCGGGTTTTTTTTATATTCAACATATTTCCCAAGCTATGAAGCTTATAACATTTGGTTTCAATCCGCGCATCCGTTTGACCTGTATTGTGTTAACAGACAGACAAACAAACAGCCTAAAATATTTTTCCCAAAAATATGTTTTCTGAATTCAGGAAACCTCTAAACAAAAAAACATTGTAACATTTTAAAAAGTGATTTTTGACCTAAATTAGCACCATTCCCCACTAGTGGGCTGGAATGGTAAAGCTATAGTTATGCATCAAAATTTTACTTTTCTCAGATCATCCTGTATATGTTCCTGCTTACTGAAAAGTAATAATAATATACGTGCAATATAGACGCATACATACTATCTGTGTACACCGACGGAAAGCTTAAATACTCCATAAAATAAAATAGATTTGCAAATATACATATACATTCTCTGTATATGCGAATAGAAAAAATAACAAAATATATAAAAAAAAAAAAATGTGCCGATCGCGCATCTGAGCTAGCGCGAGTGATGTTCACGTGTTTGTCTGCATGTGTGTGTATGTGATATTATGTCGTACAGAAGTCGGCAGAGAATCGAGAAACACAGACGCGAAACTTGGTGTGGCAGATAGTGCTGTACATCGACGCATGTTGGCGGCGAAGAATACAGCCGAAACTCTCAAATTATAGAGATCATCCTTAAATTACGTCACACGAATTTCGTGACTTTTTGAGTTCCTCTCGTTCTTGTCACAGGTAGTCACATTTGTGGGACCTCTTCATATATTTTGCAATTGTACTGAGTAAATGAAAACAGCAGTTCCCAAATTTTATTGTTTTAATAAAATCAACATCAAATCAAACATTCTAGAAAATTAACAAAACAAAAATTATTTAACGAACGATATATGATATATTCTATTAATGACGCGCGACACTACGAGTGAGAGCTCGTTAACAAAACAATACAAACCTTATATAGTCTAAAGATAGAATATTTTTTTAAGTTTTTCGTTTACAGTTAAATCTTTGTGTCTTAATACTTTAATTTTTGACGTGTGACGTCATGAGGCTTATGACCCCCCCACCCCTTGTCACGCAATGTCACACTTCGTCAACCTTCTCCCCTCTCTTAACGTGTGACGTAATTTGTGAATGACATAATAGAATCACAATAAATTCGAATCTAAGAAGACAAATTTTGTCATCATTAACAATTTTTTTAATTTTTTTTCATTAAAATTTATGCCACATTAGGTGCATAATTTACGTAAAGTAGATGTTTTTTTAAGATTCCTGGTTTTTCCTTTGGAATTTGTTTATGACAAATACACCAATACAAGGACAGAATAACTGTCATCAAAAATCCGTACGTTAACAAGTGACAAATACGAAGCCATGTTAGTACAACCTCCTCTCATCTGGAGGAATACTTTTTGTTCAAATTTTTTTATTTCCTGCACGACTAAGAATTACTTTTTTTTCAAGCTGAATGATAAAAAATATTTTAGCTATGTAATCGACAGTGTCTATATGTTTAGCAGTTGAAATCTGTCAGGTCTGAATAATCTATAGAGGCGTCAGACTATTGCAAAATGTAAATTTCAAACTGCGCTTAAGAATTTTAAAGCCTTTTGTCAAAATTACATTTTGCAACAATCTATAGAGGCGTCAGATTGTTGCAAAATGTAAATTTCAAACTGCGCTTAAGAATTTTAAAGTCTTTTGTCAAAATTACATTTTGCAACAATCTATACAAACATCAGATTGTTGCAAAATGTAAATTTCAAACTGCGCTTAAGAATTTTAAAGCCGTTTGTCAAAATTACATTTTGCTTTTTTCAGTCCTAATCCTAGTTCTGCCTTGTGTGAATTTTATAATATGAGAGGCGTTATGTCCCCTTTCTGCCAGAGGTGTCAAATTCTTCCATTGCCAGAGACTTCAAGACTCCCAGCTAATACACTGGTAGTCTTGTTCTGGTTACCAATTTGCGTAACTCAATCAATGTCTTGGATAAGCAAACATTTTTGTTAAACGTGAGCAATCACAAGTCTGTTGCAATATAATGGCGTATGATTTATTGTAAATTACAACACAGATCACCGACGAATGTTATTTTTATCACAAAATCTAATGGTGGAAGAACGGGTGTTTGATGGTGGACGTACATGTATTCAATGGTGGGAGCTACGGGTTTATTGTGGAACACATTTCGAGCGGTGCGTCGGTATGGACGACGTGCTCCGAGCACTGTGAATGTTGGATACAATATTCTTTGAGACTCCATCGGTCGGGCGCATATCTATTGAGAGATTCAATATACCATTTGAGGGGATTTGCCGGCGCGGTGGCCGCCGCTTTATTCATACATATACAAATCCTAAATACTCGAATTTATTGAATCGCTTTTATATTCAGACTAAGGCGCGTTATTATGTATGTATAGGGAAAGAGAGAGAAAGAGGAGGCTCCGTGCAATCGTCTCTGTACAAACACACACACACACACACACATACACACGCATGCACACATGGTTGATGCACATTATACGGAATGTTTGGAAATTAAATTCGTGAAGCAATTTGAATTTGGAGAAAACAATTTCGTACGAATTTTCCATCAAAAAGCACCCGACACTTAAGTCAAATGCATTAAATTGGTAATGTAAACCAATTGGTGGTCGGTTACACATAAGGCAACAATTGTTTCGTTGGTCACGCAAATTTAGATATGGTGTAGATATGCTATAGACTTCTCTATTTTAGACTACCTATTTTTATGTTTGCATGAAGCTTAAACGATGATAAATGATTATTAGTATGATATGTATAATCTTTTGTAATTTATATTTTGCCTCTTGGCTTTTTAGAAAACGCTCTGTAGAAATACAATCATGTAATGTTATATTAACATAGAAATAAATTTCCCAAAATTTTTATTTTTCAATAATATGCACTATTAAATGTAATTTTATGTTTTAAATTATGAATTGTTATGCAAAATACTGTTACGATTAAAAAAAAGTATAAATCGGGAGCCAGTAAGTAGCCAGTTAATGCCCTGAGCTAACAACTGTTGTTAATGTTTGGCTTTGAAACTGTTATACAACGTGCAGTTATAATTTTATTTTTCGGGATGCGCCGTCACTAGGGTCTTTTTTGTGAGTCAAAAAATTTCACTTCAAAATTCAAAATTTTGAAACACTTTGTATATGTGAAAAAAAAATTCTAATAATGCGTTCGGAAGATTAAGAGCTGTTACTTTTTTAAAAAGAAATCTTTAAAAAACTCCCAACGGTATAAAGTGGCCATGTCGTCGTATTAAAGAAACAGTCATTAGACGCGCGTACAAATTGTTCTTTAAATTAACAGTACTTTTATATTTACACAAAGTGCTGCCGCTGTTTCAATTAGACTGTGAAGAGATTAAAGTTATTACTGAATATATATAAAGGTCCCGACTATTATAATATTATTATGTATGTATAGGTAGATACACTTTATTCATTCATTGATGAAAACGAAAGATATCATTCTCATCTCATTGCCCAGAGGAGGACGGTGTGAAGTGAACAGCAAACTGAAGGTGGTGGAATTATAAAGCCGGGAACCATTTTCTTTCTCTGTGTTTCTCTAAATGGTGCGATATAAAAGAAAACGGTTTGCGGAATAATACCGTAAACTTGCCAAATCCCATTTGGAATTGTGACTTTTATGTCCGACCGTTTGCCAGCGACTGTTTGCATCTCTTTCTTACTGCAGACTACACATCGATCTTTCGAGTTATATTAATGTCGTGTAGAGGGCTTTCATGAAATAATTCACGAGTTACAAAACATCTAATGATACTAGTTGCCAGGATTCCTATATATTTGATTAAATTACTAGTGTATAAACCTTTCATAGTTGAACATTTTCTTCGTCATTTTTTTCGGACATTTTATTTTTAAAGTGATTGATTTTGAAAAAACAGTAAATAGTAATTAAATAAGAAATATTGTTTAAAGAAGTGATACAACATCATAGAAAAATATCTCACTAGTTTGAAGATGAACTTTTTAATATCAATAATTAATGACAGTTAGAACTGTTCAATCAGTTTTTGCTTACTTCCACCAATTTATGCGATCCTGATACTTCAACCATCATCTCAAGTATGCACTAGTTTTATGCATTAATTTAGCATCGTCAATAATGTTTTTATCTAAATGAACATTGATAAAGGTTACTACGTCGGCTATTGCTTCAAAAAACTTTTTTTTGGAAACGATGATAAGACCTGCTTGTCTGTGAGTATACAATTTATATGGCACATACACTATTGGCGTTGGTCGAATGGCACAGTCTAGAGGTCGAGCTAAAAAATACAAGTTTGAAGTTTACTGAATGAAATAAATTTGAAGAAAGTTCCCAAATACTAAACTAATGACCTCTAATTTTTAAAAGCCTTATACAAAAAACTTTTTACAAAAAATGAGGCTCCTTTAAAAAAACCACTTAGAAGAGAAAAATAGTTAAATTTTAAGTTCAGCGTCAAATAAAATTAAAATAAAATAAAATACCGGGGTGAGTACGTCATATTTTAAAACAAAATCAAAAATGGTGACAAGTTGCTTAGAATGATATGAAACGTCGAGAAATTTTGGTCTGACCCTTAGGTCTCGCCATCCGACCGATGCCAATAGTGTATGTGCCACATATAACAAATACACTACCTGAGCTCTTCCACGCGAAGGTTTGGTTAATACGACGGGTAAAAATGAGATGTATGGCGCTATTCTGTCTGGTCAATCTTAAAATTAACAGCACTGTTAAAATGTCTCACTTTAACTTATATTATGTTAAATTTGCTAGAAAGTGACGAAAAATTGATAGACCTGTAAATTCTTACACTGACTATACAGAATAGCACTACTAATTTCAATAAGTCGCGGACTCGGATAATAGGGATTTTGACTGTGTTCAAATAAAAATTTTAACGAAAAGTGGTAGTTTCTATGATAGAAATACTAAAAACACTATATTTTTCCTTTTTTAAGGAATTTAATTAATATTTAATAAATAAAACCTAACAAAATCACTCTCAAGTCACGTGACAACAGACACCAATCAGAGCGCATGATGTCATAGAGTCAACCGCTGTCAAAAAAACTTCATTGTTTGGTTAATATTTAGTGTGTAATTTATTCGAAAATTTCTCTAAAAAAAGACTGCAAGGAGTTTTAACGTCATGGAAAGTGTATTTATTAAGGCTAATAGTTCGAAAACTTATAAGAATTCATCTTTTATAACAAGAATTACGAAATTTTTTTTCATAACCTCATTAGTTTACTAGCGTTTATGAGCACAGCCTCCTACTTTGTGACCGCATCTATAGAATGGTAGCTCCTGTGTAAACTTTTGAGCCTCCTTTGGTATGACCAGGTGACGTCACGCGACTAGTATTGGCGTTTTGGACCGAAATTTGATTTAAAATACATGATTTTTAAGGCTTGAGTTGTATTTAAATAAAAATAATAAATATTTGTGGCTATATTAGGTACTTATTCACGATTTAAAACACTTTGGCAATGGAGACTGTACGTTAAAGTTGCTAATTGATTCAGTTGATGTCACAGCGCTCTGTATGTTTATTTGTATAGCTCGGCTATCCACAATCTACTCGATATGCCTTTCTCGGCATATCGCAGCTGATGGAACAGTTTTCCTTATAGCTATCTATTCTGTGTGTGTGTGTGGCATAGTATATTTTTGTATTTGTATTCTGTAGCTATGCGTCTACTTACAATGTATCTATTATACACATATTTGTGTTTTATTTTTGTTTAATTTTTATTATTTCATATCTAATATCACTGTAACTCGAAATGTACTAGAGTAAATAGAGTAGAATGGTGGAACTTGCAACTGAAGGTATTAAAAGAAAAAGATTTGTGTGATTTTTTTTTGTATTATGTTAATAGACCAGTCAATTCTCAACAAAATGATATCTAAATCACTTCATTCTGATTTCAAATACGGTCAACAGTAACTTTTAAAACATTTATCTAATCCGAAAAAGGGTTTTTGCTCGTAGGAAGCATGACGCCATAATTATGGACGTGCGTATTTATATTATAACTATATAGACTATTCTACGAATCATCATTTCTGAGACAGACAATAGGACATTCTAGAGAGAGAGGGTTATTGTAACAAAACTTGCTACAAAAACAAATTTTGTAGATAATTGCATGATCTAAAACTTTTGTGCGACCTATTTTTATGATAACATTTAGCGTATATGAGAAAAATGCAAAAAATCGATATTTTTGGCCTTCGACCCTGAACAAAAAATTTTGTACACGTAGGATCGGTGGAGACTTGTGATATTTTATTTGCGATAGTGTACCAATATTTGACTCTCTGCGAATTATTGTAAAATGTCTATATTGACCAGAGTAATAGTGAAGCCACCGTTTTACAGTATATTTGTTGGATATTTTATTTGCTATTATATTATGTGTTTGTTATAAATAGAAAAAAAATATTACTTACTTTTTAAAGAAATTTATTTTTTGACTAGCTAATTATATTATAATATAATATGTGAAACATAGCCTCTGATATTTTTGTTGATATTTGCTCCGCGTCGTATATTTTATTTTTATTTTATGAATTGATTCTAAATATCATCAGTAATCAGTAATGATTTTGTAGAATAATTGTTCTTAACTGTCTTTATAAATTAAATGTATATAGACGCTTAGCTTACACTATTCGCCACTAAAAATTAAATTTGTTTAGAAAATACAACAATGAAATTTTTTTTAATGGTTTAATGAAACCTATAAGCTGTGTCGCATTGCTTATAGGTATAACTATGAAAAATGTTTAATGAAATTTGACAGCTAGAGAAATTATTCAGATTGATTTCCAATGTTTGTGTTCTGTTGATACATTAATTCATTTTTTTGAAATTACTTAGAGCTAAAAGAGTAATTACGGTGCCTGAACGTAACAATACTTACTTTTTAATATTCATATTTTACATACGGTTTATCTTATAATTATTTTTAGATTTTGGTTTCAGTTTTGCTCCTTGCCTACAAAACGCTTGTTTTCTTTATATCAGCCTTTCCCAAAGTGGGCGATAACGCCCCCTTGTAGGCGCTGCAGGCCTAAAAAGGGGCGGTAAGAGACCCAGAAGAAAATGGGGGCGTTGTGTAGAGGCTTGGGGGGCGATTTGTAATTTCATCTAGCTAGGAGGACTCTTAGACACCAACTGAGCTCTCGACTCGAGAGGAAATAAAAGTCAAGTTCAAAAATGGCTACCAAGAATTTTGGCTACAAAAACCGATCCCGCAATTGTACCCTGGATTGTGGTCAATCGTTCAACGATTCTTGATAGCATTCCCATCGTCATATTTGTGTGAACGTGGATTTAGTGCTGTGGCAAGGCTGCTTACTAAAAAGAGAATTCGTTTGCATGTTACCGAACGTGGCGACTTGCGGCTGTTCTTGAGTAAATTGGAACCTGATATCAACAAACTTATTAAACAGCATCAGATTCATCCTTCACATTAGTTTTTATATAAAAATCGATTAAGTTTGTTTTATTTTGAATAAAAGATACTCTGTCTGAATACTATTAAGTTGCGTTTCAATAATCATTCTCATTGGCAAGTGTAGCCCGTAAGAATTAACTTGAGACCTGAGCGCCGTTGTGTACTACCTACTGCGCTCAGGTCTCAAGTTAACTCTTGCGGGTTATAGTAAAAGTCTCGTTTAGAATGAATGTTTAATCTCCGCTAATATAGCTCACAATAATTAATTAATTTAATTTAAAGTTGTATAATAATAATCTATTCTCAAAGTGGGCAGTAGAGAAAATAAGTTTGGGAACCCCTGCTTTATATAATTAAATTCCATTTTGCATTTTGTTACAATTATTGTTAATTTCTCATTGTATTTTCAGCATTTACTCTACGGTTATATCTCATAATATTCCTATGACGAAAATACAAAACTGTTTATGTAAAATTTGTGATAAAACTAAATGAATGGCAATTGATAATTCTATTCAGTTAATGAACCAGTTGTTCATTTGATTGGTGCTAAGAAAAAAGCTACTTTCCTATTACACGAACATCAACGAAAAATTTATATAATTTGCATTGATTTTTCACTCGGCACTTGGTAGAACATGATTAATAATAACAAATAATTAAAAATACTTGAAAATTCTACAAAAATAATTATTAGTTATTAAATTATTTCAACGATCGTTTCGGACAATAAGTCAGGAATATGAAAACATATATATGTTTTTATATTCCTGAGGATGGACTTATTGTCCGAAACGATCGTCGAAATAATTTAATAATTAATAATTAGTTTTGTCGAATTTTCAAGTGTTTGAAAAATTTATACATGAACGTACATTTTGATTATAATAAACTCGAAACGGGATCCTCTCTAAAGCAGCCTCCTAGTCAAAGAGTCGTTTTAAAATTCAGCATAAGCTATTTTATCTCTTAACCACAGATTTATATGTTTGTTGGTGGCATTTTTATGTATAATCATCTCACCTTCGTTATTTAAAAAGAGATGTTTAAAAACCTGAATCATTTATAATATTAGGTATCTGATAGGTCAAGGATTGTTGATTATTATATTGTATGCATAATGTGAATGATGGTGCAGCTGTGTTGTTTATAATTATATTGTCTTTTATCAATCAATCAATTTATTAAGAAGTATTGATTGGAAAGGTAGCAGTTATATTGTACAACGTTCAATGAAGAAGTTTTGATTAAATTTCGTATATTTAATAATTAATTATTAAAAGGATAACGAGTTCTCGATATTTACCTCATAAACAGGCCAAAATTACAGCATTTTGCATTTTTTTTTTGCAAAATGCATTTTCGAAAAACACCTTATTTACATTTTTGGAAAATACTGGTACCCTATTTAATTTTAATATAATAAGCGGAAAAACACTCATTCATTCATCACGAAATCTCAGAAACTATAAAGCTTGCCTACAAACTTGAAATTTGGACAGTGAGTTCCTTTTATGATGTAAGCACCTACTAAGAAGAGATTTTTCGAAAAGCAACGCCTAAGGTGGTTAAAAACGTGTTCGGATTTTTTTAATACATTGTCCATATCTCACAGACTGTTAAAGTGAGAGTTGTTGATTTGTGCGTACGAACTTTCTATTAAAAAGCAAACTTGTATTCGAGCGTTTTTTAGTGTATTTGCCATATGGGAACATACACTATTGACGTCGGTCGGATGGCGGGACCTAGAGATCGGACCAAAATTTCTCGACGTTTCATAACCTCCTAAATACTTTGACACCATATATATATACCTATATATATATATATATATATATATATATATATATATATATATATATATATATATATGTGTGTGTGTGCAGGCAATAACTTTCGAAAGAGTTAATCGATTTTAACGAAATTTGGTCCACGTGTTTAAATCCATCACCGCAAGAAGCCTGTTTACAATGGGCGTAATCAGGCCATTTTAAGGGTGGTTTTTAGGGGTTGAAAAATGTTTTTGGGCCCCAAAATACCGAAAAAATTCTCAGAATCGTTTCAAAATTGATATTTAACCCTTTAGTAGTAATTAAAAAGTGTCCCTAAAATTTCAATAAAATCGGCCCAACAGGACCGGACTTACAAATTTTTTGAAAACACTAATTTGTAGATAGTGATTTATTTATTGAAGGGTGTATTTAATTCGCTGTAGACGTTAGATTGATAATAATATAGCAGTTAAGAAAAAAAATGTTATTTTAAGGGGTGTATTAAGGAGTCAAATTTTTAATTTTGGCCAAAAACCAACTTAAGTTTGCGTAATAAAGCCACACTGCCTGTATAAGCAAATACACTATATTGTCGGCAGGGTTTTGGCACTGCGACCCGGTTTTTTTTTAATTAACCCTTAAGGGAACTAAGCGTTAATGGAAAATCAACCAAATGTAAAAGTTACATGACTTTAAGGTGTTAAGCCCAGTTTATTTTACTGAGATAGCCTTCAAAAGGCCAACTTTGTCAGGGATCCGAGTTTTAAAATTAATTTTATTAAGCGCGCGTAGTTAATTTTAACGTCGCGGTCGCTTTTGTTAGGACCACGATCGTGGCTGTTAGAACTCTTACAGGCCGTTATTATAATATAAGAAAACAACCCTCGCAAAGCAGCGACCGTTGGCGCTTATGCCACATCCCGGAGTTATGTATTCCGGTTTAAAATAATAAAACTCCTCTGTGAGTTACGTAATAGAACTGAAGCTTCTATAACACAACCGACAGAGCAGTATACCTAGTTAGTTTCACTACTGCACGCTATGCGCTGCTACTGGGTCTAATCGCCATGGCGCGGTGCTGCTAGTTTTTCTAAATTAAGAATATTTTTTCCGAAATCGATTTTTTAGCGTATTTGCCATATAGCACATATTGAAGACCATCATCACCTGAAGTCTATTTAAAATGGGCTCAATCGCGTTTTAAGAGTAGTTTTTAAAGATTGAAAAATGTTTTTCGGCTTAAAAAGGCAGCAAAAGTTCTCAGAAATCTTTTGAAATTGAAATTTAAACCTTTAGTATTAACATGTTCTGCTAAAATTTTAATAAAATCGGTCCAATAGAACCGGACTTACAAATTTTACGAAAATAAAAGTTTGCGGATTCGAATTTACTTACGAAAGGGTGTATTTACTTTGGTGCAGATTTTGAATTATCTAATATTACAATTAAGGAAAAAACTCCATCAAAATGGACGGCAGGATCATTCCGACTTCAAAAATATTGACATTTAATACATCATGATATATGAAATAAAATAAAATTTTTGTTAAAGCGTGCGTTGACTCGGGTAACGACTATTAATAAATATTGACTTTATTTCTTTTTTGTCCTTGGTGATTAATATAAAAATGATTTTTCGGGAAAAAGGACTTTATTTATAAGTAAAACACTTAATATTTTATTTTCAGCGACGTTTCGTTCCTTGTTTTGAACTTTATCAAGCTTTAATAACTATTAAATGTTGTGATTAAATAGATATAAAAGATAATATATACATGTGAATATAAATTTCAGTTTAACAATATTAATACAAAGTTTATAATAATTTCGTTTTAAATAAATAGTCAAAAAACATTTTTCAAAAAAACGAAATTATTATAAACTTTGTATTAATATTGTTAAACTGAAATTTATATTCACAACATTTAATAGTTATTAAAGCTTGATAAAGTTCCAAACAAGGAACGAAACGTCGCTGAAAATAAAATATTTTTACTTATAAATAAAGTCCTTTTTCCCGAAAAATCATTTTTATATTAATAAATATTATGAAATTTGCTATTCGTTTCCATGGCTACAAAATATGGTTGCACATGTTAAAATTAACCAGAATATGCTTGTCAGCCACCTAATTTATTTTTGAGAGAGTTTCAGAACAAAAGAACAGCAGTTTTTTTCAAAATATTTGCGAAAATATGTAGCTTAGAAAAAGCAATTAAGAAAATTTCTTAGAAAAATAAATAAAATAATAAATCGTTATAAAAAAGTATGCCACAATTATATAAAAAACATTATAGCATATATTTCTTCTGCGCTTGCGTCGATTTTCCCCAAAAACAATAGAGCTCTTCATATTTGCATTTTAAATATCCTCCCAAAATTTTGTTTCCATTCGCTCGTTCATTTGACCCGTATTTACAAACAAACAGACGCACAGACTTTTTTCAATTTTTTTTTTTTATTCAAGGAACCTCAAAACAAAAAAGTGTTGAAAAAAAAATATTTTGAGTTAAATTAGTAGGCTGGAATGATAAAATGTTATTTGAAGTAAGAATAAAATGTAAAAAGAACATATTGATCGACTACTCGAAATTATAAAAACTTTGCAAAACAATGATATGGTTTTTCGTGGTCAATGATTTCGTTCTATTAATTTTATTCTTACTACACTCTCGAAAAGAACTATCAGTTATTTTTGTCGCATTTACTTGTAAATGTCTTTTTTTATGAGAATAGGTATCACTAAAAAAAGATTTGATCAAAGTGTTTGAACTGATTTTTGTGCAAATTTGGAAACTATTTTTTTCTTATGTTTTTTTTACCACAAGTAGAATATAGTTACATAGCTAATTATTAGATCACGCATGTAATTTATTGTTCGAAAACTTTAAAATATATGAAAATATAAAAATAGTAAGAACGCTAAATATGTATGTTGTACATTAATATTATTGTAGATCGAATTTCAAACTAATAGTGGGTGTATTTCATTATTTTATTATCATTATCTTCATCATGCTTAGTATTTAAAATTCACTTGTATATGCATCACATATTATTTTTCAAGAATGAAAATCAATGGTGTTTGCAAAGGCTTTGTTGAATTGACACTCTAATGAACCATTATATTCCGATACGTTTTTGTTATAACGCTAGTCGACTATTGAAAGATGTGTTCTGTTCTTTAAAAGCGAACTCTTCTCTCATTCATTTGTTTTTGTTATTCAACACACAATTTTTTTCTTTTATTTTTATTTTCATTTTCAACACACCTGAATAAATAATAACGTTTTCAGTCCAGATACAATGCAATGAATGTCTTGAATACCCCATCGAAGAGTCATTCTTCTCTATAAATAAGCGTTAATACATTTTTTGTTGTGTGAATTTCTTCATTCTATCTATACTCTGCTGTTTCATTTCAATTGTTATTTGCGTTTTTCAATTATCTATTTATTTGTTTGTTTTTAACCGGATTTTATTAAAACACACAGTATTCAATTATACGCTAGTCTCATAATACGAATATTTTAATTTATGGTTGACGAAAAGAGATTAAAAAGTTGTAGTAATGTTTTCTCGTTTTGTTTAGCGTTATATCGTTCATGCAAATGAAAATGAAAATTAATAGCGACCGTATATTTTTTGATTTTAATAAATAATTTCGGAAAAACAGAACCCATTGATATTTGCGTTTCTCGTATAAAATGACGTTAAAAATGACAGATATGACAATTAGTGGGTTTGTTGGAAGCGGTTCAATTATTCAGGACATTTGTACCTATCATTTTAAAACAGACGCCAATGATGAACGTATACACCATAAATATGGCTGCAATCCGTAGCATCGTACCAATACACATAGAACACTATTAGAGATCCATATCGGAATTCCGAAATTTCGCTTTTTCGCAATTTCGAACAACATTTTTAAACAAATTAACTCCAAAACTATACAAACTGATATCGAAATTAATGAAAAGAATAAGATGACAATGTTTTGCTGAATTTACTTACCAAAAAGCGGGCATGGAATTTCAGCCAATGATTGATGGTTTCTCTAGAGCTATATAATGTACTTAAATGTTTTTTTTTTCAAACTTCATAGTTGAAGTGTTCCTAATTATCACTAGTCGATAATGTTGATTTTCTCTGCTTGTTACAAATTTCTGATTAAAAATTTTATTCAATGCGTTTTATATATCAATAAATATATTTCAGTTAAAAAAACATGTTTCTTCTATATGCAGTATTTTTGTAGATTTTTTTTAATACACTTGATATACTAGAAAAATTCGGACTTTTCGATTTTTATCTATTGGAGGACACGTTTTCTTGTGAGAAGTTTTATCATACCCTTTTTCTTCACAACTGTTTTAAAATCATTTTTTCCTCTTTAGTACATTTCAATAAAAGGTTATTTTTAAATAGTTTTTTTAGTATTTTTTTAATTACAGTATTGAAAACACGTTAATCATTATCATTATCAATTATAATAAAATATAGAATTAGTCAACTTTTTAACCTAAAGATTTTAAATATATTTTAAAATTAAATCTTAAAGTATTTAGATAGTTTCCTATGTTTTGTAGGATTACTATGATCTATGGAATAACTGGTGTTGTATGTAGTGCAAAAACGCACATTCATCAAACAAATGAATATTAAAAGAAGACAAAAGAGTTAATCATTGTTGTAAAACAAAAGCTAGTCGACCAATGAAAAACGGTCACTGTTGGTTGTGTACAGTATGTCTATGTATGTGGGCACGTACATATTACAACGTGTTAATCACTCAAATAGAGCCCACAATTATAGTGGCGTACGCAGAAGGTTTTTATGAAAAGTTTTAATTAAACGATCTTCTTCCCTTAATAAGGAGTTCCAATCTATAAGGTAAATAAACTTAATATCTAAAATTTAGATATTAAGATTATTTTTAACTTATTTTTAACTTGAAATGTTTGTTAATTTCAGGTTGAAAATTGTTGAGTGAAATTGACCAATTCTAAATAGTTAAAATCCATTTTCTCATTGCTCACCAATTCGAATAGTTTTTCATTTTCCACCCCCGTTTTCATTACTTAGGACACGAATATCGAAACTAGCTGAGACATGAGTCTTTAATGTTCGTAAAGAATATGAGATCACTTGGATGGTTCTTAGCTATAGTTGGACCCAGTAGGTTGTCGAGATTATTATTTTTTTTAATTTTCCGACCAATTTTTTTATATATTTTTTTTGATTTCTCACATAAAAAAACATAATCCTAAATTTTCAGCCTCCCAGCACCTCTCAGTCCAATACTAGCGAGGTCTGTGGCAGGACAACGACTGCCTACTGGGTCCGCTAGTATTTCATAAAATTGTATCACCTTAATTTTTAAATAATAGAAAATATCAATTTCTTCAACTTTGATATTAGATGTTTCTCAGATGATTCAGTTTAGGATTATATAATATAGGTTTATGCAATTCAATATAGAGATTAAAGAGACATTTTAAATATCTATTGTTTTTTTTAGTAGAACTGTCCCGCCACTGTTTGACAGTATGATGCAGTATAACACATTTGTACTGTACATTAATGGCGTGAGTTCACACCCCATCATGTATATATCATATTATAATGTGTACGTACAACATTATATAGTATTCTACAGTGCAGATTTTTTATTGTTCGAGTACAAATTGAAATGATGCGTTTCACAGGAGTTAGCTGCTGGCATACGATGTTTATAGATTTAAATTCATTTGCTTATTCTGTTTATCGATTGTTCAAGTTAACCATACCAAGAACGAAATAATCAATAAATTATAAGTTTTTTTATTTTTTCATAGAAAATTAAATTATATTCCTGCAATTCTGGGCTACAGACTTTTCTATTAAAGAGAAACGTGTTTTGATAAGTTTGCTGCATTTTTACAACGTTATGGATTATTCAGTCCAATAACGTGTTTTCCGTGAAAATCTACATTCAGTAGAAGAAATTCCAAGTACACTTCAACAAGAATTTGGTAACACTAATAGGGATAGTGCACCCGATTTTTGAAGAGAAATTTGTGCACTGAGGGTAGGAAATGAAAAGACGATATAACAGAAACATAAATATTGAGAAAAAACTGACACACTATTTGTGAATTACACAACACGTTTGGTTGTCAATGTCATCTATGGTTGATTAGGCAAAGTAGTCTAGAAGTTTCACTTCTTATTTGAAGAAAAGTGTCTATGCAAGTCGTCCTGCAACAATTTATGAAGTGAAAGACTGCTTTCGTTAAGAAATTGAATGAATAGATGGTGAGGCACAATTTTGCTTCCAGAATTGAAAGTTCCATTTAAAAGATCTATTTTTAAAAGTTGTATCTTTAAATTCCAAACAGTCGACTGTAATCAAATATAATTGATTTTTTATACTCAATTTAATATACAGATTTTATTTCAATATTAAAATGTGTATGACGAATTCTGTTGTATATCTAAAAAAAAAAGAAATTTGAACTGAGTTCGGTCATTCGCGTCCTAAAACATCCCATGAGGCAACTGAGATTTTTCATAAACTCCACGAAGTATTTCTTTGAAATGTCGTGTAAAAGATAACTTTATCAACAGTAGATAGCATTTATAGAGAAATAAAATAGTCTTTACTTGTTTATAATATATTATTTGACATTATTATGTATTTCTTACCCTCTGTTTCACATGAATAATGTCTATGCGGTATAGAAGTCGAATACATTATAAAAAGTTTTGTTTTCAAAACTTTATCTTTACTTCTCTACATTTGGAAATCGTTAATCATGGATTAAGTATGATGAAACCACGGTTAATTATTTATCAAATGAAAAACACACGCAAATCACGCAAACGACGTGATTTTGTTTAACCATTCGCTTTTATCTTCTCCTGATAAATGATTTTACACGTTTTGTGCTGGTTTTTTTGATAAATATTTTTTTTGTCGTTTATATTGGTTTGTAAAAGTGTTTCAGTTAAAATAATTGCTTTTTTCGGACATGCTATTTGTTTGCTTATGCGTTTTTTCCGCTTTTCGGAGTTTACGACTTTAACTTGACGTTTTAATTATGTTTTGAAGCTTTGATAAATCGGAAATGAAAGAGTTGATGCAATTTTTAAAGCTAATTGCTTTTCTTAATTTTTATGTAATTATTTTTTGAGTACGTATTTAGTATTTATTTTTGAATAGATAGCTACTACAAATAATAATTTTTTATGCTTATAAGAACTGTCCGAACATTAAATAGAATTTTAAAAATGCAGAAATGTCAAATGTGACGAAATATTCGTTCAAAAAACGGTAGCATCAAAGCTTTGTATAAAATATACGAGAAGTGTTCAAAAAATATTGAAAAGAAAAATTATACATTTACATTTTTTTTACTCTTTAAATGCATTTTGTACAATTTATGGAACACTTAAACATCTTGTAGATGTAAGTAGGTATTCAACCCGAACAAAATATTCATTTTGTAATTGTGTTTACCAGTTTCTGTGATGACCCATGTAAGTTTTTTTTTTTTTTTGTATTTAAAAGTTTTTTTTTGCTTAATATGAAGAAGTTTTTCTTACATCAAAAAGCTGAATACCGGAATCACATTCCGTTTCGACACTAAATTTGTGACGGATATCGAAAAGGCTCCCCAATCCCATTACACAAACACTGCTTAATTTTTCTAAATTTTTAACTTCCTACTGTAGAAAGTTTTCAAAACCGGTGGTTATTGGTTTAGGTCTCATTTTCGAAAATCGTGTTTTCATCAGATCTCGACGTTTTCTGGTGCTAGTAGTTATTGTGACTATTTTTGAATTGACGTCATGTTTGAGTTTGTGTGCGTGTGTGTGTGGATGTATGTAATAATGTAAACAAATTTCTGCTCTACGATATCTTTAGAACGGATCAACCAATTGACTTCATGTTTGCAGATTCGAAAGAGCTGATTGATATTTAGAACTGATTAGATTTTGGAGTCAACCGAACCATTTTAAGGTGAGTTCTTATAGGATTCAAAAACGTTTTTAGGCCAAAAATAACTGGAAAAATTTCAGAATCGTTTTAAAATTTTAGTAACGATCAAAATGTGCTGCTAAAATTTTAACAAAATCGGCCCGACAGGATATGACTTGCAAATTTTAAATATTTTGCGAATACAGATTTAAAGAGAAATATTTAAACATTACTTTGACTCATTAATACTCGAACGTCCTTAAGAAAATTAAATATTTTTCAATTTTTCCTAAGTATTGGTTGGTACGCGTATTATTGGTTAAAAAAATGTGTGTTTTCACTTTACCTTTTACGACCACTTGTAGTTACATCACATCTCGTCCTCCTGTCCAATTAGTGCTGATTTAACTAACTCATTCACGGTTTTTGCGTTTCAATACTTTACATGTTAATACACCGGATAAATGCACACGTATATTATGATAATACTAGCGGTACCCGTGCGAATATTCACACTAAAATTCGTTTCTAATTTCTTTCACTCTTTATAGCTTTCTTCTTTTTGTTGTATTACATTACGAAGCTCAGTGACAGTTCAAGAAAATATTTTTCTAAAAATGTTATATAGAGGCGCAAGTATCGAAAACGGTGAGCTGAAGCGCCGCCATACGAAAAGTATTTATACGTGAATTTTGATTAAAAATTCAACAAAAAAAATGTACCGACCGTCAATCATGTTGACGTTGTTTCAAAGGTAGAACCATCAGATGGCAGCATTGCTGCATACTGAGTAAATGTATATATATATATATATATATATATATATATATATATATATATATATATATATATATATATATATATATATATAATTGTTATAATTAATTATTTTGCAAAAACAAAAGCAATAATAGATTTTTTAATTCTTGATGTACATAGAGCAAGTAATTATCTATAAAATGATATAAAATTTATGTGGAGTAATTGCGAGGTTTTTCCGAAAAAGGGAGGCAAACATCTTAACCTTAGCGTATTAATATATATGATAATAACCACGTACAGACGAACACATGTAAGTGTGCATTTTGAACGTCTGAAATTGAAATAATTTTTTTAAGACCACTAACGACCAGGGTTATTTGGATTTAGTCCCAATTCGCATTTTTAATTTATAGTTTTTTAATAATAAATCCAACAGTCAGTTGATATTTTTATCACTACTCGGGTTATATCCTAGGTATTGACGACTTGTAACAGAAGAGCCGTGGAAACGCTATGAATATCTTAATATATATAAACGAAATATCAAACATGCACTCACTCACTGACTCATTCATCATGAACTCTCAGGAGGTCCCACACAGAAGAGATTCTTTTGAAATTCAATCCCTAAGATGCTCAAAAGGGGATGTAGTGTTTTCGGAAAATTGTTTATATCTCACAAATCGTCAAAGTAGGAAGTATTGATTTAATACACAAACTTTTCTTTAAAAATAAACAAATCTGTATTCGAACTTTTTTTTAAATTCAACCCCTAACGTGGTCAGATGGAGGTATAAAGTTTTTAAACTAATGAACGCCCAGGTCAAACCGAGCCTAGATGATGGATTTTTTGAAACTCAACCCTTAAGATGGTGTGTAGTGTTTTCTGAAAAAATGCTCATATCTCACGAATCATCAAAGTGAGAAGTATTGAACTAGAATACGAACTTTTCATTAAAAATAAGGAAATACATATTCGACCGTTTTTTATCAATCATTAAGGAGCTGAAAAAGAAAATATTAAAAGTAGTCTTTTTCCAAAACTGCGTGAGTTGGAAACACAAAATTTGACTTGATGGTACTGTCACATGTATGCAAAATTTCAGTTCAATCGGTTAACGGGAAATTGACGAAACTTTAAAAATGCGATTCGCACCCCGACACAGCTAATCCGGTCAGCTAGTTGCGATAATATAGTATTGTCATCGGATCGACACATGCGTGCAAAATTTCATTCCAGTTGGATAACGGGAAGTGGGTGAAAATTTGGTCGCAAGATTTGAAACAAATAAATAAATATCCTTAACGTGAAGTGAAATAAAATCGTTCAAAATGTGAACATCATTATAAAATACATTGATAGAAATTTTCGAAAAAAGTAATGCCTATATAAATTCAAACGCGACAAACATGTCTACGTCTTGCTACTTCGTCTGTCGTTCAGGTAGCGAATGCGTGATCAAAAGGAGCACAACGCAAGCTAGTGTGTACTAGAATCGCATATATGAGCAGTCAGAGTAAAAAGTCAAAACGACGACATTAATTTGTGTTAGTTTGCTTCAAGGGTCAATTAGCCTTTATGTCAAAGTGAGGTTATACCTAGTACCTAATACCTATGCAATGCACGATGTGTATATGAAACATGAGAAAGAAGATTGAATAAGCACTGCAGGAAGAGCCTTAGCCCTTTTCATTTAATGCACGCCTGGAGTGTCGCGCTTACAGCAAACGGGGTTCTGCACACCCTTTGACTCGCCCGTTTATTTCTTCTTCGTCTTCTTGACACACTGTGTGCTTCAAAAGTACATCGATTCTAAAATATTTCTTTCCAACTCTAATCCATTTTTTTTTTGCTTTAAAATTCACGCAAATAATAAAATCCATACGAAAATTTTATTTTCGATCCAAAATAATAAAAATAAAATACCCGTAAAAACTTATTAAAAATAACAAATTTATTTCGTAAAATTAAAAAATTGTGGAACATGTCAATTCGAATGACGATTCACAAAATATTCCTCAACAAAATAGAATATTAAATTAAATATTTTAAAAGTTTAGTCTTAAATTTATTTGTCAGTCAATGTCCGGCATTGGGAGAAGGGTTAGAAAAGTCGTCATAATTTTATGTTTGTACAGCCGTACCTTTTCGAAAGGTAAACCGATTAAAAAAATTTTGACACCATTTTGTTCAGAATGATAACGGATTGGTCCCACGTAAATATATTTTTTAGTCTGATTTCAAAAAAGTGAGTTTTTTAATATATGTTACCTTATATCTCCAGAATTTTTGAACCCAATTTGATGATTCTTTTTCTGTTAATGAAGCATTTATTCAAAATGGTTTCTCAGCAGTTTTTTTAAAGTTTAGATATAAAATTTTAGTTTATTTGCAAGATATTTTTACGCACTTAAAGTTTGTGTTACAGCCTCTCTGTGCCTCTTCTGTTTTTTTAATAAGAAATTTTAACCCCGATCTTGTTCTGCGTTAACTGATGTCAAAGGTTGTTCGCGCAAGGTCTTAATTAAGAAAGTTGTTCATCATTTTTTGCGGTTTTGTACCGCTGCAACCACTTCTTCACGAATGATAGCTTTTAAATGTGCCTTCCAGTCGTCTTAAACTAGAAGATTTGACCCCCGTTTCCGTAACCATTTTTATTTTGGCGCATTCTCTTTGGTATTGCCATGTCTCCAACGTTCTGTCCTAACCATCGTATTAACTTCCATTTCATGTCTGATCTATAGTTATTATAGCATAAAGTAATTCAGAAAATTAATCAACTTTTTAAAATAATGATAGATGGAATGTAGATTATCGACACCCAACAGCTGAGGTTGTCAGCGTCGAAAACAATAATCAAAAATTAAATTTAGATTAAACTTTTCTTTAAGTTTAAAATGCCGTTTTTGATCTTTTTTACTTCAATGCTCCGTCAGGAAATCGAAATATGATGGTAGGTTCGAAAAGTCGTGTCCGAAATAAGGTCAGAGTGTGATTTACTCTCAAAACGCAAAAATAAAACTGCATAGTGTCGCTCAACCACTATGCAATTTAATCTGTCTTTCTTGAAATGGAATTTTCTTTCATTTACAATACATTTCGAGAAGAACATTTATTTGAACGTTGTTTTATGTTTGCTGTTGTAAAAAATTCAGACCCATTGATTTTTGTGCCAATCGCAGTAATGGTTTTAGGAATATGTATATGTAATTTTGAGCATTTCTTGTATCTTTAACAATATCGTATTTTCTACTGAATTTTTTTTTCATATATAAACAATTAATTGTGAAAAATAATTTCAGAATATGGAAGTTCTTGTAAGCTTTTCATGCCTATTTTTTCTTGATAATTAAATTTATGGAACTGAGTAGCTATATTTAAAAAGACATAAAACGGCAACTGATATCACACAACCATAATATAATATAAAATATACCTACTTAGTTTTTAGTATTTTATATATATTATACGGTATTATTATATTAAAATCGCATCAGTATGCTATATAAAATCTCTTTTTATGTTTTGCTGTTGTAGCCACATAAATGTCTTTTATGTGGAAGAAAATTGGATGCTTGAAGTAAGTAAAAGATATTTTCCTTTTGAATGAAAGCTAATTTCTGTTATAAACTTGAATGTAGATCTTATGACAGGTATTTTTTTATTAATTAAAATGAAGTGCTGTTACTATCAAAGACTTTTTTCAACGTGCACTGATGCATTTTTTCTGTAAATGTCGTTTATAAATCTTAATTTACTTTTAAATCTCTCATAAAAATAATCTGATTTGAAAACTAAGTCTATTAGCTTTGATTTATTTTTATGTCAGTATTAACGATTCAGTTACCTTTGAGACACGCAGCTATTATTTAATTATTTTCCAACTGACTAATATTATACGATAACATACTTGTTCTTGGAGATATTATTATTTTGATTAAACGAAAGAAAAATTTGAAAACTGTATTATTGAAAACCATGTACTACATATAACTGTATTAATATAACAAAATAACAGCAAATGTTCGTTACGGTATAGTTCGTAAGTCCAAAATAACAAGATAGCTATTACGGCTCTCACATGATATGAAAAAACAGTTAAAAATATGCTTTAAATATGAAGAAGATTGACTGTTGGGATATGCAATTGTTGAGTACCTAATTGATAACTCACCCGCCGCGATAGCGAAAGATTCGGGTTTGAGTTCTGATTGTGATTTTTCTAATACAGCATTGTAAAAATATGTGTTTCTTAACAATTGAGGAAAGCTATCTTACTATTATAACAAAATAACGTTTCGTTATAAAACATCTGACTCGGTCATTAATACATTCATTTCAATGAAGTCGTTAAAACATTTCTAAGTAACAATAATTATAATAATAATTTGCGTTTTTCGACTTGTTAGAACACATTTTTTACATATTATCTTTCGTGAGTCCTCCAAACCTTGCTAGGATGGCACTCCCCCAAGTTGAAAACCCCTGTACAACGTTGACTTCTGAACGTTTGGCGTAAAGTTGTGTACCTCAATCCAACCACAGTAGGTGATGTCGTGATTGCCATTGCAAGGGACGTTGCAAGTGAATGTTTTACAATCGTCGAACACGATATTTCATTGTAGTGTGTATGTTACTGTATGACGATGCTACATTTTGACTACTAAGTTTACTGTTTACTAAGTTTGAGATTGAGATTCATTTGAAAGGTTAAATATTCGTGTACTGTATGGTAAATAAAGAGGGTATATGTCACGATTAGTAACAAAATAATAAGGTACTATACAAGTGGAAGATGTTCTCATTAAAGTAAAGCGTGATTGGCAGCTTTGCCATTAATTATCGTTTACAACATTCAATTGATATTCGTATAGTCACTTTTGTGTGCATTACTTGAAAATGTTAAATTTTCGAAAACTTTAACAAAATGAATGAGATGCAAAATGGGCTGTATTTGTCAGAGTTATTAAGCGTAGTCAGGTAAAAAGAAATATTGACAATATTTCATACAAATGTTTTTGACTGCCTTAGTCGTAACAATTAAAAAGTTCAGCATTTTCGGATTTAGTGCGAACAGATGGTTTCAAAAGTAAATAAAATCGGACCGAGTGTGACGCTAACAGACGTTAATTTTACATTGACAACTCACTCAAATCAAACCCACATCATTATTATTATTGCCGTTATTTGAATACAGAATCAAAAAATCATGCATAAAGAACCATTATATATGTGCAGTTTACAATTTAACATTTATGTGTATAGTGTTGAGGAATTGGATTTGTCACGGATTCGAACCATTGCTATTGTGAGCACAATGGTGCAAACACACGCCTTTCTATGCAATAATGTCTGCCATATGCTAATCAAACCGATGCAAAACTATCCTATAACAGAATTCCCTTTGAAATATTTTTTTTAAATACTGAAATATGCAGTTTTAGGCTATATGCACTAGGATATTATAATTGTTGATATGATGTTAGGTAAAGTCAATCAATAGGGATGTTGACTATTTTTGGGAAAGTGTTTTAAATCGTGCATAAGTACCTAATATAGCCACAAATATTTATTATTTTTATTTAAATACAACTCAAGCCTTGAAAATCATGTATTTTAAATCCCGTTTCAAATTTCGGTCCAAAACGCGTGACGTCACCTGCTGGTACCAAAGGAGGTTCAAAAGTTTACACAGGAGCTACTATTTTATAGATGCGTATTCTGTGCTCACAAACGCCAGTAAGCTAATGAGGTTATAAAAAGTTTTTTCGTAAAACAGTCAATTCTCGGCAAATTCGAACTATTAGCCTTAATAAATACACTTTCCATGACGTTAAAACTCCTTGCAGTCTTTTTTAAAGAAATTTTTGAATAAATTACACACTAAATATTAACCAAACACTGAAGTGTTTTGACAGAGGCGCAGCCTATGACGTCATGCGCTCTGAATGGTGTCTGTTGTCACGTGGCTTGAGAGTGATTTTATTAAGTTTTATTTATTAAATCTTCTTATATATTAAAACGCTTAAATTTAGGGGCAAAAAGTTTCATGTTTATACAAATTTACATTTTTGGAGGAAAAAATTCAGGAAAAAGACCAGTTGTAGAGCTCGCGGCGCTCTATTGTATAGGGGGGTAGGCTTTTTTTGCATTTTTGGGGCGCGGTCGGGGCGATTTTTCAAACAGGCCCTCGGCCCCATTTGAAACGCATTGGGCCGATTTGAAATCGACGGCTAAAATAGTAAAAAAAATCGCACGAGGATGCGCTTTTGGGACGATTTTCGCTCATTTTTCTATTTTTACGAGACGCTTCGAACGCGAAATTCGAGCGCGCGGTTCGGCCGCCAAAGCCAAAAGTTCGGACCCGCGCAGGGTCACCATAGGACGTTTAACATGGGGAAATTTTAATTGCTCATATCTCGGCCATTTTTGGTCGTACGACGTCGGGACGCGTTTTAAACGATTCAGTAGCAAAAAGACTAACTGAAAAGTGCAAAAGATGCGTTCGAAGCGACTTTTTTCAAGTATTTAATTCGCCGATAAAAGTATTCGTTTCTCTTTTTTTTCTCTGTCGTTTTCTCAGTCGTTTTGCTAGGGCAATAGCAAAAAAAAAAAACCCGGGTCGCAGTGCCATAACCCTGCCGACAATATAGTGTATTTGCTAATACAGGTACTGTGGCTTTATTAAATGAAATTAAGTTTGTTTTTGAACAAAATAAAAAAAAAATTGAACCCCTTAATACACCCCTTACAATAATAATTTTATTAGTCGAAATATTGTTATCAATCCAACATCTGCACCAAATTAAATACGACCTTCAGTAAGTAAATTCGTATACGCAAACTAGTGTTTTCATAAAATTTGTAAGTCCGGTCCTGTCGGGCCGATTTGCTTATAATTTTAGAAGCACTTTTTAATTGCTACTAAAGGGTTAAATTTCAATTTTCAAACGATTCTGAGAATTTTTTCGGCATTTTTGGGCCCAAAAACTTTTTTCAACCCCTAAAAACTACCCTTAAAATGCCTCGATTACGCCCATTTTAAATAGGCTTCTTGCGGTGATGGATCTCAACACGTGGGCCAAATTTCGTTAAAATCAATTAACTCTTTCGAAAGTTATTGCCCGCACATATATATATATATATATATATATATATATATATATATATATATATATATATATATATACATATATATATAAACATTTTTAAAAATGGTGCCAAAGTGTTTAGGAGGTTATGAAACGTCGAGAAATTTTGGTCCGACCCCTAGGTCCCGCCATCCGACCGACGCCAATAGTGTATGTTGCCATATGGCAAATACACTAATAAAAGTCAGTCTAACTTAAGTGGAAAATTAACACGCGACAAATCGATCAAATTTTTTTAAAAACATACGTCGCTAAATTACATGAAAGTGACGGGGACAGAAGTTTATTTTTTGTTGCATTTTGATTCGTGAAACAAGTCAATTCTATTTTGAAATGTAAAATTTAAAACAAATGATTGATAAAATTTGAATTTTTTCTAGCTGTCAGTTGAATTGGTTTTTAACATTATTTAGCGAAATTATGGCCATCGGACGTAAACTTTTTGCCAAAATCGTGCAAATTGATAATTATAGAACCTTTTGACAGACGCTCGAAACAAATCCGGTAATTTTTGCAAAGATATTTCGAAAAATAATTCCGCCAAGAGGTCGCCATATATATGCAATTGGTTAAAAAGAGACGACGTATAAAATCGAGTCGCGTAATGTCGATTACGACGTATGTCTATGAGCAGTTCAGATAAAATTAAAAATGGCGTGAGATTATTTTGACAGATCTATGAAAATAAATACATATCTTACTATGGAAATTGATGTATTTTGGGATATTTTCAATTATAAAACGGTTTGTTTATACGTTATTTTATATATTATTAACTTTTTATATAACGATTAAGAAAAAAAAAACATTTTTAACCTTGAAAATTATTTGGTTATAATATGAAAAATAATAATTTGTTTCCTAAAATATAGAAATTAGTCATATATGAATTTATTTACAGATCTATTGAAACAGATTACAAATTGATTTCCTGTATCTTCTACCTATTATACTTAGAATTTTGAATATTTTACCTACAGTGAATTCGAATGTGTGAAATTGATGGAATGACGAGATTGGAATTTTAAACGAGAAGACTACATTGGTCAATCGGATTTGTTGCAAAATATAATCATATTTATTAACGATATTATCATATATATAATATTATTTCTCATGAATTATGTTTTTAAAAATGTGAGGTTATGTAAATATTTCTTTTTGTTATGATTTGACAATTGTTAATAAAATTATTTTTATTGATAATATTTAAAGTAATTACGCATTTTTTTAAATATGTTTTTCCTTTGAAATAATGAAAATAGTTCGCTCTCAATACCGAAACAGATATAACTGCGTTCGAAATTGCTTTAATTCAGCGAGTTCTGTGGTACAAAATTAGTCAGCCATGTATAAGCTAGACGCTAATGGGAGGCCCGTGGAATGTTAAGAGACGGTAGTGCATAATAATAATAATATTTATTCAACAAAGGCAAAGCCATTGATTCGATGAAGTTAGTATTCGGTACACAGGCTTAAAAAAGTTAACAAGTGTAGAAATACATAAAATCTGACGAAAAATACCCGATTTCTTTAAAATTTGAATATTAATGCGAGGAGTCAAATTCACTTTATTTACACATAATATATACAGGGTGTTTCAACCGACGTGGGCTAACACGGGTAACTTTGTTGTTAGTGGAGATAGAAAGTCGGTTAAAGAGGCAAAGTAGTGCAGAAAAATTAATTTATTCAGAAAATAGTGAAAATTTCCATTTAGAAAAACTTATTTTCATTTTGGGCCTAATGACGAGGTCGTAAGACCGAGTAGATATTGAGTCGCAGACCAATTTATTGCGGGCCGAAGGCCCGCCGCGCCTTAATTTATTTTTGGGCCAAATGGCGAGGTCGTAAGACCGAGTAGATATTGAGTCGCAGACCAATTTATTGCGGGCCGAAGGCCCGCCTCGCCTTATTTTCTTTTTGGGCTTAATGACGAGGTCGTAAGACCGAGTAGATATTGAGTCGCAGACCAATTTATTGCGGGCCGAAGGCCCGCCGCGCCTTAATTTCTTTTTGGGCCTAATGGCGAGGTCGTAAGACCGAGTAGATATTGAGCCGTAGACCAATTTATTGCGGGCCGAAGGCCCGCCGCGCCGTAATTTCTTTTTGGGCCTAATGGCGAGGTCGTAAGACCGAGTAGATATTGAGCCGCAGACCAATTTATTGCGGGCCGAAGGCCCGCCGTGTCTTATTTTCTTTTAGGGCCTAATGCCGAGGTCGTAAGACCGAGTAGATATTGAGTTGCAGACCAATTTATTGCGGGCCGAAGGCCCGCTGTGCCCTAATTTATTTTTGGGCCTAACGGCGAGGTCGTAAGACCGAGTAATCGCAGACGAATTTTTTTGGGACCATATGGCGAGGCCGTTAGGCCGAGTAATTATTGGGTCCCAGACAAATTTTATAACACTTTGATATTGGAGAACTATTCTAAAGACACATTCAAAAAAGTTTTGTGTATGCCAGCAATGGTAATTGGCGCCGCAGGCGTGATTCTAAACACATCGATATTGGAAAACTATTGTAGAAACACATTTAAAAAAGTTTTGCGTACCCCGTTTAAGATAATTGGCGCCGCAGGTGTGATTCAAATCACAGTGATCTTTACAAACCATGGCAAAAACGGATGCAAAAAAAAAAAATTTTGTAAAAAAAAAAATTTTTCACAGACCCATACCAAAAACATTGATCTTTGAAATCGGTGTTAAGTTGTCTGCAAAAAGGTTTTGCACAGGTCAACTAGTATTAATTAACTTCCTTAAAAATAAGAAAAAATATAGTGTTTTTTAGTATTTCTAACATAGAAACTACCACTTAACGTTAAAATTATGTTTTTATTTTAATACAGTCAATATCCCTATTGTGGATTATCTCTAAATGAAGTTCAAACTAAATTAAATGAAGCAATTTCTCTTTAAAAAAAACGATAAGTTAATATTATGAGTTATGAAGGCCTTTTCTACATTTGTCAATCATAACACACGTTCTGTAAAAAAATGAATTGTCATACTTTGTCAATTCGGTATTAGCACAGTTCAGCTGGGACAATTTGCATGTATGTATTTCGATTCTACAATATAACCATACTGTTTATTTTACAATAGTTGCTGTTACAATCTAACCGTGAATGCAATATAGTTTATTTATCCTTTATAATAGTGTTATGATTGGCTTCACCTCAAGTTTACACATATGGATGATGATAACGTATTATGTAATTGATAGCTCACACAGGAAGGGAACGCGTCGTGTTATTTAAATGTGATTGTATAAATGAATCGTGTACTATGAATATGAAATGTTACAAAAATTATAACAATACACGTAGACTTAAATATGGTACTTATATATTGTATTTTGATATATTTATGAAACCCGTTTGAATAAACCAACATATTATTTTTAAAAAAGATAGATAAAATAAACAATATCTTTGTATCGTCGAGTTTTGTTGGTAATGTCAAAATCGTCCAGTTTTCAGATACTGTCTACTGACGAGTCTTCTTTACTAAAATCAACGACTGTTGGAATTATTTGAACCTATTTTAGCTCAAACAAAGAGCAATTGAAAATATAAATTAGCATTAGGCTCTATTAGCTCTAGAAGTTGGTGATCTTTAATGTAAATAACTTTAGCGGTGCATAGGAGTGTAATCAGTTCGTCATCTTATTTTTGGAATTAGTAGGGTGGTCAGTGGTGAGTTTAAAACTGAGTTTTTTGGACTGGATGATGCTCCCATTCGGCCGCCATCTTAAAAAGAAATTGCTGACTAACAAAATGTACTAAACTACTACAGTCAAAATCGTAACTATGGACCCGAAATATTACACTTTCATCACATTTTAATGCATTTTTAGAGTTCGTAAAAACTAGAGTAGGAACCCTTATAGTTTCGGTCAGTCCTTCCATTAAATTTTTGGAAAAACAATTTTTAAATTAAATATTTGCTTGTGATAAAAAAATCCTAATTCTGAAGCGTTTTTTTTAAATATATATCTAGGTAAACTTATTTTGCGACAATGGTCGTTATAATTTCGATTGAAAGTACTAACTAAAGGCCACATTCAGATTTTTTACATTGATAGTTAAGAAATTAGAGCATGGAGCCACTTTATAACAATTTTAAAGAATGCTTTTAACATTTGTCGTTGCATTTTAGGATACCTATCCAAAGACACCCAACTCAGTGGGGTAGCTGAAAAAACATTTATTTGAATACACTTTTAACTATTTGGAAGGGCGTCCAAAAACCACAATCTTCATCCATATACCAAATTTCATCTCAATTGATATATATTATATACAAAACGGACATATTATTAGTGTATTTGCCATATGGCAACATACACTATTGGCGTCGGTCGGATGGCGGGACCTAGGGTTCGGACCAAAATTTCTCGACGTTTCATAACCTCCTAAACACTTTGGCACCATTTTTAAAAATGTTTATATATATATATATATATATATATATATATATATATATATATATATATATATATATATATATATATATATATATATATAGGTATATATATATGTGTGCGGGCTATAACTTTCGAAGGAGTTAATTCATTTTAACGAAATTTGGCACACATGTTGGAATCCATCACCGCACGAAGCCTATTTAAAATGGGCCTAATCGGATCAATTTAAGGGTGGCTTTTAGGGGTTGAAAAAAGTTTTTGGGCCCCAAAATACCGAAAAAAATCTCAGAATCGTTTCAAAATTGAAATTTAACCCTTTAATCGCAATTAAAAAGTGCCCCCAAAATTTTAATAAAATCGGCCCTACAGGACCGGATTTAAAAATTTTACGAATGACTAGTTTGCAGATAGTGAATTATTTACTGAAAGTTGTATATAATTTGATATAAAGGTTCGATTGATAATAATATTGCAATTAAGAAAAAAAAATGTTATTTTAAGGGGTGTATTAAGGAGTCAAATTTTTTAGCTTGCCCAAAAATCAACTTAAGTTCGCATAAAAAAGCCACACTGCCTGTATTAGCAAATACACTATATTGTCGGCAGGGTTTTGGCACTGCGACCCGGGTTTTATTTACCTTATTACTTACCGGAGTCTCCTTTTGTATTTACTATTGTTCTTTCACTGATTTTCAATTTTCAATGTATTATGTAATATGGTAGTGCTAATAACTCAATGAGTTGATGCACAATTTTTGTTTGTTCTTTTTTGTTTAAATAAAAAAAAACGGACGGATGAACGGACCGTTCGAAACTATAAGAGTTCCTAGTTTAGTTCGTGCGGAACTCAAAATATTATGAATAATGTACAGTACAGATGCTTTTTAAATTCATTTCCTGTTTAATAATGGGGCCACTTTTTTAGAATTAATTTGTACGGCTATGTTCTACAAAATTTACTATACAGTATAAGAAAAAATCTATTGTTTTTAGACTTGTATAAAACGAATCATGCGTGCATAAAATTTTTATCAGGCAACGTGCAACAACAATAATATATGTCCTTTCCTATATGGAAAGCAGGTGGTTATTATTGCTTAACTTATATATTTCCAGGTTAAATAATAAAAGAGTAATTCGGTAATAATAAAAATTATGCAGACGATGCTTTCATTTCATGCATAATATGCGTTTATTATTTTCTTATAAGGCTAGCCGGTGTTCAGTTGCGTCCTTTAATATGTAAAATAAATTCGTAGATAAATATAAAATATCCAAGATGGGCAGCTGTAACTTAGTTTATCTATTATTTTGTATTTTTTTTAAATTATTATTGTATGATCCAAAGTCTTTGAACAGATTTTTATAAATCAGTTTTATTTTTAATTTAAACTTATTAACAGGACATGATTTTGAATAATTGTATAATTGATATCCGCTAAATTTTTAAATTTCATCTCGAAGAGGTGAAAAGGGGACACTCCAAAAACGCACAGATCAAATGCCTTAGCCATAGTTACTGCGCAATTTTTTATGGGCTACCTAATATCGTCAAAATAAAAAAAAAACAATTCCTATAAATTAAGATCAATTTTGGTTCATTTTGATCATCTAATATATTCCTCAAATATTTCAATTTCCTGTTTTCTGTAAGTAGTCTTGTTAAAAAAAGTAAGATCAATTCGAGGGAGGCTTTGTATAAATTTTTAATAACGAATGTTTCTGTTTTTTAATAGAAAACATACATTTTTTTGTCGTATTAATAGTAAGTATCAAACTAAACGGTTCGAAACTGATAATTTATTATATTCAGCAAAAAGTTCACACAATGCACTATTGTTCAGTAATCAATAGGGATCGATTTCAGCACAACAAAACAAATTTTCTCACAAAAACCAATGAAACATACTTCCGTGTAATATTTGCAGTATATACCTATTATTATAATAATATACAAATATGTATTTTTAGTTTTGTACATGTGTACGTTAGCAGGGACGCAGTTGGACATAATTGGATCATCGAGGAATTTGAAATTGAATTTCAAACTTTGTCGATTTATTTCATTTTTGAGGTTTTTTTTGAGTTTCTAAACTGATTAAATTATTCATGTTTGTATTTTACATTTGGTTATTTAATATTTAAAAAATATCTTACTAAATCTTAGATAAGGACCTGAAGACTGGAGGGTTTGTAAAAATTAAACTAATGTAATGCCAGTGCCTCACCGCGCTCGGCTATTCTCAAGACTTTTTAAAAATGTTTAGTTATTATGTATTAAGGTAGTTGTCGTGGTTAAAGCAAACCGTCAGAAAATTCTTAATTTTTATATACTTATTAAGGACATGATAATACAATTACCCTGAAAATTTGAAATCGATCGGCCGTATATAATCCGAGATAAATTCAATTAAAAATTGGATAATTAACATTGGTTGTATACGATCTCTGTAGTTCTGAATCAGTATCTTTTTTATAAAAAAAGAACTAACAGTCAGAAACTTTCCAAAAATTGACAGTCTTTCAATGCATTTGTTATGAGTTTAAAAAAAAAATCACAAAAATTTTGACCGTCTAATTATTTATAAATAACGGTTTAAAGTTCAACAATTTATAGAAAAATATACATTCACGAACTCGGACAGAAACGATTTGCCAACAACGCATACACCTTGGGCCGTATGCCAATGTGTTCAATGCTCTTACTGGGGAGAAATTCGTTCCGTTATAGACTGACAGGTATACAGTCGCAGTATCCTAGGAAAATATATGACGTCATAAATCGTCGCCATTTTTCTACCGTGAACACTGGTGTTTTTTCGAGGTAAAGTACTCTGTGCTTTGATCACGTGATCAACAGCGTTCAGAAATTTAACAGCTTCCACTTGAATATTGTCATTTAAAAATACCGGCCGTTTAAAAAGTAACATGGAAAATTTAAAGAAATTGTGTTTATTGGCAGTGTGAAACAAATATTATGTATGAAATGAAAGTAACTGAAGAAATTTATAATCGCGCATCCATGGGTAAATATTCAATTGCATCAAAATTAAATTCATAACCTAATTATTTTTATAAAATATTTTCTCGTTATCTTGCAGACATGGCTTTTGCAACTAAACTTTTAACGCCAAAAAACATCGATGCCAGTATACTGTACTGGGTTCCGTTTTAAACAGTAATCAGTATAGCTAACTATAAAGGAACGGCTTCGCAGTATACTAAATTGTCGTCACACCTTACAGTTCTCGGCAATGTACATTGGAAACCGGCCCAGACAAGTGTCAGATGTTTATGCATGTATGCATGTGTGTGTGTTTTGTATGTACACTGTACAAAATGTATGTAAAATTACATTGAAAGTTAAAGTAAAATTCTCTCAATTTTCTAGGTATTTGTTCATTATTATTTATTTTTACAAGAACTGTATAAAAACTAGGACTCGCTGTGAAATTAAACAAATTTGGTATTTATACATAAAGTAAAGTAAAACTACATACACTTATGTAGTTTTAATGTATTTTATGTGATTTTCCATTAAATTAATGTAAAAATTTCATAACAAAATATGTAATATTGTGCAATATTCCAGTTTAGTATAATCACGTGATTGTCTGTGAATCCCACGGTATACGGTTATGTGACAAGCGTCTAGCGGTTCAAGATACATGTACTATCGGCCAACTTCGATGAGTGCACAGAACATACACTAATTGCTATCTATAGTACTGAGTATAAAAATTATATTCAAAAATCTTCTTGTATGCAATTTTACATTAAAATATGTATTATTTTACACAAATATTACATAAACATATGTAAAATTGTAGGGTATCGGTTAGGGAATTTTACACATATTTTTTTGAAAAATTACATTTTTTTTTGTTTAAATAAAATATTACATATTATTTGTATGTAATGTGAACTACACAACTATATATAAATTTACAGGAAAACGTGTAGCATTCCAAATGGTGTGTACGATTACCAGAATAATCGCTTACATTATATGGACCAGGGATTTTACATGTAATCGACCTCAGTTTTTACAGTGTACTATAAAATATCATCGTCGGGTTAAAACAGAACTATCTTATATCCAGATTTACTGTTTTACTGAAAACGCAAAAAAAGGTTATTTTTACGATTATTATTTAATGTCTTTACATTTTTTTTTGTAGTTGCAAAATTATTTGTTAGTAAATAGCAATTAGTTTTCATGTAGATTTAGTATTTTATGTATTTCCTTCAGAAAAAAAATTGGATACAAGCATAAACATATAGACCAGGGTCGATAATTTTTGAGACCTAAAAAAAATAGGCATCTACGCATATAATCTTATAAATTATATGAGTAGATGCCTATTTATTGCTTTTTTAAGATAACTTATTTGCATTTTCTGAGAACATTTACGGCAGTAATGTATATTTTTTTTCATACCATCAGAAAGTAGAGATTTCAAGGAACAAAAAGCCCACCGATTTTTTTAAAAAAGCGGATATTTTGACGTGAGAATTTTCGATTGAAAATTGGTGTGCTTTTTCGAAATTAAGTCAAAATAAGGTGAAAAAATGAATATTTTAAATAAAAAAGATTACTGTGTGTTTGGGACATAAAAAGGTAAGTTTTCACCAAATTTAGTGAAAAAATAAATTTTTTTGCAAAAGATAAAAATAAAAAACCAAAAACTTGGTTATTTGAATTTTTCACATAAATTTTGAGGCTATGTGAAAAAAGTGTAAAAACAAAAGTTGTAGATATTTTATTACCTACAACTTTGCGATTTAACTTTTTTTCATAGGACTTGTAGTTTTGCCGGAAATCAAGATAAACCGTTTTTTACCCTTAAAAACTCACCCCCTACCCCTTCCCGACCTCAGATCGACCGTAATTTATTTTTCCTTTCATTTTTGTTATATTCTCTACCATTTCCAATGGGTTTCATCCTACTATAATTTTCTTTCACTTTTTATCATTTTCAAAGCTATCTATCCTGGTCTAATAAGCTATTTCGTACCTATGCCATGCCTAGGTACTACATTTTTTGTAGAATTATGTTATTTCTGCAATAAAACTATTGATGAAAATCTAGTCTAATGGTGTATATAACTCAAAAACGCTGTTTTTGGACTTGAGATAGTTCTGTTTTAACCCGACGATCTAAGCGCGCCGACAGCGTGTTCGGGACAGTCTGTTCGGAACGTTACGAGTGTTGCCAGATTTCTCGCTCGGGATTGGCTAAAGTTAGTACAGAATCTGCAAAAATTATTGGACTTGTTAATACAACTCTCAACTACATGTGCTGTATAAACCAGCATAAAGTTTTTACACAATATTGTACCACGACAACTACCTTAATGAACCTATACTTAAATGACCTTTTGTATATGATTGGGATATGCTCCGCCTAACTTAAATAATGCTGCTGGATATTTTTCTAGCAGTAAAACGGCGTCTGAACAATACACTTTTGAAGTTAGTTAAATAACTATTTTTCTTTTCAAGAGTCTGACGTCATTGGCGCCAAAAATCACGGCCTGCTAACTATAGTTCTTATATTTAATACATTATCTATCTCATTCTGTCTGTGCAAGATCAATGTATAGGGAACAGCGCGGTAGTCTGGTTATATAGAATATAATATTATAAAATTGATTTGTCGGGAAAAAGGACTTTTTAAGTAAACACGTATTTGTTAATTATAGCGACGTTTCGTTCCTTGCTTGGAACTTTTTCAAGCTTTATAACTGCAATGAAAAAGTTCCAAGCAAGGAACGAAACGTCGCTATAATTAACAAATACGTGTTTACTTAAAAAGTCGTTTTTCCCGACAAATCACTTTTATATTAATTACCAAGGACAAAAAAGAAAAAAAGTCAATATAATATTATATTTGTAGACAACGGGCTTTGACTTGAATGATGTGTGCAGATATTAATATTTTAAAATTCGTATGTTCGTAAAATATACTAATTATTTTTTGTTCTTTACAGCCTCATTATATTTATATTCATAGTAGCGACATACATACGAAAATAATTTCGTAGAAATATTTACTACCATTGAAAAATATATTACTCTGGTCTTGGACTTGATTTTGGTCACGATGGCTTTTAAGATTGTTAATCCACACCAAAAAATACTAAGTTTATTGCTACGACACTAACATCACTAACAAAGAAATTTATTTTCTGGGCTGTTTTTCCGTACAGGGAAACTAGGAGACACGTTTCCTCATCTTGTTTATTGTGTTAAGTTTGCAATGATAAATGGATGTTATGTCATCGCGGGTTACGAAAGGGAAATCTCAGAGCGGTGTTTAGTTCGAGCGCTTCCCTCTTTCCCCTAGAGCAGGGGTCTTCAAACTTTTTAGCGTAAGGGCCACACTGAGTGCTCTACTAGTTCTCAAGAGCCACGACCTATCCCATCTGCCCTGGGCTCATCGTAGCATCAATATAGTTTTGAAATACGCGCAAAATATTTACAGATCCAAATAAACGGATGAACATTTGAAGTCGCTGCTGATAATTTCCGTTGCGAACATTCGTCAGTGGAAAGTCACAGCTACATAAGTCTGATTGATCATAATAAAGTTATGTTTCTTTTTTCATTTCAATATGTAATTGTCCTATCTATGTTGCTTATTACAGTTAGTAAGATATTCAATTTAATTATGACGGGCCAGATAAAGGGCATATTCGATCCGCTGCTGCGGGCCACATTTGGCCCGCGGGCTGTAGTTTGGAGACCCCTGCCCTAGAGTGACATGCGTCGCCCTTATGCAATGTTACATGCATATTATGATAAAAAGACGCGGTGTGGAAGAACAGGATGCGTGCATGGTCTCGGTTCATGGAATTGAGAGAGACGGAGATACCGATGCAACCGGCACCCTTTACAAAGTGATGAGCATATTATTTATGGTGAAGTAAATGAATCGTGAGCCATTAGACGCTCAAAATATGTTTGCATTGCATGGGATCCACTTCATGTCCCGGTCCATTCGGACATTTATTTGTTGGTATACTAGCTGCCGAACAATTGGCAACACTATGGTAGAACAATACCAAAATTGGAAGAGGAAAGTTTTCATAAAAGAAGCAGTGAATAACCATTGTAAAAAATGAACTATTCACAGAAGATATTGAAAAACCTTTGACGAATATATGGCGATTCGTTTCATCGATACTGATTTCTTCGTTTATGTTATTGTCGCAAATAAGATTCAGTGTTATATTGTGTTGAAAACCTTTGGACTGATTCAAATTAATGCAGCCAGAATATCCGTATGTTTTGCTGTTTATAGGCAGTACTTCGGGTAAATTTTTGATACAACTTCAACCTTGAATCTCGATATCAGAATGTCATTTGTTTTCAACTAAATAGAAATCTCAAATTAATAGAAAACAAATGACATTTTTAAATTTAGATTTAAAGCTGAAAGTCGTATCAGGAGCCTCACATAATAAATAAATTCGTAAATCTGCCGAAAAATACAAAAAACGGTATTACCTATGCGAATGTACTTTTAATAATAAAACAGTTTTGTGTATAGATTTTCTGACAAAAACATACACTAGAAATTAAATTTGACAATCAAGTGATTTGTTCGAACCGATTTATAAAGCGGCTAATCTTTTGATCAGCCATATTGCAGAACGCGAATGTCATTCATTCTGCGGCTGAAGACAAGTTAACTTTTCCCAATACAGTCTGTTATATAAACCAGCTACCTACTTTGTAAGTTCCGGAAGCAAACAGGAAATTAGGATTTAGAGACCTAACAGAGAATCCCGAGATTTCAATCGAAAATATAAAATATTGCGAATTTTTGCGGTATTAAAATTTTAACAAATTTTCCACACAAACGACAGTCGATTAGTATACTTATTATGACGAGAAGGGATTCCCCCAGAACTGCAAAACAGTAGATCAGTCACATCACAAGACTACGAGCTAGAACTCACGACTTCTTTGAGCGCGACGTCCAGTTTTAAAATTTCGGGACTACGGCAGGTTCCAGGATTCCGGGACTAGATGCTCTAAGGTTGACTAGTTTTACATATACTTTCTTAATAATTCATTAATATTTCTTATAATTTAATGTATTTGACTAATAATGAACAAAACGCATTTTAATTTTTCATTTTTAAATACAACGTTACTTATAGGTACCGTGTTTTTACGTAGATATTTTTTATTCCATAAAGTAAATACTCCGAAACATTTCCCCTGTTGCATTGGTCTATTGACGTTTGAATCACAAATGATTTTTCAATTAGTTCTATGAAAAAAAGTGTTGCAAATTTGATACGTGGCAGGATATGTTTGTTTATAATATTTAATCATAACGCATATTAGCCAAGCACATAATATATAGCATTATCATGCAATCACTACTGATACAGTATGTTCCACAAACTTTTTTCAAAAAGTTAAAAAAGAAAAACGGTTTTTATAAAATGAATTTCTAAATCTTATATTTATCGAAAGATTAGGATATGAGCGATAACGAGCTGGTGGCTGGCGTGGTGTGAACAAAAAAACTTTTGATTTTTTTTTATTTTCAAAATTTACCCGAAACTATGAATCTTAGAAAAAAAATGTTTCTACAAAACTTTCTTGGAAAAATAAATAGAATAGCAAACCGTTATAAAAAGTATACCATCATAATAAAAAAAACAACATTATAGCATATATCTCTTTTGCACATGCGTCGATTTTCCACAAAAACAATAAGGCTCTTCATATTTGCATTTTAAATAATCTCCCAAAAGGTGTGCGTGACTGAGTCGCGTCGGTCGAGATGATCGAGTTCCAAATGAAACATTTGCAACGACACAACTATTCCGGAACATTCATATCACATTGATGTTTCGGAACACTGTTACGTATCTAAAAAGAGTTACACACGTCTAGCAGAGAGATATACGCTATTGAAGAAATATTTTATGAATACCCTGTAGTTGCAGCATCATTGATACAGCACTGGCGCAGTGCAATTTACACTGGTTGATGATGGCGACGTACACCGCACTTGAACCGTGCATTCAAACGTGAATAATGCCACTGTTCACACAAATTCGTAAGCGGAGAGTGAGTGATTTGATCATCATAATAATCATCACGTACGCTGAATGATCATCAACCTACTGTATACTGCACACACGGTATATGGCAATATTCAATAATAAATAATTTGTTCATTCGGGGTAAATGTGGCTGTTTGACTAAAGACAGGGCTGTAATGGGAGAAGGACGGCTGGATCAGTGCGTTATTAATAGCTTAGATCAGTGATTCCCAAAGTGTACGCCGCGGCTCCCCGGGTCGCCGCGGTGTCCTCATAAGGACGCCGCGAAATATCGGCGCCTCTGGGCGCTGCGATTGTTTTATTGGAGCGCCGTGAAAAGTTTTGATTATTTATTAAATAAAATCGCCGATAACATCGGAGGTATAGGATATATTAATGAGTTTTTGAACTAGAAACGAAGAAAAACTAGTAGTAACATAAGGTTTACCATGAGATAACCAACGTTTTGACTTGGGCGCCGCGGAAAAATTCTGATATTTTAAGGGCGCCGGAAACCGAAAAAGTTTGGGAACCCCTGGCTTAGATTAATTATCGGACAAGAGCCTATTTTTCATTTCTGTAAAAAATAAACATTATAATAACTGTGACGTCGTCACTAAATTTATAGACTGACATTTTATATAACTAATCACAATCCTCTGGTGAGTCGCGGAGAAATGTAGGCGATTCGGGAGAAATCAATTTTAGAATGTCTTGTTAGTGGATTTCCCATATGGCACATACGCTATTAGCGTCGGTCGAATGGCGATACCTAGGGGTTGAACTAAAATTTCTTGATGTTTCATCAGAGAAAAACCTCAGAAAAATATGAGTAAAATTATGACCACCATATTGGATCATGATTTTACACTGTTGATTTCGATATTTCGTCTATTTTTATCGATAATTAATTAATTATGAACTAAAATAACTTGAAAATATTTTAATGTGTTTAAAAATTTCAAATTATTGAGTACTAAAAGTTACAATGGTAATATTTTGAAAACAGCTACAGTAGCTCAAACATTTTTATCCATTTATTCCCGTGTGTATCACCAAATTTCAAAAATTCAAATCAACTTGAAATTTTGGCAGTAAGCATTTTATTTATCCATATTTCGATGATATAAATTTCAAAAGTTTGGTATTAGATTGCAATTCGGCTCGAATCTCCTTAAAGTGCGAATATTTAGTGCAATTTACGAAACCGACAATTGCGTACCATATAGTTTTGTGCACGTAGGTACCATTAAATATAAAAAATGAGCACTTGCATGTTTATTTTGTGAAATATAAAAGAACAATCAGAATAAATATATAAGAAAATATTATTACATTAAATATCAATTTAATATGTAGTCGTTTTGTACTCACGTCAAAAACCTGTCTGAAAAAATACAACATACAACCGTTCACCTTTTTATTATATGCATGATAATATTCCTTTTATATCAGACATAGTCGAGAAGAAAAGAGATCAAAATGCCTAAATACACATTACCAAAGAAATAAATACTCTTAGCCGGGAGTCGGGACTTTATGCACGAGATCAAGGAACGTACTACGTTACATAATACGAAATGGTGAGCAGGTTATATTTCTTAACCTTTATATAAATAGTGTGTTTGCTTTTATATTGTGCATGCATCAAATACGCAACGTACATAAAATATGGGATTATAGGAAATAATGACTGATTGCATTATACAATATACAATCTATTTTAAAGTACTAAAAGACAGTTTTGTGTGCATACTAACCAGCGTTGCCAGACGTCGCGATTTTGGCGGGACGTCCGGATTTTTAAATCAAAATTAAATGTCCCGCGCGGAACAGGCTCAGTCCCGTTTTTCGGGGATAACTCGACCGTGCGTAAATAATTATTCTCTTATTGTAAGTTGCAATTTTCTAACACTCACTCCTCAGACTATTGTTTGAAACGCCATATTTTTCTAATGAATAAAACTTTTTAGTATATTTGCCATATGGCAACATACACTATTGGCGTTGGTCGTATGGCGGGACCTAGGGGTCGGACCAAAATTTCTCGACGTTTCATAACCTCCTAAACACTTTAACACCATTTTTGAAAATGTTTATATATATATATATATATATATATATATATATATATATATGTGTGTGTGTGTGTGTGTGCGGGCAATAACTTTCGAAAGAGTTAATTGGTTTTAACGAAATTTGGCCCACGTGTTGAAATCCATCATCGCAAGAATCCTATTTAAAATGGGCGTAATCGGGGCATTTTAAGGGTAGTTTTTAGGGGTTGAAAAAAGTTTTTGGGCCCCAAAATACCGATAAAATTCTCAGAATCGTTTCAAAATTGACATATAACCCTTTAGTAGTAATTAAAAAGTGTCCCTAAAATTTTAATAAAATCGGCCTGACAGGACCGGACTTACAAATTTTTTGAAAACACTAATTTGCAGATAGTGAGTTATTTATTGAAGGGTGGCTTTAATTCGGTGTAGACGTTAGATTGATAATAATATTACAATTAAGAAAAAAAATGTTATTTTAAGGGGTGTATTAAGGGGTTAAATTTTTTATTTTGCCCAAAAACAAACTTAATTTCACATAATAAAGGTATAAAACCACACTGCCCTATACAAACAAATACACTATATTGTCGGCAGGGTTTTGGCACTGCGACCCGAGTTTTTTGATTTTGATTTCTGTTTTTTTTTTTTTTTTTTTTTATTCAGAAGTCGAATAAGACTCAACTATTTAACGATAGAGTAAATCTGATTTAAAGTATCATATTTTTATTAAAATACATTTTCTATGGCTATTTTTGCTGTCTATTGTCACGTAAACGTAATTTGAACTCAAATAAAAAGATAAATATTTAAAAACTTCTGATTATATACGCTTTTTTACTATGTCCCGCTTTCGACGAAAGAATCCCGCTCAAAAAGTTCCAAAATCCCGACTTGGCAAAAAAAATATCTGGCAACGCTGATACTAACTGACAAAATGCTTGGATGCAGAACACCGTGCAAGACGATTTTTTAATGTATTTGCCACTACTGGCGTCGGTCGGATGACGAGACCTAGGGACCGGATCAACATTTCTCGGCGTTTCACATCATTCTAAGCAACTCGGTATCATTTTTTCGCATATATGTGGGCGGGTAATAACTTTCGAAGGAGATAATTGATTTTAACAAAATTAGGTCTACATCACCGCACGAAGCCTATTTAAAATGGGCCTAATCGAACCATTTTGAGGAGTGTATTTAGGGGTTGAATATTGTTTTGAGGCCCAAAGACACCGAAAATTGAAATTTAACCTCAGTCCATTAACAATCATAGTATAGCTACTAATGCTCAAGTCTTACGGACTATAAACGTATGAAATATTTAGCAAATATATTTATAATATTTTGAAAATTATAGTAAATATTCAGAAAATATTATTCACAATTTTTAGTTAATATTTGATATTTTTAAGAAGTCTTTTTTATACCGGATATGTTTGAACAACGTAAAAATGTTGATATAAAAAATACAAAAGCATGAATGGGAAATGCAACAAAGTAATATTATTTGTATTTACCATAAATAAATATGTCAGAATGAATAGATGTCTAATACGTTCAGTGTATTGTCTATTCTATTGGTTCTCACTAAAATCATGTGCAAATGTTACTGATCCGGGACAGTACTAACACTATGCAAAATTGAAACGAGGAAGATGATGCTACAGAGCATGCTAATTATTGCATTTGCTACTATATGGCACATACACTACTTACGTCGGAGGAATGGCGGGACCCTGGGGTCGGACCAAAATTTCTCGACATTTGGCACCATTTTGGGAAATGTTTATACATATATGCAGAATAACTTTCGAAGGAGTTAACTGAATTTAAAGAAATTGGATCTGCGTCATGCTGGAACCCATCACCGTACGAAGCCTATTTAAAATAGAGTTGGGTAACTCAGATCTGAACCGGTTCAAAGAGCCGACTCCAACAGAAGATCCGTGAGAGCCGACTCACTTTTTTTTGAGCCGACGGATCAACGGATCCGCATAACTCAGTGAAACACTTAACACACAGAAGTGCATTTTACACTTACGTATCAGTTCTTGCTTTGATGCATCTGTCAGCTCAAATGACTCATGCATCACATGTTTGGCTATGCATTCTTGATTCTATACAGGTCGTGATATGATTGACTGAACTAGGTAACTCAGTGGCAAACTGCAGTAACATATTCAGAACTCGGCTCTTTTTGAACCGGTTCAGTGAGTCGGCTCACATACGAGATCCAGATGCAAAGATGCAGATCACTAAAAAGACCCGTTTTCCCATCTCTAATTTAAAATGGACCTAATCGGCTAAAAATTGTATTGGGGTCAAAAAACACTGAAAGTATTCTCGGAATTGATTCAAAATTGAAATTTAACCTTTTAGTGTCAATTAAAAGATGCTTCTAAAATTATAAATTTTATGAAAATACTTGTTTCCGGTTAGAGAGTTATACTTATTGAAGGCTGTATATAATTTTGTGCAGACGATGAATTGATAAAACAGACGAAATATTGAAATTAAGAAAAAAATATTATTATAAGGGGTGTATTAAATTAAGATGTTAAATTTTTTATTTTGTCTAAAAACCAACATGAACTCACGTAATCGTTACACTGCCTAAATACACTAAATTGTCGGCAGGGTTTTGGCACTGCGACCCGGGTTTCTTTAAATTATAAAGACTAAACAATTTTCAATGCTTCAAAAAAGATTATACCTACATATAAAATAAACACATTTTAATTACTATATTAAAACATCAACGTAAAAATCTATATGTTAATATCATTCTTCTACTATTTTCTTAGCCATGCCGCTAACGAAACGTTCGAGGGTTTCCCCGGATTCACTTCTTGTATTAGTCTCTGTTATGCTGTTACCGACTCTGAAGATGTCAATCTGCATCACTGCCTCTTTATAAGGATTGATCACGTACTAAAATTTTCAAAATACAATGTATGAAAAAAATCCACCCGACCGACGTCATTATTATCATGGCAAATACACTAATGATAGAAGAGCAATTATTATCACAGATAAACTTTAGTTGTAAACGACATAGTACTGTATCACGCTCTGTGAATGACTGAAGGCAATCCATATTTTTCAATGGATTAAATCGAGTTTGTAGAACTCATTATTGTACATTACTAAATCGGATTACGGATACATTTTTATTTTCTGTAAAATAAAACACGCGTCGCTGAACACTTTGTCTGTATCTCAAACACTGCAGCTTGTATAATTTCAGTAGAATTTTTTATTTTATAATAATTTTTTTTTTTCGTTTTCGAAGGAAAATATTGGACTGTTAGAAAAATGATTTGTCGGGAAAAAGGACTTTTTAAGTAAACACTTATTTGTTATTTATAGCGACGTTTCGTCCGTTGTTTGAGACTTTTTCAAGCTTTATAACTATTAAATGTTTTGATCAAGAAGATATAAAAGTTAAAATACACATGTAAATATAAATTTTAGTTAAACAATTGTTATTTTTACGGTTGATGTTCAAAAAATAAAATAGTTTGAACATCAACCGTAACATTTTTTTAAAAAACGGAATTATTACAAACTTTCTAATGAACAATTGTTTAACTAAAATTTATATTTACATGTGTATTTTAACTTTTATATCTACTTGATCAAAACATTTAATAGTTCTAAAGCTTGAAAAAGTCCCAAGCAAGGGACGAAACGTCGCTATAAATAACAAATAAGTGTTTACTTAAAAAGTCCTTTTTCCCGACAAATCATTTTTATATTAATTACCAAGGACAAAAATGAAAAAAAAGTCAATTGGATTGTTAGATTGTAACATAGTTACGAGTATATCCTAATGTACGACTCGTCCCACTGACCATAAATTTATGAAATAATAGCCACGACTTACTAATTGTTTCGGTTTCAAATCCTAACGGGCGAAACAAATAAATTTTAAAAAAATCGTTACTGACAGAAAGGTACACTTTTTAGAAGCTTTTAAATATTATATTTCACTGGTCCCGATGTCTGTCTGTATGTCTTACAAGTTGAATTTGACCCACTTCTCGTTGTTCGATTGAGCTGAAATTTTGCAAACACTTTTGGTTCTGAAGACAATACAATACAGTACATTGAATATTGTAGTGGATCCAATATGACCGCTACCACAAAATAGTGGATTACCTTCCTCTTTACAACCTCCTACACATAGGCAGCAAATGAAAGGGTATGACAAGTAAAATACAATCAGCAGTGTGACACCATTTCAAATCCAAAATGACCGCTGACACAAAATGGCAGGTCAACTATATTTTTACAAGTCCCTTGATATGGATATCCAATGAGAGGGTATGACATGTAGAATACAGTAAACTGTGTGACGTTAATTAAAATTCTATATGACGGCCAAAAGACAAATTTGAAAATAAAGTATTAGAAAAAAAAAACTTTTATAAAGACAAGCTTTTATTGCAGTGTATTAAAACGGAATTTAAGTTCATAATTATAAAAGCTTACAACCCATTATTAATAAGGAACTTAAATTATTAAAAATTATTTTTATCCTTTTTAGTACACTGCAATAAAAGCTCGTCTTTATAAAAGTTTTTTTTTTCTAATATATTTCTTATTGTAGATTTTGATCTACGAAATTGATGCCTAGAAAAGCTATTATGTCACGTACACACATAGAGAAATACATAACATGGAGATTAGAGATGATATTACGAGTATATAATATAAAAGACACTTCTATGTGTGTAGTATTATCATTGTGCATATTATAGACTTTTGTAGGATTCAGTACATCACAAATGGACCTTTTATTCACTGGTCAATCGGATCTGAAAACGAGACACCACCCACCCTTATAAGAAATGGATTTAGTTTTTTTTTCAACACTTTAGTTCTGTCCATGTTCTATGCAGAACTTTTAGTCAAATGCATTCCGTTTTAAGTTGAAACGTTCGATATTCGTTGGATCGGTTCGCATTCAATGCTGACATGAACGTAATCTTGTAGAACATGGTGTGATATCGAACTGTTCTATATCTGATGTAAATTGAACACTACAATTATTATTGGTCTAATGTATTTACTTATCAATTGCTTCATCGATCATAGATACAAAGTATATAAATGAATACTCTAAATACTAAAACAATCAATTTGATGTAACGAATTATTAATTGCACAATTATTTCAATGACGAAATACTGAATTTATATACATATTAACAGCCTGGTTTTAAATTCAATCGCGTAAAGTCGGTCTCGGCAAGAATTAAACCAATTTCAACTATATTATGATTAAACTCTTTAATAAAGCATGAATAATCCTAAAGTATTCCGTCCGCAGACATATCCTTAGTAATATGATATTATAAATTCGATATTTACATACTTTATAGAATGTAACATTCTTTACGTAAGTAATGATCAAAAAATATGATTCCCTTATTTCTGTACGTAAATATTTTATTCTTTGAAACAAAACCAACAGACACATTATGAAAATTTCTCAAACATGAAACAGGTATGAACTACAAAAAATCAATTGCGGAGTTTAAACTACTGAACGAATTTTAAGCGACTCATAAAATTATGATTTGTTCGCATTGTATTGTACAAAGACTAACATGTTTTTGTTGAATCAAAGCACTGTCCAATCAGAAGTGTTGTGTTGCTTTTCATTCAATGTTTGCATGCATTATGATTGAAACCGGTCACAGGACAGTTCAGCATCGCGGCTACACTTCTTTGTGTAAGGACAATCCGTTATATGTGTCCTTTGGCCTTTTCACGAACAGACTTTGTGATTGTGAATTTCTTAGCTTTCTTTTGCTAAATCCAATATTGTGTTTAAAGCAAAGATCGCGCATACATGATACACTGTAGTATTATAATACGTTCTGCGTGATCCATGTACAGTGGTAACTGTGGTTAAAAAATATGTTTCTTAGGCGATCACTGATTATGACTCAAGTCGTCAGATAATCCAATATCCAGTACCCTTATCAGCGAGTTTCAATTCTCCATAACAAAAATAATAAAAACCCAGTTGGTTTCCTGATGATGATAATATAGGAGGCAGGAAAATACATCAGTGTTTGGGCATATCAATTTAAAGAAAGGATAGATTAATAAGATTAAATCTGTTTGGATCATTTTACTACCACAGATTTGTGTATGGTGGGCATCTATAGCAATATATTCACAAACATTTTAATCAAATTGCCATATATTTTATGTATGGGAACCACTAACACAGCGCACTCGCCAATAATGGCAGGATTCATTATTCTAATCACACATCTTGCACAAAATACATCCAAAAAATTCATATGTGTGTTGAATTTAACGGAGTTTTTAGCCTAATTATAATTCTGAACCCATTGTACGTGTGAAGTCCCCAACAGTTATTCAAATTACTGAACTTATTAGAGTATCTGCCTATATTGATGCTCATTTCAATTAGTGCTGGTTTCATTCATTATTGAACCAGTTCCAGATATTTTTCACCCGTAAGATTTTCAACAATGAAGAATGGACCCACAATATAATCATTGATCTGTCCAGCTCAAACATTCATTTTCTGAGGTCGCTGCATTCTGGTAGAATGAAAAAGACGTAATTTCTGTCTGCTCCACTATCAGTTCTGGGAATTAACTTCCCCATGAAAAAAATATTCTTCTAAGTGGAAGAATGTTTTGTCTATAACTTTGGTATCTTCGAAGAGAATCTTGTGGTTGTCCAGTGTGTGCTCAAAAAATCTTCTTCGAAGATACCACAGTATCATTGACCATTTTAATAAGAAATACTTTTTTGAATCACAGTGTATTTACATCCATATTATGTGCATACTATAATAGTGTTATTGAAATGGGAAATGAAACAAGTTTTAACAGTATAGTATTATACTTACATATTATGTATAGTTCAGAATGCTTTGTAACCATTGTACTATAATATGTAGGATGAATAAGGAATTGTGGAGTCTTGTGTCGAATATAATATATTGCTCTTAACATATATGAAGGGGCCGAAGGAATACTGCTAAATATCAGGGATAATTTTGAATTTAAAATAACTATATACGCGTCAAAGTATCTCAAAAAGCCTTAACAAAAAAAAACTTAAAAAAAATATTAACCTTCAAAAAAGCCACTCAAAAGAAGAAAATATGAAATTTTGAGATCGGAGCCAATTTAATTATCTACTAAGACTTTTTACATAATATCTACTTTTATTAAATTGCCGTCGACCTCAAAATTTCATTATTTTTCTCTTTTGAGTGACTTCTTGATTGAAGTTAATATTTTTTTATCTTTTACTTTTTAGTGAATTTAATTTTTCGTAAGATTCCGTTATTGCTCTTATAAATGATAAAATGTCAATATAGACAGTTAGTGTGATGGTGCAATTATTTTATTTTTTTTTTTTTAAACCTAAACCCAATGGTTTCAGGGGGGACCCCCATGTACCAAACACAAAAATGATGCAATTATTAATTATTTAAAGATTGCAATTATCGATTCACAACTGGTGGAGATATCACGGAACATACATAAAAACTACTGAACTGATTTAAGTAAAATTTATGTGGGATCACCTTCAAAGTATAATGATCGTTTTGATCATTATATATAAAATAAAAAATAAATAAATAAAAGTGCTGGAATTCATTTAAAACGGATGAACCGATTTTAATGATAGGCGCTTTAGCTAACGCTATACACATAAAAAATGACAGAAGTAGTAAATTTAAATAGTTTTTTTTTATAATAAAGCTTCTTCAGAAACCAATATAACAAAAAAGCTATAAAATGAAAAAAATTAGGTTATTTTTAAAAATATTTTTTTGAATGTTAAATCAATTTATTAATAAATCCATCCTTTGCTAGCCAATAAGAGTATCGGTGGAAATTCTCTAAGGGAGGAGATTATACTCTGTGTTTCAGAGGGGAAAATGCAACGTTTTGGTTGGATATTTTCATTGTTCTGTTGTTTTAAAAACTACATTGAACAAAAGCGAGTGTGGTTGGATGCTGGGAGGAATTAGTTTGGAATGGTAGATACGATGTATCGTTTATTTTGGTTGACGGCACAATGCAGCAGCTTATTCATAAAAACTATATCTTATATTTTATGCAAGTAAAACAGACATCTGAAGACATAAATAGAATGTTAAATTTAGACACCTTACAAATTTTTTGAATATAACGAATAGTTTTTAAAAATGATCTCTTAAATTGAAAAAAAAAACTTCTTAGGCGTAGTAGCATATTTTACGTTTGAACTGAAATAAAATGTCGGTAAGCTAGAAATTTTACAACTGTGCAGCCATCTATTGACAAAAAGCGTCAATAGTTACCTTATAAAATTTCTAACTTACCAATATGTCGATACTCCTTTTCATAAATTGAACTTTACTTCCGTGAGAAAAAGTTACATCCGTTTGAAAAAGATCTGAGTTACCCCTCATATCGCGCCTAAAGAAGTTTTACTTCAAAAAAATTAATTCAAAAATATATAAGAATAAATCTGAAATTGTTTCGCCACAATATAAGTATGTTATATATTTTAATATGCAGAGGGCAGTTTTTTCTTCTTGACCCTTTATTCTGTTGAGTTATACCAAAGATTAAAAACGCGGGTCGCAATGCCAAACCCTGCTTTGCTAATACAGACAGTGTGGCTTTATCATGTGCGTTTTTTTAATTTTACTCTACAAGTGGAGAATGGTACAAATTTAAGTAAAACTTCATTTTTAAAAATTTTACAATACTTTTTTCATTTTGAGGTCTCAAGAAACCGAAAAGCTAATTTTGGTCAATATCTTTTCGTCTGTTTGTGAGCACGATACAGGTCAAACAACTGATCGGATCGAAACCAAATTTTGGTAAGAGCCGGTGTTGTTTTTGCAGAAAATCGGTGCTGCGCAAAAGAGATATGGGCTACAATGTTGTTTTTCTTATTGTAATGGAAATCAAATTCTTTCTTATTCTATTCATTTTTTGCAAGATGATTTAAAAAAATAATTTGTATGGCTTATTGTTTCGTAAATATTATGTGTGTATAACCAGTTTACTTCCGTAGTTTGTAATGTAAAATACACACTCTTTTTTTTGTATAGTCTGTATAAAATAAATATGATCTCAAATTAGGAAGTTGGAATTAATGCGTTTTGACAGATATCTTAGAATTTCTTTAAAAAAATACGGATAATAAATTTTAAACAATGATTGTATCGGTGTATTTTTATGTCTTTTATATTAATAAAAGTAATTTATAGAATAGCTAAATTTACGTCATATTCCATGTAGTATTCATAAACGAATATTGAAATGTCACACGAAATCGAAATGCAAGAAGTCTAGCGTGTAGGCAAAGACGTTCAAATATAGGAATAATATGTCACTAGTAAGGAATGTTTAATAAACTATGATTAATTCAGCCTCTTAATCACAGGTTAAAGTAGTTATAAACATTGGGATTAGTGTAGTTTAATTTTATCTCTTTTTGCTTTGAATTTATCACTTTTTGGTTTAGAAAATTATTATAACTGTCGATGCAGATACTGTGTGTTGAACACGGGATAATTTATCAAATCCCCGGATACTTTTGTAATAATAGATCAAAATATAGATAGAAAAATATAAATTTTGAATTCACATAATTGTATAAAAGTAAGTTAAAAATTACCATAAAAACGTAATAATTTGTATCAAAGTCAATTCAAACACAATACGATTCTATAATATAAGTCAAATGGTACAAAAGTAAATTGAACTAAAAATGTCAATGTACTATGTGTTCCTGCATTGGTATTGTATGACCAAACTGGCCTCTTAGCTTATACGAGGTGCTCTCAAAATATAAGTTGGTTTTGTTTAAAAAAAAAAATTGTATTATTATTGTTGTCTGAATTTCGTGCGTTTTATGTATTCGCTATTATTACAATAGGAAGTGCATGCCGACTCACAGCATGTTTCTGCTTATATAAAATCTAATTAAACTTTTATTAATAGAGTCGAAACCGTTTACGACGACATAGTTTAGAACAATATATTGGTTATATTGACCAAAATCATAGGTCCCGGCTAAATACAATATGACTGTCTTATAAAAAAACATTGCTTTTTACGACATTACTTATTACGACATACCGCATTGAGCGACTACATTTAATACAATATCTTCATATCTTCGGAGAATTATATCTGTTAGAACGACCAGCTGTATTGTAAACAAAATTCGTACGGACAGAAGTGTTTAAAACAAACTAAAATGACACATTTTATGAATACAGAAAAATGATAATGATAATGTGAATGTTACTCCTATTATTATCTATGGACTTATATTACCTACGCATTCAATAATATTACATACTTATAGTAAAAAATTACTGTGTACCTCAAAAACATCACCGATTGTTACGACTATCGGTTTTTACGACCAAATATGAGTAAACCCTTAGATGTAGTTGCAACGAATTTTAACTGTATTTAAAAATGACGATGGTTCATGAAACGTTTCTTGTTGTCATAAAAGTACACAAAATCCAAAAAAACGACAAAATTTTTAACGATATTGAAATTAAAGTACGTAGGATTAATTATATAAAAAATATAGATTAGTAATACAGAATTCGAATTCCTTTCCATTCTTAAAATTAATCACAGGTTTAATTTTGGAACACTTCGAAAACTGGATAAATTCCAACTTTCGTTTTCATATAGATTGAGATGTCACGGAAAAAGTTTTTTCATTATTTATTCCTCAATTCAAGTAATTTATCTGCGTGACCTATGACCGGTATTTGATTTGGATTCTCGCACATTTTATAGAAAAAAATTATGTAGTTTATAATATTATCTATTCGTCTTAATAATATTATATTTCCTATACGAAATGAAAGTACTTTGCACAATTGAAATATTAAAAGCAAACTTTTGTACCGATCCGCCGTACAGTTGAGTCCATACATATGTGTGTGTTATTTTTCCATTGAAGTCGATTTCCATTTGAGTAACCCCTCTTTGCCGAAGCGCAGCAAGTATAATACGTGGCAGTGTATTTCTTTTTGGCGCAGTTTCCGATCTGTGCGCTGTGCCTAATACCTTTCCGATATACTATTTGCATAGAAAAGCCGTATAGTTCCAACAAAAAAGAACGACAATAAAACTTAGAATGGAGACGAACGTACGCCAGGCAAAACATCTAAAGTGCTGTAATATATTTTATGTTAGACATACGTGTATCAAACATACGCTTGTGTTACAGTTCAAGATCAATACATTTATTGACTATTTTATTTATATGTATCAACACTTTTCCTTAATTTTATTATCTTCTAAAATTGTATTTTGTCAACTTTCGATTATTTAATCTATATAGTAGAGAATGGCACTACCCACCGACGTGACAGTCTTTCACCTATTACAGAGGACTATTTTATTAAAACAGACATAAACAAAATTCTTTAACAATATTATTACAATATTGTTACTTACAAAAAGAGTGTAATTACTAAGCAAATCAATAATTAACAAATACATTATTAAAAAATAGATCGATATATTTGTCGGCAGTATTGGTTATCGGATGCTGATCTGGCAGGAACAAGGGGACGACATAGATCGCGAGGCCCTGGGCACTTGCCCAGAGTGCCTATCGGAAAAGAGAGTCGCACGACTAAACAACCAAGACAAAACAACCACGACAAAAACAACCTCAGGTCATAACAACCATCTCAAAAACGACCACGTAAAAAGCAACCAGAGGACATAACAACCAATGGACAGAACAACCATAAGTCATAAAAATCCTTGCAAAAACAACTAAAACAAAATAATCTCGAAAAAATGTCCAGGGTTTAAATGTATAAAAATAATAAAAAAAAGTATACGGCGCCCTTTCATCAAACAATTAACATATTGGAAATAGTATAATAAAAAATCATTTTAATATATACATTTAAATATTTTTTTTTTAATAAAATATAACAAAATAATTAAATACAGAATTTTATCGATCAAAAATATTTATAAAGCAATAGATAAAACGTTATTTTTAACAAAATTTAAATAATTTAAATAATAACACAACGCAAAAAAGATTAATACGCTACTAAAATACTAAATGACACTACTAAACAAAAATAAATATTTTCAAAAGTTTTTTCTTGAAATAACCAAAGAAAAAAAGGAATTCCACTAAAATCCCATACACTTAACCAACATGAAATAACACAAAATAATATAAATAAAATCTATAAAGAATAAAATTTTGTTATGGTTGTTATGTCCCATGGTTGTTATGTTCTGCGGTTGTTTTTGACGTGGTCGTTTTTGAAGTGGTTGTTATGACGCGAGATTGTTTTTGTCGGGGTTGTTATATCCTGGTTGTTTTGTCTTGGTTGTTTTGTCTGGACAGCGAAAAGGAGGGGCCTGTCCACCGGAGATCATTAAAACCTACTATTTTTTATGATTTCGATCCATTTTAAGCACGAATCAGGAAAACCTCAACGTACCCATGTTATTTAATAGAATAGCGCATATTAGACTAGCACCTGCTAGTGATGTATTGTTGCAATTATTACATACATTTTTACAGTTTACAATTTTTTTAAAAAAACCCGGGTTGCAGTGCCAAAACCCTGCCGACAATATAGTGTATTTGCTAATACAGGCAGTGTGGCTTTATTATGCGAACTTAAGTTGATTTTTGGGCAAGCTAAAAAATTTGACTCCTTAATACATCCCTTAAAATAACATTTTCTTTTCTTAATTGCAATATTATTATCAATCGAACCTTTATATCAAATTATATACAACTTTCAGTAAATAATTCACTATCTGCAAACTAGTCATTCGTAAAATTTTTAAATCCGGTCCTGTAGGGCCGATTTTATTAAAATTTTGGGGGCACTTTTTAATTGCTAAATTTAAATTTCAATTTTGAAACGATTCTGAGATTTTTTTCGGTATTTTGGGGCCCAAAAACTTTTTTCAACCCCTAAAAACTACCCTTAAAATGACCCGATTACGCCCATTTTAAATAGGCTTCTTGCGGTGATGTATTTAAACAGGTGGACCAAATTTCGTTAAAATCAATTAACTCTTTCGAAAGTTATTGCCCGCACGTATATATATATATATATATATAAACATTTTTAAAAATGTTGCCAAAGTGTTTAGGAGGTTATGAAACGTCGAGAAATTTTGGTCCGACCCCTAGGTCCAGCTATCCGACCGACGCCAATAGTGTATGTTGCCATATGGCAAATACACTAATAACCAATGAATGATGGAACTTTTTTCACTGTAAATTTGTCTTTTTTTGAACGCACCGTAGAACAACACAGCATTTTCTGCAGGTATTATTCTTTTTGAACCACCCATTATTAATGGATCTTCTTTTTGAAGATTACTTTGTGAATAAATAAAATGAGTGGGCTGATAATATTATGTAGGTATAATGTCAATATAATCTGTGAAATAAAAAAAATATGTCTTAATATTCCTTTTTTTGCTCGAACATAATATTTGAATAATTCCAGTAGCTGGAAAAGAAGAACGCATATAATATTCAAACATAAATTTTTGAATTTATTGACAGACTCGTTGCGTCGATTGCGTAATCCGGAAACTATAAATAATGTAGTTCTCTTTCTTTAATATACTGCGGTAGTTGTGGAGTACTGAGTAGACTTGGTCGTTAGTTTTATGGATAATACATATTTCGGATAGATATAGTTTATATTATATCACTGACACATAGAAATATAACACCTATTACTTTTCATTAAATATTATTCGGTTCGATATATTTTAATGAGATGTAATATTATGGATTATAAGAAGTTCAAGGAACTATCTCAAAAGAGGTTGCTTTACACTTTAACGAGATTCAGATGCAGCGTCGTAGCTGGAGGCTCACCAAACATCAAGCGGGCGCATTTTAAAGTTATTATATTGTTTGTCTTCTTACAAGATTGCTTTCGAGGGCCACAAAATTTAGATGCCTTCATGACCTTAGTTACGACATCGCTCAGATGAACTGTTTTTGGTCGTTATGGCTCACATAAAATGTATAGGAAATTTCAAATCTTACTGCCAGATTACATATAAATATTGACCAATGCATTTACTCACATTTGAACTGTATACATTAATGCACCAGGACCTGCGTAGTATGTAGGGCTATATATTTTTTATTATTTATTACTAGCGGTTCTATCCAGCTTTTCCTAGGTAATATGCAGAATATAGCTGCGTCCGTCGTTTAATTTAAAAGAAATCTAATTATTTGTAAATTAATTTAGAATACTTCGGTATAGATAATATTTTTAGTCATATTTTCATGTGGTATTGGTTCTCACCGCAACCTGATTTAGATAAGGCAATATATAATTTTCCATGGGGAACGACTCTCCACAGTAATGCTCGATTCTCGTTGGGTCACCTCATTTTCGCTTAGCGTTCTTTCTGACTTTTTTTTTTGCTCGGCTCCTAAGAGTCGTTGAGTGATGTTAAATAGCCTATAACCTTTCTCAAGAATTGGGCTATCAAATCAAAAAAAAATTTCAAATCCGGCTGGCTGTTCCAAAAATTAGAGCATTCATACAAAAAAACAAGCAAACTTGTCAGCTTTATTATTATTAATAGTATTATAATTAGTACCTATAGATATTGCCATCTACATACTATTAAATAAAACTCTTCATATATACAATATGTATTGAATCTATCGACATTGTATAACGACATACCGGTTGTAACGATAAAACATAAGAGTCCCGTTTGATTTCCATTAGAAATAAGTATATTGATTATTACGACATTGGCTATAATGGAAAATCGGTTTTAACGACTGATGTTTAGTCATATAGTACCGGACGGACATACATTTCAACATCTGACACACTGAATACGTGCAGAATTAGACAAAACAACTTTATATATTTTTTGTATCCACTAGTATAAAGTATTTTATGTTTAAAGTTAGATATGAATATACCTTCACTTGCGTTGCAGAAAAACAAGAACCCAAAATAAAATATTGTAGACTTGTTAATTAATGATTGCATATAAAATACTGAATTAGTAAGCTTGTTTTAAATGTTAGTAAATAAATAATTGAACACATAAATAATGTTTTTAAGATCATGAAAATTTTTTGCCAAAAAATTAAAACTAAAAATTAAAAATTCATATTTGATATTAGTAAAACTACTTAAATGTTAAAGGCTAGAAAAATTATAAAATACCGAAAATTAATCCTTTTTAGTAATTGCGTAAAATGTAAATTTATATAAACAATCTAAATTTCTTGCCTTCGTCAATAATAGGACTCGTTTTAGTCTGTATTTGATTATAATAAAGAATTTAAACTGGAATATACTTTGTTATTTTTCTATTTATTAGTTTCTATTATTGAGAATTTAATGTCATTCTTTTATATATTTATTGTTTTAACGGAAATGTTACTGAACATATTTTCTTTAAGGGCCTTTTACACAGCTAATGAATTTTTTATATTGTAAATAATAAATAATATTGACTCTACCAACAGTAATAGAATATTAAATAAAACGAAACCACTTGCGATTACTGTTCAAAACATTTTTTTATTTACAAAACGTTTCGACCAAATTTTGGTCCTTTTCAATTTATTAAATTTTAATAAATTGAAAAGGACCAAAATTTGGTCGAAACGTTTTGTAAATAAAAAAATGTTTTGAACAGTAATCGCAAGTGGTTTCGTTTTATTTAATTTTTTATATTGTAGTTAAGTGTATAATTTTATTTCTGTATTTCGCTGACGTGTCAAATAGATGTACATATGTCTCGATTGACTGAATAAATATCATATCATATCATATCATATCATATCATATCATATAGAGATATTTTTTTCCTATAACGTGTCATGGCTACATTAGTAAGGTTCCACAACGCGTTGTGGCACTTATTTAAATTACCAAACCGCGCTCTGATTGGTTATCAAAAGAACCACAACACTAATTTCGCCTTGTAACTTTTTTGCACCAACACAGTGCATTTTAGTCATGACACAAATGTAGTTTTGTGCCAGAACACGTGATTGGGTTGACTTTTTCGCTCAGTGAGCGTTTTCGGTATTTGAGCCTAGCACTTTGCACGAATAGATGTATTAGTCATCATTCCGTACTTTAACGGTTACCAACAGCTGGCGTGTAAACTGTGGTTTACTGTACTTTTGTATATGATTTGTACATAATCTGTGTAACTTACGATCCATCCGTATTAAGTAAAATATATGTGTGTGCGCATACGTTACATTATAATGTAATGAATCGTTGGAGCGAAAATGCGCAATGTGAATTGTCAATTGTATGAGCTTGGAGCTTCGTCTACGTATAGGTTTTGCCTCAATCCTGTCCAATACATTCACACTTAAAACATAATACTTGTATACATGTGTAGCAATTATTATTTTCATATGCGACATAAAAGTGTACTGTACTATAATATAATATGCGATGTACAAACAATGTATGGGGGGCGGAGTACCTGTATAGACGGGAGCTTTGCACTATTGCCAGGAAGTATGTTATAGATAGGGGCGTAGGGTTGGGAATTTCATAAAACATTCGAATTAAATAACTAGTGATGAAACAAAATAATAGTTATCAGTGGCGTCACTATAAATTTGAATATTTTTATTGTAGACTAGAGATGGGAAAAACGGGTCTTTTTAGTGATCTGCATCTTTGCATCTGGATCCCGTATGTGAGCCGGCTCACTGAACCGGCTCAAAAAGAGCCGAGTTCTGAATATGTTACTGCAGTCTGCCACTGAGTTACCTAGTTCAGTCAATCATATCACGACCTGTATAGAATCAAGAATGCATAGCCAAACATGTGATGCATGAGTCATTTGAGCTGACAGATGCATCAAAGCAAGAACTGATACGTAAGTGTAAAATGTGCTTCTGTGTGTTAAGTGTTTCACTGAGTTATGCGGATCCGTTGATCCGTCGGCTCAAAAAAAAGTGAGTCGGCTCACACGGATCTTCTGTCGGAGTCGGCTCTTTGAACCGCTTCAGATCTGAGTTACCTAACTCTATTGTAGACCCTATGATATATTGAACATTTATAATTTGACGACCTGAACAAAAAGAAATTTTGTCCTCAAGTCTCTTCAACTCCCCTATCTTCGTAATTAATGGAAGGAGAAAATTGCAAAGATTCGAAGATACTATGAAGAACAGGAAGCATATGGAAGAATCCATGTACATTCAGTTATTGATAGCTGTCGCAAGTTCCCCTAAAGCTGGGGATTTTTTGTCACTCTATAGTTACGCTTTTGATAGTTATTTTAGAACGGTTTCAAGAAAATAATCGTAACAGTCGCAAGAATTATGCGTCACTAATAAATAGTTCTAAAGAATTGTTTTTTTATGTCTGAAAAATTTATAGTCCAGGAAAATTAGATTTTGACTACAAAAAAAAAATAGAATATATGTGAGGAAAACAAGTTGTGAAATAAAAATCTTTGAAACGAATGATTCAAAGAAAAATGTCGAGGGACCTTTTTTGTGTTGAATTTTATAAACTACATTTTTTTCAAAACTATTTTTCTTAAAAAATTGATAATTTTCGAGATATTTGCTAAAAGTCCGTGGTTTACATTAAGGCCACTTATCAAAACAAAGGTGTCACAAAACCTTTGGAAGAAATTTCTTTGAAGCTTGCCTTTATTGACGACTGTATACCCTGGACCATTATTAGTATTATTATTTTTAATATTTTAAATTCTGATCAAATAATAAGAATAAACTATTATTATTATTATTATTATTATTATTAAATCATTATTTCTAATTGAATAGGGAACTTTTTTAAGTATCCAATAGGAACTAGACTATATCTGAAACTTTAGGAGTAGAAAAAAACTTTTTCTACCATCAAAACACTGATGCCTGAGGTGTAATGTTACTATATTTATTGTTTCTCGTTAAAAATAGCAATATGAAACACAATATTATACGAAAATTGCACTTAAAGCACTAATAAACAATTAAATACAACAATATAAATAAGAAATTAAATAAAACGAAACCACTTGCGATTACTGTTCGAAACATTTTTTTATTTACAAAACGTTTCGACCAAATTTTGGTCCTTTTCAATTGAAAAGGACCAAAATTTGGTCGAAACGTTTTGTAAATAAAAAAATGTTTTGAACAGTAATCGCAAGTGGTTTCGTTTTATTTAATATTCTATTACTGTTGGTAGAGTCAATATTATTAATATAAATAAGAATTAAAACGCCTTTTTCTGTAAGAAATGGTTTTTTATTTGCAGAAACCATCACCTTAAGATTTAAATGGTGTGGTAACGTAACATATATATGAATGCCACAGTTTATATCACCTGATAAGATTTAGTGAATTTTACAATCAATATTTTTTTTGTACTTTTCACTTGAATCTTAGAATCTTCACTTAAATGTGAGCTATTTCAAAAATTTTACAAATTTTCTATTTTACTTTATGTACTTCCTGTGACCTCTCCAATATACGTAAAATCCGAATAACAAACATATTTTTTCCCATAGAGCAAAACGGCTTATGTCAGATTTACGATCATTTATTAATAATTTCTTCATCCAGTTTATTTAAGTATTCAATGAAAATAACTCAGTTTTGTAAGTTTGAAATGTACATTGTTCCATCACAAACCTAAAGTGACTCTTCCTTTTTCGGAAAAGTTTTTTAAATCTTCAAAATATTTTCAAAAATTAGAGTAATCAACTGACAGCAGCACCTTTGCAACAGCATTTTTTGCCTCGTAGTGTGGCTTAAATTCAGAGCGGTCCGACAGCCTTAATGAATTTTAACTCTAACATATAGCATAAAAATATCTTCTTTATCAAAAATTTGACCTAAGAGGTTTTGTTTTTTAGCCACATTTTTGTAGGTACCTCTGAGTTCGTTTGTAGGTGGGTTGCTACAAACATAATAATAAAGCAACAGTACTGTAAACACGTACATATGTACATGTTTGTTGTATTTGCATCGTTAAAAGTTTCAAACTTTGCTTTTCTGTTTTGTGTTCAGTTCAGTTCAGTGTTTGTGTCGCTATATTATTATATTGTATTCATTATGAACATAATATCGTTCTCTCTATACATCAAAAGGTCACGTTTCTGAACTGTGGTCTAACCCAATCGCTAATCATCAGAAATAGATTTGCCAGATGTCCGAAATTTCCGAAAAAGCCCGGAGTTCGTTGACCTGTTCTGTGTTGAGCGTAAATTTTGTGTTTGGGAAATCATAATCCTAGAAATTGTTCTCGTGATCGCAAGCGTAGACAATTATATTAAATATTCAAACGAAACTCCAGTTTTGGTATTTTTAGAATTTAATTTAGAAACTTAATACTAGCTAGATTTCGCCTATTATTAAAGTTCATGCACATCTATCAAGCACGACCAGCACGGCACGGAGTGAAGAGCCTATTCGTGAAGGTTTCTTAACACATTAGACGAGCACCTGCAACCAGAATCCAGCAACGACCGTCGCGTCGGTCGGTTGCCTGCAATTTCTGTCTAGTCGTGCTGGACTGATCTAGTGTGCTAGCGATGTGTAACAAACTTAAGTAGACATAATAAAATCTTCTTTAATGTATTATCAAGAGAATAGTACCAGCTTATTGTAATGTACTTAATACTTTGCGCGAAGTCTTTAATTTGGTCCACAGGTCAACCGATTTCCATATTTTTTGTACCTATCAATAAAATCAACAAACTGCATTTTATCACTTCTTGTACTGTTGTATCTTAAAAGCTTATATTTTCATTTTCGAATATATTTGTTCCTGTTTATTTTAACCGAAGAACAGCCAAACTGCCACTTCGGGATATATTAATAATTAATTAATAAATAGAAAATAGCATTTCGCTCAGAATTCTATCAAGTTTTAGATTGATATTAATCTTTTTTTAATCAGAAAGCTAGCTGTTTTAGAGCTGTCTCCAAATAAACGACACTTGGTTTCGGCGTGTTCTTTGACATAGTTAATTGTAAAATTTTCTCTAAATCAATTTATGGCTATCCAAGACTCAAACAGTGCTCAATTAAGTTAATGAACGAAATAGTCCTGCGCCAGGCCCCATTGCGTACGGTATGTAACTTAGAGGGAATGCTTGCAAATACATACGTTAGCTGACTCTTTATAAAACACAGAAGGTATTTTTATATTGACTATTGTCCCACGTACAAAAACCTATAGCATAGCATACGTTGTATTGCAAAAAGCCAAAGACTGCAACATGTGCTTGTGCACTCTTTATAATTATGATGAAAATAACAGATTCTTAACTGTTTGAATATGCTCCGTATGCAAAAACATAGTACCTACTCATACAATTTATATTATGGGTATGTTTTATAACGAGTGATTCGTAATTCTACGTTACTGAAATCATGCGCATATGCCATTGCTTACCGTTTATCAACAGTAAACTAGTGTTCTTGATAACGTCTTAAAATATTAAGGCTCAAGCATCAAATATGTAAGACAAGAATAAAAATAAAAAACCCGGGTCGCAGTGCCAAAACCCTGCTGACAATATAGTGTATTTGCTAATACAGGTATTGTGACCTTATTAAATGAACTTAAGTTTGTTTTTGGACAAAATAAAAAAAATTAAACCCCTTAATACACCCCTTACAATAATAATTTTATTATTTGAAATATTGTTATCAATCCAACATCTGCACCAAATTAAATACGACCTTTAGTAAGTAAATTCGTATGCTCAAACTAGTGTTTTCATAAAATTTGTAAGTCCGGTCCTGTCGGGCCGATTTGCTTATAATTTTAGGAGCACTTTTTAATTGCTACTAAAAGGTTAAATTTCAATTTTGAAACGATTCTGAAAATTTTTTGGGTATTTTTGGGTCCAAAAACTTTTTTCAACCCCTAAAAACTACCCTTAAAATGACCCGATTGGGCCCATTTTAAATAGGCTTCGTGCGGTGATGGATTCCAACATGTATGCCAAATTTCGTTAAAATGAATTAGCTCCTTCGAAAGTTATTGCCCGCACATATAAATATATATATATATATATAGGTATACGTATATAAATATATATATATATATATATATATATATATATATATATATATATATATATATATATACGTATATAAATATATATATATATATATATAAACATTTTTAAAAATGGTGCCAAAGTGTTTAGGAGGTTATGAAACGGCGAGAAATTTTGGTCCGACACTTAGGTCCCGCCATCCGACCAACGCCAATAGTGTATGTTGCCATATGGCAAATACACTAATAAAGGTAAGCCGTGTTATCTAAACACGCGTATTGAGTGCAGATTGAATTAAATATATGTAACAAGATTTCAAAAGGCTTTTTATCACCTCGCCATGGTTATGTTTCGGGCACTTTTTGACGTAATAGCTGACCCAGTAACGTTTTTCAATGTTAATTTAGATAGAAATATTATTGACGATGCTAAATTAGTGATCGAAACAGTAAAAGAACACACTTGTACTCAATTAAGATGGCGGTTGAAGTGCCACGATCGGGAAAACGGGTGGAAGTAAACGGAAACTAGTTGAAAGATTACAGTACTACCTGTCATAAATCGTTGATTGTAAAAATACTTATCTTCAAAAATAGAGAAGTATTTTTCTACAGTGTTGTATCACTTCTTTAAATAATATTTCTTATTTATTTACTCTTTTCTTTAAATCAATCACTTTTCACGACGGAAGTTGAGGCATGCGCAGAAAAAATTCCAACTAAGAAAAGATCTATTAACCTTATTATTGATCAATCAACAAATATATGTATTATCTTTTTCCGCAAATTTAGTGGCACATTGTTTAAGAACATAAAATATAAGTACTATTAAAAAAAATCCCGGGTCGCAGTGCCAAAACCCTGCCGACAATATAGTGTATTTGCTTGTATAGGGCCGTGTGGTTTTATACTTTTATTATGTGAAATTAAGTTTGTTTTTGGGCAAAATAAAAAATTTAACCCCTTAATATAACATTTTTTTCTTAATTGTAATATTATTATCAATCTAACGTCTACACCAAATTAAATACACCCTTCAATAAATAAGTCACTATCTGCAACTAATGTTTTCATAAAATTTGTAAATCCGGTCCTGTCGGGCCGATTTTATTAAAATTGTGGGGAAACTTTTTAATCACTACCAAAGGGTTAAATTTCAATTTTGAAACGATTCGGAGAATTTTTTCGGTATTTTGGGGCCCAAAAACATTATATATATATATATATATATATACATATATATATAAACATTTTTAAAAATGGTGCCAAAGTGTTTAGGAGGTTATGAAACGTCGAGAAATTTTGGTCCGACCCCTAGGTCCCGCCATCCGACCGACGCCAATAGTGTATGTTGCCATATGGCAAATACACTAAAAACACCAGGATTTCAACAACGAAAGTTGTTGAAATATTGAACACATTCTTTTGATCGTACGCTATATGCATCAGCATATTGTGTATAATGGAAGTCGTGCTTGTGGGCTTTTGTTAATATTGAAAAATGTTAAATTAAAAACATTATTAGGTATATCGTTGAGATCAAAACGTAACAACACTTGAAATAGTCTCATGAGTGACTTTATATAGACACACTTTTGCTTCACAGAAAAAAGTTTGTATGTTATTAAAATTAGTACAATAATCTATATCTATACATAATTTCAAACAAAGTCGCGTTCATGTGTGGCTGTGTCTTCGCTTAGTTCTTCTAAACTACAATATGAATTTTGTAGCGGTTTTCACCACCATTTAGAGAATATCTTCCGGAAGATTTATGCATATAGTACATTCCTATTAAAATTAGAAATAGTAAAAAATGCAATGTTTGTAATTAAGTCGTAAAAGACGTTTTTAGGGCGCTTACATGGCTTATGCTAACTAAACCATAAGATGTACCTACATCAAATTGAGTATTTGAATTAAAAAAAAACTACTCATTTTTTATTTTTTAAATAATAAGTACCTACATCGTAAATAATATTGAAGAACGAAAAGAAAAAAAATTTAAGTCATAGGTAATTAGTAACAAATTAATTAAAATGTATAAAACTTCGTAAGATATCACGTGACTACAAAACGTGCCAGGAATGTTTGTGACGTCAAAAGGATACAAGTCGCGTATTTGGGTATGTTTTATTATACATGCTATCAAAGTAACCATGGCAACCAGAGCCATAAAAACATTTTGACGTCAGAGAGTTTTTTGGCGCGTTATCGGATCTTAGCTTAAACATTATTTTTAAATTAAATATAATTTTTTAATTATGAAATTAAACACAATAATAAAGAGAGTTTTGCTATAAAACTTGTACCTATGTGATTTTTCCATTTATGTAAAAAGAAAAATTCATTCAAAAAGCCAATTAATGTACTATAAAATTGTAGGTTTTAGAAACGTCCACGATAGCATATGTGTTCCTTCTAAAGATGACCCACACTAACTATTTTTTTTATCGTGAACGGTCGTTTCGCTCAGTGGTTTTTGTACGTCGTAATTTCGAAATTTCAATATTAATATTTTGTTTCGGAATTGATATTATGTATGAAAACATTGTACGAAATTCCGGCATGAAAAACCTAACTGAAATGTGGATTCCGTTTTTGAAATAAAAATTCTTTTGGCACGACAAGATAAAATTCATTCTTGAAATTGAAAAATGTCGCGTCGCAATGTACGTACACTGTATTAAAACCGACTGTAAAACATTAAGCTACCTTGGCGGTGAGGTAGAATAATATTTGCCTCGGAACATAAAGATCCCGGCGGTCGGAGACATTTTTACTTTTTATTTTATTTTCGTTTTACAATTATATCATTTTTACTTGTGTACCGTGTAGTGTAAAATACATAGTCTCTATTTTATCTATGTGACATGTATTTGACTTACCTAGTTTTTTTCGTATCAGAAGACTCATATTTTTACTTTTATTCACAAATGAAATAACGCTGTTTTTAATTCTCTCCAAAATCGCGAAATAAAAACGGATAATTTATTTAATTAAAATAGTAGATAATAGGAATAAAAACCCGGGTCGCAGTGCCAAAACCCTGCCGACAATATAGTGTATTTGCTTATACAGGCAGTGTGGGTCTTTATTATGCGAACTTAAGTCGGTTTTTGGGCAAAATAAAAAATTTTACTCCTTAATACACCCCTTAAATAACATTTTTTTTCTTAATTGCAATATTATTATCAATCGAACCTCTATACTGAATTGAATTATTTACTGAAAGGTGTATATAATTTAGTATAGAGGTTCGATTGATAATAATATTGCAATTAAGAAAAAAAATGTTATTTAAGGGGTGTATTAAGGAGTAAAATTATATCTGCAAACTAGTTTTTTCATAAAATTTGTAAATCCGGTCCTGTCAGGCTGATTTTATCAAAATTTTAGGGACACTTTTTAATTACTACCGGAGGGTTAAATTACAATTTTGAAACGATTCGGAGAATTTTTGCGATATTTTGGGACCCAAAAACATTTTTCAACCCCTAAAAACTACCCTTAAAATAGCCCGATTAGGCCCATTTTAAATAGGCTTCTTACGGTGATGGATTTCAACACGTGGGCCAAATTTCGTTAAAATCAATTAACTCTTTCGAAAGTTATTGCCCGCACACATATATATATATATATATATATATATATATATATATATAACATTTTTAAAAATGGTGCCAAAGTGTTTAGGAGGCTATGAAACGTCGAGAAATTTTGGTCCGACCACTAGGTCCCACCATCCGACCGACGCCAATAGTGTATGTTGCCATATAGCAAATACACTAACAAGCAATTTAATTTTATTACATACAAATAAATAAGATAGAACTGATGACAATAAAAAACGCGCTGATTAAGTACTTTCAAAAGTGTATATTTCTTTTTAAATAACAATAATTAATTAAATCAGAGATAATAGTGGAGTGTTACTTTATTACAATATTCCAGATGTGTACAATTTAATAATAATTAAAACACAGGGAACAAAAGGGTCCGTCTGTCGGTAAAATTACATACAGAATTGCAACGTCACCACTCAAGATATCAGTAGGAACCGGCGCGGTGTTATAATAGCAAACTGCATCACTGTTGACGGTCAAGGTTGTAGCGGAAGCGGTGCGATCGGTGCACAGTACTCTCTTTAAATCTTAAAGCCTGACGTCCACCACGAGCGGAGGTGAAACCAAAACACGAATCCGTCTACGGTTAAAAAATACGAAACGAGCTTCTAATACTAAATTGTTAATACTTTAGGATGGAAATTTGACATTTAGTTTAAGCGCTAGAAAATGACAGAGAAACGTGCCCCAATATTACAGCTCTTCGAGGATTTGCTGTAGTCGGGTAAAATAGAATTTAATGAAATATATTTGAAAATACATTTACGCAGTTTTTTGACGTCAAAACGTCTTTAAAATCGGAACAATAGAGAGAATCCACGAAAAGTTATGGGTTACAAAAACTAGGTGATATAATGTTTCATCTAATATTTTCAAAGCGAAAGAAACATCTAAAGGATAATAATTGATTATAAAATATAAGAACGAGCAGTTATGTGGAACCGAAGGTAGCTTTTATACAAATTAGGCTGAGTATAAATTGATTAAAACACCGTCTCCTAAAAACACGTTCTTAGAAAGTCCCGACTGTAATGTTGGTTTGCAGAAAACATTGTCGATCCGTTTTGACAATGATCTTAGATTGTAACTACTTGTATTATCTCTATAAAAAAGAATTGTAGAATCAATCCTGCTCAAAAATTAATGGATCGATTCAAACAATATTTTTTAAACTGTGTACACGTAATATATACTGTACTTTTTCTCAATTTCCATTTCAAAACAACTTTTTCTACGCAATTTTTGATAAAAATTTAGACTCAAAATCTATATTTTTTATGTTGATCACTCATTTGTTTTTGAGTTCACAACGACATTAGACAAAATCTAAGGTCATTGACAAATGCTTTCTGCAACCCAGTATTTGATACCTATTCTAACCCTACTGCCAGACTATGCTCCTCGCACTGCTCCTCGCTCTGCTCATCGCGCTGTCGCGATGCTGCCCTAAGCGGCCAGACACTGCTGTACTCGCGACGCTCTGCACTCGGCTTTCGCCTTTCGGCAATGGAGGTCGATACTGTGGCAGCGTGCGCACTATGCCTTACACTTAGACCGCTTGATGCGTACTGAGTGGCGCGGGAGTATGTGGCCGGCTTACTCGTGCTCTTATTGCCGGTCCTTTGACTCGCGCACAAAAAACCGACAATCGAGGGAGCACTGCGCATGACGTGCGGCATGACAAGTAACACGGCCACACAACGTCTCTGCCTCCTTTCCTCGCTACTTCCCATGCCACTCGTCGAGTGTGTGGCTGAGGCATAACATTTTTGTTAGTTTAGCATGCACGTAGCATTTCCATAGAAACTCATCGTTAGCTCCAGCCCCGCTGAGTTCTCGTAAGTGGTACCACACTGCGGTGGTAGTACGAATGCCAGGTCGCCATACACCAGTGAATATCACAGAGACTGGCAGCGTAGAGCACCGGCTGGCGGTAGTCCCTTGCTAGTCTCGCTCTTTCCTTATGTATATCATTGTTCGATTTCAATTGGTTTGAAATTGAACACGATGGGTGGTACCGCCGCACCACAATACAAATCAAAAGCAGAACATTGTAAAAAGTGTTGCTACTTAATTCACAGTAGTCAACGCCAGAGATAATTATGTCTATTCCATTGCATATTATTGCAGCTTAACTATTGTCCCAGTTCACTCCAATTATATTTAAGCAACGTAGAAACTATTTTCTACTTCCGAAATCTATAATTTATAAACGCAAACTAAGTGTTTAAATTAGCCAAAATCTGTAGATCAGGGGTGCTCAAACGGGCGACCGTGAGACCTGTTGGGGCCGATCACGGAAAAGCATCTGCAACATGGTATAAGAAAGAATGGTAGTGTATTTTATATTCTTTTATACATGGAATGGGTGAAGTTTTTATTGGGCGAGTACACAGAGAGCCCGCGGAGTGGCGCTGCGAGCACACCAGCAATGCTTACCGGTTTGCCTATACGTTGGCATTGCGTAATATACTTTGAAAATTGAATTTAATCTTTTTATTTAAAACAGCGAGCATTGCTGCTGAGCTGGCAGCGCTAGTCCGCGGGCTCTCTGTATACTAGCCCAATAAGAGAGTCACTTTTTTATATGGAAGATATACCTACCATTCTTTCTTACACCGTGATCTGCAATCTACATTTCTTTGAAAGACTACAAAATAATCGCGATTCGTCGACGCGGCGGTCGCTCCCTGGCGTAACGGTCACTTACCTACAGGTCATAGCGCCTTATATCTAATATAAAAGGTGTACTTAATTGCACATGTTTAAACAAGTGTATTACCGATAAAAGTATATAATATCTAATTCTTATGCATATTTTTCATTCGTAAATATGTTCTAGTCCTAGTCTAGTCGACCGTTTGCCGCTCGAATATTTTGTGGTAGATCTAAGTCTGAACACCCCTGCTCTAGATACTCAGATTCGTAAGACTATTTACGTAGTGAAAATGTTTAAAATATTTCCAGATTTTCTCGAAAAATTTAAATAGTTGTGGTTAAGTGAAATGTACAGGAAATTGATTTTTCGTTTTTTTTCTAAGAATTCTAGGTAAAAAAGGGCGGAAAGTTCGATCATTACACTGGACAGGTTGCGTGTAAGATTTAAACATAATGTGCTCTTGATTTTTTTTATTGATTTATGAGACATTTTGTTTAATTTCTAGTGTTGGTAAAAAATTTGAATTAAAAACTGGTTTGTCCTCTACATGGTCAGTGTTGCATTTACCTAAGGGCGAAAGGACACTTGCTCTGCACGGCAAGCTTCTAGAGAGCGGATGGTAGGGGCGACTTGACACAGGCAGCTTGCCCAATCGAACGCCGGGGCGATGAGTAACTAAAATTACGACTTCCAATTAATACACAGTGTGAGAAGTAAAACCATGCGATTCAGTTATGCTGATAGCTGATTGTAGACTTATTCGTCAACATTTTGCAAAAATTCTTTCTCTTTAAGGAAGATAATGGAAAAATCTAGGTCTCTAATGAACTACTTTTGTAATTTATGTACCATTTACCAAAAAAAGTAAGCATTAATTGTGTCAAAAAACACATGTTTTCAATGTCACACTACGACCTTATTGGTAGTTATTTCGCAAAATTCTTCTTCACAAACTTAAAGTGACTCTTCCTTTTTCGGAAAAGTTTTTTAAATCTATTTCCAAAAATTAAAGTAATCAGCTGACAGCGGCACCCTTGCAACAGCATTTTTTAGCCTCGTAGTGTGGCTTAAATTCAGAGCGTTCTGACAGCCTTAAGAGTATTTCAAAATTTTTTAGTAGATCTTAGAAGTGATATTTTTGTGCTAAACAAAAATAGTTATTGCAGAAAGATTTAACAATTGATCGGTAACTACGTAAACATTATTAATATTACAGTCAATGTGTTTAATTAACGATTTATTCTATCGCCAATCAATGAATCAAACGCACAGCACCGTCTACCGAAATGACCTAAGCATTTACATTCACATTAATAATGTGTCGGAAATCATCTTGTGAGTTCTCCACGGTGACTCGGCACACTTCGCGAAAAGAACACATTTACAAGCGTCCAGTGCAATCTTGTACATGCATTTTACGTGTAACAATGTACGCCTGCGGGGCGGTCCGCTCGTTCGCAGCGTGACTCCAACTGCCTACCGTCTTGTGTTTCAAGTTTTCTAATTCGACGATTGAAGGAGGCCTTTTATGCCCGGCTTTTGCCGCTCTCTCTTGTCTTTTGTTATCACAAGTGTCTAATGTGCCTTTGTGTGTTGTTTAATAACGACAAGGGGTGTGTGAATCTTAAGCTAGTGTAGCTATCCTAGGATGTCGTCAGAGGAGCCAATATTTATTACTAAAATTTATCTTCATTAATTATAATTTCATTTGTAGGTAGATTTTCCTAAAACCTTACCTAAATAATGTTTTGTGTTTACCTTTGATTAGTAATTACATAGACTTTTGTCTCCAAATCGATAGTGCGTTTCAAATTGATAATAAAGTGTATTGTTTTCAGAATCCAAAATTTAAATATTTACAACACGACAGAGGCTGCATATATTTTAACCTATCTATGCCGTTTAAAAATACTGACAAATTTTGGATGCTCAATAAAATATTATTGTTGACAGGCGGATGTTTGAACCGTACTATGATATTAAATTGAATCGTGCAATCAAATGTTAGTTTGTCCTAAAAGCCAATTCAGACTAGCCGTTCTCGGTTACGATTCACCGGTCCGGTTCGGTTTTCGATTAATCTAGGCTGCTCACACTATCCCGATTCGGTTCTACGATTATTCTCGGTGCGTATGCGCAATTTCGAAATATGATTTGACGTTTGATGTGTAGTTAAACGTCAACAAAAACAACTGGCTAGTCACATGACTTCAGCAAGCGTTCTCATTGGCTACGGCTGCGAACGGTCCGGTTGAAATTAGAGCTGAACCTAAACGCTCGAACCGAACCGCAATCGGGAACGACTACGCCCTGATTGGTCGAGCTCCCAACCGGACCGGTGAATCGTAACCGAGAACGGCTAGTCTGAATTGGCTTTAACGAGGAAAAGACTGGATGAACTTTCATTTCTATGTCATTCTGTCTGTGCCGTGTGAACGCGGAATGGAAAAAAAAATGAACATTCAGTCAAATGAAACGTACGTCTATCACCTTAAAAGCAATTTCCTCAACCCTGATTTACAAGTTACAATAGTGTTTTAGAAGTGAATTATTATTATTATTGGATTGTAACAATGAAACGGTGTGTCAGAAACTTCTCGTTTAGTTTGCCGACGTTTAAATTTTAAACACTCGTATCTAAATTCACGCTTAATTATAAAACTATGTCCATTTTAATTGTTCTCCAATGGTTTTTTGCTGCTATTTTCGTATACGTTCAAAGACAGTTCAATAAAAACACATTTAGATTGTTGGATATTCTTCATTTGCTAAACGTGATCTTATTGAAATGAAATTTATTTCTAACTTCCCGCTAATTTTCAAAAATATATGTATATATATTTAATAAGTTTACATAATAAAACCACACCACCTATATTAGCAAATACACTATAATGTCGGCAGGGTTTGGCTCCGCGATCCGAGTTTTTTTATAGTACTAATGTTCATGAAAATTAAGAACAAGTGAGCACCTATATAAATATTTTAATAAGTTGACGCCGTTGACAAACTCCGTCTTTATACTGATCGCTTATAATTTTGTAACTTACTGGATGATGTTTGAATTGAAAAAAAGATGTTTCAATGGTATTTATTTAACCTTGGTGTTGAATCAATACATAATATGTAGGAACATCAGTCAGTCCATCTCGGGACGTGTTAATAAAGAAAATTTACAATGGAGTGGCGCAGGTACGTTTTTTGTGTTGGCTTGACGAAAGTAATTATTTTTAATCACATAATCACGGACATGTCAACATGTCTATATTATAATAATGAATCTATTGAAGAAATGTCTTGCTGTAGCAATATAAAAACAGTTAACACTGACTAATAAATATATTGTGAACGTTTCACGTTTGTCTACTATTCTGTTTGACATGGAAGTTGTCGCTGCGGACTAATTTTTGTTAATTTAGAAAAATGCTTAGGTGTTATTAATAATTAATCTTTGAAAACGGTGCCGCACTTGCAAGTCAAGGGAAAATATTCTTTAAAGGTGATATCAGACGGTTCACTCAGGTGAATGTTCACTTGAGTGAATGTTCATTTTTTTTTCATTTCGCGTTCACACGACATAGACAGAATGACGTAGAAATGAAAGTTCATTCCTCGATGATGTCGTCGAATGAAGCTGTGCGCCTTGCTATTTGTTTGCTTTGTGATCATTTGATCAAAGAATTAACAAAAAAGAAGCAAAGAAAACGTTGACGCTGGTGGTTGCGACCATAAAATGCAAGGAGACATATCTTGGGAGCTTCAGATACATTGTTAAGAGAATTAGCAAATATTGATCCTGAATTATACTTCAATCATCTTTGAAAGAATAAAAAATTTGATCATTTTCCACAACTTGATGCTCCGAATTTCGGCGAGTTTGTGGTTCCAAAGTCATTGATAATTTTCGAAATTTGTCGTGTTTTGGTCGTTCCACTTGAATACCATTTTGTCTCAAACACAGAATATATTCACTATGCGGTGTCGTAGCCCCAAGACGCAAGACAAAATGGCCAAACCCAAATGAATGTTCGCTCTTGTGTTCAGACGTTTTATTTTTCGTTTATTCGGAGCGCAAGTGAATGATGCCGAATGCCGAAATCCAACATCGCTGGATTGGTTCACTAATGAATGCATTCGTCACTATTGTTTCATTTTGTGTTCAGACTTTTCACTTCGTCTGAAAGATGTTGAATGAAGGACTAAAATGAACAAAAAGTGAAGCGTCTGATATCAGCTGATGAATTCGAACAGATGAAAGTATAGAAAACTTAATTTATAAATTATCATTTCGTGGCGTGATCTTTTACTAAGCTGCCCAATTTCGCATATTCAGTAATTATCGAACTTGATTAACGATGGATGAAGACTGAAGCGAATCTTTTATCAAGCACACGAATATGGGCTGGTAAAAGCAGCCATGTCGACATCTATTATTGCGGAAATCATTAACTTTAACAAGTATGTTAGTGCAGAACTTACTGTTTTTGGCAGAAAAACCTAAGGAACAGTATGCCGCATATGTCTGTGATGAAATTCGAACCTATTGCGAGTTTAATGCTCCAATCACTCGCTTAGTTAACAAGTTGAAAATATGAATCGATGTTAGGCTTAGATAACCTTGAATGATAATGGCGTGAGAGCGGAGTGGGTTTCCTCTTAAGCACATAAATAGATATGTTTTCCAGTTACGCCACCATTTACCACTCATCGACACTAATTGAATGCAACATTCCATCTGTAAAATAGTCTGCCGCTGACCACTGACAGACCTGACCTGCACATAATAGTGAACGGTTTTATTTTATTGTGATACAGACAGAGGCAGCTATGCGCAAACAAAGCTTGAATAATTGTTATACAGGCCCCACTATTCAAGTATACTATCTCCAATGATTTATTAGTTTATTTGCCATATATGGCACATACACTATTGGTATCGGATCGATCGGATGGCGGGAGCTAGGGGTCAGACCAAAATATCTCGACGTTTAATATCATTCTAAGCAACTTGGCACCATTATATTATAGTCGATAATTTAACTGAAGAAGTTGAAAAATATCAACGAAACGTTGCAACATTTGAAATCGTAACATCTGTTCATTCAACCTTCCCAGGTACTAGGGTTTTTGCTCAAGAATTCTCGAAGCGAGAATTCTCGGGAAATTTGTCTTTAGTCGAGACGGGAAAAAAAACTCAACGCCTCGAGAAACCGAGAAATAAATTCCGTGCGCTAGGTAACTAAAAAAAAACACGCATATAACACGTGTTGAATTAAAATTTGATTTCTTTCTTATTTTGCTGGTTACTGGTTAAGTTGTAGTTGGCATACTATGCTCAAATTAAAAAAAAATTGTGAAAATTAATTATGATTTGTTTAACAGAAAGACTGTGATGTTATTAACATAGTAGTTTCTAAATATAAAAAGCATCTTTAGTTGAAGCTGCTAGCAAAATGTTTGTTTTGTTACACAAATTTTTATAGTTATCTAAATATGTACGAGTAATTTTGTTGATTTAATTTTACTATTTTTTTTTTTTAATTAAAGACGGTTGTACATTTGGGAATTGGTAGGGACCTAATAATTATAAAAAAGTTAAGTACTACCCTACTGTTTACTTTTTATATAGACCCGCCGAGTATACCTAGTTTAATTTATTGTTTGTTGTTAATTTGTTAATTGATAAGTGCAATTTATGGTAACTAAAAATTTACCATGATTTAATTGATCTCACCTATCAGTCTAATTTGTAATAAAGCAAAAATTTGAAAATAACATCGTGTTTTATTCCAAATTTCTCCAGATACTCGAGAAATCCTGGTCGAGAATTCTTGTGCCTCGAGAAATAAAAAAGGTCGAGAAATCAGAAACTCTACCAGGTACCCAAGATCCTTAATCATTATTATAATTAATGCTATACCTAGTTTAAAACGCTAAATATTTTTTATCGTTGATCTTATAGAACACTTTCAAATTAATAACACTAAAAAAATTCGAATAAAAAAAAAATCAAAAGGTTTTCATAACCTGAAATGCCGAACGGGATATCTGTTGTAATTTTCTACAATGACTGTTGAACTGGGGGCGCAGCGCCTCTCGGACACACGTCAGTTATAATTGACACTTGAAACGCTAATGACAGTGTCATATCCATTGTGCAGGTCCACTATTGAGGGTGCTTCTCTATTGTATACTTTTTTATTTTATATTATTTATTTCTTTATGTGTAAAATTTGATTATGATTTATGTTTTGGAATACAACTATCGAAGTGATTATCAAACACTAGATATAATTATATGTTGTCTTCATTAGATTTTTTAATGGATGTTTGTGAAAGGCAATTTTTATTTATAAAAAATGTGTACTCTTTAAATAATATGTTTAGAGATCAAATACTTTTTTATCGATGAGTTTCACAAGATTTTTTTTTTTGGTTTTTTTAACAAAACAGTGAAATAAATAACTTGGATATTAGTCCATTTATAAAAAGACATAACTGAAAGAAATAAGGTAACCGGTCAAGTGTCTGTTGTATACGCATTAACTAAGGGTTTCTTATAGTATTCTCTCGTCATTAGTAGATTGCTGCTATTAAAAATTGTGGATATTTAATAAACTTAACGGTTATTGTTGAAAATAATTTTCGTTGAATATATTAATAGGTAATAAAGTGTATCTTGAATTTATCAGATTTTTTAAGAACATGGTTGGAAAGGTATAGAAATATTCATACGAGCTCTTATTGCGTCTTATTGCGTCTTTAAAGACTTGTCCAAGGAATGCGTGAAAATAAAAATTTTCGTCCCTTAGATTTGTGTGTTGAAAACTACCCTTATTTATTTTTTGCTATTTTGTTACACAATTGGATAGCGGTTGATATAACACCTGCCTGCGAAACTTAATTAGAAGCGATGGAAAGATGGTGGAGTTATAAGGCTGTGACATAAGGACATTTGGTTACACAACCCCAAAAAACTAAAATAAAAAATCCAAAACTGATGGGAAATAAATTTAAATTCAATAGACATAAGTTGTTAACTCTAAATGGACGTTGATAAAGACTTACCCGAAGGCGGGAGCATAAATAGAATATCATCGAGTTATATTTTTTTTTGGATTTAGTAGCTATTGATATTTTTAATTTATGTATTTTATTTTAACAATAAATTGTAAATACAATTGGTACTTTTGCCAACCTGGAAACTGAGAGCAAGGGCGGATCTAGACTTTTCGGAGCCAAGGGCTTATTGAAGTTCAATTGGGTCCCATTTTTATTAGATTAAGAATCTTTAAATTGGGATTTCAAATTTATTTTTAATAACATCAAAATCAAAGCTGAAACTCGGTGACCTGACCAAACCAATAGTACTATAAATTCACCCAAAAATTTGTTAGAACTCATCCAAAAAAATATAAAAAATCACCTAAAAATTTGGCAAAATTCATCCAAAAAATTGTCAAAATTGATTGATAATAATAATACTCACTAAGATGAACTATTTTTTACTGTACAATAAGTGCTCATTGTCAATGAAAAAGTATTGAAAATGTATGATGATAATTCAATTTTTGTGGGTCCTTAATACTTGGGGGCCCAGTGCTTAAGCCCTATTAGTCACTATGTAAATCCGCCCCTGACTGAGGGCATGGAAATACCTTATAAAAAACGGCACTACTACACACTCGGCTGTTCTCAAATCCATCTGGAGGTATCAGCTTACGCTACCGCTGAAACAATGTGATACTTGTAAGATATAGATTTTTTTATGTTAAAGCTTTAGTTTCACTTAACTAAACCCTGTTGCACAATTATTGTGAATATAGGCGCTCTTTTTCTCCCTGAGAGACTTCGGTTGACACTGGGCGTATTGTGTTCTAGACTTAGATAATTCAGCAATATTCCACGGACAGGTTTTATTATATTATGTTAGCAACAGCGTTCAGATTGTAATAAAAAAACTCAACTACAAATAATATGAAATTCTATAAATGGCGGTATTCGATACGCCCTGTCATAATACTTATGATAAATTACACAATACATACACACTGCAGTATACGACACAATTGCATGTATACAGTGTGTACTCTGCTTAATGTGTCTACATAAAAGAAACTCATTGTATATTCATCTTTTGTTGTATTTCATGAAATACTATGAACTGCGAATAAACGTCAAGTGTCTACTAGCTCCTTGCCGGTTCACTGTAGTTTGTCTGCTACGTCATTTCGGCTGACCGCGATCTTTCATTATGAATGGAGTTGCTGAACCAGGAACCTGCCCGGGATTTTTTTTACACGCTTTTATTCAACCTCACCTGTATCCGTCAGTCAGTGAGTCAGTTTGGGTCAATCTTGCAATCAAAATTTCGACTAGAGCTTTGAAATTTGGAACACGTGTAATGTCCGGTGACAATGCAATATAGTATATCTAATATCGTTCTTAATCCAATATGGCGAATGCCAGAAGATGGTAGATTCTCTTTTTCTTCTCAATTCACTTGATATGAATATCAAATGAAAGGGTTAGACGAGTAGAATACGATAAGCTATGTGTCGTCATTCCAAATCTAACATAGCCGACGCACAGTGCGGCCAATTGCCAAAAAGCTGGCCAAAACTCGGAAAATAAAAGTTTCTAGATAGGGATTTTTCAGCATGCAGTTGGCTAGAGGGATCCTATAAGAATACAAAATCGTTCAAAATAACGTCCTATACCCCAAGTCCTTTCTTAACTCTCAGTTGGAGTTTGGCCTTTTCATAAGCGCAGTATAATGTTGCAGATAAACAGGAAATATTTTAAACGTTTGAAAGTACTGGCAGCAAAGGAAATCTAAGAAAACCAAACGGAATCTACGTCTGAAGGCTAGTAAAATACGTAAAAAATTTTTATAAATGTTAATTCTTTGACTGAAAATTTTTATAAATACAATGATAAGGGTACTTTTTGGATTTTCAAATAAAATAACAATAAAACGCTGTTGAATGCTGTCTTCTAACCTTTTGCAGGTTACTTGGAAAAGTATAAACTATCGATCAAAACAAAATTCAGCTGCCACTATCTGCTACTTGAGTTGTAATGTTTTTTTTTTTCTTTAATAAAATAGAGTATTAAAACGTCCTGGGTGATGCCATATTGCATTTGCCATTTCGAATTCCGTAATTCTGACAGAAAATTTGTAATCAGCGACCCCAAAACCTTCGAAAGCGATATGTAACTTGAGTATGCTAAATAATACATGATATTTTACCCCAAGGGGTGGTCGATAAAGGATGAAGGGGGTGGATTTCCGTACATTTGACATGAATTTGTAATCAGCGACCCCAAAACCCTCGAAAACGATATGTAACTTTAGTATGCTAAATAATACATAATATTTTACCCCAGGGGGTGGTCGATAAGGGGTGAAGGGGGTGGATTTCCGTACATTTGACATGAAATTTTTAATTAGCGAACCCAAAAACCCCTGAGATTCAATTTTGGAGTGAATTACTTGAATTTTCGAATTTTGGCCAACTTTTTGGCAATCGGCCGTACTGTGCGACGCCCCAAGATGAACGATTATCCTTTTCTTTCATGATGAGAAATGCATAGGTTACAACATAACTAAAAATATGAAAATAAAACAATAAAAAAAACTTTATAATGACAAGTTTTTATTAGAGTGCATTTTTCAATAATTTAGAATCATACTATAAAAGTGTGGGTCGTAACTAATGAACTATCATAGAGCTTACAATGTCTTTAAAAAGTATAATTTATAATTTTGGACAGGTAATACAATTTTAAGATAAAAAAAATCAAATATTTGACTTACCTAACGTATATTCTGCTTCAGGGAAGTATAGTGCATAATTGTATGTCGACTAGATTACTAGATATATGTGAACCGGGGGACATATGCTATTTTAATAATTAGTGATTGTTTTGTTTGAAACGGCGTAGTGGTTCATTTATTTCCAATGCACGCTAAACACACATTCGCGCATTTGTTTTGTCAAGCAGGGTCCCGGGTTCAGTCCCTGATGTCGGTGTAAATGGGTGTTACACAATGCGAACACAAAGATAAATATTGACACTTTGGCCGTTTAGCTTATTGTCACAACTTTACCCTCTACATATAGTGTTCTCGGCCCACTTTAAAATAAACGGTTGGGGAATTGTTAAAAAAGCTTTTTGCAGTACGCTGTGTTTGTGTTACGTATTTGATTTGGAAAAATTGTTTTTACAAAAAAATATAATGTACTTATTACATTTAATGATTAATGATTTGTTTAGTTAAGAGGGATAATACTACTAACTGGCATTTTTCATTCTAAACTACTATTCAGTATTTTAAATGTCAGTATCTAATCCTAAAAATCTTTTAAAAATTGTTCCGTATCGAGTCTACGAAAATGGCACGCTATAATTTTTTATACTATATAGGTTATTCGCCTGCAAAAGTCGATGTATATCTATTAGCTCAGACACAGGTCGGAACTGTACCAAATTGTTTTTCCTGAATTTAAATAATGAGTCATCATTAAACAATTCATGTGGTATAACATTTTCCAATGCGCAATTATAAAATCGTTGACACAAAGCCAAACGTGCTCACCCCTCTAAGTTTGTCACTCTATGATAAAAAATAAATAAATAGAGAAAATACAAAAAAAAATATATTTTTAAATGAATATCAAATGAAATATGGAATAGTTGTAAAAAAATTAATGGTGTCGACCGGAATCGAACCGGTAACCTTCTGCATATTCTGATAGTAAACAAAGCGAATAAAAAATAAACCAAGGCGATCCGTCAAGAATTGCGACCTGTAGAGCTCGGACGTAGGTACGTAGTACGTACGTATAGATCAAGCGTCAATAATTGACGATTATTATAATTGAATTATAATTGAAAATTCCGTACAACAATTATTGTTGTTCGGAATTTTCAATTATAATTTCAGGACTTATATTATGACCTTGAATCAATAAAATACGGTTCCATTTTTTCGAACAGATTTTTTTTTTTTTTTTTAACTATAGTTTGAATCCATTTCTATGGAAAGTAACCTATATATTTTTGTACTTGCTGTGGTGAGCAAAGCGTTAATAGAGCACATACTGTTAGTTGGCGCTGTGTACAAAAATATATAGGCATACTATGTATACCTATATATTTTTTATTTATATTTTTCGGACGATATGTATACTATACATATATCGTCCGAAAATTTTCAAAATTTTAATGCAGAAATTCACAGGTTCTTGCAAATATGCAGTTTATATGGTTTCAATGATGATGAAGTAAAAAAATAAAAACAAACGGGTATTAATATAATTTGATATAATTATTTTATTGTTTTAATAAATTGCATAAGATTCATAGTATTATTATTAACATTTTCTACAGAATAAAGATATTATAATATTATGTTGTTATATTATATTGTTGTATCGCAATTATAATAATGATTGCAGTTTTTATTTCTTTTAAATAATAGATAATTATACAATAATTATATAACAGTATTTTTGTTTTCATTTAAACACGTGCCTTTCGATTACTAAAATTGGGAGAGGTCAAGACTTGGTTTTTTTATACTAAAAAGCAACACCTGACTGTTTATATACACAGAAATTCTGACGCTTAATTGCGAACTGCAACTGACGCTGTTATTTTAAGTTCGATGTTTTGTGCTCATGTCTGATCTCTTCGAATTTTAAATAAGTCTACGGCATACTTTATTATTTACAATAACATCACAAATTACATTAAAAATAAACAACTTTATTATTTTGAAGTCTTGAGAAATTCAGAGCTTTTTGTAACAAAATGTAAAAATGATATGTATAAAATTCAAATACCTGTGTGGCGATTTAAAATTTCATTTCAAATTAATTAGTTTATATTCTATACTGTAGTATACAAACCAGCATGAATCTAATAAAGTTGTACCATGATTTTAAAACTCAAAATAAATTTTTGAAACGTATTATTTTTATAGAATTTATTTCTTGGGAAAAAAGGACAACAAATAAATTTTATATTAATTACCAAGGACAAAAAAGCAAAAAGTCAGTTTTATTTTTATTTTTGTTAACAACTTAGAATCTGAATCACTATAACAAAATTGTGTATAAATAAGCAGAACTGAACGGAACACATCTTTCAATGGATACGACGAATTTAATTCAAATTATGAAACAAGTTTAAGTTGAATTAGGGTCTATTTCTGTTATGTTTTAGAAAGTTAGTTCTTAACCATCATTTCAAAAATAATAAATAAAATGGATGAAACGATAGTTAAATGCTAATTTATAGAAATATTTAATATATATTAATTAAAAATGCCATTAGAGATTACATTAAACAGCAATTAAGAAAATTTCTCACGCTTCAAAAATTAGTATTAATGTCAAGATTTTATTAAAATTTTCTTAGGTCTATTTTTAAATTTTACCAAGGATTGAAACCTGTTGACAATGCATTTACATAATCTGGTGTTTTCAATTGATAACTTAATTCCAATAAATTTGCCATATTAAATAATGACCCACATCTTAAATTTGTTGCATAAACTATCTTCTTCTTTTGAAATATATTTTTTATTTGGATTTACAGTGGTTCTCAAAACATCTTCTAGTGTTGAAATACTATTACGTTATTTTTATATGCTTTCGTATTGGCGATTTGAATGGTTATATTGTCTCTAAATATATACACATATTTTGCCGACGGTGAGTTCGTACGATTGCATTTAAAAATGGCCTATGAGAATATATAATTAATTAATTATTAACAACAGTAATCGTTTTACGAAACATATAACGCTATTTTACACAAAATCATACAACATAAAATATATACACGCAATCTTATAAATAATAATAATTAAACAATGATATTGTTGATATGAATGGTATAAAAATTGGGAGAGGTTAGCAAGGACGGTACCTGACCGTTAAGTTACATGAACTAATCATTATTTTACTATTACTAATAAAATAGAAGACAAGTAACCGCGAGCTGTTTGTGAATTTCAAGCTTTTCATTATCTCATTTTTGAACTCTTGCACTTTTAATACTACTCAATTATGTTCTGCGGTTTAAAAATTTTGAAAGTAACTGTGTTTGAAATGGAATATTTTACAATTTATAAAATTCAACGTTTCACGAAATAATTTACGGAAATAGTTTTTGTATTGCGGGAAATGTTTGTGTTTCAAACAATTTCGTCAATATTTAATAAATTTTGTTTACAAAAGAAAATGCTCATTAAAAAAATATGAATAAGTTGAATTTTTGTACTACAGAAAAGTTAAATACGATTATATTTTTAATTAAGTTCATAAATATTGCAGTAACAAAATTAGAAGTCTAACATGATTAATTCAAAGTGCAGGGAGAACGTCTTAAATCTAAATTTTACACTTTTTTTATTTATTTTTCACTTTGTATTTGTATCAAATAACTGCAAAAAACTGGACACGAATGGGTTAATTACTAATGTAAATAAATATCTACTCAAAAAGTTGTGTATGATTTTTTGTTTGATTTAATTCTCGTGATATTAGAAATATATACATTATACTGTGCTGTAATATTTTATTACTTTAATTTTGAGCGGGCATTCTTACATTAAAAGTATTACCAGATGCGTGGAATGTAGGTGGTTTAAGTACCTATATATTTTTAGTAACAAAATGAGATTTTATATATATCATAGAACACGCACGTAAAGCTTTTTCCAAGGTACCCGCACATGTATTTGGAAAACAGAAAGGCCATTTTTTTTAGAAGTAGCTGTTTTCATCAAAGGCTGCTTTAGCGTTTAGTCATTAAAGTTGAAACAATGATGATATCATTAGCTTAGTATATGCTTGATGTTGGCTAACTTTGATGATAAATTATCTTGAGTTTGAACTGGTCGATCTTTTTGAAAGAAGATCGATTAGATATCGCGATTCATTTTATAAAAAATAAAAAAATCTACTGAAAAAGTTTTCCTGCAGCAGCTACCTTAATGACAGAAGACGGAAACGATTCAAACTGCTGTTTCTTTAACACATTTTACACAAACATGCTGTATATTACGCAATTGTTTTCCGTAAATGAATCCCATACATTTTTTTGTCTTGCAAATTGCTCTAAAATCTGGCAACACTTTAATTAAATAAAAACGCCTTTACAGTCAACTTTCTGTAAGTAATTTTAAATTCTTCTTAAATTGAATTATTGAAATAGTAATAGTGCTGTAACTGTAATAAATTATTATTATAAAAGTCCGAAAGTCGAAAATTTTTATAATTATTTTTACAGAATTTTCGGGCGGTTGCAATAAATTTTATACTCTCTTTTAGTCAAAGAACGTGCATTACGGCTAATTTTATAAGAATGGAATTGACGCAAATTTGTGTAATTGTAATATTGTCATTCATTTGCGTTGGCATCTTTGATGATTAATAATATTGAGCCAGGAAAAAAATCTCACTCTTTTATGGGAACGTTGACCAATCGAATAATTCGAGATGTAGTATTACGACTTAGCGAGAGTTGACTGTATTTATTCGAATGTAGTCAGATCAAACAGAGTTATCTCGCGAATATTTGTCTGTCGCAATGCGTACTTTAGGTGGGATTATTGTAATACTGTTTTATTTATGGACAAAAGATGAGATCTCATATAGTTTACAAACATGGAACAGAACAAAACACTGTTCAATTTACAAACAGAAACAAACAAATAATATTTACAATTTAAAGCCGATTGTGAAAAATAACTTCACTATAATTTCTCCTTTTTCACTTATTTAGAATTAACAGAGTAAGGTAGATTCGCAAGAAGACAGCACCTTATTGTCGTTTAAGTTAATTTCTTCATCTAAATAGCGTGTTTTTTTCAAATATCTGAGAAAAATGTATTTCCATTTGAGGTAAGTAGGTTATAAGAAACGTATAAATTTGCATGAATTAACTTAAGCAGTTTCCATTTAGTTCAAATTAGACAAACGCGTTGTTGATTACAATTATCGTACTCTATTCTAAAAGAACGTTTATTTACTCATATTGTGCACTTCCAATATTGCAGAATGAAAAAGAATCTTTGACCGATTTAAATTTGTCTATAAACTTTAGTTATTATTTTCACTTACACTCTCCATTTGAACAACTTTCATAGCAGCGTTATATGTATTTTTTAAAGCTAACCTTAAAATGTCAATTTTTAATTAAGTGAAAAAGAAACGAAACAAGTGAGAAATTTCCCGTAAACAGCTCAGTTAAATGTTTTTTTTTTATTAATGAATACACACATCATATTTTAATAATCACAAACAAGGCTGTTTTTAAACATTTAAACAGCGTTCACTGATTAGCATAATTCATTGGTACTGCACAATTAACACTTGCACTGCCTCAATCGCGATCGGGTCAGAATAAAACGGTAAGCGGTCTTCTAAATTCCCCGCCCGGTGCTGTTGGCGCCGATGTGTGTTGATAATGTTGACTGGCATATTGGCTCATTGGTATCAGACCGGGCATTCCCGACTGCTGCATGGCTTGTGCAGCCGCTGCACTCGGATAATATCCAGCCAATCCGCTCGGACTAGCCGTTGTGGATGATCTCGATGCAGACGATTCGCTCGAAGCTGCGTCTTGCCGTTCAGCCGGTGCGACTTTCGAAGCTTCGGGCGAGTCGGCAGACCTTGGCGAGCTGCCGGCGTTTGCCGTCCCAATTCCTGACGACGTTTCGGTTGTGCTACCACTCCCACCGTACATTTTGCTAATGTCAAGTGGGTTGTAGCTACTCGGACCTCTGGGACTCATATCAGACGGATTGTATTTCGAATTAGATTCGAGATACATTTTCGACTGTTCAAAGTACGCTTTAGTGAGCGCTGACGAGTCTAGGTATCGTTGATCTAAGTAACTTTTTGCCGTGCTGTCCATATATTTAGGATCTGAGTACATCGACATCGCTAGTGACGATGGTGGCATGTAGGCTGAGCGGTATTTGTCTGCTTCCATGGAGTATTTCATTGCGTCCATTGAACTTACCACCTGAAATAAAAATGTTTAAATCAAAGTCAAGAATATTAAAATTTATAATGCCTAACCTCAGGCACTGATATAAAATTCGAATCTAGACGTTCTATCCCTTTTCATTAATGCACATACCACAAAAAAGCTTATTCTGTTTTTTTTTTTAATTCTGTGATTTCAAATATTATATTTAAGGGTTTGTTTTAAAGTATAACTTAAAAATATATAGAAAAAACTTTTATAAGAAAATAGTTCTTGCTCACATTAACCGATTGAAATAATGAAACTTGCAATTTGTTATAATTTTGTATTCCAGAAACGTTATATTTCAAGGAATTTTTTATAAAAGCGAAATTAAATACTAAAGGAGATAGCAATTTTTGCGGTTTCGAAATACAGTCCCTACACCTCGATTGCAACGAGTCTTAAAGGACTACCAGAACTAAATCGTAATATTCGAGGTTTGCAATACGCGATATTCCAATAACATAAGAAAAAATGGCGCGACTTGAAACTTAGGTCGTTATAAACAGTAATTGCTTGGATGCAAGGAAGTTATAACCAAGCTCTACTGTTATTTACGCATGTATGAGTTACCTGGTCCATAGCAAATGGCAGCAGAATTGTAAAATAAATCTAAAAGCGTCCCGTCAGTTACCTTTTAAAAGTATATGAGAAACAGAGAAAACAAAGTAGACATATTTTTTCGAAAACAACCCTAAATAGGTTGCAAATGGATATGAAGTGTATTACACACAGATCTGTCAAAAATATTAAAAATATATTTAAAACAAATAATTCAAAGGATATTTTATGGAGCAGATAAATTAGTTAATAATTATTTTGTTTAACACGACGTTTCTTAATAATTTATTACTTCTTCAGGTGCTCTATAAACAATAATATAAAATATAAAAATATGTTAGAAATACAAATAAATATAGAGCACCTGAAGAAGTAATAAATTATTACGAAACGTCGTGTTAAACAAAATAATTATTAAACTAATTTATCTGCTCCATAAAATATCCTTTGAATTATTTGTTTTAATTAAAAATAACGAACTGAACTTTCTATAAAAAATACATTTATTATGACGTGAAATTCAGCTATTTTATAGGAGGCACATACATAAAATGTAATATGTGTCTCGAACGTAATGACCTAATGACATTATGAGTTGAAAAACTTTTAAAACTCGCTGCACTTGTTATTAATATAATGTCATTTCCTCGTTGATAATATAATACATTTCATTCTAGATACATAAACTATTATTTTAGTCTGAGTGTTCGTTAATAGACGTTGGAAAAAAAAAGAAATCTGAATGTAGAAGCTTAAGAAATATCAACATTTTCGACTTATTATCTCTATTGATTGGTGTTGTTTCGGTTTGAATAAATCGAAGACTCCACAATAGCTGTCAGATCTAAACAAAAGTCTCGACAGTAATATTTGAGCCATTGTACGTTTGTTGAACGTACAATAGTTGTTATTAAAACAAGAAGCCGCTATAGAGGAAAACTGAAAATGCTATAGTTGTATAAAACAAAGTGGATTATGTCGAATTTCGCGTAGCTTTTTTAGCTTTTATTTATCTTTACATTTTAGGTCAAATTTTTCAAATAAACCGAATTTGGAAAAATATTGTTAAAATATATACATGTACCTACGTAAAATATCACATTTTAAATTCAGTAAAAAGAATTGTGCTTTTAAATTTTATATTAGTGAACTTTTTTGTTCGCGCAAACTCGTCCAGTTGTAACACCTCTCGAGTACGAACAAAGAAAACATTTTAACGTTTGAAGGGAAAATAAAATATTAAAGCCACAATTTATTGGCAGGGCAACTTGGTAGGTGCGTATACGCTATACGTCATATGTCCAAATTTGCTAATTACGACACTGTAAAAACTATGTATTTTGGAAATTTTTATTCTAAAATGAAATATAGAATTATTTTTTGGAGAGCTGTAAACACAGAGTTGATTTTTAAAGCTCAAAAAAGTTGCATCCGTATCTTAGCTAAATTAAATGCCAGAGAGACGTGTAGAGGATCTTTTTCTGCCCATGGGCTCTTGACACTGTCTTGTGTTTACATTTACGAATGCGTGTGTTTTGTGAAAGAACATTTTAAATATTTTACTTGCCATCAAATGTTACATGTACATAATACTAGGGGAAACAGCGACTTTCGTTTGCCGGATCACTCTTTAACTACTTTTAAAAAAGGAGTACTTTATAACTGTGTTAAATTTTATAACCATTTGTCACAAGATACTAAGCCATTGCCACTTCTAGCTTTTAAAAAGAAGTTAAAGTGTCATCTGGTAAACGGAAAATTCTATAATTTTAATGAATTTTTTAATTATGCAATTTAAATGTTGTTGACTTTTCATATACCTTGTGTCAATGTGGCTAATAAATATTATTATTATTATTATTCAGGTTCAAAATAGTTTATAAAAATATAAATTAATCTTTTATAAATAAAACAATAACAGTGATATTTAGACAATTTTTTTGTGAAAGTAGAGCTTGGGATTGTTGTGCGGCCCTTCAGTTTCATCTGTGGGTATAAAAATGTTCGATTTATCTTGTTTTTAAAAATTTGCCTTACGTAACTAATTTTACCATACCGCTGCGGATATAGTATAGGCAGGCCGTATTAGTGTATTCATTGCATCGCTAAAAACAGTGGCTATTTAAAACTGACAAAAGCCATTAACTTATTCTGTATACTACATAGAGCTTTGCTTGTTCGTCGACGTGGGGCACGAAACAACTGAACAAAACGTTTTATTTACGAACGTTGATTAACACCACAACCTCGGACTTAAAGGTGCAATCGTGAGTAGTATTTTGTTCACAATCACTCACGCTCACGAAAATCATTTTCAACTCACGTCCGTTCGCGCACTACTACTATTTTCAATAATCACATTCACGCACGCTCACGTCTAGGTTTCAACACTCACTCACATTCACGCACGATAATAATTATATTTCGAGACTCACGCCCACTCACGCACGTTCAATCACACTCACGTAACTTTATAATTCATATTATAACATTTTTAAGCTACCAAAACATGATACAATTACATGGCCTATGGAAATAGGATCAATTTATGTGTTCGTCAACTATAAAGTACTAAACAATGAATTTTTGTAATTTTATGTTTTATACGTTATACAGTTTACACATGCAAATACACTAAACCGAAAAAAAAACTAAATAGTAAGTACATACTTTAAGCAAGAAAAGTCATGACTTCACCTGACAGTTATTAACGTTAGTCCCGGGCCAGATTTAACAAGAGAAAATTTTTTACGTGATTAACTTTTCACTCACGCTCACGAAAAGTCTTTTCCACTCACGCACGCTCAAGTATCCATATATTTTATTTAATCACAATAACTCACGATTTTTTTAAACAGTCATACTCACGGCGTGTCACATCGTGACACTTAGTGTCCCGGGAAATTTCACGCACGATTTGCACCTCTATAGTCGGACTATTATTATACTTCTTTCTTTCCTTCCTTCTTTTACTCTGTATGCGCAGGACAAAGACAAACTGTCTTAATCCTGAAATCTGGTTGGTAGTTCAAAAATATAAATTAAATCCTACCACCTTGAGCAGAAAGATCCCATTGTCTAACGGGTTTGTTATTTTTGCATTACAATACTTTTATTTCCTTTATATATTATTTTATACATTCGTGTTAAAGATATGAAATATATTCTTCCTGGATTCTGATTAGTGAAAGCTTGTCAAAGTGTTAAAAAATATTCAAATTAATAATTAAATAATTATCGAAAGGACGTCACTTTCTTCTTGGACTGTCACAATTTTTGTCTTCTGATCCTGGTGTCTAGTCGGTGAAAGTTTGTTATAGCCCAATATGATTTGTAAGTTTAATTTGGTCTTAATGTTGACTATTAAGCAAATATCGAAAACTAAACAAAATTTTCACTAGCACAAATATAGTCATTAATTTTTCTGACGTATTGGCGCAATTAAATGAAGAAGTGCCTCAAGTGTTCCGCCCATGGCCCACAGTGAATATTTTCGTTCGTTCATTCGTCGTAGGTGCGACTATTGCAACAAAAGGATTCGAACAATAATACGCGTTATAAGCTATTGTTAAAACCAGATAGCAGCACCTTACAAAAGTGACAATATATCATGGGGAACAATGCAACTTTAACGATTCCAAACAAATGACTAACGATGTTATACACCTATATATGTAATACGTTATGAACAAACCTTTATAGAGGTGTAGGTAACACAAACCGCGTGTCTTTGAGTAAACGTTACATATTAATTCTCGTCTATTTATTTATATGCAAATTTATTAGTTGAAATATCTGTTTTTTGCTCTTCCTCCGAAAAAATTCGTTCAACTCAATCAATTCAAATCCAGTCCATTCGAATTCAAAATATTTTAACACATTCCTGGAAAAATGCTTCCTATAATACAAAAAAAAAGTAATCCCTGTTATAAGTGACTGAGTTCTGATTCAATTTCGAACTTTTTTGGCCTACGATGTATTTTAATAAATTAAGCAATTGCATGACTATTGAAAAATACGAGAAATTTTAAAACATTACGAACAAATATTAAACATGCAAGCGTAATAAAAACTTGGTACGTGCTTCGTAAAAAAAATCGCTAAAAAGCTATTACTAGTTTTTGAATCTATTTGCGTTTATCTCGATTCATATTATGTAGTCAATAATATTGACACATGAGTGTGAAATTAAGTTTCAACTTAAAAATCGGGACCAATCATCTGAAGTTCTCTCCTAGTAGGAACTGATTCTCGAGTTTTTAAGTCTAATTGTGTGATATGTAAATATGTTTAAATCTAAATTATTAACTCTCGAAGAAAGGGATTGTATAGAAAAGAAAAACGTTATTTATCTAATTAAAAATGGAATTTAGAATAACTGTAACAATTCTGAGGTCTGAAACATATACACGCATTACAATATTACAAGTGGCGAAGCCTTCTTGGGAATAGAAAACCAATAATTAGTACCTTTTTGAGGTGAAAAAATGTATGAAATGATTAAGAAAATCACAAATCAAAGACAGAGATAGTCAATGTTTGCCAACAGATTTTTATCATAATAATATAGTTTCTCTTCTTGAAGTGTTAGATTTTTCTAGACTAGGTAATTACGGTACATGAGTCGGCATATATTACGTTTGATACAGAACTCCCAGTATAATATCAAGCGATGTTCCGCTGTATAAGTTTTTGGATATTTTATTGTATTTATTGTCCTACGTATGTATTGTGTGAATCGAACTTTATATACACAAACAGAAATTGTAATGTCTCCAAGACTCCAATATAGAGCCCGTAACACGCGATATCATATTATTTCCATTATGTACGTATATGTATAAAACATAGCGGTCTTTTTGTTTGCTGTAAAGATGGCTTTATATTGTGCATTTGTCATAAGACAAGTGCTGTGCAAGGAGATTATTAAATCAGGATTAAGCGCGGCAACTTTGAAATATATAAACAGGTTTTATATAATATGAATTCAGTATTCAGACGCGCAAAGAAATTTGTTTCTTTTATAATAAAACGTATACGCCATATAGTCGAGTTTAGTTATGTATATTTTTGTAACCACAAGTTATAATAAAATTGATTTGTGAGAATGCATGGGGATTTAGGAATTTAATGAATTTATCTTCCCCGATATCTGTGTGCTACGTTATCTATCTGTTTTTACGGGGCAAATAAAGAGAGAGAGAGAGAGTGAGGCAGAGTCTTTGATTCAATATTACACGTGTTTGCATTTAGTGTGAGAATATGAACTGATTTATGCGAGATGTTTGTTTAAATAGACTAACAGGTGAGCACATTTTCATTATTCACTATTTTTTTGTCGATACGAAATGACTGGTCGTAGTTATACTATTCATACAGTAAAAATATTTCGATGAAATATGTTTGGTAAATAAGTTGCGAGATCGTGGAAATCAGATAATGTTTGGACATATGAAATTACTAAAATAGCTAGATGTGTATACAGATTCGTTTTACTATTATTATGAATGATCCAGCTATCACTAAAGCATTTTAAATATAGAATACACCCAAGATATTATCAACTCCGAATTTGCACAGCTCTTACTGAGTTTTTGTCAGCCTTTTAAAACAATATCGTAATAGGTTTGTTTTGTTTCAACTATTTGTATGTTTATGAAAGCATAAAAAGTAATATCCTAGGCCACTGCTTACTCGGCTCATTTGTAAATCCAGCATTGGAAAACATGGATTTCTATTTGGATTGTGTTTTGGGCCAGATTTTTATGAATTTCTGTGCACAGCGAGATCGACAGGAAGTAAGAAGATATGGTTTTTAGTGGGTATTGCTCAATGAACTGTTAATACCCATGGAACAGGTACGTTGCGCATAGATTGATGTTAGAATGAGATAGACGAGAAAGACAGCGCTAGCCAGGGCAGAAAATCGTGTAAATGACAAATGTCAAAGAGATGTGTTTGGTTGTTCATTGGTTTATGGTGCATATTTTTAAAGTTTTTTGTTTCTGGTGTTGTTTTAAATTATTCATAATACTTTTTGGTGATTGTTATAAACAATTATAGACTATATAAACGTTCAGAGTTTTTGTTTTTTGTTCTATTTGCTTCAAAATGGTTGAATCTTGCAGTGCGGTAAATTGTAGTAATAGACGAACAAAAGGTGTCAAAATGAAGTTCCACAGGTTAGTTTAATCGTATGATTCATTTGTAATAAATAAATAAATAATAATAAATAAATAATAAAGAAATTACTGTATGTTTAGGATTCCTAAAGACCCTAACTTAAGGAAGTTGTGGTTAATTGCGATTCGAAGAGTAAATTTTACTCCAAGTAAGACAACAGCTATTTGTGAAAAACATTTCACTCCAGAAGATTACGAAGTAAATGTTCATGGAAATGAGGTACTAAAGAAGTCGGCTGTTCCATCTGTGTTCGATTTTCCTGTCCATCTCAAGAAAGAACCTAACAAACGAAGGGTTTTAAAAAGAAAACGTGAAGAATCAACCTTAAAAGAAGCAGGTAGGTATTTTCGTTTGAATTTGATATGTTAACTTTTCAATTATTGCTAAAAAACAGTGATTTTCAACGATAAAATGGGAAGTGGATATGTTTTAGTAATTTTATCACTTTTAGATCAAACTTTGGACATTTGCAAAGTGGTAGAGAAACCTGAAAATCTAGAGCTTTTAGATATGTTGGAAGCTGGTCCTTCAAATGTCACACATAGCAAAAAAATTTGCAATTTAAGGTAAATTTATTAGTCATTTAACTTTATTTTATTTTGTTTAAATGTTTGTGTATTTGCAGAACCAGAAGAGAACCTGTATATTTTGGGGATTTCAAGTTTTCCGATTTAAATAAAATGCAACGTAGGAAGAGGTTTTGGAAAATTTCTCACGAAACCGTTGAAAAGTACAAAAAAGTGAACAGGTACAATCAGTGCAAAATAACTAGGCAAAGACAGAAAATAAAAAGTCTAAATAAGCTATTAGATGAATTGCTCAAACAAAACAAAATATCTGCGGCCCAATCATTCGTGTTAAAGGTAGATTTTTGATATAAAAAATTTCATTTCAAGTTTATTTACCTGAACATTTGTACTGTATGTACCTAGATATATTTTTACTTGTAAAATGGGGTACCTGTAAATTTGAAATTGCCTCCCGAGAAAAGGTACGTTCAAAAATAACAGGTAAATTTACCTATTGGTAGGGGTGGCTTTAAATTTACATGATTTACTTATTACCTGCCGGATCCCAATCTACCAGAACCCGTAAAATGTAACATTTTAGCTGACAATATCTGTACCTTGTAACAAGCATTGCGCTATTGGGTGATTGCTCGGGTGATGGACTTGGAATAGAAATAATTTTGAAACATTTCATACCTAAGTGTCTACAGCATGAAATTTCTAGTTTAAAGACATGATGCATGAATGCATTTTTTTTGCAGGAAAGTCTTCCGGAGACACAAAAGCAACTGCTTTTCAGGCAGCTACAAAAAGGCAAATCCAACAAGTATAGTCCTAAATTAAGATGTTTTGCCCTAACTCTAAATTTTTATTCATCCTCGGCGTATAATTATGTCAGAAAAATTTTTAGAGCAAAAGTATTGCCTCATCCGCGCACTCTTTCCAAATGGTATAGTGTTGTAGATGGTACCCCTGGATATAGTGCAGAGGCACTTCGTGCTATTAAAATAAAAGTTGAATTGGAAAAACAAAATGGAAAAAAGCTTGTAGGTGCTTTAATGATGGACGAAATGTATATCCACCAGCATGTGCATTGGACAGGGAGTAGATCTGTAGGATACATAAATTTTGGTGTTGCTATGAATCAATGTAGCGAAGAAATGCCAAAAGCCACAAAAGCCTTAGTCTTCATGGTTGTGGGCATTAATTCTAAGTGGAAGGTCCCAGTAGCGTATTTTTTAGTTGAGTCTTCATCGGCTGTAGAGAAGGCTTCTTTGGTGAGGGGGTGCTTGCTCCAGTTGGAAAGCACTGGTATATTAATAAAAAGTTTAACTTTTGATGGGGATGCATCTAACATTCTTATGGCTACGTTATTGGGTGCAAATCTGAGTTTTCCCTGCACTAAACCTTTCTTTATAAATACAAATAACAACGAAAAAATACATGTGATATTAGATGCATGCCACATGGTTAAGTTAGTGCGAAATACCTTAGGAGACTTAGGCATTTTAAAAGATGGGGATGGTATTTGTATAAAGTGGGACTATTTTAAGCACCTCGTAAACCTTCAAGAAGAATCGGGTCTTCATTGTGCGACTAAACTTCGCAGAAGACATATAAATTATCACAAAGAAAAAATGAGAGTTAAGTTGGCAGTACAAACTTTCAGTTGTAGTGTAAGCGACGCTTTAGATTATTGCTGGAATGATCTACATATACCGTCATTCCAAGGCGGAGAAGCTACTGCCATGTTTTGTAGAAATATAAATAAAATATTTGACTTGTTGAATACCAGAAACTTTTTGGGCAATACCCAGTTCAAAAGACCTCTATATAAAGGTAGTGAAACATTTTTAAGCGATTTTGTAAATAGTTCTATTAGTTATTTAAGTACTTTAACCAACTCTAGCAATATAAACATTTTAACAACAAATAGGAAAACCGGATTTTTGGGCTTAATAATATGTTTAATTAGCGTCAAAAATTTATTTGAGGATCTGGTGAAAGGCGAAGTTCTTAATTTTTTGTTGACATATAAACTTAGCCAAGATCACTTAGAAATGTTTTTTGCTGCGATACGTAGAAGAGGTGGATTTTCAAACAATCCAACGGCGTGGCATTTTGAGCAAGCGTACAAAAGGTTATTAATTCATTGTGAGATAACATCACCTGATAGCGCTAATTGCCTTGCGCAAGATACTACGTCTATTTTGCACATATCGTCAAAAAAAGTAAAAAATCCTAGTATAGACTTATTATATGAATTTGAGGATGATTTTTCTCCAGAAGTGCAGGAGCAATATACTGTACAACACGAGAAAATTTTAAATTGCGTCTACATTTGCGACATAGTTGAATATATTGCAGGGTTTGTCAGCAAAAAACTGGTCAAAACTTTAAATTGTAATGATTGTGCCCGTTCTTTAACAACATCAGATTCGAACTGTATGCTACTAAATCGAAAAAATAGAGGGGGTCTAAGTAAAGCAACAAAGGATGTTGTTAAAATTTGTATGGTGGCAGAAAGCGTTATTAAAACAGAAAAAAACTTTTCTGTGCCTAATATAATGCTGCGGTTAGTCTTCGCAGCAATAAGAAATTTGAATTTAAATGAATTGTTTCTATGTTTATCTGAGCATTTGTTAGACCAAGATCCCCTCCATGGTCACATTATTCAATTGGTCAGACTAATTTTAAAGAATTATTTTACCATAAGGCTTCATCACATCAATGCAACAAAAAACCAAATTACGGATCGAATCAGACAAAAACTAACAAAAACCATTCATTTTAAAAGTCAATAGAATAATATAATTATTTTTGTCTAATATTCCATTGAACTATTTAAGTATTATTGATGGACTTTACTTTTATATTTTTTATACTTTATTAACACATTGAGGATGTTTTCGAGAAATGTTTCATCGCTATACCTTATATCTAATTATAGTTTACTTCAGATATATATAGCAATTAAGTAGTAAGCCTAATCACGAGAAGACCCTGTATTAATTATTATGTATGTATAAATTAATATTAAGATCTATTGATAATGTTTTTTTCATATATAAATGATTGGTGAAAAATGTATAATTGAAATAAACATTTTTTTCTGTTATGTACATGAATAAAATAGGTAATAATAACAGAATAAACGTCTTAACTAATAATTCAACAAATATAATTCCCATTCCATACATTCCAAAACTAACAAGTCAATTAACTAAACTCCTCAAAAATTTTAATTTTAAAATAATTATAAAAAAACTAATTAATTAATGTATTATTATATTACCAGACTTTTAACCCATTACAATTACCCCCGAATTGCTTAAATACATTTTAAAATCATTTTATTACTATAAATCTGCACATTTTCCTATACCCTCCATTTAAATCCGTGCGTCTTTTGCCCTGACTATCGTCGTCGCTCTCTCGGACCTCTCTCTCTTATGTTGTACGCATTCGCTGTACATTGTTTAGATGGAAAGGGGCTATTCCATGAGTATTAACAGTTCATTGGTATTGCTACGGTTGAGTCCCATACTATTCCCAGTTGCAGGTTTCGTATTAGGAAAAAAAATGAATTTCTGAATAAAACCTGGGTAATTTTGACGTGATATGCATGAATTTCTAGATGGATAGGTATATCGTATAGAGATATGAAGAATTATAATCTACCAAGAGAAGAGAGGGTTGAAAATAACCGAATAATTGATCAATAATTTCTGTTAGGTATTAATGATAATTTAATTATTTGATGAAGATTGTGCCAGTTTAGGAATCCTTGAGTATAATATATAAGCAAATATGTACATAGATAAATATTTTCAAAAAAAAGCCGTTAGGTGGATTAGTACCCAACAAATGCGACGCTTGAGGTCCATGCGACCAACTTCCCAGTATGATCTTAACAAATCAGACCCGAGTAATCTATTCTAAAATACAATGTTTGCATTATTTTTGTTAAACAAAAAAAAAAAAAAAACGGCTGAGCTGATTTTGATAAAATTCCTTTTAAATTATATTGGCTTCGGCTGGCACTCTAATGAAGTAACAATTTTTATTCGCAGGCTTTCGTGTAAAATTCACTTTTTTGTAGTGTTGTGTATCCGCCTTTTTATTCAGAATAATAAATATGTAATGAACTAATTATTATGGTAATGACATTGTAAAGGTCATTTGATAGAAATTTTTGTTGCAAGTAAAATCACGAAATTCTCGTCAATTCAATTTTTATTTTTCTATAAATGAAGCAGCTGCGATTTTAAAGTATAATTTAAAAATATTTTTGTAACAAAATTGTATTTATTTTTTTCTACAAATAAAATCACTCTTTAATTTCAACAATTTTCATTATTATTTTATTTACAAAACTACGTATAACGCAACATGTAGTATTTTTGTTTAAAAAAAAAAAACGGCTGATCCGATTTTGAAAATTTTTCTTTCAGATCATTTTTATGTTAAGACGCGTCGATTGGGATTCTGACATAGCCAACATAATTTTTTTTCCAGATTTCGTACTAAAACGTATGGAAATCTTTTCAAAAATAGTGCAAAAATATTGTAGTGATCTTGAAGCATAAAAATTTACTAAACACTTTTATTTCGATTCTCGGACTCATTGTAATAACTTCCCAATGTACTGCGAAGTTAAAAATTCTCCTAAAAATAATCAACAGGATTTGTGACTGTAGTAATATTTAAATAAATTCATGAAAATCTGTAGGATCCAACAGACTTGAATAGACTCTCCAGCTCTTTCGTACACCAGCAAAATTTTCTCTGGATTTCTGCAGATTCGCACCCGAATATTTTCAATAATCTAAAGGCTATCATCATGTTATCTTCAGTATAAGTGATGATAGGAAGAATGCGATGAACTCAAGTCAGGGCTACTTGGTGTACCTACCTGTTTTATGTAACATTAGTGCTTGTAGTTATAACACGAACTGCGGGGTAGACATTGGAATATTAACCGTGACAAATGATCGCTTTCACGACTGATCGCTTAAACATGACTCGGCACTACACGGACTACTTACTACTATCATTGCATTGTCCAAGCTTTGCCCCTCGCGGCAATTTATTTGGACGCCTTCCTTCATTCAAATACACAAGGATTGGAAAATGTACGCTACTTCAATATTAGGTCCTCTGTAGGAAGTAAGATTTGAGTCTTCGATATTTTTTAGCAGGATTTCTAAGGTTTTTCGTATGTATGATAGATAGATAGATATTTCTATTATATAAGCCTAGTACCAGGATGTGACAAGTCAAAAATATAAAAAAATCATATAAAAATACATAATATACTAAAAAATCCTCTAATAAATAATGTAATGATGGATGTTTGAACGGATTTAACTTAAAAACTATTTGACAGATTTTGATGATTTTTTTCCTTTTAATATTCCTTAAGATTCCATAAATGATATAGGCTATGTTCTATTTAGCTTTTTAAATTAATTCGTGAGTTAATAAATTGATTACATTTTTATTGGGTTCCTATTACTTGACCCGTCACTAAGACTCATTGTCCCATCATTTTACACAGTCAGATCGCCCATTTATCAAGTTTATTTGTTGGAGGGGTAAGGGGACATTCAAGTATTACGCAGGCGGACTTAAGGGGGGTGCAATTTTTTTTACTTTTGCTGATAAAGGGAGCGGGGAGATATGAATATTACGTTATATAGAAAATAATCTGAAAAACGGTTGACCGTAAAGGCCAACCCTAAAACTTCCCGTTTTTTAAATCCCTTGAGCTATAAACATACTATTTATTTTTTGAACTCATTAAAAAATCTAAAAAATCCAGATCATTTATTTGTTCAGCCCTACAATTGTTATTCAGTCACCACTCACCAGACAGAGGCCACTTTATTGTAAAAACGCGAAAAAAATTCAATCATGTAGATGTGTGTGTAGGGACAACGTGCTATAATTCTCACACTCTGTTAGTAACAGCAAACAGAAATTATTAGTCGAAACATCGATTAACTGGTTTTTGTATTCCTGCTTACTGTAATATGTTTGACGAAGGTAAATCTACATTTTTTTTCACACTTCGTGTTTTTGGGAGTCGATTTTATCACTTTAACGTGTTTAAATTAGAATTTATATGCTTTAATTAGTACACGTACTGCTGTGTAGTACAGTTTTTTTTTATTTATTTTTTTTTTGCTTCGAAATATGTTTTTGTAAACATATTTTGTATATCTATGAGAAGTGGTGATTTCTGATTTTATTGAACGTAACGAACATTCATTATTTCGAAGTTAAATTTTTTTTAACGTTAACACGAATTTTCTACGTACGTATTTGTATTTTTTTACTTTCATACGGCAGCTTTGTTTTCTTGTTTTCAACATTATAGTTCATCCTGAAACTGTGTAGAGTAATAAAAATGTCGACTTGAAGTTTTTGAAAGAATTCATGGTACCAGAAAGTAGGTACCAAGGCTTCTTTTCAATCATTTCCAAATTCAAGAGAAGACAATAGCTGACCTGACAGACGTTGTCCTTATACAAATTTCAATAAATTTGTTTGTGATCGTTTTGTGAATTTGTGAAAAGCTACAGAACTAAAATACCTGTACTTGTGTACGAGGTAACGACAACAGTAGTGGAGTCTTGAGTGTTAAAATCGCACCAGAACATAAAATATTAGTTTATTTGTTAAGCTGTGATAGTATATTAATGATTAAAATCAACAAAAACACTACTGTATAAGCAACTAACCCATCGATTAACATTTTTGGTATGTACATTCTTAGTATGTCTATATATTTTTATAAACAGACATCGGATTTTCAGCACAAAAACGCTAAAAAGTCAGAGACGGAATTCACTTAACTGTTGTTACTGCATGTTAGAGTATCACATAAATAATTAATTAATAACCTAATGATAAATACCTTCAAAGAACTCAAGAGGTGGTTCGGTTTAAAATGAAAACATATTTGTTTTCTGTTATTAGTGTATTTGCCATAGGCAACATACACTATTGGCGTTGGTCGGATGGCGGGACCTAGGGGTCGGACCAAAATTTCTCGACGTTTCATAACCTTCTAAACACTTTGGCACCATTTTTAAAAATGTTTATATATATGTATATATATATATATATACAGGGTGTCTCACCGAACGTTGGCTAACATGGGTAACTTTGTTATTAGTGGAGATAGAAAGTCGGTTAAATGGGCAAAGTAGTGCAGAAAATTGGGCTCATTAACATCCCGTCGAAAAAACAATTGAATTTTGACACCCTATGAATTTATTCAGAAAATAGTGAAAATTGCCATTTATGAAAACTGGCCATAACTTTTTTATTTATGAAGATATTTGAAAATTTTATTAACCATTTTTTGATAACTTTTTAGGGTCTTTTCAGTGGCGTAGGTTTAATTTTTTTATTTCCACTACATAATGAGATATTGACATGAACTTTGGTTTTTCTTATGGACGGCATTTTTGATTTTCAGATATTCGAATTCTACTTATTTTTCTGAATAATTTGACATAGCACATCCTATATCTAAACCAATCAGAAGCTACAAAACTGTCAAAAATAGCTTTTTGGCGTTATCAAAGTGTGCCGTGTAAAACGAAATTTGTTGAAACAAATACATATCGACAGGTTAACAATCTGTCGAGCGATCGCTACAGTTTTGCTGATTCATTTTGTTTGATTTACTCTCTAAGATGGCTCAAGCATTCTCAAATTTGGAGAAACAGGCTATTTTTGCGCATACATTCAGCGTAACAAAAATACCACGTGGGCTCAAGCACAATACTTGAACCTTTATCCAGAAAGGCGACAGCCTTATTCAATAGCTTTTAGGAACTTAAATAGAAATTTAAAGGTATACGGTTCATTTTCAAAGAAAAAAGGCAACATTCAACACTGTGAAGAAGAATTAGGTTTAGCAAACGTTGAAATTAATGGAGAAAAGTTCCTAAAAGTTATTGAATAAGGCTGTCGCCTTTCTGGATAAAGGTTCAAGTATTGTGCTTGAGCCCACGTGGTATTTTTGTTACGCTGAATGTGTGCGCAAAAATAGCCAATTTCTCCAAATTTGAGAATGCTTGAGCCATCTTAGAGAGTAAATCAAACAAAATGAATTAGCAAAACTGTAGCGATCGCTCAACAGATTGTTAACCTGTCGATATGTATTTGTTTCAACAAATTTCGTTTTACACGGCACACTTTGATAACGCCAAAAAGCTATTTTTGTCAGTTTTGTAGCTTCTGATTGGTTTAGATATAGGATGTGCTATGTCAAATTATTCAGAAAAATAAGTAGAATTCGAATATCTGAAAATCAAAAATGCCGTCCATAAGAAAAACCAAAGTTCATGTCAATATCTCATTATGTAGTGGAAATAAAAAAATTAAACCTACGCCACTGAAAAGACCCTAAAAAGTTATCAAAAAATGGTTAATGAAATTTTCAAATATCTTCATAAATAAAAAAGTTATGGCCAGTTTTCATAAATGGCAATTTTCACTATTTTCTGAATAAATTCATAGGGTGTCAAAATTCAATTGTTTTTTCGACGGGATGTTAATGAGCCCAATTTTCTGCACTACTTTTCCCATTTAACCGACTTTCTATCTCCACTAATAACAAAGTTACCCATGTTAGCCAACGTTCGGTGAGACACCCTGTATATATATATATATATATATATATATATATATATATATATATATATATATATATATGTGTGTGCGCTATAACTTTCGAAAGAGTTAATTGATTTTTACGAAATTTTGCCCACATGTTGAAATCCACCACCGCAAGAACCCTATTTAAAATGGACCCAATCAGATCATTTTAAGGGTAGTTTTTAGGGGTTGAAAAAAGTTTTTGAGCCCAAAAATGCCTAAAAAATTCTCAGAATCGTTTCAAAATTGAAATTTAACCCTTTAGTAGCAATTAAAAAGTGTTCCTAAAATTTTAATAAAATCGGCCCGACAGGACCGGATTTACAAATTTTATGAAAACACTAGTTTGCAGATAGTGAATTATTTGCTGAAAGGTGTATATATAATTTAGTTTAGAGGTTAGATTGATAATAATATTGCAACTGAGAAAAAAATGTTCTTTTAAGGGGTGTATTAAAGAGTCAAATTTTTCATTTTGCCCAAAAAACCAACTTAAGTTTGCATAATAAAGCCACACTGCCTATATTAGTAAATACACTATATTGTCGGCAGGGTTTTGGCACTGCGACTCGGGTTTTTTAATTATTTAGATTGGTAAAAGATGTTATATTTGATTAATAATTTAATCAATGAACACGTTTCTACCTATCACATTAAGTTTCCATGATTTTTTGAGATTTTTTTTGTATAAACAAAGTCCGGCCATGTTTCATTGCTGAATGTCCGATGTCTATATTTTATAAATGTTGAGCAGGTATAACAAAACCAATTTTAAGATTTGATGATATTGAAGAATGCGTCAATAATTAATAACAATTATTTTTGCAATATCGTACCTGCGCTGGTGCTCCTAGACTGGCCGACATAGCTGATTGTTGAGCTGCAGCAGCTGCCGCCGCCGCAGCCATACTTGCCGCACTCAGTGAGCCATAAGCCGCCGCTGGACTGTAATAGCTGCTCATCGACTGGCCCATTTGACTCGCCGCCATGCCTGTAACAAATAAATGTCGTACTTGTAAAACGGTGTCAAAGATTTCTTTAGGCTTTTAAATATTTTCTTTGTGTTATCCAAATTTGGTAACAATTCAATTGACATCTTATCCCAGGTACTTTAAATAAAAGTATATGAGATGATTTACACCACGATGTGAAACATGAAAACTCGTAGTTGAAATTAGATTGTAAGCATAAAATTATTTCACCCTCTCGTCTTTATTTTGGAGATATTGAGTTCACACGTTTTAAAGATGTTGGGTTCAGTTTTTATCGAAAAAAACAATACTATATGTCATACGAACTTTATCTTTTCTCTGTAATGGTTGAATAAAAAGAAAAGTCTTCTTCAAACTGCATAATTATTTGCCGAACTGCAATCTTGGCAAAACATGTATCTTTTTCACACTAAGAATTAAGAACAACATGCAAAGTTTAATTGTCAATAATTTATTAGTAAATGGATCCTACTTATATATTTATTTTAAGAAACAAAAATATAAAGAGGACACTCTGTATAAATATTTAAAAAGTTTTTTTCCAACATTATAAGAATTAGATAAATGAAACAGCGTTGTTGGTTTTTTAAATTGCATGATCGATTTCATAATTGTGTAATCTACAGGACAATTCACGTTTTAAGAATGACCTGTCGAGAAGTTTTAGTTGCAACGTGTTTTCTGAATAGAGTGTATCGTAGCTTACTCTGTGATTTTGATTTAAATTTTAGTCATTGTGTTTTCGAACTTCAAAAAAATATGTACGGTTTATTGGAGTTTCATAAATACGAAAATAAAAATAACTTTATGAATGTTGATTTTAAGTGGTTTTGTATTTTTTTCTTCAAAATTTTATGATTTAGTTTTCATTTGTACATTATTTTATAGTTTTGAAAAAACAAAACTTTTTACGATTGCAACTTACAAGGAGGAAGTGTGAATTTTTTTCGTCTTAAAAGAGCGCTGCACAAGTTGTTAAAGTCTACAGTCGATTGCAATTAAATGTAAGTTTTTGATTATTATTATTATGCAGAAAATTCTAATTAATAAATAAAAAGTTAGTGCTTAACAATTTGAGATAGGAAGTGCCACTGCAAACAAATGTTGTATTTTAGATAGATGTGACCTGGTATGCATTAAGCATTGAGATCCCACTGTACAATGAATTTAGTCACTATATTAATCCGGAAAAAAACATTACCAACGCTTTCCAATTCATATTAAATTTGATATCTTTTCGCTATCATTTAGCAAAAATTCCTGGCAATTGGGCGGCAGGACCATTCCAACTTTAAAAATATTCACATTTGACATATTATAACAAATAAAATAAAGTTTATGTTAACGCGCGCAGTAACGCGGGTAACGGGTAGTAACAAAAATGATATTTGCTATTTGTTTCCATGGTTAAATAATATGGTTTAACATGAAAAAATCAGTCAAATTATGCTTGTCAGCTATCTAAATAATTTCTTTTTGACAGATCTTTAGAACAACAGAACAGCTGATTTTTTTTATTTTCAAAATATTTCCGAAATGATAAAATTTAGAAAAAAAATTTTTTCAACACTTAGAACAATAAATATAATAAAAATCATTATGGAAAAGTATATCATTATATGAAAAAAATACATTTTTTTGTGGATGCGCCGATTTTCCCTAAAAACAATAGGGCTCTTCAAATTTGCATACCAAACATTCTCCTATTTGGTTTTAATCCGTTCATACATTTGACCTTTATCGTGCTCTCAGACTAACAGACACACAGAGTTTTTCTAAAAATATGTTTTTTTGGATTCAGGAAACATGAAAACGGTCTAAGCTATTGGCCATAATCGCCAAATAAACATTCGGACCAACAAGCGATTCAATGGCTTCGTTCACTCGATCAATATAATTAATTCATCAATTTACGAATAATTCACAAATTTACAACTAGTCTTGCATAACACAAACTGTAATATTTGTACGTTTGCGTCACGAGTCGGCAAACCGTTTCTCATTGGCCATAAAAGAGCTAAATAATATAAAAAAGGCCATCTAGACGTATATTCATTGCGATCAACGGGTTAAATTGTACAATCATTCATATTAATTCAGACACTGATGGGTTAAGAGGTTCAGACAAAAGCGTCTCTCTGATTACACGAACTGATTGACGTCTTCAACGACAGATGACGTGTTATGTGTCACAGTGAATGTGATTTGTTGCAAATTGAACTCTGCGCTAAAGGTTCCGTGTATAGAACATGCTCACTTATATAATAAGCGCGTATGTAATAATAATAATGTGTGAATAACAGGAACCGTCAGAAATATCTTTTACACAGTACACTCTACAGCCTGTCTTAGTGCGTCGCAGAAGCGTAGCGAGCCTTGGCGGGGCTCCGTATAAAAATTTTTTTGGGGGCCATTCCCCCGCTGAAGTAAATGACTTAAACGGGGAAATCCCGCAGCCCGCGATAACCGATGTAGGGTGTTGCCAACTTTTGAACGCATGCTTTACGCGGGAAAAAAAGAAATTGCTTTTTTTTGACTTTTGTCATTTCTGAAATAAAAAAAAAATGGGAAGTTTTTATTCATTTTTGCTTACGCACGTTGGGGACCCCCGTGGCCCGGGGGCCTTGTATAATTGAAACTGTAGATACGGTGGTAGCTACGCCCCTGGTGCGTCGGCAAAGTTCTCGTAATTTGCACTGTGCAATATTTATACGAACCCTTTTTGGAGTCTCCCCACTCTATCTTCGAGACTAGTAACATTATAAGATTAAAATTTTTCAGAGGAGTTAAAGTTATCAAAAAGTTGTAGTAGTACAATAAATGATATTTGATATATTAGCATATTTACTGACGTCCTCCTTTCCAACATTTCTTTTTAAATAAACTTGGCGAAATGTCATTGAAGCTTCAGTATTTTTTTATTTTTATTTATTTATTAGTGTATTTGCCATATGGCAACATACACTATTGGCGTCGGTCGGATGGCGGGACCTAGGGGTCGGACCAAAATTTCTCGACGTTTCATAACCTCCTAAACACTTTGGCACCATTTTTAAAAATGTTTATATATATATGTATATATATATATATATATATTATATATAATATATATATATATATATATATATTTATATATATATATATGTGTGTACGCGCGATAACTTTCGAAAGAGTTAATTGATTTCAACGAAATTTGGGCCACGTGTTGAAATCCATCACCGCAAGAGGCCTATTTAAAATGGGCCTAATCGGGCTATTTTAAGGGTAGTTTTTAGGGGTTGAAAACTGTTTTTGGGCCCCAAAATACCGAAAAAATTCTCCGAATCGTTTCAAAATTGAAATTTAACCCTTTGGTAGTGATTAAAAAGTGTCCCCACAATTTTAATAAAATCGGCCCGACAGGACCGGATTTACAAATTTTATGAAAACATTAGTTTGCAGATAGTGACTTATTTATTGAAGGGTGTATTTAATTCGGTGTAGACGTTAGATTGATAATAATATTACAATTAAGAAAAAAATGTTATTTTAAGGGGTGTATTAAGGGGTTAAATTTTTTATTTTGCCCAAAAACAAACTTAATTTCACATAATAAAAGTATAAAACCACACGGCCCTCTACAAGCAAATACACTATATTGTCGGCAGGGTTTTGGCACTGCGACCCGGGTTTTTTTAATAATTAGGTTCAGCACAGCTGTTCTTCCACCTTAACTATACAGTAACGTGTTTGACAATCAACACAATAAAAAAAATCTGAAATATAATAGAATTAAGAAATAAAATAATGCAATCATGCAACTTTTTAAAAATTAAAATGACAAAATAGAGATAAAATTAATATTTAAATTCAGTCTAAAACTCTGGAAGATAGGAATTCTGTACTTAAGACTGAATTAATAATGGAATTTTCATCTTTGATTCATTCATAAACTCTCGTTATTGTGAGGATTCGTGTTTAGCAGTAGCTAAAATAATTAGCTCTTACATGTAGTGAATTTAGGGTTGTATTTGCTTTATTATGAAGGATTAAAATGATGAATTGTGTGCACCGTAGAGTAATTGATAAGTCATTCCGCCGCGAAAGTGGAAAGATTCGGGTTTAAGTCCCGACGGTGACGTGTTTGAAAAATAAATTTTTCTAATATAGCATTACAACAATGAATGTTTCTTAACAATTATAACAGACGATAGCTATTATTACTGTTAAAAATGAATTTAGCTTGTACGTAGCTATAGCGTATGTATATTTACTAAAAATAAATAGAAACTATTTGTGACTGACCCGGTACGTGTAAATATTACACATTACTATGTGGGAATGTATGACTTGAAGTAACTGACATTGTCATAATGGAAAATCAAACGGCATTCAATACTTAACACCCTGCGCATACATCAGAGGCGGGACACGTCGCCATTTAACGAGTGCTCTTGCTAATTACATTTGTTTAGTAAATGTCAATGGTTGCGACACCTCAGTGGAATACATAGCTTTTTCCTTTTCAATTTGTTGTAACATTTTTCGATATCATTATTTTTATTAACAATTCTTGCTGGCGCTCGTTTTTAACATAATGTCACTTTCGTCATAATATATTATGTCATCACGTACTAGAAACATAACTTACTATTGTGATTCACAAGAACTTTCGTATAAAAAACGCTGATCATGCCTACAATTATAATTATGCTTAGTTGGATTGTAGACTATTTTAAAAACAGAAAATAATGTTCTTGAAAAACTTATGGTATTCTTTTTGATGTAGTTACTAGTGCCATAGACTTAGAGTTTTTAATTTTGATGAATTTGGCAAATCAATTTTTTATGTTATTACATGAGAAAAAACTGAGTTGGCATTATGTTTGATCATTATTCATTTTTTACGCCCACGGCTTGGACTATAAGTAGGTACTACCTAAGCAACATTGTTAACTATATCATTGATTTTAAGGAACTTTTAAAAAACTAAGAAATTTTCAAATTATGAATAATTTGTTTAAAAAATATCTCTAATTAATGCAATCTATGATGAATATTGATAAGAATTTGTATTTATTTATGTTGACACTATGCAAAGAACTTAGTAATCAGTTTTAAAAATTTAAGAATTTTGTATTAAAATATGCATTTTTAGTAATTATTATTTTGAGATGGTTGTCAAAACACAGTTTAAACTATAAATTGTGCATGCATATTAAGATGACACAATAAACAAATACCAAAAAATAACTAACGATAAATTTATGAATCATAGCCCCATATATTTTTGTTTGAATGAAAGGTATTGAGCCAATATTGCCGCGGGTTTTATTTTCATCATTATAATAATATAATTACATATTGTGTTTGATATCAATGACACTTGTATAGTTTGCAACTGTGTCAACACTGTCGCCATACGGTGTAGTTGATGACACATAATATACAATGTGGTCCAAAAAATAAAATTACATAGAAACACACTAAAAGTAACATTTGAAGTACAAATACAAAGTGTTAGAGGGAACAGTCTAAAACAGACAAAATTAAGGGATTGTTTCAATCATGTTTTGTTTTGATTTTTTACACAGTGTTTATTTTTGTAAAAAATACAAAACTTAGTATATTTAACATAATCGTCTGAATATACATATTATGTAATAATATAACTTTTGGCTGAATTAAAAAAATTTAAATTAAATAATCAGTTTGATCAGACCAAAATTTGTTTTAATGTTGATTACACCTTCATTACATTACAACTATGGATTAAAAAAATTTGTTTTAATCATTTCAGAAGTACTACAAAAAATTCTTAATTTTAGTAGTGCATTTGCCATATTGGCGTCGGTCGGATGGCGGGACCAAAATTTCTTAACGTTTCACATCATTCTGAACAGCTTGGCGTTTTTTAAAGAAACAGCCTGTATATCTAATATTTTTCTTTTTTTTAGTAAAACGAATTTTGTTATAAGGTTTTTTGTCCTCTTTTTCTTATCATTTCGTTTTTCTTGTCATCTCGTAATGTGTTTATGTATGTAAACACATTACTGTCCCTCTAAAACGAGATGATAAGAAAAAGAGGACAAAAAACCTTATTCTACCGTTAGAAATAGTAAATACTTATAACTCATTATTGAGTATTATGATTTTAAAAATTAGTTGATATGCGGTTAAAGCTTACTATAAGTTTAGCGAAAATTATGAGTGTATAAAATTTTAATTATAAAAAAAATGTGTTATTATATCAGTTAGCTGTTTTAAGGATCAATCGTTTCTGCCTAACGTCTGTCAGCGACCTTTCTTTTATTATCTATCATATTTTGCTATTCTACATCTTTAGTGCTGGGAAATAATATATTTAAAGAAAATATCAATATTAACAACGTCGAAAATAAAATTATCTAACATTTTGAACATTTGTTTTTAAGTATCATTTTATATCACATTACTAATATTTTAGATAAAACCATAAAATTGTTTTACGATATAATTTAAGGTTTCAATTTTTACAATCGATATTTTTATCAATTACATTTTACTAAAAAAGGTCAAATAATTCACTCGTTTTGCCTGTTAGTCATGCTAAATTCGTTAGTCGTTCAGGAATAAGTAATACATTCTAAGAAGATAATACAAAATCAACATCTCTTAGGGTAAAGACAAGTATTATTAAAAAAAAATTATAATGAGCTTCACCCTCATAAGCTCGCATAAGAAGTTTAACTTCTTTAGTTTTTAATATTATTCCCAAGTTTATTTTTTTTATGTCAAACTAATTACTAATATTTACACATTCCGCATAAACTTCTGTTCTTGTCAGTTTCATGTAATTTAGGAGACAAACTAATTTCCCCTTTATGTGGCAGTTCTACTTCCCGTCGATTTCTTACTTTTTTCAAATAGATGCGTCGTTAAAGAAGTTAAACTTCAAAGATTCAGCCAATTGGGCGACAGGACCATTCCAACTTCAAAAATATTTTTAAGTTAGTACATGAATATACTAGCAGCTAAAAGGTAAAACCTTGAATATGTTCGTAATGTATCTTATTTACATCCAAAAACATTCTCACGACAGAATCATAACCGCCAAAAAAGTCAACCTTTGATTATAACGTTTAGAATAGAAGGTTGAGTATATGGGCTATCATTAGGATGTCTCATCATTTCGATAGTCAGTATTGGAATTATTCGGAATTATTAACATTGTTGTTTCGGCGTTCATAATACAACGAACACGTATTGTTAGAAACATGCATATGTAAGTTTCTTTGACATTAAGCAGCTAGCCTGTCAATACTGCTATAATGTATTGACTGATAGACATTGCTGACGACTGACGAATCGGACCCGGCCGGGGTGGTCCGGTTAGCTCGTGTCTCGATTTAATGAAGCTATTCATCCAACGAATGGATTATTTTACAGTACGTAACCAACCTTGATTGCGGTTAACCTTTTAGAGGACGCAATGATCATCCAGTAGTTCATTTTTCGTTCCAATGGAAAGAAAATATATTCCTAATCCAGTGTTTTTGGATAGGCAATTCTATTACACGACTTTTCCAAATTAGAAAGAAGGAATTGACAAAAAATATCAACTTAGGTTAGAAATTTCTTGTCAAATTTGGAGTTTTATACATTTTTAGAACTATTTATAAAAAATTAGAACAAGATTGTCTCTGATGAAAACATTAGCATATAAATAACATTTTTGTAATAAAATTAGTCATTTAAGTTGTATTATGTAGGTAGTTAATATAGGCACAGAAAATATAAAACATAAAACTATTGAAAATGGCGGGCCTAAAAATTGTCGAACATGTTAGACACACTAAAAAGCACAGAAAACGAACGAAAAATATTTACTTCACAAAACTGGAAATGGGGACTTTTTTATTTAAATAATTAAGCAGAAAGGACGTCCGGATTTATACTAGCTAAAAATGTACCAATTTGATAAAACAATGCTTCAGTAAGCTAGCTTCCTATTTGGGAAACTTAATTCGTAAAATAGCGAATGTACATGAATTATGTAAACTTTAAAATATCTATCTAAGTAGATATTTCATTCTTTTTACATTGTATTTTTAATTACAATCTTTTTTCCGCACGTGTCTATGCATTAAAGTTCGAACAATCATTCTAAGTAATTTAACTAAATGTAAATAAGAAATTCAATTTATTTATTTAATTGAAAGAGAAACGTAACAGCAGAAGTATTTGAGTTAATTAATATTTTAGTAGTGGAACGATAATATTATTTTAAGCGCGAAGTGACGTGGACTTTAATCCGCTTGACAGTTGGTGTGTTTCAAACTACACCCACCAGGTGTCTGTGTCGGTAGTTTTAACTATATGTAAGCCTATGTGTAATTTAACATGTCCAGAGTAAAGAATTTTATAGGAGTGTGTCGAAAAAAATTAATGAAGTCACTATTTATACCTACATCTTATATGGGTAAGGCTTTCAGTCAAATTATTCTGAGAAAAAGTTGTAAACTTATTTTTGAATCAGTCTGCCAATATTTTCTGAACACAAACATGCGAATTGGGTATTTTTAAGACTAAATAACGTTGAGGGTATCGATATATTAAAATTTTACTGATTATTTATAGAAGTGACAAAGAAATAAAGGCTTAAATTTAAAGCCACTAACTAAAGGAAGTTTTGGTCCAATAGATCAACAGAGATAAGAAAATTATGTTCCTAACCCCTTTATATGGTAAACGGTGTACGAATTATGCAATGTGTTTAGTATATACGTACAAGTTATTATAATTGAATCTAGCATATTAAGATAGGAAACCATATTATAATTTAGGCTCTGTTGATGACAGCTCATATTATTTAATTATTGTTTGCACCAGAGATCGGCTATGTTTGTGAAATATGTGATCTTAAATACTTTATCAATGAATATCTTAAAACGGAAAGGACCGTATGGAGTACAGACACTAAATATTACAAACGTGGTCACAGTACACAAAACACTTTTTTGTCGACGTATGTTTAGCTAACTATTTAGCATCATCAAAACTCTTTAATCATTTCTTGGTGATGCTGGCATGGTTAGAAAAACGTGTGTAGAGAAAAAAGTGTTAGTGCTTTAACATTATATATAAAGTAAAAAGCTGTGAAATGAGGTCCATCGCTTCACAGAGTAAATAGTGGTCGGTAAAATGTTTACTAAGAATCGATAGCGAAAAAAAAACCCGGGTCGCAGTGCCAAAACCCTGCCGACAATATAGTGTATTTGCTTATACAGGCAGTGTGGCTTTATTATGCGAACTTAAGTTGGTTTTTGGGCAAAATAAAAAATTTTACTCCTTAATACACCCCTTAAAATAACATTTTTTTTCTTAATTGCAATATTATTATCAATCGAACCTCTATACCAAGTTATATACACCTTTCAGTAAATAATTCACTATCTGCAAACTAGTCTTTCTTAAAATTTTTAAATCCGGTCCTGTAAGGTCGATTTTATTAAAATTTTAGGGACACATTTTAATTACTGCCAGAGAGTTAAATTTCATTTTTGAAACGATTCGGAGAATTTTTTCGGTATTTTGGAGCCCAAAAATATTTTTCAACCCCTAAAAACTACCCTTAAAATGGCCCGATTACGCCCATTTTAAATAGGCTTCTTGCGGTGATGGATTTCAACACGTGGGCCAAATTTGATTAAAATCAATTAACTCTTTCGAAAGTTATAGCCCGCACACATATATATATATATACGTATATATATATATATACGTATATATATATATATATAAACATTTTTAAAAATGGTGCCAAAGTGTTTAGGAGGTTATGAAACGTCGAGAAATTTTGGTCCGACCCCTAGGTCCCGCCATCCGACCGACGCCAATAGTGTATGTTGCCATATGGCAAATACACTAAAAAGAATGTACGAGTATATTGTGGTATTTCCAACCACTTAGAATTTGACAATTTTAAACATTTTTCTGTCACGAAATTTCAACAAAATTTTCCATAATGCTGTAGTAGGTTCAATATCGCACACATTTATAAAATTAGCTGTCTGATTGGTTTCTAGACTAGAGTTGGGTAACTCAGATCTGAACCAGTTCAAAGAGCCGACTCCGACAGAAGATCCGTGAGAGCCGACTCACTTTTTTTTGAGCCGAACGGATTAACGGATCTGCATAACTCAGTGAAATACTTAACACACAGAAGCACATTTTACACTTACGTATCAGTTCTTGCTTTGATGCATCTGTCAGCTCAAATGACTCATGCATCACATGTTTGACTATGCATTCTTGATTCTATACAGGTCGTGATATGATTGACTGAACTAGGTAACTCAGTGGCAGACTGCAGTAACATATTCAGAACTCGGCTCTTTTTGAACCGGTTCAGTGAGCCGGCTCACATACGGGATCCAGATGCAAAGACGCAGATCACTAAACAGACCCGTTTTCCCATCTCTATTCTAGACCTTAAGTTTAACACTGAAAAAAAAAACTCATCCAAATCGGTACATTTTTGCAGAAGTTATTCCGAATGAAAGAAAATTCCAGGCGAAAACCACTGTTCTAGAATAAAATTTTTCAACCCTATCAGAGGACAGTATGGTCCAGTGGTTAGCGTGCTGGCTTCTTGATCGGACTGTCGTGAGTTCGAATTATGTTTCTGCTCATGGATGTTTTGTGATGTCGTTTAGTTTTAAGTGATTATGTTATTTGATGTAATTCAGGCTCCAATAACCTAAGTTGTCGAGCGTCTATAATCTCCAATAAATAAATAAATCAATTCCATCCCAATACTTCCATCTTACGGAATGAATGAACTACGCTCTACTACTAGCTTCCTGCCTCTTACGCTGTGATGATAGTACTACAATTTAGAATGTGACCTTACTAGAACACTATAAATCGATTTTCCATTTCCGTACAGAACATAGAAGTCAAACAACAAATTGGGTAACTAATTCCTGAAATAAAAATTTTAACTATGTACATTTTTTACTCGATTTGTCATATTCAGAAATATTTTGGGAAATACTCAACTCACAGTACACTGCATAGTTATCAAACACGTTATAACAATTTGCTTTTACTCCCTAAACCAAACCTAAGTCTGTATTGCAATAGCCCAGAATATTCAACTTTAAAATTTCATTTCCTGCTGAAAACTACTGCCCTTCCCTAAATTTAAAAGAGAGCTGAAAACTTGAAATCCGGTTTATATTCAGTTAATGAATTTTATTCGGTTAATTATAATTATTAAAACTACTTTTGTTGACGAATCCTACTTAACTGTTGTATCGGGGAATAAATACATTCTATTCTATAGAATAACTCAGCAGAATGAAAAAATCTGTTGTTACTTTCTTCTTTAATTCTTTACTCTAAAGCACAAAATATGAATAAAAAGAGTGCATTGAAACTAATGTCTACATTATATTATGGTTTACAGGCCATTAGCATTATGTTAATGACTTGAAGCGGTTCGAAGCATTGAGACAAGCAAAGCTTAACATCCACCTAGCGATGACATGCCGGCTTCAACCCCGTTACATCGTGCTGATACATCGTCGTGCCGCACGAAATGTATCATGCAGATTAGTTTTTCAAAAACAAACTTATAAGAATATTCAAAAACACTTTTTATATTTTATTGAAAAAAAATATTTTAATTTATCACATTAAAAACTAGTTTATTTTCTATTGCCATGACGGCGAAATATTTTTTCAATTGAACTTCAAATTGCGTCTTCAGGAATTAAGTATTCGGAATACAGAATAATAATTATGCTATGTACGTATATTGCTATTTTAGTGGTAAAAAATATCCTATTGAAAATTTATGAGCCTGAGAATAGTCGAGTTCGTAAGGATGTCGTTTAATAGATTCCAACTAAGTACGTTTGGTATGTGTTTACGAATTTATTGTATTGACGTATTCTAAACTGTTGTCAGTATTCTAGAATAAATATCTTTCTATGGCGGTTTCATACGTGGTCTATTACAAAGTTTAAGGTTACCAACAGCTAGGGCTAGTTTGACCAAGCATCGATTTATATTTTCAATTAATTGTTTTTTTAGTAGTGCAGTGGAAGCTAAATTGACACTTTTTCCAGTTTTTGGATGATTAGAAACTAAGAACTGAGTACTCAAAGTCTACAATCTCTCAATTCGTAAGTTTTGGTCTGAGAACTACTAATAAAAATATTAATTATCTTTTCAGTTTATTATAAAATATATCAATAAATTGGTTACGTGAGTTGGTATTTGGCACAGATATTCCTCCTTTGCAGTTTCATCAAGACATTTAGAAATGTCTCAGTTTCTTTTGTTTACTCTTATCTTGTCGTTTTGATACACAATATAATGTACATATTTGAGTTCACGTCATTTAAACATTTTTCTTGCGTGTAGCTATTTTGTTATTTTATTGTCCTAATTAATCAACTTCATACCTGTACGAGTTTTTATTGTGTTCAAAAATACGCAGGTAGACTAACTAGACAGGCCCGGACAAAACAAAGTACGAATCAGCTGATAAGGGATTCCCATAAGAATATCGTTAATTTTATTATATTACAGTAGACAGGAGTTGTTGGTGAAAGAGCGCTAACTTGAGGAGGTCTCTTCTTAGTTTGAGTCAAATAGACTAAAAAAAAAACTTACTGCGGTTTCATGATGATTAAAAACAAAAAGACGCAACAGAGAAAGGACTAGAAGAGTTGATTTAATTAGCAAAAACGAAAGAATACTGTATATACAAAATAATTAATGACGATCCTCTACCCGGTGGATATTAAAATTAACAACGCTGTTAAAATCCTGTATCACTTTATTAGAAAATGACTAAAAAATTAATTGCACTGTAAATTTTTGTATTGGCCATGCAGAACAAGTGTCATACATATTTTAAATACGTTTTAGTAAGGTCATCAGCGTCTAAAGTGAACTGTTAGACTTAAAACCGTTGTGCTATTTACTGATTTACATTTACTATTTTTATGAACGACCGGAGTTATTTTGCGCACGGGTTACTACAAATATAAATTCGGACCTGTAACAAGCGCATGCGTGTTAAAGAATTGCGATTAGCGAGTGATTGTTTGACAAATTGATGGTGGATATTAATTAGAGTCCAACGACATTCTGATGTAATTAACTAATATCACAATCAGATATCTATCTGACTACACCTATTTGCTGTATAATGTATTAAATATTAGCCACAACTATAATCTAATGATATAAATTTAAAACTGTTGTCACACCACTGACATGGCTTTTTGGGTGCAGTGGCAGCGCATAATAATTTATTTTATAAATATCGTCATTTTTTTGGAAGACAATCATAGACAAAATTTTGTTCCTTGCCGCATATACTTAAAGATAGGGAAGAACCTCGAATGAACCCAAAACTTTTACCACGATCCAGTTTGTTATGCACCAGCACAATGCCTATAGTCCATACTGACATAGAGGATATTAGGACGCTTTCGTATTCCAAGTATAGTTATAGTTGCGATGAAATATATCAATTTCATTGGTTAGTTGTCAAAAATGGGCGGAAATTATGTTAAAATTTTTGTAAATATGAGTGCTCTGGTGGTAACTCGGAAATTAGTGGCGAAATATAATCATAGTAATTTTTTTTAATAAAACCTGTAAGATTTTAATAGTTAATGCCTAATAAATGCAAATTTCATATTAGTAATTGCGTTTCTTTTTGGATCTTCCGCCACTGAAGCTTTGTCTTCAAAACATTTTAACAATTAATGCCTAATATTTTTATTTTCAAATTTTTAATTTCATTTTTTTTTATATTTAATCAATGCTCTCCCCTGTGCAGAATTAAAATCATTGTAGCTTTTTATATATCTAGTCGACTGATTTGGAATTCAGAATAAATCACCGAGTAGGTCATATTTTACAAAATACGTCCATAGCATCCGTATAAGAAATATTTTGTACAATTTGTCATAACGGTAGAAAAAAGATAACATACGTAAGTACACTTGGAGAGTAGCCATTCCACTCTTCGGTATACTATCTGAAAAATATTCCGAAGAATTAGAAGCAACATTAGAAATGCTTTTATGAAACCTAAATATTATATTAGTAAATTGTTTACTACGATAAGACTAAAATTAAAAGACTAAATTAATAAAGAGTAGAATAGCTAAATAGTTTGCTAGCATTGTTAATAAACATCCACTGTTACAATGCTATATTAGAAAATATTATTTTCAAACAACTGTCACCGTCGGAATTTAAACCCGGATGTTTCTACTCTCGCGGCGGAATAAGTTATCAGTTACTCTATGGTGCCATATCTCAACAGTTAATCTTTCATAATAAACCTTTTACAAAATATTTTTTTATTCATAAAAATTAATATAAACATTTTAATTAATAATATGAATACAGCAAATCATTTTGATAATAATAGTAAATATTTTATTTTTTTAAAACAAATATAGGCTCGTATATCATTATCGATTTATAAATATATGTAATTATCTAAACCATTATGGTAACGCTGTTACGCTACTGATCGGGTCTCTATGTGTGAGCAGCTGTATACATTTGCATTGGTATAACATATCTATGGTGTTGTGTACGATACATTCCGGTACCCGCGGGAGCTCACCACCCGTCGGGCAGTGGCTCACCATGCGCCCCTCCTGAACACACCCGCACCACCCCGGACGATTAGCACGACATTACGCCCAGCGAGGACATTGCCGAATTAACACCGGACACTACATATCACAAATTACTGCCACTTAGGATGTTGCTATTACCACAGGTGTACAATAGTTTCATAACTAAGACACACTACAAATCTGTGATCACAAGGTAAAAATAGTAGCTTATGTAGTATTTAATTGTAATGCACCGAGCTGGGTAGAGTAGTGGTGACAGCACTAGACTCGCATTCGGGAAGTACCGGGTTCGAATCCCGGCGGGGGCAGATGTGGCTGGGACTTTTTCCTACTGCCTCTCGCCGAGTAACGGTAATTCCTGTACCGGCCATCTTGATTGAGGTTTTCCTTGGTTTCCCTCAATTAATTCCAGATAAATATCGAAATGGTTCCTTACTCAAGGCCATGGCCGATTACCTATCAAACTCCCAGTTCAAAAATTACCTAGCCTATCCTAATTTCCTATAATTCCTTCATTCGGACGTTTAACGCATTATTATTATTATAGTATTTAATTGTAATGCAATTTTTATGTGCGAGTTACGACATTTAGAAAAAACAAGCATCAGTGAGTTTTAACAGTCACACGAGCCAAAAAACCGTTACATTCGAAGTACATACTACATTTTTGCATATACTCCAATAAAATAGCTACTTTTCACTTCATTTTCAAAATTTTTGACACCTCTTATTTTTGAATGTCACTTTTAATAGTAGATTATAAGAAAAACGACTAACAGACAAACAGTGATTTAATTAGGATGAGATGACGTACAAGATTGAAGTAAGTAATTACTCAAAATTATTTTGATTTAATACATAAACGGTACGTAAGGGAAAAGATTAATGACTTGGTAATAAGCGAAGCAAATTCTGAGCATTCAATTATGTTTTTTCAACATTTATTTTGAATGGTTGCCCAATAGGCATCCACTGTAGATATTCAGTTTGGAATTGAGGATGATTCCAGATGAAGTACCCCATATAACAAACTATATATTTTAATATGCGTGAACTAAAAGATTAGTTCTTTCCAATATAGGTGTTGGCTTCAGTTCAGAATATTGATTTAAGCAAGATCTATATTATTATCAGCTGACATACGAAGTATATTAATAAGTAGAAAAGGTAACGCAACGCTATTCTGAACCAAAGTTTAGATATGTTACGCGGAATCTTTTCATATGTCTACTGAATAACAAACCGACCGTTAAATAAAACACATACTATACGTTTACAGTCAGGGAAGGACTCCAAAAATACCAACCTTTTTTACAAATAAAAAAAGACTACATATGAACTTAATGATGATAATCTAAAAGCTATTTCAAAGGACGTTTTTTTTAAATTTAATTTTTTAGTTTTCTCAAAATCTACTGGGCTGAATCGATTCAAATTTTCAGGAAATGTAAGTTTAGTGAAACCTTTTCGAAGGCGTTCCGATCATCATGAATATAGTCAGAATAGCTTCCTAAGATCTTAAAACGTCGAGATCTGATGAAGACTTGATATACGAAAAACTTCCCAATTTTTGAAAATAGCGGGAAGTTAAAAATCAGTTCATCTCTGTTCCTAACACCATTCAATAGAGGCTCTTTAAAACAGTCTCTCGTTATCATATTTCGAATTGAAAAGAGCTGAAGATGTTATAATAAGATAATAGCGGCCTGTCAACGTGTACCTTTCTACAGGCGCACCTATATATTATTTTATAATACTTAAGCACAATAGTCGATATTAACGAATTATGTTGTTGAATCTGCACAGATCCTATTTCAAGAAAAGCCATGCAGCGTTTGTTCCTTTATCTTATAAAATCGAAACTGTTATTTTTTTACCTGGCGTGAAATTAAAAGAAAACATGTCATGGCATTGAATGACGCGATTGTCTAGATGACAGCTCGGTTGTTTGATCTTTAGATATAGGTTATGTCTTGCCGAATTTCGTTATTACAGTATTTGCTCTCATTTAGGTAGTGAGTTGATTGAATTTTTCGATTGTATTGAATTGAAATCTAGAGGTACTAACGGTTTTGTGAACGGCTAGACAATTTTATTTATGTAAATTAATCTTTGATTTTATAGGTGCCAATCGATTTAATCAAGTATACTTATAACTTATGAAAGTTCTCATGTGGTTACAGAAAAATAGAAAATATGTTTATTGATTCATGTTTAAGTTTCAGAGAAAAAAGATTCTAAGGTAAAGAGAGGTCATTCGAAACGAACAAGTGTAGTTCTTTTTAAAAATAAAGGCTAATGAATTAACGACATTAATGATGAGTTCATAAAATATTTAATACGTTAAAAAAATTGCGTAAAATTAAAAATTCCAAACTATGAACGAAATATTGAAGTGTAAACTTCCAAAATCGAACCTTTATGTAGCGTGTATTATTATAGTAAAAAAAATTATCTTACAATGAATTTACTAGTTTTATTTCAGTGGCACGCTGAGTGTCCAGTATTTGAATTACCGGTTTTGTGGCACACCAGTACATTTGGGTTTCCGACCGCTGATATACATTGTAAGATAATGGCAAATATAGATGTAGCGGCCATAAGTTGTTCATCTATTCACTTACACGGAAAAAAGATTGGTTAACTAAAATATATATACATATTTATTTGACGTTTATCGGAGCAAGCAAATTTTAACGGTAGCAACTGAAGTTATTATAAGTTCAATTAGAAGTTAATTATTTTGTTGAAATATGAATTAAAGAGTGTATTCGATCATATGTTATGAAAATTTATTTCATTATATTTAAATAGATTGTTGTTGAATTATTATCAGTGCATTTATGTGATTTTATAAAGTTCCTATAATATTTGCAGAACGCTCAGATAGTTACGCTAATTGTTGAAAGAAAATGCTTTCTTATTAGGTGTATTTGCCATATGGCAACATACACTATTGGCGTTGGTCGGATGGCGGGACCTAGGGGTCGGACCAAAATTTCTCGACGTTTCATAGCCTTCTAAACACTTTGGCACCATTTTTAAAAATGTTTATATATATATGTGTATATATATATATATATATATATATATATATATATATATATATATATATATATATATATATATATATATATATATATATATATATATATATATATATATATATATATATATGTGTGTGTGTGTGTGTGTGTGTGTGTGTGTGTGTGTGTGCGCTATAACTTTCGAAAGAGTTAATTGATTTTTACGAAATTTTGCTCACGTGTTGAAATCCACCACCGCAAGAACCCTATTTAAAATGGGCCCAATCGGACCATTTTAAGGGTAGTTTTTAGGGGTTGAAAAGAGTTTTTGGGCCCAAAAATACCTAAAAAATTCTCAGAATCGTTTCAAAATGGAAATTTAACCCTTTAATAGCAATTAAAAAGTGCTCCTAAAATTTTAATAAAATCAGCCCGACAGGACCGGATTTACAAATTTTATGAAAACACTAGTTTGCAGATAGTGAATTATTTGCTGAAAGGTGTATATAATTTAGTATAGAGCTTCGATTGATAATAATATTGCAACTGAGAAAAAATGTTCTTTTAAGGGGCGTATTAAGGAGTCAAATTTTTTATTTTGCCCAAAAAACCAACTTAAGTTCGCATAATAAAGCCACACTGCCTATATTAGCAAATACACTATATTGTCGGCAGGGTTTTGGCACTGCGACCCGGGTTTTTTATTATTTTACACCGATCAAGGATTTTCTGAAGTGAAAAAAAACAAAGTTTATTTTTACGGAATGCATAAAAATAGTTCAAATTTGAAGACATATAATCTGGAATTATTTCATTGAATGTGGGCGTGGTATATAGATTATTAATGTGTTCAAATGAAATTACAGTACTATATACCTAATTAATAATTATTTTTATCTAAATAACAAAGGGCCATTGCGTTGATGAAACAATGTGAATCCGCGGTAAAATTTCTAAGATCACTTGATACATTTATAATTAATTTAACCTTCAGATAATCTGTTCCATAAGCAATACTTCCAATAAAATGAAGTAGTCAAATATATTATAAAACATAATTCAAAGTCATCGTATCGTTGCGAATTCTTTCGTTCAATATTCGTTTGCTTTTAATATTCGGATAAAACTAAAACAAGTTTGATTTATTAGCTAGTTATGTGTCATCGTTTGTACGTAAATAGCCGAACCGCTGCGGCTGAACTAGAATGTTTATTATGTATATTAACGTACATTGTATTGCTGGCATTATGTACGAATATAATATAACTAAATGTTATAAATGCCCGTGACATGCTGAAATAAAGAGTTTGGACATGTCGTATGCAAACTAAACGGATATTTTATACCATGTGTTTTATTTATAAATTGGACGGGCGAGAGTACTATAGATCCCGATTCGAAAGGTAGCCGATTCCGACACATGATGCCTTCGGCTTCGCCTCGGACATCATGTTATTCGCAGTGCAGGAATTTCAAATTTCTGGCCGTATGGTGTATACTATTTTTCTTCATACCATGCCGAAAGTACGCACTTTCGTATCAAAGTGCATGAGAAAACTGACGGAATGCGAGTAATTCCAGTAGTGCACAATGTTAAGCTTTCTGCTTTAAAATCGGAGCAGAAAGTACTTTCGACATGGTATGAAGAAAATAATATATGCCCAGTATAACTACGCTATGAAGTTTCATGTTTTAATGTTTACTACGAGGGAATGCTGTATTTCTCTGAGCTGTATACAACTGCGTCAAACTGAACGAAATCCATTCATTACCACTGAGTTCGATGATAATTTTCTTTAAATGATGTTTATAACTAAAAAAACGATAAAGAGAACCAAACAGCAGATCGATACAGCTTTCGTAGTTACCTTACTGGAGCGAAGCTGACCCCGTTGAAATATTATACAGCTTAGCAGCTTATCAACCAACGAATTGTTAGGTATCTGTTTGAAATAATGATCTCCACATAATATATTGCGCACTAGCTCCACAGGTATAATCCGAGTGAATTTGTGCTGTGCTACCACTAACAAAGCTAACAAGTTATCAGCAGTAAGAGACACTGTTTTAAAGTGATAATTCTTCACTGTTAAGCTGTGAAATATTAAACAAGCAGAGAATGCGACTCCAATAATTGTGTTGTGCTCAGGAGACAATAGACGTTGTGTTGAGTCATCGTCTTTAGTTTTATTTACGCATGAACGCACTCTTGCGCCAAAAGTTCCAAAAAAAAAGTTGATAAATAATTTTTTTCTCAGTTTAAATATTGTCATCAATCCAACATCTGCACCAAATTAAAATCATCCCTCAGTAAGTAAATTCGTATACCTACGCAACCAAGTGTTTTTTTTTTATGAAATTTGCAAGTTCGGTCTTGTGGGCCGATTTTATAAAAAAATTGAGAGTATCTTTTAATTGAAAGGGTCAGATTTCAATTTCGAAACAATTCTGTGATTTTTTTCGGTATATTTGGACCCGAAAATTGTTTTCAGCCGCTAAAAACCACCCTTTAAATGACCCGATTGGGACCATTTTAAAAAAACCCGGGTCGCAGTGCCAAAACCCTGCCGACAATATAGTGTATTTGCTAATACAGGTATTGTGGCTTTATTAAATGAAATTAAGTTTGTTTTTGGACAAAATAAAAAAAAATGAACCCATTAATACACCCCTTACAATAATAATTTTATTAGTTGAAATATTGTTATCAATCCAACATCTGCACCAAATTAAATACGACCTTCAGTAAGTAAATTCGTATACGCAAACTAGTGTTTTCATAAAATTTGTAACTCCGGTCCTGTCGGGCCGATTTGCTTATAATTTTGGGAGCACTTTTTAATTGCTACTAAAGGGTTAAATTGAGAATTTTTTCGGTATTTTTTGGCCCAAAAACTTTTTTCAACCCCTAAAAACTACCCTTAAAATGACCCGATCGGGCCCATTTTAAATAGGCTTCGTGCGGTGATGGGATCCAACATGTATGCCAAATTTCGTTAAAATGAATTAACTCCTTCGAAAGTTATTGCCCGCACATATATATATATATATACGTATATAAATATATATATATATACGTATATAAATATATATATATATATATATATATATATATATATATATATATATATATATATAACATTTTTAAAAATGGTGCCAAAGTGTTTAGGAGGTTATGAAACGTCGAGAAATTTTGGTCCGACCCCTAGGTCCCGCCATCCGACCGACGCCAATAGTGTATGTTGCCATATGGCAAATACACTAATAAGCTTTGTGCGGTGATGAATTTCGACATGCGAACCAAATTTTATTTAAATCAAGTTATCGTGCTAGTATATAAACATTTCCAAAAATGGTGCCAAATTGTTGAATAGGCTATGAAACGTCGAGAAATTTTGATCCGACCCCTAGGTCCCGCCATCCAACCGACGCCAATATTGTATGTGCCATATGTGGCAAATACTCAAACTTGCGTAAGATTTTCAAAAGTGTGTAATTTTAGCCTGTGGTCATAGCCTAATTATTTGTCATATAACTTTCTACTCATACACATGTAGTAAAGCGTATACAATATATTACTACGCTATACAGTATACATATGGTGATATAATTTATAATCATTTGTAATAATACACAAACATAATTTAGACACAAAGCGGTGTGACATGTACTAATGTTTATTGGGTAGCGTGGCGAATGTGAGTGTATGGTCGTAGTGTGCCGTGGTGTGTTAGAAACGTATATTATGTGTATTGCGCGCGTACTGGGCGGCGGCAAACACCGCAAAATATAGGTACGGCACCGGTGTCCACTAGAACGTCGTCGCAACAAACACCGCATGTCCGTTTGTAATTACTCGCTGTATTTGAGGCGCCTCAGAAAATTTACTAATGGCCAGTGACCAGAAGTACCTTCACCTTTCTTTTCGACCGTTTCCCAAAAATATCAACAATGAATCTGATCAAGGACGTCGTATGTAGTTGGATTCAGATCCCGTTATTTCGGACAGAAATATGACAATAAAAAGACTGAATCTAAGGAAGGAACTCAAAAAAACTGCAGGTCATATAATATATGAAAATTCCAGCCAATAGGGAATATGCATTTGGATTAAATTGAATTGATTTTTTTCCCTGAATCCATATTGTCCTGAAATTATATCTGAACCATTATTTCCTTATTTAGTTTGTTTTTAATTGCATAAAATATTAATTAAAAAATGCAAAATATGCGACGGAAATTCGAATTTGCGAAACGCATCACCATTGGTCGTGACGTCAAATTCCACATCGGATTTATAGGCGTCGCTGTTTATATGATTACTGAATGATAAATTGTTTTATTTGTGCTTCTGTAGTGTTTTTCATTAGTGTGCAATTTATAGTAGCATTAAATCATTTAGATCGATGACTGAAAGTGGCTTTGTCTAAGCACAATCTGATAATTTACCAAAAATAGATGCATTTATGATGACAGCATATTTTGCATCAAATATCTATAAAATGGTTTTTTAGCTTTATCCATGGCGTGAATAGCTTTTAAAACTGAAAATTTCTATAAAAGAACCAAAAGTATCTGTCAATCTGTCAAACTTATAGTCAACAAAACTGGTCGTGGATTTTGACGTCATTCAAGGCCCGCGAAAAATGGCGGCGTTCAAACAGATCAAATTTAAGCGATGTTTTAAATATTATTTAAAAAAATTTTTCGAGCATTTCCAACAGTATTTATATTTTTACTATTTTATAACGATGTAAAAAGTGAATTAAAAATATAAAAAAAATACATGCATATTCCCTATTGGGCGACAGGACCATTCCAACTTTTAAAGGTTTTCACATTTGACATAATATTATTTTTAGTTTTCTGAATATACATTGTTCCAAATTTACGAAAACTTTTTTGTTGATCTTGTTTGCGTTTTAGCACAAAAACGGTATTTGGAATAAAGAAGGATTACCTATTGTAAGGTACGATGTATACGCAAGGACGTTAAAAACACAATGCGACAAGGTCATCTTTCGCGTCTGCAATTTGATGTTCACAGTGCGTGTGTAAAGTGCCCTCCATCTTAACTTTTGAGCGAATTGAATTAGAGTTCGGACAAACTCGAGGTAAAATTTTATCACATAAAATATATTTTGAAGATAAATTTGTTTTTGTACATTCAACTCAAAAATTTTAGTTAATACGTCTTGATGCATCTCGTTTGAAATGTATTTTAAGTTTCTACACTCTCGTTAAAAAAATTGACAATTAAATTGTCCGTTATTTTGTTAAATTACATTTAAAACAGAATAAAATAATGGAGAGTCGAGCATTAAGTAAAAGAAAATAAAATTGTATAAACTATACGACCACGTCAATTATGAAATTATTTTTTCTATTGTGATTTGTCATTAAAACATAACGAATATCTATTTTTTTATAAAATCATTCATTTCAATATATTTTAAAAATTGTCTGATATTTATAATTGAGATTTTAATTGTCTGTAAGCTAACAGTTGCTAAATGCTTTCAGTTAAACTGTAAAGACTGAAATAATTTATTCCAAGGATAAAAATAAATACTTGTTTGTGAAACGTTTGTCACTATCTTTATAATTCATTAAGAGACATGTTTAATAAAATCTGGGCATTATTTTATTTAAAGCTTTGCAATTCAATATTCACTTGTTTATTTTTGTTTTTACACATGAATTAATAAAGCTGTCAGTTGTTTGTTAATGCATGCAGATTTTAACAGTTAAGGAGTCGTAAATTGCAACCAAAATGCCATTGAGCTGTTACATTATGTACATACACGACGTACATAGTGCTATGTAAATGATATTATCCACTTCTAGTGGATTGCGAATTGGCTCTGCGTTGGGTAAAGTTGGGCAGGAAGTGGGGAAGGTGTAGGTGATATATGACTAGGCTAGCACGCGATTCACTCGATTCTCTGCAGAATAACGCGTGCCCGCAGGTCACGAGTATATAAGGCAACCCTTTATCAAAACAATGAAAGAATTATTATTATTTTATAGCTATTGAAATTTTTTAATTGTGTGAATTATAATTGCCATACTGACTAACAGATATATGTAACAATTTCATTGAAATCTATTCAAAACTGTTATTTGGATTTGTAGAAAACAGTTACCGGACAAATAGTGAATTACATTTTTTGTCAATTCAATTGTTTTTATTTGAAAACGAAAAAAGATATTTTTTGGTTTATCGTATCTGAACGGTTATCTACCTACAAAACGAATTTTTAAAAACCGAACAGGTCATTGGTGAGATACTTTTGAACAAAAACTCTATAAAACATGCTTTTAAGCTTTAAATCTAAAGAATCAATCATCATATGTAATTCCGAAAAATTAAAAGATGAGAGTATATAACTTTTTTCATTATCCGTTATAAAATAGCTGCTTTATTGCATGTATACAGACATGTAAATTGACCAATTACGCACTAGTGCCATAATGAAAAACAAAACTAAGCACCCTTAAATCAATTCAACAGTAATTTTCATAAACTACCTATCAACTGTCATTCGAAGTATATGGAAACGAAAGCAGACGCAAATAGTAATTTTCATAAACTACCTATAAGAAGTGAAGTTTGCTACACAAATGAACTGTCAAAAATGTTGAAAATGAAGTGAAACGCAGCTATTTTAGTACATTAAAAAATACTAGATATATCTCGTGCACAACGATATTATAACTCGTGTGACTATGGTTAGGTTTCGCATAATGTGACACATTTACGTAACTTGATATGCACTCTACTATCTCATTCATAATAACATAGGACGAACAATGTTGATTCTTCTTTCTATTTGCAGCGCCCGCTCTAGGGGCGGGCAGCCCGGACATGTGTTCGGGGCGCCAAAATTTGGGGCGTGCGTATTTATACTGTTTGTATCCAAAAACTAAAAATATTCACAAGTCTTGTTTCTAAAGAAAACAATCCTAAAAGAACGGTACGTTTAATTAAATAACCGTCTTTCCGTTTCGGAGGAGAGCGGAAAATCTCAGCATTAATTTAATTTCGTGAGATTAAGATATATAATATTTAAAGATTTCAAGCATGTGAAAATAAAGAATATGAATATCTACCTTTATTTAAAAAATATAGCTATATTCTAAAGGAGCGAATTTGTCTTTTTGTTCGGGGCGACGTAACCGCTAGAGTTGGCGCTGCTATTAGTAAACGTTTCATTGGCTGTTTGAATGTACAAAATTTCGTATATATTCCAAATAGTACTTAGAATGCTAAATTTTCATACGTTTATAGTCCGTAAGACTTCTCTACATGAGCCAGTAGCCGCTGATGTTTGCAATGATTGTTAGAAACATTCATTGTTACAATGCTATATTAGAAAAAAAAATTAGATTTTTTTAAATTATTTTTCAAACAACTGTCACCATCGGGACTGATTTGAAAAATAAATTTTTCTATTATAGCGTTATAACAATGCATGTTTCAAACAATCAATACTTAGGATATTTAAAAATCGGTTTCTAAACCAGTTAATGAGCTTTTACTTTTGATTATTACTGATTTTTTAAAACACTTTTCTACTATGAAATAACCTAGGACACGAAAATTAGAACTAGGCCTTGTCTGAAAAAAGAAAAAAGTTATTGAATCACGTTTACTTTTTTAAGACAACACCATGCCCTGGTTAGATAAGGATGAATATCAAGTGAAATTCACAAACATTAAATTTACGGTCTCTATTATAGTAGTCTTATAATTCATGTGTCCGATCTAAAGAATGATCAGTAAGTTGTTATTATTTTTGTGTAGACGTCTTCAAAATTCTGGCCCCGTCTAATTTTAATGCAAAACCTAATCACCTCTGATCCAAAGAAAAGCACTATTTGTAATGAAATGTTTTAATTTTTTATATATTAAAATGTTGATTCTCTAGGGAACATTGGAGACCACTTGTTTCTGCCTGGTTCTACCCTGGGCCGTTGAATGATGTTTCAATTTTATCCATTTTGAGATATTATGTAGGCAAGATCTACAATATTCAAAATATAAATTTAACTGATTATTTTTTCTAACTTCCTTTACGATTTCAAGTTACCATTGAAATGTGTTTTTAGTTATGTTAGATTTCCGTAACGATCTAAATGGACTTGTACCCTTTCAAGGAGTTATATTTCCATATGTGTTTTTGTTTGTTTAATAATTATTAACAGATGTATATTAATAGTTTGGTGACAGTCACACGCATGTCTCATTTCGAGAATGCAAACAAAAATAATTCAAAAACTTTCCTATGAAAGAAAAATGTTCCAACACTTGTGTAAGCCATCGTTCGCGTTGCATTGTAACATTCGTCAAATTATTTGTTGTTTTGACGAAAATGTTTCAATGCCAGGATAAAGTTTTAAGTGTTATTTGTTATATTCTTAGAAATTAATGGAATTGATGTCAAAATTAAAATCAACTATATGCATTGATATAATGAAACTTTAACCCAGAACTCATTTCTTTTAGCAATCTAGCAGAAATATGTCTGTGTACAATTTTAAATCGATTATTTCTTTAAAAGTACTGACTATTTGCATTCTGGTCAAGTGGGTGTCGCAAACGCATCATCTTGTTCCGTAGTGTATTCTTTCGTTATTTGTAGATTGCTGTTATTGAAAACTGAAAATTGTGGATATCTAAAAACTTGTCAACATATCTTGTTAAATATGATTTTCGTTGAAAGTATTTATAAAGTTCTACTAATCTGATTTTTCTCAGATTTTTTAATCACACGGTTGGATAGTTAGGGGGAGGGAGACACGTTAGACTTTAGAAGCTTGTATCTTCAGAAATATTCATCTAATTGTAAGAAAAAGTCACTTAAAAATGTCATTACATTTTTAAAGACCTGTCCAACGACACCCCGCTCAGTCAGAATCAATACAACAGCACACGAACGGATATGACGAAAATGTTCCTTTGTCGTTTGGCTTTCAGAACCCTAAAAAACCCGGGTCGCAGTGCCAAAACCCTGCCGACAATATAGTGTATTTGCTAATACAGGTATTGTGGCTTTATTAAATGAAATTAAGTTTGTTTTTGGACAAAATAAAAAAAAATTGAACCCCTTAATACACCCCTTACAATAATAATTTTATTAGTTGAAATATTGTTATCAATCCAACATCTGCACCAAATTAAATACGACCTTCAGTAAGTAAATTCGTATACGCAAACTAGTGTTTTCATAAAATTTGTAAGTCCGGTCCTGTCGGGCCGATTTGCTTATAATTTTAAGAGCACTTTTTAATTGCTACTAAAGGGTTAAATTTCAATTTTGAAACGATTCTGAGAATTTTTTCGGTATTTTTGGGCCCAAAAACTCTTTTCAACCCCTAAAAACTACCCTTTAAATGACCCGATTGGGCCCATTTTAAATAGGCTTCGTGCGGTGATGGATTCCAACATGTATGCCAAATTTCGTTAAAATTAATTAACTCCTTCGAAAGTTATTGCCCGCACATATATATATATATACGTATATAAATATATATATATATATAAACATTTTTAAAAATAGTGCCAAAGTGTTTAGGAGGTTATGAAACGTCGAGAAATTTTGGTCCGACCCCTAGGTCCCGCCATCCGACCGACGCCAATAGTGTATGTTGCCATATGGCAAATACACTAAAAATGGAGTCGACAGTAGCACAGCAATTCTGTTGTTTATAGATATCTACGGCATTTTCAAGAATCCGGTTCCTAGAGCTAGAACACTATCAATAATTCATCTTTAAAGTTCAATTCCAGATATATGTTATAATAGAAAACAGTATCACTGTCATACTATAATTTTTAGTTGACTGTGAAAATAATATAGAAAAAAAAGAACATATTATTTTCTACAAATTAATAATTGTTTTTGTAATGCCAAATTTTATATTATATCATAGTTTAACTATCGTTTAAGCATATTGAGGTTAGTCACACCATTGTTTCTTTTTAGTAAATTATTTAATCCATAATGTTTAATATTTTTATTATATGACTGTTAATTTTTGTAAAAATTTTTTAGAGCTTGAAAAAGTCTTAATAAAAAAAAGACAAAACGTTGCAATCAATGAGTGTTTAAATTGATTTATTTTCATTATTCCAATTACCCGTGATACTGTTTTCTATTATAACTATCAATAATGTTTCTCAATTAGGTACTGTTTTTAGATGTTTTTTTGAAGGAGGTTATTTTTTGTAATTTTTTAAGGAAAAAGATTTATTTCCAGTTTGTATATTTCCTGCAGAAACCAATTACAAAATGTGTTATATTACCCCCTTGCAAAAGCTCTTTTATTTTGGATAAACACAAGAACGCTCCTTTAATACCCTCTGTTTTATTGTTTTAAGTATAATTTATAATATTATTATTGTTATGCTACCGGCCAGGCTATGTTTCTTATCTCTTATCAAACTTACAAAACTCTTCTGTTAATCCTAAATAATGCAGCTATTATTACTTTATTACCCTTTAATAGGGCACGTGTATATCTATAACCATTCAGGAATGGAGTATACGACCTAGTTTCACGCAACGCTAGTGTTTTGTTTTAAGTCTTTTAATAAAATAGGCAGGAAAGCAAGTTTTAATCAAAGTTTACTAAAAAGGAAAAATAATATTTATGTGATTTATCTCGCTTTAACGATAGCAGTTCAAAGGGTAACTTAGACAATTTTTCTGCAATAAAAAGGGCTTTCTAATTTTGCAGACAAATGAAGCTGAAGTTTGTAAAAAGCAGACAATAAAACCAATCGATGATTTTAAAAAGACTTTACAAATGTATTCATTTTGTAGGTATTTACAAGAAAAAAAAGACTCACTTTCAATTATTGTAGAAAAATAGGTTATATTTATGAACTTTTATAGTAATTAATTTAATTTTTTATAAAACATTTGAGGTATTTATTTCATTCAATGTATATAATGGTAACAATTTTGCAATTATTTAACAAATATTATATTTTCTTATTTGCCTTATTTAAACATAAATAGAAATAATTTACAATAGGAAAAATACAGTAGCTGTTAAATGCTTTTATCTAGCATAACGTTTCTTTGTTAATATTGATTTGGTTGTTATGAAATTCGGAATCATTTTTTATGGAACAAAAAAACTGCAAGTAAACAGTAGCGAAATAAATAGCCTGTCATTATTTGCATAACAATTGTTCGTTAACTAGTTAAAGTTTTGTTTATCCAGAAAATATGTTTAAGAATCAACAGAATGAATTATCTTTTTTTTTACTTTTTATGTAACACTTATTTGTTTGTATTAATATATGTACATGCCAGTACCTATCGCAAACTTAAGCGGTTTTTTTTTCTAAAATAATTAACGTATTTGACGATTAGAATTATATAATATAATTAAGTTTCGAAAATTAACCCTTCGACAACTAGAATACGCCGATCATTTAATTTTTATAAAACCCGTTTCTCAGTTAGCTAACTCAATTTATAACTTAAATCAAAAGGCTCTATTACAGATATCCGGGATTATAAGCTACTATCAATGATCGTAATTATTGTTATTTAATGTAAATTTGCTGTACATTCGGATGTATAATCTGAAATTATGATAAAATAACTAATTAGAAACCTACCTATAATAATCTACATTTCTTTGGAAGGTATAGCGTTTACGATTTAACTAACTACTATTTTTTCGGTCGTTTAACAGCAAATTATTATAAATGAGACTAACTAATATAATATTCAATTAACTCTGCAGTAGATTTGTGGATACTAATATCTATTTTTTGCAGAAATGGAAGCGGCAATATATGTATACGGCATTCAAAACGAACAAAATATATTATACTTATTTACAATCGTTGTTTTAGATTGAAGTGAAGGTCACATCATTTTTTTCCTATTTTCTTAATTATAAATTTCGTTAAGTGGGAAACAGATTTAAAGCACACAAACAGTGAAAAAGAGAATACGAAAGTTTCGACGAGTCCACTAAAGGGTTAAGAAATCCCGCTGAGAATATGTTGTAAATAAACAATTTTATTGATTTGATAAAATTATCGCGTTCAAGCTTTCGAACATTTTTTTAACGAATGTGTCGCTAATTCTGATTTATTTATTTTTTTATTTAATATGAAGTCATGTTTTTGCATTTATTTTTTTCTTCTAAAATTTAATAATATTTTATGCACAAAGTTCAATATATAGAGTTGAAAATGTGTTTGTAGCTATTTTTTTAATAAGTAAGAGATTTTATAGTTTGATGTCTTCGTTATAATATGAAAATATAGTTTTTGTTTAAAACATGGAGCAAACTGTTAAAAATATACAAATATTTCCAAATTTTATTACTGCGGAGTCGAAGATTCCACAATAGGACGCCTACTCGATCTGAACCAAAACTTGTTTTCCACTAATTGGAAATTACCATTTAGTTGCAAACAAATGACAGCCTTAAATGTAGATTTAAGTCGTATCAGAAACTAAGCATAAGACTTTATTCGGGACATGCACATGCACATGATAAAATTATGATCATGGCGCTTTTAGAATAAAAGAAGCAAGTTTTCTAAAAAATGAAGAAATGTACTCTTTAAACCAGATTTAGGAACGAACATATTTTATTGAAGATAAATTATATGGATATATTATGCCACAATTTAGTTTATGGAACCTCTCTGTTCCAAAGAAAATTCTACCTCCCCCAGCAATTTTAATTCCAAACAACACTTGTATGAAGTTTGTTAGTTAAATAGGATGCTGAATTGTAAAAATTGTAAACGATTTAACATCGTACAATAATTACATAAGTATCAACATTTATAATAATATTAAATTTTATATAGTTATGCTGGGTTGCAGAAAGCATTGTCAAAAAATTGTATTTGACAATGACCTTAGATTGTGATCATACATTTACAGTGTTTGTACAAATGTCGTTGTGAAACTTTCTGTTATTTAGAACATTAGATTGTATTGATCTACATTGAAAAAGATCGCTTTTCAAGCTAAATTTTGATCAAAATGCGTAGAAAAAAATTGTTTCCAAGTGTAAATTGTATACAAAAAACGATGTTAATTACATGTATACTTAGTTTAAGATGAATATTGTTTCAATCGAACGCTTATTTTTCAAGCAGGATCGATTTAAAATTCTACAGTCCCTTCCATGTGGAGAATTGTGTGTAGTCACAATCTAAGGTCATTGTCAAATAAGATTTTTTGACAACGCTTTCTGCAACTGATCGTTAATGTTAGTAACGAGCAATAACTCACCTGCTCGAAGAGCGTCCATTGGCACCGAAGGATATGGTATAGAATATGGATAGCCTTCTTTACGAAGTGTCTTCGGCTTCCTCCTCGGTCTGTACTTGTAGTCCGGATGCTCCTTCATGTGCATCGCGCGCAATCGCTTCGCCTCATCGATGAACGGTCGTTTTTCATCCTCTGTTAGTAGTTTCCATTCTGCACCTGAATAAAAAAAAACAAAATTATTTAAAATTTGTGCATACTTTGGCAGTTTTTTTTCATCAGTTTCAGACATACCTATTGTTGTAGCTAATATTATAGTATTCGTATTCCACAAAAAGTGTTTTCAACACAATCAAAATAATCTGTATTAATTAGCATTTACCCCAACAAAACGATGTGCGCTCTCAACCACAAAGTTTGAAAATCATTTTGCCAAAATACAAATATTAGAATATAAAAAAATCCTATATTTTTTAGTAATAACAAGTAATTAAAAAAACACTTGAAAATTCTACAAATATTCTTTATTTCTCGACGATCGTTTCGGACAATAAGTCCATCCTCAGGAGTACAAAAACTATACTTTTTATAGTTTTTGTACTCCTGAGGATGGACTTATTGTCCGAAACGATCGTCGAGAAATAAAGAATATTTGTAGAATTTTCAAGTGTTTTTTTAATTACTTGTTATTATTAATCATGTTCTACCAAGTGCCGAGTGAAAAATCAGTGCAAATTACTATATTTTTTAGTTTTTAAAATTATATAAACAGACTTCAAGAAATTGATTTTTCGTCACTTTTTTTTTAAATTGCTCTCAGGCAGAGAACTTGTCTCCAAAGACATAGTATTGTAGTCTTTTATTGAAAGAAAATGAACCCTTCTTTCCCTTGCACCACGTGTGTAATAGGAATGTATATTTCCTCAAAGAGTTATTCAACTATTTGCAGAGAAAATAAATGGAAAGGAATTGTTTTTTTAATTTTCATAATTAGATACTAGAAAATGATCCAAAATTATATTATCTAATTTTTAATTGTATAGTATGAAGGAATTTTAAATTTAAACCATATTTGAAATTGACTCCATAATGCTGGTTTTAAAAATGTTGTTCAAAATGTTTCTTTGATTTTGTTTTTATATGCTTGGTATTTTATTTTGAATCCAAAACAGCGACCGTATTTGTTAACCACCTATAAATAGACTTAATTTAGATTTATTTGGAATCAATTTATTAATAAACTTTGTTCGGATTAAAATGTATACTTTATAATGAACATTACAAAAAAAAAATAAAAACGAATAAGACATTAGGATTAAAATTCAAATAAGATAAAATTTACCTAATATGTATTAAAAGTTCGATAATCAAAAATAAGGTGATAATTTATTATTGTATATTATCTGCTGAAATGACATAAACATACACGTGTTTACGGTGTACCTATAATTTATGTAACAAAGAGTCTAATGTGCGGAAATGTCATTAAACTGGATAAAAATCTAATTCATTATTAAAAAAAATCAATTGTAATAACAGACAAAACAAATTCTTCGGTTACAATACGATTGAGCCCGCGTATTGGATAAACGTAACACTGCTGCCATAGACAACAACTGGGCGTACAGGATCGGAGTCAAATCGGTACGATAAAATATTTAGTAACAAACGAATTTAAAGCCTTTTATTCTTATTTTAATTATTAGCCTATCGCTAAACTTTGTAAAATCAATTTCAATTTTGATAACGAAAAAAAAGTAATTTAGTTCATTCAAACACAAAACGAGTGTGATTTTTTAGTTGCAACTCTACTTATTTTAGAAAATCCGTGAATATTTTATTAGGAAAATCGTTGATAAAAACAGTTAGAATTAAATTTGTTATTTTTTTAAAACTTGAAAAGGATCACAAAAGTGATTGAAACGTTGTTGTTTATTTTAATAAATACATTGGAACAGTATAGCAAGTAGCTTCATTTCGTAAATATATCTAACATATTACTGTTGGTACAGTCAATTTATTTAGTTAGAGTTAAATTTATTTTCTATTGGGATTTGTGAATTTTGCTGTAATAACATACTAACAAAAATTTAAATGTGAGTAAAACATCAATCATATTGAACAAAATTATTTAACATTTCAAATAATAGCTTGACTGTTACCCATAAACTTTTCTTAATATTTAACCGTTTCTGTTTTCATCTTGAATGTTTGATGTCCTGCGAAACGAAGAAAAAATATCATAATATTTATTTTTTTTGTAAATTCAAAGTGCACATTACATATTTTTTTTCGAGGTAGAAAGAAAGCTGGCTTTTGCACGTCACTGACGTAAAACGTGCGTAAAATAAAACTCGTTCTTACGCAGATCGAAAGAAAACTCTTTTTATTCTTTGAAAGTAAGCAAAAGTGGCGCCATCCCACACAATCATTATAAACTATATCTGACAGTTTGCCTAACCTACAATATTCATTTACGATGTTTAAAGTAATTAATGTTGTTGTTTCAAAGCACTTATTGCAAAATCTACGGTGTCCAGTATTTCGGGTGAAACTATCGATTGCGCCTCGGGTGATTTCATCACACACTGCGGTCTGGCGAGCAAATTAAACCCTTGTTCGCAGTCGCCAACTTTCTGCCTTTGTAAAACAATGTACTATTGTAGGCTAGTATAATACAGAAACATGTCCGTCTTTTTGTTAAAGCGTTTTCAAAATACACTCCTTCATGAAGTTCCAATGACACGACAAGTTACGCCATTGAACTCATCTTCAGCCATAGCACAACAACCTTTCCAAGTTCCAAACCTTCTATTATCAAAACAAATATAGAGCTTGACTCCGACTCTGTATTGGGAGTATAGACTGTGTACGGAGTGAAGTAAATTTCCTAATGAAAATGTCATTTCGTTCGTGTAACGTTATAATGCACAGAAAATGGCATCCTACAAACTGAACAATCGACTTTATTATTTCAAAAACAGAACACAGTATTGAAGAGAAGAACAGCGAGCGGAGCGAGTGGAGTGAAGAGAATGTTCCTTTCGTCTATGTATACTCTCTTTCATCCATCCATTCATTGTATTCAATCCATTGTATCGTTGGAATAGATACTTCCAACTCGGCTATTATTTCTGTAGAATTGAAATTGTCTTGTGTTTGATTGCATTGTCACATTACTGCCGTGTCCTCGTATTAATCGAGCGGCAAAATACTTTAATGATTATTAATATTAATTTATAAATAATGATATCTATTCTAGGTATAGCACCTATATTATTTTGTTAAAATGTCGATTTACAAATCGCAGATACCTTTAAACTCGTAGGCACTTTCAAAATCGCATCTAGACATTTTAATATTAGTGTTATTGAGATACGCAAATTGGAAAGCTGTTATTAAAAATCAGGACAAAAACCATTCACAAATCTGACAATAACTACTTTTCTGTAATGACACAAAATATAGTTAAAAAAAATTATAATGAGCCTCACCCTAATAAGCTCACATAAGAAGTTTAACTTCTTTAGTTTTTAATATTATTCTCAAGTACAATTTTTTTTATTTGTGAAATTAATTATTAATATTACTCTGCAACACACTATAAACTTCTGTCCTTGTCAGTTTCATGTAATTTAGGAGACAAACTAACTTCCCCTTTAGGGGTCAATTCTACTTCTCCTCGATTTCTTACTTTTTTCAAATAGATACGTCGGTAAAGAAGTTAACTTCAAAAAGTGACAGGATTAAAAGCGTCTGAAATACTTTAGTGACCAAAATTGAAAAAAAGTCTGTCTCTAATTTTTGTCACTAAAGTATATCAAATATGGAAAACATTTTCACGTCCAGCATAGGAAAATAATAAGGATAATATCATTTTCAGAAAATATTTTGCTTGTCTATCATTTTTATTAATTGTCAACCTTATTTTATTATAATGTGTGTTTTCCGTCATATTAATTAATAACTTTATTGCTTTTTTTGTATTATGAAATTATATTTTGGGGACAGCATTTCACTGAAGACTACCTTAAAAGTTTTTTTGATTTTACATGAATTCACGTGACCATATTATGGTCTCTTAAAATTCTGAAGTTTTCTAAGCTAAATTAACGGAAAAAACCTTAAAAGGCGATACGCCTGCAAATGCTTGTGGTGCGAATATAGCAGAGATGAACATCGTCATTCGATGGTCCAGAACGTGCTCCTGTATGCGAAAGAGAGGAGAAATGACTATATTTCAGTAAGCTGAGTGTGCCGCTGTGCAATTGTTATTTCCAACCCCTTTCCTTCAGATTTTACCTATATGTATAATCATATAGTACATTTATTGAACATTTTAGACACTGATCTAGAATAAATTCTAAACATGCTGAAAATTTGCAGAGAGCATCGGATAAGTGTTCCAAACAATCACAAAAAACCTCCTAGCTTGAGTCGTCTGCCATCTTGGAAAATAGCGCACGATATCACATTTTTCACAGTTATCTCGGAAACGACCCGTGCAAAACATGTTTGCCATAAAATTTATATTTTTGGTTCCGAATATTTGTTCATAGAAATTAAAATTTTCATTGTTGGAAACAATCAGTGTCAAATTAAATAGGCATGAAACACATTTATCATTTTTTAATTCACAAAAAAATAGTTCTCTTTTTTGAAGCTTTTAAGAAATCCCAACCGCGCAATTCTTGCGTCAGTGTAGTAGCCCATCAGAACCTCCAAAAAAGACGCATAGTTTCTACACAAACAACGCCCCCTAGTCTCTGCAACAAAATAACAATTATAACTGCAATGTTGTTTATTTCTGAAAAGGGGCTTCATATATCCTAATTTTATAATAATTTACATTTATTAGTGTATTTGCCATAAGGCAACATACACTATTGGCGTTGGTCGGATGGCGGGACCTAGGGGTCGGACCAAAATTTCTCGACGTTTCATAACCTCCTAAACACTTTGGCACCATTTTTGAAAATGTTTATGTATATATGTATATATATATATATATATATATATATATATATATATATATATATATATATATATATATATATATATATATATATATATATATATATACGTATATATATATGTGCGGGCAATAACTTTTGAAAGAGTTAATTGATTTTAATGAAATTTGGTCCACGTGTTGAAATCCATCGCCGCAAGAAGCCTATTTAAAATGGGCGTAATTGGGGCATTTTAAGGGTAGTTTTTAGGGGTTGAAAAATGTTTTTGGGCCCCAAAATACCGAAAAAATTCTCAGAATCGTTTCAAAATTGACATTTAACCCTTTAGTAGTAATTAAACGGTGTCCCTGAAATTTAAATAAAATCGCCCCGACAGGACCGGACTTACAAATTTTATGAAAACACTAGTTTACAAATAGTGAATTATGTACTGAAAGTTCTATATAATTTGGTATAGAGGTTTGATTTATAATAATATTGCAATTAAGAAAAAAAATGATATTTTAAGGGGTGTATTAAGGAGTAAAATTTTTTATTTTGCCCAAAAACCAACTTAAGCTCGCAAAATAAAGCCACACTGCCTGTATAAGCAAATACACTATATTGTCGGCAGGGTTTTGGCACTGCGACCCGGGTTTTTTTATTTATTTCCACCCTATTATATTACATAACTGACCACTAACGGTGCGAGGTATTCGCACGGGTCCGCTAGTAACTACTAATTAGTTTATTAAGTGTGTTTCAAATATTATATTATAGACAAAAATGTTAACGTGGATGTACTTATTCATATATTAATAATATGATAGGTATGTGGATATTTAAGTATTCATGCATGTAGTATTTTTATTATTTTTTCTTTGTGTGGTAGGCATGAGATGTACCTGTGTAAATGCATTCACCTTAAACAGGAACCACTCCCATCAGAAACGCCATAAAAAGAAAACACATTCTGATTATTCTAGTACTGTGTCTATATACAGTGTGTTCTACTTTAGAAGCTCGACTAGAACGTTAACGTCGTAAAAATTCTATCGATAGAAAAATCAGCGAAAAAGACCAGTTTTTCATATTTCGTCTGGTAGTTCTTTTTAACGAGGAAAATCCATAGGCCGTCATTTATATTAGACTATAATATTACAAAAAAAAGGCATTTTTCGGCGATTTTAAAGTGTTTTAAGTCCAACTTTGAGTCACAATAATATACCCTGTTACATAAAAAAATGTGGCAGCAGACAATTTAAGACTACATTGAAACATTTTTTACTAACTAAGGCTCACTATAAATTGAGTGAATTTTTAGAATTTTTATAAATTCTGTAAAATTGTTTGACACTATTTCTGTATACTAGTATACCGACCAAATAAAGATTATTATTATTAATACAAATTTTACTGTTTCTATTGTTTTTCCGGATCTCAAGATGATACAGTTGGATATAGAATACGTGACAAATCTTACCCTTTCGTGGTTTTCACAATGCCTTGCATTCAGAAATAATGTGAGTTCTTTTATTCTGTTGTGTTTTACTTTACTGCATTAGTGTGTAATGAGACACTTTACATGCATGTAAAGCAGTTATTTTTTAGACGCTATTGCTAAAAAAACAAACAAATATACTACATGTTTACTACTGTTAACTAATCTTAAAGAGTAAGCTTTATAAAGTAGAACACGCTGTATGTTTTTGCGTTGTCAAATTGACATTTATATAACGAATATATAAACACCGACAAAGTAGAAACGCGTGTAGTAGCAGATGTTACTTTTTCTAGTTCTCTTCACATAATGTGTCCATTCAATCAGTTTCTAATTCTGAAATAGACTCGTTACTGACCAGATTAGAAAATTTGAAACATTGTAAAACCGCATGATAAATTTTCATAATTTTTAAACTTGATTTTGCTAAATAGTCAAACTTAAAAACTCTTCAAACTAAGTTTAATCATACGTACGTAACCGGGCAATTCGTGATTAAAATTAATAATTTCAAAGTGGTGCTCACAATAGGTTATTTGAGTTATCTACAATGCACTAATATACCAAATATTAGTGCACTGTAGATAATTCAGAAAAAATTACACTGAAAATTGCACGTTAGGATTAACAGAAATATCAATTTGGTCTAGCAATTGTAAAATTCAGACACATGTCACGTGATCTACATTATACTACATGCTCCTGCTCAAGAGTCGGAACTGGTAGTGTTTACACTTTTAGTCCGACACTAAAATACCAAACAGGTCAGTGTATCTTAAACTTTTATATAACACAATACTGTCAAAAGTGTTGACACTTTTTACATTGGAGCACAATACCAAACACACGTTGTTAACAAAATGCACGTCGAATTTTTAGTGTTTTATGACAAAAAATACAACGTCAGATCCATGCGTTCTTGCTGTACATTCTAGAATCTTTCTATTTAAGAAAAGAGGTCATTACACTACATAGAAGTACTTGGAGCTAGTGTTGGGTAACTCAGATCTGAACCGGTTCAAAGAACCGACTCCAACAGAAGATCCGTGAGAGCCGACTCACTTTTTTTTGAGCCGACGGATCAACGGATCCGCATAACTCAGTGAAACACTTAACACACAGAAGCACATTTTCTTACGTATCAGTTCTTGCTTTAATGCATCTGTCAGCTCAAATGACTCATGCATCACATGTTTGGCTATGAATTCTTGATTCTATACAGGTCGTGATATTGTAAGAACTCAAATAAGCACTTACAGAAAATAAAAGAAAACCACAAAATTGAATTATATATAATTCGTAATGAAATGTTTTCTCTAATGTAATCATAAGATTAAAATTTTTTATAATGTTAATAATCACAACCTTCAATTATCCTTGTAGCTAAGGAACCACAATTTAGAAAATATTACATTATAGAGAGAGAGGGTTATTGTAACAAAGCTTGCTACAATAGCACCCCCCCCCCCCACGCGTGGGAAAAATTGCTATGGAAAAATTATTTTCCAAACCAACTGCAAAAACCCACGCGCAGGAAACAATGAAAAATTTCAGAGTATATTAAATAAAATTGAAATAATATACATTAAAAATACATATTAAAAAAGAGTTAATTGTCTATGTTAGCAACTTTTAAGCGATCACAAGAAACACTATCTTGATGACCATTAATGTCTAAAATAAAGTATTTATCACTTTTTGAAATAACACGGAAAGGTCCACTATATGATGGTTTTAAATTTGAAAATGCATTAACGTTTCGCACAAACACAAAATCTGCATTAATTAATGGATTTGCAAAATTAGGAACATCTTTATCGAAATAGTACTTCCTCAAACTAGTTTTTAAACGATTAATAAACTCAGTATCATTAGAATTCGAAAAATTCCGTTCAAAAAATTCTGCAGGAAATCTTAGTGAAGATCCATATAACATTTCAGCTGGACTAGCGTTAACTTCTTGCTTTATTGAAGAACGAATAGACAGCAAAGTCCAAGGTAAAACATCAATCAAGTTTTGATGAGTAGAACATTTCAAAGATTCTTTCAAACGTCTATGGAATCGCTCTACTAAACCATTAGCTTGAGGATGATATGCTGTAGTCATTATATGTTCTGTACCTATTTCTTTAAGAAAATGTTTCCACATAACTGACTGAAATTGCTGTCCTCTATCAGTAGTAATCTTTCCTGGACAACCATAACGGGAAATCCAGTCACTAATAAAAACTTTGATTATAGATTCAGTTGAAATGTCTTTTAACGGTAAAGCTTCTGGCCAACGAGAAAAACGATCAACAATGGTCAGAAGATACTTGAATCCATTACAAAAAGGTAGAGATACAATATCTAAATGTATATGATCAAATCTATTATCAGGTTCCTTAATAGGAAAAATTGGTAGTTTCACATGCGTAGTTATCTTGTTTTGTTGGCATTTTATACAATGCCGTGTCCATTCTCTCACTTCTTTATTCATACCTGGCCAAAAAAATCTGTTGACCAATTGGTTTTGCGTCGAACGAATACCAGGATGACCGAGATTATGAACAGAATCAAAAATGTTTCGTCGAAAATTTTCTGGTATATAAGGACGAGGTTTCTTTGTTGAAAACTCACACCAAATCATTTTTCCATTATTTAATTCAAACTGTTTAAAGTTAAATCTTGGTTTTGAAATTAGTTTTAAAAGTTCTTGATTATTATTTTGCGCAGAAGAAATGTCATCGAAGTTTATTGAAATGCCATCAGGGCAATAAACTTGATTAATATGTTTTATTAATGGTTTAGAAATATTATTTATTCTTGAAAGTACATCAGCAGGGATGTTATCTTTGCCTTTAATATGACAAACATCAGACGTAAATTGTTGAATAAATAAAAGTTGTCTGAGTTCTCTTGGTAAATAATTGTCTGATTTAGACTTCAACGCCAAAGTAATTGGACGATGGTCAGTAAAAACTGTAAAATGACGTCCTTCAATATAATGTCTGAACTTCTTAATTGAACAATAAATTGCAAGAAGTTCTCTTGAAAATACACTATATTTGGTTTCTGTTTTTGTTAACTTCCTGGAGAAGAAAGCAAGTGGTTTATATTCATTGTTTATCTTCTGCTGAAGAACTGCACCAATTCCAATGTCTGAAGCATCAGTGCTAATAGACAAGGGTGCTCCTCGTGCAGGATGTGACAGAAGAGCACATTGAGCTAACGCGTTCTTCGCAAATTTAAATGATTCCAAAGCTGGAAAATCAAGAGTTACAGGTTTATCGGTAGCTTTACCAGCAACTATAAAATTATTTAAAGGAGCTAAAATTGATCCACAATTAGGAATAAACCTATTGTAAAAATTAATTAATCCTAAAAAGTTACGCAGTTTACGTTGAGTATCAGGAATAGGATAATCTTTAATAACTTTGACTTTCTCTGGAAGTGGGCTTATTCCATCAGGTGTAACAAGATGGCCTAAAAAAGTGAGTTCTTTCACTGCAAAAATACATTTTTTTGAATTAACTGTTAAGCCAAAATCACTTAATCTTTTAAAAAGTAAATCTATATGATTAAAATGTTGTTTTTCATCATCACTAAAAACCAAAATATCATCTAAATAAACAAATACAAAATTAAGACCAGAAAGGACTGTAGACATAAATCTTGAAAATGTTTGGCCAGCATTTCTAAGGCCAAAATTCATCTGTAAATATTCAAAAGAACCAAATGGAGTAATAATTGCAGTTTTAGGAATATCATCTGGATGAATTGGAATTTGAAAATAGGCTTGTTTTAAATCTATTTTAGAAAAAAATTTCTTGTTCGAGATTTTATATGTAAAATCTTGCAAAAATGGAATAGGATATCTATCAGGAATAGTTATAGCATTAAGTCTACGATAGTCTCCACAAGCACGATAAGATCCATCTTCTTTTTTAACCATGTGAAGAGGACTTGACCAAGGGCTATTAGAACGTCTAACAATTCCCGACTTCAGAAGTCTATCAAATTCTGATTTGGCAATATCATATTGTTCAGGATTAAGTCTTCTAGGAGCAGAAAAAATCGGTTTACCGTTCGTAAGAATTCTATGAAAAAAATTATGATTAATTTTTTTCTTAATATCAAAATTATTTAGATCAGGATATTTGCTAAGTAATTCTAAATAGGGATCATTGAAAGAAATGCTTGAAACATATTTATTGGAAAGTGAAAGTTGTCGAGAAATAAAATTAATGGAAATGTCGAAATGTGTTAAAAAATCAAGTCCCAAAATTGGAAATTGAACTGGAGCTACAAAAAAAATCCCAACTGAATAGTCTTCCTAGACTAAAGTCTAATTTTAAGTTTAATTTACCAGTAGACTTAATATAAGAACCATTAGCAGCGGTAAATAATTTGGTATTAAAAGTTATTTTTTGTTTCAAATTATTAGTGATTGAACTTGGTATAAAACTGTTTGTTGAACCAGTGTCTACTAAAAACTTTATATTATTTATCTTGTCAAGACAAAATAATAATTGAGATGATTGGATTTGTATATTGGAGAGTTCAGAAACTATCCCAATTCTATTTACAGAATTATCATTGAAAATACATTCAGGAACACATTTGTTTGCACGACGACCGAATGTTTTGTGATGGAAACAGATAAAAGGTTTATTATTATATGAAAGCTTATTAGTATTTTTATACGAAATTTTTTTATTGTCATTAGAATTAGATAAAGATGATTCTAGAAAAGTGAGATGTTCAGTAATTTTATCGATAGAATCTGTAAGAGGTTTTAAAATTTTATTATCTATAGAAGATTCAACCGAATTAAACGAGTTTTGATTAAATAAAAAAATCTTATCGGCAATAGTAGCAAGAGAATTTAAATTTTGATTTAAATTTGGAATAAGAGAGATTTGTATATTATTAGGAAGTTTATTAATAAAAATATATTTAAGATTTTCTTCACTTAAGTTTAGATCTCTTGAATAGCGCTGAATTTTAGTAAGAATAGAAGATGGTTTATCAGAATTAGAATCACTAATTGAAAAAAGCTTTTTCAAATTACTCATTTGGTCAATGCCAAATCTTTGTAAAATTTCACTTTTCAAAATTTCGTAAGGATTGTTAGCAGGAATATTAAAAATTACATTACTTACGAGAGAAGCAATGGAAACTGGTAAAGAAGACACTAAAAGGTCATATTTTTTTAAAGAATTATTAATATTATTTAGAGAAAAGAGTCTTTCAATTTGAATAAAATAAATTTCAGGATCAGTAATACTGAATTCTGGAAGTTCAATTTGAACAATATTTTTGTTTGACATAATTAGTGATAATAAAAATATTACTTATCTCAAAAATTAAGATGCGTATTCAATCAGCTGTCGGGGTCACCAATTGTAAGAACTCAAATAAGCACTTACAGAAAATAAAAGAAAACCACAAAATTGAATTATATATAATTCGTAATGAAATGTTTTCTCTAATGTAATCATAAGATTAAAATTTTTTATAATGTTAATAATCACAACCTTCAATTATCCTTGTAGCTAAGGAACCACAATTTAGAAAATATTACATTATAGAGAGAGAGGGTTATTGTAACAAAGCTTGCTACAATATGATTGACTGAACTAGGTAACTCAGTGGCAGACTTGTAACGTTAAGTAAGATAAAGAAAGGTAAATTAGTTCGCTGGGCCCATTAATGATTATTGTTTTACTTAACGTAACTACAAGAAAGAGTACGAATGATTATATATGTAAAAAAACAAATAAACAAACGCAGTTAAAAATAAAAAATGAATGTATTTAATAAAATACCGATGTGAAAATATATTTCACAAAAATACTTCACAATAGAAATTACCCACTAGAAGAGACAATATAATATTTCTACTTTATTTCAAAAAAATAAATGAACAAATACACATAATTTAACGGAGGGAAATTATAGGAAAGTGGATACCAAGTCGTCTAAAAATTGACTGAATAAATTCGTTTCAATTTTTGTGCAAGAATTTTTGCAAAAATTAAAAATGAAACATTATGTAATATGAACATTTTACCTTAGACGTCATATAATCGGTTTAAGATCAATGTTTTATTTATAATACCGCAATAGATATTTCTATGAATTAAAAAAAGGTATAATAAATCATTAGTTTTTTTTTGTAATGACAAAAAAAAATATCAAAATTTGGCAAAACGCTACAATATCCCCCTCAAAAAAGAAGCGCTTTATGCGGCTTCAATTCGAGCGTGATATGGCTTTAGCTGAGAAATATGCGTTCTATACTCTAGTTCTGGATCATTTGCGTCTACCAGGATACAGGACACCGGAGACGTGAAACGAACGATGCGTCGAGGTGATGACCAAGGAGGCATAAATTTCTGACCCTCTTGTTTACTTGAATCTGCGATGGCGTGTTGACGCTGGAGAACGAGCTGACCAACGTTGAAACCATGTCGAATTGGTCTGTGAAGATCATAAAGACGTTTGACCTTTTGGTGAGCGGCTTGAATACAATGCTGAACTTCTTCAGGGTCGGCGCTACGAACTTCGTATTCTTTATCTCTCTACCGAGGAACAATTTTGCCGGGCTCTGGCGAGTAACTTCAGACTCATTAGTATTATGAGACAAGGCAAAAAATGAAAGAAATTTATCCCAGTCTTTGTGATTATTCCTCGCCTGACTTCGAAGCATGATCGATAATGAAGCTTTTAGATCCCTCATGGAACGTTCAACCATATTCGACGAGGGTTGATAAGGAGAAGTAAATACCTGTTGTATTCCCCAAGCGAAAGACATTCTCTTCATAAGTTTACTTCTGAAGACAGTAGCATTGTCGGATACTAGCGTTCGTGGAGGGTCGTAAGTGCACCATGTCTTGATAAGATTTTTACATGTAACGGAAGCCGTAGCTCGGCGACAGGGAATGACCTCAATCCATTTCGTATACGCATCCAACATCACCAGAACGTAACGATTCCCAGATGACGACGGAATAATAGGTCCACAGTAATCTATATAAACTTTATCGAAAGGACTTACCGGCACGGTGGAGGCCATAGGAGCTCCGATTCTCTTGTTAGACGGCTTGACTTGTTGGCATGCATCACACGATCTGACGTAACTTCTCACATCTTTAAAAAGATCTGCCCACCAAAAACGACGACTAATGGCTCGATACGTCTTCGTTACTCCAGGATGGCCAGCGTCCAGGTCGTGGAAGTAGTAAAGGATCATTCTTCGGACTTTCGCAGGGATCACAACGCGCTTCCAGTGATGTCTTCCCACCAGCTTCATCAGGATACCGTCACGTTGAACAAACCCTTTGACATCTTCACCATTGCGAATACGCTGCAAGATGAGGTTAGTTTCTAGATCAGACTCCTGGTGATTTTTGATGTTAAGAAAACTCTCTGGAACCTCGTGCAAAAAATTGAGAGAATTAATCGATGACTGAATATACTTTTCCTTTTCAGGTTCTTCATCATACATGCGACTCAGAGCATCCGCCACTGAATTCATTTGACCCTTGATGTGTTGTACTTCAAAATTATAATGGGATAATTTCAGAACCCAGCGTCCTACCTTCCCGAGCTGTTTTGGGTGACGTATCATCCATGATAAAGCCTCGTTATCTACCTGTAGAATGAATTTATTTACTTGCAGGTAGTCATGAAATTTGTCCAAGGCGAATATAACACCTAAGGCTTCACGCTCCAAAATTTGGTACCTCTTCTCGGTATCGCTTAGTTTCCGAGATGCGTACGCCACCGGATGAATTCCATCCACAAACTCCTGGAGGAGAACGGCTCCCAAAGCGACATCAGATGAATCACAGCGAACGATGAAAATGCGGTCAAAATCGGGGAATTTCAAAACTGGAGCTACAGATAAGGCGTTCTTCAATTTATTGATGGCTTCAATTTGCTCGGTACCCATGTTAAAAGGAATACCCTTGCGTTTTAATTGGTTAAGCGGAGCAGCAAGCTCACTAAAACGTTCAATAAAGCGAGCGAAATAGGCAGTCATTCCCAGAAAAGACTTCACCTGCTTGAGATTTTTCGGAATGGGAAGCCTTTGTATGGCTTCTACCTTCTCAGAATCTATATGACATCCATGGGCATCGATAACGTATCCCAGGCATTTGACTCTCGTCATACATAAATGGGTTTTCTCGGGATTGACTGTAAATCCAGATTGACGAAGTCGCTCGAAAACCTGCTGTAAATGATCGAGATGCTCTTCAAAATTCTTCGAATAAATCAATAAATCATCAAAATAATTAGTGACGAACTTGAAGTGAAGATCTCCAAAAATTGAATTAATTATTCTATTTAATGCTGCTGCCGAAACAGCCAGCCCAAAAGGTAAAAACCTGTATTGATAGGATCCAAAACTTGTAGCAAACGCAGTAATTGGTTTAGAATCTTCGGTGAGTGGCAGTTGGTGATAAGCCATATTTAAATCCAGCTTGGTGAAAATAGTAGCATCTTTGAGACACTGGAACATCGAATCTGGCCTAGGGACCGGGAAGGCGTCGTATCGAACCCGTTGATTTACTCGTCTGTAATCAACTACCAATCGCTGACTTCCGTCCTTCTTTGGAACCAGAAAACACGGACTAGCGTACGGAGACAAGCTAGGCTCAATGACTTGAAGATCTAAAAGCTTCTGGATGTGCGATCTCATAACGGCGGCCTTCGGAGGTGTAAGCGGGTACGGCGACTGATGAATCGGAGTAGGGTTGGTTAGTAGAATCCGGTAAGCATAATTTTCAACTTTCCCCAATCTTGTAGTAACGGTATTGTTATACTTGGCAAGTAAATCTTCTATAAGATTACGCTGATCGTTGTTTAATTGTAGGGGACATTCAATAATGGAAGATACAGACGGATAAGAAGGTTCAGCACATTTAATGAAAGGAATCTTGCAGGACGAATCATAATCGAAGCGTAGCTGGTTATTAACAAAATCCAAAAAGCAATGCATTCTCTTCAACGAACTATATCCGAGGATAAAAGGGAATGGTAAATTATGAATAATGAAAAAACTCTGTTTCCAGGTAAAATTGGCGAGTTTTATAATGGTGTGGAGCTCTTCTGTGATAGATAGAGTATCGGTGTTAGGAAGACGAACCACTGCGGAAACTTTTTCAATGGTTCCAAAATTGCATTGGCAAATTTTCTGAGCGATGGTTTCGTTACAAAAATTGCTGCTTGCGCCGCTGTCGATCAGGGCCTCGAACGAAAAATGTTTGACATTCAGTTGAACTATCGGCAAACTGCTTGGAATTTCGTCCTCGTCTTTTTCTAATAAGGTTAACCGATCCTTTTGGGATCGGAACGCAGTTAGTTTTTTGGCACCGATTGTCTCTGATTATTCTTCAGACGCCTCTGACAATCACGGATAAAGTGTCCTGGTAATTTACAATAATTGCATACGGGAGTGCTTATTTCTGCTTCTGCTCTTGAACTCTGAGCGCTGACATTCACTATATTAGCTTCCCGTTCTCTAGCTATTTGTAACAGAACTTCAGTGTCGTTGATGCGTCTGGCGAGCTTCCGAATGTTATCCAAGGAATTAGGTACCGAAAGATCTCTAAGCCGGAGTAACGTTACTGAGTTGACGTGGGTCCAAATAGTCAATATAATTTCTTGATGAGACAGACCAGTGTCCAGGGCTGCTGCCTTACGTACAATATCTTCAATAAATTGCGAGAATGGCTCATTGTTTCCTTGAAACCTCCTCACGTGTTTGTCAATCAAAATAGCTTTCCTTGCAGGTGATATAAACTCTTCTATAAGTTTCGGTTTCAAATCAATCCAAGTTGGGTAGCCAGAAATTGCTGAGACCCACCATGAGCGCAACTGACCGTCCACCGATTGAATCAAGTGTTTAAGTAGACTATTATCCTGGATAATTTGGAGATCTATGATTAACTGCACTTCTTGGATAAATTCTAGCAATACGTCTGGGTCTCCTCCGGAGCATCTAGGAACATTTTCTATAAACTTCTTGATGTCGTATTGCACCTGTGTTTCCTTTCTAATAATTGCTTGAGCAAGACTTTCTGAGAGCAGCCTTAACTGGTTAACTTCGTCGTAGAGGCCGGTTGTAAGCTACATATGCGCGGCCGTAGCTCGAGCCAAAGGAGACGGGGTTCCAACTTGCGACGATGAAGACTGGTCTTGCTGAATGTTCCGACGTGAAGATCCGGCAGCGTTACTGTTATTTTCAGGCGAATGGAATTCATCTTGCTCTTGACTTCTAGTTACTGGCATGGTAATTCTTACACTTAAAAAATCAAACGACTTGGTGAATAAAAGGAACAATGGGCAAAGGAAAAAAGGAAAGTATCCCAAAGAATCTCGGAGATAATAATATAGGAAGCAAAGAAAGAGAAAATTTCTTTTCCCACGCAAGGCGAAAATACAGAAGGAATTTAGTTAAAAGATATTATTTTACGGTTAACAAAATTTGAATACAACCCGAAGTGCGACAACGCTCTGTTACCATTTGTAACGTTAAGTAAGATAAAGAAAGGTAAATTAGTTCGCTGGGCCCATTAATGATTATTGTTTTACTTAACGTAACTACAAGAAAGAGTACGAATGATTATATATGTAAAAAAACAAATAAACAAACGCAGTTAAAAATAAAAAATGAATGTATTTAATAAAATACCGATGTGAAAATATAATTTAGTAAAGAATAATTAGCCAGTTACAATATTTCACAAAAATACTTCACAATAGAAATTACCCACTAGAAGAGACAATATAATATTTCTACTTTATTTCAAAAAAATAAATGAACAAATACACATAATTTAACGGAGGGAAATTATAGGAAAGTGGATACCAAGTCGTCTAAAAATTGACTGAATAAATTCGTTTCAATTTTTGTGCAAGAATTTTTGCAAAAATTAAAAATGAAACATTATGTAATATGAACATTTTACCTTAGACGTCATATAATCGGTTTAAGATCAATGTTTTATTTATAATACCGCAATAGATATTTCTATGAATTAAAAAAAGGTATAATAAATCATTAGTTTTTTTTTGTAATGACAAAAAAAAATATCAAAATTTGGCAAAACGCTACAGACTGCAGTAACATATTCAGAACTCGGCTCTTTTTGAACCGGTTCAGTGAGCCGGCTCACATACGGGATCCAGATGCAAAGATGCAGATCACTAAAAAGACCCGTTTTTCCCATTTCTACTTGGAGCGAATGTCCATCATAAACATTACTTACAATTACATAAATAAATGGTGTTTATTGTATTATCTTTAGCCCAGTATCGGAAAATGCTACTATCCAGTTGTGTGAGCCCTACGCCAGAAAATGGTACAATCTTTTATTTCTATAAATAGTACGCGAAGACAAAATAATCAGCGATGATTGCATAATTCATTATTATATGTTATTTTGGAAGATTTGTTTAGGAATGAAATATGTATGAAGAGAAGTATGCATATGGCCCTGATGGGTTAACGGCTCTCAACCACTATCCAGCTACTCTTTCGGCGTGTCTAACCGTAGCTAACTCTATATGTCCAACGGTGGTGCTTGCAGTCGCGCGATGAATGTATCAAACAAAATGAATTATTCATAATCGTACTTTTATACAAAGGTATATGTCGGCTGGAATATGTGTTCCATCATATCAACCACTCCGCGGCTATTATGTATATTATGTAGACTTTACGTAATATTTAGGGGTCGGTTCATACGTTTCAAAGCTATCACTATTTATTTAAAGAAATACTCAAAAAATAACAAGGAAAGATCAGGACTGAGAAATCTGGACCAAAGTCCTTTTTATGGCGGATTTAGGTGCCATATTGTGGCTCGATTTTTTTTTTCTCCAAATGAATCCAATAGGATGTCAAAATGAAAAATATTAAAAGGTGATTACAAAAACATAATATACTACTTATATGTTTAAACTTTAAATGTAATTTAGACAGGCAAATGAAACTATTAATTGAATTCTATAATACTTTTGCCTCGAAAGTGCCAAGACTCAAACTATTGGGCACATACAAAAAAAAATAATTTTGCAAACATTCAAATAAACCAAATTACTAAAAAAACAAAAAACCCGACTCTAAAAACATATCTTCGGAAAAAGATAAACAAGACTAAAAAAATAAAATAAAAAAGTAATTTAAAAAAATCAAAAAAAAACCTGACTGCGTTAACAGCGAATTAAAAAGATGGAAACAAAATTAAATGATAACGTACAGTCGGAGGTATACATGTAATAAGTTGAACAGAAATATCGGATGCATCCGACTGCATGTTATCATTTAATCTGGTTTCCATCTTTTTAGTTCGCTTTCAATGCAGTCGGGTTTTTTCGATTTTTTTTAATTAACTTTTTTCATCATGCTGGTGCGGTGAGAAAACAACATCCGTTACTTTTTTTTGTTACGTCATTCACCGTCATATAACGGCTGCTTTTTTTCTGTACCGGTATTTTAGGAAACCAAGACTTAAAGTGTAAACCAGATAATAGACGCTCGACAACTAATGTCAATAGTATAAAATTACATCAAATTAAATTAAAAGATGTCACAAAACATAAGCGGAGGTGGAATTCGAGTCGTAGATAGTTTGAACAAAAGCCAGCACGCTAACCGTTACACCAAGCTGATCCCAAAATAAAAAACATGTCTTCAAAATTTTATACAAAATGTTTTGTTCTGAGATAAAAATAATTATTTAATATACTCGCATACTGCTCTTCATTAAGCAAGCACTATAGATACTAGTCGTCATTCAGTGTTAGGTTTATTTAATGTATTATAATAATGTAGTGCGAATTAGAATAACTTTTTAAAAATTAAATGTAATAAATTTGCACGTACTGGTATTTTAAAAATTTTCGACTATAATGTGTCATATCTATATTTACGTTATGATATAACCCGTATCTTACACCACACGACATTGCACCTCCACCGTATTTATTTACAATATTTGTTCACTTTTGGGAGTTGACTTTTAATTGGTAGTTAATTGCAATCTTGCTTTTCTTTTTTATGATTTTTGCTTCGAAAGCATTATAAAGTTGAACATATTTCACAGAACTCTTTTTTCAAGACAAGATATTTAATAACGAATCTAAAAAAAAAATTTTTAATACTACTTATTATATAAAAAAATTTCAATGTTTAAAAAAATATTTTTTTAATGTTAGTTTATCATTAATTTCTTGTACCATATAATTATTATGTTGTTAGTCAATTGAGTTACTTTAAAACGTTTTAATAAAAAAACGAGACGTTTCATACTAGCAATTGTTTAATTGCTTTAAATTGAATTCTCCAAATACCCGTGAGAATATTATCATTTATTAATTTGTTTGCATGTGCACTGATGATGAATTATAATTAAGCTCTGTGAGTAGATGTCATTTTGCTTAAAATCACATCTCAAAGTTTTGGCATTGACTGAATTTCAGGCATTAAATACGTTTTTTTTACATTAGATGCCTACCAAATTAGTAGATTATATGTTTCTAGTGCATGATGATACATTTGATGTGACATGTGACATTATGCTAAAACGAGTGATAAAAATGCCAAAGTCACTCTAATCTCTGCGCAGGTTTGGGGGGTGGCATTTGTCACCAAACGATGTCTCCCTTCAAACTGAACAATTTTTACCTGAAACTTTTTTCCTGAACTTGTTGCCGTTTCAAGAATTTCCCATTTAGATTAAAAACAATCATTTTGTATATTCTCAGAAAACATATAATCTTTCAGAAAATGTAAAATTTTTATTTTTTTGTTAACCGGACTATAATAATAATAATAATAATAATAATTTTTTATTTATTCACGGGAAATTGGACAATTGAATTATAAAATAGATAAACTAAATTAATTCAATTGTCCAATTTCCCGTGAATAAATAAAAAACTTATTAATTATAATGGACGTGAACAATATTGAGAATAATAATAATAATAATAATAATAATAATAATAATAATAATAATAATAATAATAATAATAATAATAATAATAATGCGTTTAACGTCCATTTCTCGGCTTTATGTCATAACAGACGCCATTCGCACCATTACTATTTTTTCATCTACCACTTCTATATTTTTTACAACTTCAACTTATGTAATAGCAATGGGCGAATGAAGGAATTATAGGAAATTAGGATAAGGTAGGTAATTTTTGACCTAGGAGTTCAATAAGGAACCATCTCGATATTTATCTGGAATTAATTGAGGGAAACCATGGAAAACCTCAATCAAGATGGCCGGTACAGGAATGACCGTTTCTCGGCGAGAGGCAGTAGGAAAAAGTCCCAGCCACATCTGCCCCCGCCGGGATTCGAACCCGGTACCTCCCGAATGCTGGTCTAGTGCTGTCACCACTATTCTACACAGCTCGGTAACCGGACTATTATACCGTGCTTGTATGTATCGACCTTTACCCTTAGTTCGCACTCTGCAACATAATGGCTGCTCGTATGAAAATGCGTAGCTTCTATCCACGTGTGGTATATGCGTATACATTTGACGGGATACATGGCACAGGCACACGTGTCTTGGCCTTTATAAACATTATAATATGTTTGACGAGTATCACAACAGTTTACATAATGCATATGTGTAACGATCTTTAGCTCTACCTCGCACCTAATATAACTTTTCTTTGTCCAATTTAAATCAAGATCTACAAAAACGTTTCCCCGACTTGATCAAAATTTTGCTTAAAAAGCGATATTTTTCTATATTGATCAAGCATTTGTTTTTGTGTGAGTAGAATCTATTATTCTACATGACGTGGAGTTTCGCAGCACGTATAAGACTGTATTTTTTGATCACACTCTAAAGTCACTGTAAACTCAACTTTTTTGACAATGCTTTATGCAATCCAGCATAATACAGAATAAACTATTAGTAAACACTTTTTTGATGACAAGCTCTTATTGAAATGTGTTATAAATGAAAAAAATATTTTTAATAATTGAGGTTCATAATTATTATAAAAGTGTAGGCCGTAATAAAGAACTATTATAGAGTTTACAAATTTTTATAACTATGGACCTTAATTATTGATAATAATTTTTTTTCGTTTTTAGCACATTGCAACAAAAACTTATCTTTTCTTACTAATATTTTTTATTAGTTAACTGCTTGAAGAAACAGCGTTGAAAGTAAGTTATTTCTCATTGCCTTGTCTCCTTATATTGGTGTTATTAAAAAACTTCTAAGAATCATCGACAGCATACATAATCATGCAATTTTTTTACATTAAATGAATGGAATGTCACATTTAAAAATACGAATGACCTCAGTTGTCGAGCAGCTATATCCCTTAAGCCCGTATTCACCGAACGTAATTAGTCAATTATTCCGTTGATCTGATCTTCATGTAGATATTTGTCTGAATAAATAGCAACAATTCAATTCACCAAACATAGTTAAGTTTACTGCATAACTATTCCTGAAGTATAATTTTACAATTTCGATCGCTGCGCCATCAGGCGGATTTTCGGCAAACGTCCTTAGAATCAAAATCATCAACAAAATCTCTAAGGTATAAAGAAAATTTGTTCCTCGAGTTACTATTCTACCGAATATACATAGTGAATCGAACGGAAATTTTATTCTAAGGAATAAATTTGTTCCAAGATTAGTAACTAACATCTTTAATAGTGTTCGGTGCTGGGTAGAGTAGTGGTACAGCACTAGACTCGCATTCGGGAGGTACGGGTTCGATTCCCGGCAGGGGCACATGTGGCTGGGACGAGAAACGGTAATTCCTGTACCGGCCATCTTGATTGAGGTTTTCCATGGTTTCCCTCAATTAATTTCAGATAAATATCGAGATGGTTCCTTATTTGAGGCCATGGCCGATTACCTATCAAACTCCTAGTTCAAAAATTACCTACCTTATCCTAATTTCCTATAATTCCTTCATTCGCTCATTGCTATTACATAAGTTGAAGTTTTAAAAATTGTAGAAAATAACGGGAGGTGGTAAATGGAAAATAGTAATGGTGCGAATGGTGTCTGTTATGACATGAAGTCGAGAAACGGACGTTAAACGCATTATTATTATTATTATTATTGAGAAGGAAATATTCCTTAAAAAAAATTTGCATCCACAAGCACCCAAACTTCAGGTTCGTCACCGTCATACTAGGGATACTTGTGGAGCAAGTTGTAACTGTAACCGCGTCTCAAACCATGAAATGGGCGATTATTAATAGCGTTCGGTGAATACGGGTCTAAGAAGTTTAAGTGTAAACAACTGAATTCTAATAAGTTTTTAAGAGTTCCAAAAAAAAGGGGGCAACACCCAGCGCTCATAACAATATGTAAGATGATAGTTCCGAACCGGACGGATGCGTGTGCGTGAATGGCGCACTACGCATAGTGCGCATGAATGGAGCGGGAATAAAAGACGAGTGTCAAGAAATTTAAGCTCTGTGACGACGCTTTTTTATATTACATTATAATATGTATTACATAGAGAATTGAATACTTGAGGGGGCGAAGCCACTCGTTTCGTGTTTGTGTAATGTAAAGCTCTTTATTATTACGGACCGTGTCTTTTGTGTGTCTGTAGAATCGTTCACAGTCTGTTATTGTTATTAGATACTTCTGTGTCACTTTGTACTCAGTACTCTGCCTTTTGCATAATAAGGTACCCATTAAGAAACACTTCTTACTTATATAGCAAAACCGCTCAATGGAAATTTCGGTAATATTTTATGTAATAAACTTCAGATAAATCGATATTCAGAAGAAACATATTTTTTATACTATTTGTGAAATGTCACATGATGAGGTTAGATGTAATAAGTGGATTCATGCATCGAGAAGAACTGACTAAGTGAAAGAAAAAATGTCAAAATATATACGTATATCACTAGTTGTTAAGCCTATCTTCGTCAGGCCCAATCGAAGTTTAAATATCCAAAATAGCATCCTTATTATTTTTACATATATATTTATAGACTATAATCTGTAAACTAATAACTCACTGCGCACACACTTATTCAACAGTTTTTTCAACTGATTATTAGTATATTAAACATTTAATTATTATTAGAAAACTTATTTGATATTCGATATATCAGAATGCTTCCGAGTTTGTTGTTCGTAATCAAGGCACCCAGCTACCCATTCATGGCCTGTTATGCTCTATGAAGTTTTTTTCTAAAAACACCCCTATTTCGATCTCCGGGGAGAAAATCAAAAATCCGACTAGGTTAGGTTCTGTCCCGTGTCTCGTACTATAGGTGTGCCAAATTTCAACTTACTAAGTTTACGGGGGCCTTCTGGAGGGTCTGGAAAGACTGACATCTGGACATCGGAACATCCGGACACACATTATGAAATTATATATTCTCTCTTAAATAAGTTTTGGACTTATAATAATTTAGAAGATTTGTTATAAATTATACCTGACTTACTGAGGTGTTAATCAATTCATTTTTTCTCCCTGTTTGCATTCGTTTTTACATGTGTTTTAATGGGGATTGAGAAATGTTTGTTTTTACCATACTACTAGCGCTGCTAGTGAGACATTTTTCGTAGTTCAAGAAAATGGCTTATTATATCTGAAGTTGAATTTTAGAACGACAAAATTAGAACTGAATATATTTTTGTTAATTTTTTAACGCTCGTTGACTTAATAATTAATCTTAGCCCGTAATACCTCTATAGGAACGTTTTTAAAGCACAATATTAAATCTTTTTTAAACGTTTTTCAATTCAATGAATTTTCCTATTATAATAAAAAACTGAAAACTAACTGATAGTTTCAGTGGCACCAGTTCTCATTCTGATGTCACATAACGAAGACGTTTTAATGATCTCGACAATTCTAGAACCAATTATTCTTTCTTGTGTATTAGATTAACATGAAGTTTTATAATTTCTCCCATGGAAAATTAAAATTTATTACCTAGATTTTGCATCAAAAACCTCTCAAAAAATGTATTTTTGACGACTAACATAGATAGTTGCCTCACAGGTGTATAATGTTAATGCAGATATAGAGGTACAGTAGATTGTCTTTGTAAACATTTTGTTCTTTTATGATAAAGTAGCATTAAATTTCCTTATATGTATTTATAAAGGCTGGCATGTTCGAAACATAATTCAGTCGATAACAAAGGACTCTGATTGTAATTAATTCTTATCTCGCTTCGTCAGACAGACACAATGGCGTTAGTGTGTTGTATTGAAGTCTCTCTGTGCTCTTCTTCTTCTCCTCCTCCTTTTGCTTCACTCCTCCCGCTGTCTTCGTTTCTCCTCCTCCGCCGCCGTTTGTTTCTTCTTCCTTCTATACACTTGTAGTACCAACATAATATCAGAGGCGTTGGTTGGTATTTCTCAAGAAATTAGTCGGCAATCATTGAATTATTTAAAATATTTATCGTTCGCAGAAGCTCGTAGATAAAAAAATATGTTTCATTTCATTATTGCATATTTCACAGTACCTACAGCTTACAGTTTGCGATTCAAATCCGGCCTGCTCAGACTTTTAGTCAGACAGGTGATCACTGTGAATTTTTTAATGGTTCATTTACCTACCTATCTACATCAAATTAGAATTTTTATATATTAATTAATTATTAACCACATACTTATCTATTAAAAAACAGTTTACAGAAAATTTGTCTTATTAATTTATTTTCTATTGAATTTCATGTTGACTCTGTAGAGGTGTTACTCTACTTTTCCGAGTAATATCGTTCCTCGCGGGATTAACATTCAAAATTATTTTTTTTAATTCTGTTGATTAAATTCTTTAGTTTCGTCTGAAGTAGCAAAGACGAGAGAGGACGAGACGCTCGTGCAGTGTTCAGAGGTAGTGCCTACTACATCTCTATCTGTGTTATGGAGATACTGTCTCTCCGATAATACAGAACTCTCTCCACTCTCCTTACACACATACACACCTATATGAAACACTTACAAAGCCCACGTTATATTACATACATACAGAATAACACATTATGTGTACACTGAGAGAGCAACAATAGACTTGTATACACCAACACACTACACAAAATGACAAAACACAATCTTATAACAAAAACTTTTAATGTAATCCTCTATTCTGATTGGCTGAAGCAATCATCCATACAATAGTCCTGGCCAATGAAGAGGTGCATCGAATTGTTGTTCGAAATGAAAAAGTGACAATTGTGAATTGAGTATAAAAGTCTTCTTTTAAAAATTAGATTAGTCGTGCGGATTCTCATTGTATGTTTTCTTCTATTTTATGGAAGCTGATCGAAATTAACCTTTTATTGTTTAGTTTGCTTTTCATTTTAACGTTTTTTTTTTTATTTAGCCACGTAATGTCTGTAGCGGTTGATCTTTCCTGGAATTGGATAATTAAAAAAAATAACCTTATTGTTCAGGGGTGCTTTATTTAGTATTCTTTAGCTATTTGATGTAATGTTGTTAGATATAGTTTTTGTAGTTAAAATTGTTTATTGACCTGAAGTATTTTATATACGGAGTGTTTTAATAAAAAGCGGTAAATTTAGACGGTTCGATATGCATCTGGAGAAAAAACTTAATTAAAAACTAGAGCAGTAACAGGTACGCGAATTGGAATAAACGACTGTCGAATATCAGTGAGTAATAATATTTTTCTTAAGTTGCAATAACCTATTTTTACGAGTATACTGAACTTCCATATACTAGTTTAAAGCGAACATAAATTCCTTAAATGTTTACAGCAATTATCGAAACTGTGTTCTTTTTTAGATATGATTAAGTAAACTATAACATCATCATTAAAATCTTGTTATTATAACATCGTTAACTATCTTGTTTGATTAATTTTTTTATTCAAAAAATTAACATTTATAGTACATAATTAACAATAACACATAGTACGTAATAATACACCACGATTGAAGTATTATAACTAGATTCTCATAGAATAGTAGCCTGTACCCACGGCTCTGAACGCGATTGAGTAGTGTAGTCTTTGACTCCACCTGGCTCCATCTAATGAGGGGCTACGACAAAGTGAATAGCAAAAAACCTTCTTCATGAAAAAATACATATTTGTGCCAACTTTCATGGTGATCGGTCAAACATTGTCGAAGTCTATTAATCTCAGACAGATATACCAAGCAACATCCATTTCTGTATATCACATGTAGATATAAGTAAAATCTCCTGAGAGCAGAGGATAAAAACCAATTCCTTTGAAGTTGCTGTGACATAATCGAATCTAGCTTATACAAAAAATGGATAGTTAAAAACACTTTTCTACTCAGGTAGTAATTTTTCCAAAATTTAATAAATTTCTATGTTATTTATGCCATATGAAGACCTGGAGCATTGATCAGGACCTGGTTTAGATGTCGGGGATGCAAAATGTTTGAGTGCAGCGGTAATATTTCCTGCCCCCATTGAATGGGGGCAAGAATGGGGCCCATTCGTATCTATCAATGTTATCGGTCATCAAACATAATGAGTTAATCAAAAGTAGACACCTTTAATGTATAGTTCTAATGCTTACTCACCCAATCTTTTCGATATCTCTGAATTGTGCATTTTGGGATTTTCTTGTGCTATTTTTCGTCGCTGCAGTCTCGACCAGACCATGAACGCATTCATCGGTCGCTTGATATGGTCGTCCTGCAGCTTTTTGGGCGTTCCCGGAGCGACCATGCCACCGGACACCGACATTGGGCCTGTGCCTAGCGAAGCCATCCGACTGAGGCCATCGGCGGTCGACGGGAAACCGCCATCGCACATCGCTCCAGCGGCTCTAAAACAAATGACAAGATTATAGTTTATTACAATAAGATGTTTTCGCGTTCAACTACGATTAATAAAAAGATATTGAATTTGTATTCTTGCGAAGGCTGGTGTCACATAAGATTTTTTCCTACTCGTTTTTTTCCTCTACCAACTATAGTTTTATCGCGATTTTCAATGGTTTTGTTCAATAATTCAAGATATATGGTTATGGTATCTTTTTCAACTAACCATAATTTTATTCTGCCAGTACTTTGCGATATTAGTCAACGAGCACATATTGGTTTGAGAGGCCTTGATTTGACAATAGTATCCAAAAAAAGGTCCCAAACGTATTGTTATTATTGACATGTTTTTTAATCAATACAGTTCCGTCAATTTTTCGGCTCATTCCATTTTAAAATTATAAATAAGTACTGAGTTTTAGTTACAATTGATTTAAAATCAGTTTAATTTAAAGTAATTTTCATTTCTCTTTTATATGGTTGTTACATAATTCGCATGGAATCAACGCTTAATGACTTTGATAACATTTTGATGCGATGTTCGTAAGCCGTTGCGTCAACAAGAGAGCAATGTTTATTGCTGTTGTAGAAACCAGAGAGGATGCGTAATAGGCAATTGAACCCTGCAGGTTCCCCGTGTGCATATGAACTGTCGAGTATGTACTCCATATGCGGCGGGCACACGAATGCACTAGCCTAGGGTGGAGACACTAGTGAATGCAGATTATTAAATTATTACACATCGATACATTTGCAAATTGGATTTTAAAAATTAACAGTTTACTGCTTGACTGACGGAAACGGTTGCTGGTCTTGTTCACCACTCTTTGAGTTTGATTCTTTGATCTCAGACTTTAGGGTTGCACACTTTTGGTCACGAAATTTGTTTTTATATGCGCAAAACTCTCATTAAACAGTGGAAAATCGAAAAACAAGAACTCATCGATTAACAGATAAAAATAAAAAAAACGGACGCCACTGTTTAGAAAACACACGAATGGTCACCGTAAAGTAGAAAAAGTAGGGAGGACAGTCTGCTCCAGTGGTTGGCGTGCTGACTTCTTGATCGGACTGTCATGAGTTCGAATCCTGCCTCTGTTCTGGACGTTTTGTAATGTCGGTTAGATTTAAGTGATTATGATATATATATTTGATGTAATCTAAGTTATCGAGCGTCTATAATCTACAACTGAAGAAAATCACGAACCTCTTTAGTCAAGATTTATGATAAAGGACTTCATATCTGAATGATTTCTCCCCGGAGATTCTGAGTATTTCTCAAACGTGGGTCTAGCAGGATGTAGTTACCTATCAATGGTTACGATTATGGCAACGGCTATAAATAATACAAATTTAAAAAAAACTTACTAACGGCTGAAATATATCTGAAAATCATTTCGTAATCAATCTCAGCATTGACACAGCTAATATGCAATAAAATTAATATATTTATTGATTTATTGCTTATTTATTGACGAAGAATCATATCCATATATTTAGTAAAGTTCAGTGACCAATAAAAGTATAAAATTGACTTTCATTTAGAAAATGTTTTCACAGCCCGGTGTAGAATCTGTCGCTAACATTGTTGTGTAATCTTCATACAAATTAATTAATAATAATTAACGTATCTGAATGGAAGATATTTCGTAAGTTCTATAGAATTAAATCTTAATATTTATATGTTATATTAAAATAGTATAAAAGGGATTAAAGCATTAATAAAATACAACTAATAATAATATTATCAACTCTATTAAACTGTCTAAGATAGTGAGACATGTGGAAAAAATAACCATAATGATATACCACAGCCTGAAGTATACTAGTGTCAATTTCTTATAATATAATCTGTTGAAATCCTACGGGTAGTCTGATGGTGAATTCATATCCAGACGGACGCAAATGTGGTATATTTTCTATTATCTTATTTTTTAAGAAAATGAGTAGAGCAAACCAAATACAGCTGGTAGTTTTACGATTAAAAAAGAAAAAGAAGACAATTATCCTGACGCATGTCCAAGAATCTAAAAGCTAAAAGATTTCCTGATAATATTAATTCCTATTATGTTCTTTATTTTAAAGTTCGTCTTTAAAATAACAATCGGGCATTGCGTGCTTAGCAATACAGTGACAGTCATATGTGGAGTTCATATTTTTACGACCCAAAAAAACCGGATATATAAAATGGTGCAAACAAAAATTCTGTTTTATTACATTGCGTCGTTGACACCGGTACAAAAGTTAAGGCGCATATGAAATTAAATTAAATAATGCAATTTACAAACGCGTGCTGCCCTGAGCCCATAAAAATAAATATTCTTATTATATGTATACCATGTGCTGGCGTTATACCTACGTCGAGTGATGACGACACGGGTGCCCGATTCTGAAAGCGTAAGAACTATTAAATCTATAATTTAATCCACACACAGTCGGAAATTAGCCCTTAACCAATATTTGCCCTTAATTTAATAACATTTTTTTTTCTTATTCTCTGTTCTGTTGGTAGCTAATAGTTTTACACTTATTGTCTCATTTTTTTAGTTTCTAGCTGAAAAAGTCGGGATATATGACTGAGGTCCTTCCAGAAGTAGATAACGAATTATATACAGTGTAAACTCTATATAGCGACGCTGACGGGATTGCTCATTTTCTGGCGTTATAGAGAGTTGTCGTTATATGGAGAGAAAGAAAAATCAATATTGTTTTACTATTATATAGTATTATTTAATAATAACGCATACAATTTAAGAACGAATTTCTTAGAATCTTCGGTATGTATGATGCCGATAGTCGAGGTAAATTAGGACTAAAGCTGCAGTTTTTATCAATTTCGACAACTTAGAAGTTACCTGCAAACAGTAGGTGCTTTATAAGTTAACGAATTGCTTGCTTTATAATGACATATGATTGTTATTTAGAGTGGGTGTGATGCTACATAGAGCGTATCATTGTATGGACAAAAAAGCAAACCAACCAAAGACGAGTAGTTTTGACGTTTTAGGGAGTTTGACGTTAAATCGAGTGACGTTACATGGAGGTTACACTGTATTAAATAATATTTTACAGTGAAATCAATCTAATATAAACATTCAGATTACCGATAGATCAAGATTCGAGGTTCAAAATCAAGATTTTACAAAAATGCAATCCATCACTAATTTAAACGCTATAAAAAGTTCTATAAAAATACCAATAAAATCAATATCTACACATTTATCATTTTTTTTGTTCATATAGGTATCTATAATAACATATAGTTTTAAGCTTCATGTGAAAATGAAATAACTCATACCAACTTGTGGACTACAAATGCAACCTGTGTAGCTACAAGAATACCTACAACATAGCGGCTATGTCAGAGGATAAACTTATGAATATTTAAAACACGAATATCTCATGAATTTATATATAAATATTTCTAGCTCTCTGAGGAGTTGTGGCGTTAATGACTGCGAAAGAAGTTTTATTCCAATTCTGGCTTAGAACTGCCTTAAGTCTAACTTATATCAGACATCAGTTATGGTTTATAAATAGATCAAAATTTTGAAGTCCCAAACGATATTCTGTCATTTATGATTCTTCGCTCTCAGAAAATAGAGAAATAAACCATCGTTATCTGCTGTTAAGTGTAGATTTAGACAAATTTTAACAGACGTCTTCAATATAGGAAATGAATATTTCTTTTTTGCTTTCCATAATTGCGATTAGCAAAACATTTTAATTTCTGGTATGATATTCGACTCTAGATCTACTTTCAAAGTACTTTTGGCCTCATTCAATGCCATGTGCTTTTATCTTAGATATAGTTTCAAGATCGTATCAGAAAATGAGCATAATAGGGGCGCGACAGTCTCTGGGGATCTAGGGGATAATTTGAGTTAAATCCTGTCCTGACTATTAGAAGAAATATACAAAATACCGCAAAAAAAGTGTAACTGGACAACTAAATATTAAATTCGATATGTTTACAGTATATTAATAGTTATAAGTATAGACCAATATCTAGAGTTATAGAAAAATAACTCGTAATAAAAATCCTTGCATTTTTCGCTCTAAGCTAAAATCTATACACTATAATGATTTTTATAGTTTATTTATAAAAGTATATTTATTACCATATTGCTATTTTAATATTATATATTTTTAGAGATTGTTTTGCTTCAAAAATATAACTGAAAAGTTGTGTCAAATTGTTGCTTACAAATACAAATTTATTATCTATAGGTTAGTCCAAATTGTATAGGCAAAAAAATTTCGACTTTTGAAGGTCACCTTAGTTTATGTACTCGTATTTTATAAACTACTAAAAACTCACTATTCACTAGCATATTTTATAATGCAAGTTGGATAGGTAATAGTTCAGTATCCGAGCTGAGAATTACATTCGTAACGTAAGTTTATACTGACTTATATCATTTTAATTTAACGCAATTTAAGTTTATTTTTAATATTTATGGCGTACAGGTAAACTTGTCTACCATTTTTATATAAAATAAATTTAATTACACATAGTATTGTATAATTTACAAGTCGAATTGATATAATAAAAAAATTAAATTTTAAATTCTAAATGAAATAATATGGTAATCATGTTTAGAAAGAGCCGGATCCAAAAATAAAAACATTTATAATCATCACAGTTCACATAAAACTATTGCGATTTTTAAGTTAACTAAAGTTACACACGTACAATATTTGAGCTGATTTTCGATGGTTATTGGTGATGAAAATATAACTTAGAAGTTTTAGAATCGAAGATAATTAAGATAAGATAAATAGCTTTGTATAGGAATAGATATTGTAAAAAAATAAGATAAGGAGTTATTTTACATAGAATCATCCAGTATTCTGAAATTATTTAAGAAACCAAAGGCCTGATAGCTTAATTTTATCTCATTGTAAAATTCTCTTATGTTAAAAACGTTATGGTCCAAAAATGTCGGCAATGATCTTGGTTGATTTATGTATTGTTCAATTTTATTGAAAACTTATATATTATAACTGCAGTATAATACACCTGAGATTATTTTTTAATGTTTCAGATCAGTTCTAGTCCTAGCTCGTTTGAATGTCATTACAAACTCTTAGTTCCCTTTCCTGAAAGTAATACGTATAATTAAATTTTCAATTTCTTATAAAAAATTAATAGTACCTAGTTAGCTCTGCCAGCTGTTGCTCTTAGAAAAAATGTCTAAAAACTATTCTGGCGACATTTTGTTCAACGTATCAGTGAATTGTTCAAATGTATTTCGTCAATTTGTATACCTGTTAACAGTATGTTCAGTCTAGTTTCCAACTGTTCTGGCAAATTGTTAGGTATCGAATTGAAGACAATTCGGCCTTGAAGGGGATTAGGACATGCCCCTCGTGTAAAACGGATTTGACACGGCTCGGCAGATATTTGTCCACCGTTAACGTTTATACAATCACCGATGTCCATCCCTCAGATTCCTTTATTCACCTACAGTACCTTTGATACAGTCAAACTACGACTTCACACACATTGACTGTGTGTTGGCAGTAGTTCGGAATAAAAGACGAAAATAAAAAATAAATCGTTACTTTACTTTTGCTATTTTATACAATCAGGTTGAAAAAAATTAAAAAATTAATTATTATTAATTATTTTTTCAACCTGATTGTAAAAAATATCATATAGGTTTGTTAGTCGATTAACAGGACGTTCGTGAGCACCGTAAAAATCAAGTAGGGCACTACGGAACGTAACTCGAACTGAACACTCATTTTGAGAATAAAGTTTAAGGGGATATTCTTATGTGACCACTTCGAAAAATCGATTTTTTTTTCATATTTCAATAGTAAAACCTATCGAAAATAGAGACCGAAATTCCTAGTTTTAAATAAATTACAACTCATATAGTGGCCGACGCGCCGTAAGCGACTTGTTGGCTCTTGAAACTTTAAACGCATTTTTCTGGAAACATTATTTTCTAAAACTGTCATGGTCCTAAAAAAAAAGTATTCAACCGATTGCTTTGAAATTTATATATGTTCTTCTACTCATTAATGGTTATCGTCCGTACTAAAATTGCTTATTTTCGAAAATATTTTCTTATTTTTTTTAAACGATTTTTAACAAAAAAATTAACAAAAAACAAATTTTTTTCTACAGTCCGCCATTTTTTTTTTTAATGAAATTGATTAATTTTAGTAGGGACGATAGCGACATCCCTACTGAACAATGATCCATTCGATTTTTTTATTTCAGACAACATGAACAGCCGCTATTACCATGACCAGTGACCTGCTTGTTTTTTAGTGTCTAATTTAATTTAAAAAAAATATATATATATATAAAAAATGTAAAATAAGAGAAAAAAAATTTTTTTATACAGTTTAAGATACAAACAAAAACATAAAAAAATTAAATTGATTGAATGTTATTGTCGTCTAAAAAAAAATTCCCTAAAAAGAGGTAAAATTTATGCGTTCACATAAGAATACCCCCTTAATGATTTGCACGCGTTGTTTAACACTGTAACTTTCCATGATGATTTTCCGGACATAAGTTACCACAACCTCCAAATTTGACATATGTAGCTTTACCAACATAGCCGCTGTACACTGTCAACGTTCAAGCGCCCCTATTGGAAAACTCCTTTATATTACTATCGATGATGTCTTGTGAGCCCGGCCTTACTATTTGCAGTGGTCAGATCGTCAGAAGACGTTAGTTTTGTTAGTAGCAAGCGTACATCTTAACGGACGTTACCTACATAATAATATCTACTGTAAACGCTGGACGAGGGGATTCTGCACACCCTGTAAGATTTACCCTCGGTTTTATAAAATACAATACACGATATTACTTGGATAGATGTGTAACGGACAATGAGAAGTTACTTATTATATCGAAGGCCACGAGGAAAAATCATTCATGTCGAATATGTTTTTTTAAAGTACGTATATACTTCCAGCTTTCTAAACAATTTTATTTTGTGTAAAACAGTTTACCTTCGTTCATATGTATGTGGGAGGAGGAAGATATTTTTGCTGTGATTAAAAAAGACAACACTGCCGATCACATATACCTTAAGTATCTTCCTACTATGTGAACATCGAGTCGAAAGAAATTCATTCACCAACGCACTTTTTAAAATATGTAAATTATTTCATTTGATTCGTTGTTCGTTAGTCGAGGTACCTGTTTTCGTTATTGTGAAAAATGCAAAACTAAATCATTTAATGAACTGGTGAGTGCTACTGGTTTAATCTTATTTTGCCAGAACCTAGACATAATTCGTTTGATCTTAGTGCTAAAGTTATAAGTCCTATATAGTCGTGACGTCATAACGGTACTCAAACAAATTAGTCTATGTAGAAATTTAAACTAGAAAACATCTATTCTACATACAATTTAAACTACAGTGTAAACTCCATGTAACGTCACTCGATTTAACGCCAAACGTCGAAATTACTCGACTTTGGTTGGTTTGCCTTGTTGTCCATACAATGATACACTCTATGTAGCATCACAATCTAAATTACGACCATATGTCACTATAAAGTAAGTCATTTCGGCAACTTATAAAGCATCTACTATTTGTAGATACTTTCTGAGTTGTCGAAATTGATAAGAACTGCAGCTTTATTGTATAGTCCGTATTTATCTCGACTGTCGGCATCATACGTACCGAAGATTCTAAGAAAATCGTTCTTAAATTTTATGCGTTATTATTAAATAATATTATAATAGTATAACAATATTGATTTTTCTTTCTCTCCATATAACGACAACTCTCTATAACGACAGAAAATGAGCAGTCGCTACATAGAGATTACACTGTATTTATAGTACGTTTTCATCCTAGTAACTGATATAGTCACGGATTGTCACGCTGCAGCTGAGGTTTTGGGTTTGAGTCCGACGGTATCTAAAAAAATAACATTTGTTTTCGCTCAAAAAAGGACACTTTGTTTTTAAGCCCTAGAAAGGTATAGTAAAAATCATGTCGGATAGTAAACAGAAATATAAAAATACTTCAGCTATAAACTTCTTTTGATTACTTCCATTTTAGTGAATGAATTGACGTTCCAAATTATGTTCCATAAAATATCAAACGATTACAAACAAAACGACAATTTGACATCTCATTGTTCATTCAAATTCTATTAAAATGCAGTAGCAAATTTGTAAATTTCTTTTCTCATATTAAAACTTAACATCAATCAGCTTTGACTGTGAAAAGTAAATAATAATATAATGAAAATATAAATTTATATGTTAGTTTAAAACATACCAACCGCAACATGACAAAATATATAACAGATATTACCTGTGCAAATTTAATAAACATTAATTAAACAAAATATTACTTTTCGTCGGATGGTCGGATAGATGTGTGCAAAAAATGTTCAATCAATCTTACATAATAATATGAATGATTACCTATTTATTTAAATACAACAGCTCTTGTGTATGTTGAAACACTAAAATAGGCACCAATAAACATATATTTATCTTATTATATCTCTTAATAAATTATTATGGTTAGCTTATTATTATAATAATTTCTTTTATTTTAAGAGATAATTTCTGATTTAATTTTTTATTAAAGGTAGTGTGATGGATTTAGAATTACCTACAAAATTACCATTACCATTTATAATTACAGGTAGATAAGCAAATTAATAAATAACTGCACACAATATTGTTGACACGGGTGGATCATTCGTAAAAATGAAATAAAAAATATGAATTACACAAGTGTCCAAAACTATACCAATCATATTGGGTTTTTGTGCTGAAGACAATTTTTGAATCTTCTAAACGATTTAAATATACGAACATCGTAAATCTACAGGTTAAAAAAATGTAAATAATGGGAATATATATTGTAACACGACCTAATTAGAAAAGAAAAGTAGAAAAAAAAACTATATTTCCAATATCATTTCAAACTATTACAATTGCAACCAAGTAAATAAATTATATTCCTTATTAGTAAACACTACAAAATTTAAAAATAAAATGCTTCAGAAAAATATTGCTCTACTTAGTCTAAAAGTAATTTTCCATTCTTACAACTAACACTGTCTCCCACAAATGAAAAAAATAGATCTTCTGATAATTTTATTTATTTATTAAAAACGCAAGGCAATTTTGCATTCTAACGGATATTTCTGACAACCAATAATCATACGTCTAATGCATTTTTGATTAAAAAAATAATAATTACGCAATTATAGCTTTAAATTATTATATGAGATTTTTTAATAGATGATTTTGTGTGAGTTAACGAGCAGGTAGCCGTGAAAAAGATCGCGCTAGACAAGCAGGAGCCGCCGCCGTCGGTAACATTGTACGAACAGCATGGCTAGGCTAGACCGAGCTACAGCCACAGCGCGTATTATGTTGTACATAGGTAAACACAATCCTCAGATCGGGCCTAAAACGGTTGGTATGTGGCCGGCCGGCACCCCTGCGGCCTGCGGTCACTTGAACTATCAGACATCCCGTCGCCTATATCATAGAGGAGGCCACTGGCGGCTCGAAAGACGCACTGATGTTTGGCCCTTTATGTGTTTAGATTTACTTATTTTACTAAACATGAATGGAAATTATCATAAATAGAGTATCCTACAGGAAATAGCTCACATTATTGAACATTAAAGAATATTTATAGTTGAGATGGAGTAAAAACAAACAATCCAACTTTCGTAATGCAAAATATTTTAGATGGTTAAAAAAATTTTGCTATCGATTTATGCATTAAATTATTATCAGGTAAATGAAATTACTAAAGAGGCGCAAATAAAATCTCTGAAATATTTTTGACATTTTCTAGCTAGAAACAAACGCTGAACTACATGTTTTTGTAAAGTTCAGGAATACGATTTTAACTGTTTTGTCCTTTCGAAAGGGAGTGTATAAGTTTTCAATTATTTGGAAATAGCCCTCAACCTGTTATTTTATGACAATTAATAAGGTCATTATGCATCTGGAAATATCTTTAATAGATTGAGCTAAAACTTGCGAAAAATTTTTTTATCCCAGATCGATATCTTTAAAACTTTAGAAATTATAGGCAATTAAAGTTGAAATCATATTTTAATTTATAGTTTTTTATATACCTACCCGTTACATTTGAAATTCATAAAAAGTTTATTTGATTTAAAATAAAACGATTAGATTATTCGCCCAACAATAAATGTTCCACCTAAATCAGCAGCACTTTGGAAAATATAACTAAATCAATCGAGTATTCAAAATTTCTCAGAATTAACGCCCGGATGTTGAAGGCCTATTTCTTGTAAAATTCCAAATTGAAAGGCTCTTTGCCTCCGAAATGTAACTATTTACCAAGTAATTAATTGTTTAATAATAACTTTAGTTCAATTTTTCCAAGATGTGTGATATACATTGATCATGAATTAAGTAAAATATCTTTAGATTTGGAAATTAGACAAAACTGCGGTTTGATGGTAGTGACTTTATTCTAAGCTAAATAATGATACGCCACTGAAATGTTCTGCGTGCTGCTGCTCGTACCTTCGCATCCCCAAACAGACGTCACGTAGTAAAACTGATACAAATAGTTGATATTAGACACTGTGATGCTGGGTATAGGGAGAAACAGATTCATAATAATATACTGGATGTTTTAATATACACGTAGAACAATTTAGAGGCTCTCCTCTATCGGCTATAATAATAAATACATAAAAATATTTCATAGATTTGGATAATTTAATAATAAAAATAATAAGTTAAAAAACAGTGACTTCTCGGTACTCTCACGGGTTGTGCAAATATTCAGGTTCGAATACAATTCCCGCTTCATAAATCCTCAAAAAAGCTTGAACATATTATAGATTCAGCTACCGGCTGCAGAAATGTCACCTCCGTGAAACATTTGCGTGGCATTTTATCAACTTATTACAGCAGAAATGTTGGGCGAGTCTGCGATACGCCAGTAAAGATGTTTGCATATCAAAAACTGTTTTGAATAAGAGTAAAAACTACCCAACTGATACTATTATTGACAAGCTAATCCCACGCAAAAAGGATGTAATTGAACAAGATTTATTACTGTGCCTATTTTGGAAACATTGCTATGCTAGTCGCTTAATAATTTTAGGACAAGTCATTGATTTTTGACATAATGGTTTCATGATTATATAATAGATGAATATTGAAAGGTTGAGGATCAAAGAACAGTTAGTAATAATCAAATTATTCTCTCTGTAGCTTTATATAGCATTGTATTTGTTCTTCGACTCTCTTTCTTGCAATTTTCATCTACACAATCTATTAAAAGAGAAAAAAAAATGCATTCGAGAGCAGCAGCTAAGACATAAAATGTTCCCAAAATAGGATGCAAGAAAGTTTTGTTTGATTGTCCCAGGATAATTGGATTTGGTTTGTTTATATCCAATAACGACTGATATAGTGGAATAAGCTATATAGATGAAGAATTTTTCATTTAAATTATCATTTCAGCAATTCAGTCTTCTTCAGTTGCAAAATTTTGCCAAAATTATAAGTTACGCAGTCGGAACACAGATCTAATGATAACTCAAATGTGATTAAGGAATATTGAATAAACTTTAATATACTGGTTTTTTGTTATAAAATGTTAACATTAAAACGGAATTTTTATTTCCTTTCGTGGTTTTCATCGCAACAATACCTACGAGCTATTCTACGACCGTTTTGACCATGGTTAGCGACGGCACTGACTTTCTGTCTCGTTCTGTACAAGCTAACAGCTTAAATAGAATAAAAAAGGCAAAATGCCGATAACATCTTTGATGTTGTAAATAAAAACTGCTTGGACACCATTGAGTGAAAAAATATAGCTGTTAGTAACCACCAGAGTTGCGACCAAATCGCAAATAATTAAAATATTATACTCACTATACTCATGTCCAAAATTTTCATAGGGCCCTGTTGGAATTTAAATTAAATATCAAAAAACAGATTCATAATTTACAGATACTAAATTTAAGTGTCTTAAAAAGATTCTTTCGTAATCTAGATATACATTCCCAGCATAATACTTTCTTTTTGTGTTCGGTCGGGTGGTTCAAGAACAATACAATTAACAAAAATGTAAAAATGCAGTATCAATGAATAAACATGTTGCTTACTAGATATCAAACTTTTTTCTGTATCATTGATTCCTTAATTACAATGTCTTACTTAACCATTAAGGTTCATTGCACTTCAATTTAGTTTAATAATAAATTCTGGGACGGGTTTTAGCTGTTAAATAAATACATTGCATATGTCCAAATTAGTCCCAAAAATAAACACTCAAAAAAGGGTAACTATAATATGAATATATTAGTTCTGATATTTGGCAAGAAGTATTGAAACGAATAAAACACTCGATATATAGAATCTGCAAACAAGATAATTGATTAGGTTTGGATGGTGTGTTCTCACTTAGTGCGATTTTCTGGTGTATCGTTATATTACTGAATGTATGTAGGGACTAGGCTGTAGTGGTTTTCACGGTGTTGGGACCCATTGAGATATCTGCAACCTGTTGCAATATCAGTATTGTCTAACACGTATACCAATCAAAGTCGTTGGGTATATCCTTAGATGATGAAAATTTATTGAGTTCACATTGATGGAAAAAATGTAATTACCAATACGATATTTGAAAGTAGGTACTGTCACAGAATATATAACTCGTATATTATATTTAGATTTGATTCTTCAATTAAATAAGAAAAAGTACAAAAAAATAATATTATTTTTCATTTAAGAAATCGCTCATGAAAGCGCTATCCAAGTTTTAATTAAGAATATGATCCTTTCCTTATTAGAAAATATTAAAAAACGTCCAAAAACGACATAGCTGTGAATCCCCGATAATTCGTCAACGAAAAATAATATTGTTCTTTCTTTTTTAAAAACCGGTTTTAGCTAATTTAATTTAAATTCGGAAAGTTTTACCCAATGAATACATTAGAATTACATATTAATAAGCATATTTGGATGCTAATTTTAGTATTTTTTTATACCTACAAATTTGTCATTATGAATGAACTTTTTAATTTTCGGTATTTTTTTGTCAGAACATATTCCGTTATATGTCGTTGTGTAACAGATTAGTAATTACTTTTAGATTAAGTGTTACAAGTAATTTAAGCTTGGAATGATTTTCAAAACCGACAAAACAACTTACGTTTTACCGAAATCGACTGATCATCAGTAATTTCTTAATGAATATAAATGTTATACAGAGATAAAATCTAAATGCATGTTGCTTGAACGACTTCGGAGTTTGTGATAAATTAAGCGTTAAGTGTACAAATAAATTGTTGAGTATTACCTCATAAAGTGGCCGCTGGCAGCGGCCTGTCTATGCAACTCAAAATCCGTGATGAGGCCGTATTGTCACTTTTTATCACTAATAAGTCCACGCCGTCTTCACCGCAAATGTCACTATAAACGGCAAGCGCAACATTCGCTTGAGCCACTCAACAAAATATACACTGATCAGTCATTTTGATATTGAAACTGAAAATAAATTATTTAAACGTACACAATTTCAACATTTCTCTCACAATTCGCTTAACACTTGATGTCTTTACTATTTGCATAAAACACTGCAGTCAATTGTTTACATTAGTTCAATCAATTGTTCTCGCGTCAATTGTTTATGCAATTGGTACCAACGCACAAAAAACGAACACAGTGGCGGTACAATAGCGGCGACGGATGCTGTATCTATCATTAACGATGGATGCAACGTTAATGATACTGAGTAATGACGTTTTGTGGTGGGCATTCAGGTGAATGTGCAGACAGCATAGCAGCGTTTACGTATACGCTTAGCAGTGTTCGCCGGCAAAGATAGAGGGACGTGCGGTGAAGTACGGGCGAGTTTGCGTCGAAGCGCGGCCAATCGTCAGCAAGAGGTGGAGCGACACTGTATCGTAGGCACGGTTGGTCTATAGAACACTGGATACTCCTACTTATTGTTATGATAATGAACGTTTTTTTTTATAATCTGAAAAAAAACTTTTCCTTTTCTCCTTTTTCTTTCATTCTTTTCTTCTGCTGTTGTTATATTCTACGTTGATAATACGTTATAAAATTAGGTATGTATGTGCTGTATTCAGTGTGCCTTCTTTTTGTTTGTCAAAGATGATGTTGTGATTGGAACTTTATGGTTGCATTAGAACTAGGGTTGGGATCTGCACTGAAGATATACGTCAATAAACGTAATAATTATGAATGATCGTTTAAATAGATTTTAAACGGAAAATAATCAGAAGACTTATAAATAAATCACAAAACAATTTTTTTTAATTCTTTACAATTATAGATACTTAGATACTAATAGTCTACCAAGTATTTATAACAGCATTGTACTTAGTTTAATTTTTTACCCAAATCACATATTTCAGTAGCCCATACTGAAGATTAAATAAATTATGAGTTTGAATTAAATCTAATACTTTATTAAAAACAAATATTTTCGCGATATCTATATAGGTATATTTTTGTCTTGCTTTATTTGAAGATTTTATTGGCAATTGTAATTTTTCTATAAAAAAATACTGATACTTTTCAGAACAATGTATTTAATGCAACAGGGGTAAGTAGTACCACGGAATTTCAGAATGAAATTGAAACTGACGTTATATATTTTCGTCTTAATTTGTTCTTTTTAGTAGGTCGCGTTACGTAAGCATAATAAGTCTCCCGAGACTCCACACGGATGTAATTTTGTCAAAAAGTACTTACGTAAATTTAGATTTCGACATGTTATTTTGCTTCTTTTCTTAAAAATCATGTTTTTTTTATAAATTTAAAAAGTTTCTAAACCTTACGATGGACTCCGTAGTTAGAGTATTGCGGGGGCAAGTTGTACCTACACCAATCAATGACAGAATCTGTTATATATATTAACTAAAGTGTTATTTAATTGAAGCAGTTTCTAGATTAAGGATTTGAAATGTAAATACGATTTATATTTTTTTTAACGGAAATGTCAAAGATTATGTAGTTGTACCTAATAGAGCACTCCGTTAAACGGAGTTAATGGCATTATTTTTGAATGTTTATTTCCATAAATATATTTAATTAAAACCAATTAGTTATTTGCAAACATTGCATTTTTAGAAAAACTTAAGTATCTTGCGAATGTTAATTTTATTACAATTTGCCCCAAGCCTGTTACAACTTGTCCCAAACTCGGGTCAAATTGTATCTAACAACATACCTTTGCTTAGAAAAAATTATACTTGTTGAAAATATACAAATACATATTTTCAATCATTTTGCCAAAACAAGTTACAACTAGCCCTCTCCCCTCTACTTACTTACATATATTACTTAATTATATGTTTCTGTAAAATCTCGAATCTTTTAAAATTAACGTCCAACTGTCTAAAATTTGTAAAAATATTATAGGTATCTAGGCAGTATAGATAGTACAAGACCAATTTATTTGTAAAGATTGCTCAACCCTAATTTTAATTCTGTAAACTACAATTATCTATTTTAAATAGAGAACAGAAGCAAGGATTTTAATTTTTGTTGCACTTATGTGAAATTAGCTCCGCTTTAAATTGTTCTAATTTGTAAGCCATTGACTTTATTTGTTTTCGGGTAAGTTCCTATAACGTTCCTTTTTCTGTGATTAGGTGAAGTTTGGAAGTGTAAATGCTCCAAAATAGCGTTACAAATCATTATACGGTGTAAAATTATAAATCGTACTACAGTGAAACAACTCTAAACGAAGAATACTGTAAACATGGTTCTTCAATTTGTATGTACCTACATCTGTGTGTCATTAATAGACTTGGAGTATTTATATGTGATTCATTATTTTTTCAAAGAGATAAACACAATAAATCCAAGTAGTTGATTATTTTGTCTAAGCAGGTTGCGCCAACACCATATACAGTGACACTATTAAGATGTATTTGGCAAATACAATATGATTATAATATTCTTTGGTATTATTATAATATTATTTATTTCACGTCATAATCCTCTTTATATGTTTCATTATTATTCATATTACCAGTGTAGTATGTTATATAACATATTATGTAGGTACATAGGTATGTCTACTATATCGCTTGTGTCTTTATAATGGCTGCATCGGTTCCAATAAAAATATTTAATTCTTGCGGCATCATTTTGTATCCACACGACTATTAATTTAAAATCATAAAATGTAGGTACCCATCAGAGCCGGACTAAGTTGTTTTGAAATCGCAATTTTTATCAGGTAAAAAAATTCTGTAGAGGATTAGTTACAATATATTTTAAGATTCCTTCAGATGTTATAGGTGTTTCAGTGCATAGTTTTTTAATTGTATTGCTTAGTTGTCCAATTTTCTTATATTACCTCATACCATGAGAAATAATGCAGCGTTTAGATTCATGACTTATGGAAAAAAATACAATTAATCGAAAAAAGTTTAAATAGACATGATCTGATGGTATGTTTACTTCGAAAATCAATAGACCAGAAACTTTATGTAACCCTAGTCAAAAGAAATCACATGTGTTAAGATCCAAGATTCTCCCGACCGTGAATTACACTCTTTTCGCTTTATCTATATTTTCAATTAAAATGAATGTAAATTCATTTGATCACCTTTGTCTGACTATTCGTGCATTCTATTTCAACGTCACCATATATAAAACATCATGGCTGTTACAATTCAGCATTACAACAAAGTTCCACTAAAGTCTATAAGTACCTACCCACATACTTATAATTATAAAATTTAACTGTGTGCAAGAGTTATTTTTTAATTATGTAATGCGGACCTGCTGGGGGATACTTACACTTAAAACATACTAGAGTTAGAAAGAGCTACTTCTACATGGCAAGGCTTGTAGAGCGCACGGTCGGCAATAAATACATGTCACTGCTGATTTGCATAATAAAGCATTTTATATTACGTATAATTATTATAATCCTATACTCGCACATTCATGTGTACGGCGACAAGAATCATTGCTATATTGTATACAGCAGTGTGCAAAGGAATCATACAATCGACATTGTCAGGCTGCACCATCGGGATCTGTTGCAATTATCTTAAAGCATCCTACAAGTGGACACAATTATTATATTATTCAAGTTCTTCAGCATGTCGGTACAGTCAAAGCCCTCTAAGTGCACAGCTCGGAACCGAGGCCCATCCTTTAAGTGCACACTTCCCCTGCGATCTTTTTCATCCCCACTCTTCTAACTCCTATAGCTATCTTTATTCAATCAGATGCTATAAACAATATCTCTAAAACTCTATGAATATGATGGAAATGGAAAGTTTGAAAATAGCGCGCAGATTATTCGAAGTGGGGGCTGGGGAACGTGCACTTAGAGGGCGAGTTCGTGTGCAGTAAGAGAGCGTGTGCATTTAGAGAGCGTGCACTTAGAGGGCTTTGACTGTAAATAGCAAATGGAAGTTATGGATTTATAGAGAATGCTTTTTTTTACCAGAAACTTTCAAATATCTCGAGTAATAAGCACTCTACGAAAAATGTTTCAAACAAAAGTTGTATAATTGAATAGAGATAGGTCGGCAGTATAATATGTCACTTTGAATTTGGGCGGGAAGGGTTAAGATCATTTAAGGTCAAATTAGTTTTTTTTTAATAATAATTTTTTATTGCAAATTTGGATTTTACCGCTAAAAATACGTAAGATTTGTCTGAAAGATTTTTTTCGATTCATGATAAGTGAAGCTGTATTCGAGAAAGTTCAATTTTTTTCCATTTTTCCTACTGAGAACATGTATAAAAAATGCCACGCTTTTATTTTAAGTAATCAGAAGTGGTTTTAAAACAAATTTTATTACGTAATCAAATTTTGAAAAAATGACTAATTAAGAAACTACTATTATCGTATTCCAGGAACAGGCGTCCTTTTTGAAATATTTGGCTAACACAATTTCATTCGCTTATTACTTATCGGAATGCTTGATTAAATCTGTTTTCAAATTAATGTATTTTTTATTTAAAAATACTATTTATAAAAATGTTTCGTTACGTTTACAGTATTCTTTAATTAACTTTAGGATTGACTATTTTTAAAGCATTCAACAATATTGTTTATACAAAAATATGTGTACTTGGTTTCTTTTGTACAGCACTGCACAATTCTGAGAGAGACAGCACATGTCTTTGTGTTCATTCACTGAGGTGTTTTTATTATTTGTCATATCGCATTGTTATTGCACATTTGTATATTATCTGTTGTATTGTTGAGGGTAGATAATACCGTACCGTACTTGTGTGTGTGTGTGTGTGTGTGTGTTCGCCGCGATGGGTGGATTCGACCTGTCCGCTTTAATAAAACATGACGCACGGCTGACGGTCGAATGTCCCGACATTTTTGTTATAATAAATACCACAGATTAATTAAAATAATCATATGTTGCATTATTCTGGTCTTTAAAATTGGTTTTATTTCAATTCTCAACTAACACGTTTTAATTCTAAGTCTCCCATATGTGTCGGGCTGATTCTTTTTAACAATTTGTCTATCCAACTATGGGAAATTAAGCGTGTTGACCTTTCGATCCTTCGATCAGACTGTCATGGATTCCGAACCTACCTCTGTTTATGGATATATTGTGATGTTATTTAGACTTGCAGTTTTGATATTTAATGACACTGGCCAGGTACCTTATATGGTGAAGTCACCCCCCGACTAGTATTCTTCTGTATATGGACAACTGAATATAAAAAAATGGCCGTCGACAGGTGGGAAGTTAGATACGGGCACCTTTACCTTATTTAAAGAAACAAGCCTTCCAAATTTTGTCTGCAGGTCTAATAATTTACCGAGCTGGGTAGAGTAGTGGTACAGCACTAGACTCGCATTCGGGAGGTCCGGGTTCGATTCCCGGCGGGGGCAGATGTGGCTGGGACTTTTTCCTACTGCCTTTCGCCGAGAAACGGTAATTCCTGTACCGGCCATCTTGATTGAGGTTTTCCATGGTTTCCCTCAATTAATTCCAGATAAATATCGAAGTGGTTCCTTATTTGAGGCCATGGCCGATTACCTATCAAACTCCTAGTTCAAAAATTACCTACCTTATCCTAATTTCCTGTAATTCCTTCATTCGCCCATTGCTATTATATAAGTTGAAGTTTAAGAAATGTAGAAAAAAACGGGAAGTGGTAAAATGAAAAATAGTAATGGTGCGAATGGCGTCTGTTATGACATAAAGTCGAGAAACGGACGTTAAACGCATTATCATTATTATTATTATTATTATTATTCAAAAACAGGAATTTTTTATCTATAATACTCCTGCAATCTCCCTTGGAAGTCGATTTCCGCAAAACCCGTTCTGCTCAATAAAAGAAATATACTTGCCAAATTTCAAGTGAGTCGCTTTTCTCCGAAATAGAGATAGATTAGACTTTCTTTCCTTGTTTCACCCCTTTCGAGTTTTTTTTAGACAAAATGTGGCTTATGTCCTTCCTCAGGATGCAATCGATTTCCTTACAAAATTTTATCGTAATTTGTTCAGCGGTTTATAGATAGATAGACTTTCGCATTTATAATATTAGTATGGATAATAACAGATATACTGTTATTGAAAAAGTTACATTCTCTAAAAGAACTTTTAATATTTGTGTTAATATGCCTTCATTTGTGAATGATCAATCACTCGCGATTATAGATATAGAAATCATTACCATTAAATGGATATAATAATGAGCAGATGTTTTGTTACGCGCTTGTGTAATATTACACTTAGCCGATACGTGTTTGTTATTTACAACAAGTCAATAGAAAATTAATGTTTATTGTTGTACGAATATCGATAAATATAATGCAAAAGAAGAAATGAATCCGCTACTCAATGAATAATATTAATTATAGTAATATTATATGGTGTTGCTAATGTACATAATATTATATGCAGAAGGGCGCGTTGATAGTGGAAGTAAGCTTATGTTCGTTTCTCAGGGCTGTAGTTGGTTTATCTTTTTAAATTCATCTTTAGCACAAAGCTAATGAATACAATTAGATGTGATTTTTAATCACGAGTGAAATAATAAGATGTGTTGCAGACAGCACTGTCAAAAAAAAATATTTGAAACTGATATTAGATTGAGATAAAATAATTAGAGTTTTTATGCATTCAGGAGCAGTCTATTGTCTTTGTGCAAATCTTTGTCATTTAGAACATTAGATTGTACTCAGATAAATACAAATGATTGATTTACTAAGAAAAAGATCGGTTTTCAAACTAAATTTTGATCAAAATGCGTAAAAAAAAGTTGTGTCGATGTGAAAATTATCCAAAGAACGATATTAAAAAGCAATCTGGTGATGGTGGAAGAACCGTGACGATAATGTTGACCGACCGGATATTGTGGTGGAAGAAACGTGTTTAACATGGTGTTCAGTGTACAACGTACACTGAACATTTTACCTTGATGAATTAATTTCTACAGCAATTTGATTACATTTTCGTTTAAAATTGTTTATGAGTACACACTTTGTTGTTGAGCTTATTGTAACAATAAAATATGCAAAGCCCAGTGATAAAATGTGTTACCTTAAAAATTGTGAAAAAAATGCTGTATATGATTATATGCCTATGCCGTTTAAGGATTTGATCATTTATAAAATATGCATTAAACATTTTTCAAGCAAGTCAAATTTCGTATATTCGTCGCTAATTATCTTCTATCATTCCAACTATACAAGCTGTTTTTTGTTCTAAAGTAACTGAGTCAAAACAAGTTTACTGAAAAGTATGCTGTGTGCAATGGGAACGAAAAACAAATGCTATAATTTTGAAAATATCTAATACTAGCTGTTACCTGCGACTGTCAGGATTTTTAGAGTTGGAATAAATGTTCTCGTCGTCCAATCGGTAGATTTTTTTTAAATATTATTTATAAAATATACAATAGGTATTTAATTAATATTTGGTTAAATTGCTCTCTTTCAATAACTGTTTTTGAATGTATCTGTGAGTAGTTTAACCAAATATTAATAAAATATATATATATATATTTTTTTAATTCTTCAAAAACGTCATCGAGGTTACATTTACAAGTGCCGAGTTTAATTGGGGGTGCCACAGCACACCTGACATTCTCCGTCCGTAGGCCTATAAGCCTACAGGAATAAGCCTGTTTTCAATTTGATTTACATTAATTGTCTGCAATTTATATTCTGCCCAAGTAGCAGTTACATTAATTACAACAATGCAAACTTCTAAAACGTCCCCGGTAATTGAAATAGTAGTTTATGTATTTAGGATGAAATGACGTTTATTATATACGAAATGTGGCGATACGTGAAAACGAACGTCAGTGAGTTTTAAATCACGTAAGCAATAATATATTTACGTCCGAGATATATAATATACCTATACTTTTTGCGCGTACCCCCTATAAAATAGCTGGCTTTCATTTCATTTTTGGTATATTTTAATGATTTTAAACATTCCTGATAGTCCATTTAACTTCTATTATGTTGCTTACGAAAATTACTTTCGCGTTTACTGTTGGTTTTCGTATACTTACTTATTAATGCTGGGCTTAGGTAGTTTATAAAAAATACTTGCGTTTTATTTCACAAACTCGTGTTAAATAGATCATTTTACTATCGCTATATATAGGAGGTGTGCAACAATTTTTATTCGCACTTAAAATTTTTCATCGAGTTCTAAGAGTTTATGCGCTGATAATAAATTATTAAAACTCATTTAATCATCGATCGTACCTTGCAAACTACATCCCAAACAGGTATCCGTCGATACGGTAGACGGCGTTGGACCAGAGGGATATAAAACTGCTGGTCATCGCGGCCATTTAGGTGCCACCAGTTGTACATTATACCCATTGCCTTTTAGCATAGACTGCACATTTTTCATTTCAGGAATGTACTGAAAATGTTCACTATTGTGTCTCTTTCTAACAGCACCCACAGATTGTTTTCCAACTGTGTACTCAGAAGAGTACATATTTCCTGAATACAACAAAAAAATTATCCATAACGACAATAACTTAACTTTGTAAATGAAAAAATATTTGCATTTTGAAAATGAATAAAACATTTTCAATTATAGAGTAGACCTGAGTTTGATTTAAAAAATATGGCAAGCCCCCGACGCCTATCTGCTATCTCCTTTTTTGGAGCAAATATTCTTTTAATCTCTCGCGCAGTCCATTTTCTAAGTCAATATGTAGATAAATATATAGGTAGTACATAAAATATATCACATATACACACTACATTGCATACGTATCTGTCTAATAGCCTTACCGCTTATCACTATAATAAGGATGGGAAGACTAGTCTTCTGATTCTAATAATCAGGTGACTGTTTTGTCTTGAAATTAGTTATCATTATGAATTTTCTATTTTGTGTGTTTTTTTTGTCTTAATTTTTTCATGCATAATTTATAAAAATAAGGGAAAGGCGTAGGTCGAGTCCACGTCGTAGATTTTCCGTGAAAACGTCGTGATAAAATTATAACAAGTGTTTTTTATTTTGTTTTCGACTCTGTCGTAGCTCTCGTATTTATCCGACCCGGGACTTTTTAGGTTTTTTGGATTCGTTTTGACGCGAGCTTTCTTCTGATTTACCTTTTCTATAATTCCGAGAATATTTACGACCTATATGAAACAACATGTTTCTTTTTTTTTTTTTGGAATTTTCAATTTATTATCGATTTTTACTTATATTCCTCACACCGAAAAAACGTACCAGATTTGTTGCCTACATTTTAAAGCATGGCCTCAATCATGTAGGCATAGAATTAATAACAGCTTGTAAAAATTCATTTAAAAATAGTCTTTTTATAAATATAATTTAGGAGGTTTCCAGATTGCAAACACTCTTTTCAAAACATAATTTTTATGTGAATTCTTTATACGCAAAATATATAGGTATTTGTTTCTGAGTATTGTATTCTATTTGAAAATAATTTGGACTTGCCATGATATAGTTTTATTCTCAATTTTAGTATAAATAAAGACTGCCTACCCTTATGTCGACACAATGTATGAGAAGTTCTAGCACCTGTGCACGTCGGTCCACGCTGAATTTGTAATTTATGGATTTTTTAATGAAAAAATATGATCTGATCGTTACGCGTATAAAACAGGTATTTTTTATTATAACATATCTGTATAGAATACAGATGATCACAAATATTTTGTTGTTATTATTCATATCAGCCTGTTTTAGTGTTCTCTACTATAGTTTCATATAGCAGTCAAGAACTATGTGAGTATGTCCCCTAGTTTGCTACTCTAACAAAAAGCAGTCCACGCCGTCGCTGTTATAATCCAAAGAAAATGACGACGATTTTTTCCTTCTGAGAGAAGGAATTCAGCAAAATCCCTTTGTAGACTCATACAGTTGGAAAAATTAAATCTGAACTTTTCATAAATTAAAAAGAAATCAGGTCACCGATTCTTTAAGATAACTAAATTTTTTTACCATCGCTATGCCCGTCTTCTAAACCAAAACGACAGGGACGTATCCTGACGATACGGGTGGTGTTACCGTAGTTATCATTCACAAAACTGTGGTGAGAGCACCGGTATCATCGGAAAATTACGCACCTGTGCTTTCAGGCAACAAACATAAAACTGGAATAATGTAGTCAAATATGCCACAACTCTACCAAATACCGATAAGCTATTTTTACAGGACGAGCACTATAACTCTCGTATGATGTATAAAATGAGGTTAGAACAATATAGAAATATTTCTGCAAAAATATCGTTATAAAACTCCCTGTCCTACCCCGTATTTTCCTATATGTCTGTATATGAATATAATTGTGCCAAGCGCTCTTGATGCTAATCAATAGTACAGGTGTCATAGTAGCTAGAGTCCTTAACCCCACCTGAACTCAGCAGTGCATTGTACGCTGTAGTGGGGGTAGTGGGACTAGGGACACTAGACAGGAAACACGGATGGCTTCCAGCACCAACCGCTGATTCATATTCTGCATAAAGAATATTTCCTCGTCTGTACTATAATGTGTAAACACTTTTGTGCTAATTTAACTTACAAACTAGTTGACTAATTTTGATGGAACTTTTTTGAAATATTGTATGTCCGTTACTTACTTAAATGAAGGAATTAATGGAAAAACTTGGATAAGTGTAAACTGATTTCTTATTTACCGGCGCATCGTCCGTTTATGCAGACTTTTTCAGGGTTCTATAAACAAAATAGAAAATACGTTATATAAACTTAAACTAAAGCATAATAGGAAAAATCAAGTCTAGAAATAAATCAATAATTATTGAGAATGTTTTAAATTTTAACACTTTGAGCTATTTTATATCGGTTAATCGATTGACGTCTAATAGTTTTTGGACTTATGTATTACTGTACTTCATTATTTTATTGTAAAAGATATTGGTATGAATATGTTTTAACATAATTTTCGAGATACCTGAGGAAGTCGGAAAAATACCTACGAAACGTCGTATATAACGAATAAATGTGTTGAAACATACGGATTGGTCTTTTCACCTGATTCTTTTTACCTAAAGCATAATATGTCATAAATATATTAGGTTAACGCTATTTTGCCTAAGTGTGGCGTTTACACCCACGTGATTATTGTAAAACAAATTATTTGTATAAAAATATAATTATAACAAAATAAAATACTCATATATAAAGTTGTAAGCTCAAAAAAACTGACAATGAAAAATTTATGTGGTATCGCAACAGACATATATTTTGTTAAACTATTCTATTGTCGAAATTTCATATGATTTCCGAAGTGCTAAATCTAAGTTTTATTTTTGGCATATACGTAATGGCATGTAAGTAAAAAAGGTTCTTATACTTATATTTCTGAGAGTTTTGATGATTTTTTCAGTAGCAGGTTTTTTTTCACTCAAAGTAAGGTCACATAGCACAAGTAACGGAAAAATCCAAAAAACATTAATTTCTAATTATGTGACAAACTTAATTTTTATTAAATTGTTATAATATTTGAATGTCCACAAATATCTATCTAATAACGCTAAAATTAAGCAAACTTCCCAATATTCAGTGAATTAGGAAAATTGTAATGCATGATTATAAAAAGTAAAAATATTTCTTTGTTAGCACGTACGCAAAAATATTATTATTGAAGACACCTGGTGCTTTTAAATGAAATTATTCAAATGTTTGCCATATTTGTATATACAAAGAATTCTAGTTACTAAAGTTGAAACCTTTTTTGTCAGTAATTGGTTTGACCGGAAACGTATAAGAATGAATAATTAAACTTGGACACATGTTACATTCATAAATGAGCACGCATTACCAACTTACCCACTGGGCGCTACAAATGCGGTTTGCTTTTGACTGGAGATTATTCCACTTAACCAATGCCTGATTCAAATCCTTTGCTTACCACCAAATCTGATCTTAATAGATTATGTGATCATTGTACAAATACTTGTAGAAACTGTGTCATTTGTGCTGACAGAAGCGTACTTACAATTTTTTTTCACGACTCCCTATAAAATAACTGCTTTTCATGCCTGTATAGCGATGGTAAAATGCCCCATTTCACACTAGTGCGAAAGTAAAACAATGCAATAATAATAACTTGTCAGTTGCTATTATAATTTAAACGTGAGTATAGCAGAATAATATTGTTTTATAAAGAAAATGACGAGAGAGAGATTGGAGATTATAGACGCTCAACCTACAATCTCTCTCTCTCTCATCTCTCTCTTTATAAAATAATACTTCTCTACCTATATCCATCAAAAGAAATTTTTATGAAACTTCCTAACCAAATTGTTACTTATAATAAAAAAATAGGGAAAATATACAATATACGTTCCGGTTAGCAGTTACGAAATTTCTAATCACTATACCGCTAGTGTTACTATTAGCAAAGTTTTGCAAAAAATATGCCTGCTTTAAAGAAAACAACATAAACAATCATAAAGGAGATTTACAAAACATAACTTCAAGTTTTAGAGAATTCCGTACATCCGATGAAAAAACGGAACTCTTATATGATTACTCTCGTATGTCTGTTCGTCCGTCTGTCACAGTTTATTTTCTACGAATCTACTGGACGAATAAAAGTTGAAATTTGGTACATTATATAGAGTCAGATGATGCAATCACGCAATTCCGATGTCATGTGACTACTAAGTCTAAAATTTTGAAAAAAATAGGAAATATAGGGTTTCATATAGGAAAATATAAACGAAAATCCTGTCTTAAGTTCTCACTGAAAACGGAATGCTTCGAAACTCAGAACCCTGTCCACTCGAGTTCAACATGCACTTGACCGATTTTTGTCGTTTAATTTTACAGCTCTTGAGGTCAAACAAAATCATCACACCAATCTATTTTAAAAAAATTGTAAATCAAATCAGCAAAAACATTGCAAGTCCGGCTCCTAAAGAATTGTGTTTATTTTTGTGGTAGACAAGTAAAAGAACTATATATAGGCAGGTAATTCATTGAAAGATCTATTAATATAACAACAATAATAATGGTTACAGTTTTGTTAGCGTATTTCATTGTTAAGTTCCTATAGTTGCATAGATCCGATGGCCACAGAATGGAATTACACGTTGAATTGTTCCATGCTAACACCAGATTACATCCATATGTCACTATTGTTTGTCGTGGATTACTTTGTTATTTTGTATTATTGCACTAAGTATTTAAGCTGCTTTTTTTCTTACAGCGGGATTTATGCAAGCACAATTGAATATTTGCATGAATGAGAAAAACTAAAACTGGCGGTCAACTATGAGCCAAAATGTGCTGCGAAACTGTTTATGAAACGCGTACATTCCCCCGTCGGAAACTCATAAAGAAACAAAATAATTGAAAAAAATTTAGTGTATAAAAATCTTTACCTTACACTGATTCTTATTTTGTTTGGTTGTAATTTCGTTTGAGTCTTGTCTTAGAGATGTCATCGTGGTAGTAACAAATGTTGTTCCACCCATTATAATTGTACCAGATCTATTAAATTTGACAAATTTCTGTAACGCTGTTACACTTGCACAAAATCTATTACATCATTTCTATCATTAAAAAACTTAAGGCTGTCGGAACGCTCTGAATTTAAGCCAAAAATAGAGCTTCGGCTGTCAACTGATTGTAGACTTATTCGTCAACATTTTGCAAAGATTCTTTCTCTGTAAGGAAGATAAAGAACAAATCTAGGTCTCTAATGGACTACTTTTGTCATTTATGTACGATTTACTAGAAAAAAATTGGCATTAATTGTGCTAAAAAAACACACGTTTTCAATGTCACACTGTAACCTTATTCGTATTTATTTCACAAAACTGTTCCATCACAAACCTAAAGTGACTCTTCCTTTTTCGGAAAAGTTTTTTAAATCTTCAAAATATTTCCAAAAATTAGAGTAGTTGACAGCGGCACCCTTGCAAAAATGTTTTTTAGCCTCGTAGTTGGCACCAGCCAAAAATTGAAACGTGCGAATGATTAGAGCGAGACAGAGCTAAATAAGGTCACACCCACAATATGTCTTTTGCCTACCTCGCCCCTTACCGCTGGGTCTCAGCACAAACAAAATTCAGAGCTTTCCGACAGCCTTAAACAGTACAAAAATTATTAAAAACACATGAATAACGGTCGATTCAAAGTCGGTGTTCGGTTGGTAATACAGCACGCCATTTCAAAATCGACAGAAGTGTCATTCATTAGAATTGACTCATAGTAAGGCAAAAACCTTTCACTGTTATAGTTTTCTGGCAATCTGTTACATTTTCTTGAGAAATCTAATACAATGAAGCATAGATATAGAGAGGGTGAAATAATACAGACTTTTTCATGATTTTTCCATTCACAAAGAGGAGTGCACACAATAGTTCATTTTTTGACACTACTAGCCCTGATGTTTGGGACTTACTAAAGTCCCTAGATTTGACAGAGTACAATAATCGTCTATCATTTTGAGGCAAATGATTCAATTAAGAGATATAAAAGTTTTCGTAGCTAAAGAAAAATAATAACAAGTTCAAAAATAAATATGAATGGGATAATTATTTTTATATTCATAAATACGTAAATTACACAAACGAATTCCAGTACTTGGTAAATCTGCTAATCTAGGAGCTTTAAGACGATTGATATCGCTTAATCACGTTTTACAGTTCTCCACGCACAGCAGCGCACCTGACGAATATCTACCCACGAACTATAGTTTATCTACCATATTCAAGCCATTTTTTTAACTCTGCACTAATCGTTTACAAAACACATATATTTTTCATATAATATAATTATTGTTACATCTTTAGTGAAAATATTTTCGCATGACTGCTTCTTTCCGTTAAGTTTAGTGACACCAACGCAGTGTATTAAGTTCAGTACATTGAAACTTAAGAAAAAAACCATCTCGAATATTTACTAAAATACAAGTTTGATGTCAAACCAACACTTTTTAATATGCAAAACACAATTAGATTTGGTAGTCGTTGTCGTGCGTTCACTTTGTATTATGTTTAGTTCATTTGCGGCCACAAGTTAAAGCGACTTATGTGATAATAAAATAGCAGTCTACTGGACAGCATTATTATTAGTAAAAATAGATAATAATATGATGGAGAGCATTAAATAGGTGGCAGACTAATTAGATTTTTTAAATAATTTTTTGCACACTTCCTATAAAATAACTGCTTTTCATGCCTGAATAGCAGCCGTAAAATGACCAATTTAACACTAGAGCTGTAAAATAAAAAAAGAAAATAAATATGATCTAACCAATTTAACAATAATTTCGATAAGTTACTTATTGTTTTCTATTCAAAATGTTTATGATAACCCCTAGTAGGCGTAATGTAACCGGTTTTCTTACTGTAGTGTGCAGTCTAAATTACAGTCTCGTTCTTTCTAAATAACAAATTCTACTTAACGCATTTTGTCGTCAGACCGTAGATATATTTGTGTATATTGTGTTTGAAGTATAATAATTCTTTTATATTATTAGATCACGACAAGAGACATAACGGTAATGGAATGACATCCCATTCTGCCACTTGGAAAGATTTACAATACGCAAATAATCGTATGTAAGAGCGAACAGTTCGTTCGGCGTTTCATTCTTGTCGGTCACTCGAGCTTGAGAGAATGCCCATCATTTTAAATAGTTAACACCATTGACCGGCTCTTGTGGGAATGTCCAAAATTTCGTCTTAAATACAATCAACTCGTACTACGTACTTTCTGACTTAAAACTGAAATGCAAAGTGCTCTAATAAAAAGGATGTTTAAGGGGGTATTCTGGTCTAGAGGCATGAATTTCAGGTAATTTTTGAAGTGACGTAGAAAAAAAAGCAATCAATATTTTTACTATCCATTTTTTATCAGTTGTTTATTAAATTCATTACGAGAATACAGAAAAAAAAGTACAAAAAGTTAAAAATTCAAAAAATTAGCAGCTGATGAAGTGGGATGTCTCAAAAAATTGGCGCGTGACCATACCCACGATTCCAACTCTTCTAGCAAACTTAAAAAAAAAAAAGATTATCAATCTAGAGTAATGTCGCAATGTCGAGAATTACGGAAAAGTCAAAAACAAATTTTTCACAAAATGGCGACTGATTGAAAAAAAAAATAATATTTTACCTCTTTTTTTTGACTTTTCGAATTTTTTTAAAATACTAAAACTTTAAATTTGGGGATGACCGTAGTTCCAGACATAGAGAAGGCTATAAAGAAGACTCTCAAAAAATTTTAAGTAAATCGGCCCAGTAGAACTTGAGAAATCGTGGGTATCGTTTTGAAAAAGACAGTTTCGAGAAAAACGCGTTTAAACTTTCGCGTCAAGTCTAGCCGGTTTGGATGCCGCGTCAGCAAAATACCTGTATCTCCGAAAATAATTTGAATTTTGAAAAATCCTCTTAACGACATATTCTTAAGTAGTTAAACTTTGAAAATATAAAAAAAAAGAATCGATTTTTTTTCATTTCTACACCAGAATACCCCCTTAAGAAATATTAAATTGGTAATATATATAGTATGTAAACAGAAAAGATGTACATAGGATGTTGAGCATTAGGAACAAAATGAACGGATGAGAATGCGCTTAAACTAAAAATATCTTGTGTGAGAGAGAAATGAATAGCAAGACAAGTTATTAAATATTATTATAACGAGCGTAAATAAATCAATTATTAATGTAGTCATGGGCTTAGTCTGATCAATCATTTGCAAAAAATGTCAGATAATAAGAGAGACAAATTAATAACAAAACGTTCATGGTATTAAAAAAGAGCCAGAACAATCCGAAATAAATCAACACAAAGATAAGCAAGGCTCATTCTGATCCATTCATTTTATCCCAGTACTAAGTTCCCTTTGTACTCCTTACAAGGTTACATACTGTAGATAGGACTGCCACCTTTCAAAAACAGTAGACCCGGAGATTTTAGAAATATAGCTTTTTTTATTAAAATAAAACATTTTTTTAAGTATGAATTATTTAAGTAATTAATTAAGGTAAAAAGTAATGGTAAATTACCATTGGCAATGTATTTGTTTTAAATATAAACGACCTAGCTAGTGCCAGGCTGACTTGGACCAGCTTGACACTTAAAACTATATTTTTTGTTGTGAAGGGATTGTTTAAGCATCTTTCTTCAAAAACTTCAAAAGTTCTTAGCAATTCATATTGTAATTAATCTTTACAATTAACTCTGCCTTCACCATGTCCACTGAGAAGCAGTTTCGCTCGTATCATTTTAAAGCTCTTGTATTTGAATAAAAAATTCTAAATTCAAAAAGGAAAAATAATCCCTTGATTTTTTATAAAATTGCATCATATTTATTAAGACCCGGTATGACCCGGAGATATCGATGTTAAACCCGTAGCCCGGACATGCTCCATGCAAACCCGTAGACTCCGGGTCAAACCCGGAGAGGTGGCAGCCCTAACTGCAGACTTATCCTTAGGCTATCTAGAAATGTAAGAAAATTTGGGAAATCTGGAAAAAGTTAGTTTATATGAGCAATTATCCCAGGATCATATCCACTTTCTGATCTAAAAGTAATGCGAAATGCTCTACAGTAGAAACAATTTTCCAAAAAAAAAAAAAATGCTTTGTGTAAGTGAAAGAGTACGACTTCGGTTAAATTGTTTCTGTATGGTGGTCACTATAAGATGCTCCAAATTTTTTATTGTAGTTAAATACCTTAGGTATAAATCTATTACACTTATATGAGAATTTTTTTCGGTATAGAAGGGTTCGCAGCTTGCTTCGAAAAATGTGCTTTTTTTATTACAACTCGATTATGATTGACCATAACTTCTAAAGTTAAAAGATAGTTAACAGTTTTCGAGTAATTTTCAAATTGGTGTTTTATTTTTTATGCTTGCGTTCTACTGAAGACATACATCCTCCTTCTATAGGCAGAAGAGTTAAGGCAGCTTGTTCCTTAACTATACGGATCTACAACTTTAACAGAAAAAATGCAGTTCAGCATTCTTTTTTAGCTGGAAGAGCTGTTTTTCCCGTTTCGACATCTATATTTCCTGCTCGTTCATTAAAACAGTTGTTTTTCGTTGCCATGCTTACACTGTTGCAGATTTTCGTCCAATGCACTCCGCTATGAGTAAAGAAATTCCCCTTCAAAAAGGTGTATAAACCATTAAATTAAAAATACAGCGCTGACAATAATTTGACATAAATTTTAATTTCAGTCTATTCGGCTCTTCTTTTTTCGATTCTCGAGTAATTCCATTTCACGACATTCAATTGTTATCGACAGTGTCACGAGCCGTCGCTGATCAGGCACTACACAATATTAATGTATTTTTATTAATGTCATTGTGTTCTCAGTTCTGGCATATTATATTCGCACTGTAAACTTAATACCGTGTGCATTATGTCGGAGTAGAGAATGAAATTCAGTGTAGCGGAAAAGAATGCCGTTCATTTCTGTCAATGATCAAAGGATTCTCTTTTCTCTATAATATAACTCACATCTCCATCTGTACGTCTTGTTTGTCTGTCTTTACGCCTTGTTGTTCTGTTGTCACTGCCGTACCAATACTTACAACTGCACTAATCAGTAGAAATTTCGGTTGTTTCGTAGGTACCAAATATTGTATATCTGAATGTAGTTAGTAGATGGTCACATATATAGGACAAATATAGAAATAAATAAACATCTGATTTCTTTATTTTGTTTCCTATTAAAAACTATTTCGAGAATGTTGTAGACTTGGGTAACTCAGATCTGAACCGGTTCAAAGAGCCGACTCTGACAGAAAATCCGTGAGAGCCGACTCACTTTTTTTTGAGCCGACAGATCAACAGATCCGCATAACTCAGTCAAACACTTAACACACAGAAGCACATTTTACACTTACGTATTAGTTCTTGCTTTGATGCATCTGTCAGCTCAAATGACTCATGCATCACATGTTTGGCTATGCATTCTTGATTCTATACAGGTCGTGATATGATTGACTGAACTAGGTAACTCAGTGGCAGACTGCAGTAATATATTCAGAACTCAGCTCTTTTTGAACCGGTTCAGTGAGCCGGGTCACATACGGGATCCAGATGCAAAGATGCAGATTACTAAAAAGACCCGTTTTTCCCATCTCTAGAATGTTCCCATAAACAGATAGTGCTATGTAGCTTTATCTGCATACGGCGTAGAATTTAGCATAGAGTTTAGGGAATGCAATCTCGAGTCGAGATCGCAGGTTCGAAATCTTGCGGGACTAGAAATTTCGATCTCGCGAGATCTCGGCATTTTCGAGATCTCTATTGTTTTTATTCGGTAAACTAAAACGCGATGAAAACTGCCTAGCGTGTGATTAAGACACAATATTAATTTAAAAAAATGTTTATTTTTTAAAATCATTTACTTATTATTACTACTAAAGTAGGCATATTGAATTGCTGTTTTATCTCTGAGGTATATCGGTAAGCTATCAAGTACACAGTCGATACGCAATGTCAATGCCAGTCGAAGATCGATATCACCATCGATGTATCGTATCGGATCGTATGTCGTATCTTATACACACGTTCACATGTGAATAACGTATTAAAGTCTTCCTGTTTTGTGTTCCCGTTACTTACAGGCTCCCTCTTTTTGCTTTAGTTGAAGTAAAGAACTGTATTATGTGAGTTTCATCAACTGGATGACTATCCAGTGCTGTAGGTAAAATTGCAAAAAGTTAAAGCAAGAGAAGGTTTATGAGAAATTGAAAAAAATTAATGCTGGAATAATCGACAAAACTGTTATCGTTCTATAATCTCAAATAGTAAAAAAATAGGCGTTACCATCAGTCCACAAAATATGATATCAATATGACCAAACGCGAACTGTCAAAAATATTACAAATATATACTTATTATGATGTGAAAACAACTATTTTGTAGACGGTACATGCAAAAAATGTAGTATGTATTTTGTTCGTATGATATTATGACTCAGGTGACTGTTTAAACTCGCTAGTCACTTGTTTTAATATAATCTCATTTTTTCATTTATGAGCGAGGTAGGTATATAAACTATTAAGGACCTTACAAAACACTAGTAAATATAACGTATTACTTAAAGTCCACGATAGCGGATGTATGTACAGAGTAACCTTAATATAACGAACCTCAATATAACGATTTCCTCGATTTAACGAATTTTTCTAAATCCCCTAGAACTGCCCGTAAGAGTTAATGCAAAATAAACTTTTATATTACGAATACTTTTTGTCAAAAACCTCGTTATAACGAGTTTTCATTCATTGCAGAATATAAATAGAATGTATAATTTACCTCTATATAAGGATTTGTGTCAACTTATAATCTTTACATAATGAATCCTATCAATCAATCACACATAATTCCAGAATAACAACAACGATTCATGTCTCGACAGGTTCAGACACGTTAAAGACAATCCGTGTTGTTTGTTGTAAAGTAACGTCGTCATTATTGCTAGTAAATTTTTAGTTGCAATGGTTGAGAAAGGAAAAAGGTGTTCCTTAACCGTCGCAGAGAAACGAAAAATCATTAAGTACGTAGACGAGAATCCTTACAAACAAAACGAGGACCAAGCTACCATAACCACATTGTTGATTTTTCAATACATTTTAATGTGTGATTGAATTCTTTTGTTTTTGTGACAGAAAACTGTATAAACTGTTTTTAAATAGAAAATACAGTATTTTTATTAAAATGTGTTTTCATTTATTAGTGGAAATCGTTCGCTATAATAGGGTAAGCAGATGAGTACGTAATGTTGAGAATAACAAACTAGTTTTCTTACCTTGATAAAACGAATGTTAGACCAACCTAACCTCTATATAACGAACTTAAATATAACGAATTCCTTGATATAACGAATATTTTCTAATTCCCTTCAGATTTGTTATATCGAGGTTGTACTGTATAATGTAGGTACACCACTGTCGTTGGCGAACATCCCACGCACAAGTTCATTGATTGAAGATATCCGTGTTTTTTACAAACTTTTCTATTATTATCGTCTTATCAAGCATACGCAGAGTCTTCCTATAGGATTTAATATCGTTTCAAGAATATTATACTTTTTTTGATGTCGATTTTATAAAACGTATTGTCAAAGATTAGTTTTGATTGTCTTCAATAAGATTGTTTGGATTTCATTAAATACAGAATGTATTTACTTTTTATTTTGCTTCTTCAATTACTGAGCTTCATTTGCTATAAAAAATGACATGTGGCATTAGAGTCGCGCATCGAGGGTTTCGGACCATCAACTATATTATTTGCATTTGAGTTTGAAAACTATGTTTTTTATTGCTGCCTCCTTCTCCCCAAGTTTACAGGAAAATATTTTAGGTTAGAATATAAGCGGGTTTATAATTTTTATAATCATGCCAAATAACTGTATTTAGTCCCAAGAAACTGTGAAAGGCTTATGAACGGACGGACAAACGAGTGATTCAATTTTTTTTTCTTTTGAGGTACGGAACCGTAATGATCATTAAAAAATACCAATAGATCATATAATAATTACTTAGGCGAATCATAGCATGGTATAATAAATGAAGAAAAATGCTATATCTTTCCACAATTATAAATGAATCTATTCCTTTGTTTGATGCAATTAAGGGGTCATATCTACTTGAACGCATTAAAAATAAACGTTTTTTAGGAATTTGTTCAGGGTGCACGTACAAAGTTACCCAATAGAACAAAAATTGCGTTTTGTAAAAAAATTAGGATACGTATAAAAAAATTCTAAAAGGTACTGATCGACATGATAATATACTCGAAATATTGATGGTTCTGAAAAATTCAAAAAGATTGTTGTAAAGCGCATGAATCAATTTCTTCGTTTTTTTTAAATTTTTATGACAAAAATGGCCTCATCGCTCCAAAGGTAACCTTACTTTAATCTTTTTGAATTTTTGAGAAGAAATCTCATTATATATGTGATATTTTTATTATATTTTTTTAACAAAATATGCCAATTTAATTTTTAATAATAATATTGTGTACAGTGTACACCCTAAAAAAATTCCTATAGAATCTTCATTTTGAATTCATTCACTTGAACGCATTCAAAATGATGAATGCAGTCCATTAAACTATAACGCTCAATTTTGGATATGACTCCAATTATTTTTTATACGTACTTTATAATACAATTTCCTCAGTCATTTGCCTCAAGACAACTTTTAAATGCTACCGTTTTCGATGACGTAATCCTGCGGGATTGATTTTGTACAGCTGTCGCAGTAGATTGGCGATCTTGACTGACAGGTTGTATATTGACGATTAAGTTTATTAGATTAAAATTGAAGAAACCAGTTTTAATTTCTTTATTGGTTCGGAACACAGTTTCAATATCTACCGACAAACGAAATATATATCGTCCGGCTTGTATATAAACTATGAGAAACACAAATATAAAATGAGTTCACTTTCTTTGTGCATTTAATCGCCATTCAGAGATCGACACGAGAGATATAAAATAAAAATATGTCAAAAATAGTTCCATGTTGATCGCCAAGCTACTGAACACGTCGATAGGTATGCCGTTGGTCATACTTTCTACGTCACTGTGCCTTATATTTAACTTGTTAAGAAAAGTGCTCAGAACATAATTATTATAATCTGATTTTGAGACAATACAAAATTTTTGTAAAATTATTATTATCAATTTATTTAATTTTGTCTCAATTTATTCCGGATTTTTAGATTTGGTAGGTTACAATAAATATGAACTTGAAGACTGGAATGACTGAGTGTAAAAAAGTACACTTTTTCATTAAAAATTCCAAAACCTATAAACAATGAAAGCATTTTTTAAATCAGTTCTGTTGTTTCTGGTATTGGCATTACAAACACAAACAAACAATTAAAGACTTTGTCTCTTATAGTGCAGTCAGTTTGTGATTCTTCGTGTAATTTGGGTAGGCATCGATTTTTTTTTTTTTTTTTGGATTCGTAAAAGGTCAGGTTATTGAAATGGGTTTCCCCCATTAGGCCGCCACCTTAAAAGGAAGGGTGTTATAGTTTTTCACTGGATCTATGTAACCGTGTGTCTCATAAATTGTCATTTCATACCGAATGTATTATTTATCTTTTAGTAGTTTTTAATTGTATTTTAATAATTTTTTTTGTATCCTCCAAAAATGTCTTTCAATACAAGAAAAATCACATAGAAATCAGTTCATTCATTCATGCCACAGGTACAAAAAAAAAGACTACTTACACACTTCTTTTGAAGATGATGACCAAATAGGGATACCTCCCGTTCTGAAATCACTATCGATTCCCTACGAATCCCTCCACCCCCCCAAAAAAGCGCTGCCTATCCAAAATGCATGATTGTTTTTTTTTTTATTCGGCTATTTGACTGCACAATTTTTATAGTAGTAGTGTTGGCGAATATTAATTTTGAGGCAACAATTATCGTGTGAACTGTACTTCTTATTTTATACAATAGGTATTTGTAAAATACTTATACAATAATTATTGTACTTATTATACAATAATATGAAAGTATTTCAGATTTATACATCTTTTCCGTAAAAATATTTTTTCAAAATTAATTCATTCTAAAAGTGTCTTTTGTACAAAATACAGCTAAAATAAAATCTCTATTGATTGAAAGATGTTATTATTTATTTAAAATAAAGGCCAATAAGTAGGAATAGATTATGTTAAATCAATGTATTTATTAATCAAACTGTTTTGTTCGTTTGTCCTTTATGAAAAGAAAACCTTCATACGGATTTTTTGCGAAACAAATAATTGTAGTACCCACCATATGAGTGTAAACCAACCTATTATCATTTAGATAACAAGAATTCGATACTTTTGTACGTTCACGGAAATACAAAATCAGGATTAACAAGTCCCTTTATTGTCGTGCTCACAATCAATATCCTAAGCAAATTTCATTCATTTGATGCGTAGATTTGGCTTATGCGGAAAGGACATTTATTTTTTATACAAAGAACATGTACTACACTTTTTATTTCATACATATCTATTATTATCATCTGAATTGTTTATCTATGGAAGTAATCTTATTTGCAAAACATTTATTTTTCTATTTGCTAGTTCACAAACGTGTGAAATCCAATTAACTATCAGATTTAGTCCGCATTTCAAACCAGAGGTTCTAAATCTAAAGTAAATGATTATGAAAATGTCTGGTTAATTATTAAGTTTATGTGTCATAGACCGTACTAAAATATGTTTGCTCCGTGCAAAACAGATCACTTATAATATCAGTGTCTCCGTCTGTCTGTCACTGGCGATTTGCTCTAAGACCGTAAAAGATTGAAAATTGGTACACAGATAGAGTGCTAATGCAGACGTGAAGTATAAAAAGTTCAATTTTGATTTTGGGGGTAAATTTTAGAGGGTAAATTGAAAATTGGAAAAATATTCTAGGGCATTTCCATTTGACACCCTATAGTATATAGGGTGTCAAATGGAAGCTTATTGAAGCACAAATTCAACAATATACGATATATCGTGATTTTTTCATTTTTTAAAAACATTTTCCAGAAGACACGACTAAAATTACTGTTCTATATTTATTACTAAAATGATCCCTTAGCAAGTTCTTGAAAAAAAAACATGAACATTAAAGATTAGGCGCATTTTGAACGAAAATTGTCAAGATTCAAAAATTCTAACGCGATGAATCGTTATAAACAATTTAATTGACATAATTTATTTCAAATTAACGAATGAATGCGAAACTGGTATTGTATAGTATTATCGAGCAATATGTTGCAACTCAACAAGTAAGGGAATGGTACCTACTAGTTTAGGTCAAAGTTCGAATTTCAAAATTTTACAATATTTTTCGTTTTGAAGTCTCCTGACTCCATAAAACATGTTTTTGGAAAAGTCATCTGTTTGTTTCTGAATACTAAACAGATTGTTAATATGTCTGTCTCAGATCACATTGGCTGAGTGTGCTCTATCTTTTTCTTTCTCAGTCCATCTATCCATCTGTATTAACTCGCTTTTTCCATTCATCGCCTCACGTATTTACCTTGACTGTAGAAGCTTCACTTCAAAATGTTCATAATTCCCTGCAGGCACAATTTAAATTTCGTGATATATAAAATGGAGAACCGCTGATGCTTGCTCCATTATACCTACGTGATATACCAACACGACACAATAAAACACATGTTGTATATAAATGTATAGAAATGGGGCTGTGAAACCATTGAGTACACTCGATATATTGGTTATTGATATGCTGAATAATACTGATTTGGAGGAGATAATGTGTTCCATCAGTTATATCTACTACTTTTTATTATTCTTTTGATGAGACATGCCGATATGGTAGGTACCTATACTTACTGTATGCGTACCTCTGTATACGTTATATAAATATCGGTCACTAATTTACTCAACAGACACTTATGTTCACCACATTTGAATGGGAAAATATGATGAAATAAGAAGCTTTTTGTAAGTATTTAAAAACACATAGGGCTTAACATCCTTAAAATATAGTAATAGCTAGACAAACCCCATCGGAATTCAGCAGGATGAAGATATTTGTAAAAGTCTATGCTAGTATTAAAAGAAATAATTTCAATTGCTTAGCTCTATTCTCTATACTGTTACGTAAAATTTTTTGTATGTATGTTTCAACGGATTTAACATGAAAACTACTTAACGAATTTTTATGAAACTTTTATGCTTATGCTTCCAGAATTGTTTTTTCACTATTTAAATTACACCCACCCAGAACAAAAACAAGCGTCTGAGATATAACAGAGGAAGTCAAAGGAAATGATAATAACGATAACGCGATCTAAACTATATTAATATCTTTTTATAAAATCCAAAAGTACATTTTAGATTGTTATAACAAAAACTACGCGACTTTAGTATGACCGTTAGTAAATTTATCAATTAAATAATGAACGATGTAAAAAGAAATATGCATTAAAGTATTATTCATCCATATAAATTTGGCGGCTTAACTATTCTATAATAAACAAAAAAATACTTGTAAAACATTTTCATTTTGTTTCCACGGCAGGAATGCTGCATATTCCATATGAAAGTTCGCTGCAGCATAATATGTCTATCTTTAAGAGGCAATTTATAAATCCAGGCGAAATCAGACCAGACTGCTAGTTTTATTATAAAAAAGCAATCCTGAACGCTTATTTTTAGCGTGCTTGGTTTCTTATTTAGCATTTAATGCTATTTTTAGTGTATTTGCCATATGGCAACATACACTATTGGCGTCGGTCGGATGGCGGGACCTAGGGGTCGGACCAAAATTTCTCGACGTTTCATAACCTCCTAAACACTTTGGCACCATTTTTAAAAATGTTTATATATATATGTATATATATATATATATATATATATTTATATATATATTTTGATGTTCTCTTGCGTAGACGGACTCCCACTTGTTGCAACACTGTCTTAAAAAAAGAGAAAAGAAAAGAAAGACAACAATGGAATCTGTGTTCTCGGCGTCGCAGGAGGATATCAGTTCTTAATTTGCTGGGCCCGTTTAGTTTCTTTGATAGAAATTTGATATCCGCCTATGGGCGTCCGATCAACACAGACCCTGAGGAAAGCAAGAAAGAAAACAATACAGTGTTTATTCCGAAATTATAATTAACAGTTTTATTAGACGTGCAGCGAGGTACAAAATCCAGTAGCGATTGTTCCGTATCAATAATACTTTTACGAAGAAGTAAATTGATCTCAAGGTACTGATTTAAATAAAATCGCTTAAATAACTAAAATTATAATAAGGTGAGCTATTTTACTCATTAGTTATAGAAACTTAGATATTACAGACAGACAACAGGACAAATAAATAACATAATACAGACTTAATAATAACTAACGGAGCCGATGCTTAAAACTACAGACAGAACGAAACCCGATTCGCAAAATACCGACTTAAAACTACAGAACAGAAACGGATACTTAAATTCTACAGACCGAACGGAACACCATTCGCAAAATACCGACTTAAAAACTACGGAACAGGACAGAACACAATTCGCAAAATACCGACTTAAAACTACAGAACAGAAACGGATACGTCTATACTTCCCAGATACCGGAACAGAGAGCTTGTTATTTTTTTTTATTGTTTATTATTTTTCACGAACCCGTCACCTAGCAAACATATTCATTCACAACAATGTCAGGCTTTATTGTTCGTTGCTAAGTGAGGCATGATATCGTAGTAGCCACGGATATCAGAAAATGCAATACCGAATCACAGCTGCCTATAACTGTTCAGATATAATTAAATTATTAACTATTTATTTAATTAAGGTTATACTATATTAAGGTTATACTATATTAAGGTTATACTATATATTCTTGTGACATATGGGCATAATGTCACAATTTCCCACCAACAGGGGGACGGCGGGGAAAGTTCGCAAACATACTGCTCAAGATGGCAACACTGAACTGTCAAAAGTGACAACAATTAACCTCTGATCAACAAACAAAATTTTCACGGTGCGGATGAAACAAGTTTAAATCTAAATAACTAGCTTAAAATTACGAAGTCGGAATAAGTTTTAAACTTTCTTTAAGTGCTCCACGTGAGCTCGGAACAATCTATCAGTGACAGGGTCATTTAATTCTACACTAACTGGAGACAAAAATCGAACGATAGTACGGGGTTCGCTATACCTCGGGAGGAATTTTAAATGAAAGTTTGGCCTCATCTTTTGGTAATGCAATCTTTGAACTACGGAATCACCAACTTGAAACTTTGATTCAGGAGTACGATTGACATTATAATAACTCGCTTGACGATCATGCGATTGCTTCAACATGTCACGGACAACATCTGGAGTTAACGAATCTCGTTTTTCCCACACTGCAGGTAAATTCCACTTGAGATCCAGCGGGAATTTTATTTCTCGACCGAGAAAGACTCGACAAGGTAAATCATTAATACTTGTATGGTACGTTGCATTATTACACAATGTTATGTTGTTTAAAAGCAAATCCCAATTTGAATGATCGTTAAACTTTTGATGTAGCAGAATAGCCAGGGCTGCACGCACATTGCGTATAACGCGCTCAATGGCGTTTGATGCGGGGTGATACGGCGAAGAATTGATTGGGCGGGAGCCCCACGAAATACAAAAGTCTCTGAATTTCTTGGATTTAAAAGGCGTCGCATTGTCCGATACAATAGAATCAGGAGGACCGTACATTGTAAAAACTTGATGTAAACATTTGACGATCGATGCAGAACTGGAATCCGGGATAGCGTATGTAATTAGCCATTTGCTAAAACCATCTAATATCAGTAACACATACTTGTTGCCGGCGCTGCTTGTTACAAGCGGTCCCATTAAATCAATGTATAAGCGGTTCCAAACCGCCGTAGGAGGACTAGACGACATAATTACTTTGTCGGGGTTTTGGTCACTTTTATGACGCAAACATAACTGGCAGGCCTTAATGTGTTGTCGGACTTCTATAAACATCTTTGGCCACCAAAATCGCCTGGCAATAGAGCGATATGTCTTGTTAATTCCGGGATGAGCACCCATTTCAGAGTTATGAAACTGCTCGAGGATGCTTGGCTTGGCTGCACTAGGTACAACAATACGGGCTTTATTATGGCGCCCCACTAGACGCACTAGAAAATTGTCTCGAACGGCAAAATGTCTTACGTTCACACCTTGTAAAATTTGTCTTTTTATTGAATTTAATTCAACATTTTTATTTTGCATGTCTCTGAGTTCACTGAACTCAGTACTGACGTCAACAATTGAACACATAAGATCCGTCCATTTGTTTTAGATTCTTGGGCACAGGTAATCGGTGATGGCTTGGACCTTTTCACTATCCACAGCGAGACCAGACGACGAAATGCTGTGACCCAGAAACTTCAGTTCGGATTTCGCGAACTTCACCTTACTCGAGTTGACAGTCAGATTTGCGTCTCGAAGACGCTGCAACACCTCACGCATGTGGCTCATATGAGAGTCCAAATTGTCACTGTAGATGAGCAGGTCATCGAAAAACACAATTACATTTTTATATCATAAAATAGTTCACTCTTTAGTCGATTCAGAGCACTGGGCGATTCGGACAGTTCAATCTGATAAAACGCACTATTCAGATCCAGAGTTGTGAATACTTTAGCCCTTTTCAAACGTTGAAAGACGTGCTTAATCGCCAGAGTTGGAAACGCGTCCATATGGACCCTTTGATTTATCCTGTTTTCCGTCAAAGCCTCCGGAAATTCTGAACACAATCTATCAAATTTTTCAGTTGCGGAGTCCACGGCCATAATCGGAACCAATAATTCGACTGGGACGGAAGCAGGCAAGGAAACATACGGAATCGACGAATCCCGGTCAAATTCAAACGATACTGAATTTTCGGCACAGTTTAATATTGCCCTCATATTTTTCAAGGACTTACTACCAATAATTACTGGGTATGAAATATTTGGCAACACAAAAAAGATAAGTTTCCAAGTTTTATTCTTAATCTTTACAACTAATGTCGCCGAGTTTTCAGAACGGGTCGTTTGACCATTAGCTACGCGAGCATATTGTTCGCATTTCTTATAAGTACCTAACTTAAGAAAACTAAATAATTGGCCAGGTTAGCGCTAATGTAATTTAGCGTGGAACCCGTGTCCAATAGAGCAGAAGCCTTAACGTTACCTAAACTAATACTAATTATAGGGATAGACTTATCGACTAAATTCTTTGAACCGGCGGTTGCAGCGAAATAGTTCGAAATAGCTGCAATCGGAATTTTATTGAATAATTTTGGAGACGGGGCCGAAACGGGGGAAATTGTCGAACTATCACTATCAGTTGAACAATTACTACAAAAAATTTTGGGGTGGTTATAGGCACTAACTACGGCATTGCATTTTCCGGTGATACCCGAGACTCACCAGAAACACCGGGCACTGGAGCACTGGGAGGCTGCGGCTCCCAGACGACTATAGGAGTATCCGTTGACTGCGGAGCGGGCGGAACGGTTCGGGATTTCGGCTTCAAGACGGCGGACAGGTACCGGACAGGTTGGAACAAGGCTCAGGCTTTCCAAACTACGCTCTGCTACCAATTTGATGTTCTCTTGCGTAGACGGACTCCCACTTGTTGCAACACTGTCTTAAAAAAAGAGAAAAGAAAGAAAGACAACAATTGAATCTGTGTTCTCGGCGTCGCAGGAGGATATCAGTTCTTAATTTGCTGGGCCCGTTTAGTTTCTTTGATAGAAATTTGATATCCGCCTATGGGCGTCCGATCAACACAGACCCTGAGGAAAGCAAGAAAGAAAACAATACAGTGTTTATTCCGAAATTATAATTAACAGTTTTATTAGACGTGCAGCGAGGTACAAAATCCAGTAGCGATTGTTCCGTATCAATAATACTTTTACGAAGAAGTAAATTGATCTCAAGGTACTGATTTAAATAAAATCGCTTAAATAACTAAAATTATAATAAGGTGAGCTATAGTACTATTCAATAAATAACGGACAACCCAAACGCAACACACAATTACTTCAGTAAATTCAATTAAATATAAGATAAGCTATTTTATTCACTAGTTACAGAAACTTAGATATTACAGACAGACAACAGGACAAATAAATAATATAATACAGACTTAATAATAACTAACGGAGCCGATGCTTAAAACTACAGACAGAACGAAACCCGATTCGCAAAATACCGACTTAAAACTACAGAACAGAAACGGATACTTAAATTCTACAGACCGAACGGAACACCATTCGCAAAATACCGACTTAAAAACTACGGAACAGGACAGAACACAATTCGCAAAATACCGACTTAAAACTACAGAACAGAAACGGATACGTCTATACTTCCCAGATACCGGAACAGAGAGAGTTCTTATTTTATTATTGTTTATTATTTTCACGAAACCGTCACCTAGCAAACATATTCATTCACAACAATGTCAGGCTTTATTGTTCGTTGCTAAGTGAGGCATGATATCGTAGTAGCCACGGATATCAGAAAATGCAATACGGAATCACAGCTGCCTATAACTGTTCAGATATAATTAAATTATTAACTATTTATTTAATTAAGGTTATACTATATTAAGGTTATACTATATATTCTTGTGACATATGGGCATAATGTCACAATATATATATATATATATATATATATATATATATATATATATATATATATATGTGTACGCGCGATAACTTTCGAAAGAGTTAATTGATTTCAACGAAATTTGGGCCACATGTTGAAATCCATCACCGCAAGAAGCCTATTTAAAATGGGCCTAATCGGGCTATTTTAAGGGTAGTTTTTAGGGGTTGAAAACTGTTTTTGGGCCCCAAAATACTGAAAAAATTCTCCGAATCGTTTCAAAATTGAAATTTAACCCTTTGGTAGTGATTGAAAAGTTTCCCCACAATTTTAATAAAATCGGCCCGACAGGACCGGATTTACAAATTTTATGAAAACACTAGTTTGCAGATAGTGACTTATTTATTGCAGGGTGTATTTAATTTGGTGTAGACGTTAGATTGATAATAATATTACAATTAAGAAAAAAATGTTATTTTAAGGGATGTATTAAGGGGTTAAATTTTTTATTTTGCCCAAAAACAAACTTAATTTCACATAATAAAAGTATAAAACCACACGGCCCTATACAAGCAAATACACTATATTGTCGGCAGGGTTTTGGCACTGCGACCCGGGTTTTTTTATTTTTTCAGAAGATTTTAATTTTTTTGAACATTTATTTTGGGTCATATGAGAAAAACGTCCAAAACAAAACCCATCTTAACAGTCTGCACATCCAAACCATAGTCGAGCTTGTAGGGATACTGTTTCTATACTATTCTTATGGTTCATCTAATACCAGCCCTTAGTTCCCAAGTTCTAATCTGAGAACTAAGGAATTAGCAAATTTATTTTCAATTCTTATAAAAAATAACAACAAATTGAAAATATAAAGCTTGGGCAGCTGGAGGTTTTAAAAAATAAAAAATAAAACAGAATCACCTCCATCCCCTATAACACGTCATAGCTTCACTCAAATGTTATTATTTAACGAAAAAATAACGACTTTAAAAATGGGTTACTTAAGCAAATCATGTAGTTGCCGATAAATGATGTTGAAGGTGAACAATTTTGGTTGGAACATAACGTTCAATCAATTGATTATTTTTTTCAAACATCTGTATACATTATAAAACATAAAGCGTTCCAAATAAAATTTCCATACCATCTGCGATAGCAAATACGTTAATCGGTTAAGTTGTAATCGATATTTTATTGATTGTGAAAGAATCGTTTAAATTATATAACAGACCATACCGTGTCGATGTACTGAATAGAAGTTTTGCATATGGCACAATGCAAAAAGGGCACACAAAATGATGAATATTTTATTAAAGTCAAATTTTATACATTTTAAATATACATTAACTGTGTAACAATATAAGGCCAAATGGCTTATGTCAAACTTTTCTGTAACTTTTTTTCGTAACTTCTTCAGTTTACTCAATTAACATCTTTTGGATACAGGTTAAATTGTCATAACATATAACGATTTGAACTGCAATTTGAAAACTAGAGAAGCCCTCTTCCAATGTTATTTCAAATTTTTAATACACGTGTATTAATTTATTTAGTACACAACTTCGTATATTATTTTAATATTAATTATCTTGGTGTCATTTGATACAAAATATTAAAATTTATAAAATTAAAGGTAATATTAAAAGACACATAATTTTAGTTCCCATGCCTTGTGATGCATTTCTATTGGCTATTTCAACAACCAAACATTTTAAAACTTAATTAACTCAAAACAAATGCAATTTCGCTTTTGCAGGTTTATTTAAATTAAAAATTGACAAGGACATATTTTTTTTTAATTTGTCATTCCCGACAAACGTGTTGTAGAAATGTATCTCGAAGTGGTGCCTTTTTCCAATGTAACGAAAAATGAACAATTGGAAGACTGTCGTTATTCACAGCTGGGCATCGTCAATAATTTTATGTGACATAGATCGATTTGCCTTGAGACCACTGATATGTGTAGCGTGAAGAATGCTGGCTCCATCATTTGTACAACATAAAGACGCACGCCCAGGATAGTTTCTAGGGCCTATTTTTATGTATGCATGTTGCTATATCACATTAGTTTCGCGTAAAGCACATGTGAAATGACACATGCTATATATAGACGGAATAGTGTGCGTTGATTGGTCCGATCAGTAACTAATCTAAACTATTATATAAAATTTCCTAAGCTCTAGTCCGAAATTTGATATCAAATGGATTTTCAATTTATTATTAAAAAAAAAATTAAGTTGGGGCTATAAGATCGTATCCGGGACCTTGAATACACTAAGCCAATGCCTTAGCGATTACTCCACAGTCAACTACAGCGAGCTGGCAATTATACCTGTTAGCTTTTCTATTCTACTACCTATATACTGTACAATAACGAACTATAGCAAAAGTGTTGGTCGGATTGTAGAATACTTTTTCCCGGGTAGGTCCCATCCGCCAAGCGCGCGATAAGGAACATAGTTCCAAAAATAAAATAAACTGAAAATATGCATCGGTGCTTGACGCAAGTAACCCTGGCTATTCGTGGTCTTAAAAAAATTGTTTTGTTGAGATTTGATTAGGACAGAGTATATTGGCAAGGTTGACGCAATGGTGTTGTGCATGGATGTGAATGTATGTGTGTGTGTGTGTGTGTTGAATTGATTTTTTAGAATTGTTAATGTGTATCGATAACTATTTTGTTATACATTATACATTATGTAGATTGTATTATATTATGTACACTCTTATACATATCATGTACATAATGTGTGCCGCTCGATTTGTATTTTTATTGTTAGTGAAATTTAACATGAACGTTTATTGACGTATTACGGAAGTTTTTTTTTTTATTTCTAAGTGTATTTATTTTGCATAAATCTAAATGTACAGGCCGGTTTGAAAATGCTTCATTTAAATATTATTTGAAGCCACAGCACATGTTTAGAGACTATAATTTTGTATAGAAAATTTTGAGCTGCGTGATAATATGCTCTTTATCTCCTCTAGTTGGTTCGGCATCCAACCCGCGGAACATGATATCTGGACAGTATAGTCCAAACGGTCTCTTAAAGCTGGACTTTACTAGAGTCTCAAGTATCAAACCATACGTTTTTACAAATATATTAAAAATCATAAGAATTGGAACTACTGGATTGTATCGTAATGGGTTAAATAACGGCGAGAGTGCAATATTATGTTTAAACGAGTGTCTGCGAGTTTTAATAGTTTCACGAGACGTGGTACCATTGCGCATGAGGCACATATAGTATTTTTTCTTATACGTAGGTACCTCTTTAAAACCTAGTAAAAATATCTGACAGTTCAATTTTGAGTTTATGCAAGTCAGACAATGGTTTACTATGGGAACGGTAGTACGGGTTCCTTTATTTTATTTTACGGAACTTTACAGCACTAGTACTAAATGAGCCATTTCACGACCGCTATACAGGCACGAAAAGCAGCTATTTTATAGGGGGTGTACAAAAAATGATTTAATCAACTTATTTTCCGCTTTCCCTTAAAGATAAATTTTATTAGCCTATATGCAATAAACAAATTCCCTTAAAAATCGAAAAGTAAACATGGTTGTCATAGTTATTTTAAAATTATAGTTATATTATTTTTGAATGCGAATTTTTATTGAAATGGTTTTTTATTTTAACAAAACTTTATCTTGAATCGTTGCTTAAATTATGCTAAAATCCTCAATATAATAGATTTATGTTACCGTTAAAAAAGTTTAAATTTATAGATATCTATGATAAAAAAATTTTGACTGGTAAATGGACGTTTTGTTAAATCATGGTTATGAGCGTACTTTTGATCCACCGTTTAAGTGACTACGACAATCATATGTTCGGTTTGGGAATTCAGCCTCGTAGGTTTGATCATGCAGAAAGGGTGATCCTTGTTCCGGTATTGTTCATATTATAGATGCGTATCCCCTTTTTGTGTAATTTTATGGATGCAGGAGAAGGAGTTGATTTCGAAAAATAAATCAAGCTTCGATTCATTGCTGTCTATTATTGAAAAGGGTTCAAACCAATATAATGAATTTTAGATTTTTCTTTGTACCCTGTTTGTCAATATCGTTCATTTCCAGGGTTGAAATAAAAACTAAAATTATTTTATACTCCTTTAGATTGCTAACGTTTCTATAAAAATTTATTATATTTTTAATTGGAGTCATAAAAAACGAACGTTCTCAATTCGATGTGCTTTTTTTTGGAATTTTTAGAATAAACTAATCTTAAAAATTCTCTAAAATAAGATCAAATATATTTTGGTATTCGGTATATTTTAACCTTTTCAGAAAATGTTCGACAGTTCAGTGATATGTTCTTATTCAAAAAAACTGACATTGACTTATTCTCGATAGATGTTTTTTAAATTATTGGAAATATATATATTGTTAGTTTTTGCATTTCCAGTTCATATTTGGGGCAATCGAGTTATATTTATATGGCAGTTATTATTTTTGAAATATTATGTTCCACAGAAGAAACAATCAATCGTTAACCGTATTTACTGTTTACAAAAACAAATTTAAAAAAAAGAACACTAAATGTACTGAGTTTCACATTTCTTATGCAATTGTCCTGTCATTATTTTATTTTATTTTTATCATGCTATTCCATCTCAGGTAATTGTTCTAAAACAAGACAAAAAACAAAAGACAGAAGGATCACAACTTTCTAGTATACATTGTTACAGTTATCTTGGCTTTTACCTGGACTAGAAATAAAAAAAAAAAAATAACGTACGGATCTGACTTGTATGGTGTGCCATTTTGCTTGCACCGTGAAAAAATCCAAACAATAGTTTATTGTATTCATAACTTTTAAATTCGTTCAGTGAATATGTCTTTATACACGGGTCAATCACAGACTTTTTATTAGCATTGTGTTTGTTGTTTGACAATAGCACAAATCAAAAATTTTGTCATTTTAACGTGTACCTGTGCCTAACCTATTTTAAGATTCGTTTTAAAATACTTATTCATTGGATTTTTTTGGGTGAACTTTCAACCCGTTTTTTTGTTGTAAATGATATTTAAAGGTTCCTTTTTGAATTGTATTTATTATTTAGGGCGGTGTAGCAAAGAAATAAATTCTTGTAAAGAATAGTTTTTTTTAGAAATGTTCCGTTGACATTTTTATTTTCGTGCATTTCACTTATCAGATCATAAATGCAAATTTCTATTTGTAACATTTCGACTGAACGTTCACGCCTTTATGACTCAATTGTTATAATATCGAATTTATTGGCAAAAGTTAGTATTTCGTTAAAACGTAAGTTGATATTTTTCGTTGTATATAAATTTAAATAAATCTTGTTGTTATTTAAAATTATTTTCTGTGATGCAAAAATCATAGGTGAATGTTTGTGACATAATTTACATGGCAGTTATAGCTAACGTTTCTTTTCTTGGAAAATTATTCTTAAAAGATATTATAATTGTATTATAATAAAACTCGCCATGTCAGTTACAAAAAAAATATCTTTAAGTTATTCGGTTTTCTCTTTGCAATGATCTAATACACAAAAGCGAAAATTGCAACTAATTTCATTATTCAGACTGTTATTTATTTTTAACCGACTTAAAAAAAAGAGGTTCTACAATTCGACCCGTATTTTTTTAATATTTTTTTTTGCGTGTATGCAGCGGTAGCTCCGTCAGTTGTAAACCGGTTTGAGAAATTTCGACGCTATTTTGTTTAGAATATTATCGGATTTGGTACCATATAGTTTTTAGCGACTTTTTGTGGGAGGTTAATATATTTTTAAATTTTTTTTTGTATTTTGTTTTTATATGAAAAAAAACTTTTTTTTATGATTTATATTATCGAAATTAAAAAATCATATATTCAGTATAATTTTTTATTCTTTGGTATTGAATTTTCAAACAAACATTGGAAAGACAATTCTTTGAGCGTGAGGTGATTTTTTCCCGAGAAATCTTAGGTTTTTATTTTAATACATTTCATATTGTATTCTAAATTTTGAATCATAAAGGTATTATTGAATTGGTAATATTTCGCCCTTTTGTAGCTTACTCAAAGTTAGTAGCATGAAAAACTCAATCAGATGATTTGCACAATTTACGCTTTAATTTTTAAGTAGATTTTTACTTTTCACTGATAATTATGTAATACCTCCATCGGCATATGGGACAAAGCGATTATATAGGTTACAATTCCATGCGTCCTTTTATTCGAGAATCACGCAAAAACTTACAACACCTATGTCTTATGGTCAAGTTGTCAACCCATCTAAAAACTTTAACCGCGATAAATGCTAAAATGTTGATAAGCCCGAAGAAGGACTATTTTTGGTATAGTAGGTACTCGTATATTTACTGATTTTTTTGTCAAAATTTCTTAAGATTCAGGTACTATTCCTAGTAAGTACAAATAGTTATGTACTTGATTTTCACATGATGCCCCATCACAACAAGTAATGCTTTTTTGCATGTACATTATGTAAAATCGAATATACTATTGTCAAGACTTTTTTATCGCGAACTGCATACATATTTGTATTGTGATTTGTGACAGAAAACTGAATATCTGCAAAAGACATTTGCTAACAAAAGCTCTCTCTCCATTCCGTCGAGACCAGACTGTAGCTGAACGACGTGTTTTTGTTGCATGTATACGGTATTAGTGAGTGCTGTGCTCTATGAACAGAATACCGAAGTGCGAAAATACATAACATTTTACAACAATCACGTGTCTGCACGTTTTCATTTGTTGAAAAGCATACATAACAAAAGAATGGCGCGCGCGTGTTTTGTTACTTGTTGTTCATCTGTTTTGTTACAATGTTTCGTGCATGTGTTTGGTTATTTGTCTGTATTGTAAACAACCTCCGTTGCTTATTAGTGGACTCGACTTTTACAATATTCTCATTTATTTGCATACGTATTTTACGAATTCATTAAGCATTGTTGTTTTAAAACACGATAACAAAAGATATTATCCTCACACTGCTTGCTTAATGGTTAAAATGTGACGGTTGAAATGTCAACAATTCGTTTTAATTATGACTGTATTTTTCAGTTTTATAAGTGTTTTTGCCATATAGCACATACACTATTGACGTCGGGCGGATGGCGAGACCTTGGAGTCGGACCAAAATTTCTCGACGTTTCACAACGTTCTAAGCAACTTGGCACCATTTTTGGAAACGTTTATATATATGTGTGTATGTACTATGTGCAGGCAATAACTTTCGAAGGAGTTAATTGATTTTATCGAAATTTGTTCCACATATTGAAATCAATCTGCGCACGTCCAACTGGATAATTTTAAGGCCCAAAAATACCGAAATCATTCTTAGAATCGCTTCAAAATTGAAATATAATCCTATAGTAACGATTTAAATATGCTACTAAAATTTTAAAAAGTCGGCTTAACAGGGCTGAATTTACAAAGTTTATGAATACTTAAGTACGGTAACGTATATGAATTTACTTACTAAATATGTGTAATTTGGTGTAGATGTTACATTGATAATAATATTGCAAATAGGAAAAAATATTATTTTAAAGGGTGTACTAAGGGGTTAATTTTTTTATTTTATCTATAAAGAAATTTCAGTTAGAATAATAAAGCCACAATACCTGGTATTACCAAATACACTATATTGTGGGCAGAGTTTTGGCACTGCGCCCCGAGTTTTTTCAGTTTTATTCTTTTCCACCAGCTTTAAAAATTAATAGAATTCTTGTACCAGAAGTTATATCAGAACCAGATATTATGTAATTTCGTGGCAACGTATAAGCGCAGCTTGACCGATACAATTTATTATTAAGTATAACAACTTTTTGAGAAAATATGTACTACATTACAATTTTTTTTGTGCGCTGTTGATTTTTACATCGATCGTATAAAATAGAATCATAATTTAGAAAGATTTACAGTACCTATTCTTTTTGCACTGCCTTACATGCATTTTGTAATCAGGCATATAAAGTGACCCATTCTACGCTAGTGCTGTAATGAAAATCAAAAGTACGCGATCTAACCAATTCAACAGTAATTTGCATACCTATGAGCTACTATTAGAAGTATATGTAAAACAACCGCAGGAGAGAACATTAGGTAATTTTCATGAACGACTTAGAAATGAAGTTTGTTTCACAACTGAATTGTCAAAAATGTTACAAATATACTGAATACGAAGCTATAACCAATTATTTTATAGGGAGTACGTGCAAACATATTATATATGTCTCGTGTGTTGGTATTACGACGCGTGTGACTATTAAAACTCACTAGCGCTCGTTTTTGACAATATTACATCTTGTCGTACTGTATAGCATTATGCAACATTTTAGTTCGAGTACAAATAAGGATTAAGGATTATAATAATACAACTATATGCACGCTACTTGATAATAAATTTAATCAATTTGAACCAGCTGCTGTTGAATTTTTAATTTTTATTTTGTTTGGATATGAACTTAGTATTAAAAACGGATTGTTTTCATAGTTTTAAAATCACATTTTTATCATATTATGAAATCCAATAGTAACAAAAAAGTTTTGAATAAAATACAATCATACTTCATTATTTTACAAACACATTTTGTCATATTGCTTAAAATTACTTAAAAATTCAAAAATGATGAAACCATAAAAAAAGTCCGATGCATCGTGTTCACGCAAAAGAAAAAATAGTTTCGATAAAATCGTTTACGGGAAATCTGATAGAAATCCACACAATTCATATCAATATTGTTTTCTGACAGGTGTTGCATTAGGTATTGGAATATAAAATTTTGTTTCTAAAGAGGAGAGTTGCCGGCTTGAACAATTTTGTTTCAGATAATTTTTTTAGTCTTTTTTGAGGAACATAAGAACTTTAAATCTGACTTTATGGCAGATCATGATTTTTTAAATAATACAAGTTGATACTACTACAGTCAAAACCGTTTACGACGATATCGTTTAGAACGACACACCGGTTATATTGACCAAAATCATAGGGCTCGGCTGAATGTTATATGACCGCCTTTGGAAAAAACACTACTTTTTACGACATTGCTTATTACGACATACCGCATTAAGCGACTACAGTTAATGTAATATCTTCATATCTTCGGAGAATTATATCTGTTAGAACGACAAACTGTATTGTAAACAAAATTCGTACGCACAGAAGTGTTCCAGACTAAAATTATAGTTTGTTTGAATACAGAAAAATGACAATGTTAATGTGAATATTATTCCTATTAATATTTATGGATTTATATGTACCGACACATTCAATAACACTACATAGTTAATAAAAAATTACTTTGTACCTCGAAAACATCACCGATTGTTACGACTATCGGTTTTTACGACCCTTCGATGTCGTTATAACAGATTTTGACTGTTTTTTTGCTTTATAGCCCTTTCTCGTATGAGACAAACTATGTTGGTACTTTTATTATATATAAAGACATTTATGCTAATGAAAGTCTTAAGCGTAGCTGTTTTCTGAAATACATTATAAATATAGTTCAGAAACATGGAAGAAATGCAAGAAAGAGATGGACATAGATATAATTTCAAACGAAAGAATAATAAAAAATAAAATTTGCTGTCTGGTCAATGTACCATTCTGATAGCACGTAAAATATTTAAAATGAAGAGAACATACATGGGCGCCGGTAGGATACCTGAATTCAAGGGAGTGCAAAATGCAAATATGTCGTGAAATTCAACTGTTCCATTGTAAGCGAATTTTATTTCTTTGAAGGTCGCAAATTTTCCAAGTAATTCAGCAGGGGGAGCGCAACTACACATACTTGCAGCCCCCACAGCACCCGTGATTTTGTAATGGGCAAGTTTCCCCTGACAGTTTTATGTGAATGACCATATTTCTATTGGTCAGTAGGGATTTCAGCGTGCACATAACATATAACTATGATCCATTTTGAGCTGAGTGGTTTCCTTTCATTTCTCCACGGATGTTTGTGAGTGGGTATAATTTATTGTCTGGTAAAATTTACTATTAATTCATATTTGTTGCTTACAATCGATATGATATTTCAGATAAAAGATGCACACTTATGTATAGTATGTTCTCTTTTAAGAAATTCAATTCCCGTTTCACTTCTCATAATATTTCGGTAACGTCAACACAACAATTTTGGAAACATACCGAACATTACAGTAAAGGAAGATTTGGTTGAGGATCAATAAATAAATAAGTTTTACCAAAGTTTCGCTAATGGCCAACGTTTCGAAAAATATATTTTCATCTTCATCTTTCGAAACGTTGGCCATTAGCGAAACTTTGGTAAAGCTTATTTATTTATTGATCCTCAACCAAATCTTCCTTTACTGTGACATTCTATTGGACCAACACCACCATATGCGAAGATACCGAACATTATCAATTTTTAAATTAAAAATGTAATATTTCAGTTGAACTGTTTCTAAAAATAACAGCAAGGAACAAAAAACAAACTTTCATAACTAAAAATCGGTCTTATAATTAAATTCCATTTATCTACAACAGCCAAAGGATTTCGTACATCAGACGAAAAACGGAACCCTTATAAAATCACTCTCGTATCTGTCTGTCTATTCGTCAGTCACAAACTATTTTCTCTTTAATCTGTTAGACAAAAAATTTAGTACGTATATAAAGTTAGATGACCCAGTCACGGACGTATAGCGTAAATTAACCAATTCTGATTTAGGGGTTAACTTTGAGGAGCAAATTAAACATTTTTTTCAAGTGCATCACGTGACATATCAAATGAAAGGATTCGTTATGATAAATACAATTATATTTTTTTCATAATTATAAACTGCATAGTTTAAAAGATATTAAAGAAAATATATGAAAATCGAGCATTCCCCCCATATTTCTGAAACTACTATGAGCCTAAAATTTTGAAAAAATAAGGATTATAGAACCCACTCATAATTTATAGGAAGACGTAAACGAAAATTCTAATAAGTCTTAAAATTCTCACGAAAAACGGAACTTTCTCCACTCGAGTTCGGCTCAGACTTGACCGCGTTTTTTTTAAGCTGTTTTAGAAACAAAATATATAAGTCGGCCAAATACAATTACTGATTAAACAACATTTCATTTTCTATTATTAGATCTTCCTCACTGAAAAAAAATCTGTTCATAATATTAATAAACTTCATATTTTATTGGCATAAAGTTCATTGGCTCAATTAATATTTCATTATTATTATGAAAACTGTTACATGCTTTTTGAATCAGTTTATAACTAGAGTTATTAATATTATGAATCCCGTTTATTAAAAAATAATGTAGTAATTCACTGTTACAATAAAATGTTTTATTGAAAATTCATGGTATTGATGAATTTATTCATTAGGCAAATGAATAGAATTAACAACGAAAATTCGTAACATTGATGTACAAGTTCATTAGTCAATAGTCATAATAATGCCAGCGTTTTACGGACCAATAAATAAATACATTGTCGCAATGAACGATTTATAACCGAATTTCGTCGATACATCCCGATTGACACTTTATCTTACTTCGGGGTGTTCTTTCTCATTGCAAAAGCTGAAATTATTGTTCGTTATTATAATAAAATTAAATATTCTAGATTTGGTGTCGTATTTCTTTAATATAAAGTGCATCGACGGGGTGTTTTTAATTTGCGATTCGGTAAGTATACCTACTATTATACCAAATATACTCAATACCTTATCATGCTAATCAGATAATGATTTGTTTGTAGATAGAACTTCTAAAAAAAAAATATTTAAAACGTTTGAGTGGTAATAATTTTCGAGGCTATTTTTTTACCGCCATAATTTAGTTTACAGGAATTTTATAGAACGAGCAAAAGAGGGAAATTATACAACAAATGCTGTAATCGTAAATCTTCTTTTAAAACTGCAGTGGCACAACATTTGCTGTCAAAAACTGATGATGGTGATCAAACTACAAATCAAAAAGGAAAATCTTGGCAGAACATATATCCAGGTAAAATTGTATTATATATTTGATAAAAACCGTTATACAAGTATATCTATAGTCAACAAAGTTGTAGGTGATCTACTGAATAGGGTATCACTAATTTATATATTATCGCTTTATACTTTTAGTGCCAGGAGACGCAGAAAATATTTATAGATCTTTAAAATTTGACAATCTTTCTTCAGAAGCTTTTGACAGCACATGGAAAGCGTGCAAGCAGTACCGTTTTAATGACTTTAAAATGCTAAAGTCTACGACCGATATTTTGGAAAAATGGCCGTTTTATAAGTGCTCATCAGTTTTTCGTTTGGTATGACCCTAATGCTCATCACAAGTGCAAATTTATATCATATCTAATTGACATTTTATTTTGTAGGTCGACATGGACTTTACAGCAGATTTCGAAAATGCTGATGGTTTATTAAAGAATTGGCCAACATATTGTAACACAATTGTTTAATTTCTTAACGATGAAAACCATGTTAAAGAAAAGGGGATACGAAGTATTTTAGCAAAGATCAGAAATGAGGACCTTAGTGAAAGTAAGTCTTAGTCACTGTTTGAAAAATGTTATTAATTAATTTTGCTCCTACTCCACATTTTATAACATTTTTAAAAACATTTTAGGTGGTTATGATGCGGCAATAATATGGGCCCTCCATGGCTATTTTGTGCCAACAAATAAAATTGTCAAGAAAGATGACACCCTGGGCAAGAAAGTCACAACAAAATTCACCATAAAAGATTCGCAAGATTCCTTCCTATATGTAGGAAAATGTGCACAGGAATTAGAAGACTACAGTACATAGATTCAATCTAAAGAAAACATTGAGCCAATAAACTTTATACATTGTTGAATTAATTAATTATAATTTTGTATTTTTTGTGTGTACAATTTTTATTTTTATACTCTGTAATTGGGACTTAGTCCTGTTAAGTATCTTAAATAAATAAAAAAAATAAAAAATAAATAAATGTATAGTATATATTGATTCGATGTACAGTGTACATTGGATCACTGTATCATGAACATTGGGGCAATGTAAGACATTCATGAAATCAGTAAATAAAGTTAATTGTTTCAATGTCTGTGATACATTGGCTTAATCAATATTCTACATAATTTCAATGTATATCATCATTGACTCAATGAATTGCAGGGCATAAAAATCAGTGAACAACATACATACATACAATGTACCTTACATTGAGCAATGAACACGTTTATTAACAAATGAAACATATTTATTGAGACAATTAACTTGTTCATCGGACGTATTTTAACGAATATTTTCATTGTCTCAATTCCTTTTTTTATTATATTTACGCTACTTTTTGGTTGAGTGCAGCTTCTCAATTGTTAGTGTTTACTGTAATAATCTACAGTTTTTTGAGAATTTTGTTTTGTTAATGACACGCCTTTTTAATGTTGACACAACTTTAAAAAAATATTCTTCTGTGCATGCGTCGTTTTTTACCAAAAATATCAAGCGTCCTAACAAAAACATGTTTTTTTACATTTTGGGAACTGTAAAATAGATGGTGAAATATATTTGAAGATATAGAAAAAATGTACTATTGTATGTTGTTTTGCCTTTTTGTCTCACAATCAGATATATTATTTCATTTTTAAATTGATTGAATATGATCGATTAAATGTTAAAAGATTGAAGGTTCTTCCTTATTATTTTCTTTCATTTTACTGCCACTACAGTGACGACGCTGATATGAAGTATGTAAATACAGAAATAACAGAATTTACTAATGTATATTGAAAATGCTTTTATTTGAATCAATATTTGACGTACAAATTATATCACATTAACTAATATGTTTCTTTATGATATTTATTAGAATAATGTTGCCTTGTGATTTGTTATCTACTGTCAGTCATGTCTTTTAGATTTTGTTTTGCGTATATTCCGGTTTGACAAAAATCCAATAACATTTGAAAATTGTTCACTGTTGCAGAACACGTTAAACCAATTTTTCTTTTTTAGACAGCAAAATAACAAACCTCGGGTCGCGATGCCTAAATCTGACGCCAGTATTTGCTATTTAAGTTTGTCGCCAATTTTAATAAAATTTTAGCAGCACATTTTTACCTTTTATTTTGATCTTTACTAAAGAGTTAAATATAAATTTCGAAATCACCTTTAGGGTCCAATGATAGAATCCAGCATGTGGATCAAATTTAGACTTTCGAAAATTATTGCCCGCACGCACACACACACACGTAGATTGCATATAAAAATTTCCAAAAATGATACGAAAATATTCAGGAGAATGTGAAACGTCGAGGAATTTCAGTCTGGCCTCTAGGTCTCGTAATCCGACCGACCGACGCCAATAGTGTGTATGCCATATGACAAATACACTAATATATTTTAATATTTGCGGGAGATTTTTAATTCCATTTTAGTTTAGTTCATTTGCAAAAATAATATCTATTATCTGCATCGAAAAGTTTGCAGTTGAAGAATAGCCTTCCCATAAATATTCACAAAATTGCTTAAAATTAATCATTACTAAATCACTTCTTAACCTCCCATTATCAACAAAAAATAAACTCAAAAGAAGTAACTAAATCGTTTTTTTTATAGTTTCTAACAACAGAGCTCTTAGTCTGTTTTATCTATAGTAATATAATAAAGCTGAAGAGTTTGTTTGAACGCGCTAATCTACGCTAAACTACGAGTAAGATTTGAAAAAGTCTTTGTGCATTTGATAGCCCAATTTTTGAGGAACGTTATAGGCTATTCAGCATCACGATACGACCCTTAAGAGCCGAGCAAAAAGGAAAAAAAATGTCAGAAAGAACGCTAAGCGAAAACCGAGCATTACCGCGAGAAGAGCCGTTTCCCACGGACAATTTATGTTGCCTTATCTAAATCACGATGCGGCGAAAATCACACGAAAATATGACTAAAAATATTTGTCTATGACGTAGTACTCTAAATTATTTATAAATAATCAGATTTCTTTTACATTAAAAGGCGGTTGAAACCTCGAAGTACAGCTATATTCTATATATTATCTTTACACCCGGGCGATGCTGGACCGGGCTGCTATTTATGTATTATAGTTTTGTCAAGAAGATCAATGAAATGTCGTTTTTACATTTTGCATAACTATCATTAATCTGATTTAATGGGTAATAAAAGTCGGCACGCCACTGGAAAGATAACGTGTTACTGTTAGTAATGTTGGTATGTACTGTGTATGTATATGTTGAATGCGTCGGTTTATGGAAGCACTAATTGAGATGTACCTCGAGTTACATTGTTACTTTTCACACTTCGATACCACTAATGATGTCTACAGACTGTTGTTAATGTTGTTGCTCTTATTGTTTATAACAAAAAATATTCTGATCCGAGTTTTCCAAGTATTCGAATATATTACTGTCGCTTTTTCATGTCAACGTCTACATTTTTATCATAAAAAGGACTTATTGTGTATATTACTTAGACTATATGAGGATTGAGGAGGTTAATTAAAAAAATTATAATGAGCCTCACCCTCATTAGCTCACATAAGAAGTTTAACTTCTTTAGTTTTTAATATTATTCCCAAGTTTAATTTTTTTTATGTGAATCTAATTAATAATATTTACACATACTTAGCAACACACTACAAACTTCTGTCCTTAACTGTCAGTGTCATGTAATTTAGCAGACAAACTAACTTCCCCTTTATTGGTTGTTCTACTTCCCCTCGGTTTCTTATTTTTTTCAAACAGATACGTTGCTAAAGAAGTTAAACTTAAAAAAAAAACAGTTTTATCCACGGCTAATAAAAATTAAGTTTTATTTCAAAGAAAAAAACCCGGGTCGCAGTGCCAAAACCCTGTCGACAATATAGTGTATTTGCTTATACAGGCAGTGTGGCTCTATTATGCGAATTTAAGTTGGTTTTTGGGCAAAATAAAAAATTTGACTCCTTAATACACCCCTTAAAATAACATTTATTTTCTTAATTGCAATATTATTATCAATCGTACTTCTATACCAAATTATATACAACTTCACTATCTGCAAAGTAGTGTTTTCATAAAATTTGTAAGTCCGGTCCTGTCGGGCCGATTTTATTAAAATTTTAGGGACACTTTTTAATTACTACTGGAGGGTTAAATGTCAATTTTAAAACGATTCTGAGAATTTTTTCGGTATTTTGGGGCCCAAAAACATTTTTCAACCCCTAAAAACTACCCTTAAAATGGTCCGATAACGCCCATTTTAAATAGGCTTCTTGCGGTGATGGATTTCAACACGTGGGCCAAATTTCGTTAAAATCAATTAACTCTTTCGAAAGTTATTGCCCGCACACATATATATATATATATATACGCTTATATATATATATATATATATAAACATTTTTAAAAATGGTGCCAAAGTGTTTAGGAGGTTATGAAACGTCGAGAAATTTTGGTCCGACCCCTAGGTCCCGCCATCCGACCGACGCCAATAGTGTATGTTGCCTATGGCAAATACACTAAAAATGTTTACGTAAATGTAAATTCAAATTTTTTGAAAATTAATTAATATAAATTTTATAGTATAACAAAAATTTTTTAAACTGTGGCAACTTTATTTTTGACAGCAAATGATATATCAGTAAAACCGTTACCATGCGCTTTTAGGTAGATTCCAGAGTTAGTCTACTGTTTTCTTTAGTTTGAATCCAATGTTAATCAAATGAAGATATTTAACATATAAAATTATAATGACGATGTTGAAATCAAAAGTACTGTCTAATATTATGTAGGTATTATTGATTATATTATTGATTATTGCATCGCTGTTGTACTTAAATTTACAGCAGGCTTACTTCCTTTCTAAACAATCACCTCCATCCAGAGAGATTTTTTAAAATGTGATATTTTTGAAAATTATTTTTAATAAGAATCTTTGCCTCTCTACTCATTGCCGCATGCAAAAGACTTTTTTTAACGCTCTTGGCACTAGTCGCTACTTCAAGCGTTTAGCATCATATAGTAATGTGCAAAGAATTTTATTATTTTAATAAGCATACTCGTATATGGTGAACACGGAATCTGTGAGATGGAAATGCGTTTTTATTGTTGATATTTATATAGTGTGCTGCAATGGAGATGGGTACTGCCAAACTTTACCGCTAGAGGCGCCAGCTACGTGGGTTGATCAATAAGTACATGTGTATGAAATTGGTAGAGCACTAGTGCGTAAAATAAAAAAAAAATAAATGCGAAACGTAGTGTACTACCATTTCCATAGTAAAAGACAAAGTAAGAAGTATTGAATATATGTATAATATAATGGCTCTAGATATGATCGAAAACCTTCTGGAAACCTCATAGAACAAATTTCGTACAAAATTCTAGAAATTTGCTCCAAAATTTTTAAGTTTTGAAATTTTTACTACTTTATATCATATCTTTGGAAGATTAAATTTTTATTTTCTGCTTTTTAGAACATCCCGACAAAAAGCATTATCTATTAATATTTTTTTTATTAATTTTTTTTTAGTTTATATCGACGATTATACGACGTATTCGCAAAATACTTCGTAACAAATTTCATTCAGTTAGTTTCAACTGATACTATACGTATTTTTATTTTAAAAGACAAAAATATAAAGAGGACACTCTGTATAAATATTTATAAAGTTTTTTTCCAACATTATAAAAATGAAATAAATGAAACAGCGTTGTTGGTTTTTTTTTAATTGCATGATCGAATTCAGTATTGTGTAATCTACAAGACAATTCACGTTTTAAAAATGACCTGCTGAGAATTTTTAGTTGCAACGTGATTTCTGAATAGAGTGTATCGGTCCTTATTCTGTGGTTTTGATTTAATTTTTAGTCATTTTCTTAAGGGACTTCAAAAAATATGTACGCTTCATTGGATTTAAGTGTTTGTTTTCGTGTCTTAATTATTCTAACGTTTTATAAATACGAGGATTAAAACAACCCTTTGAATGTTGATTTTATGTGGTTTTGTATTTTTTTTTCTTCAAAATTTGTTTTGTTCAACATTTGTGATTTAGTTTTCAGTTGTTCATTATTTTATAGTTTTGAAAAAACAATTTGTGATAAACTTTTTACTATTACAAGGAGAAAGTGTGGATTTTTTTCGTCTTAAAAGAGCGCTCCACAAATTGTTAGTCTACAGACGATTGCAATTAAATGTAAGTTTTTTATTATTATTAATGCAGAAAATTATAATTAATAATTAAAAATTTAGTGCATAACAATTTGAGATAGGAAGTGCCACTGCAAAAAAATGTTGTGTTTCAGATTGATGTGAGGTGGTATGTATTAAGCATTAATTGAAATCCCACTGTACAATTAATTTGGTCCCTATATTAATCGGGAAAAAAACAATACCAACGCTTTCAAAATTGATATTAAATTTGATATATTTTCGCTACCATTTAACAAAAATTCCAGCCAATTGGGCAACAGGACCATTCCAACTTTAAAACTATTCACATGTGACATATAACAAATAAAATAAAATTTCTGTTAACGCGCGGAGTGACGCGGGTAACGGCTAGTAACAAAAATTATATTTGCTATTTGTTTCCATGCTTACATAATATGGGCTAATATGTAAAAATTAATCCAAGTATGCTTGTCAGCTACCTAAATAATTTCTTTTTAACAGATCTTTAGAACAAAATAACAGCTGATTTTTTTTCATTTTCAAAGCATTTCCGAAAGTATGCTATTAAGAAAAAAACCTTTTTCGCAAAACCTTCTTGTAAAAATAAATAGAATAATAAATCGTTATGAAAAGTAAATTATTATTAATAAAAAAACAACACAGCATATATCTCTTCTGCGCATCGCCGATAAGGGTAGGAATCTTCATATTTACATATTAAAAATCCTCTCAAAATTTGGTCTTAATACGTTGACCCGTTTGTTCTGTATCGTATTCACAGACAAATTAGCAAACAGACGCACTTACTTAAATATGTTTATCGTGATTTATCTTTGTTAATACGCATATATAGCTCCCATTTCATTGATTTTCAGGACAACCGGGAGAATATCCGCGACAGGGAATAGGCGGCCCGCAAATTGTAACGAGAATCACAGGGAATATGAAAATAAGGTAAATGAAAATTAAATTTCCATAATTAGGACATAATGGCATAAACATGGAACGGATAATATATATTTGGACATTATATCGCCAAATAACATAAAAGTGTAAGTTTCTGAGCATTAAATAGGAATTGGGGGAATATGTATTTTATTTGTAAGGAGTTTAAAAAAATATAAATGTCGGTAAGATTCGAAGCATGCATACTATAGTGGTATAGATCGGAACATACTATACAATATTTTTTAGTTTTTTTCTCGATAATTAGTGTATTTGCCATATTATGGTAACATACACTATTGGCATCGGTCGGATGGCGGGACCTAGGGGTCGGACCAAAATTTCTCGACGTTTCATAACCTCCTAAACACTTTGGCACCATTTTTGAAAATGTTTATATATATATATATATATATATATATATATGTGTGCGGGCAATAACTTTCGAAAGAGTTAATTGTTTTAACGAAATTTGGTCCACGTGTTGAAATCCACACCGCAAGAAGCCTATTTAAAATGGGCGTAATCGGAGCATTGTAAGGGTAGTTTTTAGGGAGTAAAAAATGTTTTTGGGTCCCAAAATACCGAAAAAATTCTCAGAATCGTTTCAAAATTGACATTTAACCCGCTAGTAGCAATTAAAAAGTGTCCCTAAAATTTTAATAAAATCGGCCAAACAGGACCGAACTTACACATTTTTTGAAAACACTATAATTCGTAGATAGTGACTTATTTATTGAAGGGTGTATTTAATTCGGTGTAGACGTTAGATTAATAATAATATTGCAGTTAAGAAAAAAAATATTATTTTAAGGGGTGTATTAAGGAGTCAAATCTTTAATTTTGCCCAAAAACCAACTTAAGTTCGCGTAATAAAGCCACACTGCCTGTATAAGCAAATACACTATATTGTCGGCATGGTTTTAGCACTGCGACCCGGTTTTTTTTTTATTTCCTAACAATTTAAATTTACATGATATGCTAAGATTTCTTTGTGGTTAACAATAATCTAATGAATTGAACAACACCTGTAAAGAAGCAATAAATTCTATTTTTGCACCCACATCGACATTTCATATGGTTTTGTAATAAAAGTTAATAAAAAAGTAAGCATGTGAAGAATTCATTATATTTCCGGAGTTAACTCTAAAACTGTCAAATTGTTCTTTGACTTTTATTGGCTCGTATATTATAACACACACCGTAGATTATTATTAACAATTTGACCATTGAAAACACGTATTAATATTAACGCTTATTACAAAAATTGTCTGACTACTTTAGAGTTTTGTTAGCTCTGACAGTTATTACTGCTGTGTTTTAAATCGGATTACCAACTTCTAAATTAACTTTATTTTTAAAAATTATGCAGGTGTTATTGAAGCAATTTTCAACGCGTCAAATGACATGTTGATATTTTATGTTAAATATTCTCATTTAATTATAAAGTCCAACAACAACTTTTTAAGTGTAGTAGAAAACTAATTTGGAATCAAATTAAACAAGACTTGATATTTAAAACACCTTGTCGTTATTTTTAACAAGCGTTCAAATTGATCTCAACTGTTAATACTTTTAACACTCAAAAATCAAAAAATTGCATATTCCTAACTTTAAACTAAACATCAATGACCTTAGTTTTAGAGCTACCGTCGTAACTACCTAAATTTCTTTTTTTCTAAATTAGACTTTTTGTTAAGAAAAGTTTTTATATTAAAACTGGTTATAAACGTGACCTTAGATATTTTCACTGAAATCCTGCAAGTTGCAATTTCAACAATGTTTAGAGTAAACATTTCAAAGATATTCGAGTGTGTCTCGTAAAATCGGACATTCTGTATAAGTAGCTTTGTATTTTTTCCAAATTTAAAAATGTGATATTATTTTCATTTTCTTCTTTCCATGCAATACCTTCTTAAAAGTCATTATTAATTGCATTTATTACATAACGTAAAAAATGTCCTTGATAAACTATTATTCGCTTAAGGTGTAGTCTTGAATTTATTAGTGACTACGTTTGAAATTGCACTCAAAAATTGCACACTATAATTGTCTTCAGGAATAAAAAATATTGTTTTTAACATCACACGTTAAAAAAATAGCAGGTAACAATCTAAAATGACATAAATGGAGCAAAATTCAATTCTATAATATAATATAATAACATATTGTAAAACGAGTTATTCTTACGAAGAGGGCACCCGAAAAATGTTTTATGGATACCCTGCAGATTCGTTAATTACAGGTTTTGAAATGCGTCACCCCTGTTAGACAAGCATTGCAGGTTCTGTTTTGTCGTCGAATTATAATTTTGGGTTAGCATGAAAGGGCTGTAATTAGAAACTGCAAGATTCAAATACATCAATAAGAATTTGTTGATCGAGATACTTTCATCACAATATTGGCAAACCTTTTTGAATCAGGTAAAACGAAGTATGTGAGAAAATTTCAATATATTATTCTGCAAAAAAGGTGATTGTTCCGAAGGCGTTTTATTTCTTCAGTAAAAAAAATTCCCAGGCTGATTTTTGTAATTTTCAAAAAACATTTTGCATGAAAAGTTACAGGTGCCATTATTTATATCGTTATATAACTTCTTTGTAATAAAATCAGTTTTTATGGTATCAGCGGAGCCCGTGACATCAAATTGCATGGAAGTTTCACAACGACATTAGTTCACTCTTGCATGTATAAAAACTTATTGTCAAATCAAATTTTTTGACAATGCTTTCTGCAATCCAGAGCTAGCGGCGTAATGCGGATTATATATATTCAATATTTTTTCTACACATAGTGTATTGGTATTCATTTGTTTGATATTTTTCCTACGGATAAATAATTAATGTCATTAAAGGACCATTGCTAAAGAAACAAGGACCGTTCAGAATCATTTTCATAAGCGAGTCATGGATTCAACTAGGTGGATGTTGGTCATTTATTGACATTTCTTTTGCATGTAGGTTTTAATAAAAGAACTAACATTGTTGAGGAGAGAAAGATAGTTTCGGATTCGTTTCCGCGAGCTGCAGATGGATTAAAACGAGTAGGTAGTAGTTATCTGTTTGATATTCCGCCTCTACAGAACTATTCAAGAATGGTCAGTTAAAGCATCACCGGTAGCGTTGCTATTTGAACATGATCGAGGCGTGAAATGAGTTACATTTATTTAATTCTTTACAATATTTTATTACACAAAACGTTGTTGTAAATACCGGGAGCCGGACAGTAATGGCGGTAATTTATATGTCGCTATGAGGCATTTCTATGACACGAAACCGCGATCTACGGTAAATAGACACACAGACAAGTTGAACGCTGTTATATTTTCTATAAAAACCAAAACGACCTTGTGACAAGTTTTATTATTTGGACAACTATAAACATTTTATGGTTTTATATTTGCATAAATGCTTCGCTCGATTCACTTTGTATAAAAACTTCCTTTGTCCAAATTATAAGTGAATAATTTCCTTTCGAAAACAGAAGAGTCTCTTTAACGTTTTTTTTTTATTAGATTAAATTATCAACAGTTCGGTGCTGTGCAATGTTCTATTTAGCAACTGTTCTATAATTATTAGAAGAAAGCCTTCCTAGCAACTCACCTTAGGACAAAAATACTATTTTTTGTTTTATTATGAGAATAATTAAATAATATTTTTTACAAATATCCAAGTTCTGATCTAAGACTTTGTGAAATATTTCTGAGTTCAATTAAGTAATAAGCTAGTTATGAATCAGATCTGTGCAGTATAGATTCTGAAAGTTTCAAAGTGCCGTCTTACTAATGCTAGATTATATTTCTCTGAATAAATTGGATACATATATTTTTATCGCCTTGTTTAATATTTCAAAGAAAATAATATATTATTGTCTGTACAATTTGCTACCAACAAAATGTTTTTTTTGCTACAGTTTCATATTATGTAGATGAGATCATTTCGAAAGTGGATTCATTTGGATCAATTCCGAAATTGTGACAAAAACTGACTAGTTCCGTTTAAAGAGAAGATTTGTATTTCAGTAAATTAGTATAATAATACAAATCTAAAAGCACTACAACGTCACTATTTGCAATTCTCAATTTTTATTTTATCATTTGAGAGCTAGAAAAGCATCAGTAGACTTACTTTAAAAGTAATAATAAACTGAAAGTATGAATAAAATACTATAAGATATTAGAAATGATACTTTGGAGTACCTAACATATTTCTATATTCTTAAGAAAATATTATATAAAACTGTATCTGGACAAGCTGTAAACTTTTCGAAGTGAAAACTTCTTAAGGGCGTTTTTGTTGGGTAGTGAACATACCGTCACGCTTGGGTCGGTGACTCTGAATCGTGTATACTCGGCTCCAGTCGACATCAGCCATGTTGTGCATATAATCAGTATAGTATTTTAATATAATACGCGTTTCTTATCGTATATGATTGGTCTAATATTTAAAGTGCTTACAATTTGTGCTGCATTTCACTAATAGCGAAAAATTTATTTTATAGAACTACATTTAATTGTAGAATCTTTCTGTTTTGGAATCCATCAAAAATTCAATGTTATGATACCCACAATTAGATTTCATCCTTATTATTGAAATAGTTCCAAAATGAAGCATGCAAATAGTATTTTAAGGATGTACAATAGCCTGGCTGAAAACTAATTATCTAAGAAGTAATTATTTAAAAGATTTGGTTCATTTTGCCCCATACACTTCAGAAGAGTATTTTAATATCAAGTAGTGCTTAATATAACACATATCAAATTACATGAAATTTCATGGCTTTATACTCTCTAGGTCTGTCTGCAAACGATTGATGAACTTGAAAAGATAAAAATTAAATTAATTAATTTTAAATTGAAATAATTCCATTTAATTTTCATAGCACATTTCAATTAAAAGAAAAGTAATGATAGTGTGCACTGGTTAAATAAGTAAACAGATGACAAACCGTTAAAATCAACAAAACAAGGCGACTGCCGACATAATTAAAGTCGACTTGTTAACCGTATCTCTATTGAAAAGAGGCGCGATGTAATAAATTAAACACGGGACTGCCACTACACAAAAACAAAACAAAAAAACACAAAATAAAATACGATCAGCGAGAGAGTGTTTTAAAACAGCAAAGTAAATGATATTTAATCAAATAACATCGCATCGCGTCGTGACATGATGGTGGGACGGTGATGGAACTAGGATAGACAGAGAGGAATAGAGACTGCGTCGCTCTATTAAGGGGCCTATTGTAATAGAATTCAATTCATGAAATTTTCACTTAACGTCGCTTTTCAGTATTTCGGTGCACTAGTTTAAAGTTCTTTTCACGATACCAGCAAGTGTCTCATCAGTTTTTATTTATACTTCTTTGTGGCTTTTTGCACTGATTAAAAATTTAAATCCAGCTTTTATATTTCAATAATATTTACTGAGTAGTTATGTACGGTTAGACAACATAAGGTACCCACATTTGTGGGAACTGATTGAAATTAAATTGATTTTTTCAATCACTAGGCTCTCGTGGCTTGAACAGTTCGTGGCTTAAAAAAGCTAGTTATTGAGACTAGCTCTATAACTGGATAATTAGACCGATTTTCATATTGATGAGGAATGCCATACTTATAGTATCTCCCTACATACGTAATAACATTTTAATACTTTTATTTTAAAACTTTTTAGTGTATTTGCCATATGGCAACATACACTATTGGCGTCGGTCGGATGGCGGGACCTAGGGGTCGGACCAAAATTTCTCGACGTTTCATAACCTCCTAAACACTTTGGCACCATTTTTAAAAATGTTTATATATATGTGTGTATATATACATATATATATATATATATATATGTGTGTACGCGCAATAACTTTCGAAAGAGTTAATTGATTTCAACGAAATTTGGCCCACGTGTTGAAATCCATCACCGCAAGAAGCCTATTTAAAATGGGCCTAATCGGGCTATTTTAAGGGTACTTTTTAGGGGTTGAAAAATGTTTTTGGGCCCCAAAATACCGAAAAAATTCTCCGAATCGTTTCAAAATTGAAATTTAACCCTCTGGTAGTAATTAAAGAGTGTCCCCAAAATTTTAATAAAATCGGCCCGACAGGACCGGATTTACAAATTTTATGAAAACACTAGTTTGCAGATAGTGACTTATTTATTGAAGGGTGTATTTAATTCGGTGTAGACGTTAGATTGATAATAATATTACAATTAAAAAAAAAATGTTATTTTAAGGGGTGTATTAAGAGGTTAAATTTTTTATTTTGCCCAAAAACAAACTTAATTTCACATAATAAACGTATAAAACCACACGGCCCTATACAAGCAAATACACTTTATTGTCGGCAGGGTTTTGGCACTGCGACCCGGGTTTTTTATTATTATTACGGTAATCAAATAGGTTCATATTTACTTGGCCCGGCATCGATTATCAATTTAACCTATTGCTAACTTGAATTAATATTAATATTTTCAATATTTCTTGCCCTACCCCAATAGAATAGCTGCTTCACATGCATGTAAAGTGACCCATAACGCATGCTGTAACGGAAAACAAAGTATAGGTGTTAATAGTAATTTTCGTATGCTACCATGCGTTTGCTACACAAATGAACTATCAAAAATATAGAAAATGAAATGAAAAACAACTGTTTTATAGAATAAATTACAAAAAAAAACTATATATATTTCTGTGCGCAATGATATTATAATTCGTATGATTTAATATAAAAAAAATCAGAATTGTTTCAAAATTTTAATAAAAACGACTCGACAGAACCGAACTTATAAAATTTTAATAAAAATTGTTTGCCGAGTGCTATATATAATTTAGTGCAGGTACTGAAATGATTAAATGGAGGCGGTGTTGAAATTAAGAACAAAATTATTATTTTAAGGGGTGTATTAAGGGGTTAATTTTTTTTTATTCTGCCTGAAAACAAATTTAATTTAATATTTTTAGCAAATACAATATTGTCGGTAGGGTTTTATCATTGGGCCTCGAATTATTAATATTTTGAAATTATTTGATTAGATACAAAGACTTAACATTAGGCATTGCGACAATATATTTTCGTTAGTCTGATTGAACCCGGTTCTGAATTGACAAGCTACATTGAAAATATAGCAGTACTAAAATGTTTTCACTGAAGTCCTCTTAACCCTTAACTGATATTCGTCACCATTCACTGGGGAGACGTCGGTGGAATGGAGTGTACCCCAGTGTCGAGTTGCGATCGGGACGTCCGGTCCGTCTGTGCAAGCAGCAATCAAGCACCGCCGCCGCGTCGCCCGTCCGCTTACACAAACAGCACACAAAGCACACACAGATTGTTTAATTATCCGTACGTCATATCGCGTACGACTCGCTATTCTTGAAAGTGTTCGAACAGAAAAGTATTGCACCTACACAAATAAAATAGTTTAGGAGTCTACGACAACGTTAGTAATTTATTAGTGTATTTGCCATATGGCAACATACACTATTGGCGTCGGTCGGATGGCGGGACCTAGGGGTCGGACCAAAATTTCTCGACGTTTCATAACCTCCCAAACACTTTGGCACCATTTTTAAAAATGTTTATATATATATGTATATATATATGTATATATATATGTATATATATATGTATATATATATGTATATATATATGTATATATATATGTATATATATATGTATATATATATATAGGTATATATGTGTACGGGCAATAACTTTCGAAGGAGTTAATTTATTTTAACGAAATTTGGCACACATGTTGGAATCCATCACCGCACGAAGCCTATTTAAAATGGGCCTAATCGGGTCAATTTTAAGGGTGGTTTTTAGGGGATGAAAAAAGTGTTTGGGCCCAAAAATACCTAAAAAATTCTCAGAATCGTTTCAAAATTGAAATTTAACCCTTTAATAGCAATTAAAAAGTGTTCCTAAAATTTCAATAAAATCGGCCCGACAGGACCGGACTTACAAATTTTATGAAAACACTAGTTTGCAGATAGTGAGTTATTTCCTGAAAGGTTTTTTTAATTTTGGTGTAGACGTTTGATCGACAATAATGATGTAGTTAAAAAAAATGTAATTTAAAGGGGTGTATTAAGGAGTTAATTTTTTTATTTTGCCCAATAATCACCTTAATAAAGCCACAAGGCCTGTATTAGCAAATACACTATATTGTCGGCAGGGTTTTGGCACTGCGACCCGGGTTTTTTAGTGTATTTGCCATATGGCAACATACACTATTGGCGTTGGTCGGATGGCGGGACCTAGGGGTCGGACCAAAATTTCTCGCCGTTTCATAACCTCCTAAACACTTTGGCACCATTTTTAAAAATGTTTATATATATATATATATATATATATATGTGTACGGGCAATAACTTTCGAAAGAGTGAATTGATTTTAACGAAATCTGGCCCATGTATTGAAATCCATCCCTCCCAGAAGCCTATTTAAAATGGGCGTAATCGGGCCATTTTAAGGGTAGTTTTTAGGGGTTGAAAAATGTTTTTGGGCCCCGAAATACCGAAAAAATTCTCAGAATCGTTTCAAAATTGACATTTAACCCGTTAGTAGCAATTAAAAAGTGTCCCTAAAATTTTAATAAAATCGGCCCAACAGGACCGGACTTGCACATTTTTTGAAAACACTAATTTGTAGATAGTGACTTATTTATTGAAGTGTGTATTTAATTCGGTGTAGGGGTTAGATTGATAATAATATTGCAATTAAGAAAAAAAATGTTATTTTAAGGGGTGTATTAAGGAGTCAAATTTTTAATTTTGCCCAAAAATCAACTTAAGTTCGCATAATAAAGCCATACTGCCTGTATAAGCAAATACACTATATTGTCGGCAGGGTTTTGGCACTGCGACCCGGGTTTTTATTTTATTTTTACGATATGCTAAAAGTATAATTTAATTTTTACATTTGCCAATTTTTATCTTGGATTCATGATGATAAATCTGAAGGAAATTAGAAAATATTCGTTATATTGAAGTTCGTTATATAGAGCTTAGATTGATCAAAGATTCGTCATATCAAGGTAAGAAAACTTGTTTATTAACCTCGTACTCATCTGCGTACCCTGTTATAGCGAACGTTTTCCACTAATAAATGAAAACACATTTTAGTGAAAACGCTGTATTTTTTTATTTAAAAACAGTTTATACAGTTTTCTGTTACAAAAACGAGAGAAAAAAATCACAAATTAAAATGTATTGAAAAATCAATAATGTGGTTATTGCAGCTTGGTTGTCATTTTGTTTGTTAGGATTACATACTTAATGATTTTTCGTTTCTTTGCGACGGTTAAGGAACACCTTTTTCCTATCTCAGCCATTGCAACTTTAAATTTATTAACAACAGTGACGACGTTACTTTACATCAAACAACACAGATTGTCTTACGATAAATTTAACGTGTATGAACCTGTCGAGACATGAATTGTTGTTGTTATTGGGGAAGTGTTTGAGACTGATTTAGAAAAATTCGTTAAATCGAGGAAATCGTTATATTAAGGTTACACTGTAATAATAATAATAACTCTCAATTAATAATTCCCGTTAAAAAATAAAAAAAACTTAATAATAATAATAATGTTTATTTGTATAAGACCAAACATGGTTTACAAAAGCTTCAAAATACAATATTAAATAAATGACATGATTTGCACGCATTGTTCAATGATAATTTGCCCGACATTAATGACTTAAACTCAAAATTTGACAGCTGTAGATTTACCAACATGGACGCCATACTCTGTCAAAATTAAAGCGTCCTTATTGGAAAAGCTTTTAAAATCGTATTTTTTCTGAGCAAATATATCTGGCATAAGGAAGGCACATAGTAAATATTAAATAAAAAATTAAAGTGTACACTTTGTGATGATGTGTGATTGCTGTGCTTAGTATGATGACAACAGACGGGCAGACATGACGTTATTGAATATGTAAACTGAAAGAAGGACAAGCTCTTTATCGTATCCTGTGTTCAACTACCACGCAGGACAACAATATGGTCTGTGCAAACATGGTGATGCGCGAGAATTATATATAGGATGATAGGCAACAATCATATCCTACTTATATGCGTTAGGGATATGAAAACAAATTTCACAAAAAACAAAACGAAATATTCGGAGAGAGGGGTAAAAACACCCGATTTGATATCTATTTACTGAAGTACCAGATAAAGATAAAAACCATCCCTGGAACTTCCTGGTATTTTCGAGTAGAGATGAGAAAAACAGGTCTTTTTAGTGATCTGCATCTTTGCATCTGGATCCCGTATGTGAGCCGGCTCACTGAACAGGTTCAAAAAGAGCCGAGTTCTGAATATGTTACTGCTGTCTGCCACTGAGTTACCTAGTTCAGTCAATCATATCACGACCTGTATAGAATCAAGAATGCGTAACCAAACGTGTGATGCATGAGTCATTTGAGCTGACAGATGCATCAAAGCGAGAACTGATACGTAAGTATGTAAAACGTGCTTCTGTGTATTAAGTGTTTCACTGAATTATGCGGATCCGTCGACTCAAAAAAAAGTGAGCCGGCTCTCACGGATCTTCTGTCGGAGTCGGCTCTTTGAACCGGTTCAGATCTGAGTTACCCAACTCTATTTTCGAGCTCAAAACCCTCGAAAGTATTATTCGCAAGTAACGCTCTTCGAGTTCAAAAATGTAGCTTTCAATATTTTTTTCGAGCTCGAAAGTAAGCTTCTTTATATTTTCGAGCTCAAATATATATCTGGGGGCCCCCGCCAAGACGAGCCAAAGAAGGCGCGGCAGTATCTACCTTTTCTGGAAGCGTTGCGTCGTATTTTCGAGCTTCCGTTTGGACAGCGTTAGAAAGCTGAAATTAGTAGACTTATCAAACACACAAAGTATCAGCTATCTAGCTTTTATGATTTCAGGTGAAATTCGTAGATTTCGTAATTGACTCACTCACTCACTGACTGTTGATCATCAAAACCTCTAAGATACTTCTTGAAGTCCTAGAAGTTGGTATGTCTAGAAGTATATATACTTTGGACTTGAGACAGGCCCCGTAGACTATATGACGTTTCAGTACAAATCGAAGCTTACCTATATAGGGGCTTGGCTCTGCATACATGAAATGATTTTGTGAACATCTACGACTAAAAAAGTTTCACTTCCTCCGCGAGTTTACTTAATTGAGGCTCACTCATTATTTTTTTATTGTTTACTAATACTACCTCATTAACGTATTTTCCAATCCCTACGTGCGACGCAGGACGCAGCGCTTCTATGAATGTTTGTTCTATTTACAAAGAGGGTAGTGGGAAAACACTATCAGTATAATAAATGTGTGTATGTAGAGGAATAGTGTATTCAACTAGCAGATCATCGGTTGATGTGCCTTGATTTGATTATCTGTCAATTGCCTGTACCCACTGCACAGTACACTATTGTGTTATAGTAAATGCATCGTCCACAATCACTCTATCTGTAGGCAAACACTGTACGCTGTATAATGTATAATAGAACAAGCTATTGTGTATCCATCTCTATCTACACTGGACAATAAACGACAACCCCTTCTCTCTGTACTTATATTCTCAAATCAATTTGCGTCATAATTCAAATCAATGGAAACATTCCGACGTCATCCATTGAAAATTAAAAGTCGGAAAAACTCTACCTATTTAAATCTAATATAAATTTTATATTGTACATTTACACCGAGCTGGGTAGAGTAGTGGTGACAGCATTCGGGAGGTACCGGGTTCGAATCCCGACGGGGGCAGATGTGGCTGGGACTTTTTCCTACTGCCTCTCGCCGAGAAACGGTAATTCCTGTAGCGGCCATCTTGATTGAGGTTTTCCATGGTTTCCCTCAATTAATTCCAGATAAAATATCGAGATGGTTCCTTATTTGAGGCCATGGCCGATTACCTATCAAACTCCTAGTTCAAAAATTACCTACCTTATCCTAATTTCCTATAATTCCTTCATTCGCCCATTGCTATTACATAAGTTGAAGTTGTAAAAAATGTAGAAAATAACGGGAAGTGGTAGATGAAAAAGTAGTAATGGTGCGAATGGCGTCTGTTATGACATAAGTCGAGAAACGGACGTTAAACGCATTATTATTATTATTATATTGTACATTTACCTAATATCGCTGTAAAAATGAAAATATACATTAAAAAAAAATGAATTTACTAAAAAGACATTTCTTTCCCTTATATACCGTTTAAAACCATGGAACACTGCATCTAAGTTTCATTTAATTCATCAAATGCCCTACGCTTTTAAATGTGATAGAAAAGAAAGGAATTTCTTTTCTACTTTTAGTATGTTGATTTTTTTGAAAAATGTAATTTTATTTTCAAATTTTTAGTCAATATACAGAATGATACATTTTAATCTATACCTATGGGATATTCTTGAAACAGGGCAACAATTTCGGGAAAAAGTTTCAGACAAAAGTTGTTTAGTTTGAAGGGGGACATCGTTTGGAGACAAAAACTACCCCCCACCCCAACTTCTGCGCAGGAATGAAGATGAATAGGAACACGTATTTTTTATCATAAATTATGATTTTTCGTTAAAAAATACGCAACATTTGTCTGAAACATTTTTTATCCGATTTTAACCTCTAAAATGCATGTCAAAAATCGGTTTCCAGAAACTTAATTAAATTTTTATGCCTAAACAACGACCTTGCTCAGAAAATTACAAGAGGTAAAAGTTATTTGGTTTGGGAAGGATCATCGATTTAACATAAAATGAACCTTCACCCCCTGTACTATCTGCAAATTTTTAAGTTGATTATTTTTTGTAACAGCGTGTACAAATCAAATAGACAGACAAATATATCAAGTAACTTTTTTATCAAAACTCAATAATAAAAGAGACACGAACTTTCAAAGTTTAATAAAATTGTATTAAATTTTGAGTTCGGTCCTGGCGTTATGTTATGTCACTATAGACATATTTTGTCATTACCAAATATACACAGAAATTGTTCGAAGTTGTCACCGTTTTATTTCTAATAGGCACCAAGATACTTGATAATGACATAATGCCGCAGGACTAACCTCAAAAATAAATAAATTTAAAAAATTTAATTAAACTTTGAATTACTTGAAATATTTGTTCGTCTATTTGATTTCTATACGCTGTTAAAAAAAAGAATCAACTGAATAATCAACCTGTATATTTGTTGTCAAGAAGAACAGCTTTTCAATTTGCAAACTGTGCTTATAACAAACTTCTATTTAATTCTTCATCCTTTAATTTTATGTACTTATTCAAATAAATTATAAAACTAAGGCACAAAACAATTGTTATTATGCCAAATCCGTTTAAATTCCATTTTATTAGTATAATTACTTCGATAAATATATGTTTTATCATTGAACAATTAAATTTTACGATGAGACAAAGCATTGCTTTAAAGGGTTCAGCTAAGTAGAATAAAAAAGAGCCTTTTATGCGACTATGGATCCTAGGATCCTTTTAAAGAAACGGAGTTTTAAAAATAGCTTACAAAATCTCCATAAATTACGTTTTATAGTCCGGTTTTGAAATGGGTTGAAAATTTTAAAACACGTTTTTAGTTTGTTTTTTTTTGCGCATAAAAACTTAACTTTGTGGAAATTAACAAAAAAGTAAAAAATGTAAATTATCATTAGTGTTAAAGTGATTTAAGAAGGTAACTTCTAAAATAGAAAGATATATTAAATTATTACCTTAATTTTGAAAATGTTGGGGCTTGATCTTTTATCCCCTGAACTCTTCATAATATATAGTAACTATTTTGAGATTTTGTTTCTGCTCTTAGAAATTTCAAAGGTGTGGGTGTATCAGAAATGAAACTCTATATTATTATATTTATGTGTCTGTATTTTGCCAGTGCGTTGAATGGAAGGTATGAAGGGTGACGAGAAAATATGAAACTTGAACGGTACAAAGAATGATTGAATACAATCATAATTTTAATAACCATAACACAATCTTTTATCATTCCTGTGATGACACAATAGAGGCTGTGCTGCAAATGCCAAACAGGAAGTGAAATATCAGTTTTACGAACAAAATAATGCAGTAGCGGGCAGAATATTTACAGATGTTATAATAATACTCGCTTTTAATAAAAGATATTTGATATTTTTGGCAACTGGGTGTTTACTTTGAAAATTGTAAAAAATTGTTCTTAATTAGTCCTTCTTCAGTGATTATTGTTGAAAATTTTTGTTGTTCGAAATTCACGTTTTATAGCGAGGTCAAAGTTGCGACAACTTTGCTATTTAAGAAGCACCTTGCATTTTTTATGCTATGAGCTGACAATCGTGAAACAATAATTATAATAATTATTAATAATATGTATTGAAGATTAGTTGTCGATAATTATCAAATAAAAATGATTTTTTGCTTGGTTTCAAAGCCGTTCTAAAGCCGGAAGCACTGCAGCTTGGGCTACCTCACAATTTCTTATATCACCCGATACAGTATTCTCGTTTCTTGTATTTTCTTGCATAAACCGTGAAAGATTCGTTTGATTATTATTCATAAATTACCTGCCTTTGGAACAAGGTATGATACACTGAAATAAAAATGGTTTTTACAGAATATAGCAATAATTAAAATAATACATGAATTATGCCAACTCCATTTATATGAATTTTGAAAATAAAAAATATTAGAAAAAAAACGAGCTTTTATTGCAGTGTATTAAAAAGGATAAAATATTTTTTAAGCGTGGGCTGTAAGCTCTATGATAGTTATGACCTTCGCTTTTATAATTATGAACATAAATTATTAAAAAAATGTTTATCCTTTTTAATACACTGCAATAAAAAATTGTCTTTATAAATGTTTTTTTTTCTAATATTTTATTTTTAAATTTGTAGTTATTTACGCCTTTTGGCCGACATATTGGGCTTTAAATAACATCACACAGTTTAGTGTATTCTACTTATCATATCCTCTTATTTGATACTCATGTCAAGGGAGTTGTAAAGAAATAGACGATCCGCCATTTTGTGTCGGTCACCATTTTGGATTTAGAATGAAGTCACACTACGGCCATATTCAATGTACTATATTTATTGTCTTCAGAACCAAAGGTGTGAGCAAAATTTCAGCTTAATCGAACTATGAGAGGCGGGTCAAATTTAACTTATAAATCCACAGACAGGTGAAATTTAATAATTAAATCTTGTAAAAAGACACCTCATGGAAAAAAGTATGTATCTACATTATGTCCAACCAAGTCACAAATCCATATTGTAGAAGCCATAAACTGAGCTTCACTGTAGGTATTCTGTTAGCACACGAGTTATTCTGATATAATGCTCAGAAATGACAATCTAAGATATGTCTGTGCACTCACCTATCTTTTGATGACATACAATAGACGGACAGTTTTAGCCCATTCAAATGGACAATGACAATAATGTATAAACCTTATACATTACTCTACCTACTATACAGCAGCTAACCGACATATTATGAATGACCATTCTTTTTTCTCTAAAATACCCCATTTTCTGAGTACCTCTACTGCTGCAGTTCTCTATGTATAATATGGACCATCTATGTATCTATTTGTTAGTATACACTGTTTCACAGGAGATGTTATTCCTCGAACTAAAATCTATTCTGATGCTGTTATGTAGCAGAGATGTTACGAAACTCCAATTCGAAACTAAAAACTAATCTGAAATAATTATTAAGGATTTACTATATTCATATCCATATTAATAAATGATTGTTAATATTCATAGGTATTTGGATTGACAAGACTTGTTTAAAAATAATTCTTTAAGTCGTGTATAAATTCTCTTAGATTGCGACTTGAATTTATGTTAAATTTTGAATTTAAATAATTCGTTATTGAGTACCTGAAGAAGTCTCGAGAGAGACGAAACGTTGTACAAAAATATTAAAGAATTATTTTTAAACAAGTCTTGTCAATCCAAATACCTATGAATATTAACAATCATTATTAAGGATGTTAAACGTCGATGTCGTTGATTGTTTCCGGGGTAGAATTAACCGCATTGTTGATGTAGGTAGACATTTTTATCAACCGAGTAGTTTTGTTCTTGTTTAACTGAATAAACCTGAAAAATTAATAATTGTATCAAATTGGGACAGAAATTTAAAATCCATTTTCCGATTTAATCCTAAAGATCTTTGATATTTAGTTCCTACCTTTTTTCTTTGCTTCATTGTAGTTCCATATGTGCAGAGAACTGTTTCTATCATCATCATCATCGTGTTGAACTTTATATCGTTATAATTTTTATATAATAATAAGTCTTTAATCCCAGCGTCACTCAAGAATGACTTTGGGGATATTAGTAGATGAACGTATACATTGCGTGCCCCAGTTATTCGAAATTAAAGAAAATACACAAAGTAATAGACATGACCGTAGGTGATTACGTAATATGCACCGTTTTTTAGACCTATGGAAAACAGGACCACTAATATTGCGCGGAAAAGAAGAACTGACTACCTATTTACAAATCACATCAAGTTTTTTTAAAGCCGTTTAGAATATTGAATAAAACACCAGATCGAACTATCATTATGCAGAAATATCCCTAAACATTTTATAAACACCGACTTTTTTGGTTCTGTCATTGGCTGCTAAATGACAGAAACTTTATATTAATTCGATCGTAGCCAGGTAAAAACTATCTAGAACCTTAAGTTTGGCAACCACTAGATGGTGTGCCAAAACTCATCAAAATCGACCCAGTCGTTCTCGAGTGAAACAGATAGTTAAACATTCTTGGAACACGTTTTTTTCGGACAACACGCAAAAATTATAATCTCTATCTCAAATAAATATAGAGTACTTGTAAAAAATCAGCTTCAGTGAAATAGATTTTGTCTTATTTGACACAGATCATACAAACATAAAGATGCAGGCACAAATGTATAGTTTTATATAGGGTGTTAAATTAGATGGTTTCACAAACCATTTCCAAAGCTTTTGCAATGGTTTTCTCGCATCCGAAATATTCATCAACATCTGCTGAGTCAAATATACGTTTCTGTTAAAACTAAACAAACAAATATATTAATCCATATTAACTATTAAACAAAATTCATTTAGGTCTAGTCAATTATTTTTCCGTGAATTAATACTAACCAAATATTTGTTTAATATTATTACCGTATTTGAACAGAACATAGTACGTAATAGTATCTTGTGTAACAAGTGGAAGAAGGTACCATTTTTAAAACAACTGCGATATTTTAACGAGTTGGGAACGAGTGCGCCGGGAAACGAGTTTCAAAATTATTGCACGAGTTTTGAAAGTAAAATTTAATTTAATTTAAGTAAAATTCCAACCTTGTAGCATTATTAAAAGAGGATGAATAGTTTATGCTGTTTAATTTACTTCACACGTTTAGGTATATTAATAATTAACTCATTTGTTTTTATTAGTCAAAATTTAGTAAATGGTACGATTCCAAAGCAAGCGACTTTCTCGCTCATTTTCTGAACTTTTGGGAGATGAATGAATGGTGACACCGATTTATGAAATATAATAATAATAATAATAATAATAATAATGCGTTTAACGTCCGTTTCTCGACTTTATGTCATAACAGACGCCATTCGCACCATTACTATTTTCCATCTACCACACTTCCCGTTATTTTTCTACATTTTTAAAACTTCAACTTATGTAATAGCAATGGGCGAATGAAGGAATTATAGGAAATTAGGATAATGTAGGGAATTTTTGAACTAGGAGTTTGATAGGTAATCGGCCATGGCCTCAAATAAGGAACCATCTCGATATTTATCTGGAATTAATTGAGGGAAACCATGGAAAACCTCAATCAAGATGGCCGGTACAGGAATTACCGTTTCTCAGCGAAAGGCAGTAGGAAAAACTCCCAGCCACATCTGCCCCCGTCGGGATTCGAACTCGAACCTCCCGAATGCGAGTCTAGTGCTGTCACCACTACTCTACCCAGCTCGGTCGATTTATGAAATAGGTAGGTAAGAGGAAAAGAAATTTGCGAGAAAATAACAACTTTTGATTTTCGTTCATTAAAAATAGGAAAAAAATAAAAAAAACATTAACAATGCCGTCAAGTTAAAAATTTAATTTTGATTCGTTGAACGGTGTGTCGGCGTCTGCACACTCAATTTTTCGAGATGTAGGAACTACGAAAAGTCTAAATCTTGCCATTCCAACACTTTCTTCTCTACTGAGGTCACTCGAAAGTAAAAAAACAAAATCTGTAAGCTTTTTTCTATGCCACAGCCTGTATACACGCACATGTGCACTTACATAATAATATAATAAGATGTGTGTGAATAGTGTTTCAAATTTCATATACCTTTTGTTGTTTTGTTGAACGTGTGGTGCCCATTGCTTTACTTTTGTCAATGCGTTATTTTTCTTTATTTTGCGGATAAAGGAAGTCTACCTGAATGCTTTTTAGATTTTACGCGTGATTTTGAATTTTTATTATTTGAGGTTTTGTTTACTTATTTTGCAGTTATAGAAACTGTTCAGAATTGCACATTGTTACAAAACCTACCCTCAACTTTGAAAGTTGATTATTCCAGATCTCCACAAACCGAACGTCATTGAATTTTGTGTTTGAACTAGTGTTACGCATTTTTATGGTCAAATAAAAATACATTGTACCATAATGTATCAAGTATAACTCCTACGTCTACGAAATGTACAATACTACATTTATTTCTCGATAAATCTATTGATATTAAGAATTTAAAAGATTATTGTAACCAAAATAATGGTGTCTATTTAGTAACAATTTCCTATTATTTTTTTCTCTTATCCATTAAACTTCTAAAGTTTTTCGATAAAATTTATGTCTATTAATGAATAACTCTGTTTAGCATTTTAAGTTTTTGTATTGGCTAGTTGGAATTTAACGTTAAGGAGGGTTCGTTTCTCTTTAAAGGTGCTTTAAATTCTAATTAGCGAATAGATAATTAAAACGATTGAAATTGTTATTAGTAAAGGAACATACCTATAATCGTATTCAATTCTTTGCCTGGTTCTGATGAACTAATTTTTCTTTTATTTTTATTTCAAATGCATTTTTTTATAAAAAGTTATGAATAACACACACTGATAGAACATTTATTTTTTGATTTAAAGCTCCAAATTGATTCAAGTGTTATTCTAATTAGTAATTATATATTACTTTTTTATTTAAATAGGTTAATAGTACTTCGCACCGTTGGTAGGTTATGTAATAAAATAGGGTCAGAGACTTCAGCGCCACTACGTCACTTAATATTACCGACAACTGTTAAAATAAACAGATTGCGATCAGATAGCGATCTTTGTTTTTTCTAAATGTTATTTTCTGTAACGAAATTCTTAAAACCTTTAAACTGTATTTTTTTAATGAAAACATTAATTTCAAGACACTCACTTAGCGTTCGTCTTTAGAGAGAAAAATAATCTTTAAAATGGCTTATCAAACATTAATTTTGATACAGTATTAAGGGAGATATTTCCTACCGACAAAAAAGCACCTTTGGAAAATAATATATACCGATATTTATATTTCCAAAAAATAAAATCAATATGTTAATGTATGTAAAACATATTTAATAACCCCATTGAATATTGTGGTATAATGATGTTGTTAAAACAATTTGCAGAAATCTGTCTTGTCATCCATCAAAGAAGTATCTTCTTCTAATCCATCATCTTCACAGGGGAATTCGACATAAAAAGATCCGACGTAAAGAATCTATTTTATTGTTTTGGAAAGTGCCTCGTCATCAGTATGCATGTTTTATACCTACCTACTTATGGAACGCGGTCCTTCCTTTGGTTTAGGATTTATTATTAGTATAGCCGATGCAGGTTGCGATGTTAGGGGCCACACTGTCTAGCGGGTACCGCAATGCTTTTTATACAGGGTGAAGCTTCGGATCAGAGATGTTACAGATATTGGTTTTACGTCCACATCTGCAGATATGGATACAAATGTGGAAATAATAATATATATAATAATATTTTTAACAATAAATTTGATTTCGGATTTCATAAATATTAAGTTTTTATGAAATTACTAGCGGCCCGATCCGGCTTCGCCCGGATTTATAAAATACCTACTAATCTAAATTAAAGGGCTATTTGGTCTAAATTAAATACTTAAGATGACTAAAATATTTATTTAAATAAGGATTAATAGTATGTCGATAAAACACATTTGCAAATAAAGGATTCTTTAAAGGTCAAACTTAAAAATCATAAAATTTGTTATTGTGAGTCAACCTTAAAAGATAATATGCTATCGCGACGTTTTTGGAACTTTTTAAGAGGAACTAGACCACCATAAATTATTTTCGTGTAATTTTTGGAATTATTTAAAGAAACCACACTAAACTTCACCAATATGATCGGTTAGTATTATTGTTTCTAAGCAAAAGACAATAGCAAAAAATCCAACTTGTCATCGCCGGAAATCGAATCATGTACCCACCGAACATGAGTTTAGTCCTGTAATACTACGCTACTAATTCGGTTATTCTCCTGAATGTAAGTGATGTTTTTCTTTCACGTGTGATGTGAACATAGATTCGGTAATTTAACTAATCAACTGTTGATCGTTGATCAGTAGGCAATCGATGGTCCGAATGTTTTCTCTGTCTGCTCTGCTCTGATGTCAAATCAATCATAACTAATGCGATATGACAGTTTGTTGTGAGATACACCGTGACGTATTGTTACGTTTGTACGTTTGGGTCGTCCTATTCACAAAATAAGTCACATAGACTTCCGCCCTGCACCCTTTGCGTTCACATTGCGAAACGTTTGAAAGCGATTCGTACACTGGAATTGCGCCTGGATTCTTGAACGTTTCTTTGGTTAGATTAAAAGTTTTTATCTTCCATATCGCAACCTGCTGATAATGATATGCAAAAATTATTTATTTATTTAAGACCTCTAACTGTTCAGGTTATCTGGACATAGATTGCATGAAAGCATCCAAATTATTTTAAATTGGTCAAAAAATACTTCTGACGTGTACTTTATGAGTAACTTGCGTTTGCGAACTTGTACCGAGTCAAACGCAAATAAATTATTAACCTTATTTTTCTAATTTGATACCCGCTATTTATCAAGAGTGAATGATTGAAAAGATCGGGTCATCATAAAGTGTCGTTCACGAACGCACATCTAGCACACTAGTCTAGTTCAAAATACGTAGTTTCTCTTTTTTGTATTGTAGGGTGCGGCAGAGAGGACGGACGGTTTTAAAAAAATCATAAAATAGTTAATTTTTACTCAAAAACAAATTTATTGATGGAATCAGGTTCGCAAGGAAATAGCATTTGAGACAGTCAAGTGTGGAAAATCACATCAGGCATGTGGTGGCCGAAATCGTTGATGCAGTGCTGGAGGCGTTCTTGGAAGTTCGCGTAGACTCTCTCCAATATCGCTCTCTCAACTTGGGCGACTTCCACGCGAATTGCGTCCTTCAATTCGTCCAGAGTTCGGGGCTTGTTCTCGTATACTGTAGCCTTGAGGTGTCCCCATAAGAAAAAATCGCATATGGATAAATCTGAGGACCGAGGAGGCCAATGAACATCGCCAAACCTGGAAATAAGGCGACCAGGGAAGAGAGGGCGAATAACGTTCATTGATGCTCTGGCTTTCTTATGGGGACACCTCAAGGCTACAGTATACGAGAACAAGCCCCGAACTCTGGGCGAATTGAAGGACGCAATTCGCGTGGAAGTCGCCCAAGTTGAGAGAGCGATGTTGGAGAGAGTCTACGCGAACTTCCAAGAACGCCTCCAGCACTGCATCAACGATTTCGGCCACCCCATGCCTGATGTGATTTTCCACACTTGACTGTCTCAAATGCTATTTTCTTGCGAACCTGATTCCATTAATAAATTTGTTTTTGAGTGAAAATTAACTATTTTATGATTTTTTTAAAACCGTCCGTCCTCTCTGCCGCACCCTGTATTACAAAACTAGTGTTAAATGGGTTATTTAAGGACCGCTATATAGACATGAAAAGCAGCTATTTTATAGTGTAGTATGCAAAAAAAAACATACATATTACATTCCTGTATTATGGTACAACCAAATGAATGGTTCATAGATTCACAGACAGATGTACAAGTATTGCATCAATTTTGTTATAGTGTATTTTTGCAGTGGACTACTAGCTCAACAAAATATATAAATGTTAATGCATTGTTATTTCCAATGTTAAAAATATTTTTTATTCCACGGTCAAAATATGAATTAGAACCGGTGAATGTAGACAACATATTCATGTAATGCGCCTTTCATGAACTGTCGGTCCTTGCAGCGCGTACAACGCAGGTACATAGAAGTTCACTTCACGCTCATAAGGACAATATATATCGTCCTCACAGTATTGCATGCAATATTAATCTACAGGAAGTACCTTAAAAGTTTTTACTAAACGTACAAGAATAAAAATATAGATTCATTTTGTTAGATAATATTGTCAAATGAGAATTTTTTTACCAATACTAGATATAGGATATTCAATGTTTACAGATCCAAAATCGTATTTTCAAAATGAATCCGATTTTTTCAAGATAGTAGGTAGATTATGGCCTAGGGGACGATTGCAGTAATTTTTTATTGATAGTTCTTATTACGATTCTAATTAATAATTAATAAATATGAGTTGATATCAAATCTAAATAGCCTTGGCAATTTATAGTCTTTTAACGGAACACTAAATAATAAATAGACATTTTATTTTTTAGAAAATCAGTAAATTTAATTGTTGAATTGACTTTTTTTTTGAAAAAAAAATGGAAAAAAGTACGTGTATTTATGTCGTAGGATAATTGAAATAATCGGATCTTTGCAAAAATCTAGGAAGATTGCAAAAAACCGGGTGGTTGGAATCCGGTTTTTTGTAAACATCCTAGGATTTTCGCGAAAATCCGATTTTTTTAATTATCCTACGTATTGTATCCCAAAATGGGCTCGACAATAAATGCTTTTTCTATTCTTATTCTATTTATATACTCACAAAGAAAATCGATATTGCAGCTTTTTACAGGCATAAGATATTTTTCCTTTATTGCGTCTCCGTTTAAAAATCTTGATGTAGAAAATAAATAAGATTTTCCAAACACATATTTTAAATACAATATTTATTTTACGTATTTTATTTGTTTTCTAAAATATGTTTAGATATTTCTGAAAACACCTATAGTCATACCTTGCGCAACATATTATAAATTTAATATTCCTCACATTTTATGGATCATTATAAGTATATTGTTATTTTTAGTTTTCAGACCGGTTCCACTCTTTCTACTCCTTTTCTAAAACAGGGATTGAAAAAATTAGTTCAGAATAGGTTTTTGTATTTAATAAATAGCTCGTTGTAATACCTACATTGTGTTACAGTTGTCATCCAAGTTCTTTGATTTGTATTTTTCATAAATGTCAGTCAGTTTTTTGTGCTTGTCTTTCTTAACAATAGGATTTATTAATAAATAGATATTAAATATGAATTTAAATAACTACTATTATGAATGTTTGTACTGTGTAGATGTTACTTCAACAAACTCAATTCTTTTGTGTGTGTGTTTTTTTTATAATTACCGACATTTTTTACTATTTAAAGATCTCACAGATCTAATATTAATTAGTGGAATGCAGACAAGAAATTCCTTTTATTGTTGTGTAAAATATGAAATTCATAATTAGTGGAATATGAATACATATATACGCGAAATTCCTTCCATTTTTTTAAAATGAAATTCATAATATATTTGCACGAGATATATTTTAAAAATTTAGTATGCTATTGACATTAGATTGTTTACGTTCTGCGCCACTGCGCATACTGGGTCTAATATTAAGTTCAAACTCAAAAACTATAAGAAACCGTGGGAGCCCGAAAACCTCGACTTGTGGTGCAAAATTTCAGAAAACGTTATTTTTTTTCTATTTTTGCCATATGCATCGCTGCGTTAAAACATAGGGAAAACATTGTAGTGAAAATCATTGAGGATCTTGTGTATTCTATCTTTGTTACACTACTCATTTTCTGCCATTCTTGTTTCACCCATTAATTATAGGTATCTATATATTAAAACTTGTAGTAATATGTTCCTTGAAGTTTCAGGAATATTATAGGGTACATAACACAAAGTGACACAAAGTCACGAAAATGTGTGTAACGCATGATACAATACCTCATCCTTGCACATGAGAACATGGCAATTGGCACAGAGAGTGGAATCCTTGAATTTCTGTAATCAAACTACCACCAATTAACCAATTATGCTATTTTTCGAAGAATAGTCTGTTATTTGTTTGTGATGGTTTTGTGAATTTATGAAGAGTCATAGAAATAAAATACCTATACCATGAACACAACAGCCAGAACAGTAGTGGAACCTTAGGCTCCATCATATTACTATCTCATCTCTCGGGGCTGCGACCCATTTGGTAGCAACAACAGTAGTGGACGCTTTGACTCCAACAAATTGCAGCCCTGCCTCGCGGTTCTACGTCCCATTCGGTATTAGCGACAGTAGTGGAGTCTTCGGTTCCATCCGTATTGCTGTCTTGCCTCGTAGGACTACGCCCGACAATCAACTGTCAGACGACATTTGCGTACTCAGTAGCAAAAATCCCATAGAAAAAAGCACTTTCAGTTTTTCTCGAATTTTTCACTTTTTCGGGCACTTTCCCTAGGAACCTGAAAATTAGCCAAATCGGTCAGGCCGTTTCAAGTGATGCGGTTACCAACGAACAGCACTTCTTTATTATATAGATTACAACATAGATTTTGAAATGAGTAAACTAGAATTAAAGACGTTAAAGCACACCATAAAATTCAATATTGCTAAATTATCTTTCTTTTGTTATTGTATTTTATAAGTTTAACCAGATCAAATATGTTGAAATAAACTATCACCATTTATATATTTGCTAGTAAAAATAAACCTGACAGTTTGATTGTTACTGATTGTTTCTGGGCCACACAGTTTAGGTGTCTTCAATAAATTAGAAGTAAATCCAAGCCAGTTCAAAGTTGCAGCTTAAGGAATTCATAGCATTTGACATCATCACTGGGCAGTGGCCAACCTGACAATGTATGCATACACATGATGTATAAATATTTATGAAAAATACAATGCAATTATACGGACTTCATACACATAACGCCAAGTTGTTATCTTGTTTGTTATTTATGCCTATATTTGTTTATTTATTATTCACAATATAAATTGCATTTTTGCAATTTAATACTGTCACATTTGTACAATGCTGTTGAAACATACAAATGCTCGCTTAACTATAATAATTTATACACAATATAAAGTAATTCATGCTGCGACATTAATTCTTGATTTAGTTCAGAGTTTCGCCGTAGTAGGTAAGAGGTTCGAATCCAGGTATGCAATGCTATTGCCGATATAAAACAAAAAAAAAAGATTGAAAATGGAATAAAAAAAATATCGACATCACGTAAACACCTCTCTTGTTCAATCTATGCTTGGCTCACAATTGTAAAAAGCCGATATAATCCTTTCACGCATGTCTAATAGCGCAAAAAATATCAAACATGACCTCGCAGCGGGAGCCTAAACTATAAATTTATCCCAGCATGCTCTGGGCTGCCGTATATCAACCAGCCTCCTTTGATCCAAGTGTTGGGTTAAAACGTCGCTGCTATACAGCACAAAGGGGTCTTTTTAATATCAATGGACTTTTATGGCTCAGGTGAGAAGACGATGCGTACCAGGAGCGTAACACGTCATGTCCTCCGCTGTACGTTAACTCGCTTTATTTTTATCATTTGTTTCATTTTCAATAATTTTTAATATAAAAATTACTGTGACGACAGAAATAAGACATCGCGACGAGGTAAAAGAATAGACATTTCATTCATCAACATTATTCTACCTTGTGCCTAAATATTGTGTAGATTTCTGTTCTGGATAAACAATTTTAGTTTGGTATTCAAATTTTGGCGTTGTTTTTATAGGGCATTTTCAATTATCGTGGCTCGCTTATTACAAATTATCAAATTAAAACCTGAGAACTGGTGAAAGTTTCATTTGAATTTTTATTTTCTTATTAAAAACAATAATACATAGAAAACATGAATTGATAATGAATTCCATATAAATCTTGAATCAAAAAAATTCGTTGCTCGTTCATCTGTCTGTCTGTCACAGGCTTCTAAATCTTAAATGGTTGAAATTTAGTATGCAGGGCGTGTCTACAGTGTTCGGATAAAACCGATGTAAAATCGCGTATAAACTGTCTCTTAAAGATAAATTGTTTAAAGTTACGGAGGTATTGAGTCAGAATAGATGCGTGTTTGGTATATTAGTGTATTGTAGATAGCTCAGTGAAATTTTCATTGAAAAGTTACGTTAGGTTTACCAAAAGTATCAATTTTATACTAACAATAATATTGTCAAATTCAAACATCATCACATAATCTACACTAAATTAAGTTCCCCTGCTGGAGAGACTGCTAGTGTTTACACTGAAACAGGTCAGTGTATAACAATAGCTTCAAAAGTCTCAACTTTTTACATTGGAGCATGATTTCAAACACACCTAATATATTTAAAAATTTGAAATACATAAATTTAAACGCCTTGCTAGTTTGTCGGGACGCCACTGTTCGATGACGATGCAAACTGCAAAAATTGACCGAAGCTGGAACTCTTCAGTGATTGTTCGTAAATATTCGCATGTTCGTGTCATTGGTTTGACCTTTTTAATTTGTGAACGCCATCCTAAATCAGATGTAAGTTATTTGGTTTTATCTTTTTGCTTATTTTGACGAAACATGCAATTCGCGAAACCGCCATGAAAATGTAAATATTTAACTAACCCGTTCATTTCGTGATTAATTGCTATAAATTACTGCGAATTTAATATTTGAAGTTAGTTTTTATTAATGTTTTAAACTTGGAGAAATATTGTTGCGGCAGATAATTCTTCAACTGCCAAACCAAATGCAAAACTTAGAAATTAGATGAAATATTTCTTAATCGTATTTGTAGTTTTAATGTTATTTACTATTTACTGAACATACCTGATTTCGTCTTGTGTTGATAATTAAAAAAATCAAATTTATAAAAATTATTTTAATTTGTTCGATTGTAAGTATATCAATTCAGGGCAGATGTGATATAATCTTTTTTGTCGTTCTCATTTTGGATAAGTAAAGTCTTATTGTAGTTTTCGATGGTTATACCGGAATAGTTTCTTTTGCACAGTTGATTATACTTTACTACTTCGTATGTTCACAAATTTATCTACCTTAATTTTTGCCATTTTTCAGTACCGTAGATTTCATGTATTTTCTACCTGTCGGGACTAATTAACTCACATATTTTCAACTTCTCGTTCATCCTAACTTCGTGGCAAACATAGATCAATCAGAAGAAATATTTATTTGAGGTTAAAAGTTTTCTACAGTGTTCTTCCAATGGTTGGGCAATGTATTGGAGAAGACACTTTGCGTGAGAAGTAGGGACTAAAAACTTAAAGATGCGTGAGCAAAATGGGTTGAAAATACATAAGTTTGACTGAATACATTATAGTCTTCAAACAGTCATGAATCATAGAGAAATAAACCCAATATTCGATATTAGAAAACTAGACGCCAAACATCAAAACTTACACACTAGATGCGTTTTGTACTCGATTTTTTTTTTGTGAACAAAAGGCATTTTAAACTTTAATTAGAAAAGTTGATCACATTGAAAGATTATTCATATATCTAAATGACGGATAAAAGATGAAGAGATCAAATTGATAGACAATTAATTGTACCTACATTTTGATAATAAAAAACTATTATACTAAATCTCTATGGATGATATTTTACGACATTCTATCTCACTGTAAAAGAATTTCTCACATAAATACAGTAAAAAAACTAATTGTTCCATTGTAACAATAAGATATTTGAAATAAAATAAATTATAAACGTTTTATTGCCTCAAATAAAATAAATTTTTAACAAAAATAACTTCTCAAAAGGAATATGAGTATTCACCTACAAGAATAACACTTTAACAGGCGTATACAGAACTTTACCATAACAATGCCCTTAACTAAATACCACATAACTTGACATTGGACCTATACCATGTAAGATTGTTAAAGTTGTGTGTACCTACTATGTGTACAAAAATTTTTAGATCACGACAACGTGTTTTTTGCAGATATATATATATTATATATATCTGCAAAAAACACATTGTCATGATCTAAATTTGATTTTTTATTATAGAGTAAAAATGGCCTAGTAATTAATAATTTTCGGAGTGGAGTGACGGGTCTCAATATTGGTGGAGGTAACGTGTGAACACTTCTGTCAATAACATAAAATTTCGCAAAACTTTGTACATTCGGTCAAATTTAAATTGCTTCGGATTTATTGGACGCATTTATGCCTAAGTCTTTACGCAACTATTTACAACTAACAAAAAAATGCCTTAAAAAGGATTTAGTTGTATTTTACATTAATGAGTAGTAATATTAATTTAATAGCGGCTGTTCATGTTGTCTGAAATAAAAAAATCGAATGGATCATTGTTCAGTAGGGATGTCGCTATCGTCCCTACTAAAATTAATTAATTAATTTCATTAAAAAAAAAAAATGGCGGACTGTAGAAAAAAAGTTTGTGTTTTTTGTTAATTTTTTTGTTAAAAATCGTTTAAAAAAATAAGAAAATATTTTCGAAAATAAGCAATTTTAGTACGGACGATAACCATTAATGAGTAGAAGAACATATATAAATTTCAAAGCAATCCGTTGAATACTTTTTTTTTAGGACCATGACAGTTTTAGAAAATAATGTTTCCAGAAAAATGCGTTTAAAGTTTCAAGAGCCAACAAGTCGCTTACGACGCGTCAGCCACTATATGAGTTGTAATTTATTTAAAACTAGGAATTTCGGTCTCTATTTTTCACAGCATGTTTTCGATAGGTTTTACTATTAAAATATAAAAAAAAAAACGATTTTTCGAAGTGGTCACATAAGAATACCCCCTTAAACACAAATAATAAGCATTTTTTGGCCTTAATTAAACAGATGTTTATTTGATTCGAATGACAGTTTTATAAACCGAAATTTCATCCATTTCCTTACACCCGGTATTAACTTGTTACCTATACAAGATTCGACTGTCTTACAGGTATTATTTTTATGTTGGCATTTGTTGGTTCGTAGGATGGCGTGGCCAGACAGAGCGGCGACGGTTTTGGCCCACGGCACTTGTATATGTTCGATGCTGGGGGACACCTGAGAATGTCCGTCGCCCCCCTGGGGCTTCCTTTTATTCTCTTATCCCGTGTATATGCCTCCGATGTAAGCATACAATGTTTAGACTTATCTAACAGTGAAATCCCCCTCGTGATTCTCTTATCATGAAAATACAACGTGTTGCTTGCCTTCCTGTACACTTAGTTCGTCTTGTACGTAGCTATTGATTTGATAATTATCTATAATTGATTTTTTGGTTTTTGTGACACTGGTTTTTATATTTGAGATTTTTTTTCGAATCTAATCTCACAGTGACGATCATGAACAGCTGCAAAATATGAATGCGTAAAAATTCGCGATTTTTATCTATAAAATTGCGGACAAGTCAGTCCAAAACGAAATACGTCTTGTAAACTTTGCTAACTAACGACACGTGAACATTCATCGTTTACCAATATTTTATCGATTTTAGTTAGTAGAAAAAAAAACAAGATCAATTTCTTTCATTTTCCAATGCGTAGTTAAGAGTGACGTTACAAGATTAGTAAATATCTTGCAGCTATAATTTTAGTGCATAAGTTATTCACAAAATTGTCTAATTTCAAAAGGTATCAACTTTGATGTAAAAGAAGCAGTAGTAAAGATGAAATTGTAATTTTAAAATGTATTTTGTAACCTTAAAATGTGTACTTGTTTTTTGACGCTATTTAAATACCAAATTTGGTGTCTTAATGTAGATTACACTTAATCTATATCTATCGGTTGAAATTCGTGAGCATCGAATTCACGATTACTCGTCCTCTATTAAACGGTTAGCTACTGCTTTTTTGCTGTTACTTTTAATACTATATCACAGCACGAAATAACAAAATGCACGCAATGAGTTCATTGTTATGGAAAAAATATAGTAATTTACAAAAAATAACCGGTACTAGGTACTGGTATAAAATTTGTTTCTACTTTATTTAAGAATATTTATACCTAATGCATTTAAAATGTCAAGGAATGATACTTTGACATACCGCAATTTTATTGATAAATAAAAAATGATTTGTCGGGACTTTTTAAGTAAACACTTAAAAGTCCTTTTTCCCGACAAATCATTTTTATATTAATTACCAAGGACAAAAAAGAAAAAAGTCAATTTATTGATAAATGTCTTTTAGCTGAAGATTGTCAAAATATTCTGATATTTCAAGAGGTATAAAATTCCACATATTGTCTTTGCAACATATATCGCCTTATAGAGAGATAAGATGGCAAAATAAAATGTTTTGTGTATAGTGACTAGTTTCATAAGCACACGATATAAATTATCGCCCACTAATCTGAATACATTTTTCTAAAATTAATTACTATTTCTTATATGGACAGCTTATAGCCTATTAGGAATTTTATAATCTCATTTCATCATATATTAATTTGTCGTCACTTCGTAATTTAGAAGCATAATTTTGTGCTGTGTCATATAACGTGGTCCATTGACTCGGATCCTTTGAAGAGTTTTTGAGTTCCCTCCAAAAACGGCACGTCTTTCAGATGAGTGCAGTTTATTAATGAATGAGGACACACCTGTGCTAGTATTATGCCATTGTCGCACTGTGTAGTATATATATATTTTCAAAGAAAAGAGACTGTATATATTTTATTTAACGTCTTTTTACGTACAAAGGCGACCTATTCTTAAAGAAACGAAGTGGCTGAGCATATAGCATTACAAAGTTTGAAAACTCTATACCTTTGTATGGTGCAAGTTTAAAGCAGAGTTTCCAAATAAGTTGAATTAATATATATTTTTCAGCTTCCTGATCTGTATACAATAATGAGATATCAAAGCTGCTCAGTTCGAAATTTTTAGGTATTTACATTGATTCTGGTTTAAAATGGAACATTCAAATTGACGCTGTATGTAAAAGACTTAATACAGTGTGTTATTACATCAAATGACTACGTAACATATTTGATAGTGATAATTTAATGTCAGTGTACTACTCATTTGCCTACAGTGCTATGAAATATTGCGTAGTACTCTGGGGACACACATCAGAATGTATCCGAATTTTTAGATGCCAGAAGAGAATTTTACGGCAAATTTTTAAATTGAACAAACGACAATTGTGTAGACAACTGTTTATTGATAAACAAATTCTAACATTTTACGGTCTGTATATCTTTTAACTCATTGTATATGTTAAGCAAAATATAAATAGTTTAAATACATAATTACAATATTCGCAACAATAAGAACATTTACATAGACCCATACAAAACTAAAAGATATAGCAACAGTCCACTATGTAAAGGCGCAGAATTCTACAACATATTACCTTCTGAGTTCAAAGACGTTTTTAAAAGTAGAGTGAGAACATTATTAATACACGGTTGTCCATACGATTTGAATTTTATATTTTGATTAATTGTTTTTATTAGGATTTTTAAGTCATTTTTTTATATATATTTTATTTACGGAAATATTACAGAAGATATTTTCATTAAGGGTCTTTCACACAGCTAATGAATTTTTCTTTTTTATATTGTAGATAAGTATAAAATTTTATTTCTGTATTCTGACGTGTCAAATGGATGCGTGTCTCGATTGACTTGATGATGATGATATGATATTTATTAAGTCAATCGAGACATACATCCATTTGACAAGTCAGAATACAGAAATAAAATTTTATACTTATCTACAATATAAAAAAGAAAAATTCATTAGCTGTGTGAAAGACCCTTAATGAAAATATCATATCATCATATCATATCATCATATAGCAAGAATAGTGAGATAATGTCTGCAATGTATATATGTATAGATATTTATTTTAATCAATAATAGGTATACCACAATGTTCTTTGCTGATTTACAGTTAAACAAATTTTTATTTTATAAAAAGATTAGCAGCCGATCCGGCTCTGCCCGAATTTGTAGGTTGCCTATTAAAGATAGACATAGAATATTTTAGAAAATAAGAAAATCGTAAACCCTTTCCCCCAAATCATAAGGCTTAGGAATTTTTTGGAGCATTAATTAAACAGTAAAAACTAATTTAAAAAAATAAATAATGTTTTTGAGCTAAAATAGCGGGCAGCTTTAGGACTGGAAAGTCTGTAACCCCTAGAAGGCGCGTCTCCAGGTGGTGGATATAGGAATGACGCCTGGATATAGGAAATAGGAGGAAAATCAAATAACCATTAGGCTCGGCCCTCCAGTGTTGATTGATGGGTCTACTATCCATCATCATAAAAAAATATGAAGCAGAAAACTCGAGTCAGAAAATAAAGTTTTAAATGAGGCACTGTGTCTTATATTAGTCGAACTTTAACGAACATAGCTAGAAAAGTTTGAGTACCTATCCTCGTCAGCAAAGGGCTTGCCTTCAGCGGTACGACACAACGCGTTAGACATTTCGGAGGCTGGCTGTGAGTGTGAGACAGCTTGGCACCATCTAACAATGCCCTTATCGTTTAACTCACAGCTCCGTAAGTTGCTCTTTCAATAATATTCTTCCACCTACGTCCTTTACTAACACATCGATATTTAAACAGTACTATAAATCCTTTTTTCTTTTTTTATGAATAATTTCTATGCGCAAGTTAGTTGTATATACATAATAATAACTCCTAAGAACCGTAAACAATAGTTAAAGGTTTACAGTTTTTATTGTTCTTTCAAAGGAGATTACAAGTTGTGTTTATTTGCTATTTGGCTTTAGCAAGCTAAATTGATATGTACCGTTAAGTCGGCACGAAATCAAAAGTTTTCTAGGAATTGTGGTTTTTTGGTTACATATTGTAAAGTTTTATAATGCAGTATGGATACACTAGTTTGTGTATAGGGGAAGATTTACTAGAAAATTTGCATTTATGTTGCAACAGTTTAATTATTTTAGAGCTTAATCGACTACAATTTTAATTTAATTTCAAGTTTGTAAACAAACCAAAAATAACATAAAAGCAGCCAAAACTAAAACATCGTAAATATTTAATAGCATGTATTTTTTCTCAACATCACTCATTGACTGACGTTTTTGAAAGTTTGTACAACGAGGATATGTGTAAGAAAATTACAAATGTCATTTTGTTTTTCAAGAAAGATAAAATATTAGAGTTACTGCAATCTATAATAACCCTATAATATTTTATTTTTCTTGAAAACCAAAATGAAATTTGTATTTTTTGGTCTTGCATTGAGATTTCTTTCATATCTAGTTAACATTTCCTACCTGAATAAAATTAAATTTTCTTAGCAAGAGAATAACAAAAATATTACATGTAAACTCTAATACCTCAATTGTTGAACATTCATTGTTACAATGCTAAATCAGAAAAATTAATTTTTATCCACCAACACCGTCTGGACTCAAACCAGAATCTTTCCACTTCCGCCGCGAAAGTGGAAAGATTCTGGTTTGAGTCCAGACGGTGTTGGTGGATAAAAATTAATTTTTCTGATTTAGCATTGTAACAATGAATGTTTAACAATTAAATAGCAAACGTTCTGCAGCTTGTAGAAATTAAAACATCTTATAATACCTCAATGTTTATAATACATTTTGAATCCATATTTGCAGCTACTGTTTGATGAATAGATAGAAATTGCCCAAAAAATAGGTTTATGAGTACAAAATTGTGATCTATTATTATATTTCTTTTAATATTTGTTGTTATTAATTTTGTATTCATATTTTGTTATAAGTAGATTTATAATAATAGAATTTAACATTTTAAGAGTGTAGGTATGAGCATTTCCTCTATTAAATTTTTTTGCTTGTTATAAATTCTTTGTACAAATTTAAATATGTTCTGCTATGAACAAATATTATCTTTTCCAATCAGATTTTCTTAACAATCGTTTGCAATATGTCTTGGTCACGTAATTTTTTTGTACAAAAAGCGAAACACATATAATAACAGATAATGTGCAATATATAATCTTTTGTTACTTGTTCGATGCAATATTTATTGATGGCTGCACAGAATAATGTAACACAAGTGGCTACTGAAGAAAGAACAAGTATTATTGTGCCACTTCAACTATACAAAGTTTAAATAAAAGTATATGTATTTTTATAATAAATAGAATGCACCTGAAGAATGGACCGGAAACTGGTCACCTCATGTCTTTACAAAAGTGTGAGAAAAAAAGAAGTAAACGATGAATAACACTCCTACTTTACAAGTATAATAGGGGTGTGGTGATACCCACACCCCGTATATGATTGGGACATGTCTTTTCCGTGTAGTACAGGTGGGCTCATTTCATTCATCTTCAGATCTCTCATATTTTTCGTAAAGATTGAAATCGAATTTGTACGACCGTACGAGCTGAACCAGTTATCCTGTAGCAAATGTCGGTTATATTCGAAGTCAGTTCTAGGAAGAACTAAAGTTTGTCAAAGTTATTTTATTGAAAATTTCACAAAATGATCGGAGTTATTCAAGTCATTTTGGAAATTTTAACGATTTAATGAAATTATCTAAAATTTTCGGCAAAATTGTCAGGAATGTTCCTCTAACGTACTTTATTTACTTTCACTGTGTATAATGACGTATGGTACCCGGTTATTCAGTAGCAACTAAATATTGATTATCTATTTAAGTTATCAATTTCACAAAAAAAGTAATGCCAATTTCTTAGAATATATTTAATGGTACAGTTTGAATGAACTGGTTCAGGTATTCGAACGATTTCATTCTGTGGAACGTGGATATAGAACCCTTAACCCACTAGCACATAAAGTTATGGTAATGGGGTGGTAACACATAACACATACATGAAAGCTTACGCATATTATGTGTGCATTTTTTACCTGCCCCACGCACCTCCAAGAAATTCTTTCAAAAACCATTGATACTTTTTCTGTGTAAAGAATGTGAAATAGGTGTTCTATTCTTTATATATATTATGCGAAGGTGTATATTATTTTCCTTGCGTTGTTATGTAAACACGTTGCCCACTAGAAATTAATATTTGCTTGACAAAAATACATAGACGAATCTCTGAAATTAAATTTTCGTGTAGAATGTTTTATAATTATCAGAATATAAAAATAATTATTAATTAATTTCCTGGATAAAACTATAACATATTTTAATTTTAATCTTTTTAAATATTGGTAGCAAACTGAAACCTACTAATAGCTATGATCAAAACAAACAAAAAAGTCTTAACATGGGTCAGTTGCTTCAAAGAGTCGATCTGATGAAATATCCAAACACATTTTTGGAGCTATGCTTATTAACGCAGCCTATGGACGCCGACGGAAAACTCGAGCTACGGATGGGCAATTAACTGGGGAAAAAAATCGTCACGTCACGATATATTATTTATTATTAATACTCAGAATAACTTACATAAATGAAGCACGTTAAGTGGTTAGGTGATTTAGAGTGTCTACCTTGCAAGTACAAGGTAGTTGATTCGACTCCCAACAACGTCAGTTTTTTAAACAATCGTTTAGGTATATTTCTTATTAATAAATTAATAAAAAAATGAAATTTCATAATTTAGTTTTTATGTTTCTTATTAATAAATAAAAAGGTCACAATTTAAGAATTTTGTTGCTTTTTTTGAGTATACGTAAATTTTAACTACTAAAAAATACGTAAGGAAAGTAACTTCCGTTCTGTGTCCACGAATGACTATCTTTTTCTTAATACCAATTCTCGAATACTATTAAATGATTCTAAACAGTAAACTGACTATATTTATAAATCTTATTTTTTCTGGCAATACTGGATCCAGTGGATGACACAGTTGTCCGGTCATTTTTATTATTATTGAATGATTAATTACTACACCGAAATGTCACCAATATTTTGGAATTAACTTTTTTCTGCAGGTTAATAATGGTTGAATTTGTGTATGAAGTCCATTGTTGAGGTATATTGTACCCTGTGTAAAAGAATTTCATTCATAAAATCAGGTAACACATATTGCTGTTCTCTTTAAAAAAACTTTTTTCTTTCAAAGTGCACAGAAATATCAAAATAGATTTAACACTTTTAACTATGTTTTTGAAATAATTGTTACAAGCCTTAAGAATTCATTGTATAATAAAATTCACTGAGAAATAGTAAACAGTTGTAAAGAATAAATATTGCGGATTAGGAAAAATAACAACTATCATCTCGACTTAAATACTGAATATATTTTGTGATTTTGACACAATTCTGCGCCGTCTAATTAAATTATAATAATAATTGTAAAAATGTGTGAAGAGGAATTTTACATTGCCATTGAAATAGTGTATAGAAAATATAAAAATAAAAGTCAATTGCCACATGTATGAAAGATCATCACTTGAGAACGGCTCAACTGATTTGGCTGATTTTTATTTTGTTGTGCTCATAATTGTCAGAACAAGGTTTGTAGGAAAGAAAATTTTTGGAAAATACACCAGAAAAATAGAAATTTGGATGATATTTTTGTATGAAAATCTCAATAAAAAGACTCCATTACATGTCGCTCTCTTGTTTCATCTCAATCACGTGCGAGTCGAGAAGCTGTTATTTTTATTTTTTACTTCTTAGTGAATTTAATTTCGCACATTTTTTATTAGAATTCGTAGCTGCTTTGTTTATAAATTATAAAAAATTAACAAACGTGCCAATAATTTTTGAGGATTTTCACGTTTTCCCTGAGATTTTATCATCAAATCCTGACTTGGTGAAAATGGGACCACCTCAGGAGTATACCCTTTCAGACAAAAGAAATTTTTTTTAAATTGGCCCATAATTGACGAAAATATCGGTGAACATACATAAAAAAATACATACAAACGAATATAGAACCTCCTCCTTTTTTGAAGTCGGTAAAAAATAAAAAGAATTACATATAAATTCCACTAGATTTTCGGCACAGATATTTTGGAGTCATAATGTTAATTTTTTGACGTACTATTTCAATCACCTGAATTGGGTGGTGGCTTATTATATATCTTTGATACAAGGCACAGCATGTGATTTCTGCTTTTGAACCAAAAGTTTTAGGCATTTTCATAGGGATAAATGCTTGCAGTCTGATTTGATTGGAGAGTGATATGGAAAAGGGATAGAATTGTTTAAACATATAACGGTGTTAAGTCAAGCACACCCAGTAGTTCAAAATTATTCTGAGAATAGGTTTCAAATTTCTTAGGTATATATTTTCATGTGAACGTCAGTATTTTCTGAGTATTGAAATTACATTTGAATATATTAAAATATAGTATCCTTACAATAATTACAGCCAAGTACTTTTTTAGTAGTTTTTGTATGTAGATATCTTTAACAAGCTGCTCGTATTCGCGTTTCAGGCAACATTGGTTATAATTCTATACAGTACAACCTCGATATAACAAAGCGGAAGAGAATTAAAAAATATTCACTATACTAAGTAATTCGTTATAATGAATTTTGTTATATAGAGGTTAGGTTGATCTAGGATTCATTTTAACAAGGTAAGAAAGCCCATTTTCGTCTGAAAACTTATCGTTAAACTGTAAAAATGTGGCCATTGTACTTGCGGGAATTTCGAACTCTTTAGTGATGTCTAATTTTTTCTTTGTAAGATTCTCGTCTACATACTTAATGATTTTTCATTTCTGTGCGTCGGTTAAGGAACACCTTTTTCGTTTCTCAGCCGCTGCAACTTCAAATTTACTAACAACAGTGACCAACAGCAGTGTTTACATTACTTTATATCAAACAACAATGATTGTCTTCGGATAAATTTAACGTGTCTGAACCTGCCGAGACAAGAATTGTTGTTGTTATTGTGGAATTGTGTGTGATTGATTGGTAGGATGCGTTATATAAAGGTTATAAGATGACAAAAATCGTTAAATAGAGGTAAATTATACTTTTTATTTATATTCTGCATTGATCGAAAATTCATTATAAAGAGATTTTTGATAAAATTCGTATATTTTGCATTAACTCTTACGGGCAGTTCTAGGGGATTTCGAAAGATTTGTTAAATCGAGGAAATCGTTATATATTGAGGCTCGTTATATTAAGGTTACACTGTATTTGTTTGTGTGTATTTAGCTGTAACAATGATGATAATAAGTGGAGATCGTGTCCTGGTGCACCGTCAGAACAATGGGCATATCTCAAACACACGGACAGACGACATGGTAAGTGTAAGTTGTAACCGAGATCCAAGAGTGTATCACGACACATAATGTATAATAGCTATAAGAATAACAATAGGATATTAGCTTCAACACGCTGGCAGACGTGGCTCTTGGCTCTATAAGAGTCTAGAGTGGCTGCCGGCCCGAGCTGTCGAGATAACGTCTGTCCAATTTACATTCCAATGCCCACTCTTCACGTCTGAGCCCACTCATCTGCATCCTAGATGGCCGTGTGGCACTCTACAGTTGGCACGAGTGAAAATCCGCCACCTCATCGTCAATGAACCGCTTTGATATTGCTGTCCGATTCTATCTGATCACCATAGTCCGAATCTAATATTTATAGCTTACCTATGTGATGAATTGTACTGTAAATGGCCGTACAAAAGTCTACAGTTCAACTAATCAATGTTATTGAATATTGCTGGCGGATTTCATTTTGTGTACGGTCTCTTTCTAATACTTATATTTTTTAAGACCGCTAATTAATATTTTCACTATTTTTATGTGTATTAATAAACTGAAAATTTCATATATATTATTATTATATTTATATATAATTTTGTTTCGCAAACAAGACGTGGCTAATTACACTAATCGGTTTAATCTACTACAAGACTAACTCTAGCCGATTGCATTTTGTTTCTACATATTTATGATGGTCCAACTGTACTTGCATTCAATTTCTGCCAAACGGATTAAGGAAGCTGTAATCGTCGATGATTCATATGGCTTACCTACGTAATTCAGATCTTTATTTCGCAAATAATTTATTAGATTCTCTCCTGTCCATTCTTGTGCAATCGTTTGCATCTGATGTCTATTTCCGTTGTTGCGAAGACCCGTTACACCGGGATATTAATTCATTTCATTGTTATTTATTACCAATCAGTGGTTCGGTTTAAAAATAAAAGACATTTTTTTCTATTATTTAGTTATCTAGATTGGTTAAAAATGTTATGTTAGACTAACAATTTATTAAATGAACACGTTTTTACCTATCACGTTAAGTTTTTTTTTGTATAAACAGTTCGACCTTGTTTTAACACTGAATGTCCGATGTCTAGTTATTATTAGTTTGACCAGGAACTTTTACCTTTCCATAAACTTGAACTAAAAGCAATTTATAAATTCTTAAAATTTCATATGTATTGTTTTCGATAAATGTCAAATATCAGTTGAATATGGCTATAGACTTGATATCTATATCCTTAAGTTTCGATGTTATATAGGCAAGTATCAAAGATCTCACAAATTAACTTCTACAAAGTGAAAATATTATTATTTTTTTAAATTCTATTTCACTTTGTGGAAATGTATTCAGCAATGTTTTGAAAATTATTAACTTCCCGCTATTAAAAATTTTTCAAAAAAAAAAGTTATTGGTTTCGGTTCGATTTTCGAAAATCTAGTTTTCATCAGATCTTGACGTTTTTGAGGTTCTAGGAAGTTATTTCGTCTATTTTTAGATGAACGTCCGTATCTATGTGTAAACAATTTTTTGTCGTACGATATTTTTAGAGCGAATAAACACCGATGGTAATCGGGTTTGCGGCATTCAAAAAGGTTTATTTAGACTTAGATATGATTAGATTTTGGAATCAATAAGTCAAGTAGTTTCAAAGTTAAATAACATATTTTCACGTTTTTGTCGCACAACTCTTAATCTTCTACTAGTTTATACGGCGATTAGAAAAGTTCATTAAAACTTAAATTACCTAAACATAAAAGCCTACAAAAAATCCAGCAATTTTTTTCTTATGACTCACAAATTCGTAACTATTTTTTATAGCTTTCTGCAAAAAATTTAATACTTAGCGGAAAGTTTGAAAGTTGGCCCATAGGTCAATCGGTTTCCACATTGTTTTTTTAAATTTTTCCAATCGATTTTGAAATTAGCGAATTAAGGTTTTAAGATAAATATATGAAATAAATTATCATTACATAAAAAATAGTTAATTTGCTATTAAAAAAAAGTTATTCTACTGTACGAATATAGTTTTGCATAAATGAGAGCGTCTGTAAATGAATCCATTTAATTTAAAAGAATAGAAATAATGGACTAAAGTAATGGAGAACTGATACAAATCAAATGACTGTCAGTTGTAAGAGTGGAAGACATTTGTGATGCAAAGATACGAACCAAACATCACTATTTAAAAGAAGAGATTAAAATGGTGAACAAATACCACCCAAATCAATCAGTCCCATAGGACTCAAACCACGTACATCACTGGAAAAATTATTGTTCTTTATAATCTTATTGTTTAAGTAGTCTATTTGTGAGACAAAAAAGAAAAATGGTTTATATTAAATTTTGACGAAATTTGTTTTAGGATACATTTTCTTTCAGCTATGTTTATGGCATACTGTGAGATCATGCTTTTTTATCTTCATACAAATTCTAAGTTGAATGAAATTGTCTTTCAAAACGACTTTATTTAACATACAAGAAACGTGTCACCTAATAATCGATTTTATGCTGTTGTAGAAAGAGAAAGCACTAGGTACAAATAATATGCTTTAATTACAACACAAATGTCGAAAACGACCCATCAAACAAAATTTATATACCAATGTACTTTACATATTTAAGTTTATTAATATTTAAGTGTTTCAACTAATTAGGACAACGATATCAGTAGGCGGTTTTTTCTCCCAAAACTAATCAAATAAAAAAATATTGTAAATAATTGGATGCTTAACGGGTTTTTTTTTGTAAAATGGAAAACCTAATTTTTTGTTGAAATGGTAGTAGGTTAAAGTGGATTCCACTCAAAATTTAAAGTTTATAAAGTATGGGTAGTTTATCCTTTGAATATAGTTCTATATTATTTTTTATTAATTTGCCTGTGACTTCTCTTACGTCACTGGCGTCTTAGACATAAAATTTTAGCGGATAAAAAGTAGAATTACACTATTAGGGACTATCAGTTCTTGGCATTTCTAGGTTCATTTTGCTTAAAAAATAGGACGTTATGTTAGACCAAAACAGAAATAGATGTTAGACTGTGGATTTAAGACGCTCGACAACTGAGATTATTATTCTCGCTTAAGGATAAAAAACTTTAATACTGGTGTTTAAAGTTCCATTCACTGCTTTAAACGTGTCGGGCGATTTACCCCCATGTCCCCAAAACGTTATAGAAATAAATGCAATTTTAAACATCGGTATTGTGGTTTATTATCGTTAAGCCAAAATGCAGAACTTTATATCAGAATAGTCAATCAGCGTCAGCGTTGCCAGACGTTCCGATTTTTAAATCAAAATTAAATGTCCCGCGCGGGACAGGCTCAGTCCCGCTTTTCGAGGATAACTCGACCGTGCGTAAAAATTATTCTCTTATTGTAATTTGCAATTTGTTACATTCACTCCTCAGACTAATGTTTGAAACGCCATATTTTTCTAATGAATAAAACTCAACTATTTAACGATAGGGTAAATCTGATTTAAAATATATTTTTATTAAAATACATTTTGTATGGCTATTTTTGCTATCTATTGTCACGCAAACGTAATATGAACTCAAATAAAAAGATAAATATTTAAAAACTTCTGATTATATACGTTTTTTTACTATATCCCGCTTTCGACGAAAGAAGTTCCGAAATCCCGACTTGGCAAAAAAAAATCTGGCAACGCTGATCAGCATACAAATAAGTACAGTTAACACTAGTGATAACCAAAGCAAGACCAAGACCAGACCTATTTTGCTCATCAATAGTTGAGCATTTTGTAGTACTACGGGATAATCCTCAAGAAAGTTTTTTTTAGTTGTCACTTTTCTACAATGAATGTCCATAAATTAAAATATTGGTATTGTTTCTACTTCTACCGGTACTGTACACCAAATAAGTTATACAGAGGTACCTGCAATCAGCATAGAATCAGTGAAATGAAAGTGTTCAGTCGATGTTTATATCTAGAGAACAAATAGCAGCGGCCCGCTGAACCGATATCTGGTTGCTTTTATGATGCAAACGAACAGAACAGATCAGTGTAGCCGTGTTTATCTGATATAAATAGAACGTCTTTACATGAGATTCTTAAGGTAGGGCTATAAATTAACTCTCAGGTGCTGTGTGAGCTCGACTGGTCGAGTGGTCCAGCGGTCGAGCAGTCCAGCGGTTGAACACACCGGTCCAGCGGCATCTCTATGGTTTGTCCGACTGTAATATCAACTATATAGAAGCGGATGGATGATGCCAGCAGATCGTTAGATAAATGAATGTTATAGATTTATACGTGACTGCATAGATTGACTATTGATGTTTATTACATTCGGTTTGCGGAGAAAAACAAAATAAGTGATTATTTTCCATTCGTTTACCGCTTCATTAACAAATAAATTACGATTCAAGTGACAAAAGAATATAGGTATACATAAAATTGTTGAAAATTATATTGGCAATGAGCAAGAAAGTTGATGCACACCATTTCCGTAAACTTTAAATTCATAAGATATTTCGTTTGTGATCCTGAAGATAAAATATTTCGAAACGCAGACCACAAGCAAAACATCGGTAAAGTTATTTTCTTTTTATTGTTATTCATCCAAACTTCCTTTCAACGATTAAATTTAAAACAAATAGTTGAATAGAACTTTAAAATTGTAAGTAAACACTCAAGTAATACGGAAGTAGTTACCAGGCTTAGAGAGCGGAGGTGGGGGTCAATTTTTTCTTACTTTTGCTGAAAAAGAGAATGGGGAGATATTAATCTTATATAAGAAAAAACCCGGGTCGCAGTGCCAAAACCCTGCCGACAATATAGTGTATTTGCTTGTATAGGGCCGTGTGGTTTTATAATTTTATTATGTGAAATTAAGTTTGTTTTTGGGCAAAATAAAAAATTTAACCCCTTAATACACCCCTTAAAATAACATTTTTTTCTTAATTGTAATATTATTATCAATCTAACGTCTACACCGAATTAAATACACCCTTGAATAAATAAATCACTATCTGCAAACTAGTGTTTTCATAAAATTTGTAAATCCGGTCCTGTCGGGCCGATTTTATTAAAATTGTGGGGACACTTTTTAATCACTACCAGAGGGTTAAATTTCAATTTTGAAACGATTCGGAGAATTTTTTCGGTAATTTGGGGCCCAAAAACATTTTTCAACCCCAAGAAACTACCCTTAAAATAGCCCGATTAGCCCCTTTTAAATAGGCTTCTTGCGGTGATGGGTTTCAACACGTGACCCAAATTTCGTTGAAATCAATTAACTCTTTCGAAAGTTATCGCGCGTACACACACAAATATATATATATATATATATATATACCTATATATATATATATATATACGTATATAAATATATATATATATATATACATATATATATAAACATTTCTAAAAATAGTGCCAAAGTGTTTAGGAGGTTATGAAACGTCGAGAAATTTTGGTCCGACCCCTAGGTCCCGCCATCCGACCGACGCCAATAGTGTATGTTGCCATATGGCAAATACACTAATAAAAAATCTGAAAAACGGTTGACCGTAAACGTCAACCTTTATACTCTCCGCTGCAAGCTTCTTAAGCTCAAAAACACTATTTTTGAATTCAGATTTTGATGTTTAATAAAAGTTCTAAAAAATCTTACGCCTTATCGTTCAGGGTTGAGAGGGTTCGCGATATTCTTGTTTTCTCTTGTATAGGGAGGGGAGGTGGGGATCTTTAATAGGTAATCTTCAAATGGGGGCGAAACCAGACCGGGCTGCTAGTTATTTATTGTATTTTTCTGTCTAATTTCAATTTGAAAGTATATAATATTCTAATCGTTCACTACAAATCTACAGGTAAAGGCATTAAAGGAGGAGATGTTATCTGTTAGAACGAGATGTCCGACGAAGCTGTTAGGAGGCGTTCGATAGTCCATTGTTATGTAATTGTGGTGTTTTTTGTTTGAAATGGGATGCTGGGATGGAACGCCCTACCACTGATTCTGTCAACTGTCTTCATTCTATAAAGACAAGCAACAGGAATTCCAAGCTATTTATATATGTAAAAGAGTTAGCCGTCACGCAGTGGTGTAGGTACTGATATATTTGAGATCAAAGAAAAGTTACGTAAATTGCGAAATTTTTCCCATAAACATACAGTAGAATCCGTTTATTATGACTCCGCCTATATTGACCAACCGCCTATTATGACGTAATTACACAACGAGGTTTGGTTTTCATATAGAATTCTTTGTAACAAAGTCGGATATAATGACTTCGCTTACAGTGACATGTCGCTTATTATGACCCATTTTTAATAAATTTTGTCCGTCTATAGTGACCGACATGATTCTTTACACCTTCGGCAATGTTCGTTGATTCCCGACGACGTTCGGCACGTGGCTTGTTTTTGTTTTGAATCTCAGTGAGTAATTGATAGTTGAACGTCACGAATTGTTTTTAGTGATATCCTATGTAAAAAATGTCATCTCAACGTCGTAAAGCATTTACGATTGAGGAGAAAGGTGAATAATATGCAGATTAGAAAATGGAGAATCAAGCTCATCTCTCGCAGAGGAATTGGGCGTGGGTCATTCGACAATCTCAATGATTTTCAAAAACAAGAACCGGATTAAGCGATCGTTCAATTCAAATGTTTTGAAACCGAAGAGGCTTCGAAAATCGCGCAAGAAAATGTTGATCAAGCGTTAATTCAGTAGTTTAAAATCACGCGAAACAAAGGAATACCCGTCAGCTACCTAAAAAAAGAAAGTTTTTTTTTCACAAAAATGCTTTGTATGACGTCCGCTTAGTATGACGTGTTTGTCAATTCCCTTCGATGTCATTATAAACGGATTCCACTGTATCTCCAAAGAAAACTCACACACTTCTAAATATGCCAGAATATTTTTAAATTGACTATACCTAATGTTTATATAGAAACTTACAAATACGGTTCTGGATATTCAAAACGATTTAGTAAGATTTCCAGAAACTTTAGAGTTTAAACATTCGTAACTCTAAAATTGAAATTTGTATACAATTACCAAAAAACATGCAGAAAATATATTGAATATCAAAATGAATAGCAAATTTCATATTACCCACGCCACCGCATTCTTGAACAGAAATTTAATTTTATTTTTACTGTTATATTCAAACTGTCAAGATTTGCACCTATTCACTTGTATCTATGGACTATGGTATTTGGTGAAGTATTAAATTCCTGTTTTACGTCCGCCACTGAATTATCGGCGATAGAAAGAGAATTTTATACCACCTGGCCGATGTTCGGCATCGAATGGAATTTGTACATACATATCTGTGCATGTGAAAAGGAATGATGTAGTTTTTATACGCATGCTTTGCTTTTTAGTGATGGGTCAAACACTAATATTTTTATAAATATGTGTATTCATTCTTCTTTGAATACACTGTTTCAAAAAAAATGCAAAGGATTAAATTAGCTTTAAATATGATCTCTTCATTTACCAACGGCTTATTAGTATATTTGCCATATGGCAACATACACTATTGGCATCGGTTGGATGGCGGGACCTAGGGGTCGGACCAAAATTTCTCGACGTTTCATAACCTCCTAAACACTTTGGCACCATTTTTAAAAATGTTTATATATATATATATATATGTATATATATATATATGTGTACGGGCAATAACTTTCGAAAGAGTTAATTGATTTTAACGAAATTTGGCCCACGTATTGAAATCCATCACCGCCAGAAGCCTATTTAAAATGGGCGAAATCGGGCTATTTTAAGGGTAGTTTTTAGGGGTTGAAAAATGTTTTTGGGCCCCAAAATACCGAAAAAATCTCAGAATCGTTTCAAAATTGACATTTAACCCGCTAGTAGCAATTAAAAAGTGTCCCTAAAATTTTAATAAAATCGGCCCAACAGGACCGAATTTACAAATTTTTTGAAAACACTAATTTGTAGATAGTGACTTATTTATTGAAGGGTGTATTTAATTCGGTGTAGACGTTAGATTGATAATAATATTGCAGTTAAGAAAAAAAATGTTATTTTAAGGGGTGTATTAAGGAGTCAAATCTTTAATTTTGCCCAAAAACCAACTTAAGTTCGCGTAATAAAGCCACACTGCCTGTATAAACAAATACACTATATTGTCGGCAGGGTTTTGGCACTGCGACCCGGGTTTTTTTTTCTTTTCTTTTTCTATTTTTGAATTGTTTATCCCACAAATAATGTATAAGACATAGATTGCTGCAAAATTATAGATCAGATGCTGTTCTATGATCTTATGTGTAATCCCACTGTGGACAGTTACCGTTCAGAATTTTAATATAACATATTTTGCAATTTTGAAATGTAATACAAAAAAAACTGCATAATAAACGGAATGACACAGCTTTCATTTATAGACGCTTTTAAGAATAGGTACACAAATAATGACTTACACATTTTTCTTAAAATAAAGACAAGGGAAGATTATATTTTCAGTTCCAACATAATTTGAAAACTCTGGTAGTTTGAAAATCACCTTCAAAATAAGTTTGTTAACGATGTCAGTACGATTGGATATATTTTGATGAGACCTAATACCTAATACACAAATAATCTGCTAGTTTTTATCGATATGTGTCACATTTGGCAAATTACTGTATTTGCAAGTCGTATAACAAAACTATTAATACAAAGATGTTAACTATTAATTCACAAAATAGTTACGGGACTAATTTAATTATTGGATATTTTGTATGATATCTACAAGCAGTGTTGCCAGATTTTTTTTTTGCCAAGTCGGGATTTTGGAACTTTTTGAGTGAAAAAAGTGGGATTCTTTCGTGAAAAGCGGGACATAGTAAAAAAATGTACATAATCAGAACTTTTTAAATATTTATCTTTTTAGTTGAGTTCAAAATACGTTTACGTAACAAATAGCCATAGAAAATGTATTTTTTAAAAATATGATATTTTAAATCAAATTTACCCTATTGTTAAATAGTTGAGTCTTATTCGTCTTCTGAATAAAAAAAAAAATAAATAAAAAAAACAGAAATCAAAATCAAAAAAGTTTTATTCATTAGAAAAATATGACGTTTCAAACAATAGTCTGAGGAGTGTGTTACAAATTGCAGCTTACAATAAGAGAATAATTATTTACGCACGGTCGAGTTATTCCCGAAAAGCGGGACATTTAATTTTGATTTAAAAATCGGGACGTCCCGCCAAAATTGGGACGTCTGACAACGCTGTCTACAAGAGAAAGAATGTTTGCAGAATGTTTCATTTTTTGTACTAGCACAATTTGAGAATGGCCAGCCTTAAATACTTTTATATTAATTTTAGGTTTCTGTGAAAATTTACCCTAACGTTAACGAAGTCGTGGGCAAAGCCTAGTTGAGATACTATACATTTTTCACATCCTTGTTAGGCTGTTAGTTGGAAGCACATGGGATCACGTCTTGATCATACTCTAAAGTGTTAGGATGATTAATTATATATCAGTTCAGACAATTTTACACGCCAACTGAATCTAGCAGCTCGGACAAGCAGCTTAAATGACTTTAATTATTTTATATCAAAATTAGTTTAAACATTTTATTAGCACTAATTATTTTATTGTTAATGACTTTATTATTATCTTGTTACGTACAATGGATGCTGAAATTGAGAGTGAAGTAATTACATGTAATATGCAAAATGATTATTGAAAGTGTGTATTATTTTTAGCAACATTAGGTGTTTAATTATCAAGAATTCCAAACATTTATCGATTATCGTTAAAGTACTAATTATTTTATAACTCAAAGGAAGCTTGTAGTTTGTTCCTATTTTTATGAACAAATAGGTACACATTAAATTTATAGAATAGACCAAGTGAATTCGGTGCTGCCGCTCCAAATTCAGTTCAAACTCAATTTTTTTGCTGAAATCAGACGATACTGATTATGAAAATTTATGTTATCAAGCCGTAACGTGGTCTGATATTGTTTAAATAAATATAGGTACGAAGAAAAAAATTAAATCAAACAATTTAATATTTTTTTACTGATTTCCATCAAGAAACGTTCAAAACTTTTTTCATGATGTTTTAATTTTTAGTGTTATCAATTTTTCAAAATAAAAAAAAACGCCGTCTTCCCGTTTTTCGACGCTCTAAAAGTATATGTTTTTTACAATTCAGTTTTTTATATTTTCAGACATTAACTTCAAAAAAATTTTGACGACTTTTAATTTTACATATATGTAAAAGATATTTGTTCATAATATACCCTCTTACTGTCATGCGTATCATAGGATTTCTCTTGATTATGTATATCGTGATCACGATACCTAAACAACAGAAATTCCTCATCTTTTTTGTCTCTTTTTTATCAATTTGATCCTAATTTCTTTCTTCCAAAATTAGCTGAATTATAAAATTATGTTGCATCGTAGTAACTGCGATAAAATCAGTGTAAATTGGTTCTTTATGCCTCTGATCATTGTCTCTTTAGGCAAATTTACGAGCTTACCTTTTATGTCTGTTTAATAATTATTAATGAATAGCGTCGGTTTTACATCTTTATTCTTACCTGTGCAGTATAATATGTTTGTTAATCTCTGCCATAACACGGATGCAATGCAATCAATTATCTCAGAATAAATCCTCTGTCTTTCTCTTTCATTCTAACTTCTGTGCACGAGACAATCTCTTTTATATAAATACATAATGTACATAATGATCATTCTTACTTAAGATGACATGTGGTCTGGTATCGAAATATATATACTTCTCACACGAAAAATAATTTTGACGTCATTATAGACAATTAAGGCGACCGGCAGATCGCCGAGCTCGTGAGACAGATGATCTACAAAAAAGCAGTGTTTACAGGAATATAAATACATTTTGCCTTTTTATTTTTACACCAAGAGATGGCGCTACTCTACTCATTTTTACGTATTATCATCGTTCATCATAGTGTACTACTACTAAACCTCATCATAGTTCTAAATCTAATTTAAAAAAATTCTAATTTTTGCTTTTCATTTTGCCATGGAGAGATGGCTCATTTTCACATATTATCTTTATCAAATAAATTATTTTTTTTTTATATTTTTCAAAAAATGGCAATTATTATTAAAGAAAATACAAATGTCATATATATTATAACAGTTAAAACTAAAATGAGTAATATCTTCAAAAAGAAAAAGAGTTTTAATGTAAAAATATTAATATAAAGAGAAATAATAAGTTAAATATTCCAATGAAATAGTGAACTACGATTTTGAGTATAAGTTTGGGTTCTCGGTATAACTTTTAAAAAGTTAAAGTCTACAATTTTCATTTGTGTCAGAGAATAGTTACAAACCAAAGTCACAATTATCGCCATATGCAAACCAAGTTGATATCTCAATATCTTGCGTCCATTATCTCATTATAGCATCCCAAATATGCAGTCAGGTGTTTCTTGTTCTTCAGTTGGTATTCAGAGGTGGGATGTTCGAGTGTATCAAGTCGTGAGCTGTTGAGCAATAGAAGAAATTAGATGGTGTACGCGGTAGTTGCTGAATTACAAGTAACTTGTCTTATTTAAAAGAAGTATGTCTTAAAATAACAACCTGACTTCTTAATTTACATTAATAAGTTAAATTGTATCATTAATTCAGTTAAAACATGTTCATCACGATTATATACATTATTATACCGAGAAACTGTACAGGGAATTTACTCGTTCAAAATCAATGACATATTGACACTCTTTGATTTTGAAATCAATTGAAAATTCCAAAATAAAAGAGTGTCAATTAGTCATCGATTTTGAACGAGTAAATTCCCTGTTCAGTTTCTCGGTATAATAAATAAATAAAATGATCATCCGACAATATTTATTATCGGATGATCATTTTAGAGATGTTAGTATTTAGAAATCGATATTATGTTCAAACAAATTCCACTCGCATCAATGCCCTCTTTAGTTTATCATATTTCGCTGTCGCCTAGTTTCCTAGTCTCCAAACTTCACTTAGGTGAGTTCACGCAAGCAATATATCATTTCTTCCTCTTTATTGTAGCATAGAGGTGGGAAAAACGGGTCTTTTTAGTGATCTGCATCTTTGCATCTGGATCCCGTATGTGAGCCGGCTCACTGAACCGGTTCAAAAAGAGCAGAGTTCTGAATATGTTACTGCAGTCTGCCACTGAGTTACCTAGTTCAGTCAATCATATCACGACCAGTATAGAATCAAGAATGCATAGCCAAACATGTGATGCATGAGTCATTTGAGCTGACAGATGCATCAAAGCAAGAACTGATACGTAAGTGTAAAATGTGCTTCTGTGTGTTAAGTGTTTCACAGAGTTATGCGGATAAGTTGATCCGTCGGCTCAAAAAAAAGTGAGTCGGGCTCTCAAGGATCTTCTGTCGGAGTCGGCTCTTTAAACCGGTTCAGATCTGAGTTACCCAACACTAATAATTGTAGCGATACTTTATAGAAAAGAATAACGGACATATTGCAAAAGTTTATTTTTTATCGTAACGTTTAACCGTTGCTGAAGAAATGCTGTTCTACTTGATTTTTTCACTCACAAATTAATATCGATAAATATCTGGCAAATGCTATACAATAGAATGATACAAAGAGATAACAAACGACAGTAACGTATAACAATGGCCTTATATGCTACCTATGTAATTGATACATATGAAGCAATACTTGGTGTATGCATCATACAGGTGATCTTGATATCAGTGGAACTGGATTATGAGATTTATTTATTAGTTCTAAATAGAAACGTCAAAATATAAAAATCAAAATGATTAAAATTCACAAGTGTCTTACACATGAACAAAAAACAGTTGCAATACGCGTTTTTCTTAGAATATTTCAATATTTTTCCTATTAATAAGGGGTCGAAGTAATCGATTATGATGCACAAAAATAAATGATCTTATGAAAAATTATAGAAGCTGGAAATATTTACTTTTAATGCATTATAACAGACTTCGGACGTTTTATTGATCTTCTGGATTTGCAATTTTAAAACCTCAACAGGCGTTTGACTAATAAAATTTGTATCCCCTACAAATGACAATACATTTATCTTGTTTTAAACATCAAAGATGTGTTGCATAAAAAATAGATCTAATAGTTCCAATATGAGAAACGAATTTTATTTGAAGATAAACGTTTTTTTTTTCGAATGATCTGCCATTGAGAAATCTGGTATGATCAATTCGATAAAAATATGTAGTTTCATCTAAAAGATATTCTTGGACAAATAAGAAAAAAACATTGCCGATTAATTTTGTTTTATCTTCTTAACATTAAACAATTCGTATATATGTCATAGGAAAATATTAGGACGTTTGCAAAAAACCGGATTCCAATTACCCGGTTTTTTGCAATCTTCCTAGGATTTTCGCGAAAATCCGAATTTTTAATTATCCTACGACATATATATATATAGACGTGATGTACATTGTATATATATTTTTTTGTATAACTGAGAACCTTAATTTAGTTACTTACGTAAACTCAAAAGTAAGGATGATGTAATAAATTCATTTATAAAATTTACAGTGAAATCATTTATTCACAGAAATAAAATATAATTTAATATAAAATTATTCTTTTTTGTATTTAAAAATACATTTCAAAAGATAACAACGTTTACACTGTTAACCTCAGCTAAGAATCGTTCGATGCTAAGAGAGTTGACATTTTTAAATAATTAGGGAACCTAATAACATATATCTAATTTAAATTCTGGACAACGTCGTAAGAAAAAAATCTCTGTAAACTATTATATCAACCATTTCAAGAATTATTACTGACATTGAGAGCAGATTAGCAGTGTACAGAGAATCTAAGTTTTATACATAGTAACTCCGTCGGTTTCATGAAACTTTAGCCAATATTCAGAAGTAGTCAATTTATGAGGATGATCAATCTCACGTGATCTACTGTATTAAAACTGGAAGAAGCTTCTACTTTATAAGAAATAGTTTGATTTGAGGAATACTGGTATAGCCGTGGCTGTTAAATTTTATGCGATTTTCACCTGTATTACTACATTATAGCTGCATTACCAAAAATATGTTAGTTCGAAAGCGGTTCACCGCATTACCTCGATATGTAATATTTTAAGAGAAATAGTTGAAGTCCGTTTTTTTCTGCGGATCAAAAACACGATAGTGAGTTTGTTAACAAAGAAATTGAAGGTCACGTATAGAGTTTTCTTTTGAAGCCGTTCTTCACCACTAAAATTCTAGAAATTTTATTGAACTAATTTCATTTATCACTCTCATTTTAAGATGAAATTTCTGTAATAATAGAAGAAAATGTATTGTTTTGAAATGTTCAAAATTGAATGGGTTACACGGCTACAGAGTATATGAACTCCAGGTTCATGGATACCCAAATGACAGAAAAATCAATGTAAACTTAGACTACTAACTAATTATCAAAATTCGAAATTCAATTAGTTCATATTTCTATACTAGGTACTATATTACAATAGAGAAGTTCTAACAGGATGCCTGACTAACGCCCAGGTCAAACCACTGAATCTAGAAACTTAGATTCCTTTTCTAACGTAAGCATCCACTAAGAAGGCAATTCAGCAACTAAGAAAGTCAAAAGAAGACGTAATTTTTTTTGACAAAATGTCCATATCTCACAAATAATTTAAGTAAGAGATATTGAACTCAACATAATAACTGCATTAAAAATAAGCAAACCCGTATTCGAGCGTTTTTTTTTTGTAACTCAATCTCTAAGGACTTCAAACGGGAATGTACGTTTCTTTGATAACATGTTCATATCTAACAAATCACTAAATGAAGAGTTATTGAACTCAACATACTAACTCTTCCTTAAAAATAAGCAAATTCGTATTCGAGCATTTTTTCTAATTCAACACCACGTCAAATGGAGGTGTAGGTTTTTTCCCTGACATATCAACGGCGAGGCCAAACCGCTGAGGCTAGTAATTTGAAAGTTGGATAGTTGGTTTATCTTGTGACGTTAGCACCCACGGTTTTATGTATATGAACTTAAATTATTAAAACTTTTTATCCTTTTTAGTACATTGCAATAAAATGTTGTCTCTAATATTTGTATAAATGAAACCACGCCTTTTGTTCTCTTCTAATTTTAAAACTATTATATTCGGTAACTATGATACGAAATAATAGTCGGTACGGGCTACGTGTCTATTGTGTTTCGAGTTGATATCACCGTCTATCGAGCATGTTCTCATCCTATGTTTGTTGCTATGAGTCCTGAATTAGACACATATCACTGCCCTACTCTCGCTGCATATCATGATACACATGGTGCAATGCTTCGCTGATTTCACTTCTGTATAAGTATATGAGCTTATTGTAATGCTGAACATTATTGGTCACTACATCTATGCATCCACCTAAGTTTATTGTGAAGTTGTAATAGGTGATATGCTCGAAAATACCTAAGACCACTGCACTACATGAAACTTGGACTTCTTGATATCATTGTTGTATAGAGTGATAAAATGATATGATTAGAAGTCGTTTTGAGTTGTAAAATAACTCTCAACAGACTTAATTGATTTACGTGAAATTTCATCCATATGTTGGAATTAGGTTTTGCAATCCCGCATTCCGCATTACCGCATTACAGCGGTTTCCCGCATGCCAAGAGACCTGCGGAATTCCCGCATGTGTGCTGTAAATCCCGCGCGGGAAATTTTTTGAACTTTTTTGCCTTTTTCAGGTACATACAGAAAATTCAATCTAATATTTTTGTCCACAATCCTGCGATTTTTCTTAATATTATAATAAGTAACTTTTATTTTCATGATTTGTGATTTTTTGTTTGGTTTTTTTAACACGAAGTTATATTTTAATTCTGATTTGTTAGATGTTCATTTATACGTATAACTTTAAAATTTCAAAGTTCGTTAGTCGTTACGTATTTATAGTTGACTAAATAAATATTACCAATGAATAATTGTCGGTTGATCGATCTCTTTGACTTCTAGTGTCAGCATTTTTTTTTATTTCTTTAGAAGTTTATAAATTTACTAATCAGCAAGAAGTACGTTAGGTAAATAGAGACAATAATATCTATGGATAAGTAACAAAAGTCATATCATATGTTATTGATATGCTAATTTCTGTTAATTCTTAGATAATAGTTAATAAACATAGTTTTTAATGTGCATAGGTATATAATGCTTACCTGTTTGATTTCTACATACCAAGAATTTTCCACAATAATAGCATTATTTTCATATATAAATATATTTTTAAATCTCTCGCGGGAATTACAGCGGGATCCCGCTGTAAAGGCAAATTTACCGCAAATTTACAGCTGGAAAAAAAAAGACTGCGGGATTGCAAACCCTAGTTGGAATCCTTTAGTACACAAAGCCTGTTTGAAATGGGCCAATTTGAGGGGTATATTTTGGGGTTGAAAATTGTTTGGGGAATCGATTCAAAATTGAAATTTAGCCCTTTATTATCTATTAAAAGGCATCCCTGAAATTTTAGTAACATCGGATAGACAGGACCAGAGTTACAAATATTATGAAAACACTAGTTTGCGCATACAAAATTGCTTACTGAAAGGTGATTTTAATTTAGCGCAGATGTTAAATTGGTAACAATATTTCAACCGAGAAAAAGTATTATTTTAAGGGATGTATAAATGGGTTAAATTTTTATTTTGTCTAAAAACAAAGCCACAATCGGCAAATACACTATATTGTCGGCAGGATTTTGGCAGTGCGACCGGAGTTGAGCTTAGTAATTTAAAGTTGAAAATACTCTTCTAAAGCTTATCAATTATTTATTTGATAGTCGACTATGTAACTGTTTATAGTTTTTAAGTTATTTTCATATGTTTTAATGTGCGTTTAAATGTAATTTTTTAATTTGTCACATCACATATAATAACAGTAGTAACTCTTTCAGAAAAAAAAATGAAAACTGTAATATAGACAATATTCATAATTTCGTATGGATAAGGTTATATTAAATTGGAAGGAGCTAGGGCGTAGTTTAGAATTGGAAGAGGACATAACTGTGTCTATATAATTAATATTTAACGTATTGAAATTAAAGTCTATTTTATTCATTCTCCTCAAAATCTACACAAAATTCATAAACTGGGCGTCCAGTCTATTATAAACGTAATTCCGCAGCACAATAAAGGTTATATTTGCAAACAATATGGTATTTGATGTACCTAACATGTAGACATTGTACAATAACAGCTTACAAACACATTTTACCATAACAATACGTAGATTAAATTAAATCTAGCGCATAACAAAAAGCGTTCTAAAGTGAAAAAAACAACTCTCACTCACTCGCTCCCTTATATCTCTCATTCTGATTATTGTATGCAGTACAAGCGGAAGGTTAAAGCCCATAGCTCACTCTGATTTAACTCTTGTTGGTGCAATCTGCATCACTAACAGGTCACAGAGAAATTTAACTGAATAGGGTGCTTTTCCAATATTAAATTATAACTCAATAATATGATGGAAATCGATTTTTCAAAATATTGTAATCAAAATAAAACAGATTTAATAATCTTTATAATAAAAAACTTTGACAAATTTAACCGTTTAATATCAATTAAAAAGTGCTTCTACAATTTTAATAAAATCGGCTTGACAAGGTCGAACTTATTTGTATGAAAATTATTTGCGGATAGACAATTATAGTACTTACTGAAGGTTGTACATAATTTTGAACAGATGGTGAATTAATAAGACAGAGACGAAATTAAAATAATATATTATTTTAAAGGGTGTATTAAGAGTTTAAATTTTGCATTTTGTCCAAAAACAAACATAAATTCACTTAATAGTCACACTGTCTATATTAGCAAATACGCTATATTGTCAGCAGAGTTTTTTTTTTTTTTTTTTGGTATTAAGAGTCGACTATAAATTATCCTTCTGTTAAAATCCCTTTTGATTTGAAACACCCGGTAGATAAATGTATTTTATTATAAATATAATCCTGCAGTAGAAGTGTTCGTAGTTATAAGGGTACCAAGTCCACAACAACTTTGCCCCCTGCTTAATCAATTTGGATTCATATTGTATTAATGATATTAAGCGTTAGGTAAGAGGGTGTCTTATTGAAGTGCAGGGGTTTTCCACATTACATAATCATTCATACAGAGACTTTCAAACAAATCCCGAATTGCATTATATTTTGTTTGCTGAGAATAAATTCAAAAAGAGAACCTATCAAATAAATTATCAGATGCTCGTATTTTCATTTTTAACACGCTTATATCAGCTTTACTAACATATATGCATGCAAAAAAAATTGCAACTCAATTTTCACTCTCTCCAAATCTCCAATTGAAGTGAAACTTTGCATGACGTTTTGATGACAATACAATATTCGGATATTTTGGCTATAATAATATCTATATAACAAGTTAAGAATGTATGTAAAAATACAAGTGGTGGAAGTGACGGTGTTGATGGTGGAATAACGTGTCTCCAACCGTTTTCATGCCTGTATATTTATCGCTAAACGACCCATTTGGCACTAGTGTGTAAAGTAAAACAAAAAAAATTCAATCTAACTCAACAATATTTTCTATAAATGACCTGTCTATTACCATTGTAAGTAGGTATATATGACCGTCCATCGGAGGCGTAATTTTATAGGAGGTATGTGCAAAAAATGTACATTATTTACGTTCTAAAGACGTAAACTACTATTATATATAACTAGTAAAAAAATAAAAATGCAAACGTGTAGTGTAAGCGACAAAGTTGAGGGGAGAAAAACATGTCCCCAGTCGTCTAAAATTTAAATATAGATAATATATAATGACTAGAAATTTGGAAATGAAAAAATATATTTATATTTTTTTAAGTAGAAAATGCATGCCTCTTTTCAGTAACGTTTAAAAGCGTGGGGCACTCACCCTACCTAGTTATAAACTTATTTCATCGAGTACTCCATTACGTAAATAGCTTGGGTCGAATTTGTAATAAAATAAAAATTAATGACGGTTCATTAAGTTGTCCAGTTTAACAAAATAACAAATTTAAATATTTACAAAAAATGTTGCAAAGTTGTTTGCTAATAATTCAATTTTAATTATCATGAGTAAAACTGTTGTTGGAATGAATTTTCTGATTTGTCGGAAATTATTGTGGAAAAGTACGGAAAACTTTCATCACGATAACATATTTTACAACGGGAAATAGCAACGAAAGAGTTCCCAATTTTATTTGAAATAATTTAAAATTAATTTTCAAGCTGTACTAATAATACGCCAGAAATAAATCAAATACAATAAATAAATAAAAGCGACAAACGACAAACATTTTCTATATTGTCCTGTTCAAATACAATTACACATATAAACACCAACACAACATGAAGTACATTTGTGTGTGCTCTCGGAATATTACAACCCCTTCTGTATAATGTATGTAATAATATGTATGTATGTTATTCATTATTATATTACATACACAATATAAGTAATAAGAACTTTTTGTGGCGATCAAAGCTTATACGCGTTAAACATTATCTTTCAACGACATCTAGATTGCTGCGGATAGTTTTTTATTATATCGAAATCAACGGTGCTGAATTTGCACCAGTTTGTGAGGACGAAAAATATTGAAAATCCTGAAGTTCTAGAGGAGTTCGACACGTAAAAAAATAATTCTCAGAATCAGTTCGCCTCCCCAGGTGCCTCACGGCAAGCTCATTAATATTTTTTTATGCTCGTTGTTTTTGGTTCATTATTTCAGATAAGCAATGATTGTTGTGATAATTTGATAAAAAATCAGATTTTTACTGACAATAATAAAGCCACAAATCCGTTCGCTACAAATATCTAAAATACCTAATAATTAACATATTTTTTTCTGATTAGAACGTTGTCTACAATCAGTTATTTAAGTAATGAGAAAAAACCCACTTGACTGTAGGCATCATAGGTATCTCTAAAAAAAAAATGAGGTTGATAAAAAAAAATATAAATTACAGTTTTGTAGTGATCCAAGAAAATACTTTTTTAGTTAATAACTATATTTTCATACTTGTGATAAAATTGATTTCCATTGAAATTATTTTTTTCCTCTCAATTAATTTTCTATAAATATGTTTTTACATCCCTTAACCCTTTCAGGACCATAAGATTTGAGGAGCGAAAGTAACCATTTTTTTACAATTTAGGATGATCCAATTTCCAGTGATCATAATCAAAGAATGACGGTTCAGATGCAGTGTTCCCATATATAAAAAATGAAAAGATACGTTCAGGAAATAATAAATGGAAAATGACACCCACTAGTTTCTTAGTTATTCACTTCTTTTACATTTTTTGTTTGGGACAAATGTGTCCCCGTAATCGTTAAAGAGTTAAAATAGCCCAATTAGACCCCTTTTTAAACAGGTTTCGTGCGGTGATGGATTCCAGCACATTATATATTATAGTTGCTTAGAATGATATGAAACGTCGAGAAATATTGGTCCAGCCCCTAGGTCCCGACGCCAATAATGTATGTGCCATATGGTAAACATACTAATAACGGCAATGAGAGCGGACAATGGCCGGAGTTCGATAGTGTTCGTCTTCGGCAAGTCAAGAACCGTTGGGAAAGTTTCGTATAGCGATCAGAAAAGCGTAATATCAGCGCCTCTATTTAAAGCACACATCAGGATCAGTGACGTCTGGTCATACGTTGTACCTACACGTATTGTGTACAATCTACTTTACAATATGCACGCTTGATTTGTCAACAAATAACATTAAATCTAGCGCAGTACAATATACAATAATATGTACACTACTATGAATGTGTTATTATGTAGTCGGCGGTTAAGGTTCAATATCGCACTAAATGTGTGTTGTTATAATATAATATGGTTGAACCATTAACACAACACCAGATGGTTCTGTGTATACATACATCGAACCCACCTATAAAATAGCTCGTGTGCTTTAATGTCTTATTGTACAGTAGAGCTTCCCTTTGTGCTCATTCATCAACTGGCTATTACCATGACCACCGACTTAAATTTTCATCAATACTGTACCTATATGCCGCAGTCAATAAACTCCATCTAAAGAACTCAAAGGGCTTCTCAGTACAAAATATGTGCGGCACACTTAATATGCAACCTTTCTCTTTCTGTTTATTGTGTCATAGGTACTTGAAAAGTGTACAGTGATCTTCACCCAATTAAGAATTTTGAAAATCCATCTTTGGGTGATGTAATACGAAATTTCTAGGGAGATGCCTTTTTTTGCCATTTGAAGCACAAAATTTTGGCAATGAGTCAAATAACAAACATTTAAAACAATGTACGAGAATAGCATATTGCCGTGTTGTCATTTTCTACATGTCAATGTTTCATCTTTTAAATAGATAGATAGTCTATTTAATGATGGTCCTTAATAGCCTTAACTACACGAAGAATCAATCTAATATTAAGTTCAGTTAAAAATATATCAAATTGAACATTCTGTTGTGAAAAGACAAATAATAATCTCTCTTATCAATACAAAAAAATACTATCTACTGATATAAAAAATATAAGAGTTACATTTTTTACATGTTTTTCTGACACCTAGAGGGGAAAAACTGTTTCAGAAATGTTGCGTGTCTATTTGTCCATTCAGACAGATTGCTTTCGGAAACTTTCTATGTCTACTTGCACAGACATAGAAAGTTTCCGAAAGCATTCTGTGCAAAGCTTCATCCAAATTCGAGAGCCAGTTGGTCGATCTGAATATAGTAGCCAAATTTAAAATATATATTACGTTTTATCTGGTTACTTAGAGACTACTTTAAAGAGTGTCTGCTAAATAACTCATTAATACGTGTTAATACGTGTTATATTTTTTTTTTTTAATAAATCATTAAAAAATCATAAATCATAAATATCATCGCTACGATCAGGTGGAAAAGGTTTCTGTGAAAATTGGCATTAACACGAATGAAATCACAAATAAAGACTAGTAATCATAATAAAGTTATACATAAAACAATTTTACTTTAATAAATAAATAGTTGCAGCTCATAAAAATGCATTTTGCTCTTGTAAAGAAAAAATCAAAATAAAAAAGTTTTTATCAAAACTAGGTACTCAAGTATACAGTTCTAATCCATTGAATGACTGTTATGTAAATATTCTGTTTGATAGGCAAATCGATTGTAATATTATTGACGCTCAACAGGTAAGGGCTGAAACCGATTAATAATTAATCGACTCCGAAAGTCGTCATATGGTTCTAAAATTGTTTTAATACTTGTTTGCACTAAGTTTGGCTCATTGTGTACCGATTATTGATTATAGACAACGATCAATACACACGAGGCTGCAATAGCAGAGGTTTTACTGTACTTTATATAATATAATTGAATGTTTATCCAGAAATATAATAAAAGTTAAGCGTTCTTGGTCTGATTAGATTTGTGTTGATTTTATTGTGTGGATTTGTTTGAACGCCTGCTATTAAATTATTGTTATTAATTATTTTACGTTTTATGTATATAGGTATTTACTTATTCCAGCCAGATGAATTTAATGTTGGTCACAATTTTCTTTATAAACAGCAAACAGAGCGAAGTATCATAACATTAGCATATTTAACTTTTTCTTCAAATAGGAATTTAAATTATTCTTCAGTTTTTGCATTAATTTTACGTTATTAGTGTATTTGCCATATGGCAACATACACTATTGGCGTCGGTCGGATGGCGGGACCTAGGGGTCGGACAAAAATTTCTCGACGTTTCATAACCTCCTAAACACTTTGCCACCATTTTTAAAAATGTTTATATATATATGTATATATATATATATATTTATATATATATTTATATATATATATATATATATATATATATATATATATATATATATATATATATATATATATATATATATATGTGTGCGGGCAATAACTTTCGAAAGAGTTAATTGATTGGAACTAAATTTGGCCCACGGGTTGAAATCCATCACTGCAAGAAGCCATTTTAAGGGTAGTTTTTAGGGGTTGAAAAATGTTTTTCGGCCCCAAAATAGCGAAAAATTCTCCGAATCGTTTCAAAATTGAAATTTAACCCTCTGATAGTAATTAAAAAGTGTCCCTAAAATTTAAAAAAAATCGGCCCGACAGGACCTGATTTACAAATTTTATGAAAACGTTAGTTTACAAATAGTGAATTATTTACTGAAAGGTGCATATAATTTGGTATAGAGGTTCGACTGATAATAATATTTCAATTAAGAAAAAAAAACGTTATTTTAAGGGGTGTATTAAGGAGTCAGATTTTTTATTTTGTCCAAAAACCAACTTAAGTTCGCATAATAAAGCCACACTGCCTGTGTTAGCAAATACACTATATTGTCGGCAGGGTTTTGGCACTGCGACCCGGGTTTTTATTAAAATTTAAAAACTAAACGAGCTCATCAAAATATTAATACGTATAATTAGTGCTAGTAACTTTTATTTCGGGATGTGCCGAAAAATTGTTTGTCAAAGGCTACGTAATAGTAGTAGTAATAATTCGCACGTAACGATTTAAAGGAACTGGCAGTTTAATAGCAAGTCGTTTTTTGCACTTGTTAAGGTCAGCCGATATTTAGCTGTTAGGTTATGACTTTAGTGTTAAATTTATAACTGCAATATAAAAGTATGACAATAAAGGTTTATAATATATTTGTCTGTTTTTATTATTATTGTCATGTAGGCGAACTGAATAACGTCCTTTCTTACGTAGAAAATGGCGCGTTGACTTGACTTTTCAATTCTCGCTATATTCTATTGTTTCACATTTCTTTTAATTTCTTGTAGACAAGACTATTCGATATTTCGAAACTTGTCCATAGACGGCTCGTTGAAACAAAATGTTGAATTGCAATATACAACTTAAAATATTCAGAACGGAAAGAAGCTTTAGCTAGCTGGTAGGGTTTTTTAAAGTATTCATAACTGTGAGGTTAATGTTTGCAGTTAATATTAAAGACAGTACTTATTTTCCTCTCCCAACTTATGTACCTACATAGTTTGTGCAAACTCTGTATAAATATACATTATTGATGTGAATTCCATACTATTAAAGAGAAAATTAATCACATCTTGTTTAAATTTCATTCAAATATCAAAACTGCTAGTCCAATTAAACATCCGGGAAACAGTGATTCTAGTCATCGACCTGGAATGCAACTTTGTAAGTGGGCAAAGTTATATAAAATAGCATAAACACCGCCCAGCAAACAGTGATATTATTAGTGTATTTGCCATATGGCAACATACACTATTGGCGTCGGTCGGATGGCGGGACCTAGGGGTCGGACCAAAATTTCTCGACGTTTCATAACCTCCTAAACACTTTGGCACCATTTTTAAAAATGTTTATATATATATGTATATATATATATATATATATATATATATATATATATATATATATGTGTGTGTGCGGGCTATAACTTTCGAAGGAGTTAATTCATTTTAACGAAATTTGGCACACATGTTGGAATCCATCACCGCACGAAGCCTATTTAAAATGGGCCTAATCGGATCAATTTAAGGGTGGCTTTTAGGGGTAGAAAAAAGTTTTTGGGCCCCAAAATACCGAATAAAATCTCAGAATCATTTCAAAATTGAAATTTAACCCTTTAATAGCAATTAAAAAGTGCCCCCAAAATTTTAATAAAATCGGCCCTACAGGACCGGATTTAAAAATTTTACGAATGACTAGTTTGCAGATAGTGAATTATTTACTGAAAGTTGTATATAATTTGATATAAAGGTTCGATTGATAATAATATTGCAATTAAGAAAAAAAAAAGTTATTTTAAGGGGTGTATTAAGGAGTCAAATTTTTGAGCTTGCCCAAAAATCAACTTAAGTTCGCATAATAAAGCCACACTGCCTATATTAGAAAATACACTATATTGTCGGCAGGGTTTTGGCACTGCGACCCGGGTTTTTTTGTTTACGTTGCATCTGACAAAAGTGGAAAACTACATCTAAATGTTATAAATTAGCATTTACATATCTAGTGTTACACCGTCAGCGTTAAATATTTAATGCAAACGTCCCCTGTAAAATTTTTCAAGCGTACACCAGTGTGCGATTCGTGAAATACGTGTGCAGTAATAAAACATTATACGACCGTGCAATATATCATTTAACAAATATGAAGCGCTGTTGACGTCGGCTCTGTACAAATTAGATATCAACCCAAGTCCAGTTGTATTGGGCCTCACTTTTTCTTCTCAATACTCTGTTCTAACCGCACCAAAAGTCGATTGCACGCCATAAAACTGTTTTTGGTCCTTAATTGCCCCAACAATACAGTTACGTAGATACTAAAGATATGGATATACATATTTATCATACATTGAACAGATATATGTTGCGGAAAATGTGGATAAATCGGTTACTCTACAATCACCACGTAAGCAAGGCCGTCTTTAACCTATTGGAAACCCATGACTTTTACAGAGGACTATTTTATTAAAATATTAAAATATATCGATATATTTGTCGCTAGTATCAGTTATCGGATGCTGATCTGACAGGATGTAGGGGGCCCCATCGATCACGGGGCCCCGGGCAGTTGCAGAGTGCCCAAGAGGCCTATACGTAAGCAAGAAAATACATGGTGCACATCTATATTAATTGTATAGCATACAATTTTAGGTAACGTATCTACTGATCATTTCTGTAAAAGTAAATTTGTATCATTTGAGTGAATTTAATACCCCGTATCTCTGTATACAGTTACTGGTCAGTTTGTTTAAATTAAAAAATATATACATTTTTAACTTTTCAGCACATGGTGAATTTCTTGTAATGGGTTCGAAAATAAAAATGTTTTTATATTTTTATATTTCAATTGTAAGAAATAAAATGATGAAACCAATAAATAAGCAAGAATTCAACTATCAAATAAAGTGTATTTAAATCAACTACACTATCGATGTGAACTCCATCCTGTCTCAACACAGAATGTCCCGATATCTGCTTCCAATCTTTACAATATCAGTATACGCAGTTTACAGAGTGTAAGGCACTACGCAATTCATATAACAATACTGAATAAGATTCAATTATGTATTTTTTTTTGTCAATAAAAAATAAAAAAAAAAAGATTCGTTTAAACACTATAGGTCAAACATTAGTTTACACAAGGTCACAACAATATTTTGATACTCTTACGTGGTTATTTCTTTCTAAAACGAAATTAATTAATACGACTGGCGCGGCGACGTTATTAATACATGTATACATGTTTTTTTATATAAAGTTTATTTTTATTATTATCGGTCTACGCGTATTAATGTAAATATGATCTAAAGACAATTTATTAAATACGATCTAATCATATTTTTTTATGTTTTGTTTTCAATCACCGATTAGTATGAATAATGTGTACAACACATATTATGTGGTACAAAAATAAGAATCTTTAGTCAGTAGTTTATATAATTAATACACCAAATAAAAGCAACATGACAAAATTTATACCAAACATTATTACTTAAGCATAAATCGGGATAAAAAGTATAAACTAGCAAGGTATTTAAGAAAATTATTATAAAATAATAATAATCATACAACTCTAACGTTTATTATTTATATTTGCCAGTTGTACGTATAGAATTACAGACAACGAATAATATAATAGTTTTATGCAATTACTGTATTTACTTATTTTTACCGTAACATATATGCATCAACAAGGAGTGTATTTAGTTTAAAAATAGACACTACATACACGACAGCAATATATTAAACTCGTTTTAAAAAATGCGTGAATGAACTAATTTTGCCAATCGACATATAAGTTCTACATACATGATTCGGTCGATTTTGAACTACAGTGTAAACTCTATATAACGATGCTGAAGGGACTGCGCCTTTTCTGGCGTTATAGAAAGTTGTCGTTATATGAAGAGAAAGAAAAATCAATATTGTTTTTCTATTATAGTATTACCTATTAATAATAGCGCATAAAATTTACCAACAAACATTACTATTAACACAAATAACAATGCTTATTGCGTAAAATCTGTTATCTTTGTCTGATGTCTTTTGGTATGTCAGTATTTTAATTGTATTTTCTTATGTATTTTGCCGAAATTACTTGCTTTATAATGACATAATATGGCCGTTATTTAAAGTGAGTGTGATGCTACATAGAGTGTGACAACAAGGCAAACCAACCAAAGTTGAATAATTTCGACGTTTTAGGGAGTTTGACGTTAAATCGAGTGACGTTACATGGAGATTACACTGTATTATATTTGACATTTTTAAAGTGTATTGCGCGTTCATTTAGTTTTCATTCTTTTACGTTAAAATCGACATAATATACATCTATACTGTTTGAGAAAAAACACTCGTGAATGAAAATAAGTCACTTGAGAAAAATTGATTACCTAATTAATAATAAACAACTTCCACAGACTCTCAGCAACATATATTGCATATCAACGTTGTTTTGAAAATGGACAATACAACTTGTATTTTTTAGATGCAGCGTAAAAGCGATACGATTGAAATCTGACGGCAATACAAATTTAGTTCAAAACAATTTAAAGGTATCACCATAAATTCATTTATTTTTGTATTTTCTAAAAGTAACTATGTATATTCTTTCTTGCCATGCGAGATAGAACTGAGGCAATTAGAAGTGACAAGCTCAGAGTCCACGTGAACTGTTTATGAGAGCCTACCAGTTTAAATAATAAAGTTACGTCCTGAAACGAATAGTTTGTAATACGGCCCTGCAGATAACTGATATACACACGTCCTTGGCTTTATACAGAGAGCTTTTTTTTAAGCAGACAAAGTTGTCTCCAGTGTCATTAAGAGGGTACAATGCGAACTAGCCTGGCTTTCTAAGTCAGGTTGTAAAATCAAAACAATAGCAATGTTTCCTAACAAACATTATTGTGTCCAGTATACAGTCTGACCAACCATAAAGAGAAAGTTTTGTTTTGCACACACACACCCAAACACATATATCAACTGGGGAGTTGTGGCTACACTGCAGTCAACAGTGGTACCATCATCTGCATACATATATTATGGTGTAACCATGACATGTTCAAAGGCATTGTCCCGAATTTAAATATTCCTAGTTAAGTTTGTTACTGAAAGTATTTGGTTTGAGTTGGATATCTGAAAGCTCGCCGTACGTATTGTTTACATAATTGGAAACTGTATTTTGCCCAGCTTAAAGCACAAATAATACACTTAAATTAATATCCACACATGGTGCAATGAACAAATTATTTTACACTGATTCTTATGAAATCGATCATCGCGCTTCCTGTTAGTATGTTTTTTACATCTATGATAATAATTTTTTACCATATTATGGTGCCCCTAGCGCTCTAAAATGGATTTCAGAAAGCCTCCTCAATTCTGTGAATGCCTTTAATCCGTGTGCCTGATGCTTTTTGTGCCGACAAATCTATAGTCCCGGCGTTTCTAATAATTTTCATGCAACTCTAAGTTGGGAATAGAACAGTTCCTTGTAATGAATGTCGTGTAATGTATATTATGTTACGTTACATAGGTATAATGGTATGTCCACTGGACGTAATTAGTTATTGTTGTTCGCGTGGGTGTCGGGAGAACGAATTCTATCCTAGATTAACGTGGGCGTATCATCTGGATAAATCGGGAAAATAGGTTTGTAACGGTGCGATTATTATCCTTAAATATACTGTAAAGATCTCAAGTATAATGACTTTTTGTGTGGGTATTAGGAAAACATTTCAAAATATTTCGGTCAAGCTAAGCCCGTTTTAAATTTTAAAATACATCCTATCACTTTAATGGAGAACGTATGGTCATAAAATTTGATCTTACAATTTTCTTAAATTATTGTATTCACACACATTTCTTCATAAGAAATGCATTACAAAATTTTAAATCGACCCTGCTCAAAAAATATTTGCCTATTTTCTGTCGTTCCAAATAACAAAGTTACCCATATAATGGCGCTCTGAATAATATGCATTGGGAATTACCGAGCTATGATGTCTTTTTCCACAGTAAACGTTTTCTTGCAACGTTCTTACCATTGCGAAAATATAATTTCTTCATTTCTACTAGAAGTCATATGAATAAGGATTTATCTCGTCGAAAATTTTTTAGATTCGAAAAACATCCTCGAGAAAGTAACGGAACGAAATCTTGGAATTTGACTTGAGAATGACTCCTTCTCGTCGAGATGAAACGGAAAAACTAATAGAGCCAGCCTAAAAAGCACAATAATAAACATTATGATAAAAAGTTAAAGTAGCATCCCCGGATCCCAAAACCAGTTAGTAAGTTTGGCAAACAGTGACATGTTGTTTGCACTATACACTACAGAAATTAAACTGCCTCACGCAAAAATCTGCATTTATTAGTTGACAGTTACAGAATAATTATAATCTCTATTATGTAATTTGTGGTTACACCATTATCGTTAAGGCTATAAACAGCTCGAACTCCCATCTGAACTTACAGTTCAAAAAGTAAAATTAGCATCCCCCAAAAAAAAACTCATTGGTCTGCGTCTCTGTTCAACGGTTAACTGTTTTGTTACATACAAATACAACTTGACCGAGAACGTGAGGGAAAACTGTATGTGATTTTGTTTAGCTATTGTTCAGTTCAACACAGAACAATTCCATCAACAAGAGTTCACAATTATTGCAAACAAAACCATAACTAATTATTGCGTTACAACAAACACACATAATATAATGCGTACATTTGTATGCTTAAAGGTGTAGTGAAAATTAAATTGTTTTATTTATACAATAATGCCGACAGTGCATTTTTACATAAAACCAGTTTAGTTTTCAACGCCTTCTCACAAATAGTTCTTTTGTTTTATTTGCAACGGTAAATAATTGTAGATTTTCATAAAAAATATTAGCTCTATTTCATTATTAAATTATTAAAAAAAGCCCGGGTCGCAGTACCAAAACCCTGCCGACAATATAGTGTATTTGCTAATACAGGTATTGTGGCTTCATTACATGAACTAAAGTTTGTTTTTGAACAAAATAAAAAAAATTGAACCCCTTAATACACCCCTTACAATAATAATTTTATTAGTTGAAATATTGTTATCAATCCAACATCTGCACCAAATTAAATACAACCTTCAGTAAGTTAATTCGTATACGCAAACTAGTGTTTTCATAAAATTTGTAAGTCCGGTCCTGTCGGGCCGATTTGCTTATAATTTTAGGAGCATTTTTTAATTGCTACTAAAGGGTTAAATTTTAATTTTGAAACGATTCTGAGAATTTTTTCGGTATTTTTGGGCCCAAAAACTTTTTTCAACCCCTAAAAACCACCCTTAAAATGACCCGATTGGGCCTATTTTAAATAGGCTTCGTGCGGTGATGGATTCCAACATGTATGCCAAATTTCGTTAAAATGAATGAACTCCTTCGAAAGTTATTGTCCGCACATATAAATATATATATATATATATATATATATATATATATATATATAAACATTTTTAAAAATGGTGCCAAAGTGTTTAGGAGTTTATGAAACGGCGAGAAATTTTGCTCCGACACCTAGATTCCGCCATGCGATCAACGTCAATAGTGTATGTTGCCATATGGCAAATACACTAATAATCACCTGTATTATTTTTATGCAGAGCTCTGTTTTAAATCTCTGATATTATTATTAGCTATGGTAGGGAAGTACTTATCAATAAGACTTGCAATATTTTATTTATGGTAGTTATAGACGCTCAACAACTTAGGTCATTAGCATCTTAATTGCATGAAATAACATAATCACTTAAAACTAAAACGACATCGCAAAACATCAATGAGGAGGGACAGGATTCGAACCCACGACAGTGCGGTCAAGAAGTCAGCACGCTAACCATTGTACCACACTTTCCTCAAGACTTGCAATAAATGTATAACAAGGCAGGCGATTATTTTGCAGAGTATTTTAATACAAACCGTGGAAAATTCACAACGAGCCTTGACTCTCCGTAAACAAACAAGATTTACTCTTTTTAGTACTGCACGTTCATTGTGTCAGTAAATTCCGTTGAACTGTGGCCACAAATATTCCAACAATTGTACTGACAGTTTTACTAAGGGATGACATTCGTTTATGATCTGGACTCGTAAAAAATTATTTATTGTCCATATACAATATTTATATTATTTTACGTTTCTTTGTTATTTGTATTGCAGTCAACTTTACACAAACACGCTTTTATTTTTGGTTTATTATTTAACTAATTTGACCTTGGTATTTGTGCGGTACAACTATAATTTTGTCACCATGACATCGCAAATATTTGGTCAATACTCAATTTTTAACTGCATTTGCTTGACTCTGTAATTACACATATTTGACAAAATCGTGATTTGGATGGAATAGCAACCAAAACGTCATAAATGATATATATTTTTTTAAGGTATACGGGAAACCTTATCCTTATTCGATGATCACGCGTTTTCGACACAAAAAGTAACATGTTAGTTTAGGCAGTTCAGATTTTACAGAAGTACTATTATAATTTTTTTGACAATGAACTCCCAAAAACGTTAGAAATAAGCTACTCAAAAGTTCTCACCGATATCGTTGCTGGAACATCCCTTTTTGGACTAACCATAGCCCTGAGGGGGGGGGGGTGTTTTAATTTTTCCTCGTTTATTTTCTAAACTGTTACTTGAACGAAAAAATATCATATCGAGATTGGGTAAAAAGCATCTTTTAGGGCACTAAGTTTCCGAACAAATTTCTTTTATTCAGTATGAAAGGTGTCCGTCAGACGTGTCGAAAAGCTCGTATAAAATTCTATGATGATTTCAATTTTGATTGCCTATAACTTTTCAATTTTTAAAGATATCAATATAGGACAAAAAGCACGTTTTTTCTAGTCTTGGGCGATTATGAATGATATAATCGAAATATTTCGATTATGGCCAAATAATCGATCATTCGATTATGTTAACCGAGATATCATTCGTTTGAAACGATTATTGTTAGCGAGATATCATTCGCTTCAATCGATTGTGAGATATGAAATGTATGTGAATTAATCCCGACATATATCATATTATATCATTCGGTTTCTGCATTTGCGTGCACTGAAGAGTGGGGGTACTTTCGTTTGTACTGTTTTGGCATTCCAGTCTCCCAGACTCCAGTAGACCAGTCATTGACTGCATTACTTAAAGTTAGAGCGGCGGCGTATCTTTTGAGATTACGTGTATACGGTACATACATTTCTCATAGTGACCGGTTATTAACTTATTACTTATTATTCACTGTCACTATATTACTACAAAAGCCATTGCAATCATAAAACAATATTTGTCAATGCCCGATATATCTCGCTCTTCCAATCCCCTTATTTTTTGATCAGAAAACAAAAATTTGTTTCCTGAATTATACGAGCTTCATAAAAAATCTCTCTGTGCGCCAGCTACCTCCGTGCCTTCCGAAAGGATATTTTCAAAAACTGGTGTCATTACTAATCCAAGGAGGAACAGACTCTCACCCAAAAATTTAGATTATATTGTTTTTTTAAATACAAATCTATGAGTTATAATTAATTTATAATAATAAAGAATTCGTTTTATTTTTGTATTGAATCATACCAGCGATTCCATTATTAATGTGTTTTGTATTAACTATTAATCCCGACACAGTACTATGTCGATTGTCGATTATGAATTATCATACATCATTCGATTATGGCAACCGAGATATCATCATATCATTCGATTATGCTTAGCGAGATATCATTCACATGATTCGATTATGCTTAGCGAGATATCATTCGCTTGATTCGATTATGCTTAGCGAGATATCATGAACCGATTATGGTTAGCGAGATATGAAATGTATGTATGTCGATTGTCGATTATGAATGATATATCATTCGGTTCTGCATCTGCACACATTGGGAAGTCTGTTGCACTGGAGGTGGGGGTGCTTTCGTTTGTTTAAACCAGGGGCTCCCAAAGTTTTTCGTAGGCGGGCCAATTTGATATTCCCGATTTTTTTGGCGGGCCAAAAAAAAAAGAACGTAATAAAATCAAAACCAATGCGTAATAACTAGACTAGACATACTACAATAATTTTTTAAATATAAAGTAAACAATATTTTATTCATACAAACGCGTATGGTTAAAGTTCTGTAAGAATTTTTTAAAAATATTAAAATATTTTATTGTATCTTATTTGTAATATGTATTATTTATTTTACTATTTACTTATTTATTTTTTAATAAAAATATAATATATCTTATCGATATCGCGGGCCGAATTCACAGGTTTTGCGGGCCGCATTCATAATCGATAATTCAAATCATTCATAATCGATAATTCGAATGATCATTCGATTATAAAAACCGATTATTTCGATTCATTCGATTATTGAAATGTATCGATTATGCCCAACACTAGTTTTTTCTAAACCCACTTGCTAATTTTTTTGGTATCTAATTATTTATTTGTTTTATTTAAGTGTAAGTAAATTCGGAACCGCTGGGCCCACCCAATTCCACAAGTCGGGCTTAATTTGAAACTAAAGTAATAATGACGATTTAATATTTCAAACGATATATATTGAATTTAATACATAATACAGAATAAAAAAAAATACACGCAAAGTTCGTGATAGTTTCAAGAAGTTGGGCGAAGTGAAGCCTCGCTAAACTTATGAAACAGGAAACTAAACACAAAAAAATACACTACCCCTGATTATAAGGAACCCTGACAATAAAATCGCCTGTTCTTTATAATGCAGGTTTTTAAATTTAATTAATAAAATTAATTTTACCAATAAACACCATAAAAAAGAGAAAAATGAAATAACCGTTTAATAAGGTCAAATGAACGTTTTAAGAGTAATGTAATTTGTCCCAAATAGTTAGTGAAGCGACCGGTCTCTCGAAATTCAGTTCAAGAAGTGATGAATAATTTTAGATTTTATTTCTGACAAAAATGTTTAAAAATTGAAATTATATAAGGAATCAAGATAATTAGGTAATAATACTAAAATTGTATTTTTAAAGATGAAATGACCGGTTGTGAACAAATTACACTACTGTTTGAAAACAATTATTTAAATTATAAAAGGTAATGATATTTGAGGCTATGAAAACGCCTCATTTCTTTATGAACAAATGTATATGTATTTTCAATTAAAAATTCGATATGGAACACAATAAATACAGCTCTTGAAAAGGGCAATACGTGTTAGCAATTGGTTTCCAAAGTAATTAATAAGCACATGATTTGCTAAAAATTAACTGAAAAACACAAAAAAATTATTTTGCGTTATGCACCTTGTTGAAAAAATTCTGCTCTAGAATTTTTGAGAGTTCAATTATTAAAAAAAGTTTATACAGCATTATATCTATTTAGTTAAATATCGACGGACCATGAAGTAATTTTTTCCGAAAAGAGGACAGTAGACCAAATAAGCTTGGGAGTCTGTTCCATAATAAAATATATTACCTACTGTATCGTTACATAATATATTTTTTTAAACTCGTTGAAGACTAAAGATTACCATGATTATATTATTTTCTTTCAATTTCGATTTGTTGAAGTCCGACTGTATTATATTATATTTCTAGGCATTTTAGTTAGTGTTATTATGTGATTGTATTATTATATTGTAGTGAATCAGAGTAACCGTAGCCCGTAGAGCAGTGGGTGTTCAGGAATCAGGACAGTAGCAATATCACGCTCGATAGGTGGTAAACGGTCATTGTTCACACCGAATGCCAAATACACTACGGCTTCTCAGAAGTCGTGCCGAAATATGCCTATTCTTATCGATAATTAATTTCAACTGTGTTTTCAATTACACTATCGTGACTTTTGTTTTTATTCAACTGTTGTTTTGATCACTGCGAAGCATAAACGATTGTAAATCATCACAGGTTACCGATAAAATTCCTTTAACTAAAATTATATTTCGGTAGGACCTCTGCGGTTTAGAAAACATTAGTTTCTTTGAGTAATTATCAGGAGATCGGAAACAACGAACCTCCATATTAAAAAAGTATTTTAGTTTTAATGACCTAAAATATAAAAAAACGACAACTATTTGAACACTTCTTAACCATAACACTCAACAAAAAATTTACTAAGAATTAAAGGAGACTAAATTGTTGTTTTAGTCGACTTAATATTCTTTATACCTAAAATATAGCTTTCTCTATGTGTAATTAAGCTGAAATAATAACGAACGAAACTAAATGACACTAAACATTCCTATCGCAGGTCAATTAAAGAGATCGTGGCCAGTTGTGAGCAATTCGTGATCAATTGACTCAAAATTACCAAAGTGGGAATTTTACTTAGCAAGCAATTAAATTATTAGATTCCAAATTTTATAAAACACCCTGACAGACAAAGCACTGACCAAACAGTAGAGCCTAAAGCGCTAAAATTTTGACAATGCATTGCTATACTGACATGGACATTCCCTAAGGGAGGATTTTTTGAAATTCCGTCTCTAAGGGGTGAAAAGGAGACACAAAAATCTTTATTTATGTACAGACCAAATCGCTAAACTTAAAGGGCTGAAATGTAGTCACTGCGTTCCTATATTGACATGAATAAGCGCTTAGAAAGGTTTTTTTGAAATTCCATTCCTAAGGAGGAAAAAAGGGAAACTACAGTTATTCTCTATTTACGCACAGACCAAGCCGCTGCAACTGAAGGGCAGAAATTTTGACAGTGTATTTCTATAATGACATGGATAGTTGAAGATTCAACTACTGTTGGCGCTGCCGAATTCGGCGCAGTATCGCGAGGCAAAACTGTAATCGGTGGAGCCGAATACTCTACGTTGCCAAGCGGTCCTTTGATGCAAGGTTAATACGTTGAAACCTTTAGTGAGCCGCGAGTAACAGCTAATACGTACATATGAAGAATCTGATATATAGATGTAAATACCTAAAAGGCGCTCGTTTTCAGTAAACTAATTTCATTGAACAAATCTCAGAAGAAAGGAACTGATCTAGTCTGAACAAATGTTGAATTAGATTTAGAAAGTTCCGGTGTGGTTCAGTTGGACATATAACAGATCTTTCTCTAGCCAATAATTATTATTACGAATGCATAACAGAGCAGTGCTATATGCAATGCGATGTAATATGTACCTGCATATTATATTTCAGCGCCAATTAGGTAAACCACAAATATAACACATGTGCCTATATAAAATAATACCCGTTTCAATGTTCCGTTTCTATTGCAGACCGCACCCACATGCACCCTATGACCACTTTGCATATACGCATATCATACGAGTGACGGAAAACATCTCAAACTAAGAAGCGGTGAACTCAAAAAATGTTGAAAAAGTAAAACAAAATATCTGAAAATTGAGTTCTACGAGTTAAATATACGTATCTACACTAGCGAACCCTGTAGACAAACCGGTCAAGTCGTTTAGGAGGGGAAGAATTACGAACACACGCATACCGAAATTTTCCATATAAACCTGCTTTGGTTCGAAAAATTCACTATCAGATTGACAATGAACATTTTTTTATCTAAAACTAACCATTTATCAGTTATTTCCACATAACAGGTTTTTGGCCGCTTTGCATTTTGCTGTAGACCTATGCACCCGCTGAAGTTTATGTCGTGTTTCATAGGAAGATAAAAAAAATGTAATCTATACAGAATAATTTGCCGAATGGGCTAATTACTGCATATAATAATATGGTAACTGTAAAACAGTACAATACCAACAAAAAAAAAAATCGAAATATAAAAATAACATACCGTTTGAATTTAAGTCACACTACGAGGCTAAAAAATGCTGTTGCAAGGGTGTCAGTTGATTACTCTAAATTTTGGAAATATTTTGAAGATTTAAAAAACTTTTCCGAAAAATATTTTTGTGCAATAAGTACGAATAAGGTCTAAGTGTGACATTGTAAACGTGTGTTTTTTGGCACAATTAATGCCAACCTTTTTCTGGTAAATCGTACATAAATTACAAAAGTAGTCCATCAGAGATCTAGATTTGTCTTTTATCTTCCTTATACAGAAAGATTTTTTGTAAAATGTTGACGAATACGTCAGCTATCAGCCGAAGCCCTATTTTTCAAAGCGTTCCGACAGCCTTAAATATTACATATTTAAAACTACTCACTGAAATCAATATTTTCTTTCTTTTTCCTTTGTATTCAAATTATTTACTATTTAATTTGATAACCGACAGTATTTAACTTTCACTCTCTCTTGTCATAATACAAATTGTTTTTTCAAAGATCGTTTATATTATATATTTTGTAATATTAAAAACTGATTTTCTGAAAATCAATTTTTAAACTTTAAATTCCTCTCGTCGAATTCTGATTCCATCGTACATGTGTAATTTGGACCCATTCATTCTAATGACACCTCGATTGTCGAAATCGGTCGATTTTATACGGAGATAGCCGTACAAAAAACGCCTGATAACGCTTTAACCAATAGATTTTTTAACAAACGGTACGAAAATAATCATTCATAAAATACATAAGAAAGGTATTATGAGGTATTAGTTTTGAAGATTTTAAAGAAAATAAAATTTAAATTGTGGCAACTCGGTAAAATGCGACGCTACAGCTTTTCAAATTTGACAACTCTCGTAAAATAAAATATTTACCGTCAGCGAATTAACACTAATTTTATTTGAAAAGAAGTCAGTGTTTTGTCTACAAGCGTTTGAATATGTATATGCATTTGCCGTTGCTAACACAAGTTAAATCAGCAGTGCAGAAATGTTAATAATTTACTTGTGGGTGCATTATGGACCCAAAGCTCTTTTATAACGTCAACACTTGGGTATTTTATTTAATAGGCATTTCTTTTTGAATTGTGAAATAGGAGAACATTATACATTAAAGCCTTGTACATAATATAGTTAAGCAGGTTACTTGCTCAAAGGTTTTGTAAAGTCCGCGTGCGATAAATCTTATAATTGGCATCAAAAAGAAAGGTGAGGTGTTGAAAAGTGCTGTTACTGCTCGCTGCAGACTTTAATTCGTTCTTTCATTTCTGCTTTACTACTTTATTTACATTTGACTTGATGGCCAGCGGTATCGAACATAGTTCATCGAGTTTTTTGGCAGCGAGAAAGGTGGTAATATAAACGATAAAGAATAAACGAATGCCACAGCGATTCCATGTACCATTTGTTTTTGTCCCCTGCTGTTCCGGGTGTTTCTTACTGTTGACGGCCGCTACTTTTTATTTGTAAAAACTACGTAGGTACTGAAAATAAATACTAACAAGTAATTAAAAACACTTGAAAATTCTACAAATAATTCTTTATTTCTCGACGATCGTTTCGGACAATAAGTCTATCCTCAGGAGTACAAAAAGTTATAAGTTTTTGTACTCCAGAGGATGGACTTATTTGTCCGAAACGATCGTCGAGAAATAAAGACTTATTTGTAGAATTTTCAAGTGTTTTTAATTACTTGTTATTATTAATCATGTTCTACCGCGTTTCGAGTGAAAAATCAGTGAAAATAAATACTTTGGATTATATAAAAGTTGTCGACAGATGTAGTCCAAAAGTGATTTCATAATATTTATTACTAGTCGTTATCCGCGTCACCGCACGCTTTAATCGAAATTTTATTTTATTTATTATGTCAAATGTAAATATTTTTGAAGTTGAATTGGTCCTGTCGCCCAATAGGGATATTGACTATTCTTGGGAAAGTGTTTTAAATCGTGCATAGTTATACCTAATATAGTCACAAATATTTACTATTTTTATTAAAAACGACTCAAACTTTAGAAATCATGTATTTTAAATTTCGCTCCAAAACGCCAATACTTATCACGTGACTGCCGTGACGTCATACAATCATAAACGCTAGCAAACTGATGAGGTGATGAAAGGTTTTTTCGTAGTTGTTGCTATAGTTATATGTAATTTAACGGTTCCTATAAATAAATAATAATAAATTACACACTTTAAACATTAACCAAACAATGAAACCTTTTGACAGCGTCTGTTAATGTTTATAACTGAGTGACGTCATGCACTCTGATTGGTGTTTGTTGTCACGTGACTTGAGAGTGATTTAATTCCGTTTTATTTATCAAATATTATTAAATTCCTTAAAAATAAGGAAAAAGGCTGTGTTTTTTTTGTATTTCTATCATAGAAACTGCCACATAACGTTAAAATTATGTTTTCATTTAAATTCAGTTAACATCCCTATTGGCTGGAATTTTTAACTTAAAATTGCAATCTTATTGTGTAAATTTCACACCGAGAATAAAATTATTATTTAATACCTACCTATTATTATTTTTCGAAATATGTGGTATAAAAAAATCATTTTTATAATTTCACTTAAGGTTGATACCAATAGTGGCTGTAAAAAACAACACCATTATAATTTATACAGTTATCAAAGAGCTAACTAATTGAACGTCACATATCACACTAATGACCGCGCATTAATAATATGGGCGTACTGTGAGATAACATCATATCATAACATGTCGAGGGAACACCTATTGGGAATCACACAGGCACATCTATAAGTACGCGTGTCAGTGTTGGTGAAGCTTTTAATATAATATAGAAATAATGTCTATAGTGGTATGGGCAACGCCTTGCTTTAGTTCTTCTGTGAGCCGCCATTCATCGAGGCGTCGTTGTGACGTAATTAATTAACGCCGCGCGCCGCGACGATGAGAAATTAGTCCATCCACTACAGTTGACACTGCCGCTAGAGACAGCCACCCCTCTCTTCGTCCTTCGGCCTCTCGCCCTCTCGGGTTGTTGTGAAGCCTGACCCTCGAGAATACGTTATACCTACGATTTATAGTTCACGTTATCGACACTTAATTATTAAAAAAAATTTAAGACCCTTCAAAAAACTCAGGGCGCAGTGTCAAAATCCAGTCGACAATATAGTGTATTTACTAATACAGGTATTGTGACTGAATTTAAGTGTGAACTTGTGTGTTTTTGAACAAAATAAAAAAATTTGACCCCTTAAAACACCCCTTAAAATATAATACTTTTCTCAGTTGCAATACATAGTTTGCACGTTATTAAGTGACTCCTCTGCGATGTGAAACTTGCCACCATTTGCGAATCGTACTTTATATTGTTTCATGTCATATAATTCTCCTATAGCATCTTATGTAATCGCCTAATAAATGTTTTATTTCGTTAGACTTTGCAGTAGTATCAGCTTAGATTTCATACTAAAAGTGCCGATCATTCAAGGTTTTTGATTAATATTCTTGTGCGCGAGCTAAATAGTTTAGATAAAAAGTTATTAAACTAATGTCGCTGAATACAGTAAAATATTAATATTTAATATTGGACGATTGTATAAGTTGCCTAGAAGAATTATAATTAAAACGAAATCATTCACTCAAAATACAGATTAAAATCTGACAATTAAATATACTTGTAGGTATCAATTATTTAATTTACTAATATACAATTCTAAACAGAGACTGTTCTTAAAAAAAATAAGGGCCCAGCACGATCCCAGCCGTTACATGATATTTGATTACTAAATCATAAGAAAAAAATACTGAACAGACTTACGTAAAATTTATGTGGGACCACCCTGAAGGTATGACTTATTAAATAGAAAATTAGTCATCAAAATCGGTTCATAAATATTGAAGATGATAACATATATAAGAAACCTTTGTTTAAAGTCATTAAAAAGACCCCTCAATCAATTTTAATAAAAAATATATGGAACCATTCTATAAGTATACTGAACTCAATGCCATCGAAATTTCAAATTAGCCAACCCCTCGAGAAGTTATGACTGAACAAACATTAAAAAAATATGATGGGATGGTGGGACAGTGGGATGGGATTTTTTTGTAATACATGCGCAATCTTGGAAACGATGCCATCTAGATGCATGAAATATGCTTTTTTTGGTAACCTTAGCTCTTTTAAAAAAATCAGTCCTGATGTAACATGACTAGCCTTGGACAAAGCGGGTCAAAGAGGACTGCTCGAAATAGTTCGTGTTAATATTGGAGTGCGCGCGCGGTCGATTTTGTTGCGAAAACTTGTGCCCAGATTACTGTAGTTCGTCAATATTAAAAGACAAATGCTTCGATGACGAGGTAATATCGTCAGACCGGCTGGTACATTCCAGACTCTAGGTAAGTTCTAATATTTTCTGAAATACACTCTAACGTCACAGTTACATATAATATTGCACAGAAACTCTACTTAAAGTTATAAATTACAATTATTGCTTTTAGTGTAAGCATCAAAATTAAAACTCGATATACTCGAGGATCCGAAATGTACAACGGTTTCGGTTTTTTTTCTTCAAAGAACTTGTTTAGAATAGACATTTGTGTATTGCTTTATAATATAATAAATATAGAATGAAAACAGGCACTGTGTTGGTCCTTTGGCTCGTGTGGACGTACAGCCCTTATTGTTCTTGTTAAATTACCATTAACTGCTATTTCTCGCCTGCAGAAAGTGTTATAAAAACGATTTCAGTTAATTTAATAATTTGCGACTAAATGAAGTTTTATTTGCTTTACATTCGAATGCTATTTTCATTTAATTTATACATTGCGGCTTAATTATACATTTTTCTTTGGCGAGCAGTAATTAATAATTTTCTTTTGTAAAAGCCACGTTTGCTGGCCGATTATATTAACGGGAAAATGTTTGTGAGTAAATTATTTTTGAATAAGCAATTAAAAGACTTTTTCATATTTATTTTTCCGCACGTATGTTTCCAAAGGTGGTTAAATTTGCATTTTTACAAGATTTGTAAAATATGCATTAGTTAATTTTTACTTGCTTTATAACAAAAAGACAAATTAAAACATTATTTTGTGTTTCATATTTAATAAGCTTCCGCTTTGATAATTCTGTAATTATTATTATAATTATTTTCAATTGACATTTTGTTTCATCTGTCACGTTGTTTTGAGATCTGAATGCACACTACTTGTAATTACACAAATTATCACCATAAAAGACAATTCATAAAATTTCCCGGTTTGCTCAATAAGAGTTATTTTTTCGCATCATAATTATGAAACTATAAAGCAAAATAGTATTGGAAAGTTGGCATTCTGTATTTACACATTTTGTAGTAACTGATTTTTTATTGGTTTCCAAAATATATTCAATATTACCTACCTATAAGCTTCATCTGTATTTATCTTTTTTTGTTTGCGTTTTTATCTATTTGCTTTTCAAGTAATAATCAAAATAATTAAATAACTTGCTTGTTTTTGCGTAGAAGAAGCATTCAAAATTTTTAAAATGGAGAATTCTTCCTGATTTAGGTTTAGATTTATTACTTACAGCGTGTGTACATTAAAGTTGACTGTCATACAAACAAAAAACATACAAAAGAAAAACAACGATAATAATTAATATGTGCAAAATGTCAGTAATCTATTTTGAAAATAGATTTATTTATTCTTAAAACTAAGAAAGAACAGTCTAATGGATTAGAATATGAAATCTGGAGATTTGTACTGAACATGTCATAGAAACAACGATTTTTTTCAGATTTTCCTCGGGTTTTTTTACTTATAAGTTTAGTAGTTAGTAGTAAAGAAATAAATAAATTATTATATACCGTGATTTTATATGCTTTGTAAAAATTTTACCTTTATTTATACGAAAATTAGATTTTTTATAATTGTTTTTTGCGGAAATTTCTCATAACATAAAAACCAATTTAATTTTTAATTTTAAATTCGAAGGTTCAGTTTGTCTTCCCAGTTAGAAAAACGTGTTCGCATCACTGTTAGATGTTGTAAAGAAATAGGCATTCCTATGAATTAGCAGCAATTTGTCATGTTGTAAATACGAAGCCGACTCGCATCGTAATGTGACTTGTTAATAATAATCGACATGTTCACATATTATTGTTAATTGCTGACCGACAATGCATATTCGCGCATGTTTGTCTTCAATCCAAAGCTATTGTGCCGATCATTTCACTGCATACCTACCTCCCTAAACAATATATCGTACATGGCTATGTACGAAAAATAATTAGTTGTGCCCGTTTAAAAATATATATCGAAACAAAAATTTCAAGAAGAGAAGTTCTTATTAAATATATTATTTAATTTGATTGTGTTTTCGGCTTCAAAAATCCAATCATCGCTACAATGACAAACAAAAAAATCATTTTATTTTTTTTTTTTTATTGACACTTGTGATTTTTGCATTATGTTCATTTCGCCATTCTGATACTAAAAATTGAAGTTTAAAATTTTTATGACAAAAGGCTACAAAGAAAATTATATTATCAAAAATGTTGTACTTTTCACATTCTAAATAAGTAGATAAACATAATATTCCAACAACATTCACAAAATATCAACAATACACATCCAGTTTACCGAATCAACTCTCTAAGGTACTCCAAGATGAAGAAGCTGCAGTAAATAAGATAATCAGATTTCAAACTGATCAATAAAATATAATTTTAATTGCATATATCATTAACACCTAATGTTACTCTTGAACTTTTCTACGTATTCCCGTGTAGATAGCTTCAGCTGATGCACGCTGGATTTTTCTAATAAAAAAACATTGTTTATAGACCATAAAGATTTCAACTGTTCAGCGTTTGTACTAGATATGTTGCAAACATCTGCATCCGCAATCGCGGAGCATTCGCATCATTGCGGAGCTTTTGCGGATGCCGATGTGTTGCAAGTCATGACAAAATTATCGGGGAGGGGCACGGATTCCTTGACTACTTGATCAATAGGAATTAATATATTATGAACCTTTGCGAAATCGTCTTAATCTTGAAAAGGCTGCAATGCTATTATTCTGTAAACATAGATTATCAATTCTGAAATTTAACTATTACGTAATGAAAGTAATGAATTTCTTAATAAAAAAGATAATAAATTACAATCTATTTGAATTTAATATTTACCAATCTGAAGTCACGTTTATTGTTAAAAATAGCATTATTCTTATTATTTCCACATTCGTAATGTGAACATCAAAAAAATCCGCATCTGTCTCTGCAGATGTCAGTAAAACCCACATCCGTAACATTCCTGGTGTATGCTCTTTAATCTATTTAAAACAGTGTTTAAATTGACTTTGAATACTATTATGCAGTAATTTAATGCCTAGATACCAGCTTTTCGCTACATGATATATTTTTTTGCATATAGAACATAGTTATAATTAAAATTTAAACCACAAACTGAAAGAATAAATAATACTGAACTATTCTACTGTACTTTCTACAAAGAAACAGGTTTTGTGATATTATAAATACAAATGAAATATGTCAATAATAATGCAAATGTGAGAATGTTGTTAGCTTATTACATATTATTAGAAAGGCTTCAAAAGAAGGACATAATATTAACAAGATAAGATATTCCATAAAGATTAAAAACTTTGTAAATTGTGATTTGTTTTATAAGTATTCTAGTCGTTTTCATCTCACCAGTGATAAATTTGCTTTTCTTCACAATTAATGACTTCCGATTTATTGCTAGTAAATATTTCTTTTAAACACTGCTTGTAAGCCCTTCTTTAGTTTAATTGTAGCCAAACCCATCCTAATTCGTAATTTTAAAATGATTAAAATAGAGAAACAAATTTCTGCCCATTACTACCATCCATCCAAAGTTCTTACCTTCAATAATATGGTTAAGTACCAGTGATGACTACTGAGCTTCCTGCTCTCTGCTATTATACGTTCAAAATTTTCGGTTTAAATAAAAATAGAAGACGAGAAAACCCGTCTACTGCTAGCACTTTCAACAGCAGATTTTGACCGTGGACAGCAAAAACACCAAACTTCTGGATACGTACCGTCTTTAATATAAAATGTTTATCTTCCAAACTAAAATAAGATGCCGGAAACGACAACCTTCCTACGCCTTAATATTTTAAGTTTTACCTTCAGAATATACTTTGACATCCGAAATACCGAACTTTTTGTTCCTTACTACATTCTTAGCTTGGAAAATATGATAGAGAACCAGTCACCAAACTTCCATGCTGAAAAATAGTAATAATTGATCCTTGTTTCATCGTGTATTTTGCTGAAATGTTTTTAAATATTTCTGATTCTTATTTAGGCAATATTTATCTTGTTTTGTTTTATTTTGAATTGTCAAACGCATTTTCCGCTCAAATTATTACACTGGACTATGTGGATTTGTACGTTGCCTCCTATCTTGAAAGATACATACATTTCATGTATGTACATACATAATCACGTCCATAGTGTCCAGGTATTATAATGTATTGTTTGTTGGACATTGAAGCCGTGTCAAACAAAGATGGCTTCCATCATTCGGGCACAATGCCATTGTCAGGGGCACATTGTTCACTGTATTGTTAGGTGTGTGGTGACGGACACATTGCAGTTGTACGGAGCGGAGCCTTCAATCTTGAAAGCCGATAACACAACGACGAAACATGCTCAATATAATATTTATTGTCGAATATAACCTTGATCTAACAAATATGTATGACTACTGAAATTAACTTACACAATACTAGTCTTGATAATGTATCAGAAATGTAAAATGAAATTTTTTCTACGGTTTTTGCGTGCCTGCGTGATATTTAGACAAGGGAAGCTTTTCCAAGAACTTGTATATAACTATCTCTACTTATACTGCTATTTGAAAATTACTAGACCAATTTTAATGAAATGTGTCACGTTGCCAGTTGGTTTTCAAACTTAAACTATAGATTACTTTTGACTTGACTAAACTTCGACATCAACGTAAGCGAATCTGCGGCCAAAATCAATAAACATCCTAACAAAACCGCAGACAAATCCGGCAAAAATCTGTGATCTCAAGGTCAAGTATGTTATGGCAGATTTTTGCTATGAGTATTAACTAGTCAAGTATGAGAGTACAGTAATAATTCATTCGCCGATTTTTCACTGCAGGCAGTGGAAAGACCCTTACCTCGAAGAATTTTCTTATTAAATGCACGTTATGATCGAAAAGATGCGCAAAATTTATTTAGAAATATTTGCAAATCCGATATTTAATAATTACACAAAACGCTTATAGGATTTTTATTATTTTTTTGCAGCACATAATTTTTATTGTGAAATTGAATAATATGTTTACTTTGAAATAGACTCATTAACAATTGCTATTTAATAATTATTATAATGCATGCAATTAAGTACTTATATATTATTGCGTTAACCATATGCCCTCTGAGATTACATATTCGATATATACAAACTGAAAACTAGTATAAAACTGGTAGTAAAACTAGAATAAAAAAGTACTTAGAGCTGATGTTTAGCGATCGAAAATTAGTCATTAAATGAAAACACTATTAAATATTTAAGTAGCTATATCTATTATAATATGGACACTTGTCTGTAAAATACTTAATTTAGGTGATGAGGTTAATTTTTTATGTTAATTAACTTTTTGGCCCGGCTTTTGGAGCTAGCGCAAACTAATTCAGCTCAGAATCGATTTGCATTACATTTTGCTTACTAATCATTCCTCTTTTGCATAGATAATTAATATATAGCATAGTCTGTGTTATTCGCGAAAAAGTAGGCTTTTAAACAGCGAAAGCATATTTCAAACCGATTCTATCGAATTTATTTACCACGTTTTCACTAATTTTGCTCGTTTGCTGAAAAGAATCATAATCATCTATATTATTACGAAGCACAATAAATTGTTACGATTGTATTACTCCAGGAGCTTAGCGCATTTGATCTGATTTATACCTGGACGAAGCCAGACCAGGCAGCGAACTAAAAATAGTCACATTCATCCGAATTTGTCAAGCATAATAAACTGAAAGTGTCATAATGTCAGAAAATTGACGGATTCAATTAGCATCTGAACGAATTCGGGCCAGATAGCGACCTAAAAGCAGTCTCATTCATCTAGATTTGTCAAAAACAATAAACTGTGAAAATTTCATGCCGCCAGCGCTTACCATTTGAGAGGTATTGTGTGACGGACATGTTATATGAGAGAATTTTTTTATTGTCTATTGTGATAATGGTCTTTGATATTAATTTTAAAATAAAAAAAAACTGTATAATTTTCGATTGAATCAATTGTTTAAATTTAATTGATAACACAAATATTTATGGCATTATCCCAGGCAGAGACCACAATGTAACACGACGATTAGGATGGGATGATTTTGCCGGAGCAAACGGAACGCCATATCCGTGTGTAGTACTGACCGGCGCGGCGTGATGGAATGTTGACAGGACCGGCCAACTATGGAATCTCAACTGTATGCCCTCCGTTTATTGTGCATTGTGTTCTGATGTCATCTCTCATTACTGGCTCTACGACCTCTCCTGTCTTGTTCCCTGCGATCAACATAATCACACCTGACAATGTCCTGATTCAGAATACTCACGCATTAAAACACAGTTTGCCAGTGCTCTTTATAGTCATAGCTTATTGAGAAAGCATACAAAGAAGATAAGAGGCGACTTTATTTTTTATTTTTCTTTTCTGTTTATAACAAAAACTTGGTTCCTTTGAAGAAGTTCAAATCTTGACCAGAAAAAAATAATATTATTAGTGTATTTGCCATATGGCAACATACACTATTGGCGTCGGTCGGATGGCGGGACCTAGGGGGATCGGACCAAAATTTCTCGACGTTTCATAACCTCCTAAACACTTTAACACCATTTTTAAAAATGTTTATATATATATGTATATATATATATATATATATATATATATATATAGGTATATATATATATATATATATATATATATATATAGGTATATATATATATATATATATATATATATATATAGGTATATATATATGTGTGCGGGCTATAACTTTCGAAGGAGTTAATTCATTTTAACGAAATTTGGCACACATGTTGGGATCCATCACCGCACGAAGCCTATTTAAAATGGGCCTAATCGGATCAATTTAAGGGTGGCTTTTAGGGGTTGAAAAAAGTTTTTGGGCCCCAAAATACCGAAAAAAATCTCAGAATCGTTTCAAAATTGAAATTTAACCCTTTAGTAGCAATTAAAAACTGCCCCCAAAATTTTAATAAAATCGGCTCTACAGGACCGGATTTAAAAATTTTACGAATGACTAGTTTGCAGATAGTGAATTATTTACTGAAAGGTGTATATAACTCGGTATAGAGGTTCGGTTGATAATAATATTGCAATTAAGAAAAAACATATTATTTTAAGGGGTGTATTAAGGAGTCAAATTTTTTATTTTGCCCAAAAACCAAGTTAAATTCGCATAATAAAGCCATACTTCCTGTATTAGCAAATACACTATATTGTCGGCAGGGTTTTGGCACTGCAACCCGGGTTTTTTTTTTTATTTTAACCGACTTCAAAAAAGTATTTGTATTTTTTATGTATGTTCACTAATATTTTCGTCAATTGCAAACCGATTTAAAAAATGTTAACACCATTTTGTTCATAAATAGGTTCATCCGTTTTTAATTGATCAAAAAAACATGTGTTTTATATGTATGTATGCTACCTCATATCGCCAGCATTTGTGAACCAATTTTGATGGTGATTCTTTTCTTATTTAATAGGGCATACCTTCAGGATGATTCCACATAAATTTTATTTAAATCGGTTCAGTTTTTATTATTATAATTTATAAACAAAGCAATTACGAAATATTATTAACAAAAATGTGCGAAATTAAACCCAGTAAACAGTAAAAAAAACTTTAAAAAATATATCGTTTCCCAAAATTTTAGAATAGCTTCTTTTTCTACATAACCCATTCATAGGTTTGTTTGCCCTTGGGCTTTTTTGTGCAGGGAACGTTCATTTCAAAACCAATTTGAAATTGTTGCTATCACAAACTTTATATATGTGAAAAAAAAATATTTTACAACTGCAATATAGATAGATATTGTAAATCATAGACGCCTGACTACACAGGCCATAAACGTCTTAAGTGACGAACACGCGTTTGAGCCAAAAACATTGAATCTGATTTATTTGAAACGCTAGTCCAAAATATGATTAATAATAATGTTATTATAAATCATTTTTTCCCAATCACCTTCATAGTTTACCTGAAGAAGCTTCCCGTATAAATATTTCTTTGCTAACAAACGACACTTGCACTTTAATTCCATTTAATGATTTTCTTATTTTTCAGCACAGTTTGTGTGATTTTGATTTCTTTTCAAAGTTAGTGCCGGAGAAAAGAATAATAAATACACCCCTGTAAATATTTTCCAACAGCATACAAAACATCTTAATCAAACTATTCAGAAGTCGGTAATTAGTTACCATCGGTAAATAACCTTTTCATACTCGGTCGATATAGCCAGCTGCGATATTATCGACCGACGTTATGTTTGTGTTAAATCTGCTGTAATGTGCGACGTGTGTTGAGTTTTCAATAGAACTAACAATAATAACACCAAAAATGCCATTTTTTCGCATACAATAGATATAAACAGAACAGAATTTATAGTTTGCTACCTGGAGAATGAATACTATTGTAATCCCGTTGCTATAAGAATAATCGCCAATAGAAGGTGTAAAATGGTGTATATTGTTCGCTGGCAAAACACAAAGCGTTCTGTTTTATATATCTCATATGTATTGTTACAACGCGACGGCTTGATTCGAAATAAAACCTGCCCAAAGTCAAAATCAGTTTCATATCTATAAGTCTCTCTGTTGGAATTTACTAAGCACCAGGTGTGAGATCCGAAAATAATGATAAATCGTAGTTTTGGCGATTTTTTTTTTAAATGTGCAAAACGAGCTGAATAACGCTGAATAATTGTTTTGGTCTTTTGAAGATAAATTTGGCAAAAATATAATTAAACAAATTTTATTGAGAGTTACTCATTTTTCTTATTAATTATCTAAATGCGCAGCGGTGCTGATGATAATGAAGTTGGAGATAGTGAAGGTGATATGCTGATGATATTCTAGATAGACTTAACTGTTAATTGCCCAACGCATTTCCAGAAGATCTTAGTTGACCAATCGCTTAGAAATTGTGAACATATAAATAAATTATTGCACATCCTCTAGCTAAACTATCAAATATGCTCTATTATCATTTTGCGCGTCAGAACTGAGTTTCGTTCATATTAGAAATTATATCTAGGTTAATTTCGCACGAAATCCATTTTCTGAGGAGATTATTTTCTATAGAACGAAACCATTTCTAGATAGATTCGAGTTTTAATGACTTCGAAAATTGTAATTTAAAATCACGAAAAGTAGTTGTCGGCTGGTCTGTACATGAGTACGTACGTACCGTCCGAGCTCTACAGATCGCAACTCTTTGCGAAACACCTTGAATTATATTTTATTTACTATCAGAGCAGAACGTTATTGTCTTTTTTGACGCGGGAATACATTTTCTTAAACAGAAAAATATACTGTACTCACCGAGAAATAAACTATGGTGATCTACCTAAAAAATTCGTTTTCCTGTCTCCATTTTGACAAGAATATTGTTCGCAATGAAGAAATATATGAAAATATATGATGATAATCTAAGATCACTGTCCGTCACGCTGTCAACACAAATATCGTTCTTGAACTAACTTTTTATCATAAATTATTCTTATTTTTAGAAAAAATTTAGTATACATTTGAACTGATTCGACGGAAATCTATTTTAATTGTTGCATTAATCTGTTTATTTATTATTTTTTGTTTGTTTCGGAATAAACCATTGCTGATACATTGATGTGTTGGGCAGATTTTGTTGTTAAAGGTGTTAATTTATGATTGACGCACATCAAGTGAATTATAACTAGAAAAATGTAACTTATTGTTATGCCAAAACATTTAACAGAATAACAATTACAGTTGTTTAGGACTACGGATAAAGTAATGCCTTGTACTCGTATTTATTCATCTCAAAAGATTAGATAATAATCAATTTGTCGTTAAATATATTACTCATAAAGCTGCGAATTAAAATAGAATTAATTTATGACAGCATACGGTAAGTACTATTTAAATTAGAGAAAAAAAGAATAAACACATACTGTTTATTTTAATAATCAGTATTCGTACTTGAATAAAAATTATTGTCTAAAATTAAATTATGCAAAGAATCCACAAACTATTGCTAATTGAATGACTTATCATCAAGGTAAAAATGCCGGCGTAAGATATCTAATTATTATTCAGATGTTATGTGTTCAGAATTGAATATGGTTAGAATCAAAGTTAAATGTGATATTTTTTATAACATTGAAACTGATAACACCTGTTAAATTCACAAATAAAAAAAATATTATATGCCTCAGCCACACACTCGACGAGTGGCATGGGAAGTAGCGAGGAAAGGAGGCAGAGACGTTGTGTGGCCGCGTTTCTCGTCATGCCGCACGTCATGCTCCTCGCCATGCCCAGTGCTCCCTCGATTGTCGGTTTTTTGTGCGCGAGTCAAAGGACCGGCAATAAAAGCACGAGTAAGCCGGCCACATACTCCCGCGCCACTCAGTACGCATCAAGCGGTCTAAGAAAGGCATAGTGCGCGCGCTGCCACAGTATCGACCTCCATTGCCGAAAGGCGAAAGCCGAGTGCGAAGCGTCGCGAGTACAGCAGTTGGCCGCTTAGGGCAACATCGCGACAGCGCGATGAGCAGAGCGAGGAGCAGTGCGAGGAGCATAGTCTGGCAGTAGGGTTACAGATTACTGAAAAATGAAATGTGCAATAAAAAACTGTTTTTGGGGAAATTTCTAGCAGAAATTTAGAATCAGGTCAATCCCGACCGCCTTGATTGACTTGCTTTACTGTAAAAAATTATTATACGGTGTAGTTTCGCGAGACAAGATTGCATTGAACTGGAAACATAACCAATGGAAAATGAAGGTTCCTCCAAAAACCAAAGGCTCTTTAAGTTTGTAATAAGCTTAATATAATGTACAAGACTTAAAAATTAAAATAACAAAATTAAATTGCCGCGGGAAAAGGCAGTTGCATGCGAAGCTGCGAGCAGCGGCTGGTTACTTAAATTTTTTGCTCAATTTTTAAAATTAATTAACTTTTCCGAGCAAAGCCCGCTCATACAATTAATTTATGAGATCGATTGAGGACCAAAACGTAATTTTATAAAATCAGAATAAGTCAAGTGAATGTTCTTTTTCAAATTATATTATCAATCAAAATATTATTATCGTTATAATTGTTCAAACAAATTTTTTAGGCCGCATTTTTTAATTCTGAAAACGCCTTAAAATTTACAACACTTTACTTTTTTTTTAATAATTAATTTTAGGAGTAGACTAAAAGAAACCAAAAACACTTACACGAACTGATCATTGCATTATCTGGTTGATTTTAGCGTGACTGAATGGATTACCTACGTTGCGGCCAGATGAGCGCTACCAGCGTTTAACTAAGTTTTAGGTTGATACTTCACTGTTTCATTGGTTTCATGTTTGTGTAAGTTGTAGTACAGTTCACTTTCAAATATTTGTATCAGTGATGGTAAATTGGTGGTTTCTGTACAAGCACAATGAAGAGTATAATGATTTTCATACATTTTTTTCCCAATCTATTCTGCTTATCTATTTCAACGTAAATTTATAAGCAAGTGATTTTTACAACTAAAATAGTGTGTGACTTAAAAGTCAAATTAATCAAATCAGCTCAGCTCAACTCAGCTGAAATTATATCTTTTAGTATAATAGCTTTTGTCTGCTATAATTGTTAAGAAACATTCCTTGTTGTAGTACTATATTAGAAAAATTTATAATTCCAACACGTCACCGTCGGAATTTAAACCCGAATCTTTCCACTTTCGCGGCGGAATGAGTTATCAATTACTCTACGGTGCACACAATTCAACATTTTAATCCTTCATAATATAGCAATTTACAACACTCAAATTCACTACGTATCTACAAGCGTATGTAAAATCTACTTGTAAAACTTCTAGGATAGGAATCCATAAGCTAAATTTTTGGATTCCCATCCTAGAAGTTTTACAAATATAAAAACTGGATCGCAACGCTCTACATTTATGTAGTTTGTAAAAATAAAATCTACTAATAAGAAATTATATCTTTCAAGTATGTCTGTCTTAAATTTCAAAATATTTGAATTATTACGCCAGTTTTGTTCATCTCTTGCAATATGCAAGAGATTTGATTAATGTTTGCCGACCTATTTCACAACTTACAGCTGACCTGATTGTTTTAGTTTATAAAACTACAATGACCCCCTGAATTATTTTTGTCTAGGTATTACTTATATATTATTTTATTGTTCTATTTACAGGTGAGTGCAGATTTGACTGCGCATAACTTATGCGTTTGTACATGATGCGTTATGACAAGACTGTAAGTAGAAAAATATTATTATCTCTCATATTAGATATTACAAAGATCTTTGCGTTCCATCCGCCACCATTTCTAATTCCATGTATGCAACCTTCATTTATTAAAGTATCCAACTTGATAATAGGGATCTTGACTATTTTTGGGAAAGTGTTTTAAATCGTGTATAAGTACCTAATATAGTCACAAATATTTATCATGTTTATTTAAATACGACTCAAGCTTTAAAAATCATGTATTTTAAATTCCGTTTCAAATTTCACTCCGAAACGCCAATACTTGTCACGTGACTGCCATGACGTCATACACTCATAAACGCTGGATGAAAGGTTTTTTCGTATAGTTATTGCTATAGTTATTTATAATTATATTGCACTTATTTGTTTCTCAAGCGTTGCTAATAGAAACTTCAAGCAAAACAATGTTATGGTCGACAATGCAGAGTATTAATGTTGTCACTAGGAGACCCAAGAACGTTTTATTTATTAAATATTAATTAAATTCCTTAAAAATAAGGAAAAATATAGTGTTTATTAGTACTTATTTCTATCATAGAGACTACCACTTAACGTTAAAAGTATGTTTTTATTTTAATACAGTCAACATCCGTATTCCATTGCTAGAGCAGGATTAATTAACAATCGATTAATAAATATTTTTTAAAAATTTTTAAAAAGTAAGTAAAGTAATAGTAATTAATTTTTGAGATCCTCTGTTAGATTTGATCATCTTACTCACAGTTGATTGGTTTTTGGTGTACCTGTGATGATATTGTGTTCTTGTGTGTGTATGTAATAGCAACGGCTGATACCCATAACACCTATCTATTCTATAATATCTTTCGTTATAATGATGTCAGACATGGATTGTTGTCCGATTACAAGTGCCATGCGCTCGTCATATTCAAGGCTGTGACCAATTCGGATTTCTTTTAACAACAAAAACACCATCCATCTACCCATGGATTCGATCAGAGCTGATTGAAGCCGGATCAGACAACGTGCTCGACAATAATTCCTCTTGCGATAAATTTTCTAGGAATTATTTTCTATTCAGTCTTCGCTTCAGTGTTTCTCTATGTGCATAAAATAAACAGAGTATGTGTTTGCCTGCGGTTTGTGTTTTAAAAACGCATCAGTCATTTTTTATACATCATAATGATGATTTTTTAACAAAAATCAAATCACTTGTCAGTACAAATGTAATATGAAATTAATATACAATTTCCGATGTATAATAATGGCGTGTTACCTATCTGCAATTCGGTTTTTAAGACTTTTGCGGCAGGAAATGATAGTTATTAAAAATGATATCTAGTGTCGTAATGTGTTATATTCAAGCGAGCTGTTACATTATGTTTAAAACGATAATAGTTGGACATAATACTATCGCGAAGTTTTTTGTAGTTATTGATATGTTCTTTAATATTGTAGAACATACTTTTGTTCTATCATCAATAGTTTCCGCAGCGCATGCGACGAAAGATTTTTTATGGCATTTTTTTTACACCTTGGGTTACGTTACTAAAGTTTTAGTAAGGATCCCTAATATTTTCTAGCAATAAATATAGCCTATGTTACTCAGGGTGAATGTAGCTTTCTAATGGTCAAAGAATTTTTTAAATCGGCACTGTAGTTTTTGAGTTTATTCATTACAAACATACAAAATACAAATCTTTCCTCTTTATAATATTAGTATGATTACGTACGAGATATATAATAGATTAAAAAAAAAAAACAACTGACAGATCAACAAAAATTTACTGTAGAATTGATATAGCGCGACTTATAAAATAGCTAAATTACATGGCTCTATATAATGATGTAGATTAGTTATTTTGGTACTAACACTACTTGAGATTGACGTAACCGATATTGATTAAGCTAGGTACACTGGCAACTGCAGGTACCCAAATTGTAAGTAAAAGTTACTTTTATTTTTGTCAAAATCGACATTGGGGCGATCACAATAGTAATAATGATCCGTACAATTAATTTAATTGTAATCACTAAATATTTCAATATTTGAGTATTTTAATAGTCGCTAAGACATTGATAACCTCTGTTGTCTAGCGTCTAAATATCTATTTAATTATCGCACAATCACTGAAACACACTGTATACAAAGATTATTATTACATAACAGCGTATTATTTTAAATCTACTTATAAAAATTGGGTCATCAATCTTTTCTGCGGTACTATTGTATTAATACTGATATCTTCCAATCATGTAAATTTGAATCACTTGATTTGAAGTCGCAACGCAATTTTTGTTACAGAGAAACTTAGTGACTTACTTAATTTAGTGTGGTAATATTAATAAAAATTCTTATGTTTCAAAATTTATGCATTAGCAATTGTATTTCGTAATATTCACTAAGTAAGTGGAATTTCATCAGTTTTGGTGTGTGTGTGTGTGTAACTTTCGATAGAGTTAATTATTTTTGACGAAATTTGGTACACATTTTGGAATCCATCACCGCACGGAGCTTATTTAAAATGGACCCCATCGGGTCATTTTAAGAGTGGTGTTTAGTGGTTGAACAAAGTTTTTGAGCCCAAAAACACGGAACAAATTCTTATAACGTCGTTAAAATTTACGGTTTTAGCAGCAATTAAAAAGTACCCCTAAAATTATAATTATTATCTGTTGTTAAGACACGTTTAAAAAAGTATTTTTTGCTGAAAAAAGAAATTATAATTTCTTCTCTTTTATTTAATATATCAGTGAAAAAAACATAGTTGATCACACAATCAGTTCAATATTACCACACTCAACTGAATGAACAATAATGTAGTTGGACGAGATGACTGTACAGAATGTGTTTTGATTTGAATCACGTCAGGTGTCTTTTGTGATATTGGACATTCGGTACACAGACATTAACATTGTCGGTAAGAAAGGAATTCCATTTTGGTGCTTCTGTACATGTAACTATTCTATGTATGCCTCTATAACACTACAGCAATATTGACATGTGAGGAATGCTGCGCTATGTTATATTGACTAGACACTTTTATTACAATACTATATTATTTATTTATTTATTCATTAATATCTTTTAATGGTCCCGGATTTATTCCTATTCGATATGTTTGATCGCAGGTACTTTCAATCTGCTAATTTTGTTTATAGAATGAAATCAAAAAACCTACCTATGAAATTTTCTGCTTCTTTGAATAGTGATAGCATTGTTTTCACATATTATTAGAACGTCGCTAATAGGGTTGTCAACTATCCTCATTTCAGACCTTTTTGTCCCATGTCTTCAAGAAAGGGTTAGCCATTTGTCGCGATTTTTCATCTACCAATTTTGAATTTAAAAGCTCACGCCAACAAGTCTTATTAATTTAACTGTCGCTTGCTCTGTTTACTAAAATGTTCTTTATTTCAACGTGAATACGTAGCTCCATAGATACGCCATTTATTTGTGAAACTATATGTGTTAGTACTCCAAAATAGGTACAATACGTCAGCTTGAACACTGAAAAAGTTTCAGCTTTTAACAAGTCATGTTTACCGGCTCCCGCCAATACGCGAAGGACAAACGGAGCCCTGGCTTGGAAGGTCTGATCATGAATTAAAAATTCTAAATAAATCCTTCTCATGAAAAGTTACAACAGTTTAAAATGTGTTGTAACTTATAATAAAGAATCGTATCTAATGGATTATACCCAATGGACGAAAAAAAAACTGGTGGTGTCGGAGGACGCCCGACAGAAGCGAAGCGTCTACGCATTTGATGATTTGAATCAGAGCACTAGCTAAGCAAGTGTTGATAGAACTTTCAGGTAAGAATGTCGCGTGAAATTTTTTCCTCATTTTACTCTTCAGCAGCGGACGCGCAACGTCCGAGATACAGCGTCGCTTAAAAATGGGTTCCCGTAGTCCGGGAGGGGACTTCCAAATTGTAGCACTAATTTTATCACTTTTTTCCGTCTTGTGTGAAAGAAATGAAATTTCTTGACATCAAGGTACAGTTTTCGTAAAAAAATTGCAAAATTTTTGTGTCCGAGCGTATCGCTGCTGCTGATTGTTAAACGAATATGTAACAAAAAGTTCATCATTGTCGATGTTTTTAAATGAAATAGATTTTCAATTCAAATATGAACAAAAGCATCATCACTACATGCGTTGTCATTTCGATCTATTTATATAAACAACTGACGGCTACAACTAACGGTGATATAACATTATTATTATTTCTGGATTTTTAACGGCAACTATTTGACGTCATTGTACAACAAAAGGCATCTATATTATTTTCAATTCACGATACCAATCCTGGATTATATAGCCGTAATTTATCTTTACCCTTCAGCTTTGAAGCTAATCAATGACCAACTTAATATTAATGAGTATTAATCATTTCAGTATCTATTATAAGTATTTAAAATAAGTCTTTTTGAAGTTATACTTCTTTTTTGGCGTATTGAGAGTTAAATTTGGAAAGCCACGGAAGTGGCGTGCACACTGCTAACGAAAATCCGACAATATGGAATAGGTCATAAAAAGCTTGACTGAAATGACAGATGGACAAAATCAATATACTTTCTGTCATCTGAAAACTATATAATTTAATAAACGACAATAACCTTTGATTACAACTATAATAGTCATTTTGAGTGTCATCTAGTGGACTTCATAATATCGTATTTTTAATTGAAAATGAAAGTAATAACCAAATAAAATTTTGAAAATGTTTAAAAATATTTGAGGTTCATTGTTCTTACACTTTTTGAAGATTTGTTTAAAAAATTAGTTTTTAATCACACCAAAGAAATATAACCTCAAATGCGCATACAAAGTACATACAGTTTACATACTTTTTTTTTGTATATATAATCAACTAATTACTAAATCAATAATAATCTATAATTATAATGATAGCTTTGCATGTTAATGGCAGTATTATGTATGCCGGTTAGTTTTTTTCTGAATCTAATATACATATATTAGATTTTCTGTTATAAATAACGTTTTTTTTTTGTTCAAAAACTTGGTATACACAATCTAAGTACTGCCACTTAAACTCGTATGTAATAAATAGTATCTATAACGCAATAACGAATATTATGTTAAGAGTTGTAATATTACGTTAAAGCGAGTTTTTACAGTCACTCGAGTCATAATAGCATTACCTTCGATGTATGTATTATTTTACACGAGCCTCCTATAAAATAGCAGATTTTTACTTAATTTTTCAAATTTTGACAGTTCATCTAATTGTAGGCCGCGTTACAGTGCAAAAAGGTACTTTTTATTTGGATACGATCAAAATCAGCATTAACGTGAGCGAAGTTCGAGTAAAAATATAGCTGTCGTGGCCAGATCTTAATAATTGATCATTTCATGATGTGGCCGACCAATTCGTGAAATATGATCACATCATAAAATACAACCATTTCATGAATTGGTCGGTCACAGCATGAAATGATCAACTCTAAGATCTGGCCACGACATAGCTATATAGATAACAATGTGTATAATATGAGAAATAGTAAATGAATTAGAGTTGTGTAACTCAGATCTGAACTGGATCAAAGAGCCGACTCCGACAGAAGATCCGTGAGAGCCGACTCACTTTTTTTTGAGCCGACGGATCAACGGATCCGCATAACTCAGTGAAACACTTAACACACAGAAGCACATTTTACACTTACGTACCGTAAAGTGGGGTTTCTTTGCCCATCTACGGGTTACATTGCACCACGTGTATAAAAATATATTACTTATGGTAATCGAAACAATTCGTATTTTTCTCGTACATTTAATTTTTTTTTCGTTAGAGGACACTTCAATAGCTGTCAAATACATATTTGGCTCTCTGTTTTACCGACCAATATTGAATAGCAGCTTTCGAAAAATTAACCTATAAATTTTTGTTGTTTGTTAGCGCGAAAAATCCTACTTGTGTGAAGCTCCTAATCTACTGAAAAAGGTGAGTCCAAGATTTATTGCATGTGTAGTCATCATTTTATCCGTATCTGTAATTAAATGAAGTATTATAAATAGGAAGATACCGAAAAATACTTTTTTGTCTAAGCACACACATTTTATGTGAAAATGTTTATACTTTACACCACGTAAGTGGTGCAAAGTATACCTAGATTCGCGTAAGGGATACTTTGCACCACAATCGTGGTACACAGTACATAATTGTTTTTTTTTTAATTCTATCTAGTCTGTATTGCTTTTTTAAAGATGCCGAGAACATATAAAAGAATCGCAGGGTCCCGGAAGTATGCTGACTACACACAAGAACATTTGGAAGCATGTTTAGCAGCGGTCAGAGCTGGAATGAGTACTAGGGTAGCTGAGAATACCTATAACATACCTCGAAGAACAATTTTTAATAAACTGAAGAAGATACATACAAATAAACCAGGATATCCTTCTACATTTACCAATGAAGAAGAGAGGCGCTTCGTTAGTTGCATTCATGATATTAGCGCATATGGATTTCCAGTAAACGAAATGGAATTGCGTCAAATAGTGAAGACATATTTGAACAAACAAGGTAGGAGAATACCACGCTTTCAAGACAACCTCCCTGGCAGGGATTGGGTGAAAGCCTTTTTAAATCGTCATAAAGACTTGACGGTCCGGTTTGCAAGCAACATTAAAAGAAGCAGAGCAGCACTCAATGAAGAGCAAATGCGGGAATATATAGAGAATTTACAAGAAACTCTGAGGGGAGTTCCGCCGCAAGCAATTTATAATTACGATGAAACTAATTTGACAGACAACCCAGGCCAAAAGAAAGTTTTAACAAAACGCGGCATAAAATATCCGGAAAGAATAGTAAATTCATCTAAAAGTTGTATTTCTTTAATGATCGCAGGAAGTGCAGCTGGTGAACTATTGCCACCATATGTGGTGTATAAATCTAAGCATTTATGGGACACTTGGACTGAAAATGGACCTCCTGGAACCCGCTATAGCAACACTTTATCAGGGTGGTTCGAATCACATACATTTGCTGATTGGTTTTCTTGTCTTTTATTGCCCAGATTGAAGAAAATTGAAGGAAAAAAGGTTGTTATTGGCGATAACTTGTCTTCTCACATTAACGTCGATGTACTAGAACAATGTAGAGCAAATAACATTCAGTTTGTGTGCCTGCCACCTAATAGTACACACGTAACTCAGCCTCTAGACGTGGCATATTTTGCTCCTATGAAAAAGGCATGGCGTGAGATCTTGTGCCATTACAAAGAATCCCATGTAGGTAGTAGATCAAACGTATTGGAAAAACAACATTTTCCCTCACTGTTGAATGAATTGATGCAAAAAATTTCTCAAAATTCTGCCCCCAATTTGATAGGTGGGTTTAGAAAGTGTGGCATTGTGCCTTGTGATGTTAGCCCTCTGTTGGAACGATTGCATGCATGCCATCAAAACAGAACTGAAGAAGAAAAGCAGGCCATAGAAAACTCATTCATTGATTATTTAGACAGAAAAAGACAAGAGGCCACACAATTTCAAACCCGAGGGAAGAAAAAAAAATTGACTGTACCAGCTGGAAAGAGCATTGCACACATTGAAATCAGCAACACTGATGTGCCTGGAGTTTCAGGAGTATCGTCTAAAACACCAGCATCTAAGGCATTTAAAAAACAAACGGTGAATGATTTTTCAGATGAAGACGAAGAGACATATGACCAAGTATCAAGATTGTCAGATTCCGATTTAGCAGATATAGATGAATTGAAGGATATGGAGGAAGACATTGAATTTAACAAAAAACTAAACTCTGGTTATTTTGGAAAAACCAAGGCTGAAAAAATTCAAGAATCTGGACTTAAAGATGTCCAAAAGACTGTGGGCGAGTTTGTTTTATTCGTTTATGAAGACAGTGTATATCCTGGAGTGATAACATCCTTAGATGAAGAAGGTGCCATGATAAACGCAATGGTCAAATCACTGAAATTTTGGAAATGGCCCGACGCACGTGACGAGATTTGGTATACATGGGACAAAATAATAGGAGCAATAAATCCACCCAAGCAATTGACCAAAAGGGGAGTGTACACTGTACCAGAATGTGATAAAATGTGGTGGAATTAATTTGTTTGTGTTTTTTTAACTTCATAGTTTTAAGTACAAACGTTATTACTTGTATTTTTACAAAATTTACTTAAGTTTTTATAGAATTTACTTATGTTTTTATAGAAATTACTTATATTCTGTAGTTAATAAAGAATTTCATTTGAAAAATGACCATCACTTCCTCAAAATTTATCATAAATAAAACAAATATATATCAAAAGAACGGCACTTTCTTCAGGTTTACAATGGTGCTGGTTTACTTTGCGTCAGAGACACTTTACTAGTGAAAAACTAGTTTTAATTTAACTGGTACAAAGTATACCCTGCCTATAGCCTACTTTGTACCAAACTTTAAAAATACGTACCTAAATATTTGGTCAATATATGATGTTCAATTTAAAGGCAGGTGTAGTTTAACACCCACAGTATAGCACTGTACTATCGCCAAATTGCTATTATCATTTTCAATGCATGTTTTACGATTAAAAAAAAATAACGCTAGAAAAGTGGAGCAAAGTAACCCCACTTTACGGTATATCAGTTCTCGCTTTGATGCATCTGTCAGCTCAAATGACTCATGCATCACATGTTTGGCTATGCATTCTTGATTCTATACAGGTCGTGATATGATTAACTGAACTAGGTAACTCAGTGGCAGACTGCAGTAACTTATTCAGAACTCGGCTCTTTTTGAACCGGTTCAGTGAGTCGGCTCACATACGGGATCCAGATGCAAAGATGCAGATCACTAAAAATACCCGTTTATTCCATCTCTAAAATGAATATGTAATAATGAATATAGGATCCCTTCTGGTGGTCAATTGTAATGTTTACATGGAAGAGCGATTCGCTGTAAGATTAATGAGCGTGATTGTCCGCTGTCTGTCTGTTTCTGCGCTACAGGAAATTAGCTACCGGTCAATTCTGTCTCTCTCCTTTTAACGAAACCTGCATAGCACATTACGTAATTTGCATAAATGCAGCATACGTGTTAACAGTTAACGGGAAAATATGTAACGTCGGGAATTTCGGGAATTTTTGAACAAAAATTCATTTTATAACTAACTGATCACATTTTTGAAAAACGCTGTCTACCAAAAAGGTTAATTTTCCTTTTGTTTGAATCTTTACTAATTCTTTTGTACATTACGATGTGCATCATTATAAACTAACAATTTCACTTTGACTAATCAATTCTAGATGCGTCTGTGTATAAAAAATACAAAAATCAAACATGTTAATATCATTTCTGATCAGTTAAAACCCAATTTTAGCCACATCTAGAATTGATGAGTCAATATCCGAAATGAATTTCTTCGATTTTAACTTTGAACAGTCGTGTTGATTACTCCTAGGATTTCTTAAAAACTTTTTTTGGGCAAACGCGCTTTTGTTCCACGTTTCGAATTTACTGTAGCATAATATCTGCAGTACGGTTCATAAAAATGAAAACCTGGATCACTTGGAATGTGAGACGTGTATCACATTGCATTTTGCAAATGATTCTAAGGTGCGCGTTAGCAGACAGCTTCAGGAACATTAAATTTTCTATTAACTGAAAATTATTTTTAACAATGATTAAGGATCTTGGGTACTTGGATAGGTTAAATAAACAGATGTTACGATTTCAAATGTTGCAACGTTTCGTTGATATTTTCCTAGTTCTTCTGGCAATATTTGGGGTTAACATCCTTGTGAAACTCATGTAGTTCATAAAACTGAGTCAAGCGGATATAAAACAAGTTACCACAAATGTGTGATGCAATTTTAACATAAATTCGAGTTGTTATCGTCCATGATGTTATATGTTTATGGATCGTGGGTAATTGACTGAAGAGGTAGGAAAACTAACCTACGAAACGTTGCAAATTTAGGAAACTTAGAATTTTCATTTATTTGTGTCCAATTACCCATGATCCATAAACATTTAACATAAATATTCCTCCCACAACTACTTAATTAAAATATATTTTTATTAGCAATGGAAGAAATTTTTAGGTTAAAATTGAAAATATTTTTTTTATCAATTAAAAAAAAAATATAGGTATTCTTTAGCGATGTCAGCAATAAAATTCAAATTTTACAATAAAAAAAAAATTATTCCAGTAGTGAAAATGACTTTTTAGGCGCGTACGGTTGGGCGGACGAGCTCAGAATTCTTCCTTTGCTGTTTTGTTCAATTTTTTTAAGTACATGGACTATGCTTCGTTATCATATTATCTATTTATTATACGAGTGTTCTAGTTTTAAAGAGTGAAACTTGAAAAATCAAAAGGAAAGAGTTCGTATATGGATGAATACCTACTTTACTCAATATTTGATGTAGGTACAAGGTTTCAAAATCACAAAAAATATTTACTTGTCTTTCTTAAAAACTAGAAAAAGGAAAAAAAGTTTACGGCACTTGAAATTTGCAAAAATTATTCTGTTTTTTTTTAACTTTTTAAAGAATTTTTTGCACAATTTTCAGATTTAGTGATACCTATTTCGAAAAAAATCACTCGCATTGACATTGTGCAAAGCGAGTACATGTAGACGCTTCCGTTAAGCTGAGGTCGCGTGTAATTTGGAAATGATTTAGTTCTATTTTGAAGCTAATCATATTCTTTTTTGCCAGTTGCATTTCTGTGCGCGAAATATTTTACAATAGAAACAAATATACTTCGAAAGCTTTTAATACACCTTTACGACGTGAAATCCATTTATGGTTAGTGGATCGTAAAACGCTCAGACTGAAATACGATTGGGATATGACATCTCGCATAAAATATGTACAATTTGTGACTGATGTATATACGGAGTAGACACAAATAAACGGTTGCAATGAGGATTTTTGTTTTATTGATGTTTGTTTCTGTCATGTATCAGAGCTGGCGTTGTATACGGATTTAATTTTTTTGTGATTTTTCAATTTTCCAATGCGCGAGGAAACTTCTCGAGGCCGAGACGAAAGAAAAAAAATTCATCGCAATCAGTCAATCCGTTCTCAAAAAAGCCGTTCCATACAAAATGTGTGAGAAAATGAATTATCTTCATCAATTTTTTTCGTGAGTTTTTCCCATGTTTTAATAGTTATTCTGCTATTAACGGCGGTGGCAAATCCAACAGATTAAAGATCATAAAAATCGGTCTAGTCGTTCATGAGTTATAACTGGTGTAACTAACCCGACTTTGTTTTATATATGTATATAGATTTACCTCAATTCACCCCAATTTATTTGAACGGCAAGCCAAACATTGGGCACTTTAAAAAAAGTGCATCGTTTCGTAGACATGTTAGAAGCTAAGTAAACTTCTTATGCATTTTATTTTAATGCTTTTTTACGTATACAGATAAAAACCGTAAAGTTAACAAATTTTCTATTAAATAAAAAAAAATCATCAGTTAAAAGAAAGAAAAAAATAATGATTCCTAATTTGAACCTAATATGATAATATGATAACGAGAAAGTAGACGACGTAACAACCACGACTACCGTTTGTTTTTTGGTTGACGACCTAAAAACAGCTATACAAAATGCAGTTTTAATTTTGACAGTTAGACGTCTCCGATCCCTTCCCAGGTAGAATAGACCACACAAGAGCTTATAATATCAACGGCGCATGTGCGTTTCAAAGGCTCTCTTCTTGTCTAAGCTATGATTGAATCACAAATTCGCATGTGCGCCTTTGTTTCGTGACGATATCACGTGTCGCTTGCTCGTTTTTTCCCAGTTGATTCCTTGTCCCGTGGCCTGCATTAAGGAGCTTAGCTTCAAAAAACTGATTGCAAACAGAAGGTAAAAGTCAAAATAATATATTAACCGGTCATTTACCTGCACAAGGTACTGTATAAACTGGCCAATACAACGTTGGACTACCCGCCAAATTGTTTCCAATACCAAAGCGATACGAACTAGCGAACATGTAACTTCATTATGGAATGGATTTGGACATCCTAGAAGTTAATTACAATACGTAATTAGTTAGTCAGACACGGTAAGCAGACACTTAAACTATGCGCCTGTTAATGTTTAAACACAATTATGGCTTATAGATTGCTTGTTGATTTTACTAATAATGACCGCGTTAACAAAGTTTTTGTTTACGTTTTAAAACCACACCGTACCAACAACTGAAATGAACCATACTTGTTAAACCTATAAATGTAGAGGAAACTCTATGGTTGGAACAATTTAACTTGGTTTTTAGGCCCATGGCTATATTACTGAGCAATAGAAGCGAGAACTTGAGAATTTCAATTCTCTACACGAAAATGCTTGTAAACCCAAACTTCAAAATGATATTTATAAAGTCATATTTTTGTATTCAAATAATTTGAGCTTGTGTCTTCTCGATTTATCAAATCATAGAGCCAACAATATGGCTGTTCCCTATTAGTAATATTTTTTATTTAAGTGTAGGTCATGATGTTTGGCGGCTATATAGTTAGTTTTTTGAAACAATAATATTTATTTGACCTGCTTTAAAAATTTATTATAAAGGTGTTTTAATTACCTATTAGGGAAAAATGCAATGGTATATCTCCGTTATTTCAAAAATCATACTATAAATTAACAACCATTAAAATAGATATATGATTTCGTTACATGTTTACATTTCAACCATTACTCCCCCTCCCCTCAGTTTTTTATCACAAGTCCTGTGTGAACTTTCTGCAGGCATTTGGTTTAACATGGTTAGTTTTTCAATCTTTATTAGCCCACACCTAATTGGTTATCACATGTTGAATATGTAATTTGATTGAGTAGTTTTAGAAATGTAGAGTAGTGGTACAGCACTAGACTCGCATTCGGGAGGTACGGGTTCGATTCCCGGCAGGGGCAGATGTGACTGGGACTTTTTCCTACTGCCTCTCGCCGAGAAACGGTGATTCCTGTACCGGCCATCTTGATTGAGGTTTTCCATGGTTTCCCTCAATTAATTCCAGATAAATATCGAGATGGTTCCTTATTTGAGGCCATGGCCGATTACCTATCAAACTCCTAGTTCAAAAATTACCTGCCTTATCCTAATTTCCTATAATTCCTTCATTCGCCCATTGCTATTATATAAGTTGAAGTTTAAATTGTAGAAAATAACGGGAGGTGGTAAATGGAAAATAGTAATGGTGCGAATGGCGTCTGTTATGACATAAAGTCGAGAAACGGATGTTAAACGCATTATTATTATTATTATTTTAAAAAAACTAAAAACTCATAATTATTATAACCAAACACATGGAATTTTTTTTTACTAAACATATAATATAGGTAGTTAGTTGTTTTATAAAATTCCATATGTACATTTTATATTTAGGTTGATAAGTTTCATCTTTCTTCGGACATGTTATCTGCTCATGACTGTATAGCGTGTATACAGTCACATATTTTGTACGATATAATGTAACATTAATGGTACGAGTGGTTCCTTCTGTAGCGATAATGAACAGAAGCTGTTTGCTTTAGTATTTTAGAGTTCGTGTCCAGATATTGGCTTAATGGAGACAGTGGACTCTGTCTACACTAGACGTCACCAACAGGACCTGTTTGTCCTGAAGCTTGCTACTGTGTCAACATACGAAAGATATTATATTATTAAACCATTTCGGGGGAAAGTTTCACAACTAAGAATCTATAGAATATATAACAAACTGCCATTAAATTCGTGATTGGGCTGTATTCTTATTCAAAATATTAAAAAAAAAATTTTTTTTTTAATTTTAAGGCCACCATATGCTTAATATCAGTTTATATTTTCATTTTTTTTCAGTTAGTGATGTAAAAGGATAAATAACTGGCCAATTATATATAATATATATTGCCAGTATCTATATATATAAAAAGGTTTGTTGGTATATAAATTAACAGTTATAAAACAAGCTTTAATAGCAAACCGAAACAGTAAAAAATATTTTTTAATTATTAAGATTTTGCTTAACAGCGATAGGAAGTCAATAGGTAATTGTATTGAGTGAATGGACTTTCTATCGCTGTTAAACAAAATCTTAATAATTGAAAATTATTTTTTACTTTTTAGTTCGGTTTGCTACTAAAGCGTGTTTTTTTAACTATTTTTTTAGTCTTATTTTTTTATCCTGATTGTTCCTGGTCAAGACATTAGGACAAAGCTATATATTGTATTGTCATCGGTCCTTAATACGCGTGCAAATTTTTTAATCAATCGTCTTGAAGTCGGTGAAAATTACGTTGAAAGATTCCATCACATTGATACATACATTCAGGTGAAGCTAATAAAAGCGTGTTGAAATAGCTGCTTTTTCATTTTGCATTAATGCGTAAAGTATACCTAAAACAAAATCCAACAGTAATTTCTAAAAGCGCCAAATCGCTTTTGGAAGCGAGCAAGCGATAATCGCACATTTTCGCTGCATCTGACGAAAAGTAACATGTGTGCGCTGACCCTTTAATAAGTCACAGACCTACCTAAAAACTTTGCATCATGGTTTGAAACCCGAAGTATAAACTCTATTGACGTCTACACTCTAAATGATAAAGCAATCGAATCGCTAGATCCCATTCTTCCCTCGGTGTCTACTAATCACTTCTTAATTTGTGTTTTTAACAATTAGAATAACTTAGACTGACTAGCAGACAGACGGAGTATTACCAACATAATGGGACGAATGGCAACACTTAAACAAATCTTCCTCCTGACTATCAATCTGTGTACTAAGCTATTTAATACAATGAACACTGTTTGAATATAATATTTCTTTAAATTAACTTATTCATCTATTTACTACGTGTAGGAATTTGGGTAACACCTTTTCTATGCAAACAAATGCATCACTATACTTTTCCAATATTTACATTTTTACGCATCACAAATGGACTGTTTATTTACATAAAAGAGATGAAGATGGATTTTTTTAAATATTTGTTTCGGTTTTGTTTTTCTTGCATTATAAATGTAACAGAAATGCACAAATATTATAAATTTTATTGTAAACGAATATAAACAGTGTTTTTTCTTTTTGTATTGAAAATTTACTTATAATAATACTAATAATGAGATGTGAGATAAGCTCCAATATAATTAAGGGCGGATTTAATTTCACATTGCGTTGTTTTGTTAAAAGACATATAAATCATACAGACATGAAACGACTTCACATCAAGGAGTATTTTAGTCAAACAAAGTTGGATGTTGGGTTTCAAATTGGCGCACTATTAATTTGATGTTCCACAAAATAATAATAATAAGCATGTCATTTACAGATTTACACATAAAATTCATTTAGTTTATAAAATTCTTTGTTTATCAGTTCATTCCTTATTACTTCCTTGAAGCGAGAAAGGGTCTCAATGTTTTTTTATTTTTGCTGATAAATTGTTATATAACTTTAGACAGTTGTAAAGTGCACCTCCCTCAAAGGAAGTTAAGGAATGAGCTGGCAAACGGAAGGCATTTGCTCCCCTAGTGTTAAGGTCATGTTTTAATTTATAATTATCAAACATTATCAAATTATCAAACATGAGACATTCGTACACACAGGGAAGCGTCATAAGACCATGTCTCCTAAATACCCCTCTATAGGAATCTCGAACTCTTAAACCCGCTAATATCCTTACGGCATATTTTTGTAATTCGCGGTCCATTAAACTCCGTGGCCGACAATCTTAGTCTGATCTCAATTCGACAACACCAGAATCAATGATGTTCCGAACGATGTTAGGCAGTTACAAAAATAAACATAAATTCGTTTAATACGCAAATAAAAATCAACCGCTCATGCTCTGTTGAAAAATCTTCACAAAAACTGCACTTTTCTGAGGACATTCTCATCCCCAATTTGTGTGTGTGTGAGCGCATTTATAACGATTGTATTATATGTGTAGTATTTAAACAAAGTATTAAAAACATCCTCTAAATTCTATCTCAACTGAGCATATAAAATTAAATTAAAACCAATCGAGCATTAAACGGCAACAATATGCCGTGTTCACATGCACTACGCGAATTTAGCGAACAATAGAAGTCTCAGTAAATGTTCGTTAGAGTGAGATAGATTGTCTGATTTGTATCTGAACAAGATCTTTTATCTCTTCATTGGACGTATCGCAAAACGCATTGTTGAATTCGTATAAAGAAACATTGTAACAGGCTTATAGAGGTTACAGAGGTCTGGTCAGACACATAGCACAGCCAGTACAGAGCAGGGTAGGCAACATAACCCCGATTTAATCACTATTCATAGGGTTTTTTTATATGCTCAAAGCTCTCCTGTTTGGCTGTAGAGCGTGTTGCATGACAATTACACTTCGACAATGAAACGTATGTTATTTTTTGCGCGGTTAACTAATACGATGGGACGGTTTTATGATAGCATTTCTATTTGTTTGACCTATTGTGAAATTCACATTTAGACAATGAGGGTTGATTCGGATTCACAAGGGTGGTTGTACATAAGTGTGTACTTTGACATGTGACAAATTTTGTGTGACACAAATTAATGTAAATTTTTGCATCGTGATTTTTTTTTATGGTACACTAAAGCATGATAATATAATGATAAATTATCTTTTATTCACTGTGTTTTTCTTTTTGCATATTGATATATGATCCGCACCTGTTCATTTTCAAAAGATAACATTGGCTTAGCAAGAGCAACCAACTATCCGACACTGAGAACATTTCAGCGATAACAGCAAATATCGCATTGAAGGACTTTCCTTTGAAACATTTTTTAACGAGAAGCGAGACCTTAATTATAATATTTCGTAGGAACTTTAATTGAAAAAAAATTAATTTTAAAGTGAATACGCTCAGACATAATCTTTTCATCACAGAAAAAAAAATAATTTTTCACCATACGGACAAAATAAACTTATAATAAGCATACTCGAATTAGCAGGCATAAGCTAATTTATTCAATCTATTTTCCTACTAATTCATTATCAAATTGATTCTAACCGATGCATTAAACTTTTTATACTTGATCTACTTGCATAATGACATGATAATTTGATTTTTATTTTGCTGACTAAATGGATTTATAACAGATTGATTAAGTAGTCTTGCTCTTGTATAAAAACATAAAAAAAAATTTAAAACAACTTTTCATCATGAAGATACTATTTCAAAAGTTTAACAAAATTTGTTTCAGTAACTGAAAAACTCATTATTTCACCGTCTCACTGCAGTGAGAGGTATATTTTATAACAAAATGAAATTATGTACCCTCCATTATGTGGATTTTCAGTTAATTATGAGGTAATAAATTTGTAACTTAACTAGCGTGTCACGATTTTTAACTTAAAAAATATATTAAATTATTATTGGTAAAAAACATCGTATTCAAGAATGAATAATGATAGTTCAAGAATACAACTTTGAAATTTCTTAGTTACATAATAATCAAATTAAATAAGTAACCTTTATTTATCATTGACCAATATGTCGTCTTTTGTCAAAATTGCATTTAAAATTGTGTTGAAACATTTATTACTAGCAAAATTACTATTTTAAACTTCGAAGGATTAGTACATCGCTTGGTGGTGATTTAGAACGTGGTGAGGCCTTAGCCCATTATTAATAATCCTCGTTGAAAATAATTACACCAGCAAGAGAGCAGTATATTTTTAGTTTTATATTTTAATTAAACAAAACTAAAAAGTCGAAAAGAGTTTAATGCATATTACATTTGGCCATCGACAATATATTCACCGACGAATGATGAAACTTGTAATAACTATCGTCGTTTAATGTGAAATAAATATTAGAACTTATCTTGAACTTTTCTAGTCACAATCACCGCACGAAGCCTATTTAAAATGGGTCCAATCGGTTCATTTTAAGGGTGGTTTTTAGGGGTTGAAAAAAGTTTTTGGGCCCAAAAATACCTAAAAAATTCTCAGAATCGTTTCAAAATTGAAATTTAACCCTTTGGTAGTTTTTAAAAAGTGCTCCTAAAATTTTAATAAAATCGGCCCGACAGGACCGGATTTACAAATTTTCTGAAAACACTAGTTTGCAGATAGTGAGTTATGTAACTGAAAGGTGTTTTCAATTTTGGTGTAGACGTTCTTTCGACAATAATAATGCAATTAAGAAAAAAATGTAATTTGAAGGGGTGTATTAAGGAGTTAATTTTTTTATTTTGCCCAACAATCATCTTAAGTTCACATAATAAAGCCACAAGGCCTGTATTAATTATGTATATATTGTCGGCAGGGTTTTGTCACTGCGACCCGGATTTTATTTGGATTTGATGCTGCTCTTTTTTAAAAACATTAACAAGAGCAAGAAATTTTATAATGCTATCTTGGAGATGTTATAAATTCAAAATATGTAATCGTTTCAGCCGACGTTAGTTAACACAGATATTCTTAGTTGAATACTCAATTTGACCACCCTGTATTTTATTAGGAAGCATTTTCAAACAAATAACATAAAATCAAAACATAATATGGTTGCACCTGTAGATTGAACTCATAGTAATTAATATCTTACAGTTATATCTTCAAGGCATGAATACACAATATGCAATATGTTAAATCTTAATGCTTCTATAGTTTTATTGTTGTTAATGTTATACCTAATTATGTATTTATTTATAACCAGCCTAAAGTTTAAATTTAACAAATAACTTTGGCTTAAGAAACTGTCAACAAATTGTTTCTTAATGATTCATGAAAACCCGATTTGGGATTTCAGAAAGAAGATGAGCATTTTCAAACATATGGTCTTTAGTTCTTTAATAATCAGAGTAAAGCATTGTCGTTTTGAAAATTACTCAGACTGAATTTTTGCTTTCACCTTGTTGGAGCGTTTGATCTCATTATAAAAGTGCATGGTTGGAAGCAAAAATGTATACGAAGGGTGAAAAAAAAAATATTCAACTCAAAACTGTTGCATAATTTTGTCATTTTTACGTACAAAAATACTTAAATCCAGTACTGTATATACATATACGTTTATTACAAATTTTAACAGTATCAAATTGGGAATATCGATTACGAAAAAGTATATTTCAAAAGTAATTTTGCCATACTATATAATTAGTGTATTTGCCATATGGCAACATACACTATTGGCGTCGGTCGGATGGCGGGACCTAGGGGTCGGACCAAAATTTCTCGACGTTTCATAACCTCCTAAACACTTTGGCACAATTTTTAAAAATGTTTATATATATATATATATATATATATATATATATATATATATATATATATATATTATAGAATGCTAATTCCCGTCGTAAAAGCGAGGTCTAGAGTACCCGGATCCATAGCGACAACTCCCGTAACTCTAGGACAACATTTGGCTTCAAAAATTGAAAAATAAAAATTTGAGCGTGTATGACCCCCTTTAGTGTTTGAATTTCATTATAGATAAGAATGCAATACCGGATCCTTTTTGTTTTTAAAGAAAATAAAAGAAATTGTTTATTACTAAACAACAGTCAAGGTTACAGAATTTAGTTTTTATAGAAAAAAAGTATAACAGCTGAGGATGATAAATTTTATATTACAAAAATTTGTGTATAATGACAGACGAACTTGCGTTGAAAGACAGACATTGGTTTCAAATGGCACGTTGTTGAAACAGAAGATCTAAGGTTTTTGTATAGTAAGAGAGAACGGTGACGATATATACAGAATATTCTTGTTTTAATACGTTTGGTCTAATTCGCGTATTTTGTCTTTAATGTTTATGAGTCAGTCGTCCAGCGGCCTATCTGCCGTTCGGATCGGCTATTAGCGTGTGATTTTTAACACAGCAAAATAAAATGAAATATTATTATCGCCAATAATCAATTATTTATCTCGCAAATTTCGATTGTTATTATCTGTCGCTAACCTGGAGGTGTATCGTTCTAGTTGCCGTTATTGACTCCAGTTTTATCGTACCTATCCACAGATTCTATCCCGTTTATCGTAATTCCCGTATTTTACTGGATTTCTGGATTTTTGTATAAATTCGATTGTTATTGATTGTTGTGATTGCTGTTAGGAAGTGTAGCTTTCCGTGTTGCCCCTTATATACCTGGATTTAGGAGCGTTTTTCGAATAGGGAATATTTACCGTGAATTATTTATCAAGGATCTTTTAGATTTTCGTACTGGTGTGGATCTGGATTCTGGAATACAGGAATACATTCGACAGTTTTCTAAAACTGTGTTACAATTCTACTTTACTTCGAACATTCCTGTGCATCGGTTCCGTTTTGAATAAAATTTATTTGGCGATCTATTCCAGACTGTCCTGTCGGACTAAATAAACTTTCAGTTCGGGATTTAGGACCGAGAAAATATTCAAGGAATGTGCATTAAGTTCAGTTAAGCCACCATTCTACATGGTGTCTACCTTTAAGAATTATTACGTGATTTTGCACAATCTCTAACCTGCCAGGGTTATCCCGTTGGATTCAGCTTTAAGTTTTTCCAGGATTTGTTGCATACAGTTTATTGATTTGGTACCTGCATTCCTTATACGTTACGATCTTACGGTTAATTACCGGATTTATAATTGGATGGTTGTTACGGTTATCCCAACCAAGATTAACGTCCCCGTGACGACGCCGACGTCATATACAGGGTGTTCACAAAATTACGTGTTTACTTTTGCTGTGTTTTGTTTTTTATTTCTTTGTGTCGTTTACGCATATCTCAATCAGGATTTATTCCCGTGACGTAACAGATCATATATACAGGGTGTATGAAAATTTACGGATTAATTATCGCCCTGTGAACTATTTCTATTTATAGCAACCCCATCTTAAGTGTATCTTGACGTTAAGAATTTAAGATACTGGGTGTCCGATAATTCCCGGATCAAGTATTCCGTAAGATATGTTTGTGTTCTAGTCCAAAGTTTTTTTAACGTGTTATTCGTAGTGTTTCATGTTATAGTCTATTGGCGTTTCTTAGTTGTGTTTGGGTATTTTTTATGCGATTATTTTCCTAAATTTTTTTAAACTAACCCCCGGCCCAGCGCCAGCTGAAGCTAGCCGCGCAACCGATTAAATTCGGATTCAGTTTAAATGGTTCTTCGGTGTTACAAATGAAAGATATTAACCCTACACCAAGTTTTATTGAACTTCGAATAATTTCGAATAAATTCGAATATCTCCGAATATTTTCGAACAACGCCGAACGACGCCTATAATATATATATATATATATGTGCGGGCAATAACTTTCGAAAGAGTTAATTGATTTTAACGAAATTTTGCCCTCATGTTGGAATCCACCACCGCAAGAACCCTATTTAAAATGAGCCTGATCGGGCCATTTTAAGGGTAGTTTTTAGAGGTTGAAAAAAGTTTTTGAGCCTAATAAAATTGAAATTTAACCTTCTAGTAAAGTTTACAATATGCTGTTAAAATTTTAATAAAATCGGCCCGACAGGACCGGACTTACAAATTTTATGAAAACGCTAGTGTGTGATAATGATTTATTTACCGAAGAGTGTATTTTATTTGGTTCAGATGTTGAATTGATAACAATATTAATTTAACTAAGAAAAAGAAATATTTTAAGGGGTGTATTAAGGGGTAATTTTTTTATTTTGTCCAAAAACAAACTTGGGTTCATGTAACAAAGTCACACTACCTGTATTAGCAAACACACTATATTGTCGGCAGGGTTTGGGCACTGCGACCCGGTTTTTTTTTTAATATACTCGTAATGTTCAAGTGATTGTCTATAATATGATCTACTTTAATTTCAAAACTTCTAACGGCAATACATTTTTTAACCCTTTATCAAAATTTTCAGAGGTAACATTTCCAGTTTAAATCAGTTCAGATTATGAAAAGCGTCGTGCGTTCTTGATAGCAAATTAAGTTTTCATTTGCAATTAGCAAAAGTTGTTGATGTATTTCACAACATCTAATGGTATCTTCAATAATGGCATCCATACTAGGTCGCCAATAAACTGATCCAACTAATAATTTCATTTTAACAATGCCGGAGTTATGATTTTTCAGCATGTTTTAAATTCTTAGAAATAATTACACGACACCCTTACACAAGCGCATCTTCGACTGTCCCCAAAAATATAACGCAAGTTCTGGAATTATTTGGACATTCTATTTTTGATACTTCCCAGGTAGCCACTAGAATTTTTGCAATTTTTTTTGCTACTTATAATATTGGAGGCAAAGTAGCACATGCTTCGCTTTCATCTAAGAAAGTTTCTTCATCTTCACAGCATATTTTAGTTTGTAACTGTAAGCTAACAGTCACGGGTTGCAACAATTTTTATATTTTGTAGGTTTTATTCTTTCTGAACAGAGCGTAAACCCAAAATATCTTCATATTATCACCATCGAGACGTCTGATCTGTACATTAGTAATGCATTATTGCATCATCGATATTACATATCACATCAATACTTTGCAATATTCTGCCTAACTCGCTATTTCACTTTGAAAATATTTGGACCACTCGCTAGTCCACAAAGCATTCGATAACACTTGAACCACATTCAGTGCTTATCAACCATTACTAGACTTACTTCTAATCATAAGTTTGGTGTGTATTTAAAGTCATGTCAGAAGTAGCCATATAAATAGTGCTGGTCCTGCGGAGAGTCTACACTAAATCGAATAGGATATTTCCGTCTCTTTAATGGACATCCAGACATCGCGTTGGGAAGTCAGGGGATCTTTGACAGTCGTGAGGTGCGGGCGCCACTTGATATTTCAGAAAAAAAATGCGTTATAATTTAAATTTTTGATGGTATTTTTGAGGTTGAACTTTTTGTGGTTGAACTTTGCGCGGTTGAACTTATGCGCAATACCTATAAATGTTGGTGTCAATTATGCTTTATGCCAGAGTTATGAACTTTTATTTGTTTTCATTGTCGAAAACTAAATTTAGAACTGAAAATCATCAAAACTAATAATAAAATTTTGTATTTTATTTGACAAATATATGTTATCTCCTCCTTTTTTGGTGCCTTTTAGGTCTAAATTAATCTGGCCGTTAATAAAAAAAAATAGTGCCGACTCTGTGCACAAAATTTCGGTTCTCTTTTAACAACTTTGACAATGTTAAGGTAAAATAAAAATAATAAATAATTTTCCCAAGAGTGAAGACACCTATCTCCACTACTAAGAAAATGGGTAAACCATATTATTTACAAGTCTTTTGTAGAAGAATAAAAGTCATAATAAGATAACAAGGATAAGTATATGCACAAAGCTTTATTTTATTGTCCTTTAAATACATAAGTCCTTGTAATTTGTTTATTTCTTGTTTTATTTTCCTTTCGGCAATATGTTTTGGCTTAGACTCCACACAATGGCTATGTTATTGTTGTGTTGACTCTTCTATTGAAAAACAATAATACATAATTGTTTATTTTGCATTTCAAAAAACCCACAATAAAAATGTTTAACTTTATATACTTTACATTTTTGTGTCCACATTTGCAAAAGAATCAAATATTTGCATTATTTTTATTGCCGAAATCATTGGTGACCCAATAAACAAATAATATTGCACAATTTAGTGGCTATTTTGTGCCAATAATATTAAGCTTTATTAGATTTTGACAACAAAAACAACATAATATGAGTATCTTAGTTGTATTTAAATTGCAAGGTTATCGAGTCATCATCAATCATGTAATGTAACTCTTCGAAATAATCTAATGTTGAGCGTCTATAATCTACAATCTATCTATGTATCGAAATGATCGAAATCCTGTCTCATAATATACGTAAAACGAAGGAAATTATAACAGACACCCATTACTTAGTATGTACAGAATTATGCTGTAACGGTACTACTTTGCTCGTGATTGTAAATTCGAAATATAGTCCTTCTTACAAAAAAGATCTAAGAGCCTTTATAGAAAATACAGTTTTGTTGAACGGTAACAAATATTTTTACTGTAACACTGAAAACGAAGGACTTTATAAATGCGACCAGCATGGAGGAGAAAACTTAGTAAGCTAATTAGCCCTCTACAATAAAACGGTCAAAACAATTTCTAATTTTCTGAAAATTGTTCTCGATTTAATACCTATCCCTGACCTGGTGAAGGCGGTTGACCTATCAAATAAGTATACTTACCTATCCTAAAGTAATAAACACCATATTTATATCGACGCATATAGACAATAATCTTTCCCGCCAACAGATATCACGTGAACAATACATATAGTATTATGTTTGGCTAAGAATCCAAAAAGTATCTGATTGGTTGTTTGAAAATAAATTAAGATGATTAATTTCAGTATCAATTTTTAAGAATCTATTACTTTTGTTTTGTTTTTTGTGTTGTACATACACGGTTTTTTCACTTTGTATTATATTTTTGAACATCTATTTCGTTCTCAAATAAATAGATTCAATTTGAAAATGTTTTTGTTCATTTCTACACGGCCTTCTGCTGTGTGAGTTTCAAGGTGCTGAACACCCATTTATTGCATGCAATAGACGTGAATACCGGATAGACTATAGAAGCTGCGCATCTTCTCAAAAAACCAAAATTATATGATATACGCCGAATTAGAAGTGCAAGTATTTTATTCACGAAAATACTTTTGTTCATATTCGTTAAATTTGACAATATTATTACCGTGTATGTAACTGAAATTCAAGATTTACTAATCGATGTTTTCTAATTGAATAGAATATTATTATCCAAGGATTTTAAAGAAGAAAAAATATTTCATAACAATACATCAACTAAACAATTAATTTCATAACACCATTATGCAGGTACATGTGTTCAATAAATGCTTCTTTCTTCAGACTGTCATCGCATGTTTTATTGTCGTCAGTGATGTGAATACAGTTTTAAATAGACGCATTCACACTGGATGTATGAACGTTGCTTCTCCGCTTTGCAAGGTCCGCCGTGTCTTTGATTAATATTCTTGTGTATAACATATACGCGAAAGTATATAGTATGTACGACAAAAATAAATATATTAGCCAGAGTTTTAAACCGAATCTATTCATTTCTTGTCAAGAATAATTGTAAACAAAAACTAGTATATTTTTAAGCTTCCTAAACCGGACTTTTAACGGCATCTTAACAAGAAGCTCACCAATTTTGCCCAGTTTGTTTTAGATTAAATTAGAGTTCAAAAGAAAATTTCTTTCACACCGTTCGAATAATGGACATTTTTCAAGATTAAAATATCAACTTTAAAAAATTTATGGCATTGCCAAACGTAAGATTCTTTTTATAACTAGTGGGCAAATAATAATTATCAACGTAATACTTGAATGAGGCGAACGGTCCCAAACCAGATTTTCTAACAATGTAGTCTACAACCCAGCAATTATGTATAAATCGAAATTTTTTTAAAAGCCCCACAGTTACGTAAAATTTTATGATTTCATTCATATGTATTGTTAATTTTCTGTCTCGGCCAGTGGTGACAGAATAAATTTTTTCATAGTTGAAATTTTTTTGTGCACCTATCTCAACTTTCGTTGTATTTTTCAAGCACTTTTCATTTTGACAGATGAAAAGTGTTTTGAAGAAAGTATGTAGTAATTAAATAATAAATATTATTTAAAGAACTGATACAATCGTAGAAACATATTTCACTACTTTTGAAGACAATCTACGATTTATGTCGATCAGTTTTCATTTGCTTCCACCAATGTTTCCGACCGTGGTACTTCAGCCACCGCTTCAATTGAGCACGAGTGTGTTCTTCTGCTGTTTTTTGCACTAATTTAGGATCGTCGATAATATTTTCATTTATATTAACATTGAACACTGGATCATCCGTTGCATCAAAAAGTGCTCGAAACTTTTAAATACCGTGATCATTACCATGACGACGACGCCCGCGCGTGAAAAAGATGAAAAGCCTTTATTGGGTTTCAGTGAGCAGCAGATTTAAGGAGGTATTCTCATGTGAACGCATAAATTTTACCTCTTTTTAGGGAATGTTTTTTTAGACGACAATAACATTCAATCATTTTAATTTTTTTATATGTTTTTGTTTGTATCTTTAACTGTATAAAAAAATTTTTTTTCTCTTATTTTATTAATTATTTTTTTAATTAAATTAGGCACTAAAAAAAAAGCAGGTCACTGGTCATGGTAATAGCGGCTGTTCATGTTGTCTGAAATAAAAAAATCGAATGAATCATTGTTCAGTAGGGATGTCGCTATCGTCCCTACCAAAATTAATCAATTTCATTAAAAAAAAAATGGCGAACTGTAGAAAAAAAGTTTGTGTTTTTTGTTAATTTTTTTGTTAAAAATCGTTTAAAAAAATAAGAAAATATTTTCGAAAATAAGCAATTTTGGTACGGACGATAACCATTAATGAGTAGAAGAACATATATAAATTTCAAAGCAATTGGTTGAATATTTTTTCTTTTAGGACCATGACAGTTTTAGAAAATAATGTTTCCAGATAAATGCGTTTAAAGTTTCAAGAGCCAACAAGTCGCTTATACGGCGCGTCGGCGACTATGAGTTGTAATTTATTTAAAACTAGGAATTTCGGTCTCTATTTTTCACAGCATATTTTCGATAGGTTTTACTATTGAAATATGAAAAAAAAAATAAAATCGATTTTTCGAAGTGGTCACATGAGAATACCCCCTTAAAGAACAATTTAAACCAGCACAACACAGAAGCGAATTGCACGCGAGATGACAATATCTAACCGATAGCAGGATACGTGGGAAACTGGAAATGTAGAGAATTTTAAGGCTTATATGCCTCGTGACCTTTCACTATTCCCAATCGATTTGAGTAAACCTTTTAAGCTTTGTAATTTTCGTGATTTTTTTCCGTTTAGGTACAACTTGTATATAAATTTTGCATAATATAATGTTGATGTGGATTATAGACGATGACGAACGCATCCAACCAAAATGACGTCGGCGACGTGTTATTGTCAGCAAACCACCAGGAGCTATTGTAGCTCCGTGTAGCTCCGACACCGTCGCGCGCCGTGACAGCTTGTACCTATTATTATGCACAAGATTAATTTGCAACAAAGAACGGTATCTGTATTGATGTTTAGTATTACAATGTATCCATACAATATAACATATATCGCGGCCATAATAACGTGCAACGTTCATACATTAATAATTCAGTGTTTCTCAATATCGGTGTTCCGTGGAACCCTAATATTCCACAAGACATGATGCCAAAGGGTTCCGTAAATAGTGCGCATGGACGATATTTCATCAAACGGCAAAAAATATCAACAACTAGCATTGTTTTCAATTTTTTATAACGGTTTATTATTGTACTCATTTCTTCCAAGAAAGTTTTGTAAAAAGATTTTTTCTGTAGGCAAATCGGAAATATTTTGAAAATAAAAAAAAATCAAATGTTCTTTTGTTCTAAACAAAAATATTAGTTAGGTTTATATGTAAAACCGCATTATGTAACCATGCAAATGAATAACAAATTTTATAATATTTATGACCCACGTCACCGCACGCTTTAACAGAAAATTTATTTTATTTATTATAATATAACAAATGAGAAATATTTTTGAAGCTGGAATGGTCCTATCGCCCAATTGGGTGGAGTTTTTTATTTACTTGTATTGTAACATAATTAATTTAATTATTAATTATGTTACGTCCCAAACAGCACGCCACTGTTGGAATTCGTCTACTATCGCTCGATGCCATAATTTATAGTTACGTAATTTATAAAAAAAAGATTCCAATATTGAAATTAAAATAATTTTTGCTGTCAGTAAGTCAATTTTGGTCATACCAACCGAATCAAAATTTTGTTTTATCAAGTTCTTGAGAACAGTAATATTAATAAATTCTCTTCATAAGTTTTGACTGGGGCGAGGCTTAAGGCCCTGAAATAAACCCCATTTTAATAAACATTTATTTGCGCAAGAGAACAGTAATTTGTTAAATTTGAAGAATAGATCGAAGATACGGCGGCGAGTTAGATAGCGGACGGATTGTGGACTCCACCATTTATATTAATTATTCAATATACGTTACATTTTTTTTTACGTTGAAGTGTATATATTCTTTTACCCTAAATAAATAAGGTAACGAATATAAGACCACGTTACAATATAAAATTAAATTCTTATTCTATCATCTGACAGATTTTTTTCTGAGGAAGAAACTCATTTTTTTCAACATTATTTCATATCACAAAAATAAATAAAATAAATAAACGATAACAGATAGATATGTCTATAATCTACAATCAATCAGTCGATAAACATAGATCGCTAGCGGTGCATCTAGCTACTTCGACATGCTTATGATTTTGCAAAGATCTACTGTGCTTGCATCTAGTTTATAGTAGAAATGACTTTTTAGTGTATTTGCCATATGGCAACATACACTATTGGCGTCGGTCGGATGGCGGGACCTAGGGGTCGGACCAAAATTTCTCGACGTTTCATAACCTCCTAAACACTTTGGCACCATTTTTAAAAATGTTTATATATATATGTATATATATATATATATATATATATATATATATATATATATATATATATATATATATATATATATATATTTATATATATATATATGTGTACGCGCGATAACTTTCGAAAGAGTTAATTGATTTCAACGAAATTTAGGCCACATGTTGAAATCCATCACCGCAAGAAGCCTATTTAAAATTGGCCTAATCGGGCTATTTTAAGGGTAGTTTTTAGGGGTTGAAAACTGTTTTTGGGCCCCAAAATACCGAAAAACTTCTCCGAATCGTTTCAAAATTGAAATTTAACCCTTTGGTAGTGATTAAAAAGTTTCCCCACAATTTTAATAAAATCGGCCCGACAGGACCGGATTTACAAATTTTATGAAAACACTAGTTTGCAGATAGTGACTTATTTATTGAAGGGTGTATTTAATTTGGTGTAGACGTTAGATTGATAATAATATTACAATTAAGAAAAAAATGTTATTTTAAGGGGTGTATTAAGGGGTTAAATTTTTTATTTTGCCCAAAAACAAACTTAATTTCACATAATAAAAGTACAAAACCACACGGCCCTATACAAGCAAATAGGTACACTATATTGTCGGCAGGGTTTTGGCACTGCGACCCGGGTTTTTTTATATATGAAAAAAACTCGCCAACTTATAAAACCCGCCACAGACTGTGCAGGATAGACTAATTTCATTGCAATAATAATTGTCAAAATTAAACATTTCTAAAATAGATAAAGGAAAGCTCAATTTACTTTTCTTAGCTGTTTTTTTTACAGAAAAGTTCATTGGTGAAATTGGAATTTTGGTAGAATATTTCATTTTTAAAATACAACCAAACATTGAAATTTTAATAATTCGCCATAACTTTCTAACGCCCAAATTTTCCAGAATTATCCATGAATGTCCATAGTAATTTTACACTACCTATATAGTAAACGATCATTTCTATCTTAGTACTTAAGTGACAATTATTTACGTTAGAAATATGTCGGTTTTAATTTTTGTCAGTGTTTGGGCCCCAAGTAGATTAGTATAGATAATAATAAATATACGAGTATTCATCATCACTGAATTTCACAAATGTTTTTCTGATTTTATTATTATAAGCTGCTTTTATTTGTTGCGTCATTTTGGAATATGTTTGCATTAGAACTGACATATTTTATAGTGCTACAAAATTAATTTATATTTCACGAAAAAAATATTAATCACGTCTCAGCTTACGTAATGCTGTTTATATATTTTTGAGACGCTTTTGAACTAGGGGGTTGTTTCCGTTATATGTAGATATGGATCGATATAGTAAGTTTATTTTATTTATAAAAAACCTTCAAATAGTTAATTGTTCAACATAAAATACATAAGAAAGATATCCATCGAAAATGAGAAATATAACCTCAATTACAATATAGATAAAAAAAATCGTTTTTAAGCTTAACACGAAGAGGCAGAAAGATAACTAACCAGTTAATTCTTATTATTTAAATATTAAACCAAATGAAATAATAAATAAAAGATTCACAAAAGTCTACATGGTTCAGTTACTTTGGTTGTATTTGCGTAACATGTTTCTATAAAATAGTAATAAACAAATTTTTATTCAAAAAATTTTAATATAACTTTCAACTTTTTTGAGATGCTTTTGTGTATTCTGTATCTTTCTAAAAATTGAAAATTTATTTGTACCATTTTGAGGCAAGTTATGTCAGTGTAGATTTTTTCAAAAACGAAGTATCTGCAAATAAACTGTATGAATACTGAAAAATAATAACATACTGAAACAAGTGCGAGTAAAACTCGCGTCCTCAGGATTTCGTACCGTTATAACACGTACCTAATAATTCCACATAAAATTAAAAATATGCAAACCTCCCTGAAAAATTTACCAAAAAGAGGAAAATAACGAAATTTTGAGGTCGGAGCCAGTTTAATAAAAGTACATATATAAAAAGTTTTAGGAATTAAAAATAAAATAGAAAATAGAATTTTTATTTTAACGACTATTTTTTTTTTTTAGTAATTAAATTGGCTCCGACCGAACAGTTTCATTATTTTCCCCTTTTTAGTGACTGTTTGAAGAAGGTTAATATTTTTATCTATCTCTCGTATTTTTAACTTCCTCGCCACAAGAACTAATAATGACTTTACTTTTTATAAAATAAATACGCTTTATATATTATAATTGCACACACGTTAACTGAAGCCAACAATATATCATTATTTAACTAACAATACATGTATAGAACATGGCACACATATTAAATCATACATTCCCCTTGTACTGCTGGTATTATTTGTCAAAATCTCTGTTAGTCTAAGATAAATCGCTAACAATGGGCGTCAAGTTCTTGTCTTCTTGCTGTTTCTTACTGCAACAGTTTACTACACCCGAGCAGGGTGTAGTAAACTGTTCCTGCTGTAGCTGGCTGCTGAAACCCTCTTTGTCCTGTTACACCCTCCTCAAGGCGTTCTTCACGTCTTCGTGTATAACATATTACAGGGAGTCGTTATTTCATTACGAAAATAATATGTAAGGCTGCGCACTCATGCACAACCCAGAAGCTTTTTTCGTCGACACAATGTTGATCCCAATGTCTATTATCAATAGTTGATCCTCATTTTGTACGTTGGTTTCTAGAAAAATAGTTGTCTTTTCTATTTAAATTAGCGAATATACTCAAATAATAAAATATAAAGGCACAAAATAGCTGTTTTTCATGTCCGAATAGCGCGCGTGAAATGACACAGTACTAGTGGTGTAAAGTTGCATAATGTTAAAGACACGTAAACGTCGCTACCATAGTAAATCATAATCACGGCGTGTGCAACCGCTTGCGAATACAACGCAGCCTACTATTAGAAATGACGTTTGCTCAAAAGTAAACTGTTAAAAATTTTGAAAATGGAGTGAAAATCATTTTTTTAGCTATTGATGTTATGACTAGTGACTGTTAAAACTCGCTAGCTATCGCTATGAGAACGTAAGTAGCTCGTATAATAACATAATTCTAGTTCTAGGTGGATAAACTATTATTATATGAATCAAATCAGATTTTCTGATAATGGGTTCCGTAGTCTAAAAGTAAATATGTCACAGCCATTTATTGTAAGTGGTGTCCAGAAATGTTTATACAGTTCATGAAATGTTGACCAGTTGTATAAAATTACTATTTTTTTCTGAAGACAGCTCATGAAACTTATGGAAACTTATAGAAGTTATGGAACAATGGATTATTTTACTTATTTTCATTAGTTTGATTGCCCAATTAAAAATACGCTAATAAACAAATAGTTGATGGTTATTTAATTAGAATTTTTTTAATATTGCTAGATTTCAAATGATTCATTTTTAAATAATTAACTCAAAAACCGCTACTTTAGCTATGAAATTTGAAAAACAAAACAACCAAAAGAAATTTTTCTTCGTTGCTTGGATTGAAATCGACTAAGAAATTACATGAATAAGTCTCCAAAACGGCTGAACCAATTCTAATGAAATTTTCAGGCAGTCTTTAGACTAACTCAGCGAGTGATTGTGTAAAATTTGGCAGCGATCGGATTAATAGATTTTTTTCGTTTTCTTGACAATTTTGAATTTTTTGAATTCGCATAAATTTAGCACACGGTTCTAGGCAACGTATTTAATCGTCCAATATCATTTTGATAAGTGTGTTGTATATTTTCATTTGAATGATTAAGCATATTTAAATCAACACTGAGAAAATATGCCTATTTATCTATAAGAAAATTCGCTACAGCATAATAATTAATTGGTAATCTACAAATCGGGGCGATAGAAATATCACAGAATATACTTCTTATTTATATATTTAATTGCATCTCGGCGAAGCGGGACTGGGTCGCTAGTACCTGATAAATTCTGGTGTCTTGATTAAATTAATAATAAGAAGACTTTATGTCTGCAATGTTTGCTAATTTTCGTATTAATTACAAAGGTGGTCTGTTACGTATAGATCCCGGCCTGTACTACAAACTGAATAATGTGGTGATCTCACCCTTTATAAGTAGAATTGAGGTGGCGTTCTGTGTGTACACTGACACAGCATCTTGACTGTCGAGTGCTGGTATAGAGACAGCCACTTTACATCATTTTATATGCATATTCAAACTATATGAAAACAATCCACTGTTTACTTTTGTTCTCCGCGACTGTACACACAAATAGACAAATACCAACACATACACACTACACATATGCATCTAAGCCCAAACTCTAAAGCAGGGCTTCCCAAAGTGCGGCTCGCGGGCCAAATGCGGCCCGCAAAACCTGCGAATTCGGCCCGCGATATCGATACGATATATTATATTTTTTTTTAAAAATAAATAAGTAAATAGTAAAATAAATAATACATATTACAAATAAGATACAATATAATATTTTTAAAAAATTCTTACAGAACTTTAACCATAAGTTTGAGAAATTTCCTAGGATAACCTAGATGGCACAGGATCGAAAAAGAAAGCAAATACTGAACTATGTAAATTGCATTTATTTCTAACGTTTCGGCAATCTTTTTGCCATCTTCAGAGAGTCAAAAGATTGCCGAAACGTCAGAAATAAATGCAATTTACATAGTTCAGTATTTGCTTCTTTTACGATCCTGTGCCATCTAGGTTATCCTAGGAAATTTCTCAAATTACTTTAAGGATCATCATCACTCTAAAAACAAAAAATTTTTAGAGTTATTTTTTATTAACCATAAGCGTTTGTATGAATAAAATATTGTTTACTTTATATTTAAAAAATTATTGTAGTAAGTATGTCTAGTCTAGTTATTACACATTTGTTTTGATTTTATTACGTTCTTTTTTTTTGGCCCGCCAAAAAAATCGGTAATATCAAATTGACCCGCCTAAGAAAAACTTTGGGAGCCCCTGCTCTAAAGGAATGTTCATCATCTTATGAATTAGTAAAGTTTACTTTTTGGCAACTGTCATTAGTATTTGAAAATGGTTATCATTTAATAGTTTAAAAATTACAGTCCGTCACTGATACAACCGAATATTTGAAATTTTAATAATATTAAGTTTGAAATCAAAAACTTTAATGCTGAATTGAAGAAAGGATTGTTAAATAATTTGATTTGACAATGACCTTAGATTGTGAACACATATTTCTCCGTAAGAAAAGCATTGTAGGATTTTTATTCGATTCTGTTCGAAAAATAATTGATCGACTGAAATTATATTTTTTTAAACTGTGTATACGTGCATTTAACATAGTTTTTTGCATAATTTTTACTTCGAAACGACATTTTTCTACCCATTTCTATCAAAATTTGACTGTGTAGATCCAGCATTTGTTTTTGTGTGAATACAATCTAATGTTGTACATGACAGGGAGTTTGAATGCGTTAGACTGCTCTTGCATGTATTAAAACTGTAATGATATTATCACAATCTAAGGTCATTGTCAAATCCAATTTTTTGACAATGTTTTGCGCAACCCAGCATAAGTGTTTAATAATAATTTATTTATTTTTACTTATTTATCATGCCATTTTTCCTACCCAACTTGAAGATGCCAGTTCTAGGGATTATATTTAATAATAGAAATTATTATAAGTTAACTATTGCAATATTAAAAAGATGTTAATTAGATGGTTTGGTGTAGCTGCCGGCTTCATGGCTGACTGTAGAAAAACGAATTGTATTGATTGAGAGACGTCTTACGCTTATCTATAAAAGGTACATTAAATATATAACGGTCAAAAGTTTCAAGACAATAAAAATTAACGTGTTATAGTTACTTTTTATTACTATTTAAAACGTCACCAATGAACAAAATAGTAGTTTATGTATCTCGTTTATAAATGACGGTATTATACGAGTACTTATTTCGACGTTAATTCCCTGAATCATACCCTGAACTTTTGCACAACTCCAAATCCACACAGCCAGTGCTCTGAAATTAGAGTTGTGGTTCGGATAGGTGTAGCGCGGTTTGAAACAGTTGATATGAAAGTACAACATAATATTATTATTGTGTTACAAGATGTAGTCATAAAGTTAAGTGGTTTATGCCAGATTATTGGTAAAAATGGTAAAATTGAATTAAAAGTAATTTAAACGCCCATTGAGCATATTCGTTGGGTGCTTGACAACATTACGACATTACAATAAATTAATTTGTGTTAATTTGGGATTTGACCCTAAACGTTTTGACATATCTAATAATTAACGACAAGACTATGGCTATTAGTTTATTTAGCTGACGATCTTAAAACAAAATGCATGCCTTCAGATGTAAAATAGACCGATCTGACGCGCTTTGTATCTACGATTCTTTCCTGTTGTAAGCCACAAATATGTATGTGCTCGATCGTTTTTCGCAGTTTATTGTCAGTTTTGAAGCTACGAAAGTATAAAGTATAAAGATCCTATTTTGTGTAGTAATGATAAGCCACTTTGTTCCGTAGCCCCAGATGTGTAACTGTATGTGTTACATATTATATGTTAGTTTATTGTTACACATTGTTGACATGCAGAGTAAGTATCATCTTAGTGGAAGCAACAATAATATTGTTCGTTGCAATACGCGTACCTTGTCTTGCTTCAGTATGTTTTGACAACACTGTGCTACAACTGCGCTGTAGGTATATAATTATAATGTCTCATTCAGATCATTCTGTTGTGGTTGTTATTTGTGCTGACAGACTTGTTTGTAACCCAATACAAGTGCACAAGTATGTGACTGACAATGTATTGCTTATGTATCAAATACTTATCGTCGACTATTTACAGTGAGGTGTCGACCCAATTGGCGCTTTTGTAGCTTTTAATTATTATTTATTAATTTGACAACAGTTGTTGGTCAATCAAATTCGAGCAAAGTGATTATTGTGCATTCGTCTCCGCCTTTTTCATTCATCAAATATATTTCCTTGCATCTTGTAGAATTCTACTATTTTCTTTCTACTTTTTCGGATCGCTGCATTTGTTTTAATGTGATTCGTTCATCATTTCTTAATTAACGAGCATTTTTTTTAATAATAATAATAATAATAATAATAATAATGCGTTTAACGTCCGTTTCTCGACTTTATGTCATAACAGACGCCACTCGCACCATTACTATTTTCCATTTACCACCTCCCGTTATTTTCTACAATTTAAACTTCAACTTATATAATAGCAATGGGCGAATGAAGGAATTATAGGAAATTAGGATAAGGCAGGTAATTTTTGAACTAGGAGTTTGATAGGTAATCGGCCATGGCCTCAAATAAGGAACCATCTCGATATTTATCTGGAATTAATTGAGGGAAACCATGGAAAACCTCAATCAAGATGGCCGGTACAGGAATTACCGTTTCTCAGCGAGAGGCAGTAGGAAAAAGCCCCAGTCACATCTGCCCCTGCCGGGAATCGAACCCGTATCTCCCGAATGCGAGTCTAGTGCTGTACCACATTTTTTTTTTTTTTAATAAATATAGGACTGTTTTTCAATATAAATGGATTTTTTATGTTTAGATTGAGTGTTTATAATTTAATAATTGCTTGGTAATAATTTAACTACCTAGACCGGTTGAATATGACCGAAAAATATTGAGTTAGATTTGCAATCGAGAGATTTTGATTTTATCTACAAGTTCGATTATTATGTGTAAGTACATAGTTTTCTAAACTATTCATTTCAAAGAGATGTCGAGGCAGTCTCTACTAACATTTTCCTTATCACTTTAAGACGCTTTCGCTAGTGTATTTGCCACTACTGGCGTCGGTCGGATAGCAGGACCAAAATTTCGCTACGTTTCACATCAATCTGAACAACTTGGCATATTATTTTTGGAAATATGTGTGTTAGCACGATAACTCTCAAAGGACCTAGTTGATGATGATATGGGTATTCAGGTTGACTATTCTAAGAGCTTAAACTGATAATCGCCCGATTCTTGCTAGTAATCAAATAGCAAAATTATCGTTCATCAATAATATTCTATTAAAAGATAATTTCTCACATAGGTATACTTTCTTATTTTTCAGTTTGTTGACTAAATGTTTCAAACTGTGTTTCATAATTTTTTCGCCAATCATGAAACCCTGAGATTCTTTTTTTTTACATGCGAAATCGACTGTAAAATGCCTTTATGTCTCTATAAAACAGTTTACTGATAATTATATTTTACGTTAAAAATTAACATACCTATATAACGTCTTTGAACGCAACAGTAATAACACAGGGTTATTTGTGACACCCGCGCCACAGCGTTAAAGCCAATTCAGACTAGCCGTTCTCGGTTATGATTCACCGGTCCGGTTCGGTTTTCGATTAATCTAGGCTGCTCACACTATCCCGATTCGGTTCTACGATTATTCTCGGTGCGCATGCGCAATTTCGAAATATGATTTGACGTTTGATGTGTAGTTAAACGTCAACAAAAACAGCTCGCTAGTCACGTGACTCCAGCAAGCGTTCTCATTGGCTACGGTTGCGAACGGTCCGGTTGAAATTAGAGCTGAACCTAAACGCTCGAACCGAATCGCAATCGGGAACGACTACGCCCTGATTGGTCGAGCTCCCAACTGGACCGGTGAATCGTAACCGAGAACGGCTAGTCTGAATTGGCTTTTAGGTCTTGCCATTATACTTCAGTTATTTCATACTTATAAGAAAAGTTATTGGTTGAAAATCAACAAAGCTGTAAGATCAAAAGCACTGCATGTACATTTAGTTGTTGTTCATTTACAAAAGAACAATGAATATCCTTACAAAAACCCACCATTTCCTCTAGTGATAATTATCTGTTTTGAACAGACTGAAAGCTACATAATCAATGTTGCAATTTGAAACTGAAAACAAATACGCAATGCTTTTATAAAAAAATATTTTTTAAAGCATAACAACATCGTTGCCACCCTCCCGCGTTTTGTAATTTCATCACATAAAAGATGTGCCATTAACACACCACAATAATGTCCAATATTGTATATTCTATATTATATACGTACATACATACCTATCCAAACCCCCTGATCTGTACAGTAGACTGTTTCATCCCCTTAACGTGTAGGCAAATGATATTTAAACTCGCTAAGGCTCAGTTATACGTGTGTGTGTGTGTTGTAAATACAGGCACTAACAATGACACCCGCTGATTTCAACCAATATTGCTGCATCATATGAAATAGCATAGATAGCGCACAATTTCCTATACGTCAAGGATGAGATGAAAACACCTTCGCATCTACAGCGTGAACCAATTACATTTGATTTATGCCAAAGATATCAATCATCAGATATATTGTTGACAAAAAAAAATATTCACCATTTTATCCATTGACTGAGAAATAAATATTCCAACAGCGGGTACGAGATTGAAATTATCATGTAAGGAAAATTATATGCTGTTTTTTTTTACTTTTGTAACTAATAATAATAATAATAATAATAATGCGTTTAGCGTCCGTTTCTCGACTTTATGTCATAACAGACGCCATTCGCACCATTACTATTTTTCATTTTACCACTTCCCGTTTTTTCTACATTTCTTAAACTTCAACTTATATAATAGCAATGGGCGAATGAAGGAATTACAGGAAATTAGGATAAGGTAGGTAATTTTTGAACTAGGAGTTTGATAGGTAATCGGCCATGGCCTCAAATAAGGAACCACCTCGATATTTATCTGGAATTAATTGAGGGAAACCATGGAAAACCTCAATCAAGATGGCCGGTACAGGAATTACCGTTTCTCGGCGAAAGGCAGTAGGAAAAAGTCCCAGCCACATCTGCCCCCGCCGGGAATCGAACCCGGACCTCCCGAATGCGAGTCTAGTGCTGTACCACTACTCTACCCAGCTCGGTTACTTTTGTAACTAAGTAAATAAGTATTACGAAAAACATTTCGCTCATTATAAAGAAATGTATAGTTATTTCATTCTGCTGAGATCTAGCAATATTTCATTGACAATTGCAGTATTATCATTTCTTGTGTTATCCAAACCACAATACCCAACAGAGCGCCGACCGAGAGAAAAATTTTGCGGATCAGGAGTAACAAGATGGAAACTCTGTTAGGGGATTTACCTTAAATGACTCCAGTAAAGCTACCAGTTTCATCGAACATCAACAACATTGTTATAGACGCTGTTGACCATTGACCATAGATGTTGAGCACCATCTCAATCTATCATCTAAAAAAAATGTTATTTGGGCCGTCTTTAATATCTCCATCAAAGAAATAATGCGTATTTTGATGTGTTGGAAGTCATATATCAAATTGCAATTATCTGTGCAGTGTTTTGGTGAATCTTAATTAACAGCAAAGTGATTGATGGCTAAGAAAAGGTTAAATAGCCCATCCCTGGTAGATATCAGTAAACAAAGGTAAAGCTTCTCCTGAAACGAGATGTACGAAGGCAGTAAACAATGGTAGGCACTTGAACAATGCCCCCGAAGTGAGTCATACACGAGTGTATTTGAAAAGTGACACTACATACATACATTCACACTACTGACTCCACATATTATTATGTATGGAACACCGATAGGTGCAGACGTACTCCAAGTTATTAAGGAGAGACAAAAGGAACGTAGAATTCTAAACAAAAATTTGTTATTAGAATAGTTATTTGTAAACTGTCTGCAAAGATAAATATTACAAAGCTTTAAAGAGATTTTAATAAATATTAACTTTATAAAAAATTTAAAACAACACGATAAAATTATAGGTAGGTAACCAAAACGACAATAAATCTACGTCTAATCAGACGGAGCTCCAGAATTCAAATATACTGTCTATTTTCCTGAGACTAGGTACCACTTAGAAATCAAAACAAACAATATTGCCTCGACAACATAGGATAAGTGGTGACGCAAGAATGCACAAAGAAATGTGAAATTAATATATTGTTGTAAACAATACTCTCTTCTAAAATTTCTATTTATTTGAATTTATACATCTTTTAAAAGATGCTTATTTGTAACTAATATTTGAAATTAGAATAATAATTAAAAATGGTCAATAATGTTTCCAAGAGTTTAGTTTCAGATAACCTATAGTTTCTTGAGGGACTTTTGGTTGGAGTTTTCAGAAATTACAATTTAACAACCATATGGATATAACTGCTTAATGAATAACTGATTTAAACGGTAAGAACGTTTTTGATAAAATGAGTTTAAAAAAATTGAATAGGTACATGCTTTTTTATCAAGCAAATGAAGACATTCTACAAAATAATAATAATAAAGGTTATAGTTAAAAAAATAATAATGAAATCGAAATCAAATGGGATGTTATTGCAATGATAAAAACTATCAAAGAGTGAAATCATACTATTGAAAAAAATATCAACATGAAGAATTTATATAGACCTTGAAAAATGAAACAGAAGAGGAGAAATGAATTGTGAAAAAGAATGTTTTCTTAGTATCTTTTATTTTTTCTGCAATTTTCATCAGCATTACTTTCGGTTTCCTTCTTCTTCCTTCTCACTGTTGCCTTTATGGGGCTTTGACTGTTCTTAATGTAATAATATGATGATAGTACAACAAATCCCGAGTAATACAGATACAAGTACGTGCAACTCTTGAAGTTTGCGGCCCATAGATGTCTCAACTTTTTGACTCACGTAGGAACCTATGGGCATTCCTACGGCAGTCAAAAAATCAGTATCAACTATTGACTCGGGTTGCCAACGGTGTTTAGCAGGAATTGATTACATTATTTCTCTCTGATGTTATATTTGTTTTCCTTAACTACTCGGGAAAATTGGAAAAATCAATCTGCTGATTACATTGCGATATTATGTTTATAGTATTTGATGATATTATGCCAAGACTTTTTTTGGCCCGGCATTCGTGTTCCTTAATGTCACTTTTAGGCATGCAGTTTTCTGTCTCTAAATGCTTCACGAGGATATTTGATTTATATTATATTGCAGTATAGGTTATACTGTTAGAACAATAGTTCATTTTTAACTCATTTTTATTATCGTTTATATCTGACAATGAACATATTACAACATGTTGTTGAGCTCACTTCAACCAGTTGACAGCGACAGACAATTGACCTGTATCTGAATATCTGTAGCCAAAAAGCAAAGTCGCGTATGTCGAACTTGTGTTAAAATAATAAAAAAAAACCCGGGTCTCAGTGCCAAAACCCTGCCGACAATATAGTGTATTTGCTTATACAGGCAGTGTGTCTTCATTATGCGAACTTTAGTTGGTTTCTGGGCAAAATAAAAATTTAGACTCCTTAATACACCCCTTAAATAACAATTTTTTTTTCTTAATTGCAATATTATTATCAATCGAATCTCTATACTAAATTATATACACCTTTCAGTAAATAATTCATAATCTGCAAACTAATTTTTTCATAAAATTTGTAAATCCGGTCCTCTCGGGCCGACTTTATCAAAATTTTAGGGACAGTTTTTAATTACTACTAGAGGGTTAAATTTCAATTTTAAAACGATTCGGAGAATTTTTTCGGTATTTTGGGGCCCAAAAACATTTTTCAACCCCTAAAAACTACCCTTAAAATAGCCCGATTAGGCCCATTTTAAATAGGCTTCTTGCGGTGATGAATTTCAACGCGTGGGCCAAATTTCGTTAAAATCAATTGACTCCTTCGAAAGTTATTGCCCGCACACACATATATATATATATATACGTATGTATATATATATATATATATATATACATATATATATATATAAACATTTTTAAAAATGGTGCCAAAGTGTTTAGGAGGTTATGAAACGTCGAGAAATTTTGGTCCGACCCCTAGGTCCCGCCATCCGACCGACGCCAATAGTGTATGTTGCCATATGGCAAATACACTAATAATGACATTAAATGATCTAGCTCTCTATTTTTCACTGAAATGAAAATCACATTTATACACCGTCGACCACATGCTTTGTCTCGAGATACTTCTCTACTATGCAAAATAATGTCTTGAACAATGTCGAGTGGATCAAATTCATTCGCCAAAATATAGATATTTTAAATCTAAATAAATACCAAACAACATGACCTCTTAATTATGAGTTTATTTAGATTTAAAAAATAACTTTTGATGCGTCGGGTGTGATACCTTTCTCATTACTAGAAAAATAGACAAATATTGTGACTCAAGTTTGTGAATTATATTGTTTTGTCAGCCAAACATCGATTCTAGTCAACGATGTATACATATAACTAATTCTGTATAGTTTGACAAGCGGCATGATAGCCGAACTGTAAAAATACCGTTCGGAAAACAGTGATTTTTATGTCGGTACTTCTGCATCTGGAACGTACGTTTGTGAGTGAATAAAGTTATGGATGAAAAGCGTCTGGCAAACAGTGAACCTGATTAGAATTGCAAAATCCTGCATTCGGAACGTAGTGGAATGTAACCGTTTCAAAGTACAATTTAAATTCCCAGAATTATAGGTTAAATACACAATGGGAAAAATCTATCTGAAAAAATGATCGAAAATTCGACATAAACGATCTTGTTCGTTATCCACAGATATCATACACATATATTGCACACATACATTTATAATACAGTATATCACTATATCAGATAAGTGGAAAACATTTAACATCGCCATATTTAGAGTTTTCATATGTTTATCAATTAGTACGCCTTCACACACTCATGTCTTTATTATATTATGTGCAAAATATTATGCCGATTACACAATAGTTTGAATAGACATACATATTTACAAACGGCATAATTTAGAACTTTAAATATGAAGCTACAAGTCAGAACAAAAATGGCCAAATAAACTAATAGAAAAAACAATAATTTAAATGTTACCATCACAATTCGTTGTACAACGTGCGTCAAGTTCAAGAAATCTTCTAATCTCGGACTTTTTTTCTGACATGTAGTCGGGATAGTCTAAAATCTAAATGTTCTAAATGGTTAAAGCCTAAAATTGAAGCAAAACTTCCAAGAAGTTGGTAAAGCTAGAAACTGAAAATAAAAACAAAGAGGGGAATAATTTAGTCCTGGTACTCGAAACAGGATTTGCAAAGAATTCTTAAAAACTGATGACATTCTAAAAACAGAATTATCTCTGAGTTAAACTCGTAACCAACATCTATTTCTGCCATTAGCAGTCTATATTTTATTTTCCTAACTGCACAATTTCAGTCCAATCCCAAAATTACAAAATTTTTCGGACTTTGGCGAAAAATATTGCTTATGAATGCTTGAGTTTTCAATATAGCAAACTTTAATGGTAATATTATAACTGCAATAACGACGATTGACTATCCCTTAACTAAAATGCATTTATCAAGTTTAAAATCATTTGCAATGCGCTATAAATACAGATACAGAAAGGACCAATGTAAAGTAATAATAAAGATCACTATAATTATAATATGAAGCATTAAATAAGATAACATTAAAAGTACATTTTAACAATATAAAATCTAATAACATGTGTAGTTCTTAATTTCTTCAGGACTTGTTTGACCAGTAGAGACAGACTAACTAGGAGCTAAACTGATATACAGCGAAAAGTACCTAAATTTAAATATTTTGTAATATTTGCTTGATATTATTTAACACAAGAATGAAACGTGTTGTTATATATATTGTATGTTAAATTTTTAATAAAAAAATCTTTAGTGTATTATTGTAATAAGTTTGATACGCGTGGTTAAATTTACAATGTTCTTTTATTATTACACCTCAAGTACCTATATTATACACATATTATATGTTATACAAAAAGTAATTGTACGTGAATTTGTCAGTATACACTGTACAAGGTTGCACTAAACTATAATTTATGCAAATTTAGATTTTGTAGAAATATTTGTAGCGCAAACGGTGTAACCAAGCCAACGAAAATCAAATGTATTATTTTTTAAATGTCAATTTATAACATTTCAGAAGTAGATTTTGCGTAAGTAAATTTCATTTCAATAATAATAATAATAATAATAATAATAATAATAATAATTTTATTTCATAAAAGTGTGTATAGTGTAAACAACAGTTTTGAGAAACTTCACAAACCACGTGACCTGGTCAAGTGGGGGGCTTAGATAGAAAGATATGCTAAGCTTCGTGAAGGCAGGGAGGAATCAGAGTCAAACTATACATAATTTCTTCATTTACTTGACGCAATTAAAACTGTACTGAGAAAGATGTTTTTCAATAGTTGATAACTTACAGGAATAAATTAGTGCCTCCATTTGAGTTTAAAAATACAGCACAAAATACAGCACAATACAGCACAAAATGTCATCTGGACTTAATAAGAAAAAAAAAACAACATTCCATCCCAAGGGGTGTAGGAGTCAAGGCAAAAGCCACTTTAGGTTACATGAGGGTAGAAAGGGGTTCAAGAGGTCAAAATGGAATCACATGGTTTATGAACACTCTCATATCACTGTTTTATTGACAAAGGGGAAATTTACAAACAGAATTACACTTCCTTAAGGCTCAAATTTTAAAACAAATCACTTCAAAGTTTTACAAATAATGTTCAACATTTTTCGTCGCGCTCCCACGGCCTGGTTAAGAGGAATTTGACTTTTTTCACTTGCGCTGTCAGAAAAAAGTAACAATATTGTACGCGTATGTAAAAAAATGAAAAAGCAGAGAAATGACTCACGAACACAGCTATATTATGATAGAGAAGCTACACTATTTTTAAAGTTTTATTCAGTCCTGACCTGTAAATTGTGTACGCATAGAGTAAACCTATGGTACTTCAACCGATACACAAGATCCGTGCATGTAAGATTTCTAACAATAACAATTTATTTGGCAAATAAGAAGTGTTATATTCCAACCAATCTGATACATTGTTCACATTATATTTGCCTTTCATAAACAAACTAATATTTTCAAAATTTTCAAGTGGCGATTCTTGAAAAATATGTTTTCAATTATTGTAATATTTTAGAACCGGATATCCTTTATATTAAAATACGTTACTAACTCACCTCAAATTTTATTACTAATGTTAAAATTAACGTAAGGTCACCTTTTCAAGTACTTTAGGGGCTGCTATAAAGAAACAACTATGAATGTAAACGGTTAAAGGGTAAAAAATAATATTTAACTCCCTCTTAAAGTAACGGATCCAGAAATTAAATTGAGGGAGGTGAGGTGCAAATATTGTGGTTATTAGTAGAAATGGGCAGAACTGTTACTATTATTTAAATATCAGCTATTTTAAAGTAGAGTTGACTACACATTGTATTTTTCATGTTAATGGATTTTCGTAACAACTGATATTTCATCAACTGTGATTTAACAACTGATACTCCTGATACCAAATAAAATATAAAAGGGTACATGATCATGGCTTACCCTACTGTTACATGGATATTTTCTTTCGTAGACTATCGTGCTAAAATCAAATTTAATTTAGCACCAATAAAAAATCACGTGTCGCAAGGAAATTCGTTTTTTATTTAGCATATTGTAAAGTAGGTGCATGTGAAATAATATATATTATTAAAAAATAACGATATAAAATAAAACAAAAGTTTTCCCGGCCGCGAATGTGCGCTTGATACGTTTAAATTTAAATACAATTTCAATTGACACTTAACAGAAAAGTAAACAAGCTCATATGAAATCAGAATAGCACTTGATATAAAACGTTAACATTTTTCACAATGGGAGTAACATCTGGCATATATTTATAAGCGATAATTAATCCCTTACAGCAATAATAATACGCAAATCTAATTAATACATCTCAGTTGTAAGTTTTCACTCACTCACCTCTTATTTCAACAAAATTTGAACTCTAGATTCTTGCTTAAACTTTTATATGAAAGGATTTATTATTTGTATTGAAAATTATAAATACGCATTTTTTGGGAAAAAATTGTTTGTTTGTTTTTACAGTCATGTCTGTGTTCTCTTGACAAAACATCCCAAAGAAAAAAGTGGTCAAGTGCAAACTATACTTGCACAATTAATGTTTTCTGCCATCAGCTTCCCTGCTTGCTAAATTTTGGTTCTGCACTTATAAAGAAATGAACAATTAAATTATTTATATAACAATTAACCGCGCTAGAATTTTTCAATCCTGATCTTATTATTTTTTGTTCTGTTGAGGGTTTCAATTTTTTTACTAAAATTAAATAAATTAAAAAATTAGCCCAACGTGGGGCTCGAACGTACGGCACTGTATTTACGAATATCATGCTCTACGAATGAACTTGTCCATATTCCTCAATTCCAGTTCGACGTTCATTCATTGATACGAAATATAGTAACAATTAAATTGTTTATAACAATTCATCGCCTTTGTATTTTTTCAATCTTGATAATTTTAGTTCTATTTATACCTAATTCTTAATGTTCATGATTTTTTCAAATTTTTCTGAGCGATTCTTTTGGTGACAAGAGTGAGGTATAGCAATGAAAAATATATATTGTTGAATTCGTGCTTCATTAAGCTCTCATTTGACAACCTACACGATGCCCTAAGAAAAAAAAAATCATTTCCCAATTCACACCTCTGAAATAAACCCCCAGAATCAAAATTCTACTTTTCATACTTCGCGTCAGTATCGAGGCCACTACACTCTATCTCTGTGCCAAATTTCAAATTTTTACGTCAAAGAGTTTCAGAGAAAATCGCGTGCGACAGACGGACGTACGGACATCGATGTTAATTCATAAAAGATCTGTTTTGCACGGAACATTAAAAACAAGCATTTATTAGTGTATTTGCCATATGGCAACATACACTATTGGCATCGGTCGGATGGCGGGACCTAGGGGTCGGACCAAAATTTCTCGACGTTTCATAACCTCCTAAACACTATATATATATATATATATATATATATATATATATATATATATATATATATATATATATATATATTGTGACCTTAACCTTCTCAAGCTGTTCTGAGGTGTTAGAAGGGATTGGAGAAGTGCCACAGGGCCTAGAGATCACCCTTGTACCACAGCAAGTGAAAGAAGTTCACTTCTGAATTTAATCAGATGCGCGGCTAGCGATCAGCGGATGCTGGGTCGTGGTACGAACAAAACATTGATGGGGAACATTCAAACCAACTGAACACTTTAGACAAACAACCAATGACTTGGGGAACAGCCTACTATGGCTGCTAAAAAATCCTACCACCTACCACTCGACAAGTAAACAACACAACACAGAAGAATAACACAATAGTAGAGTTCTCGAAAATAATTCCAAACGGAATAGCCTAATGAAGGCTTAAAAAATCCTACCACCTACCACTCGACAAATAGACAACACAGTACAGACGACACACGATACTTGACCAACCAGTTGACCAACACGTCCAAGATAGTAATTGGGCTAACGTATCCACCGACAGGAGGTAACAGGGCGCCAAGACTCAGATCGTTAGCTGCCACACCTAGATGGTCCAGACTAGGAGGCTTAGAACGGGGCAGGTCAATGATGATCTTTACTAGTTTAAAATTCACAACACAATTTACAAAACATTCGAGAAACACGTTAAAAGAAATTTGGACTTGAGAAAGAACCAGCGAAACGAGGGTGCATACACTCAGTTTTATCGAACACCCGGTATAAAGGTCAGGTACACCACAGTTATTATCCGTAGTAACTAATATAAAACAATACACAGCTGATCCACGGGAATTAATAATCTTCCTTACATAGGACGCCCGGTATATGTCGGTAGTGACGCCACTATATGCTGACAGGTGTGCTAAAATATTGAGAGTTCACAATAGAGGGTCAATTCACAGCAATTGTCCGACTTAAATAAGACACCCGGTATATGTGTCTTTGGATATCCTGATTACTAACAAAAGTGATGGTAAAATCTTGAATAATCAGCTAGAAGTCACTTCATATAATTGACCGACTTGACAAGGACACCCTGTAGATGGGTCTGAAGACACCAACGGGACCTGTCCCGGAAGATGCAATGACAATAAACTCACTATAAAATGACGGTTCAGTTTCAACAGAATTTTATCTTAAACAGGACACCCGGTATCTCAATGAAATTTTCGTCTCGGAAAATACTCAAAATGTATTAAAATACCGAAAAAATAAAATTAAAATTTCAAACGGGACATAAGCGTCTGTGCAATCAAACCAAACAGTATGAACACCGAAACAAGTCGTAACAACACGAAAACGAGACCAAATTTGTGTTCCTGTTATCCCTCGGGAACACCCTAGCATTTACAATCAATGCCCAACGAATACAAATTTTTATTACTGGGCATGCACATAGAATTGCCGTTCAGATAAAGTAAAATGTTTAGTTCAAAATGAAAATTTGATTATTCGGGAAGTCTGGAACTTTATTCCCGGAACCTGTAGGAACACTATCCTGAACATGAAACAAATCCAACATAAGCTGATATCATATTCATTAAGAGCGCCACACAGGTATAATGGACGATATCACAAACTTCAAACAATTAACTCCAGGAAAACCTAAGCGTCTTATCCCTAACTTCCAGAAATACAAATCCAAGAAAACGACAACTACTAAAAGGGGTATGGGGCAATGATTTCACGGTATCACTCCCTAACAACAGATCAGACCTAATCCAGACATACACTTTTATTATTCACGGGAAGCTAAATCCTACGCAACAATCAAAAAATACAAACGACAGGATTTCCAGGGAAATACGGGACTCTCGAACCAGGAAAAAATTCGACAAGAACGACAACGGAATACGGAAACGAGATAGCTCCAGAAATACACTACAACGATAATCCAGAATCCATAACAACAGTCCCTATTCGCCACAAAAAAATATGCTTCCTTTCAAATATTAAAATTCCATGTATAAAAAATATCTCTATTGTAAGTTAAAAACACACATCGGCCTTCAATAGCTGTGCATATCTCGCCAGTTTAGACGCAAGTCCCCTGTCAAGTCGTCGACTCGTACCGTCCAGCTCTATAATTCTCACACAACGCATCTAATTCTCTCTAACGCACACAATACATGAACTTATCTCTCTCGCAAAAAGTAGCGCTCATTTGACGTCGGCTGCGAATTATGAACCAGTAAAGCACGCCTTATACATTCAAAGGTGCGGTCTAAAGCGCATACACACGATCATTTTTTCTTTTTGATTCTTTTTGCAATATTTAGGCTTCCAGAAATGCTAGAATCATAATCGTGGGCTCTACGGATTCAGGACGTCAAGGGGTATCCAGTAATGAGTCTGTCAAGTCCCTAGGGTCATTGGATCATGAGATTTTCAACATGTCATACACCCCGTCTCCCCGAGAAAGAAAAAGACGCAGGCTTTTTCTTGAAAGAGACTAAGAAAAATGAAAACGCAAGAAAACCTGTTCTTCTATTCGAAAGTCTGAAACTAAAACCGAATAATTAAAGAATTCGCAACAAGAAAAATTCGCAACTAGTAACGGTAACGCACTAAAGCAAAATTCGATAGTCGACAAAATCACAACCGAAACTCAACGAAACGATACGAAAAAATAAACGATACGAAACGATACTGCAATATGCCTCCAATCGAAAAACCTACTCTCTATAGTAGTCGATTAGACACACTGCAACGATAACGGAAATCTACATTTCCAACGGCACACACGTACCACACCCTGCAACATCTTCGACGGGATCATGGCCCTTTTGTCGATCGCACGGCGTAGTACGAAACAGGAATCCCTAATTCCCAAACGATAAACGAAAAAAAAACTGTTTGTCAAAGAAAAATGAACTAATCCAGCCTAGGGTTGAATTATTTCGAATGGCTTCTAAAATTCAGTTTCTTCAGAACTCGGAATAGCGAACTATTCAAAACAAAGGAACATCTAAAGAGGAATTGGACAAAAATTCCTTGCGGACCCAGAACCAAGTCAGAATATCCAATGCCGAACCATACGTTACCCAACGAATTCTTGACTGACTGAGGTGTTGGATTTATTTAGCTATAGTCGAAAAAACATTTTATGAAATAAATAATTTGAGTTCAAATCCCAAAGCGGCCTCAAAAATTTTCAAAAATGACCGGACTAAAGTTTGCACAGCCCTAGCACACACTTCATGAATTGACATTGAGTATATAAATCCCGGTAACGGACTCAAAGCTTCACTCATGGGCTACTGTGACTCGTTGATTTATTCAAAATAACGCCAACCCATCTACTGTTTCTTCTTCAATTGACAAACTGAAAACTACTGAGTTTCAATTGAAAACCACCAATCACCGAACTTCACAAATGAAACATCACTTAAAAGTTGCGAAAGTATTCTTCGATACTGAAGGGAGCGAAAAATCGAAACAAAATCGAAACATAATTATCGGTACCAATACGCAGACTATAGCGAAAAATATTTCGTAAGGTAAACGAACCTATTGTCAAATTCCACGAAAGCGTTGCCATTTTCTTCGAAAATTTTGCACGTAACACAATAAATAGACAACAATATTCGTAACGGAATACTAGAGCGTCAATCGATAATGTTCACGCAAGACGAGAAGATAACGTCACTCTAAAGACACACGAAAATCGAAAGTAACGCTAGTTAAAACCATCCAGGTACAGAACGGCTCGAAAAGAAAAATGAAAGGCCCGAAAAAATAAACGAAAGGCCGAAAAGATAAACGAAAGGTCGTCCGGAAAAGCGAAGGCAACACAAAATTTTCCTAACGAGACGAGACGGTATCTTACCACACAGCGCAAAATTATTACCAATTTCTTTAAATAAAACGGAAATAGACGGAAACGAAACACGAATACGAGATCGGTAAAATCACAAAGGGACTAAAATCGAAAGAAAAAATTTCGATAAAAAACCCGCAAGTCAAACAACAAACTAGTGCTTCAGTTGAAAAGAACATAGGGTCCCACGTTGGCAGGCGCCATTTTGTGACCTTAACCTTCTCAAGCTGTTCTGAGGTGTTAGAAGGGATTGGAGAAGTGCCACAGGGCCTAGAGATCACCCTTGTACCACAGCAAGTGAAAGAAGTTCACTTCTGAATTTAATCAGATGCGCGGCTAGCGATCAGCGGATGCTGGGTCGTGGTACGAACAAAACATTGATGGGGAACATTCAAACCAACTGAACACTTTAGACAAACAACCAATGACTTGGGGAACAGCCTACTATGGCTGCTAAAAAATCCTACCACCTACCACTCGACAAGTAAACAACACAACACAGAAGAATAACACAATAGTAGAGTTCTCGAAAATAATTCCAAACGGAATAGCCTAATGAAGGCTTAAAAAATCCTACCACCTACCACTCGACAAATAGACAACACAGTACAGACGACACACGATACTTGACCAACCAGTTGACCAACACGTCCAAGATAGTAATTGGGCTAACGTATCCACCGACAGGAGGTAACAGGGCGCCAAGACTCAGATCGTTAGCTGCCACACCTAGATGGTCCAGACTAGGAGGCTTAGAACGGGGCAGGTCAATGATGATCTTTACTAGTTTAAAATTCACAACACAATTTACAAAACATTCGAGAAACACGTTAAAAGAAATTTGGACTTGAGAAAGAACCAGCGAAACGAGGGTGCATACACTCAGTTTTATCGAACACCCGGTATAAAGGTCAGGTACACCACAGTTATTATCCGTAGTAACTAATATAAAACAATACACAGCTGATCCACGGGAATTAATAATCTTCCTTACATAGGACGCCCGGTATATGTCGGTAGTGACGCCACTATATGCTGACAGGTGTGCTAAAATATTGAGAGTTCACAATAGAGGGTCAATTCACAGCAATTGTCCGACTTAAATAAGACACCCGGTATATGTGTCTTTGGATATCCTGATTACTAACAAAAGTGATGGTAAAATCTTGAATAATCAGCTAGAAGTCACTTCATATAATTGACCGACTTGACAAGGACACCCTGTAGATGGGTCTGAAGACACCAACGGGACCTGTCCCGGAAGATGCAATGACAATAAACTCACTATAAAATGACGGTTCAGTTTCAACAGAATTTTATCTTAAACAGGACACCCGGTATCTCAATGAAATTTTCGTCTCGGAAAATACTCAAAATGTATTAAAATACCGAAAAAATAAAATTAAAATTTCAAACGGGACATAAGCGTCTGTGCAATCAAACCAAACAGTATGAACACCGAAACAAGTCGTAACAACACGAAAACGAGACCAAATTTGTGTTCCTGTTATCCCTCGGGAACACCCTAGCATTTACAATCAATGCCCAACGAATACAAATTTTTATTACTGGGCATGCACATAGAATTGCCGTTCAGATAAAGTAAAATGTTTAGTTCAAAATGAAAATTTGATTATTCGGGAAGTCTGGAACTTTATTCCCGGAACCTGTAGGAACACTATCCTGAACATGAAACAAATCCAACATAAGCTGATATCATATTCATTAAGAGCGCCACACAGGTATAATGGACGATATCACAAACTTCAAACAATTAACTCCAGGAAAACCTAAGCGTCTTATCCCTAACTTCCAGAAATACAAATCCAAGAAAACGACAACTACTAAAAGGGGTATGGGGCAATGATTTCACGGTATCACTCCCTAACAACAGATCAGACCTAATCCAGACATACACTTTTATTATTCACGGGAAGCTAAATCCTACGCAACAATCAAAAAATACAAACGACAGGATTTCCAGGGAAATACGGGACTCTCGAACCAGGAAAAAATTCGACAAGAACGACAACGGAATACGGAAACGAGATAGCTCCAGAAATACACTACAACGATAATCCAGAATCCATAACAACAGTCCCTATTCGCCACAAAAAAATATGCTTCCTTTCAAATATTAAAATTCCATGTATAAAAAATATCTCTATTGTAAGTTAAAAACACACATCGGCCTTCAATAGCTGTGCATATCTCGCCAGTTTAGACGCAAGTCCCCTGTCAAGTCGTCGACTCGTACCGTCCAGCTCTATAATTCTCACACAACGCATCGAATTCTCTCTAACGCACACAATACATGAACTTATCTCTCTCGCAAAAAGTAGCGCTCATTTGACGTCGGCTGCGAATTATGAACCAGTAAAGCACGCCTTATACATTCAAAGGTGCGGTCTAAAGCGCATACACACGATCATTTTTTCTTTTTGATTCTTTTTGCAATATTTAGGCTTCCAGAAATGCTAGAATCATAATCGTGGGCTCTACGGATTCAGGACGTCAAGGGGTATCCAGTAATGAGTCTGTCAAGTCCCTAGGGTCATTGGATCATGAGATTTTCAACATGTCATAATATATATATATATATATATATATATATATATATATATATATATATATATATATATATATATATATATATATATATATGTGTGTGTGTGTGTGTGTGTGTGTGCGGGCAATAACTTTCGAAAGAGTTAATTGATTTTAACGAAATTTGGCCCACGTGTTGAAATTCATCACCGCAAGAAGCCTATTTAAAATGGGCGTAATCAGGGCATTTTAAGGGTAGTTTTTAGGGGTTGAAAAATGTTTTTGGGCCCCAAAATACCGAAAAAATTCTCAGAATCGTTTCAAAATTGACATTTAACCCTTTGGTAGTTTTTAAAAAGTGTCCCTAAACTTTTTAATAATTCGGCCCGACAGGACCGGACTTACAAATTTTCTGAAAACACTAGTTTGCAGAGAGTGAATTATTTACTGAAAGTTGTATATAATTTGGTATAGAGGTTCGATTGATAATAGTATTGCCATTAAGAAAACGAATGTTATTTTAAGGGGTGTATTAAGGAGTCAAATTTTTTATTTTGCCCAAAAACCAACTTAAGTTAGCATAATAAAGCCACACTGCCTGTATAAGCAAATACACTATATTGTCGGCAGGATTTTGGCACTGCGACCCGGGTTTTTATCTCTTTTGCATTGATTACATTTGAGTTGCGTGCAGAATTCCAACCAAAAATCAGTGCGAGTTACACCTATGTATGTGTTGCACAACTACTCCCTGCATATGTTTGTAATATGAAGATGTAGAAGTGGCTTTTAATTCTTCATAGAACACAACACGCGTACAGAAAGAGATGTACTTATGCCACGGATAATTAAAAAATATACGCTACCTATTAAATAATGACTTAACGCAATTAATATTGCACAGTTCACTTCACAAAATAAATGAGTACACGCCGTTTATATTAAAGTTTTATTTGTGTGTGATCGAAACAGTGGCGAACAATAGAAGGCACTGCTTCCCTAAAGGTTAATCGAAAGAAATTATTAACTTGTGCTTTTGTATATGTAACTATGTAAAAAAAGTCTTGCAACGTGATTTTCATCCACTTCCAAATATCCAATTAGCGTGATACTTTGCAATAGGGGTGTTGACTATTTTTGGGAAAAATATTTATTATTTTTATTCCAATACGACTCAAGCTTTAAAAATCATGTATTTTAAATTCCGTTTCTTTCGCTCCAAAACGCCAATACGTGTCATGTGACTGCCGTGACGTCATACACTCATAAACGCTGGTAAACTGATGAGGTGATGAAAGGTTTTTCCGTAATTATTGCTATAGCTATACATATGTAATTTGACGTTTCCTATAAATACATAATAATAAATTACACACTCTAAATACTAACCAAACAATTAAGCCTTTTTACAGCGTGAACAGCGTCCTTCTCTATGACAGCGTCTGATAATGTTTATGAGTTAGTGACGTTATGCATTCTGATTGGTGTTCGTTGTCACGTAACTTGAGCTGATTTAATTAAGCTTGATTTATTAAATATTAATTAAATTTTTTAAAAATATACAGTACAGGAATATTTTGATAACAGTACAATATTCTAATATTTTGGCTAAAGTAATATTTATATAACAGTTAAAAAATTGAAAATAAAAAACAGGTGGTGGGAGTGACGATTTGATGGTGGGAAAACGTGTCTCCAACCGTACGAAATTTAAAATAATATATTATACTGAAATTGACAGCTCCAAAAAAATCTAAAAAGCACGCTTATACCAACGCACTACAAAGTAGAATTAATAAAAAACTCCAGCCAATTGGCCGACGATACCATTCCAACTTTAAAATATTCGCATTGGACATATTAGGTATGATAAATAATTCTGTCATTGGTAATTAAATTACATATTAATACAAAACACGTGTTATGATGTTATCACATGTTTTCACAGAAAATCTACGGCGCGGACCGAACTGCGCCTTTCCCTTTTTTTTGTACGCTACTGTATAGAGACGTAGCAACTGGGTGGAGGGGAGAACGGGGGTATTATTTAAAGCGGCCACTTGACGTTCATAATTGGTGAATGAATGGTTAAATTATATTACATGTTTATTATATGTGCGCGATATACATTACATGTATTATAATATGACTGTATGCAGTAGGTAGGTACATATGATATTACCCATACATAGGTTTATCTTTGCCCAAAAAGCAAGACCGCTTATGTCGAGTTTGTGATAATATTGTATAATATTAACGACTGAATCTAAAACCTGTGCTTTCGGAAAATTTGAATAAACGTGGCGTTTGATTTTCGACATGGGCTTTCTCTCATACTCACGGACTAGCAAGGTTATCTTTCTCGCATATTTTTCTTAATTCGGCTCTGTCAAAGACACACCCGGCTACGCCCGAATGGTAGAATGAGCAACTGTGAGCAGTTCCTCCTTAGTCGATGTACAAGTTTCTGCCTACTTATTTGCGTGACGGCTCAAATCACTATATTAAATAATTAAATCCATTAGAACTGAGAATCCGTACGACACATTCTGAGATTGTCGGGCCAACTAGTGTCTGGTACGACTTTCAAACTAGATATAAGATAAAAGTACATTACCAGAAATGGGGCGTCTGTTATTTTAATAAGCTTCACTATTTTCTAGGTTCATCGCTTCCTTTTTATAAGAACTTCCTCGATTCTGGGGAAGATGTCGAGTTAGTGCGGGGCGTTACGTTTTTCCATAACGCTACGCGAAACAGCATTTAGAAAAACTCTACATACACCATTTGGTCGTGTGATCAGAGATATAATATATTAATAATATGTGATATTAACCTCAGCAGGATGAATGCCTCAGCTGTGGCCGAGTATATATTGTGTTGTTTAATATTTATAACAAACACGGGGATATATTGTTTATTAATACTTACGCTGATTTAATCCCATTTTAATGAATATACATATTATTACAATTAGTTATTATACATTCCATGATAAATTAGCATGTCATAAAATTTATCGTTAAGTATGTGAACTGAATTTGAAACATATAAACGGCCAAAAAGATTTATTTTGTCGAATAAATATCTGTTTAAATGTAGCGAAATAATAGGTAGTTATTTGATACAATTTACAAAGAAATATTTGACCAATATTAGAAATATAAATATAGAAGTACCTAATATGATTGAATTAACTTGATTAAAACTATGTTGAGTTAACCCAATCAAATTTCTTATAAACCATAGGCGTAGAATATGTTTTCGCCTATAATGGGTGATGCGATTATTGACAAAGGAAAATTCTTGTAAATAATAATTTACTGATAGATATTTATTAATATATACGATTCATTTTTACATAAAATCAAGCTCGGTTAATATACCCTTTTCGCATTCTTTGGTTGGTTAAATAATAACCAAATATGTTTTTGTAGCAACTGAACAGTTCCGTCGCTATGTTTAAACAATATAAATAATTATCGAATTTATAAATTTATTTGTTACTTATAGTACCTACTATTTCTAACATTTTTATCTAGTAAGATATTAATTAATTAAGAATAAGATAAAACAAAACATTTTTAACATTTCTTCGGCGTATTTACAAAATTACGCCTTTTTATTGATAAAATTGGTAAAATATTATTTTTCAATATTCAAATAGATAGGTCACACTAATTTTCAGAGACCATTGTCAGACAATCCAGTTTAACAATAACCTTAGATTGTGATTACACACAACTCTTCATAAAAAAGCATAATAGCATTTTAAGTTGATTCTGCCGAAAAATAACTGATCGATTGAAACTATACTTTTTTTCAAATGTATATTTATATATGTAGTTAACGTATTTAGTTTTTTTTTACAATTTCCACTTCAAAACAGAATTTTTTTCATTTGTTTTTCTGTGACTACTACAATCCAATCAACAAGTTTGACAACGACAATATCAAATGTGGTTCTATGATCGCAATCTAAAGTCACTGCGTCAAACAATGCGTTCTGCAATCCGGCAAAGTCTGTTATTCATCGAACATAATAAGTAAGTACAGACAAAAATATATTGAATTAGTGTGGTGGATTTTTTCAAGAAATGAATGCCAATTTACCAAAACAAAAAACAAAAAGTTAAATTGATAATTAAGACTCCATGAATTCAAATTGAGATGTTGAGGACCACCACATTGGCCGAAACGTTAACTACTTCTATATATAATTTTGTCTGTTCTAATCAGAAGCGTAGCATGCCTTGGCGGGGCCCCGTATAAATATTTGCTTGGGGGCCCTTCTCCCGTTGAAGTAAATGACTTAAACGGGGAAATCCCGCAGCCCGCGATAATCGATGTAGGGTGTTGCCAACTTATGAACGCACGCTTTACGCGGGGAAAAAAGAAATTGCTTTTTTTGACTTTTGTCATTTCTGAAATAAAAAAAAAATTGGGAAGTTTTTATTAATTTTTGCTTACGCACGTTGGGGGCCCCGTATAATTGATACGGCAGATACGGCGGTAGCTACGCCCCTGGTTCTAATGGACCATCAAGTTATTGAATAATAATTTATACACAGACGTTAAGCTAATAATACGCATCCATTTTCTTGTAGTAAATATTATAGTATTTTCCGTTGCAAGTGTCATAGCATTAACGTTGTATTATTGTAGATGTTTTACCCCTATTACAGTTGTATTTATGGTACATCCATGTAAATAAGTGCATACAAGATACATCAATCCTTTTGAGATATTAACAATACTATTCACATATTACATAAATTATTACAGTTTATTCTTTTATGTTTAGATTGTCTTGCATTATGACTGAGTTTTCGCGTTATTCAAATTTGTTTGACAGCCGTGAAACCACAAATACTTCAATAATTTTACAGCTCGTGGATAAGTTCACACAAAGTACCCTGTCTGGCTTGCTCGGTTTCTTATTATCGCAAAAGATCTACAAGAAAAAATCTTTTAGAATCATGAATACCGAATTCACATTTTGATTGTAATGTTTGTCATATATATGAAATGCATTTTTGCACACCTCCCTATAAAATAATTATTTCATGCCTGCATAGCGGTTATGAAATGACATATTTCATACTAGCGCTGTAAATAAATTAATCATACTCTTACTACTATTTCCATTATAAATCATAGTACCACCGCATGAGAATTGAACGCAACCTACAGTCAGAAATGTTCCTGCACAAAATTGAACTGAAAATCAGCTATTTTATAATCCTATTTAAATAAATTTAATAATATTTGTTTTTGTGAATACGTAAGTTTTAAACATTAATATGAAACCCATAAGGTGCACAGCTTCCGTCGTGTGTCCACGAACGGGCGCACCTCTTTTTAGTGTATTTGCCATAGGGCAACATACACTATTGGCGTTGGTCGGATGGCGGGACCTAGGGGTCGGACCAAAATTTCTCGACGTTTCATAACCTCCTAAACACTTTGACACCATTTTTAAAAATGTTTATATATATATATGTATATATATATATATATATATATGTATATATATATATATATATATATGTATATATATATATATATATATGTATATATATATATATATATATATGTATATATATATATATATATATATATATATATATATGTGTGCGGGCAATAACTTTCGAAAGAGTTAATTGATTTTAACGAAATTTGGCCCACGATTTGAAATCCATCACCGCAAGAAGCCTATTTAAAATGGGCGTAATCGGGGCATTTTAAGGGTAGTTTTTAGGGGTTGAAAAATGTTTTTGGGCCCCAAAATACCTAAAAAATTCTCAGAATCGTTTCAAAATTGACATTTAACCCTTTAGTAGTAATTAAAAAGTGTCCCTAAAATTTTAATAAAATCGGCCCGACAGGACAGGACTTATAAATTTTATGAAAACACTGGTTTGCAGATAGTGAATTATTTACTGAAAGTTGTATATAATTTGGTATAGAGGTTCGATTGATAATAATATTGCAATTAAGAAAAAAAATGTTATTTTAAGAGGTGTATTAAGGAGTGAAATTTTTTATTTTGCCCAAAAACCAACTTAAGTTCGCGAAATAAAGCCACACTGCCTGTATAAGCAAATACACTATATTGTCGGCAGGGTTTTGGCACTGCGACCCGGGTTTTTTATTGTTTTGCAGTAATAAATTGAGAATCTTGGTTATTTTATCAGCTCTCAGAAGAGAATCTGAAAACTGGGAGTTTGTAATTGAGGATCCATGGAAACACAAAATTAACGATGGCATCGCTACACGCCAGGCTACCACATGGACAATTTCAGTCAAGAACTTAACATTTCAATCCAAGTTACATTCATATATGTTTCTATTGGGCAAGAACCGCTTCATTAAGTGTTTTCGTGCAGCTAAGCGTAATAATCTAACGGACATTAAACAATGTCGACTTCTGGCAATACCACGTATTATTTGAATGCATACAATGTGATATGATATTTGCACCAAAGTCTTAACAATATAACTTCGGACCAGATTAGGGTTGAGAAATATATTATCGATCTACAAATAAACAAGCTGTGTGGTGGGCGCCCTTTATTGGAACTCCACACGATCAACTTTCCAGTATGATCAATATTGAATATTAAATATGTAGCAAAAAATCACTCTAAAAAATTTAGTGATGATGATCCTTGAAGGTAATTGAGATATTTCTTAGGAAGAACCTAGGTGGCACAGGCTCGAAAAAAGCAAATACTGAGTTATGTGAATTGCACTTATTCTAACGTTTCGGTAATCTTTTTGCCATCTTCAGAGAGTCAATGCTGTCCAATTGTTCAGTATTATTGTAAAAATATGAAATAAAATAAAGTGAAAATCTAACATCACGAATAATAAAAATGTAGTAATTGTTAAAATTATTTTACTAAAATTTTTTTAAAAGTGTTACCGGTTAAAAGCAAAAAAATAATATGATATTTTATTTCATATTTTTACAATAATACTGAACAATTGAACAGCATTGACTCTCTGAAGATGGCAAAACGATTGCCGAAATGTTAGAATAAATGCAATTCACATAACTCAGTATTTGCTTTTTTCGATCCTGTGCCACCTAGGTTCTTCCTAAGAAATTTCTCAATTAAATATGTAGATATTTAACAAATTAGAGTCGATAAATAGTTTTCAAAAATCGTTAAATACGCTTCTTTGCGGTTAGACCGATTTTTAAGAAATCTCTTCCGAGTCATACTGTCGTTAATAGGCTTCGATTAGTATACCCTAACAAAGTCGATATCATTTTTTATTCGCAAGATTTCGTCTACTAGGTAACCTTGACATTGTTAAAAAAAATTATTTCGACTTTCAGCCCCATTACAATAATTTCTCAATGTATTTGGAAGTTGATAAACTTGAAATTTGGACAGTAGGTTCCTTTGGTAACGTAAGCATTCACTAAGAACGCATTTTTTCAAAATTCAACACCTAAGATGGTTAAATGATAGTGTAGAAAATTGTGACACTGTCTTCATATTTTACTAATCGTTAAAGTAAGAGATATTGAAATTCAACGTACGAACTCTTCATTAAAATAAGCAAATACGCATGTCGATTCCATTGGTGGGTGCACCAGCCCTGGTGTCTCCACGTATACAGCGCCACCGTTGATTTGAATAATAATTCCATCCCTGGAACAGATAAAACTACACACGTAACTCAGTCTGGTTTTAACCCTTACAATACCGCGATGACTCTTCAATGATTAATGAACGTAGTACTCGTGTAACTACGTGTAAATGCTTTTGTATGTATGTGCAGTAATATTTTAAACATGTTATATTATTATTGCTCCTTCAAGAGAACAGAAAAAATAAAAAAGAAATTGAACACTTTTTAACCAACGACGACGGTAACACGAACCATGATACAACGTCGAATATTTCTCCAGCTTTAGTTGTTTGTACGACAGTATTACGGAAGGTGTATGGTCAATGTTAAAATTTACAGTGCAGCTTTTTGAAGTTGTATTTCTTATGACCCGTTAAGAATAAAATTTTAGCAGACAATGGAAATTGTGTCCGCACAGCTAACGAAAATTCGACAGTATGAAATTGGCCGCGCTAGTAAAAATTCGATAGTATGGGGCTATATAAGAGATTTAGACTGAAATGACAGATGGATGATATCAATGCACTTTCTGTCATCTGGAAAGTATATAATATACTAGACGACTATACCCTTTGATTACAAATATTACCACCAATAGTGTCTTCCAGCGGAAAAAGTAAAACCGAAAATAAAATTCAGAAAGTGTGTACAAATATTTGAGGCTTGATTTTACTTCAATAAGTTATCTGCATTTATATTAAAAATTAGTTTTTAATCACATCAAAGAAGTATAACTTCAAACATGCAACTTACAAGCAGCAACTAGCAACGACCGTCGGTCGGCGCTTACAATTCTGTCTAGGTGTACTGAACCGATCTAGTTAATTTTCATTAATAGGCTGAAGTCAAAATCTTTTTTCTTGAATTCTTCCTCCTCCTACGCTTCACACAACATCGTCAAAATAAAAAAAATCTTCCATCGAAGAAACCTGCAAAATGTCTGGCGTACACGGAACCTGCACTAAACGTTGCTGGTTTGTGCTGGCCAGCGTGCGACATCGTGCAGGTCGCAGGTTCATGCTGTACTAAATAGGTGTGCGCGGTGTTTTAAGATTATTTTCTATTAACAGATTATTCTATTCAATTTTTGGGTGTGAATAGCGTATAGTAATGACTAGATGTATAGTTTAAGTCATATTTCGTTCAACCTAGACTTAAAGAATAACCCTGCCAAATTTCGCTGAAATCTATCTATACAGTGAACCATATTTGCGGAACAATCAACCACACCAACAAACGAGCAGAACAAAACTACAAACGGTTGAGTTAAAATGGAACCCATTCCCTCGGTCAAAAATTTGAAACTATGTGTAAAATATATGTTTTCCAACAATTGCGTTTTTATATAACGATCTTTGTTGGACTGGTTCATGCATTTAAGCCTTTCTGTCATAAGGGTGTGTTTACAGTGAGTACGAGAGAGACAGATTTTATTAAAAAAAAAAAAAAATTAATGACTAGATGTATAGTTTAAGTCATATTTCGTTCAACCTAGACTTAAAGAATAACCCTGCCAAATTTCGCTGAAATCTATCTATACAGTGAACCATAATTGCGGAACAATCAACCACACCAACAAACGAGCAGAACAAAACTACAAACGGTTGAGTTAAAATGGAACCCATTCCCTCGGTCAAAAATTTGAAACTATGTGTAAAATATATGTTTTCCAACAATTGCGTTTTTATATAACGATCTTTGTTGGACTGGTTCATGCATTTAAGCCTTTCTGTCATAAGGGTGTGTTTACAGTGAGTACGAGAGAGACAGATTTTATTAAAAAAAAAAAAAAAAATTAATGACTAGATGTATAGTTTAAGTCATATTTCGTTCAACCTAGACTTAAAGAATAACCCTGCCAAATTTCGCTGAAATCTATCTATACAGTGAACCATATTGGCGGAACAATCAACCACACCAACAAACGAGCAGAACAAAACTACAAACGGTTGAGTTAAAATGGAACCCATTCCCTCGGTCAAAAATTTGAAACTATGTGTAAAATATATGTGTTCCAACAATTGCGTTTTTATATAACGATCTTTGTTGGACTGGTTCATGCATTTAAGCCTTTCTGTTTGGCATAAACATAAGGGTGTGTTTACAGTGAGTACGAGAGAGACAGATTTTATGTATGTGCATATGAGGACGTATTATTATCACCTTATTTGTATAAAGTACGTCCATACACAATATTGTGTGTATGTATATTATGCATTTTAATCATGGATTAAATTTATTCGTTGAACACGTGTCGTGGCCTCTCTGTGCATAAGGGATACATAATCGATTATTAAATACTTTATTGCGCATATATTTAATTTTTGTTGAATATATTACCGGCAAAGACCGCATAGGATGTATATAAGTGGCTTTATTTATTATATAGTTAAATCATATTTGCACTCACAACATTGGAAAATACGATCATCCTCAATGAAAATTTACAATTCAGATATCTCTAGACGCATAATATAAAATGCGTTTTATAAATCAAATGCACAATACAGTGCGAAGTCGTCATTGGGCGGCAAAAATTTATATATACATTTTTATCTCCGTTTGTAATTTATGTAAAATTTAAAGTTTAAATTTTTTAGCGACGTATCTGTTTGAAAAAAATAAAAATCGAGGAGAAGTAAAATGATCCCCGAAAGGAGAAGTCAGTTTGTCTCCTAAATTACATGAAACTGACAAAGACAGAATTTTATAGCGTGTTGCTGACATGTGTATTGTGTATGTATAAATATTATTATTTAATTTGACATAACATAAAATTAAACTTGGGAATAATATTAAAAACTAAAGAAGTTAAACTCCTTATGTGAGCCTATGAAGGTGAGACTCATTATAATTTTTGATTTATATTTGCAGAAAGAAGAAAAAACAGGAGATTCAAGTAAGTAGCAATTTATCAATCAGTTTTAAATTGTTCAACTTATATTTACATGCAGGTATTTAACAATTCAAATAATTAATTTTATTTTTATTTGTGTGCTGTGCCATGACCCTTGAAAAGATCATTTTTAAACGCACACACACATAGACACCTACTCTAATTATGATAGAAAAATAATTCTTTATCTGGTTTAATTTGTATTCAGCCTTTTTAGTAATTTGCTCACTTTGTTTATTATTTATAGCTCAGTTACGTATAATATAGTAGGTAAATTTTTTTTTTCTATTCTATACAGAGACTTCAGCGCCACTACATCTCATAATATTACCGACAACTGTTAAAATAAACAGATTGCCACCAGATGGCAACATTTGTTTTTTCTGAATGTTATTTTCTGTAATGAAATTGTTAAAATGTTTAAACTATAATTTTTTAATAAAATCATTAATTTGGGAATATATACTTATTTTTCGTCATTAGAGAGAAAAATTATCTCCAAAATGGCCTATCAAACGTTTATTTTGATATTAAGGACGATATTTCCTACCGAAAAAAAACACCGATTCTTGTTTTTTCTCATCTGAAGCATTCACTTTATTATAATTTCACACAAAACTTAACTGAATTAAAAATCGTTTTTATTATCAGGCACAGTCTTTTGTTACATGTGGAATGCATAGTTGTTGTTAGATTAGAATTGACATTTGATAATATTTCATCCGGATATATAGATTCGAATGACTGAATACAAAAGTTTTCTTCGAATAGGCTAAATTGAATCTAAGTAAAGCTAATAATAAGTTTTGTGTATGCATGCATTCACATACCTATAATATGTAAACTTCTGTATATGTGTTGATCGACGAATGGATTAGCTTGTAAAGGTAAAGTTGAATGATTTTTGTGAGACCAAAATAATAAGGATGTTGACTATTTTTGGGAAAGTGTGTTAAATCGTGCATAAGTACCTAATATAGCCACAAATATTTATTATTTTTATTTAAATATAACTCAAGCCTTAAAAATTATGTATTTTAAATCCAGTTTCAAATTTCGGTCTAAAACGCCAATACTAGTCGCGTGACGTCACCTGTTCATACCAAAGGAGGCTCAAAAGTTTACACGGGAGCTACCATCCTATAGATGCGTATTCTGTGCTCATAAACGTTAGTAAACTGAGGTGATGAAAAGTTGTTTCGTAATCGTTACTATAGTTACATGTAATTTGACGTTTCCTATAAACAAATAATAATAAATTACACACTAAATATTAACCAAACAATGAAGTTTTTTGACAGCGGCTGAATATATGACGTCATGCGCTCTGATTGGTGTCTGTTGTCACGTGACTTGAGAGTCATTTTATTAGGTTTTATTTATTAAATATTAATTAAATTCCTTAAAAATAAGGAAAATTTTAGTATTTCTATCATAGAAACGACTACTTTTCGTTAAAATTATGTTTTTATTTGAATACAGTCAACATCCCTATTACATCCAAGGTTAATGAATGCGTATGATGCAACATCAAGGTTCCATCACAGTAACTTTGGTATGATTAGTCCAAGAAGAATGTGAAAAGTAAAAAATAACAAACCACTTAAAAGTAATTTGGTGTTTTGTGGTTACTCGGTATTCTCTATCTACCCCTCCCCCTCACCCTTCCAACGTTGACTCAGCACTATAACGTATAATAATCATCACTGGCTCTTAAATTATTCGTCATTTGTTACTATTATTCGCAATCTTTTTAGCTCGAAGAAAAATTGATGGATTTTTGAGGCAAAAGACTTCACCAAAGATCAAGTAGTTTTATTCATTATAATAATTATGAATATATTTGTTAATTTGTACACAAAAAGTGAGAATTATTTAGATATTGACCAATTAAATTTGTTAAAAAATTATTCTAAATCTCTAATTTTTAAATTTTCTGTAAATTTATCGGTGAACTTCTTGGGACGTAGCTAAGAACTCCCAGGGATTCGCAAAAATTATATACTTTTATGCAATAACAGTTTGTATGCTGATCTAATACTCTTATTTCTAAGAACCAACTTTACCCTAGACATGTCCATCAGGTACAGTTAATATTATGTTGCCAGGCAGAAAGTAAACTGAATTGGACGTATAATAGTTGTACTACACTTGTATATGCATATAATACGTCCAAACAAACTATACAGTATGACTTTTTATTTACGTTTCTTCCTAATTGGGGACAAGTCTAGCTAATTGACTGAGGGTGGTTTTATACTAGTACTAGCGGACCAGGTAGGCAGACGTTGTCCTGCCACAGACCTCGCTAGCATTGAATTGAGAGATGCTGGGAGCCTGAAAATTTGGCATTATATGTTTTTTATGTGAGAAATTAAAAAAAAAAATTGGTCGAAAGATTAAAAAACATATTTATGGATTTCGACAACAGCGTTACTTACTGGGTCTAACTATAGCTGACCCCATAACTACGAAAAAAAATTTCATCAAAATCGGTCATGTCGCTTAGGAGGAAAACAATGACGAACACATGCACTGCACCGGATTGCGTTAAGGCTGTCGGAACGCTTTGAATTTTATTTGTGCTGAGACCCAGCGGTAAGGGGCGAGGTAGGCAAAAGACATATTGTGGGTGTGACCTTCTTTAGCTCTGTCTCGCTCAAATCATCCGCACGTTTCAATTTTTGGCTGGTGCCAACTACGAGGCTAAAAATTGTTATTGCAAGGGTGCCGCTGTCAACTGATTACTCTAATTTTTGGAAATATTTTGAAGATTTAAAAAACTTTTCCGAAAAAGGAAGAGTCACTTTAGGTTTGTGATGGAACAGTTTTGTGAAATAAATACGAATAATGTCGTAGTGTGACATTGAAAACGTGTGTTTTTTGGGCACAATTAATGCCAACTTTTTTCTTGTAAATCGTACATAAATTACAAAAGTGGTCCATTAGAGACCTAGATTTGTTCTTTATCTTCCTTATAGAGAAAGAATTTTTGCAGAATGTTGACAAATAAGTCTACAATCAGTTGACAGCCGAAGCTCTATTTTTGACTTAAATTTAAAGCGTTCCGACAGCCTTAAGAAGCATAGCTTCAAAAGTATTTTACATTTGTATTCATTTACTAACCTTCACTCGCGGCATCATTCGTGCCAATGTCTGTTTTGACAGAAACAGTTCTTACCCAACTATTTATTTATAAATCTAAATTATTCAGATATTATTTTTTCTTTTTAGTACATTTCAATAAGAAATTGTCTTTAAGAAGATTTTTTTTCTAATATTTTTTATAAAATCATCTTGTATAATATCTAATGTTGCAGAGGACATGGACAGGGTGTACAGTGCCCTCTCTGTATATACAAATACACGTATGTATAACAATGTATACTGAAGTAGGCATTTTCATTTCCCTTCGACATGTTATTCTATTGAAATCTGAACAACAGCTACGCCATCGATCGAATACTACCACCGCGCGCCATGCCATACCATACCACCTTCATATCGCCTACCTCCACCTTCTGCATCCATCTACCAAACATACATTTGGAGGCAAATACGCCGAAATGTGTCTCGTTGTACTGCAGGTCTGGCGTTACCAAACATTACCATTTGTGGCCAATAATTACACACCATTTTAATAATTCTTAAATCACTGAACTGAAAGGCGGTGTTAAAAATATGTCTTAGGATTGCTTGCAACAATAACCGTCCTTATCAGGTCTGAAACTGCGACGATTTTACTCAATTAAGTGATCTAAAATAGGCTCTTTCGCTTTCAAGACAATTCGTTTAACCTCCTGCCCTAATCTACCCTTGCTGCAAAAATTCGAATAGCTTTATAGTTCTTAAAAACTTGTCGCCGCTTGGCGAGGTTTACAATCCTCTTTGAAAAAGTGTATATTTTACAAAAATGCGTATCCATTGACTAAAAAAAACTTTTTTTTACTTCAAAATCTTGAATTTTTTCTTAAGAAGAATCCCAAAATTTATAACATGGTCATATGAATTTTTAAAGTTAATAATCTCAAAATTTACATTACGGATTATTTTTTAAAATCAGTAGTCCCAAAATTTGAATAATAGATTAGTTTAAAATTATAATTTCAAAGTGTGTATTAGGAATTATTGAATCATTCTTTATGAATAAACGAATTATTATTTTTTTAATAGTCTCGTAATTTTGAAAGTGGATTATTGTCTGAAATTAATAATCCATTTTAAATTACTTGGTAAAAAAAGAAAATATTGCATTATTTTTGCATTATAACTTTTGCAGCCTTGCAAAAGGGGATGATTTCTTAAACCAACACGCGTCTTAAAATTCGTAATCAATTTAAAAAAATATTGGATCCTTTTTGGAAATATCATATCTTTTAATTCATATGAAACAACTCAACATTCGCTACAACCTTAAACATACCTTCGCAATAAGAAATGATTGTTGCTGTTTATTAATTTCTTGTATTAGTGACATTTATTTCGTTTTGTTGTTTGTACTGAAAATATAATGTAATGTAAATATTACGCAATGGATTTTGTTTATTTTGAAAGCGCCATAATTTGAAGCGAGCCGCTCCTGTAGTGAGTTGAAGGGAGACGGAACGACATACGGATATACAGGAATTGGGGAGCGATTGACAATGAGCTCGCGGACAACAATCGATAGCCAAACACGATAATAGCTGACGTTAGGACTTCATTACATGATAAGGAATCGACTTTTTGTTGTACATTACATTGCATATGTAAGCACGTACCTACATGAGGTATGATCCATGTGCACTCATTGTTGTTGTATTTAATACAAATAAACAGTTGCGATGCATCGCTAATAATGCTCTACATTTTTAGTGTATTTGCCATATGGCAACATACACTATTGGCGTCGGTCGGATGGCGGGACCTAGGGGTCGGAACAAAATTTCTCGACGTTTCATAACCTCCTAAACACTTTGCCACCATTTTTAAAAATGTTTATATATATATATATGTATATATATATTTATATATATATATACGTATATATATATATATATATATAGGTATATATATATATGTGTGCGGGCAATAACTTTCGAAAGAGTTAATTGATTTCAACTAAATTTGGCCCACGTGTTGAAATCCATCGCCGCAAGAAGCCTATTTAAAATGGGCCTAATCGGGCCATTTTAAGGGTAGTTATTAGGGGTTGAAAAATGGGCCCTAAAATACCGAAAAAATTCTCCGAATCGTTTCAAAATTGACATTTAACCCTTTAGCAGTAATTAAAAGGTGTCCCTAAAATTTTAATAAAATTGACCTTACAGGACCGGATTTAAAAATGTTATGAAAACACTAGTTTGCAGATAGTGAATTATTTACTGAAAGGTGTATATAACTTGGTATAGAAGCTCGATTGATAATAATATTGCAATTAAGAAAAAAAATGTTATTTTAAGGGGTGTATTAAGGAGTCAAATTTTTTATTTCGCCCAAAACCCAAGTTAAGTTCGCATAATAAAGCCACACTGCCTGTATTAGCAAATACACTATATTGTCGGCAGGGTTTTGGCACTGCGACCCGGGTTTTTTTTTATTTATTCTAACAAAAAACTAGTAGAAGCAGGATTTTTACAAAAAATTAGATTCGTTTTCAGTTTTAATAATATGTCTTGTTAAACCGCCTTTTTATCTTAATTGTGATTAACTAATGCTGAGTTTATGGTACGACTTTCTGCCTTAAGGCTGTCAGAACGCTCTAAATTTAAGCCAAAAATAAGGCTTCGGCTGATAGCTGATTGTAGACTCATTCGTCAAAAATTCTTTCTCTATAAGGAAGATAAAGGACAAATCTAGGTCTCTAATGGACTACTTTTGTAATTTATGAACGGTTTACTATAGAAAAAAGTTGGCATTAATTGTACCAAAAAACATACGTTTTCAATGTCACACTACAACCTTATTCGTACCTATATCACAAAATTGTTTCATCACAAACCTAAAGCGACCCTTTATTTTTCGGAAAAGTCTTTTAAATTTTCAAAATATTTCCAAAATTTAGAGTAATCAACTGACAGCGGCACCCTTGCAACAGAATTTTTAACCTCGTAATGTGACTTACATTCAAAGCGTTCTGACAGTCTTAAATCTAGCTTTAAAAATTTCATTTGTTCTCAGCTGGATAATGATTTCAGTTACAAACTATTTATATTTTAAATCTAGTATTAGAACTGAATGAAACCATCATGGATATAGGATAAATACTTCTAAATGTTTAATTTATTTATTTAGAAATTTCAATTAAACGATTTTCATAAACATGAAAACTCTACACCCCTCATTTGGTATCTGCTTATTTATTTAAATAAAGCACCGTCCTCATAGCGACTTCTTTTTTGAAATAGAGCATTTTATTAATTTAGTAATAAATAAGTTATTTGTCCTCATAACGAGGCAGGTTAAGGATCGTTTTCTAACCTCATTTGTGTCCAAAAAAAATGAAAAGAGAACGCAGTTAACTTCATGATATTAAAAACTGTTTTTAATTTATTGTGTAGAAAATGAAATCGAATACTTGGTAGCTAATAATGTATTACAATTTATTTTCGTTATTTAAGAGCATTAGATACAAAATTCACATAATAAAATCACGCTGCCTGTATTACCAAATACACTAATTGTCGGCAGGATTTGGCACTGCAATCCGAGTTTTACTATTACTATCATTAAAACTTTTAGTAAGTATAGTATGAAATTAATTATCTGTTATAGTACAGATTGTATCAACTCAAAGCTGTCCATAGGGCACTCTGTGTGTAAGACAGAGACCATACACAAACGATAAGCAAGAGTGAGATAAATGATCGCTAATAGGTAGTAATTACTGTGGTTACTGTAAAATAAATTTAAATAAACGTCTTTGTTTTCTAAGTAAAAATAGCCATTTTATCAATTAATGACAGTCTGTAGTCACTACCGAAATTATTGATAAAATGGCTATTTATACTGTTCACGAAAAAATCCAAATAATTAAATGGTTTTATGGTGGTAATTGAACCGCCGACGTAATAAATTAATTGATAAAATGGCTATTTTTACTTAGAAAACAAAGACGTTTATTTAAATTTATTTTACAGTAACCACAGTAATTACTACCTATTAGCGATCATTTATCTCACTCTTACTTATCGTTTGTATATAGAGCTCTGTCTTACACTCAGAGTGCCCTATGGACAGCTTTGAGTTGATACAATCTGTATCTACATATATAATTTCCAATTGTGTGTCCGGATGTCCGTCTGTCTTTCCAGACCCTCCAGAAGGCCCCAGCACACTTAGGAAGTTGAAATTTGGCACACTTATAGTACGAAACACGGGACAGATCCTTACGTAGCCGGATTTTCGATTTTTTCCCCGGGGGTCAAAATAGGGGGGTTTTTAGAAAAAACTTCATAGAACATAATAGGCCATGAATGGGTGTTTGGTTGCCTTGGTTACCAATAACAAACTCAGAAACATTATGATATCAAATGTCAAATAAGTTTGCAAATAATTAAAAATTTTTTAATTAAGCTAATAATCAGTTGAAAAAAGCGTAGAATAATTGTGTGCGCAGTGAATTATTTAGTTTACACATTATTTTTCGTCTTATAGCAGTAAAAAATGTGAGTTAAAAGAAAACACTGAAAAAATTAATATTACAATTTAGTGCATATGGAAAACCATACTTCTGTATGGAAAATACGAAAACCGCATTTTGGCGTCTAAAATAGGTTTAGGAGTCACAGTGTTGCCAGAAATAATTATGGTCCAATATGTTTTTAACATATTCACAGTTCAGGTTTAAGAAAGTTGCTGTTGCAGAAACTATGAAACATGAAATTTGGAATACATACCTATTTCTTCTATAACCTAACAAAGGGATATTCAAAATGTGTTTTTACAGATTGGGCGCTCATAAAAAAATCGATCTAGATAAGTTTTATTCTTGGAAGCCCCCGTTTTCTTACAAATTTAATCATTTAAAAAAATAATTTTTTGACGTTTCAAAATACTGTAATATTGTAAGTAAGTTTTGGAATTACAAATGAGCAATTGTGTCAGAATACTGAAAATGAATCCCTTTAATATGTTATACTAAGTAAGACGTAAATTATTTTAATAAAAATGAAGAAATATTGTTAATAGTGTTAACTAATATTTCAATAATTGGCGTAAGGTATGTTATTTTTATATCATGACGTATTATTAAACATTATTCTAGCCTAGAATTTCAGCTCCAGAAAAGTGAAAATAGACACATTTTTCCAAACAAAAAAAAAAGCACAAAAACCTTAAATTAATAGCACTTAAAACTGTATTAGATACGTGTCATTTTAATACCGTTAACCATTTTGTTAGTTCCTTTGGGAATAATCAATATCTAGAAAACATTGCTTTTATATTATTATTCGTTTTAAGTGAAAATAGTTCATTTCAACTTATTAATTTTAAAAACAGTAATGTAGGTAACATTTAATTTCACTAAATAAACACATGCAATTTTTGTCGAATTTTTAAACACACTGACTGCCTAAACCTATTGCTATACAAATAATTCAAGAATTTCAAGGCGGGTTATTTTGATTTTTCACCGCTGCTTTTAAGTACGAAAACCGGATATATATTTTTATTGACGATTTTAACTTAAACTTGACTACTGTCAAATTTTCGAAAATAATCACGCACTGTTAAATCATAACCTTCACATATCATTTTTGCGACAATAAATAAATATTTTCTAACAATGAAAAAATACCGTTAATTTATTTCAGTTACATTTTAATGATACCAAAGTTTCTTAAGCGATAATCAAGAAACTTTGGTATCATCAAAATGTAACTGAAATAAATTAACGGTATTTTTTCATTGTTTGAAAATTTTTATTTATTGTTTCATTGTTACCAATTTTTTTAATTGTTATTTTAAATGAGAAAAAAAATTAAAAAACATAATATACATTTTTGTATACTATTTTAAAAATCACAGCAAATTAATATATTGTTTATTGAGCTCCCCGAGCAAAGCTCGGTCTCCCAGACTAATTAATTAATTCATGTAAGTTTTTCAACATATATGTGTAATTTGTTTTTTTCCACGCCTTACTCACTATATGCTACGTCAAAAATTTTTAATTTACAAATAAAACCATTAAAAAATAATTATTCGCCCAGCGTGGGACTACAACTCAGGATCCTGCAGATTTGAATTTGATCCACACATTTTGACTTCCTAGGTCAACGGAACATAACTTAAGGGGGTCTTCTAAAATATATGTTAAGGTACATGTTATATGTACAAGCAATATGCTATTTTGAATATTTGAACTTCAATTGTTCCTGACGGAGACAGGCCTAACCCACTAGTATTCGATAAAACTTATTACAAGGTCATTTTAGTTTTTCTATAAATTATAAAAATTTCTCAGCTCCTGCAGACATGAATCGAATGCGTTACATTTGAAATTCGAAGTAGACTCCTCGACCACCGCTTGATTACCGTTTTTGTGTACGTTAACACAAAACAGAAATTTTAATTACATAATGTTGATTTGTTTAATTGTCTCCTGTGAACAGAGTCACCGTGAACACAGGCGGGGGGGCTGCGACGTGCGGGAAAATCTCTCAGAACAAGGAGTATTGAAATATGAATAAAGTAACCATAAAACTCAATTACAATAACTTTATATATTGCACAAAAAGTCATTTTCAATTAACAAAAAGTTTCATTTTACGTTGAAAATAATGGTTCTTTTCAGTCTCAGTTGAGGTATAGAACAAAAAACAATTCAATACAATCAACTGTTGTTCTCAAAAGTCGAGAAGTGTTCATACACACACGCACACACACACACTCAAGCTAAAAGAGGAGTTAACGCTGTTCCATGTAAAGTTCTGTGCAAATGTCACGTTTCAATTGCTTTAAAGCATGATTTTCATCCACGCGTCTTCATTTTTTTTTTTAATTAGAAACTTCCAAGTATATTGGGAACTTATTGCAATAATTCCGAAAATATAAATAAAAAATATTAACACAATTTTTAAATTTCAAGGTCACCAGACTATTTTTTAAAAAATGTGTGTAAACGTACGTATAGGTGGCCATTTCTTTCCAATGCGAAATCTCGAGAAAAAAATGATATCGACTATGTTATAGGGTGCAATCGTCTCTTAAGGCTGTCAGAACGCTCTGAATTTAAGCCAAAAATAGAGCTTCGACTGTCAACTGATTGTAGACTTATTCGTCAACATTCTGCAAAAATTCTTTCTCTATAAGGAAGATAAAAGACAAATCTAGGTCTCTAATAGACTACTTTTGTAATTTATGTACGATTTACTAGAAAAAAGTTGGCATTAATTGTGCCAAAAAAACACACGTTTTCCATGTCACACTAGGACCTTATTTGTACTTATTTCACAAAACTGTTCCATCATAAACCTAAAATGACTCTTCCTTTTTCGGAAAAGTTTTTTAAATCTTCAAAATATTTCCAAAAATTAGAGTAATCAATTGACATCGGCACCCTTGCAATAACATTTTTTAGCCTCGTAGTTATCACCAGCCAAAAATTGAAACGGGCAGATGATTTGAGCGAGACAGAAGGTCGCACCCACAATATTTGCCTTACTCGCCTCTGATCGCTGAGCACAAACTGTGTGAAAGTGATCCAACACTGTTAATAACGTAAATATGTTTCCGAAGTAAATTTTATCAAAATCGACATAAACGTTTTTTTTTTTTTTTGTTTAAACAAAATAATGACAAAAGAGAATTTTAGGATTTCTTAGAAAAAATTTGATCGGATCTAATTTGTTCTGGTCGCAAAATATAATTTTTTTTTATGTGTTATTATTATCATTACTATTATTCATCAAACTGGGAACTTGGTCTTATGAACCTTAGGTTCGCTTGATTTTAGGCCACTAATTTCGATGATTGTTTTCAATTTCTGATTATTTTTAATAATAAACAAAAAAAACTAACTGACACTTCTACCAATTTTCATAGTAGAACCTGAAAATTAGAATTTGTGATATAAAAATCAAGAAACGCCAAATTAGGATGTTCGAGCCATAATTTACCGTAAAACGAATTTTCCAAATTTAAGATTTGAAACTTAGTATACATATATAAATGAATACTTTAGTGACGTATTATCAAAATTTGAAAACGATTCACCGTTTAGTTTCTTAGAAAAAGAAATTACATGAACTCTTATAGCTTCCATCCCGTCTTTGTTTATTTTTTTAATATTAACCTTTCAGTTCCAATTAACAATAGTTAATTGCTCCTTCAGTACTTTTGCCATAAAGTTGCATCAAGTAAGAAACGTAGCTCATGGTAAGTTGACCATGACGTGTGCAACAGCATACGAATTGCGACTGTTACGCAGCCTACTATTAGAAGTGACAACAATTCAAAAGTCAAATATCCAATATTTACTAAAAGTTAATGGGGTACGTGCAAAAAATACTATATATATATAATATCTTTTGAGTAATTATATGTATTATGACTCGTGTGACTGTTAAGTCTCGTTAACGCTCGTTTTATTACTGTCACACAGTGTCATAATGTAATTAATTACTCACTAGATCCACAGCCTACTATTATCGTCTTAACAATTAAATTTGTTTCTAATTATCATAGTACGTTTCTATGAATCATCTTGAAATTGAATAAACGATAAAATAAATTGTCTTCAGCAAGGGCGTCGCCAGCCTTTGAGCCAGAGGGGGGCAGAAGAATGAGAAAAAAACAAAAAAGTCAGATTTTTAAGGGTTAAGATATTAAAAATTAACACATTTATTGAATCCTTAAATTTGATTTTAGTTTCAGAGTGATTCTGCTGAACGCTACATTTTATTACTTACTTATTCTGTGACATTAGGCAGGAAAACTTATAACTTAAAAAAATCCCGAACCTCTAGGGAGGGGCAGCTGCCCTTACCTGCCCCCCCTTGGCGACGCCCCTGATCTTCAGTGAAGTGCTCCTCCGTTGAGACAGTTTCATTTAAGTATACTTTTTGCTAAAATAATCGATTATGTTTAAATATGAAATTGTTTTCAAATGTTGAACCAGCTGAATCGATTTTCAGCTAAATTAACATAATTTTAATGTCTATACATGCATGTCATAATAAAATTTAAATTGTGATGGGGATTGTAGGATTACGTCCCAGGAAATACCCAAACTAAGGATTGATATTTATTTAAGTTTTGCCATGTGTACTGCATGTGCAAGTTTTTTGTGAGTGAGTGGGGCAGTTGAAAAATATAATATTAATTTTGAAATTTTACAGTAAATACATATCTGATTCACCCCAATATATTAAATACCGTGTAAGTATTGGTAAAGTTTCAGCCCGTGAGTCCCTGCTCTTTACTGGGTATTCATTTTTCAATTACAATTAAAAGAAAGAGTTAAAATGAATTGCTATTCGAGTTTTTCAAAAGTCAATGCCAATGAAACTTTGTTATATATAATAAACGTATTGTTTGAACGTACCGTGCACAGGCCCGGTTTTAAAATATCCGCATGACGAATATAATTTTTCAAATTAGTGTGTTGATTCTCATCCATGTTTATTTATATTAATAAGTTAACTGGGAACTTGGATATAAATAAATTGATGTTAAATTTTCAAAATTTGCAACGTTTCGTTGGTTTATTTTCAACTTCTTCAGGCAAGCTACAAGAAATACAATTAATACAATTAATTACATTGATAATTGTGTAACAGAAGACATATCTTGTAAAATTAGAATTATTTTTTTTTTATTTTAACAATTAAAAAATAAAATTGTAATATTTACTTTTGAGGTTAGCATCTTCGTATTAATTGTATTTCTTGTAGCTTGCCTGAAGAAGTTGAAAATAAACCAACGAAACGTTGCAAATTTTAAAAATTTAGCATCAATTTATTTATATCCAAGTTCTCATTTAACTTATCAATATAATTTTTCAAGTAAAAAAAAACATATACAACTGTTCGGTTAAAAATAACTACATAGAAAAAGTAAGCTTCATCATCTTATCTACCTTACTCTTGTTATCTATCCACTCTATGCGTATTGCAAGTAATCTGACTTTTTTGCAATATATAGAAATTAATAATATTACCTTTAGAAACAAATCAGTGGTGTTTTTCATTGTTATCAGTGTGAAAATGAACAACATTTAATTCCAAATAATTATTATGGTATGGTTCGTAAGAATTAAATTACATTTCGATATAGCTATAGTTCGCTATTATCATGTTTAAAAAATAAAGCCCTGTACCGTTGGGTGTTACTTAACAATAATAGTTATAGTAATTGACAATTAGTGTTAATTTAAGCGTATAAAATATTCAATGTATTAAAAAGAAGTAAAAAATTAATAACTCTGTTAATTTGTGTAACATTATTTTACTTATTCTATTGTTTGCAAGCATCGCAAATCTTCATTGTAAACTTATTGTGCTATGAAATCAAAATATTTGATTCATTAATCAATGGTGCTTGCTGTTTTCTTTTTAGTGAAAATACCACAATTTCCGCAAACCATCTGCTCATTTACCACGAACTTGCATAAACACAATTTCTTCTACCTTTTAGTGAGGCACTGCAGAAAAGGTGTCACAGCATTGAAAAAGGTCTTTTCTAAAATTTACACCCCTTTATAACAATAGATTGAAACTATACCTTGTACAATGTAATAGTTAAATACAATGAACTTCTATATACATTTTTTTGTTAAAAACGACTTGAATCTGTCTCTCTTGCTGGGGTGACTATTATTTGTACAAAGAGTTTAGAGAAAACTTTGACCATTGTTATTTAGTGAATACAAACCCTAACAATTATATAGAATGAAATAAAACGAGTTGGCAATACCTACTTACTGTATATCAGCTTTGTATCCATACTATAGGTATATACTATTATACATTACAAATATTCCATTATACTGGCTTTTGAGTCGCTATACGGAAATTACACATAGGCAAATGATTTTTTTGTAAATTTTAACTCTCCTTACTATTTTAGAGCAATTTCACTGTAAAGTTTTTTACTTAAAACAGTAAAAAAATTCTTAAAAACAAGATGCACAGTTAGCATCACTGCAATAAAAAAATATTGTCCACTATTACCATTATGCAAATGTAAAAAAAACTTTAAAAATTAAATCCTCTTCAAAAAAGTGGTAAATAATTAAAGTTTTTAGATTGGCGTCAATTTAATTGTGATAAATTTTTACCTATATACTTTCATTAAATTGTCACCGACCTTAAAAATTTATTATTTTTCACTTTTTAGTGGCTATTTTAAAGAGGCCCAATTTCTTTATACGTTTTATTTTAGTGACTTTGCAATACGAGTTTTCGCGTTATTACCGCCTTCTTCCTTAATATTTTATTACTAAACTAGAAAAAAGACTACGATCCCGATTTAAGCAAAATTTATAGTAAACCACCCTGAAGATGTACCCTATCAGATAGAAAAATAATCATCAAAATTAGCTCACAATTTCCTGAGGTATTAGGTAACATTGTATATAAAAAAAGTCTTTTGTCTGTTAAAAACGGCAATAACGATTTCTTAGAAAAAATACATGAAATAAATTAAGAAATATTCTGAACAAAATGAAGTCGAAATAATTAAAATCAATCTCTTAACAAATTATAGTTGAACAACGCGATTAATTTATGAACACATTTTTAATTTCCGATGTGTTTTGCTTAATATTTTAAAAATAATCCCCGCTAATTAATTTTTTTTTCATATTTTATAGTTAATTTAAAATTAGAATAAAAACCCGGGTCGCAGTGCCAAAACCCTGCCGACAATATAGTGTATTTGCTTATACAGGCAGTGTGGCTTTATTACGCGAACTTAAGTTGGTTTTTGGGCAAAATTAAAAATTTGACTCCTTAATACACCCCTTAAAATAACATTTTTTTTCTTAACTGCAATATTATTATCAATCTAACGTCTACACCGAATTAAATACACCCTTCAATAAATAAGTCACTATCTACAAATTGGTGTTTTCAAAAAATTTGTAAGTCCGGTCCTGTTGGGCCGATTTTATTTAAATTTTAGGGACACTTTTTAATTGCTACTAACGGGTTAATTGTCAATTTTGAAACGATTCTGAGAATTTTTTCGGTATTTTAGGGCCCAAAAACGTTTTTCAACCTCTAAAAACTACCCTTAAAATGGCCCGATTACGCCTATTTTAAATAGGCTTCTTGCGGTGATGGATTTCAACACGTGGGCCAAATTTCGTCAAAATCAATTAACTCTATCGAAAGTTATTGCCCGCACACATATATATATATATATATACGCTTATATATATATATATATATATATATATATATATATAAATATATATATACATATATATATATAAACATTTTCAAAATTGGTGCCAAAGTGTTTAGGAGGTTATGAAACGTCTAGAAATTTTGGTCCGACCCCTAGGTCCCGCCATCCGACCGACGCCAATAGTGTATATTGCCATACGGCAAATACACTAATAAAAGCTCAAAAAATCCTTGTTATCAGTTCTCATTATTTCGTATACAAAATCCAAGTAAATAGCTATAAAAACGGGTTTAGAATAATTGATTTTTTATGGTGACAGCTTACACAAATTCACATTTTCTCAATAATATTCTATTTTACACATCTTCCTCTCAACATGTCTTGCCGCTAAGCAAAATAAATTTTCCATAATGGTCTTTCGTAAAACCATAAAAAATATAAAAATATTCAATCCAGGTATGTCAAAGAAAACGAATATAATAAAAAAAATTATATACGTATCAAGTGTTGTACTCCAGAAAGAATTTAAGTTTAAAATTAATAAATAAAAATATCGTAGACTTGCGTCTTTAACACAGTAGGATAGTAGGTATAGAATGCTATAATAGCGTCAGACTGCTTTGTGGTGGAAGTAGAGTTGTTGGTGGAGGTGAAGGGTTTCGTGCAGCACTTAACTGTTTATACTTTACCTTGTACGTACAGTTAGGGTGATTTGTTAGAAGTCGTGGTTGCAGATTTAATTTAATTTACGATGGGTGCGACAAAAACCAACCCCCCTTACAACACCCAACTACAAATCTCTTTCTACTTACCTTGCATTATGTTCGTTTCTTTTTTATTAACAGCAATTTATGTTTAAGTGCTTGATTTATGTGGCTAAACATTTATTATTACTTTTGTTTATTCTTCAGTTCCGTGGGATTAAAGAGAAAATTAAAAAGTGTGATATTTATAATTAAAATAGCTATCCATGTTTTAATGTTTTTATTCTATTCCATGTTTGGCTTTTAACATTGTGTAATTTTTGGTCAATTTTTTTACCAGAATGGAATTAAATGCAAACGATAAAATTAATAAAACCTATAAATATGATGGTTAATTACATTAGTAATTAGCTAATCCTGTGACAATGAAGTAGTAGCCAAATAACTATAATTTCAAAAAATATTTCATGAAGGTCCTGATTAATCGATAAATCGAAAAGTTCATTGTAATTTATAAAGGAAAAATTTAAATGTTAGAACTCTACAAAACTACTATTTATTTGTTCTGAAGTATTAACTTTTTAGATACCTACATTTATTTTCTTACGAATAATTGTGAATGTGTTTCCAAGTAAAATTTGCCAATTTCAAATAATCTTGTTCGTCACAAGCAGGAAAAATCTTGTGCAAAATCTGAAAATATGGATTGATGGATAAATTAAAATACCGAAAGATTTAATTAAAACAATATTTTATTGATAAATTTTAGCATTTTATATATTTTTAAAATTACATACATTACAATTTTTATATACAATTCTACCCTTACATCGACGCAATAGCTTGACGTTTAGGTATATAATAATTTATCTGGAACTTAAAACATTATGAAAAAAATCGGAAAAAGGGTAAACAAAAGTTTGAAGTCCCAAATATGAAAAATACTTTTCTTCAATAAATTATAACATGAATTATTACCTATTTTAATTTTAAAGACAATATTTAAAAACAGTTTCAGTATTTTCAGTGATTTCCAATTTCCACATAGAGCATCGTTAAAAGAAGAATCTTTTGCTATAGTTTTTTTTATTTTTTGGTTGAAAATATATATCAGAATATTTAGTATATCAAAATAATATACAAAATATTATATGGAACATGTTTGTTATAATTTTTACACTAAAAGATATTTACAATTTGTTACTTACTAGATACTATTTACAATATGCATGCCAGCAACAATAACACGTCACAAGTTTTTCAATAAAAACAAAAATCATTTACACCAATTAATAACCGCAAAAAATCTTTTAAAATTGTATCACAGAAAATGAAAACTACATCTATCAGACTAATGTTCATTTTGTTCAATAAAGAACCGTTACCGGTCTTCGAATGTCTATGTCCGAATGTGTCGAAGCACCAGGACTCGATCCTGGACTTGATGATCCCGAGTTGAACATAATCGGTGGCGGAGTTGGAAAAAGAGGTGGCATCGCCGACGGATAAGTTTTCCCCGCATTTGAATATAGCGACGAATAAAATGAACTGACCACAGCTGCTCCTCCGGTTGTTTTTGGCACTTCATTAGCTTGACTAACCATTCGACTTAAATCAAACGCTGGATTAAAATATGACGGATATCCCGCTGTAAGCGGATCAAGCGATGCCGTCGGCGGAGCAAAATACGGCGGTAACGGGAAACTCGGAAATTGTGGAACTCCCGACTTGGAGCCGAGACCCTGCGCTTGGAGTGGGCCTTTCGGCTTCCTTCTTGGTCGGTATTTATAATCTGGATGCTCCTTCATGTGCATCGCGCGCAGACGCTTCGCCTCGTCGATGAACGGCCGTTTTTCAGCTTCGTTCAACAATTTCCATTCGGCACCGAGGCGTTTCGATATCTCGCTATTATGCATCTTCGGATTGTCTTGCGCTATCCGTTTGCGTTGTATCCTAGACCAGACCATGAACGCGTTCATTGGTCTTTTGATGTGTCCTTCACCTCCTGGTGACATCGCCGATACGGAATTGTTAGCGGCCATCACGGATTGTTGTTGTTGGTGATGATGATATTCGCTGGCAGCTACGTGCTGCTGCAATTCCATCATCGATGGATGAAAATTGACGTACGGGTGATTCATTGTATGCACTTAAATGTTGTTGTAACCTCACAGGTGTCAGTTAACTCACTGAACTGTATAATATCTTCTGTGTTATTATCGAGACGTGTTTACTGCATGGGTTTTTACACCAAACTGATTGATCCCAACCGTGTTCCTCGCATCTGCTTAACGTACCCTGTGTTGGTATGTACGAACCTTGGGCGGAGTTTCGTTGTAACCAATAGTACAGTTGGAGTCGTACTCGCGCCGCCCCACAAGTCCATTGGCGTAAACAATGCCATACATGTGGTCTATTTTCTAATGTTTTCCCGCACCCCACTCACATATTTTCATCTTTTCCCTATTGTTAGAAGGGAACGACTCGTATTCTTGGAATTATGTATTGTTCTTACATAGGGCTGTTTCGCACTTTATACATTAGAGGTACATTTTAGCCGCTTTTTATTTTTTAGCACACAAATTATTACAAAAAGCTATTGTTCTTTTTATTTTTGTTGTTTCTATAAAAATTATAATTAGTTATCAAGCACAAGATAATTAGTCTTCGTTTATAATTAATATCTGGAACTTAATTAATTATTATTCACTTTGGAGGTTCGTTTGTTTGGTATAGATACTTATCGATTTTATTTTTAACTGCTTTTCATTATTTTCAATAATAGTCAAAGTATTTTATTAAATTATATATTACCTATAACTTTGTTTAATATCTATAGGTAGAAATAATACTAAATACTAAATTTAACAATTTTAAGAGAATTTTTGCCAGAATTAATATTGATAGACAAAAACTTTAAAAATATATATATACCTATTTATTTCTCAACTATCAGTTTTTTATAAAAAAAGTAATAGTAAAAAAATGTTATGTGTAATTAATCTTTATTTTGAAGTTAATTTTAAGAAAAAAAAAACCCGGGTCGCAGTGCCAAAACCCTGACGACAATATAGTGTATTTGCTTATATAGGCAGTGTGGCTTTATTATGCAAACTTAAGTTGGTTTTTGGGCAAAATAAAAAATTTGATTCCTTAATACACCCCTTAAAATAACATTTTTTTTCTTAATTGCAATAATATTATTAATCGAACCTCTATACCAAATTATATACAACTGTCAGTAAATAATTCACTATCTCCAAACTAGTGTTTTCATAAAATTTGTAAGTCCGGTCCTGTCGGGCCGATTTTATTAAAATTTTAGGGACACTTTTTAATTACCACCAAAGGGTTAAATGCCAATTTTGAAACAATTCTGAGAAAGTTTTCGGGATTTTGGGGCCCAAAAATATTTTTCAACCCCTAAAAACTACCCTTAAAATGCCCCGATTACGCCCATTTTATACAAGCTGCTTGCGGCGATGGATTTCAATACGTGGGCCAAATTTTGTTAAAATCAATTAACTCTTTCGTAAGTTATTGCCCGCACACATATATATATATATATATATATATATATATATATATATATATATATATATATATACCTGCATTGTTATAGTCTACAGGTAAGTACAGATATTAATATTTTAATTTCTATTACCTTGTTCTATATTGTAATTTAATATGTAATAATAATATAATAATAATAACGTACCTATAATATTTAGCTTGTGTTCAGTAATTTATGTAATTCTTTTATTTTCAACAGATAGCTATCAAGGACGTCGCCAGCCTTTGAGCCAGAGGGGGGCAGAAGGATGAGAAAAAAATAAAAAATTCAGATTTTTGAGGGTTAAGATATTAAATATTAACACATTTATTGAATCCTTAAATTTGATTTTAGTTTCAGAGTGATTCTGCTGAACGCTACATTTTATTACTTACTTATTCTGTGACATTAGGCAGGAAAACTTATAACTTAAAAAAATCCCGAACCTCTAGGGAGGGGCAGCTGCCCCTACCTGCCCCCCCTTGGCGACGCCCCTGATAGCTATAGTACCTACCCAATAGTTTATTGATTTTATAAGAACAATAAATTAATAAATGGTCCCAACTTTTGGGCTCCCAAATTCCATAATCACCTTCTAGATAGCATAAAGACCCTGCCGCTGAACATTTTCAAAAATAAAAGCAAGAATTTACTACAGAACAGATATGAGCTTGTAAAATTTCGCATATTTCTTTTCTTGTAGCGTGAAAAATGATGGTATTTTTATGTAATTATTTTGTAAAATGATAAATATTTTTATATCTATTTTCTAACATTTTTATAGCGATCAATTATTGGTCGCATTATTATAATCTATCTATAGGATTTTGACTAGTCATTGGACATTACTAGTCATTGGACAGAACACATTTTCATTAGCTATAATAAGAATAAGAACGATACTAAAGCAGATTTGAATGACTCATTTTATGAGTCATTCAAATCTGCTTTAGTATCGTTCTTATTCTTATAGTACCTAGCATATATCTCTTCTACGCATGCGGAAATTTTTCCAAAAAACAATAAATCTCTTCATATTTGCGTACTAAATAGCCTCTTAAAATTTGGTTTTAATCCCCATTCGTTTTCCCTGTATCGTGTTCACAAACAAACAGACGCACAGACTTTTTACAAAACTATGTTTTTTGGATTCAGGGGACCTCAAAATGAAAAAATATTATAAAATTTGTGAATTTTGACTTAAATTAGTAGATACCATTTTCCATTAGTGGGTTGAAATGGTAAAATATAGCTCTAAACAAAAAATTGACACGTTAAAAAAATACTTTCATCATTAAAACACATTCATATATAGAAATGAAAAAGTCACTATCTTTCCAGTGATCTTTTGTGCTTTTATGTCACGATTCATCCGAACCTAAATTATGATATTCATATTTAGATTTGAATAAAATTACAATCTCTGACGCGAGCACAATTTGTGTTTGTTTTCCTTGTATATTTATATAAAGACAAACAAGTATTTTTCATGCAATAAAAAGTTTTTTTTTTTGTAAAAATATATACAAAAATACATCATGTGTGTATTTTTTCCTTCACAATATACATATTGCGAACAAATTTACAATTGAACGCTGCGCAAAGATTTCTACATTCGTATTATAGAAGTATACAGTTAGTACATTGTACACGACACAAGTGTGTGCTATGTAAGTATAGAAGTATGCAGGTATACTACTATACTGTACATGTGTATCTGTGGTCAAAAGACAAAATCATTTATGTTGAAATATTTTCTATAATACAGTCAAAGCCCTCTAAGTGCACAGCTCGGAACCGAGGCCCATCCTTTAAGTGCACACTTCCCCTACGATCTTTTTCATCCCCACTCTTCTAACTCCTATAGCTATCTTTATTCAATCAGATGCTATAAACAATATCTCTAAAACTCTATGAATATGATGGAAATGGAAAGTTTGAAAATAGCGCGCTTACGGTCGGACGTGATTGGTCGCAGATTATTCGAAGTGGGGGCTGGGGAACGTGCACTTAGAGGGCGAGTTCGTGTGCAGTAAGAGAGCGTGTGCATTTAGAGAGCGTGCACTTAGAGGGCTTTGACTGTATCTTTAAATCGATTTTTAACTCAATTGGTCTTATACTTTCGGAGATATCTTGATATATAAACAGGACTTTCATTTGTTAAACATTCATTGTTACAATGCTAAATCAGAAAAATTTATTTTTATCCACCAACACCGTCTGGACTCAAACCAGAATCTTTCCACTTTCGCGGCGGAATGAGTTGTCAGTTACTCTACGGTGCGATATCTAAACAATCAATTCTTCATAATAAAGCAATTGTAACATAAAATCCACTACCTGCGAGAGCTGATTATTTTAGCTGAACAATGAATGTTTAACAATTAAATAGCAAACGTTCTGCAGCTTGTAGAAATTATAACATCTTATATTAAGGACTTTCATCCCCTTTATTTTTTTTAGACAAAAAGTGACCTACGTCGTTCCTCAGAATGCACTTTATCTCCTTGCCAAATTTTATCGAAATCTGTTCAGCGGTTTAACAGACAGACTGACAGATTTTTTGCATTTATAATATTAGTATGTATAATGTGATCATTAACACTAATTCTGCATGGTCAAAATTAACAGCGCTGTCATATTTTCGTCTCAATTTAACTTATATAACGTTAAAGTTGTTAGAAAGTGACAAAAAAATTTACCATACAGAACAGCACCATAAAAGTTGTTCAACGTTCGAAAGCAGTTAGAGATATTGACACAGCATGCGAGATCAATGGAACCTGCAATCTACAGCTCTGTGATTCACGCTCGCACGGAGTAATGGAATGTCTTATTGCAACAACAAACATATGTACGGATGAAATAGTTGTTAATTTTGGTGTTTTGACGTTGAAACTGGTATTTTTCATTTAATAAACCTATTTTCAGTTCATCTAAGGCAGGGGTGCTCAGACTTATAATGGCGACGATCTACCACAAAATATTCAAGCGACAATCGATCGACTAGACTAGGAGTAGGAAAGAAAAATATGCATTAGATTTAGATATATACTTCTATTGGTGATATATTTGTTTACCTAAGAAAGCGCAATTAAGTACATCTATTATTAGATGGACCTGTGGGTAATTGTAAGTGATCACTGCGCCAACGAATCGCAATTATTTTGTTGTCTTTCAAGGAAGTGGAGACTGTATATGCTTTCCCGCGATCGACTCCCACAGCTCTCGTTTGAGCACTCCTGATCTAAGTGCCTCAAAAATTTGAAATAATCCAATTTCATCTCGCCTCGGTTTGATGGAATGCACTCGCATTGTAACTTTTTTGTCTTCTTCGTTTTTCGGTTCGGCGTTGATGACAGAGCAAGAACACGCAGCAAAATTGAATGCAGGTTGCTAAAATATGGACAGAGTCGTACGACATTCCTTGTCATATACGAGTAGGGTTGCCATCTCTAAAATTTGGCAACCTGGACAAGACGCGTGAAAAGCCCGGATTTTAGAGCCCAGAACTCGGACATGTCTACAGTTTTTTTTTAAACATAGTCAGTGTAATAAAAAACGGTTGAAAATGTCATAAATCACCTTTTTATTTATTTTCAGACCTTAAAATTAAATTTAGTCATCTTTTATCATCATTTTAAATGTACCTGACAAAACAGAATCTTATTACAGTTTGTTAGAAATTGTTTTAACAATCAGTTAGATTTTTTTTATTCTTAAAATAAAACACAAATTATTAATATACTCTGTTATGAAAACAAAACCTTATTAAAATATTAAACCTAACAAAATTCAATTAAATTTTTAAACAAAAATCTTAAAAGTACTGAGACCATTTTAGTAATCAGTCTTACAATTTTTGAGGTAACTCTTTTAACTCAATAAGTCTTTATACAAGACTTTAAATTTTTAAACCCGGACTACAAATGAAGCCCCCCCCGGAGGCTCCCCGAATGCCCTCTAAACTAAGACAAATCCGGGGAAACCCGAACGGATGGCAACCCTATATACGTGCAGTGCCGTTGTGTGTGAACGAGCCCATAAAGGCAATTCAGATACCAAACTGCTTAATTCGTCGACTTTTTAGGATCACTGTACTTTTCCAAGCGGTGTCCATACAAATTCGTTTAAATTTATCCCCAAACAGGCAATCCAAACGCAGATGGCAGGAGGTATATCATCGCTTAAGTTATGATTCGTTTTCACTATGTAGGATAGTTTTCATACAAGAGGAACGCTATATGTATACAAGCAATCTATGGTGGTCCATATTCAAAAAATTCTTCTTCTTTTTCAGTTCCAAATCCTTAAAAAATCCAAAACTTTCATTATTTGAACATTGGTAAACACAGCACATCGGCATTTTCAATAATTTATTATTTGAAATAAATTAATTTTGCATACACTACCCCGAAGTATTCACAGACTGAAGACAACTTATAGCAGGCGCCCCTAGCTGTAAAGTTTGGCAGTGTCCATCTCCATTAAATGGACTGAATGTCATAAATATAATTTTATTGTCAAATCGTCATAAGTGGTTTTGTCTTTTGATCATAGATATATATCTATTATACACATATAAACAAGCTAAAAGGGGCTCTTGTCTCGTTTTTATACTCGATGCAATACTTTGTATTCATCGATTCAAATTTTTGATGCGTTTTTAAACTTTTTTAATTCGCTTTGCTAATTAATTCGCAATTTATTAACCCTTCAGTTGGCACACGAATCACCCAGAGTGTATTTCACCTCCTAGGGGTTTATGAAAATTTTATTTATATAATATATCCGTAGCATTCTTTTTATAAGTGACGGGAAAGTTAACCTTATCTTACAAGCACTATCTGAAGTTAGTGGCTTGCAAGATGGGTGTAATTTAATGCAATTTTATATAACTACTTTAAAAGTCGTTAGTAAATGTGTCATCGTTTATACCGATCAATTAAAAAACGTTTCTGCTATAAAACCAACAAAGTAACGTGCCATACATGATCGGTTTTTTGGAGGATTTAATCAAACCGAACCGATTCCTATGGACTCAATCCTGAACCGAGACATCTAACACAAAATTAAAATCTGTTTAAAACTGACGGAACTAATCCTTAGTTCTGCCAAATAATGAATGATTTACTCGATGAATTTGATCTTTGTAAATTGGATACGTCAATCATTTTAACATAGTCAAAAGCTTGGGAAATTTTTAGACTATTAAACACCGTCTGTCACAGTCCTCGATTTCTTTGATATACTTCCACTTTATACTTTTCTTTCCTCACAAACCTTAATATTGGACTCTTGCAGTCCTTAACAAATTTAATGGTGCAATTTGGCATCCCATTGACCTTTAAAAATGTTACTAATTCCTCATATTCAATATTTTTCCAAATTTCTATTTGTATTTTCCTGCGAATTTTGTCGCCATGAGTAGGCTCGTAGATTATACTGACAGGTTTATGAACAATCTTAGTACACTCCAATTTTTATCCACCAGCAGTTGGTAAACGCTGGACCAGCTCCGCCGGATCAAAATCATTGATCCTGACCTGATAGATTAAATCCGAGACCTATGATCCTCACACACAGAGGGGACTTGATACGGTACGGATCAAACGTTTCAGCAAATCAACTCGCGAATGATACCCTAATTGCCTGCCATATACAACCGCCGGATTTATAAAGCGTGAGCGAGGATTTACATGGACTTTAAATTGAATTTCTTGTGTTTTAAATATCATAATAAAAAACTTGATTTGATTTTTATATACTTTATTTCACTAATATCCATTGTTTTGCATATAAGATAACTTATTTCAAAGAAAAGTTTTACTAAAGAAAGCAAGTAGCTTATGCTAGTAGAGTAGTTGGCAATATGGCGGTAGGAGTTGGGTGTGGGGTAGACTTAAGTTTTCTGGTCCGCGAAAATTTGACATTGTTTTGAAACGGACCTTCTGGAAAAAGAATCGGTGACCCCTGGCATATACTCTTAACAATAAAACGCTGAAAGAACTAAAACAGACCAGAGACACGGCGAAAACGAAGCTTTTGCAGGGGTTTGCATGATTGTTACTAGCATTATCAAAAAGCAGTGAAAACGCACTATAAAATACTTTGTATTCATATCCCACTGTGCATACAAAGTATAAAAATGTATAACACAAAAAATCTATTTTGTATACGTGTGGTCTGAATTGACAAAGCAATTGAAAAAGATTTTTCAATTCGTACAATTCGTCTCTCACACCTACAATAAGTGTACACAACAGAGACAGATATACATATACCTACTGCACAGTGCTGTGTGTGAATATATTGTATTCATTCTATCTACTGTTGAATTTTTGAATACATCACAAATACACACTACACGTCTATAACACTACGGTATGTATCATACTGAATACATACAATGTTAGTGGTCATAAGGCAAAGTGGCTCATATTAAATTTTCGAAAAAAAAAAGATTAATAACCATTCATTGGGCGATACCATTGTCTACACACACTAATATGGTAGAGGTAGATCGCTTATTGAAGGCTAAGCAAGACAAGAAAATTATTTTATTGATAAGAGATTAAAGATCAAAGAAAAGGTGTAAGCCAAAGAAAATGCGAAAGCAAATTAAAAAAGTTATTTATGAATTTCACGTCATGTTTTATCTGTCTTACATTTACCTTACCGATAGTAATGCAACGAAATGAATTTGCAAAGAAATACAACTATTGTTTCAACAAAGGTTACCCTCACTCTAAGGGCCTGTTTATATGAAAGTCTTCGGCAGGGCCGTCTTAATTCGAGTAGGGACCTATAGTAGTTTAGGATATATGGGGCACCTCTTACAGAAATTGGTGTTATTAAAAGAAATTAACAAGATTCCAGTTACAATTGTTATTTTGCCGCAAGGTCTAGGGAGCCCCGTGGATCGCGGGGCCCAGGACACACGTCCAGCGAGGCCATGCGGAAAGATGGGTCTGGTCTTCGATGACACGCAAACTATACTACAGTGATATAAATTTGGAGAATTTGAAGTGTATAATGTTTATATTTAAGACACTGTTGGTAATTTAAAATTCCACAAAAAAATAATGTTCTATAATAGTGCCTCTGTCTGTTGCCAACTCAAAACTATTTGCAATACTTTAGAAGTATCTCAAGTACAGTTTTGAGAAATATCTTCATACTTCAATAAAAACTGTCCAAGATATAAGAAAATACAAAAAGTGTCTTAGAGACAAGATATATGTACATCCTAACTCTGACGAAAAATAGTCTATTCAGGAGTAAAATGACCGACGCATTCACTAAGGAAAATTTGGTCACCCTTGATATCGCCTCACAAATTACTCAGAACAATCAAGGAATTCAGTAAATTTTTTGATACAAATTCACATAACCTAAAAACCCGAACAAACAATGACAATTACTATCAGAAAAATCCTTTCGAAATTCGGTTTAAATTTTACATGCAATTTATTTAAAGTTAAAGCCACTTTATATACAGCATTACACGGAATGGAGCTAAAACAAAAGAAATCTAAATAAAAATTACATAATCCACTTTATTTGTTGTGCAGCGGGTACAAAGGGAAATCTATGTTATTTGGAAAATAAGTTGTGAGTTTAGAAGATTTCTGTAGTTTCCTCTTTAATTGCAGGATGTGTAATTCTTGGAAATATGCTATATGCTAGAGAATTATTGACACCGAAAATATCTCTAAATAGACAAATATTGGATCTACACTAGGTATATTCGAAAATCAAATGTAATTATAAAGGTTTTTTAGCTCACTTTATTTTAATTTTTCGAGAACACTAGCTGCCAGGATTATTTTGTCCTATAGAATCAATAAGATTTATTTTTTCCACAAAAGTAATACATTTTCAAATTGAAAAAAATATATGCTAGAATTTACCAACACAAGTGGGCTGTTGCCAGTTCTAGGGCTGACAACTTAAAAAAATAACTTTTTTTGAGACAAAAAGTAGCCTATGTCCTTCCTCAGGATGCAATCTATCTCCTTCCCAAATTTTATCGAAATCTATTCAGCGGATTAGGCGTGAAAAAATAACAGACAAACAGACTTTCGCAATTATAATATTAGTATGGATACAAAATAGAAATGTATAACTAAATGTATAGTTACCTAGATTTAGAAATGAAATTAGAAAAATTTAATTGAGTAAGTTTGCAAATCCTGTCACTGAGTATACATAGAATATAGAATACATTGTATGTATAAAAGTGTGTAGTATGTACCTATATTCGTATCTCATTGTGTATTTCTGTTACACATATAACAACGTTTCTGGCTCCTGCACAGAACGCCGAGTGAAAAGTAGAAAAGTCGATTGGAAAAGCAGCTACCACACAAACGACACTATCTATGTCTCTTTATATGTAGATATGTTAGGCTCAAAGAACGAAAACGCTCATTGAGTAAAAAACAGCTCACAACTCATTATGGTTTCTGTAAAACATCCACCTCGCGAAATTCGTGTTATGGCTCTTATAAAAAACCCCATGTCGCGTTGTGGCAGACACATAAGGACCACATAGCGAAAATCGTGTGATTAACAGTGTTGGATCACTTTTACACAGTTTGTGTTGAGACCCAGCGGTAAGAGGCGAGGTAGGCAAAAGTCATATTGTGGGTGTGACCTTTTTTAGCTCTGTCTCGCTCTAATCATCCGCACGTTTCAATTTTTGGCTGGTGCCCACTATGAGGCTAAAATATGCTGTTGCAAGGGTGCTGCTGTCAATTGATTACTCTAATTTTTGGAAATATTTTGAAGATTTAAAAAACTTTTCCGAAAAAGGAAGAGTCACTTTAGGTTTGTGATGGAACAGTTTTGTGAAATAAGTACGAATAAGGTCGTAGTGTGACATTGAAAACGTGTGTTTTTTTGGTACAATTAATTATAACTTTTTTCTAGTAAATCGTACATAAATTACAAAAGTAGTCCATTAGAGACCTAGATTGGTCCTTTATCTTCCTTATAGTGAAAGAATTTTTGCAGAATATTGACGAATAAGTCTACAATCAGTTGACAGCCGAAGCTCTATTTTTGGCTTAAATTCAGAGCGTTCCGACAGCCTTAAGTGATTAAAATAAATTCTAAAAATATTTCGGAAAAAGTTTAAGGTTTTCTATGGCTGGGAATAGCCATTCACATATTATGTCGTTTTAATAACCAGATACTAGTTCACAAATTTTAATGAAATCTCTCAAGTATCATTTGTTTAACTATTATAATTTTAAATTGTGAAATGTATTTCGTTTATAAAAGGGGCAGTTTAACTTTGATCTTTTACAAGTCTCAAGTCGAAATATTATCCAAAAGTCAAGCATTTACTAACCTACATATGACGTAAATTCTTGAAAAGAACGAATTATATGAAGTTTTTATCGGATTTTTACTTTTCGTTTTTTCACCCTCTTTTTTATTATATTATTTTGTATAATATTCTTTTAAAATATACCGACCGCGTGTAAAAATATAAGGGAGGCTCAGTGGGACTGTAGGGGGTGTAGGAAGCCCCGGCACATATTATTGTATCACACCGCACGATGAGGAAACAGGCATAGAGACGCTGCCCCAGCCCGCATTTTCAGTGCTTCACTTGAGATTTGCGGTACTCAAGAGAGCAAATCTAAAGTATACAACGAGTCTCTTAAGGGGGCAGTCTCTGTCCATTGATATACAAAGTTGTATATAGATAAATTACGAAGTTATACAATCCATTGGTCTCACAAAAGACAGTATTAATAAAAAACAACAAGCCATATAAACTATAACATTTCAAATTTAATTTGATTTTTGAGTTGTGTCCCTGATGGTACCTAATATAGTTTTCATAAACAATTTTTACCTCGAGTAAAATTGTTTTATTTTATAAAACATAAAAACTTAAAAATAGTAAAAAGACATATTATATTACTTAGTTTAGATGTCAGACCTAAATTTTCTATAAATTCGTAAATTCTAATAGGTAATATACATACATAAAAAAAAAAAATATTAACAACCCTACATTGGCTAGTAATCTTAGTGATAATGCTAGCTTGCTTTGCAAAACAGGCGTCAAAATTTTAATTTACTGTGCTGATTGCAGATGTTTGAGACAATGTGTGGATCACCGTCAATTTCAAATTTCTATAATACTGATCAACTAGGCAGCCGCGTATACAGAGGACTTTTTTGGACTACATGCATCCATAACAAAGTTACAATATTGAAAATAACGGTTATGAATAAACACTAATATTGTTAGTGTATAATGTTTTGAGATGTTGTTCAATCTGCAAGTTTCAAAATATTTAAATTTAGATTTTCAAGCAATTTAAATAGGCAATTCGCTCCAGTTCTCTTCACGAAGTGTATAATGAGTCAATTTTTTTTATTTTTTTCTTGCAAAATATTTCCATATTGTTTGTACTTACAAACTGAAACTAGCTCAAATTAATCATAATTCATCAAATATCAGCTTGCAAATACCGCCCAATCTTTCCCCCGGTGTAATATCGATGGTTCGTCGACTACACACGGGCCGTCAACCACAAATCAATTTCCATATCATTTTCGCGTTGTGTTGATATAAAATCCACTTTGGCAGACTTGGCACTCGCTTTCACATGCAGATGGCACCACCTTCGCAGTATGTGTGTATGTTTGTGTGAACCTCGGCTCTGTCTACAGATATACTACCTTATACTGAGCTGTTGCTGCAGGAACAGGGCTGCGGAGAAACACAAGATATGTATTACCTACACTCAATATTCAATCAGTCTGAGGTGCTATGCAGTGGCGTAATTATCAGAGGGCTAGGCGGGGCAGTGCCCCGGGGCCCCCAAACTCAGGGAGGTCCTCGGTCTCCTGAGTGACGTTCGAAAATGCCCTAATCGAATAAATGATTTTTGACTTTTGAATCTTTAGCCACTGTAGTTTGAATTCGTGATCACCTCTAGAAAAATGTGTAAAAGTTTCAAACCCGCACATAAACAGTTGCAAAAGTTATTGACAATTAAAGAATCACAAAAAATGTGGTCTATTTTTTTGCAAATATGTCAAAAATTATTAATGCTAATGAAATTAAAAAAAGGATTCCTAAAAAGGAGAACTTCATCCCTATATTATTAATACTTTTTATTTAGTGTCGAAAATAGGGTTCCGCGTGGTCGGCGCTGTGTCGATAAATCTTAACCAATTTAGATAAGGCCCCGATTTCATTTTTGCACTGGAACCCTTAGTTACGTAGCTACGCCACTGATGCTATGCAGTTATTTTTGTTACAGAGAAATTTTAGAATCTTCTACTTCATACTTTCATATTTCCAAGCAAAATTTGAACGCAACGCAGGTACAGTCAGGACTAGACACAATTGATATCAAACTCTGAGCTGGACAAGCGCACTGTCGCGAAATGTAATAATCTTAAGTTCACACTTCTTTTGAAATTTGAGTTGCCACGTTACCATAGAGAATTCTTGTAAGTATTATCACCTTATTATTTCATTATTGAAAAAAACTAGCTTTCTGGGAACTAATCTTCATACAAGAATATAACTGATATAAGTATCTTAAGTTATCAGTTAGGTATCACTAGACATCAGATTTTCAATACAAAAACACTTTATTGTAGATCGTCGCCATTATGTCTGAACATCCCTGCCCTACACATATTATTTATATAACAATGCCGCAAGACGCTGGTCAGTGCCCATTCTCTTTTAAGGCTACTCAATTTAGTATCTCTATGACCTATAACATTAACAACCATGTGCTCAATTCCAGAGGCAATGAAATTGACCGTGTACACGGCATAGCAAATGTCGGCCAAGTCTATTCGTTGTAGTTGGCCTATTTAGCCACACAATGACTATCTGTAAGCCGTTTTAACGACAGTGAATAATTGAACAGCTAGTGGAGTTTGAGTTTGACTAGCAGGGTTTTCCCCGATCCCTGACAATCTATACAATCGACCAGCGTCTCCCTACCCGCCACGATATACTGTGTACTGTTGTTGCCGTTGTGTACTTTGAATAAAGTCCGACAGAGGCGCTGTGAACGCCCGCTTTGCCATACAACGCACACACAGGCACACAATACTTTTTGAATATTATTATATTCGTCCCCGTGCCTCAACATTGACGCCGGAGTACGTTTTTTTGTCGGTCGCCGTTGTATATTTTTCGTATATAAAGATAAATAATGGCGTATTCAAGCTTTCTCTCTCTCCCTTTACTCTCTTGTCAACATACTTTTGTGTACATCCTAATACTTACCTACTCATTTATGCTTTAGCCAAATTCAATTTTTGCTTTTTTCACTCGAATGTAATTATTATTATTTTTTTTATAATATGAAGTGGTGATATAGGTACTTTTCACTTTAATTGCTTTTCAGATTATTTTTAGTGGCCTCAAAACATCGAGAAAAATTTTAAATATTGTATAATAATATAGCGTTATACAATCATTATTGCATTCAGAGGCGAACTAGCAGTTTTAGCTGCCCTAGTTCGTTTAATAATAGTCGCTCTTTTCTGATAATTTTGCAGCGTAAAAATATAAAGTATCAACTTATGAAAACAATATTACGTTCAGATATTGTAGATTAACCGAGCTGGGTAGAGTAGTGGTGACAGCACTAGACTCGCATTCGGGAGGTACCGGGTTCGAATTCCGGCGGGGGCAGATGTGGCTGGGACTTTTTCCTACTGCCTCTCGCCGAGAAACGGTAATTCCTGTACTGGCCATCTTGATTGAGGTTTTCCATGGTTTCCCTCAATTAATTCCAGATAAATATCGAGATGGTTCCTTATTTGAGGCCATGGCCGATTACCTATCAAAACTCCTAGTTCAAAAATTACCTACCTTATCCTAATTTCCTATAATTCCTTCATTCGCCCATTGCTATTGCATAAGTTGAAGTTGTAAAAAATGTAGAAAATAACGGGAAGTGGTAGATGAAAAAATAGTAATGGTGCGAATGGCGTCTGTTATGACATAAAGACGAGAAACGGACGTTAAACGCATTATTATTATTATTATTATTATTATTATTATTATTGTAGATTATAGCCGCTCAGCATCTGGGGTTTACCAGGTAACATGTATAGGACTACCCTACAGTTGTTTTTTTTTATTTGGTTTGTCCAGAAAACCTCTAACTGTTAGATAGTCGACAGAATAAAAAATGCATTACTATTAATTGGAAAATAATGCATTTTTACTTAGCTACAAAACTATTTTTCCAACGAAATTCAAGAGATTATAGTTTCCTGTTGAAAACTGTTTTTGTAATATTGCGTCACCTATAAATTCGTATACAACCCCAATACAATTAATTATTTCATATTTTGTAGTAGCCATAATTTACAGCTGGACAATAAAACTGCGACAAAAGCGTGCAGATAATGCCTTTATGTATCATTGTTGGCAATTGTTAATAAAGACAATCGAACAGTTGTTACAATAGGCATAGTTACATTGGCATGCGTACAATACCTGTATTGCAAACCAATTGTTCTGCAGGGACACCCGCTCACCAGGACTTACGTAATATTATATAGTCCTTAATATTGTCAACACACACGCCATTCAGTATTATGTCAAATAACAGACTACGCAAGTTTCAGGCTGCTCTTAGACCAGCAATGAGGGGAACTTATTTATAATTTATTGACAGCTAGTTTCGCGTCTTGATATCCATGATAAGTCTAAATTCACTTTGAAATGATATGTACAGATCTTGAAAAGCAGATAATAAGGCCGTCCCACATATCAAAATTTTATAATGTTTGAAAAGTATAAATATTATTTCTTATACACAAACAATTAATATAAACCGACTGTTTGTCGTTCTTATATCCTTCCATTTAATTGCAAATAAGAATTAGAGTATTTTATTTATTTTAAACGCTGAGCATAAACCGCCATAATATGATGGCATAGAAGACATATCACAGTTCTTTATCTATCCATCTATCTATCTATAGAAAGAGATGTATATAAATTATCTTTATCATGGTTTACCTTCAATTTGACAAATAAGTGGGCGCGACAGAGAAAATATAGTCAACCAACTAGAGACTGCATATTATCTACGTCATTTTGGTAACGGCCTTATTCTATGATTAAAATTTCTTTGCAAAATATATACTTTTGGACATTTTTTACAGAAAAAGCTTCCAAAAAAGCTACCATTCTATAAATGCGGTCACAAAGTAGGAGGCTGTGCTCATATACGCTAGTAAATTAATGAGGTTATGAAAAATTGTTTCGTAATTCTTGTTATAAAAGATGAATTCTAAGTTTTCGAACTATTAGCCTTAATAAATATACTTTCCATGACGTTAAAACTCCTTGCAGTCTTTTTTAACGAAATTTTCGAATAAATTACACACTAAATATTAACCAAACAATGAAGTTTTTTGACAGCGGCTGACTCTATGACGTCATGCGCTCTGATTGGTGTCTGTTGTCACGTGACTTGAGAGTGATTTTATTAGGTTTTATTTATTAAATATTAATTAAATTCTTCAAAAATAAGGAAAAATATAATGTTTTTTAGTATTTCTATCATAGAAACTACCACTTTTCGTTAAAATTATGCATTTATTTGAACACAGTCAACATCCCTCTTATGTAAGGCCATTTTATTCAAAATCTGTTTCGTGTCTACACATTGTGTACTTCCACAGTATAATGAAGGTGTCGTATATACGTTATTATAGCCAGAAGGAGGATGTTCTGTAGAGCACGGGTCATAGGTTAACCGCGTGACCGAACGTCGAGCGTTATTGTGTGGGCGTTTAAAATGTCACATTCACGCTTTCGAGTCACATTTGTTGTTGTTAAATAGTCATTCGCCGACTGTACTACGGGATAACTAATTGTATCATTCGAAAAATCTGTGGGAACGTCATGCACTTATGGTACATGGGGCATGGAGTCACAGACAATAACAGTGTCATGCGGACTAGTGTTGTTCTGATGTCCTAACGACGCCCAAAACATGGCCTCGTTTCATGACTTTATTACGTTCTTCAAACTTATTAGTACAGGCATTTTAAATTGAATAAAATAGCCAAATAAAAGAAATAAATATAGTACTGCAGATTTTTTTGACAATGAACTCTCAAGAGCGTTAGGGATAAGGTACTAAAAAGTTCCCACCTACGAATATATCGTCGGAACTCCCCTAGGGCGAACCCGTTTTGAGTTTCCTTCGTTTATCTTCTAAACGGTTACTCGGACGAAAAAATATCACACGACAAAAATTATAGAAGGGAATACATGTATCACAACTTTTTTTTAATGTTCTTCATTGTCTTTTTGAGCCCAATATTCACACACTGGTCACTCTCCTTGGAAACCAATGACTAAAACGTAATGTCCTTTTCAACAGCTTTATTTGTTATGTTCCTTATCGAATTTTAAATTGACAATACATATGTTATAAACGCAAAGAACGCCTTAAATCGCGTTTTTTTACCCAAAATTTCCCAAAATTTTCCCAAAATAGTTCCCAAAATTTGCTTCATCTCACGATTGTAATAATAATATAGTAGTATTACCGCCAAAAATAAAAAAAATTAGACAAGCAATTCCAAAAAAATATCAGTGCCTTTCCAGGGAAAGTGTATAATATATATTATAAACTATAAAATATTTTATAAGTTGATCGTACCTAACACACTACAAAAACAAATATGTGTCTTGTTATATTTTTTTAATTAATTAATTAAGTCACTTTTATATTTTCTCGCAACTTAATAGCATTTTTTACAATTTGCATATCACATGTTCTGTACATTGAAGAGCTAACTTATATTGGCTGAACTAACGCCAACAGTCAATATATAAAAGTAAATAAAAGAAACTTTGTGAAGCAATGAATAAAATAAATTAGATTTCTTTCAAAAGACCCATAAAAGTAAACATAACACACAGAGGTATGGCTGGATAGATACATTGTACAACGCACTGCTTTTGAGTGATTTTTATCCGTTCCACATTAACCCAAAAGCATTAGTTGTTCTACAGTCATTTATAACATTTTCTAAAACTTGGCACATTACAGATATTTCAGATTAAAGAAGGGAGCACGTAGATCATAGATGCGAAATTATCACTTTAATAAATACTGTGATTTAAATTGAAATCAAAAAGGTTTATATTATTCCACTAATTTAATGAAATAGTATTTATTCAAGTTGTCTTTTACGTAAAAAAATTGATTGTGTTGACGGTGTACAAACTATATATATTAGCAATGTCACAAAACAACGTCGGCAGTTTAGGGCAGTGGCGGATTTAGGTTCAATGCCGCTCCATCCGATATGGCGTCCTTTTTGCTCTATGTGGAAGTGATTATTGCAAGTAAACACCTAATGAAGCCAGAGAACCGTAAATTTGGACAACGGATTTTTAAAATTCAACTATCTTAACATTGTTTACGTTTGAAATTTTGTTGTCTCTAAAATCATGCCATACTAGGCCCAGGCCTCACAGGCCTAGGCGTAAATCATTCACTTGCTTGGAGAGATCTTTATTGTGGAAGTTTGAATAAAAAAATTGTTTTATTAAATAGACTAAAACACAATCAGTATTTATTTTATCCGGTTTTGAATATTTCACAATATTTATATGAAATCTTTAACAATATGCTTTTATATATTTTTCATTAATAACGGAGGCTAAAAACTATATAGGTACATGGAACTAGACGTTCTTTGTCTTATTAATTAGAGCATTGTATTCAAAATTAAGAAGCGTGTTTATAAAAAGAAATCTTAACGTTTCGCTGTATCATTGCGTCCGATAAAAAACAAGTTAATGTACAATATAAAAATAAAATCGTTTTATATTTAATGTAGTAAACAACAACCAACACAAACATACTACAAAAACTTAAAAAAAGAATGAATGGTTGAAGACGAAAGAAGTAGAAGAAGAAAAGGATAGTAAAGAGATTGATGTGAAACACAGACACATGTCTCTGTGTTGTTTAATCCTTAGTCCTGTGTGTTTACATCGTCCTGAGATCCTTTGTGAACTATAATGACTGATGGTCTTCACTAAAAGGGTGCACCCATCATTCACTCTTGCCTCAATTCTCTTGTATCCTTAGAGCAGCACTAGTGCGTTCCAATAAACAGGACTGTGGGATGATGCTCTGTGAAAACAAACTCAAAGTGAATTCCATCTAAGCGTTTAAGAGATTCACAGAATATTCTCTAACTCATACTTTAGATATTTTGAGAACAATTTTAAAAACTTTCTTTCCGTATGAAAAAAAAACCCGGGTCGCAGTGCCAAAACTCGGTTGACAATATAGTGTATTTGCTAACACAGGCAGTGTGGCTTTATTATGTGAACGTAAGGTGATTGTTGGGCAAAATAAATAAAATAACTCCTTAATACACCCCTTAAAATTACATTTTTTCTTAATTGCATTATTATTGTCGATCGAACGTCTACACCAAAATTAAAAACACCATTCAGTACATAACTCACTATCTGCAAACTAGTGTTTTCAAAAAATTTGCAAATCCGGTCCTGTCGGGCCGATTTTATTAAAATTTTAGGAGAACTTTTTAATTGCTATTAAAGGGTTAAATTTCAATTTTGAAACGATTCTGATAATTTTTTTGGTATTTTTGGGCCCAAAAACTTTTTTCAACCCCTAAAAACCACCCTTAAAATAACCCGATTAGGCCCATTTTAAATAGGCTTCGTGCGGTGATGGATTCCAACCTCTGTGCCAAATTTCGTTTAAATTAATTATCTTCTTCGAAAGTTATTGCCCGCACACATATATACCTATATATATATATATATATATATATATATATATATATATATATATATATATATATATATATATATATAACATTTTCAAAAATGGTGTCAATGTGTTCAGAAGGCTATGAAACGTCGACAAATTTTGGTCCGACCCCTAGGTCCCGCCATCCGACCAACGCCAATAGTGTATGAAGCCTCGAAGTACCGACAGACCTGAAAAAAAATCATAATAATTTCATCCTTCTCTTAAAGTATGTGTAGTCGAAAAACACATTTCTGAATGGAGGTAAAAAAAAGTGTGAGTGACGCAGTACTCACGGCAGTTAATATGCAAACTTGTGGATAAGCTCGCGGTAAGATAAAATTAAAACCAAAATTGAGTTTTATATAATGTTCGTCTATTTAACTTGAAAATATGCTCGTATCAATTAAGTAAGTGTCATGAACATAAGAAACACTGGTTTAAAAATAATCGTTTGTTATAATTTTAAGTCGAAATAGTAGAAAAATACCGTGATATTGAAGAAAATAATATCTTTACATAGATAGGAAATTCATTTATAAATTCTGTAGTTTTCTAATTCTCCTGTTACACAATATTTACAATTGTGCGCCCAAAACAGCCAAATCCAACTGCAGCAAAGACCACCGTGACCTAAAAGTTGGCTATGCCTTCTGTAGACATTATGGTTTGCGTGTTTATGTACCAAAATGAAGAGAATGAACATAGATGGCTAAACTCCTTCGACCGGAACGGATAATGATGTTTATATTTCATAAACGTGTATCGTGTATGTATTCTATTTCATTGATATGCTCTTCTTTTATTGATACGATAATGCAGAGATATTATTTTCATATTGTGATTTTGAAATATTATATGTCAAAAATATTTTGTCCGGTGGGGTTCAATATATATTAGTAACATGTTATACATTTGTTCAAAAATACTGTCATAAAAATTTGCATTAAAAGTTATAAAATAAATTAAATCCAAATAATAGATACTTATATCTACGTGCAGATTTGCAACAAAACTTTGTATTTTCATATTAGGTCACGTTCGAGTATAATACGCCATAAATGTTGCAATGAAGAACATTTTGAATTTTTTCAACATCAGGGCGGATACAGGTTTTCATTTGGGGCCCCCTACCCCTAATGAAAACCTATAGCCGCCCGGCGGTCATAACATTTTATATAAGGAACAATATAGAAACAGAAGCTCAAAAATTGAACTCCTAGAGATGTCAGTTAATCGGAACTCTAAAGTGACTCCAAAACTGTGAATATATTCAAAATTTCGAAACGAAATCTGAGAACGTTTTTCAATTTTCTGGCAATAGCTGCTATTTACCTCCCCCCACATTTCTTCCCGGATGTTCCAATTTTCATATTTTAATTTTGTCGTCAGATAGTAGAAACCACTGGGAGAGACACTTAGCGTATCGCTCAGTTAAAGAAAAAAAACATGAATGTGAAAAAGGGCCAAGCTAAGCATAAAGAACCAGTGAGTTTGCTGCCTTTGTCGAAAAAAAGAAATGAGATTTAAGAAGTTGGCAAGTTTACATACAGGAGTCATTTATTAGTGTATTTGCCATAAGGCAACATACACTATTGGCGTTGGTCGGATGGCGGGACCTAGGGGTCGGACCAAAATTTCTCGACGTTTCATAACCTCCTAAACACTTTGGCACCATTTTTGAAAATGTTTATATATATATGTATATATATGTATATATATGTATATATATGTATATATATGTATATATATGTATATATATATGTATATATATATGTATATATATATATTTTGCCCAAAAACCAACTTAAGCTCGCAAAATAAAGCCACACTGCCTGTATAAGCAAATACACTATATTGTCGGCAGGGTTTTGGCACTGCGACCCGGGTTTTTTTTATAGTATAAAAGACAAAAAATTGCGAAGCGAACATTTAGCACTTGTTTTTTGTATCGAGTTTGGCATACGAATACAACGTAGCCTAGAATTAAACGTGAACTTGCACAAAATAGAACTGTTGAAAAATTTGAAAATTCAGTGAAAATCAATTATTTTATAGGGAGTACGTCCAAAAATACTATATAGTATCTCGTGCGTAATGGATTATAGCTCATGTAACTGTTAAAACTCGTTGGCGTTCATTTTCAACATATTGTCATTCTCTTCATAACATTGGTAATCACGCACTATAACATACTATTTGATTAATTATCTGTGTTATTAATCAAGCAAAAGATGCAATTTAATTTTAAATAGGAAAACATAGTGGGAATATTCATTGCTATGAATGGCTAAGGTTTTCAGTTTTATGTAATTTAATTTTCAAAATATTCTCAAGACATTTTTGTATTACAGAGTTACAAGTTTTCATAAACGGATTTCCTTTTTGTTTGCTATTAAATATTAATCCGGTTTTACACAAAAATAAATGCAGATAACTCCTATTTGAGATATTTGATGTATGCAAATGAAGTATTTATTTTTATGAATTGATAAAGAACCGGTTTTTTTTATAATTGCGTAACTCCAAGTACGTATTTTAACTACAGTTATTTTTATTAACAGATGTCATTGAGTCAATTAAACTCGATAAATTAATGTTTATTATAAAAAAATAGTTTATTTATGAACTCATTTGATAAGACTATAAAAAGAATAATATATTAAATATAACTATATCTAAATACATATAGTAATATAATATTAACACAGAAAAAATTATGAAATCGTTGGCAGTAACTTTGGTATGTGATCATAACCCCGCTGACTGCATTTAAGATTTACTAACGTACAGCCAAATTTAATTGCTTCTTCTAAATGTTTATTTTTATATAAACTATATATAACAGCAGCACAAAACACCCCACCCGCCCCCAATGTGTCTTTCACTTCTTTTGGTGAATATGCAGAAGCTTCGAAAAATCTTCCGTCCGAGGTACGTCCCATTGCACCTTTGTCTCCCCAGAATCCTACTACTTTTGCACTGAAAAATAAACGTCACGTTGAAAAATATAATTTAAATACAATTACTAAAGATTTCTTTTTCGGAAGTGTTTTTTTTTTAAATGTGTGTAGGTAAATTAGCACAAATAGAATATTTAATTATAATAAAGTTTAGAATTAAAAACAAATATAATGTGAATAGATATTGAAAAAGACCTGTCCAAGAATAACTCTTCAGGAATTTCAGTCCTAATTTATCAATTATTATTTATTATTATCGTCAATAATAAATTTTAAAAATCTAAGTGAGCTTTTCTAGATAAGCATACCGGGAAACAGTATTACATCAGTTAGAAGATACTTTCGTCAATACTAAAAAAATATCTTTGATATATCAGGAAAAAAGTTTATCATTAATCTGTTGATAATTTAAATACTTACCTTAATTTAGAAATTTGTGCCAAATCTTCTAAAGTCTCTTTCATACTACTGTAGCCTTTTGTTGCAAAATATCTTCCCACAATAATGACATCAGCATATGGTACCAGTTCCAAGAGATATGTTCTTCTTTTCTTCAATTCTAAAGAGATAGTTATCGGTTTCTTCCCTTTTTCTAAGTCCTTATTCCATTTATGAACAATCTGCATCATCCGTCTCACTTCAGTGCAATTGCGTCCCTGGAATTATATTTTAAATGATCAATTGAATAACTGAAATACCCTTGGTGTTGATTTAAGACACTGCATGTTTCATGGTTTCTAGTTTGGTAAAAATTCGGAAAACATACATAAACGTAATACTGGAAGCTTATATTAATTGAATTCGTTAAAGATAGTGTTAAAAATAATCCTTCAGATTTTAGGTAACTAATAAATAAAATACCAAAAATTAAACACCAGAGAAGAGCAGAGTAACAAGTAGCGTAAAAAACTCACTTCAAAATGAATCCAGTCATAATTGTTTAAGTCTAGTTTTTTAAAGTCTTCTGTGGTAAGTTCCGGTAATCCGGGATTATGATGAAATATGGTCCGTGATCCCGTTTGTTCACTGAGAATGATTAAGGAAACTGGTGATTCGTAATCACTATATTCTATTATATGATTATATTCTATTTTGTGTTTCTTCATATCGTCAATTATAAATCTGAAGAAAAGTTTCAATTTAATATAGTTAATCATTCGTCAAAAAAAAAAATACTTTTCAAAATTGTTACGTACTTGTGATGTGTTTCAGTGCTGACCGTACCAAAAAATTCGCATGAAACCCCCAGTTGTCTAAGGACTGTACAATTGTTTGAAGCGTTTCCTCCTCTCTGCCACCAAAGGTCTTGGCATCTGTGAAAAATTAGAAAATTCCTTATATACCTATATAAAATGTATCTTTATCTCAAGCATTTTTATATTATGATGTCCTCTCATTTGAAAGATGATCGTTTAATCAGATAGTTTAACTACTTCAAAGTTTTTACATAAATAAAATAAAACACGTCTGTCAATATTAATCAGTAATTGAAATTAAGTTTAACTTTTTATGAACTAAATGCTGATTTTACACTGAAATCATTAATATTTCAGTGTTATTTGTTATCACAAAAAGTTCATTTACTTTTGTCATAAATATCGGCTTTCAAATGACCCTACATACGTCACTGACTAATCATATTCACACTATTTCCTACTTAATTAACTTAGTTTATATATGTAATAAATAATGTAAGTGCTCAAGAATATCTAATATTATTCCTTATTAAAAAAAAATTCTATAAACACGTATTCGAAAAATTGCCTCAAAAATGTTTTTGTGCTGATTTTTTTAATTGATCCGATAGGTTATTTTTTCATGTTTTCCTGTACACTGTGTATATGTTTGAAAATAAATAATATTCTATTCTATTCTATATCTAAGGACCAATCTTTATTATTTCGCAAAGTATTATTCGGTTTGTTTGAAATTTTGAGAAGGTCGTTCTGAGTAAAAAAATCTCATATTAATACGGATAATTTTTTTTTACTACGGAACTAAGACTTCAGAATTTTATTAGTGTAACACTATTAAAAAGAGATATTCGAAAATATTTTCTGCATAATATTTTATATAAATATGCGGAATAATAGAGGCAGAAAATTTTTTCAGAAATCAATTAGACAAATAAAATTACTATCATAAAGTGTAATAGAACTCCGCAGATTTTTTTCGAGTAAAAACAAGAAAAAATGTACCTGTGACTGTCTAATTGAATTTTTTAATGTCCACTCGTTAAGGCTGTGGGACCGCTCTGAATTTAAACCAAAAATAGGGCATCGGCTGATAGCTGATTGTAGGCTAATTCGTCAACATTTTGCAAAAATTCTTTTTCTATAAGGAAGATGAAGGACTAATCTAGGTCTTTAATGGACCACTTTTGTAATCTAAGTACTGTACGATTTACTATAAAAAAGTTGGCATTAATAGTGCCAAAAAACACACGTTTTCAGTGTCACACGACCTTAATCGTACTTATTTCACAAAATTGTTCCATCACAAACCTAAAGTGACTCTTCCTTTTTCGGAAAAGTTTTTTAAATCTTCAAAATATTCCCAAAAATTAGAGTAATCAATTGACAGCGGAACCCTTGCAACAGCATTTTTTAGCCTCGTAGTGTGACTTAAATTTAGAGCGTTCCAACTATAAATTTAGTACAAAACTGTATCACTGATTATGTAACCAATAAAATTTGGATAAAATGCATAATTTATAATAGTCAATCACCGATGACTTTGCCGTGACATTCATCGAATAGTATAACACATTTTACTAATATTTAAAAAAGACATACGGTGAATCTGACGGAAATTCTGCTGAAGTACGTATCTCTGACGCATGCACGTTTAATAAAACTGCAACATTTGTGAATGTTTGAATTTGTGAATCCCATTGTTTAATAAAGTTTCCAAAGTGTTGTGTAAGTGTATGACAACTAAGTATGACGTTTTCTTTTAATTTTCCGTTTGTTTTGAAATAATACAACTAAAGTAAAAATACATTAAATTACTACAGGTCAAAGTTGCTCAAAGATTGAAAAATGTTTTCATCACGGATTTTCAACAATAAAGTGAGTAAATCAATAAAATTATTTTTTAAACCATACTAAACATATTCTCTTACATTTTATTATATCCACATATTTTACAGCATCCATTTGTGAATAAATATATTTTTTAAATCTTCGGTCAGTTTCAAAATTAAATATTATCCCTTTACACCCGAGAGATGAAATTCTTTTAAATACAGTACTGTTAAAATGTTACGTGGTTTCCGTAGTGTCCAAAACTTTTTTCTGTGCTAGTAAAATATACTTTGGTGCACTCTCAGGTAGACTCACGATTGATCGACGTCGGTTGTGTTCACAAAATTACGGTGTAGAATTTTAGAAACTCGCGATTGTATAATCTCGGGTGAATTAATATAATAACATCAAATATTATAGTGGATTTTTCGTATTTTAGCAAAAAACAAATGATATTTCACGTGCTTGTCATTCGTTTAACATTTAGTAAAGCATGATTCACCAATGTACATATAATAAAAAAATGTGTTTGGATTAAATTTTAGCGATAAAATCTAATTAATAAAAATATTTGTATATATACTGATCACAGCGAAAGGCAGATACTTTTTTTCGTCCTTTTTGTTCGTACATTGAAGTGTAGTTTTGAAATATCGCAGAATGTAAGTTAAATAACACAAATACCTATGTTTTTTTGTAAAATTTTCTAAATTAATACCAATATGTTTTCAATACAAGTGTCTCAATGAGAAAAAAGTAAGTTCGTAAAAAAGTGCACAAATACAGTAGGTATATATCTCGGACGCAATGATATTTTGACTCGCGTAATTGACCTCGTCGAAAACATACCTATATATGTACACAATTTTTATGAATATCTATTTCAAAGATCCGCATAACACTGTGAACAGTGTATTATTAAATTGCTTCTGTCGTCCTTGTAATGTCGAGAAAAAAATGTAAATTTTTTAAATGCTTATTGACAGCGACAGTAAACAAGGTTGATATGATAAGAGTATAATCAAAACAAAATATCTATCCGTCATGGTTTTTTTATGTTACCAGTAATTTCTGCTTCTAATAAGATCAATGTTAAGGGAGGTCAATTAAATCTTTTATTACCTTTAACCATCGACATATTATGTCACGTAATATGCTTGTTATAATGACAGGCTTTTGTTTTTATTTTATAACATAAAGATTCAGAGAATTGGTACCATATAGGTTTTCTTAAAATCGATTCATCCGTTTATGAATGACATCCAAAAAACATATTTTTTATATGTATGCATTTGTGAACCGATTTTGATTATTCTTTTCTTATTTAACAGGACATATTTTCAGGGAGATCCTACATTAATTTTACTTAAATCGGTCTAGTGGTTTTTATGTATGTTCCACAATATCTCCGTCAGTTCAGTTGACAAACCGAAATGTATAATCTTTAAAGAACTAATATATCACCACGGTTACTACCTACATTGATATTTTATAATTTATAAACAAAAAATTTACGATATCTTATTAGAAAGGTGTGAAATTAAATTCACTGAAAATCCACTCAAAAAATATTAACACCCTTCAAAAAAGTAGCTAAAAAGAGGAAAATAATGAAATTTTGAGGTCAGCGCCAATTAAACAAAAGTATATATGCAAAAAGTTTTAGTAATTATAAATAAATAGAATTAATTTTTTAGTAATTGGCGCCGATCTCAAAATTTCATGATTTTACTCTTTTTAGCGGCTTTTTTGAAGAGTGTTAATATTTTTTTTAAAAGTGTTTTTTTCTTAAAACTATACTCACTGCGTATCTGAATCCTCAGATGGATATTGATCAAATATCTGCACCATATCAACACAAACTAAACCTACACACAGTATTTTCTTCTCTGAATCAGACATTATGTGTAAATATTTTGTCGCACACTCTGTATATAATATTCTTTAGAAAGTTTCTGTACAGTGGTCGCGTGCACAAAGCCCGCGAATCTGCCAGCGTACTCAGTATTTATTGTGAATTAACAGTTGACAGAAGGTGATATTCATGGATCACAGCCTATTTAATCTAAATACGTTCTGTTTTTATCGTCTTATCACGTTAACGTTCTTTTAAATAATATACAACTTGGCTTTAATGATAAACAAACTACAATCTATACACACAATGCGCATGTACAGTTGCATTTTTGTTTCCAAAAATAATAGAGACATAACATTTATTGCATGATACAGTAAACCCTCGTTTCTAGTATGTGACTAATTCCTGTACCGTCAAAAAAGTATTGCAAATTGTGATTCTTTTTCAAAGACATTTTCACGAAAAGATGCCTAAACGAAGCATGATCATTTGTCATATCTATCTGAAAATGGCAAAAAAAATTCCAGCCAATTAGACGACAGGACTAGTCCAGCTTAAAAAAAACATTTGATACTGATATTATAACTAGCGACCCGCGGTTTGGCTTCGCTTGGATGTGTAAATTACCTATTATTCGAAATCAAATGATGTAAAGGGCAATTTTGGTCTAAATTAAATACTTATTATTATTATTTAAATGAGGATTAATACTATGTCGGTAAAAACACATTAACAAATAAAGCATTCTTTTAGATCGAATTTGAAAATCATAAAAATGGTTATTGTGAGTCAATTATTCCACCATATAATATTTTCGTGTAACTTTAACTATTTACGCAGCGCACGTCATGGAAGCTCTCAGAATGAACAATTTCTTCACACATATCTTATTTCCATATTAAATATTCTCCCAAAATTTGATTTCAATCCGCACATCCGTTTGATCTGTATCGTGTTCACAGACAAACAGACACCAGTTTTTTTCCAAAAATGTTTTTGGTTTCATGAAACCTCAAAACGAATAAATATTGCAAAATTTTGAAAAGTGAACTTTGAGATAAAATTAGTATCATTAACTAAAACACTACTTTTTGTCTAAAACATGTTTTACGTCAAAATTATAACAGGATATATTTTCCCACAAATAAAAGAAATAGTAATATATTTACATATGTATAAAAGTGTCAACAGATAAGATTGTTTACCAAGTTCAATTATTTATTTGTATGACTCGATAAGCCACATTGTTCGTCAATAATAACAATATTTTCTAAAAATAGAAAATGTAATTCGCTGCAGCAATCTTTTTGATAATACAAATGTTCAGTTTAGCACTGTAATAATTTATACTTGGACTTATGAGATAGAAATAGGAATTCTGTTTTCTCTTCCTGTTTCAGGACAATTATTGCAAAAAAATTGATCAGTAGATTGGTATCATCGATCAATTTTACAGATAAAAATTTAGGATAAATATATCAAACAGACCACCTATAATTAGAATTTTTTATAGAATATTGATTCAATCCAGAGTATATGTCCAAAAATTTTAAAAAGACAATACTTAGATAATACTAACTTTATTAGAGCATTTTTTTCTTTTTTCCCATCCTTGATGAAAGACGAACAATGCCAGCGTTTGAAGGAAAAATAAGAATTTAAAAAAAAGAAAATGTACTTATTTAAAATCATACAAATAAATATGAAAATATAAATTAACGATATGTAAAATAATTACGGATCAGTTTAAACAAAAAATCTAAATCATGTTTCATGAAAAGGGTGAGTAAGTATTTTCAAACTCCCTTAGTTGCAACTCGAGTCGAGAATTTAAGTTCAGCGTGTTGACATATTTTTCTTTTTTCTTTTGGAGAGGAGGTGCTGTAAAATTATTATTTATTATTATTATTATACCCATGCCTTTATAATTATGAACTTAAATTATTAAAAAATATTTTTATCCTTTATAGTACCTACACTGCTTGTCTTTGTAAAAGTTTTTTTTTCTAACATTTTATTTTCAAATTTTTGTTACGCCTTTTGGCCACCATATTGGATTCTAAATAACGTCACACAGTTTGCTGTATTCTACTTGTCATACCCCCTCATTTAATACCCGTATCAAGGGGCTTATAAAGAAACAGATTATTCGCCATTTTGAATTTGGAATTAAGTCACACTGCTGATTGTATTCTACTTGTCATATCATTTCATTTGTTACCCATGTGGAGGGGGTTATAAAGAAGAAGGTAAACCGCCATTTTGGGGTGGCGGCCATATTGGATCGACCATAGCATTCAATGTACTTTTTGTATTGTCTTGAAAACCAAAGATGTGTGCAAAATTTCAGCTCAATCGAATGACGGGAAGTGGGCCAAATTCGATTACAAACCGACAGATAGACATCTGGACAGGTGAAACTAAATGAAAACTTGTAATAAAATTGAACCAGAATGATTTTAGTCTCGCACACCAAGCAAATCTGAAATACCCGGTGGCAAGTCAGTTACTGTTTTATCACGACTGTTCAGTTTTTTGTAAACATAGTACGTATGACGACTATAGAGAAAGTGCTGGCAATATTCTATTATAGCTCCAACCGGCAACCTCTTTCGTTCTTTATATATCATTTTCTTCTTCGCTTTTCTTATATAATAAAGTTTTCAATCAACAAAGATGCTCTCAGCACGACGGCATTGCAAATTTCACACAATCGAGAGATGTTTAGATGAATGACATCAGCACAGCACATATTCCGTGGAAACAGACCTACAAATAATAAGCTTTCTCCATTATGCCGATGTCAGCCACATTGATAAAACGTCTATCAAAACATTTCAAACCAATAGTTTATATAACTTGTGTGTTTTCACGAAATAAATTGTTGAATTTAAACTCAAACTTTATCTTTGAATTGAGAAACGTTCGATTTTAAAGAAAATTAAAAATTTAAAAAAATCTATGGAAGTGTCGAAACTTTTCTAATTTGGATTCGAGCCAAATTATAATTTCCTTTCTGTAAACTCTGTTAGACATAATATATACACGATCTTTTATTCATTATCAATTTTTGTTTTGCGATATCGACGCTCGTGAAATAAGAAAATGCCTCAAGGCCTGTGATGCCTTCTCTGCATCGAAAAATTGAGCACTGTATGTTACACTTTTAATCTCATTATTTGATTTTACTCTACTGTGCCAAAAGAAGTTTTATCTCAAAAAAACAAAGCACATGATATACAACAGCTTATTACTAATCGTATTACGTAGCAGAGGTATGAAAGTTGTCGGAAAGTACGAAACTATTTCTACTACCGTAGAAATATACTTTTGGATAAGGAGTTGCGGAAGATTCAGAAACTATTGACTTTATTTCTTTTTTGTCCTTGGTAATTAATATAAAAATGATTTTTCGGGAAAAAGGACTTTTTTTTTATTCAGAAACTATGATATTAGGCAAGACACAGAAGTCAGTACTACTACCGACTTTGTAAGCAACTTATTTGGTACAGACGTGTAACCAAAATGCCAGGAGAACCCAAAAAGAGAGAAAGAAAAAGGGAAGACCGAACACTAGTTGGGGAGATGGTATACAAGAAGCGCTGCAGGAGAGGAGATTGGAGGAAGGAGAATGGGATAACCGAGATTTATGGGAATTGGGAGTTGGAAAACAACTCTTAATGCGAAAAACCCCGCTATATATAAATATTCTCTACCCTGTCTTCTATAGTCTAAGGTCCACACACAGCAAGTAGACGAATAATGTGAACATTTTGGGTGTTCTTTTTTTTAATATCTGTCAAATGCACACTAGTTTAAACAGCAGAAGTGTACCTACTACTATATCTACGTACTAGCTAGTATTGCACAGTATTGTACTATGCTGGTACCATGTACCTACGAAGCTACAACACAACAATACCGACGCGGCCGACGCCGTTCACGACGATGCGCCATTGTTAGGACTTCAAAACCTACTCGTCTATGGTGTCAACTGAGTATGCAATATACCGGGTGCCTAATTTTTCATCCTATGCCAATACATTTCGAAAATATGATGCACAAATGAAAAAAACAATTCAGTTATATATCTGCTATGCTAAAATACTACCTCTTTAAACATATATTCAATTAATTTTCTACCGTGCTAAGATACTTCTAACTGCGGATTTAAACACATATGTTGGCCAAAGTATGGTGTGTTTGTATATATTTATTTTGTTAGAATGTTATACTTCTGTTTATCTTTCGATTAGGACTCATAAGTACTCAAAATTACTCTAAAATTGCAAAACATTAACGCTCATATTGCAATTATGGTTGACTTGAAAAAAATCTAGAAAAAATCAAATTTTGCCACTTTCGAATTTTGTCGTGCTTATAGAAAATTATATTTTTCAATCCAATAAAAGCATACGCAAATTTCCCTTTCGATATAAGAGTTGAAGGTGTAGATATTTATCAAAAATCAGAAAGAAAATATAAATTTCTCAAAAGGATTAGGAGGTCAAATATAACCGCCGTCACAAATCACCAATTTTTTAACGCATGTAACTTCTCGAAAAAAATCCTACACTTTTTTGAATATAACATTTTAACGAGAAAATTCTCAGCTTTCAGGTCTCTGATAACTTTTATGTGCGTTGCTGCCCCACTTTGAAACACCCCCTGAAAAAATTGCGAGAAATTTTCAATCTGAATGGATCCATGACCGCGCAATATTTTTTGTCGCAACTTTCAACATCACAATAAGAAATTATAATCTCAACTTTCAAAACGGAGAATTAAAATAGAGCTTACGTTTTAGACTCATAATTGTTCTATGTTTACTTTTTCTCGTTTTGTTTTCGTATTAAAAATAGAAGCAAATTTATTTTAGAATTTTAGTTTCCGATTGTAAGTAACACGAATTGTTAATTTTCTCCAAGGATGTAGAATCCAGCTATATGTGACTATTCGAGTGAATGATGGTAAGCAAGATATCTGATTTCACATAATTAAAAATTAATATTTAACAAAATCTAAAAATGAATATTCCAAGTTTGAAACGCATAAAAGACATTCAATGACGCCCATTGTTACGCACATCGCGCTTTTCAATATTTTTTTTAAACTTATTTGCTACTCATGATGCAGCAGCTTTCCACTGGTGCTTTGGTGCTTGTTTATAGGGGGGAATTACTGCTGCTGTTGTCGAGTGTCGACACAGCCAACTAACTCCAGCACCAGCTAGTTATATAATCTTTCTCGACGGCTCCCTTTTTTCGCTCAACGAAGCAGACAATGGCATTATGTAACTAGAAAATCTTCATCAATTGTGAATTCTCTATGCTAACAATATGAAAGACAAAGATCGGACTATACTTGTTTGGTCTCATCTCTTACAAATATGCTGTTGTTCAGATTTATTATATGAATTTATAAATATAAGATTAATATTTTAATACTTATCAGTTTAATTTAATTTTAAACATGTATTGAGGCAATTTAGCATACAATTATATTAACAAGTTATGTACTTATCTTACCTACAAATAATAAATGTGTTTTTTTTTTGTTTGAAAAAATGCATAAATATTAAAGAAAAAACTCTAGCAAGTTTTGACTGTCACAATGGGTAGATGGGTAGCCGGGTCGATGGATGAATGAATGTAATTGGGTAAATGGGTAAGAATTGAGTAGATAATAATAAGTTTTATTAAGAAAAGAAATAACAATTTAAAAATATACATAGTCTCACTTAAGTTGATTAACAACTTGTCTGTGAGATGTGTAGTTGGATAGATGGATAGTTGGATAGATGGGTATAGTGAAAGCTTTCATAGCGGACACTCACGGTTCTGACATTTCTGTTCGCTTATGAGAGATGTCCGCTTATGAGAAAGTTCAATAAAAAAATGGGAAAATATATGGACATTATACAATACAACTTCATACATCAGATAACAGCACTTACAAAACATTTTAGGTTAAATACAAAATAAAACAACTTCTAACATTTGGACAGACAAAAAAGATTATTTTCTTAAAAATCTACAATTTTTTACTGTTTTAAGTTTTTTTTGCAAAAAACAATTTTGATAATGCGGTTCAATATTTTTTAAATGTCCGAATGCAATAAAATGTCCTTTTGTAAACTTTTTAGGTTTTCAACGACCTCTAAAGCGCTTGCATAGAAGTTATTTGACATGCATCTTCATTTTCCTATTTGTCACTCTCCGGCATATCTAAGGTGTCCTCTGCTACTTCCTTGGTTCTCAAAAAATAATTTTTGGCACACCTCTCTATAAAATGATTACTTTTCATGCCTGTACAGCAATCGTAAAATGACTCATTTGACACTAGTGCGTAAATTAAAACATGATCTAACCAACTCAATATTAATTTTCATAAGGCACCTAAGCCCACCATTAGACGTATAAATAAAACAACAGCAGGCGTGTATAATAATTTCCAAAATCAACATATTAAAACCGAGGTTTGTTATACAATCGAACACTTAAAAATTATATTCTGAAAATGAAGTGCAAACCAGCTATTTTATAGGAGATATGTTAAAAAAAATATATGTATATATATTAATTACCAATTCTAAATTATATGAAAATGAGGATATTCTCACACTTTTTTGTTTCTTTTTTTTTAAAGTGTATTAATCTATTTTGTTTAAGTTAAGGACCAACCTATGTACGGGTACTTGGTGCCCCTATAGGTCCTGTAGGTAAACATAGGTATCATGTGTATACTTTATGTACTCCTAGAGAAATTTGGAAATATATTATTAGTGTATTTGCCATATGGCAACATACACTATTGGCGTCGATCGGATGGCGGGACCTAAGGGTCGGACCAAAATTTCTCGACGTTTCATAGCCTCCTGAACACATTGGCACCATTTTTGAAAATGTTTATATATATATGTGTATATTTTGATGTTCTCTTGCGTAGACGGACTCCCACTTGTTGCAACACTGTCTTAAAAAAAAAGAGAAAAGAAAAGAAAGACAACAATTGAATCTGTGTTGTCAGCGTCGCAGGAGGATATCAGTTCTTAATTTGCTGGGCCCGTTTAGTTTCTTTGATAGAAATTTGATATCCGCCTATGGGCGTCCGATCAACACAGACCCTTAGGAAAGCAAGAAAGAAAACAATACAGTGTTTATTCCGTAATTATAATTAACAGTTTTATTAGACGTGCAGCGAGGTACAAAATCCAGTAGCGATTGTTCGTATCAATAATACTTTTACGAAGAAGTAAATTGACCTCAAGTACTGATTTAAATACAATCGCTTAAATAACTAAAATTATAATAAGGTGACCTATAGTACTATTTAATAAATAACGGACAACCCAAACGCAACACACAATTACTTCAGTAAATTCAATTAAATATAAGATAAGCTATTTTACTCATTAATCACAGACAACTTAGATATTACAGACAGACAACAGGACAAATAAATAACATAATACAGACTTAATAATCACTAACGGAGCCGATGCTTAAATACTACAGACAGAACGAAACCCGATTCGCAAAATACCGACTTAAAACTACAGAACAGAAACGGATACTTAAATTCTACAGACCGAACGGAACACCATTCGCAAAATACCGACTTAAAAACTACGGAACAGAAACGGATACGTCTATACCCTCCAGATACCGGAACAGAGAGCGTTTGTTATTTTATTATTGTTTATTATTTTCACGAAACCGTCACCTAGCAAACATATTCATTACACAACAATGTCAGGCTTTATTGTTCGTTGCTAAGTGAGGCATGATATCGTAGTAGCCACGGATATCAGAAAATGCAATACCGAATCACAGCTGCCTATAACTGTTCAGATATAATTAAATTATTAACTATTTATTTAATTAACAATTAAGGTTATACTATATATTCTTGTGACATATGGGCATAATGTCACAATATATATAATATATATAGGTATATATGTGTGCGGGCAATAACTTTCGAAGGAGTGAATTAATTTTAACGAAATTTGGCACACATGTTGGAATCCATCACCGCACGAAGCCCATTTAAAATGGATCCAATCGGGTCATTTTAAGGGTGGTTTTTAGGGGTTGAAAAAAGTTTTTGGGCACAAAAATACCTAAAAAATTATCAGAATCGTTTCAAAATTGAAATTTAACCCTTTAATAGCAATTAAAAAGTGCTTCTAAAGTTTTAATAAAATCGGCCCGACAGGACCGGATTTACAAATTTTTTGAAAACACTAATTTGCAGAATGTAAGTTATGTACTGAATGGTGTTTTTAATTTTGGTGTAGACGTTCTATCGACAATAATATGCAATTAAGAAAAAAATGTAATTTTAAGGGGTGTATTAAGGAGTTATTTTTTTTATTTTCCCAACAATCACCTTAAGTTCGCAAAATAAAGCCACAAGGCCTGCATTAGCAAATACACTATATTGTCGGCAGGGTTTTGGCACTGCGACCCGGGTTTTTATTATTATTATTATAATGACATATTGGCTCGTATGACTGTTAAAACATAATGTCACTTACTATAATATAAACTGTATTCCATCCTAGATACAACTACTATTTTTTTCCATTTTTTTAATAAATCTAAACATAGAAATTCCCTGATATAAGAATCTTTGTAATTGCAACAAATTTTCGTTATAAAAACCAATCTAACTGTATATACAGTGAGTTGTTTAAAACGTGAGCCCAAGCCTGTTTTTGTGTACGCGTAATACAATGACCAGAGATGATTTATAACAAACTGGCTATTATGTACGCAAGCAGGCTGTGGGTCGGAGAATCTCTTCTCTTTTTTGTGTACAAAACTAATTTTACATATACGCAGTCCCTTTTAATTTTTATATGAGATGAAGTTTGATTCATGGTTTTATAGATAATTTATAAGTCCGCTTTCCCTTAACTGTAAGACAGTTAAAAGAGATTATTGTAATCCTTAAGTTTAACGTATAAAGGACAAGTTTTACAAAAAGGACAATTCGATGCACGTCGTCCAATCACACGCCAAAATTTTTAAGGCTGTATCTAATGTTTTTAAGGACTATTCACAAAAATATGCAGGTAGATAAAAAAATTTAAAAAAAACTGGGTTCGCATAGTGTATTAGCTAATAGAGTTGTATGGCTTTATTATGTTAACTTAAATTTGTTTTTAGATAAAATAAAACAATTAACCTTTTAATACACACCTCAAAATAATATATTTTTTCTTAATTATAATATTATTGTTACATCTGCACCAAATTAAATATACTCTTCAGTAACAGACTATTGAACCGCGGACAGTTCAACCGGATAACAATTCAACCGGCAACAATTTAACCGGTAACTCGTCCCCAAAAAATTGATAAAAATAACTATTACTTAAAAAAATGTATTTAAAGAAAGTCCTATCCATATTATTGTTAAGATGCGAATTTTTTAATTTTTAATAAAAGATTTATTTATTAAATTTTAATTGAATTATTTAATTGTATATGATTTAATTATACCTATATGATTCAGCTAAAAAGCTACAAAATGTCCATGATATTGCTGCAGTATTATCACTGTGATTTTTATGTGACATAATTTTTTCAATACTTAATTAATTTGTTGCAATGTTGTCCCAAAGTATAATCATTATTCTTTATTCACTACTTTAAGTATTAAATAGATAATATAATAAAAATATTTCCTTCATATCGTATTCTGAATTATTTATTTTAATTTGAAAAGATGCATATGTATAGATTGTAGGTTCTCACGACGCATAGTATGCAAAGTGATAAAAATAAAAGAATTCCTAATTAAAAATATCTTTGTTTATATAATTTACAATAGTTGGAATAAAATGTGGTTTATCAGAAGTATTTCCCCTATAAATACATAATCAAATATAGGTATTAGGTACCGATTTTTGATGGAAACACCATGAAATTTAACCACACTACTGAAGACTCTCAAACTGTTTTAATTGTTTGCTTGAATAGATGCCTTAATCAGATCAATAACAATTGCGTGAATAGCTGATATACCCGATGCATCATAGTTGGTAGGAAATGACTGAACAGAATTTTCGTCCATTAAAAAAAAAACGATCCTTATATTATAAAGGAAAAAGGGTGCAGATTCATTTTATATTGTGCGTTGTAAAGCGCGGACATACAAGCAAATCATTCTTCAGTGACAAAACTATTTAGTCAAGTATTGAACTATCCATGTCTTACTTGAATTAGTATTATTATTATAAGGAATTTTTCAAACTACTATCAAACTAGTATAAAAACAATTTCATCGTTTTAGGTTTATATGTACAAAAAAAAAAAACACCACATACAAAATTTGGTTTGCATTTACACCAAAGAGTAAAAAAATACTATAAAAAAATTATTCGGATATATTTAAACCTATGTAATTGACCCTTCAGCAAAGGACCTCAGAAGTTTCGTATTTGAGTGCAAAAAGTTAGTCTCAAATCTGAAATTGTGTTTCGAAATTCATACGGAGGTACTACTTATAGGTGTTAAAATAATGAATGACCTTTTTTATTGTATATTTATACCGGCTATTCTCAAGTGTTACAAAACGAATTTGAAAATGATTTTTACTATTCGATAGCCTAATTCTTGGAGAAGATTTAGGTTAGACTAACTGTCCGGTCTATATTTGATCGAATGCAAATCTGATTGAATTAGATGTATTGAACAGATTTGATTGCGACAATAAAGAAAAATCAAATAATAAAAGCGCCTTGATCCCAAAAATATATATATATTTTTTATTAATAACATAACAATGAAGTGTCTTTAATATTGACTTTATTTTTTGCTCGGTTTAGCTTGAAAGGTAAAAAAACAATAACATATTTTGGCCTTTACTTTGAGATCATGTTAAATATATAAATAAAAATAAAATAAATGAAAAACTTTTAAGTTAAACAGTTTTATTTTAAATCATCAGCTGTGCCAAAAACTAATTAATAATCTGGGACTTTTAACAGACTAAAATATAAACGTGGGGCGTATATGAAATATTTCTTTTTGAAGAGATTTTTCAGGTCTAATTTGTTAAGATCGAACTGGGAAGTTGGTCGCGTAGACTTCAAATAGAGTCCTAATATACAACCCACCTCACGGCTTGTTCCTCCATTACATTTTTCTACACGTACATTTTCTATATTTACATCAATCTATAATAATAATAATAATTTGATAATTTTGTAAAATCTAAGACGGTGAAGAGTTCAACGACAAACCTGCATTGTATATATTCACCATCGGCAATGTTAGATACATAATTAATCACCATGGAACGTATCGTCTACGGGGTGGTGACAGCATTTTTCATTCATTGGTTACGTCAGTTATTATTTTTCTCTGTACTGTATGGAATTTTTTTTCTAATACCAATTTTTATTTTCGATACACGTATCGAAAATAATGATCGTTCCCATGTTAGAGGACAACCCTGCGTGATAATCCTATTTTCTGTCTCTTATTAACACAAAGACATACATGTAGTATTGAAAAGCGATAGAATGTATTTATCAAACTTAATTATGTAGGGCTTCTACCTGTAATGAAAGGTGGTTCATCTAATGAATTCATATTCATGTGGATCCATGATTAATTGAATTTACTCTGTTGTGTCATTGATTGTGTTGTTGTGGTCTAGTCATTTGTTATACTGCGGTTGTTTATTTCCCGTTGTTGGTTACTTGATCTGAAAGGATTCTTTATTACAACACTACGTGATTTGCATAATTGCATATTCCTATAATTAATAACAATTATTGTATTATTTCCCTAATGTTGGAACCAGGAAACGCATTTTTTTAATTTGATGTAATTTTGTAAGTCGAATGATTTTCTGTTAATTAGTGTAATGTATCCACCAAAAAAATGTAAAAATAATAGCGCAGAAATTGCGTGAATAATTCCAATATTAAGCACTACAGATGTTCTACTATACTGAGTTCATAATAATTTCTCATTACATGTTACTGAGATTTCACTGTTTGTGGCGATATTTGCTTTGAAATTATTTTATCATCTATAAGTATTCTATAAGGCGATGTATGTATTATGTTATCTATGGATTCCAAAACGGCTTGACCAATTTTGATGAAATTTTCAAGTAATCGTTAGATTAGCCCAGCGGGTAATCCTGTGAAGTTTGTTAGGGATCGGATCAAATGATTTTTTTTTGTTTTTTAGCAATTTTGATTTTTCTTCGATTTTTGAACATTCACAATTAAAAGCGATTGAGTTCGCGCAAATTCAATACACGTTGAGAATTTTATGATATGATTCTCATCTTTTTATAATTAGATAATTAGTGCTATCCGTGCGAATTCGGAGCTAGTTAATTTATATTTTCATAATTGTTTAAATTTTAAATTTAAATAAATTGTTATTTTACTTTTTATATATTCGTTGAAAATATTTAAGGAGAAGCACGAATATTAAAACAAATTTAGGGAAAGAAGATGTGCGAATAGCAATTTAAATTTGAGGATCACGTGAGAAAAGTTTCTGTGGAAAGACGCGGGCGAAACCGGGCAAAAAGATGCCTGATACGTATAATTTACGAAAAATAAAAGGCATATGATTTAGATAGACATATAAGAAGATGCTCAATGCCACAGAAAGACGATCGGGTCCTTTATAAAAAAATTCGAACTGTATTGCACACAGGTTTTCTTTGAATTTTTTCTTAATGTGTAGATACTGCAATATTATTCTTGCACGCGCTTTCATTATTGTATTAATATTTAATATTTATCTAGTCAAATTTCTAGTTAATAATAGCTTTGATGGCCGACGCTTTAGAGCCAATTTCTGGTATGTTATTGTTAAAATTTACGCGCGTTCCTCTGGTGTCACCCAATAAAATATGTAATAAAAAAAACTTTAGATGTTTCTATAGATAACAACAGGATTAAAGTAAAGCCAAGAAGAACAAATTTCAATACTGAAAAGTATTTAATATAGTGAAAAGGCAGCTGTACTGTTAGTGTCAGTGTGGTTTGTGTACACAACAATATCTCAATAAGAGAACGAGTTATTATTATTATACATAACTGAACAGTTTATATTATTTACACTAATCCTAGTTTTAGTGAACGGACCATAACTAAAAGTCTATTATAAACTGGAAACCAACTCTATATTGTTGTTGTACGTAATCCCAACTATATGATATTAAATAAAATACGAGATATGTATAATAATAATAATAATAATATGAAATGGATCGTCTATTCAAGTCGGGAAGATGGCCTGTCAAATAAATAGTCAGATTATAAGGACAGAAATTTTTTAACTCGTTCAATACTCGTCGTTTTGTCGATTTCTTTAATTTGTCTGCAGCTACGTTGCATATTGCCTCCTCATTTATCCACTAAGTAATTTTTTAGGATGAATCAGTTGCTAAGTTTGTACTGAAGTCACTACACATAAATCATTGGGAGCCTTATTTTTATTGTCATATTTTTATTTTAGTACAAATCTTTTCCAAAACGATTCAATGTTTTAGTAGATAATTATTTTCTTTGTCTTAGATATTAAATTTATATTATTTTTATGATTCTAAAAAATATGCATCATGTTTTTGGTTAATACTAATTTAGTTCCAGAGATTTTATTGTAAAAGTTGTTCTCGTTAATTGAGGCACAGATACTAAAAAATAACACTAGCTCAATTAAATGGCTGCTCAAGTGATGCGACGTTTCTCGTAAAGAACTGAAAAGGTACAATATAAAACGAAAGACAAAAGATTGAGCTACAAAAATGTTATAATTCTGGGACAAATGACGTGGATCAATAAAAAAATAGAACAAAAACAGTTTTGGTTTCATGTGCGTTAATTCTGAATGTTTTCTTGATTTATTGTTTTTTTTTTTCTTTAACAATCAACCTAGTTAACCAAAATTTACTATCTGCAAATTTCATTTATACTCCAAAATATAATCGCAATCTTAGAATCTATAAATTTGCAGAACAAAAGTCAATATGTGCTTAAAGAAAAAAGCCATTAACATTAAGTGTACTCAATAACAATTATTTAAAAAATGATTAGACAATAATGCCTCCGTTATACTACAGAAGAAATTGGAACCCCAACCGTGGGATCGGGAAACAAACCATACAGGGGTCCATTACCCCCTAGTGCACAGGAATAAATAGAGACGGCAAATTAATTGCCTTAACATTATAATCTTTTTGTCTTTCTTCTTTGCTTTCGCGAACCAATCTTGGTGTTATCAAAAGAGAGACGAGCGATGATTCGTGTACTGGAATTTATATTTGTATCGCAGTCATATGAGAGTCTGGACAGGTTTAGGGATATATGCAGGGCTGACATTCTGTTGAGAGATCACTTAAGTTGAAGTGGCACAACCATAATATGCGGTGCATACTTGGTGGTGTTAATTGAATAGGTAAATTTTACCTAATGTATAGTAGTACACGTTAGCCTTTAAGTACACTTGTCAAACATGAACACTATTCAATGAGCAGTATAGATTACAGATTCTGATAACTGATCAATGCCGTTGCATTATATAACATAATGCAAGCAACCGTATTAACAATGTGTAAGTTATATTTGAACTGAAAGTGAATTGTAGACAGCTTTTGTACCAGAGTCAAGTGGAATTGTGTTCTTTGGTTTTGTGGGAAAGTCTTTAGCTACGAATGACTGAAACATTTAGTTGAATGCAACGGATCTTTTACACCTTTCATAATATTTTGGACTGCTTTCAAAAAAAGCATGCTTGTGCAATAATCATAAATTAAACTATGCATTTTTAGATTTCGATATTGTTAACTGTCTTTAATTAAATCAAAACCTCTGTAAGTCAGATACTTACGGCTGTCGGAACGCTCTGAATTTAAGTCCAAAAATAGAGCTTCGGCTGTCGACTGATTGTAGACTTATTCGTCAACATTATGCAAAAATTCTTTCTCTATAAGGAAGATAAAGGACAAATCTAGGTCTCTAATGGACTACTTTTGTAATTTATGTACGATTTACTAGAAAAAAGTTGACATTAATTGTGCTAAAAAAACACACGTTTCCAATGTCACACTACGACCTTATTCGTACTTATTTCACAAAACTGTTCCATCACAAACCTAAAGTGTCTCTTTCTATTTCGGAAAAGTTTTTTAAATCTTCAAAATATTTCCAAAAATTAGAGTAATCAATTGACAGCGGCACCCTTGCAATAGCCTCATGGTTGGCACAAGCCAAAAATTGAAACGTGCGGATAACTTGAGCGAGACAGAGCTAAAGAAAGTCACACCCACAATATGTCTTTTGCCTACCTCGCTCCTTACCGCTGGGTCTCAGCACAAACAAAATTCAGAGCGTTCCGACAGCCTTAAAACAGAAAAGAAGAAGCCATACTATAGAAACTTTTATTGTCTACTAAACCAAAAACTATCGGCAGGATTAATACAGACAAACGGACTTACCATAAAATAACTATTAACTAGATGAAAAAAATCTCACAATTTGTCGCTCAGTGGAAAACATCTTATAAAATGTATTCTCGACAATAATGCTATCTTTGTATTTTCTGAAAAAAATTTCGTTTCATTTCTATTGTATAAGTCCTGTGAGTATAGAACATATTTCTAAATGATATTTTACTGTAAACACATATTATAGGATTTCTTCATAACTCACTGTTCGATTGTACAAATAAAGAAAAAGAAGAATAATGTTACAATATTCATAAGTCTGACGACGTATATTTACCCATTTTTTTACTGTTTCATTCTTTTTTCTTAAATTTAAAGACGATCTTTTCCTATCAGCATGAATGAAAAACGGATAAATATTCAACAAACCTTATTCGACGAATAACATTACTATACTTATTTTTCTGCCGGATCTAATTCATTCTTTATCTTGACCGCTGATTGAACTCGATCTTCTGCTATTATGAATGAAAAACTTTCAACAAACCTAACTGACGATGTGTATTTTCCCATAACTTCCCAATCTTACACTGTGGAGTTTACATGTCGTGAATAAAAGAAGCAACAGCATGACAAAATAGATTTTCCGCAGTTTCTTTTTCTATAGTGTCCATTCACCTTAAGACGTTTTTTAAGCATCAATTCAATTTGATCTCAGCATGCACTTGTCTATTAGCGTTGCAACATCACCATGTTTTGTTAGCAGCAACTACCGCCACTCCAGTCATCTGACTGGGAACTAGCCACTGACCGACCGCTGTTGATGATCGTGGTGATATGATAAGGTTACAGTAGGCACATGAATGTGTTATGTGATGTAGATACCGCGAACACACCACACCTTGCAGGTGTTAGACGCGAGCCGCCCAATCGCCTGGTTGGCCACACCCACCCGCGACACCTGGAACAAGGCGACCATCTTTGTTCTACCTTCAAACGTAACATTGTATGTGGCTATGTACCTTTGAATCATCTTTTGCAATGTTATTCTTCTCTTCTACCGTAGGTATATTAATTATGTATCATAAAGAATGTTCACGACTATTGAACTTACATAAGAGAATTTCCATAACGTTTACAGTGTACAAATTCTAAGGAAGGGTTTTTTTAAAATTTAATTATAAACTTAACTACTCCAAACGACATGATAAAAATAAAATAATGGCGATTACCCATCTTATGATTTTTAATTTTCGTACTTTTCAACATTTTTTAATTTACACGATCGTGAAAAACAGATTTTCATTTGTAACTTAAGAATCATGTATTTCTAATTTTAAAATGTCTCATTTTTTATATTCACTTGCAAGAAAAGGAATTGCGTGTTATCTTATTAAATATTGATATGAAAAATATATTGATAGTATCTACTATTATATAATTTAAGGAAATATAACAGGTTTAAGTAAATTAAATGAGATCTTAAAAAAGAAAATTCACAAATATAAAATAATAGTCGTAAGGTGATGCATCAAGATTCTAATCCGTTAATTTATATACAAGATGTGACATTGTTCAAGCGAACGATAAGCGAGGCATAAAAATCGAGATACATACCACATTTTTCGCACGTGCTTCCTATAAAATAGCTAATTTTCACATCATAATAAGTAGCATATATTTATATATCTGACAGGTCCGCCATATTGGGGACTGATAAAAAGGTAAGGTCTACTTTGCTTCCCTGACAGAGATATTATCACTATTGGATTAGAAAAAACGCATTACTTTTGTTTAACTTTACGTACTAGTGGAAAACAGGTCATTTTATACGGGCATTTCATACGGGCATGAAAAGAAAATATTTTATAGGGATCGTGCAAAAACAATATTGTTAAACAGGTATTCTTGGTATTATTTCTACATAATAAATAAAAACCAGATATTAATTTACAAATATTTCTATATATTACAAATAAATATAACAAATATTATAATATAGATTTTTTCTGTATATTTCATCTATAAAAATCATCATTTGGTGTAAAATTAACCATTTAGGTAGAATTATTTAGTCGCGAACAAACATCTTATGTCGGCGAAACTTTAATTTTCGAAGTAATTGAATAAATCTATAGATACTGCGTTTCTACGTTAGTCCTTACCATACGAACTATTTTTAAGTCCATATGACGCATCAGTCCAATCTTTAATTGATAAAGATCATTTCTCATTATTAAAACCATCTGCCATCCGCGCGCCTATGTCTGTTTCCAATGGCGTCCCAGAGTTATTTATAATTTAACAGTAGGACAATACAATTAACAAAATGTCAGCATCAGATAATTTTATTATTATCTGTATTTTGACTTTTAAAACATTTTTTTTTTGTTTTTTTTTGAGTGTTTTTTTTACTATGAAATTGATGAAGAGATGCGAATATGAAAGTAACTCTAAGAAGGAACGCGTCTAAAAACTTTGCACATCACTTAATTATAGATACGTATAAAAAAGAGACTGTATATTTTTCACTACACACTACAGAAACGAAACTGGTCACACAAGACGCGCGCGTACACACATAGATCGTTCCAAAAAAAGTTTTACTTAAAAAACTTAATAATCGACACCTAACATTAAAACAAACGAGAAACGCTAATTTTTTATTTAAAATGTGTAGAATATTTGTACAATAAACAAAGTATAAATTTCATTTTCAAACCGAAATATTGATTGTTAGTTGTTACTGTAATTTATACTTAACATATTTGTAATTTTATATTCTGTATTGTATATTTATTTTATTAGTGCTAGTAGCCAAATGCCGATGCATATTTTTATTTGTATAATAAAAAAAATATAAAACAAACGTAAAAATTCATCCCAGAAATATACATTTTATTTTACACAGCAAAATAGAGTTTACACATCATATGAAGTCATTATTATTTCTAATTAGCAAAAATGTGATAACAAAGACGTAATGTTACCATCGTATTTTTTTTTTTTTTGAAAATCATTGTTCGGTGCACAAAAAGGAAAAAATATATTTTATTACTTCACAAATTCGTACATTCGTCGTACGCCACTGTTCTCTATACAATACCTGTGTAATGTTTGGCGGCTTCATCCAATAACGTATATGGCTACACAATTACTGATCATTTGTTGGATACGATAGCATTCAAAGATGGCTGAACACTGATGGACAGACATACAGAAAAACAGACATCTAACGCACAGATCATAAAAGCTGCCGGATTCAAAACATATTCTTATTGACTTATCGACTGATCCGATCTTTTTATTATTAGGATTTTTATATTATTTGTATTCATTTACTTTTTTTTCAATGCTCGAATGTTATTTTGTGAATAAAAAATAAATTACAAATAATAAATAGATGTTTAGCAGATGTCGATACAATGCGCTATATTTTAAGTTGATTCGATGTATAATTCAAAATAATTGAATGGACAGAATGAGTGCGTGCTTTTTACGTGTAAACAAAAATATTTGTAAGTTAATTGACAACATAATGATTAATATTGTTTATTCAGTGCACCTTAGATTTTAAGGCTCAGCTCTTAACAGGGCCGGATTTAACTTTTTATTGTGAATGGTGAATATATAAAATATCTGGCTACGTGAATTTGGTTCTTCGCCTTTGACTTGAGACGGAATTTCATGCTTACGTAATATACTATTTATTGAAGAAAGTTTGGATAAAAAGTCGTGGCAAATTGAAAACGATACTGAGTTTCAATGACAACCTTTGCCTTTATTTCCAGTATTTTCAACATTTTTGACATTTCACTTGTTTAGAAAGTTTAACTTAAAATACGACTAGTGGGCAAGTGTCCGACTTTTTTTTGATAACAATTACAAAAACTTATTGCAAAATGTGCAAATCGAGGTAAAAAAAAATCTTGTCTATTAATTGAGATGTTATTACCATGTTCACAATCTTTATTTTTATTCGACAAAATACTGATATGATTTGACAGTAAATCATATCAGTATTTTGTCGAATAAAAATAAAGATTGTGAACATGGTAATAACATCTCAATTAATAGACAAGATTTTTTTTACCTCGATTTGCACATTTTGCAATAAGTTTTTGGAATTGTTATTAAAAAAACGTCGGACACTTGCCCACTAGTCGTATTTTAAGTTAAACTTTCTAAACAAGTGAAATGTCAAAAATGTTGAAAATACTGGAAATAAAGGCAAAGGTTGTCATTTTGGAGGATGTAGGACAGCAAATATAGTGTGTTGCTCAAGCTCGTATGACTGTTAAACTCGTTGGCGTTCATATCCATAATGTCACACCTCGTCGAAAATACACTTAATTTCACCCTAGATACATAATCTACTGTTGTTATTAATATACGTCATTTCAATGACTATTTTCGCTCGCTCTGTATAAAAGCAGTCTTATCTATATGTTATAATATATAATAGGTAGATATAAAAGCTTTATTCGGGGCGTACGGAGTTTATTATGACAAATCCAGTTGATATTATTGTCCTTATACAACGGTCTGTTTAAGTAAAGATTTCCGTCGGTCGAGCAATGGGCGCTGGTCTCAGCCCTCAAGCACGGCCCCAATAGCCCCAATGTATCACGGCTCACTTCACACAGTCGACAACCACTTAGCTGTTTAGTTCTCTCACCATCTTATATAAGTCGACCAACGTCTGTTCAACCTATATGTATACCTATGTTGATACAGACGATCTAAAATTATATTGCTCACTATAATCCTAGCAGTAGTAGCACCCAAACTGGCATGAATTTAAGGCTGTCGGAACGCTCTGAATTTTGTTTGTGCTGAGACCCAGCAGTAAGGAGCGAGGTAGGCAAAAGACATATTGTGGGTGTGACGTTCTTTAGCTCTGTCTCGCTCAAATCATCCGCACGTTTCAATTTTTGACTGGTGTGAACTACGAGGCTAAAAAATATTGTTGCAAGGGTGCCGCTGTCAATTGATTACTCTAAGTTTGGGAAATGTTTTGAAGATTTAAAAAACTTTTCCGAAAAAGGAAGAGTCACTTTAGGTTTGTGATGGAACAGTTTTGTGAAATAATTACGAATAAGATCGTAGTATGACATTGAAAACGTGTGTTTTTTTGGCACAATTAATGCCAACTTTTTTCTAGTAAATCGTACATAAATAACAAAAGTAGTCCATTAGAGACCTAGATTTGTCCTTTATCTTCCTTATAGAGAAAGAATTTTTATAGAATGTTGACGAATAAGTCTGCAATCAGTTGACAGCCGAAGCTCTATTTTTGACTTAAATTCAGAGCGTTCCGACAGTCTTAACTATACCAACTAAACTGGAGTTTATCAATTTTTACAAGCTTTTTCATTGCCCCAACAGGGATTTAATCGTCTGAAATATCGAATTTGGAAATACAAGAAATTCATAATTCAATTTATTAGTCTCAACGATAAATCGTATAATGCTATACAAAGAGTTTACAATGACTGATGGCGCTTCATATACACATTTATGATAATTGATAAGCAACAAAAGTGGTGCATCTTGGATAAGAATGGCAGAAGTGAGTTATGTTGCCATTATGCTGACTGACTAGTGCCCCGCTTGTAAAAGAGGATACTGGTAGTAAGGAGTAATCCAGGGGCGTAGTTACTGCCTCTGCTAAAGGCAGTAGAGATCTAGATAGGTTAGAAGGAACTTACATTCCGGATGAACTGGTAGTCCAACGCACGTACTTGGATACAATAGCAAAGCGTATTTTTGCTCCACGCCCATGGGGAGCGTGTAGGTAGAGCTCATCAGACAGGGTACTGCACGTTAAACAAATTAACATTTATTCACATTATGAATATAAGATAACAACAGTCGTGTTATAACAATTTCAGAATTTTGAACTTACTAAGTTTTAGATTTCAATACTTTTCATATATTGTTACTGATCTTGACCATACTTACTGAGTACTTTTAACAATCTGCAAACATTCACACGTAGAATTTGGCCCCCTTTTGCAGAGATGTCAATTTTGATAGTACTCGGACTTGTACCCCAAGTTTATGTAACACCTTTTATTAACTCATTTTAACACATTTAAATATTAGTTTGACTTGTATTTTGTATGTAACAAAATCTTGCTGCTCGATTCTCACCCTCTTCCAGTTGTCCAGTTGACGTGAAACTTGGTAGTCGAATACAGTTTTGATGACAAACAATGTTGGGATATTTTGACTATAACAATATTTATATAACAAGTTAAGAAAATAGAAATAAAAAACAATTGGTGTGAGTAACGATGCTGATGTTGGGAAAACGCGTCTCCAGTCGTTTAAATTTAAAATTATACAATATACATATAATGAGCAAAAATTTGAAAATAAAATTTGTGGTTTCAAAAGAACTAAGAAGCTTATATTAACGCGCTAAAAAGTAAAAAATAAATTTCTTTCTCTTATGTAAAGTTTGAAAGCATGCGACACTCGATGAATTCAATCAAATATTGGAAAAGTGAGTACTCCACGCTTTTAAATGTTACACAAGAGAAAGAAATTTATTTTCTACATTTGAGTGCGTTCATACAAATGTTTTTTAGATTTTTTTGAAACTATAAATTTTTAATTTGGATGTTGTCTACTAGATTAACGATTATAATCTAAACAAGGTGCATAATTATATCCAATATTTGAGTCGACAAAATATTAAAATTTAAAAAGACTTTTTTTATTTCGGTTCTTTGAATAAACTTTCTATTTTCTAAAGGAAAACTGGGACATTCTGTACACAATTCTACTCGACAAAGAAAGAAAAAAAAGTAAAAAAAGGAGTTTCGCTTCGTTTGTCATCACTGTATAAGAAGAATTCGCGGTTGTGTTGTGTGTATTATGTCGGAGATCTTTTCATCCCCTGTCTCAACCGCTATCCACTGACCGTTCCCTAAATATCCTACAGAATGCTCAAGACGTCGAAAATATCTCCATATACTGCATTCTATATCTATATTAATAACTTCGTCGAAGGGTAAGATGAACTTGTTTGAAATCTATCAAAAATTATTAAACGTATAAAAAAATATTAATTTCGAATCGACAAGATGTGTATATCCGCAAAATTCTAATGCTCACGTTATTATAATAATAATAATAAAGTTGACAGCTCATATACACAAACCATTACAGCTTTCACGTCTTTTTCAATAAAACAGTTCACTGTCGAATGCTGTTTTATCCACTTAAAGTTATGTATAGATGACACTTCGACACGGTTTACGCCAGTTGAAAATAATTTTTTTGCATTGAACTACCAAATGAATATAAATTTTATGTACATAATAAAATTTGTTGTTAAGTAAAGTGATTGAGGAACGTATTAATTGATCATCATTAATTAATCGTATACATTAAGTTGATTTAAAATATAACCAAAAATAGGTTTAAAATAAAAAAAGAATATCTTCTGCGTGTCAAGCTTGACTGCAAAAACCGAAGGGTCCATCTCTGATGTTGATGCTAAACGGGGCGTAGACCCGTGTGGCAAGTTTGTAATGATGTAGAGCCAATAGAAAGTTTAAAATAATACATAAAATTTAAAAATAATATATTATCTAGCAAAATTAAACTACCGCGGGAAAAACCAATATAACATTATTTCATCTCAATCGCGTGCAAAGCCGCGTGGTTAATAATTTATGTAAAATAAAGCATAAAATGTTTAGGACCTATGCTGTTGATAGTCTATAATCGTATATTATAGACGCTCGACACAATTAAAATTATATATAACTAGAATAGCAGGACACGTGTCAGCTCAGTCTGCGAACGCTTAACTCACTAATGGAAAAAGTTATTTTTGTATCAACAGATTTTAATTTTAATTTTTCCGTTTATATCAAAAAAGGAACCTATATACAAAGTATAGCTTGCACTTGACCGATTTTTTGTTTCTGAAAAATTTAATCACCATTTATTTTCAAACAGCTTCTATAATCGTCTCAGTGTATAGCATAGCATTATAAAGAGAGCTTAACAAATAGCTTTATGACCCGCCCAGTTACATAATAATAACGGCTACGTACGTCTAATAGACAGAGGAAATATTGTAACAGCGACGTCAGCGCCGGGACGCCTCGTCACGGACACGCTAGCGACGTTCGCTCGTGTGTCATAATAATATTATATATATATATATACATTTCATACATATGTATACGCATTATATCGTGACTACTTGATAGGGATAGGGTGAAAAAGCTTTACCCAGAACTTTTCTGAGCTAATTTTTGGACACCAATAATGTTTGTCTTTGACGCTACCATGACGACTTGAAAAGCCAGTATAGTTATCCATCAAACAACTTTTCATTTCGCGTTTCGTCTCTTTGAGAATAAAAAATTTTGCTTCACTTATTATTGGTAGCAAAGTGGTCCAAACTTTAGATCTGACATTGATTCGATTGCTATTACATTTAAATTCCATTTCGAATACAACTATTTCGATAAAATGACTTTAATATAGCCTTACAGGTTTTTTGTTTCTACTGTTATGATGCAGAATTTAATTTCTTTATACAAATATAAATAATATATTAAAATTTCTAAAAATTGATTAAATCATAACTAGAACAAATCTACGTCTGAATATTAAATTAAATCAATCATTCTAAAAGAACTCAAGAAACTTAAAATAATCTTCTGAATTCTCTACTGTTGCGTCCATTCTAACATTAAAATTTTGTGTTGATAGCAGATCAATATATCAATTGTTAAATTTGCGATGTTTCGACCTTTATTAGATGCCTGAAGTACACCTAATAAAGACCGAAACGTCGCAAATTTAACAATTGATATATTCATCTGCTTCCTGATTCTTTTTCCTGCTATCAACACAAAATTTGAATCTGCTGAATATTCCTTTAATTACACTATGTATCATAGAGTAGCCTTATATAATTTGCATTTAACTTTTAAAAGTTTGCCACATTTTTATCGTTTAGTAGAAGATTGTAAAAACCCATCGCCAAGATTCGAATCTGGCACCCTTCAAATTTTGAATACATTATTTCAAACAGAGCTCCTAGCAGAGAATAATACAGCGAAATGTGAAATTTGATTACCACAGGTGGGAAAGCATCCTCAGATTTCGACTCCAAAAAAATCCGGACTGCAAAAACTTCAAACAGCAAAAGCACATCTTTCATTGTACTATATAAGTTCACAAAAATCTGATCAAAAAATTTGCTTACAATAGCTCCACATAGAATTAAAAATTAATGATTTTCGGACTTTTTTTCCTTTACTTGTGCTATCACACCTTTCATTCGTACTAAATGTCAAGATTCTAAGTCTGCGGGAAATACTGTATTGATTTTGATCATGGTCTTAGTTTTGAAGATTGAGTCACAAAATACGTGATGTAAGTAATTTTTAGTTAGAAGCCAGATTTTGTTACAAGACTATAGAGACTTGGACCTTAGTATTTGATACCTCTAAGTATTGCCGAGCAAAATGAGTTTTTGTTTTTCTTTTCGTTCTATAGTACGGAACTCTGGAAATGTCTAAAATCTTCGTGAGATAAAAAGTGAGTTTTCTCAACCTCTGTGTCGCGTGTATGTTATATGAAATATCTCTCAGTGTGTACGATAGTTGGCTATGATTGTGTCTGTGTTGCCGGTGGCCATTTAGCAAACTTCCGGCCGCTCCGGAAACATTAAGCAATGGCTCGAAATGGCAGCATAATGTTTGTTACAATAAGCGCGCACGTTCTTCTTGTTCACCCCGCACTCTCTTTTATTATATTCTTTTTCCGTTTTTTGTTTATGATATTATACACGATAAATCACATTTCATCCCTTTTGTTATGTCTACGAAAGTATTTTTTTCTTGTGTGGGTGTAAATCATTTTATAAAAACTTTTGAATGTATGCCGCGGTGGTTCATTGTTGTTCAGCCCTTCAGTGGATTACTTAATCTGTTTTCCCAAAAACTGGTAGTTACGTATTTTCTCAAATGGACCGTTTACTAAAATATGTTCATTTTTATTTTTAATCTCTCGTTAACAGCCCTGTATTTAACTTTCAAATATTTTTGTAAAGCTCAGATTAGTTCATAACTGAAGTACTGTTGAACGTGCAGAATGATAAACCAACTTGGAATTTCAAATTTTCCTGTCGAATAAAATGCTGAAATGTGTATGACGAAAATCAATTTTCATGTCGTAGTTTTTAAAATGCTGTAAAATAAATAAAAAAAAACTTAACCAATTAAATCCGTGGTCTTTTTCTACTGAGGTCTAAGGAACCTCCAAATTTTAATTTTTAAACTTGAATTTTACACAGGACAGTTTCTGAAAAACTTGTAAAAATACGCAAAAAACAACGATGGTCTTCTAGAGGAGAGGGGGTTATTTTTAGCAAAAGAGATGTTTCATCTATTGGGAAGACAATAACGCTGCTAATCTTTCTCCATCTTTTAAATTTCTACTTAGAATTTCAAAGTATATTCAGTTCTTTCACAATGTCAATCAGAATGTGCAATTTAATTTTTTGACTGAATTCTGAAAAAAATGCTTAGGTAAAGAAACGTGCATTGAAATATATGCATTGTTTTTTATGAAGAATTCACTGAAAGAGAGAAACCTTCATTGTAGAGAGAGAAAGAGATTGTAGATTATAGACGCTCAACATCGATAGTCATCAGCGTTCATTCATTATAATTAAAAAGTTGTTTTAATGTACGAAAATTGAGTACGACATTTTCAGTGATAACACATCTTTTTGCACGACCTCCTATAAAATAACTGCTTTTCATAGCGGTTGTAATAATTATGCACAAGTGCGGTAAAGTAAAACAAAAAAAAATATATTAACCCAATAATAATTTCCTTGTCAGTTTCCATTACAAACCATATGAGCAATTAGATTACTATATGGACGAAGACTGAACTTTCAGATATATAAATACATTATATTTATAATGAAGTGAAAATCAGCAATTTCATAGCAGGTACGTGCAAAAAATGTAGTATGTATCTCGAACGTATTTCTATTATGACTCGTGTGATAGTGACTGTTAAAACTCGCGGTTCTTCCGTTTTAACATAATGCAACACCTCACCCATAAAAACTGCATTTACGTCCTAGATACGTAAATTATTATTATGACTCAGTGTCCCTTTCTGAAAATTAACTACAAATAAACTCCATTTTAAAATAATTAAAGCTGCGCATGCCACGGACCTAAAGGAGTCGACATCTTTATTTATATAGACAGGAATATTTGCTTAAATGATGCAATGGCACGAACTCTTCAATTAACTTAAATAGTTGCTAGTCGCTCACTGGGGACATCTAAGAGGACGTTGGCCATATCTGTTTAATAAAAAAGAGTTCACAAGGACTTTTTAGTGTATTTGCTATATGGCAACATACACTATTGGCATCAGTCGGATGGCGGGACCTAGGGGTCGGACCAAAATTTCTCGACGTTTCATGACCTCCTAAACACTTTGGCACCATTTTTAAAAATGTTTATATATATATGTATATATATATTTATATATATATATATATATATATATATATATATATATATATATATATATATATATATATATATATATATATATAAGCGTATATATATATATATATGTGTGCGGGCAATAACTTTCGAAAGAGTTAATTGATTTTAACGAAATTTGGCCCACGTGTTGAAATCCATCACCGCAAGAAGCCTATTTAAAATGGGCGTAATCGGGCCATTTTAAGGGTAGTTTTTAGGGGTTGAAAAATGTTTTTGGGCCCCAAAATACCGAAAAAAATCTCAGAATCGTTTCAAAATTGACATTTAATCCTCCAATAGTAATTAAAAAGTGACCCTAAAATTTTATTGAAATCGGCCCGACAGGACCGGACTTACAAATTTTATGAAAACACTACTTTGCAGGTAGTGTATTATTTACTGAAAGTTGTGTACAATTTGGTATAGAAGTTCGATTGATAATAATATTGCAATTAAAAAAAAATGTTATTTTAAGGGGTGTATTAAGGAGTCAAACTTTTTATTTTGCCCAAAAACCAACTTAAGTTCGCATAATAAAGCCACACTGCCTGTATAAGCAAATACACTATATTGTCGGCAGGGTTTTGGCACTGCGACCCGGGTTTTTTTTAAATTATTTACACATAAGATGTAATAAAAATACATTCAAGGGTCGCATTTATAGAATCCTAATACACGACTCACCGAACGGCTTGTTTAAAATTATTTTTATTTCCTTACACGTTTTTATTTTATTCCAGGTCTCCCGGATAAAGCCGGGTAAAAATCGTGACTATACATAGTAGCATACAAACATATATCCCGAATTTGCTTTACATAGGTATATTTGCTCATTATTCGATTCCCTTTTATCGTAGCGTGATAATAAATATATAACCTGTATTACTCGAAAATGAATATGAATTTAAACTTTAAAAACAATATTCAAATCGGTCCAGCAGTTCCAGAGATAACCGCAACCTAACACACATAGGTATGTCATACTCCTATAGTGTAATAATGTCTATCATTTGTTCTTCAATGAGTAAAAGAATCTTTTAAATCTTTCAATTTTAAGTTAAAACTAAAAAAAAACCGGGTCGCAGTGCCAAAACCCTGCCGACAATATAGTGTATTTGCTTATACAAGCAGTGTGGCTTTATTATGCGAACTTAAGTTGGTTTTTGGGCAAAATAAAAAATTTGACCCCTTAATGCACCCCTTAAAACAACATTTTTTTTCTTAATTTCAATATTATTATCAATCAAACCACTATACCAAATTATATACAACTTTCAGTAAATAATTCACTATCTGCAAACTAGTGTTTTCATAAAATTTGTAAGTCCGGTCCTGTCGGGCCGATTTTATTAAAATTTTAGGGACACTTTTTAATTACTATCAGAGGGTTAAATTTCAATTTTGAAACGATTCGGAGAATTTTTTCGGTATTTTGGGCCCCAAAAACATTTTTCAACCCCTAAAAACTATTCTTAAAATGGCCCGATTGGGTCCATTTTAAATAGGCTTCTTGCGGTGATGAATTTCAACACGTGGCCCAAATTTCGTTGAAATCAATTAGCTCTTTCGAAAGTTATCGCGCGTACACACACATATATATATATATATATATATATACGTATATAAATATATATATACATATATATATAAACATTTTTAAAAATGGTGCCAAAGTGTTTAGGAGGTTATGAAACGTCGAGAAATTTTGGTCCGACCCCTAGGTCCCGCCATCCGACCGACGCCAATAGTGTATGTTGCCATATTGAAAGAATAGTTCGTTATTAGATTGTTTCGATAAATTTTACGTCGTTTGCCGTTTGTATTCATTTTATCAATATCCGTCATAACATTATGGTCTATTGACAGTATCGAATGAGTTGACAAAAAAGCTCGTAAAACGCATCGCGCTATCTGATTTATTTCTTAAAGTAAATATTGGTCTTGACTTCATCACAAATAATCTTTAATTACATCGCTGAACGTTATGAAACCATCGCAGCTCTCCGTATTGCCATTTGCCATTCATGATCAATTTTATCAGCCATGTTATCCACTTTTGTTGATTTTGGAAATCTAAACTAAAACTATATACAGTTTAACGGTGTGTCATGTCTAATCACGGGAATTACTGAACTTATTTGGAAAAGGATTTTAATTCCCGAATAACGCAGTATGTATAGATTTGATTATTACACTAAGACAAAAAGGCGATGAGCAGTGAGAGAAAATGAACAGCAAGACGGGGTTCCCACATGCGATTTCTGAGCTAAAGAATTGTGCGACGACTAAAGAGACAAAGTAAAATGACATAATATAACTCTTACTCTTGATTATTATGTTACCAAACAAAAATCTGCCAATAAAATTCTTGCGAGATTGAAAAAAATAAAATCCGAACTATGACTATTAATAATAAATGAATAGTTTTTTAATATTAATTTATGTCGTCGAATATTTATTTCTGTCCATTTCCAAACAACATCAATAATTAATTTAGTATAATATATTAAGTCTGCCTTTGCCAGGCACAACATCAAAGTCTAGGATTTGGAAAAGTGTTTTAAATCTTCAAATCAAAAGCAGATGACCTTTTCAAATTTGATTGATTTTCGATTTCTACACGTAAATTGCGCTGTTTTGAAGTAAACATTAAGTTTTTTCGAGTTTTATTGCTTACTAGCGGCTCGGTCCGGCTTCGCCCAGGTGCAAATTTAATATTTAGATATAATATAGCTTTTGCCTTGCGTTGTATTATTATTACATACGACCCACACCGGATTTGCATGGGTGAATGTTCAAAATTCGAAGAAAAATCACAATTGCCAAAAATCTGTTGATTCGATCGCTACCAAACTTCACAGGATCACCCACTGGGCTAATCTGAGTATTAACCTGAAAATGTCATCAAAATCGGTTCAGCCGTGTATAACGACATTACAAAATATCCATAAGTAGAGATGAGATTCGAACCAAAGACAGTCTAATCCCAAAGACCAGCACGCTGATCATTACATGATTACATCACACTGTCTCTTACTCAAAATTCTAATAATATTTAGTCTATACCTAATTGGAATATAATCAAAATTGTTTAAGAACTGCTCTAATAGTTATTAATAAAAATATAGAGGTCATATAATTTGTTTCATTAGATGATTACATAAAGTGTACAAAAATTCGAAAAAAATGATATTATGACTTTAGTTAGTTAGTGAAACTTGAATGTCACGGACAGAAATAATTGAATTTATTATTGTGAAATAATATTAAATTGTTCGTTTAGTGATTAGTGAATATTAAAATTGCGTTTTAATGTGTAGTTATTTATTAATACAACAACGGTGTCGTCATAGCCAAAGGTAAATTATATACTTTATTTTTCAGTTTAGTTTTCAACTAATAAGCACAGAATTTACTGATGTGACTATTTTGAAAATATAAATTACTAGCCGCTATTCTCGGCTTCGTACGCGATTGAAACGAAACTCGGCTCCACCGTATTATTGTCTTAACTCGTAGGACTGCACCCCAGTCGGTATCAACAATAGTAACTCTACCTTGTTGAACTCGGCAGCGACAACATTAATTGAGCCTAAGATAATTGGCGCCTTATGGAGGGCCTGGAAAGATAGGCAGACAACATACAAGCATACATTAGAAAATTGTATGGAGAAATTCAAATAGAGAGCTTTTTATCTTGGTCTCTCTGGGGGCCCACAGAGGTGCTAAAAGGACCCTGCATACAAACGTTAATCTAGCAAAATAACTACCAATCGTTTTAATTAGAAAAAAATAAACTACAGGGGCTTGCTTTATTTCCAATAAAATTGTTAACTGTCGACCGTCTTCCATTTGCAGTATTGTATATTATGGACTCTTATAGGACACGGCCCCACACATAAAGCTTCTTTTACTATTATAATTGTGAAAGCATTTTCTGGTTTATGCAAATTTTACTGCCCCGTTTACTTTACAATTTGCACTTACTTTATGCAAATATAGGACAGTGGCGTACGCGCTACACTTAATTATTTCTTGGGTTACTCCAAAAGCTGGAATAAAATAAATAATAAGATAATGTTATTTTATTATTTATTTTATTCCAGCTTTTGTAATTTTTGAAAGTTATTATAGATATTATAAATTATTACTCCAACTAGTGTTTTGAGAAGTAAGTCCAGACTCTGTTTAGTCGATTTTGTTAAAATTTTAGGATCACTTTTTTGTCGTTACTAAAGAGTTAAATTTCAATTTTGAAACAATTTTTTTCGATATTTTTGAACTTAAAACGTTGAAAACTTTCAAGTCTTCACGCACACACACACAACATTTCTAAAAATAGTACAAAGTTGTTCAGATTTTTTGGTTCAACTCCTAGGTCTCGCCCATCCGACCAAAGCGCGTCAACAGTATATGTGCCATATAAGCATATACGTTAAAAGCGCTCGCTACTGCACGAATTCGCAACAAAAATAAAATAATCACTTCAGACATGATGATTGCATTACATAATAAAGAGGTTGTAGGGTTTCGATTTGTTAAGTAAATACTGGGTGACACATGAAAACGTATGTCTATAATCAATAAAGCAGGGATGAACTAAGTTTGAAAAAGACGAGGGTTTATCATAGCCGAAAACTTTCTTTGAAAAATAAATGGAATAAAATAATAAACTGTTATAGAAAACAAAATTATAACATAAAAAACATTATAGCATATATCTTTCTTCTGTGCATGCGCCGAAGCTCCACAAAAATAATAGGGCTCTTCATGTTTGCATACCAAATATTGTCCAAAAATTTGATTTCAATCCCCTCATCCGTTTGACCTGTACCCTGTTCACAAACAGAGCAAAAGACTTTTTCCAAAAATCTATTTTTTGACTCAGGAGACCTCAACACAAAAAATTATTTTTAATTTTGAAATATGAATTTTGACCTTATTAGTACGAATGGTAAAACCGGTGGCGTTTAAAAATTACTTTGTTTTTTTACAATCTGACACAAAAAACAGTGTGTAGGCACTTATTGTATAATATGCATATATTATATTATCTCAGGTAAAAATACCTTTGATTTAGATACACATGAACACAAAAGTAGTGAAGGTTGCCTGTTTTAAAGGAATTTAGTTGCAAACAACAGTTTCGGGAGATAATGAAGATATAGAAGTTACCTCGTATTTAATATTTATGTTAGCATATTATTATGATAACAGGCGCGTGGTGCCACATTTAGGGTAAAGTCACTGTACAAACCGATAAGTTGAGGTTTTACTTTTTTCTTCCGTGTGAATTTTAAGAATGGTACAAAACAAAATATTTTTTGGAAGTCTCTAGGCAATTGCGCCGGGTGTTGGTGAAATTTAGGGTGGAAAGTGCGGTTAACACTTATTTAGGGTTTAAATTTTAATAATTAAGACTTATAACGGTACAACCATGGTCCAGTTGTCAAATCAGTCAAACCCTTGATTCGGCAAGGATTGAATGCATATTATAACTTGAAAGTGTTAATTAATTCTAAGCTCAGATAACCCTGGCAGAGACCATAAAAAATCTATATTCTATATAATAAACAGGTTCCAAATTGTGAACTCAACTTTCGATTTTTTTATACAATAATGCTAGGTTTCAGAAAGGTTTTCAAATAATTTGATTTAACAATGACCTTAGATTGTGAACACACTTATTTCTCCATAAGAAAAGCATTGTAGAATTTTACTTCGATTCTGTTCGAAAAACAATTAATCGATTGAAATGATATTTTTTCTAAACTGTGTATACGTGTTTTTAACATAGTTTTTTGCATAATTTTTACATCGAAACGACATTTTTCTACGGATTTTAGTCAAAATTTGACTTGAAAAACGAACTTTTTCTGTGTAAATCAAGCAGTTGTTTTTGTGTGAATACAATCTAATGTTGTACATGACAGGGAGTTTGAATACGACATTAAACTGCTCTTGCATGAATGAAAACTGTAATTATATTATCACAATCTAAAGATCATTGTCAAATCCAACTTTTTGACAATGTTTTGTGCAATCCAGCATAAATCTAGGATTTTAAAACTTCTATTATTGCTGAAAATTGGGCTTATTATCTTCAAAAAATGTGTTTCACTCATTGCAATTAAATTTTGAAATAGTGCCAGCCATCTATTTTTGAATAATTAAACCACGGGAAAAAATGCGACATCTCGTCGCTACAATCACTCAGCATAATTATATTTTTCTGATTTTTAATGATGCGCAAGATTTTCTATAGTTCGGTTCTTTTACATGTGTACATTAAAGCTAGCAACATATTGCATAATGCATAAGAGAGACATTAGCACAATCGTCTGTAAGTTATGTATATAAGAATATCAGGAGGTAATAAAAACTATTCCGGTTCTCAAAATATTTCTTCTTCTATTCTATGTAGTCCTATCATAAATGCGCCATTACTCAATAGAACAGGGTCGATAATTTTATAGACCAAAAAAAATTATAGTAGGATGAAACCCATTGGAAAAGGTAGAGAATATAACAAAAATGAAAGGAAAAATAAATTACGGTCGATATGAGGTCGGGAAGGGAAGGGGGTGAGTTTTTAAGGGTAAAAAACGGTTTATCTCGATTTCCGGCAAAACTACAAGTCCTATGAAAAAAAGTTAAATGGCAAAGTTGCAGGTAATAAAAATATCTACAACTTTTGTTTTTACACTTTTTTCACATAACCTCAAAATTTATGTGAAAAATTCAAATAACCAAGTTTTTGGTTTTTTATTTTTATCTTTTGCAAAAAAATTTATTTTTTCACGAAATTTGGTGAAAATTTACCTTTTTATGTCCCAAACACACAGTAATTTTTTTGATTTAAAATATTCTTTTTTTCACCTTATTTTGACTTAATATCGAAAAAGCACCCTAATTTTCAATTGAAAATTCTCACGTCAAAATATCCGCTTTTTTAAAAAAATCGGTAGGCTTTTTGTTCCTTGAAATCTCTACTTTCTGATGGTATGAAAAAAAATATACATTACTACGGTAAATGTTCTCAGAAAATGCAAATAAGTTATCTTAAAATAGCAATAAATAGGCATCTACGCATATAATTTATAAGATTATATGCGTAGATGCCTATTTATTGCTCTATATAGTGCCTTAGTGCAAAAACACACATCTATGCGGGTAGTTTTACTACCTCCATTGCCCTCAGAGGCTAGATAAAGTGCACAATACTGTTATATTTTTATCTTATCCGTTCCTCTATATCGTACGCACCTTCTCTCTTTTTTAATAAACTAAAAAAATTCAAAATTTCGCTACTAATTTTCTGTAATTAAAATACATTTTCAAGAAAGTCGGAATTTTGTATTTCGTTTCAGACAAAAGCGTGAGCAGAATTTTATTCGGAAGAAGAGGGGAGCAGAGGAAACATGACCATTCAAATATAACACTACACTTAGGTCATAAATGATAGTCCAAGCATCCTAAGTGCAATTCAGAGAATTTTCAGGCGCCAAAGTTCAATAACAGGATATAAAAGAGATTAGTATGAATTCAGTTTCATCATTTACACTTTGATCCATTATTTCAGATCCCAGAAGGTCAGACAATCTCCTCCCCTCCGTGCACATTCATGGTTTCGAAGTTGTTGCACTGAAATACTCCAAAGTAAAATTTCTTAAGTTTTAAATAATCATTCGAATTCCTCCTGATATTCTTATTTTAAAGCGCGTTCCCTCCGCAATTAACAATGGAATCTCTGCAGTTTTTTAAGCTTTCGTACACATATTTGTTGAATACAACGAGCTTTTTCTGTCTCTTCCATTGATGGAGCTTTAACGTATACACTACATATATCTATATGGAAGCACAGTACATTGTTGAATACATCATCAGGAAGGCTTCTGTTCTATTCTCCCAATACAGTCTCTGTGTTGTTGTTGTTGTGTATTACTTTTCTATTTTTTCTTCTCTTTCGTTCATGTTTTCGGTTAGAACAATGCCTTTGTACGTGTTTTGTTCATAGTAGTCTTCTCTTAGGAGTAACAAAACTGTTGTATGTAGTAGGTACTCGTGTTTTTAACACCAGTGGTGCAGTCATTTAAATTTAATTATTTTAGATCCGAGCTGGGTAGAGTAGTAGTGACAGCACTAGACTCGCATTCGGGAGGTCCGGGTTCGAATCCCGGCAGGGGCAGATGTGGCTGGGACTTTTTCCTACTGCCTCTCGCCGAGAAACGGTAATTCCTGTAGCGGCCATCTTGATTGAAGTTTTCCATGGTTTCCCTCAATAAATTCCAGATAAATATCGAGATGGTTCCTTATTTGAGGCCATGGCCGATTATCTATCAAACTCCTAGTTCAAAAATTACCTACCTTATCCTAATTTCCTATAATTCCTCCATTCGCCCATTGCTATTACATAAGTTGAAGTTGTAAAAATGTAGAAAATAACGGGAAGAGGTAGATGAAAAAATAGTAATGGTGCGAATGGCGTCTGTTATGACATAAAGTCGAGAAACGGACGTTAAACGCATTATTATTATTATTATATTAATTATTTTAGATTCAAGTAAACGAGAGTTCTGTTTCAATCAACCGATCGAGCAAAGTTATTGAAGTTCCGTTTAATTCGATGGAGTTTTAGAAAATTGCATCTCATTTCGCTATCACACCAACGGGTTGTTATACCTGGGCAGCGCCAGGTCAAAATGGTCAATTTAGATATAGTAACAATTACATGTTTGTGCGATTTGCCCGTGACTTTGTCCGCGAAGTATATAGATTCTTTTATGTAAAATCCACCCTACTCCTTTGGGGTGATATGCTCAAAAGATCGTCGAACATGCATTTCCTTATTTTCTAAGAAGAATATTTTTCCCGAATCTCACTTCTTAGTTTAAATAATTTCAGAGATACCGCGTATCCTTTAAGTTTTCACTTGCTATATCACATCAATCATTACTTCCGTAAAGAGTTCTGTATTGTACAAAGTGTGGAAATGGCGATTTTATTTTGAAACCTAAAATGGAATTAAAAATTCAAGCTTTAAAATAATTTATACATGAGACCAAATTTATATACAATGCGCGTCTGAAGTGTCCCCCCTCGCCTTAATGTTTGAACGAACTGAATTATCAAGTTCAGCAGAAACATAAAAAACAGAACTTTTCTGCTAAAAATAACACACTTTATCATTCCTCGAAATAGTTCCCTTTTCTCGTCAAATGCCCTGTATTATAGACATGAAGTGTACGTTATAAATATTAAAAATAATTCATCTTTAAAGTTCAATTCCAGATATATGTTATAATAGAAAACAGTATCACGTGTAATTGGAATAATGAAAATAAATCAAATTAAACACTCATTGATTTTTATAATTGTTTTTTGTAATGCCAAATTGCATATTATATCACAGTTTTACTATCATTTAATCATATTGAGAGCTTGAAAAAGTCTTAATTAAAGAAAAGACGAAACGTTGCAAGCAATGAGTGTTTAAATTGATTTATTTTCATTATTCCAATTACCCGTGATACTGTTTTCTATTATTATAAATAATGTTATTTGCATATCGCTGCTTACGTCATGTCATCAAATTACATGCAGCCGCCACTGTATATTTCAGTAGAGATATACGTACTTCGTATTATTATTTATCTGTTTTTTCTTCTCTGGAATGAAAAGGGAATAGTAGAATACGATAGTATACTTCTGTCTTATATAATATTTCATCCTTCTTCCTCAAACATTTTTATCTTAATGACAGACAATGCTTTTTTCTTGTTTTTGAGGTATTAGTTATACGGTGCTCTATATTGTGTTTTATATTGTCTTCGATGTAAATAAAAATTGTAAGATTTTTTTGTTGAAATTTTGTAGTTTTAATTATCATGAATAGACTCACAGCAGACCTATTTTTTTACTTTTTTCATAAATGTAAGAAAGAAGTCATTAATAAAGCTTTGGCACAGCATATTCCCCATATATTTACATTACTGGTCATCTACAAACTTTAACACACAAAGGCAATACAATTTCTGATTAAAGAATGGTACAATGATACGAATACTAAACATTGTTAGCAACAAGAATATTTTTACCTGTGAACAGGGCGAAAACTAAAGTAAAGTTCGACATTTAAAAAATGGCAAAACAAAGCAGAGGTGCTGACTATTTTTGGACAAAAGAGCGCGTACTGTTAATATTTTAAATTATGGAAAACTGTACAAATCGACTTCATGAACATTTATAAAATCTAGCTACTAATGTTCCTTATGTGAATCAGATATATTCCAAAAATTTTAAAATTAAAACCAGACAACCTCTATTAAATTAAACAATCAATTCGCGTCCTCGGAGATCTCGTGGCTGAAACATTTAATTAAAATCTTTATATATAAAATATAAATACACAACACAACAATCATGATCAAACAATGGCACCAATACAATGGGCACTTTTGTGTTATGTCACAACAAATAAACTATTCACCTCACCTACATCTGCACACCCCACCCACTAATCATGCATAGTACATCAATTCCCATTCGACTGATCATCCTTGCCTCCGGCCTCTCAAAACTTAATAATAGACAGTGGATCTCAAACTTAACACTAATTCATATACCTCTACCTGACATACCCTACATTCTATATAATATGATTATGATCAACTTTCTCTTTACCACACGTAAGAAGCATGCGATTTGGAGCCTCGATATCGCAGGATCCTGAAGAAACAGATCTTTATTGGAGAGCCTTAAAATCATTTTGTTCTTAATTCAAATGCATTTTGTTATAAACCGTGTGTACGTGAAAAGTCTTCTCATTATGAAAAAAAGTTCAATTATATTTAATAAATAGAAATTACTTTATATGGGAAAACAACAAGAAATTAATGTATATTACGGAAACAGCTAAAACGTAAAAAAAGTAGTGCGTGTAGAAGTTATTATTCTTTGGCGTGATCGCGATAATTGATATTCACATTTTCGCTAAAGATATTGATAAAATAAAATGGGATGTCTAGGGAGATGATAAATAGAGTTAAAAGCTAGCCTGTTCACTTCGAGTAGTATATCTACTCATTTACTTTGGATAATAGGTGGACAACTCCATCAGCAAATTGTAACAGAGAACTGAGACGTGTCATCTATGAATATAAAGTAAAACTAAACTGCATCGATAATAGGTGGACAACTCCATTAGCACATTGTGATAGAGAAATGAGACGTGTCATCTATGAATACAAAGTAAAACTATACTACACCGAAGAGTCAGCTTTATCGACAAATTCAACCTTGCCGATACACGTAGTACATGGTGTCTCATGTTCGTTGCATGCTGCGTAACAGAGAAATTTTTAATTCACTTCATAGTGTCTCATATTTCCGTAACAGACAAAAATTTACCCTCAATGCGCCAGAAGAACTAGTAAAAAATTACCCAGTATAGACATTATAGAGTAACAGTTACAACGGATGCAAGTCCCGGCAGTGACTCTGATTTTCTCACCATAATAATAGTCGTCAGTCGGAGTTTCTCACTTTACAACAGCAAAACAAAGCTAAGTAGTAGTCGTTGCTTAAAATATACGTTTTGGAAAATAGCGTCGAAACTATCGTAATAGTTTCGATACCCTTGAAAAATCTTGCTTACTTTTGACGACACACCGATTGGACGTCAATGCCGTCAGGAGCACTGTTTTGACGAGACAAGGGGGATGCGATGCAGATGATAATATCGGGAACTAAACAAGGAGGATAGAACGGGCCTTCGGCTTGGCTCGCGACCGACGACCCTCAAGTCTCGAGAGGCTAAACTCTCCAGTTTAATCCCCTGTTAATTATCACCTCAACGCGCCCTATTGTGTCCGGACAAAACCTCGCAAGTCCACCGCCTCTCTGCACTCCCTGTTTGGATATGTATGTGTGGAACTCACTGCATCCATACACAAACAATATCCTTCCCTCCTTCGGGAATCGGGAATAACGCAACGCGAACGTACGTGATTTGAAGCACAGGGCCGAGGGAAACGTAATTTTTCCGATCCATTGATAAACTCTGAAAAAAACACAGTAAAACCTCGATATAACAAATCTGAGGGAATTAGAAAATATTCGCTAAACCAAGTAATTCGTTATATTGAAGATTGTTATATAGAGGTTAAATTGTCTAAGTTTCGTTTTAACAAGGTAAGAAAACTCATTTTATTATCTTTAAACTTTAAAATTGTGGCCAATATACTTGCGGGAATTTCGAACTGTTTAGCGATGTCTAGTTTTTTCTTTGTAGGATTCCCGTCTACATACTAACTTAATGATTTTTCGTTTCTCTGCGACGGTTAGGGAACACATTTTTCGTTTCTCAGTCGCTGCAACTTTAAATTTACTAACAACAGTGACCAACAGCTTTGTTTACATTACTTTACATCTAACAACAATGATTGTCTCACGATAAATTTGACGTGTCTGAACCTGTCGAGACATGAATTGTTGTTGTTATTGTGGAATTGTGTGTGACTGATTGGTAGAATTCGTTATACTAAAGGTTATAAGTTGACAAAAATCGTTAAATAGAAGTAAATTATGCTTTCTATTTATATTCTGCAATGATTGAAAATTCGTTATGAAGAGGTTTTTGACAAAAAGTATGCGTAATGTAAAGGTATGCTTTGCATTAACTCTTACGGACAGTTCTAGGGGATTTCAAAAAATTTGTTAAATCGAGGAAATCGTTACATTGAGGTTCGTTACATTGAGGTTCGTTACATTGAGGTTCGTTACATTGAGGTTCGTTATATTAAGGTTACACTGTATTCAGTCTTTGAAAATTCTGTGGAGGATATAAAGAAAGTAGACTAATCTTCATGCAATCGCCACTGTCTGAAAATTGATAAAAATAAGTTTCGATTCTTTTCGATATCTTTAATATATAGGCGATCTACAAATTCGGATGAAGCCGTAAAATAAATTATATTTTCTTTACCGATAGATAGATAGATTTCAGATTATACAGACGTTCATTTTTGTAATTTAGACAATATTTCTCTCCTTTAATCTTTAGCTCGTTTTTTTATTCATCATTCACGTGATTTACCCATCCCTATTTAGTCTACCCATTTCTACTTATCTCTGTCTGTTTCCATACCAACTATTAAAGGCTCTGTCAGTTTACGTTTTATATGCGATGATTAAGATTGTAAAGAATATGGCTGCACATCTATTCGTATTGATCTTCAACTCTTCTTTTGAAAAAGAACATTAATTTTTATATTTGTTTTCCTTAATCTTTAAACAAAGTAGTTTTAGTTTTCAGCCCTTGTTTTCCTTTTTTTAAGAAGCACAGTCTGAATCACAGTCCTGAATAAGACTATTTTCGATATACTATAAAATTCTAGCTGCTCGGACCTACAAAAATTACGAACACACTAGTTTACTGATAGTACACTGAAAATGACATATTATGGAAGGGTGGATTTATTTTGGTACGAATGTTGGCTTGAAAAAATACCTGCCGGATTTTCTATGATAAATTTAGGCAATGTAAGGGATATCTTTTAGTGTATTTGCCATATGGCATATCATTTACACATTACAAGATTGCGCTGCACTTATCTATAATATTACTAAAATAATTAAAATTTTACTGACTTATTTTATAGAATAATTTATTTTATTACTTTAATTTGTATTTCTTGATTTGATACTATATTCTTAAATGCACATATTAAGTTTCGTTTTCTTCGATAAAACGTAGCGGTTAGCAAAAAAAAAATAAATAAAAAATAAGTAAAAAAATGCACAATGCCATTTTGATCAAACTATCCAGTTTGGAAATAAATTGAGCGACTCGCGCGACTCAGTAAATATTTCAATATATTGGTAATAGAACGGTAATATTAGTTTCCTAAATGAACATGCTGTACAGGAGAATTTCGCGTTTGAATGCAAACGAATTAAGTATACTGTTTTGGACAGATTTGATTGGTTCCATCAGCGGATTTGAAGATTATATTCGCTTTTTAATGATTATGCAGGCGTTAAGCAGGTACGCTATGTTGAGTAGGCTCTGTCCTGTGGTAATAACGGTGACGATATTGTACATAGTCTGCAGAAGGGTCGCCTGTCTGTTGTAAGTGGGTACATATTCACCACCTCCCTTTTATATAATGAACTATCGACATCAGCGACTCGTCATAATATATTGAAACAGTGTCAAATTTAAATTAAAAGTTCACTTTCACATCAATTTGTTCATCTTCATCTATGAATTTAAAATCATATGCGTTTGCCGGTATCAATTTTATAACTATCTTTGTGTCAAATCTTGCGGCAGCTTCTTTATCTACTTCCCGATCACCGATTAAATTGAAATTTTGCACACATGATGTAGTTACGAAGACAATACAATATTATGATAACTAGCTGACCGGTCCGGCTTTCCTCAGGGTGCAAATCGCATCTTTAATAAAGTACACTAAAAACTTGGAAATAAAATAGGGACAAAAACTTTTAAGTTAAACGATTTTATTTTAAATCATCAGCGGTACCAAAAACTAGAAAATAATCTGTGACTTTTAACAAACCAAGATAAAAACGTGTGGCGCATAAAAATCTGTATAGCGACTGTATAATTCAATAATAACGACGTGTCTAGAAAAATGTGTTTCAAAGACCTCCAAAAGAAATATTTATTTCAAATACGCCTCACACTTCTATTTTAGTCTGTTAAAAGTCCCAGATTTCCTAGATCAACTTAATAGTTTTTTTACCCATTTTTTTTGACTAAGATCAATTCTATACTTTACACTAAACAGTCGACTTTGAAAGCGCGGTGTTTTAGAAAGCGCTTATTGAAATATGAATGACGTTTTTAGAACAAACCGTCTGCACTTCAGTTTAAAAAAATGAAAGACTTACAGAGTACAATGTATTATTCAGGATGTATTATTTATGAACATTCTAAAAGAAAAATAAATGTTATGGGACTCCAATCAACTAATCTTATCTATTTATGACAACCAATTATTTCTTCCGAGAGGCAAACATTTTTCGACAAATACACCCACAAATAATTTTCTTAGCAATCGAGTACCGCTACTGACCGTTATTATTAAAGCGTATATCTTTCTACTTATTATTGAGACGCATTTTATATGACATTTTCTTTTAATGCGTTTTTAATATAATTTTTCTCTCTTCTATACATCCATATTGACAAAAATATTCCAAGATTCAATATTGACGCTTGAATAAGCTTTTGTGATAGAAAATAAATATTATTGTCATCGTAGATTCTTAAAGAGCCCACTTCAAAAACCGCATAAGCGGAAAATATATGATGTTGCTGAGAAATTATTCCTTATTGGACAATAATATAAACTATTATCAAATTATCAAATAAATATAACAGTCGTTGTGACGCCATATTCTGTCAAGCATAATATATTAACAAATATTTTGTTGTGTTCGTAGGGCTCCATACTTCAAAAGGAAAAAGAAACCCTTATAGAATCACTTCGTTGTCCGTCTGTCTGTGTGTTTTTGTATAAGGAAACCATGGCCGATATATTGTAAAAATTTTTATATGATTTCTTTGATACCTTCTTACTTTTAAACAATCACTCAAGTGTAGGTATTTGGCTTTCTGTTATCCTGATTCACCTATCACTAAACTCTAGTAGCACAGTTGGAGTGAATTCTGTCATCAAACATATTTCTATATGCTTTTGGCTTTAGACTTCAGGTGCGGTCATTAGAGATACAGTGTACCATAAAGTTTATACCAATTTGCAATTAAATAATCAAGAAAAAAAGCCAGTTCCCGACGACGCATCAACGCATGGGTTCGGCAAGTTCGTAGATTTTCGTTAAAATTGTTACGTGCATATAATAAACATTTTAAAATTTAATCCCCTAAAATTAAAATTGTAAAGTAAGTGTTTAGTTTTTCTCACAAAAAAAAGAATACAATACTGTATATATTTCGCATTTTTTTTCGTTACAGGTAGTTGTTTGATCAAACTATTCATTAATTGTTGTAAAATTGATCATGAAATCATATCAGGTCAAAGCAAAGCTATTTGTATTGCCAATTATTACCAATAGTTAAACTCAAAATAATTAAATTAGTGTACCGTTTCATGTTTTATATCAATATTACATAATTTAGTATAAATTGTAATTAATGTGTACCTACATTTATAATAATAATTAATGTTGTATAATTAGTGGTTGATTGCAAATGTCATGTACAAATTAGCTACTGCTTTATTTAAGAAAATGCATTTGGAATATGAAATGTATAAAGTATATTATTATTATTATATTTTGTTATGTTTGTACACTGTTCACTGTATAGAGTGTATATGTATAGAGGTTGTTTCAAAATGCCACAAAACAGTTAATAAAAAATAAAAAAGTACGTCGATTTTATTGTATAACAGCTTTTTTTTAAGTCGATTAAAAGAGATACACATGGCATCTACATAACATTAACTAGTGCGGCTAAGCCTATTTCGTCAGGCCCAATATCGAAGTCTAAGATTTAAAATGATGTTTTAAATCTTCAAAGGAAAAGCAGAGAATCTTGTCAAAGATCGATTTTCAGTTTGTACGCGTAAATTGCGCTGTGTGGGCCCCACACGGAGCATTACGTTCCATAGTGCGAGTGCGTAACTTTGTCTATGACTTAACACCAACCAATTTCTATCTTAAAGAAGTCCCAAGATGTGTTTAAGAGGAGAATTGATTTGTCCAGATCCATAGGAAAAGTTAATTTTTTATACCCTAAGCACAAAGTTAAGTAGTTTCGGAATTTGCTTTCTACGTAACGTATTTTCAAAGCTCTCTGCGGTTTCGGCACGGGTTAAACTGTATAAATTGAGCTGAAATTTTAAGCTAATCATTTTTTCAATATATAGAACCATTTCAGGGGGAAGCAACTCAAAAAAATTGAAAAAAAATTGGCTTATACAAATAAGAGCCATTCTAATAATAGACTGGCCCTTATTTCGACAAGTTGGGAATTGTCACATGCTAACCTTTAAAATGGTTCTTTACATTGAAAAAATGATTCTCTGTAAATTTCAGCTCGAATGATTAAAATTAAGCCGTGCCGAAACGCTGTAACGGTTATAGGTTTGCGGGACTTGCCGCAAGTCAGGCGGTAGGTAGGATAGGTCCCAGCTCTTGCGACCTAAATGTAAAGTAGATCAGATAGTTCGTTCATACATTAAAGAGAAATGAAATAGAAAAATATCCCATCTACCATTATCCAGTCTCGGGCCCCAGGCTTGTGAGGAGCCACCCGGACCCTTTCGGCCCAGTCCGACCCTGCTTGCACCTAGTTTTGTTTATCATAATATACTTGTAATAATAGGTCTACTTTTGTTTCTTATTACAGCACTAGTGCGTTGTGGATCACTTTACACGCAGCTAATTTATAGAGGGTAGTGCAAAAAAATATAACATGTTTTTATTTAGTACGAATTACCATTTACAAATCCTCAATATAACTCACGGGCATACTTCAAGAGTGTTCATACTGAATTTGATACCCTAATAAGTACAGATTAATTATTATTTATTAAATTCAAGCAACTTGAGACATCCTTTATATGAATAGGTAGAACTGTAGAAGCATATCTTTTGTTGTTATACAAGTTATACTACGGTGATACGAAAATTAATGGAAATATTAAAGACAATCAAACATCGGAATCCATATTGCACCAACTCATTCGACAAATAATCTATACTATAACGGGTGTTCTGTTGACACATAAACTTCTATATTATTTTTATTTTCCGGTTAAAAACCAATTATTTTCAAGAAGTCGTTTTCTTTTTTAATAATACAGTCAATAAGGGCAGTGTTCCCCGCCAAATAAAGTTTGTATCATGTATGCACGCTTCTAACACAAAAGTCTAAAATAAACGTCAGATTTCCATAATTGGTTCAAAAATCTCCCGATTGAGTGTCATAGATATAATTTGCATTACAAATTATTAAGGAATTTTAAAGTTTCAACAAAACCAAACACGAGAATTTTTATGCATATCATTCATTTTGTGTTCAATTAGCTATAAAATAGCTGCTATTCAAACGGAAAACTTATACTGTAGAATCACTTTGTTGTCCTTATGTCGTTTTATTGCTTAATGCCAATATTATTAATCTGAGTATACGTTCCTAAACTCTTCACCTGAAGAAGTTCACAAAACACTCGTGCATACCACATGTAGTAAGTAGCTTTGCTGTGTCCTGCAGTGCACAATAAAAAGCTGATGATAAAGTAGCATTTATATTTTGACTTGATAAAACCTACGCAGTTCAGTTAGGGCCCTAGTTTTTTTTTGCACCAGGGCCTTTGGTTACCTAGCTACGCTTTTGGTCCTAGTTGTTTTAGCGTGCATCTAACATTCCCACATAAATTCGTAATAGTAAATGGAACAAATGCAAGAATTCACTTTGTATAACAATAATTTAATGTTTGTACACAAGCAGAAGGAGACACCTCCATGTTATTTATTCAGTAATGGCAGTTTCAGTAACAGAGAATGTTTTGTTTGGCCTTATTCGAAATTGATCACGAGTAATTATTAATTATTCGGTGTGAGATGTCGCGTCGCCTGTCGAGTCGAGCCGTGCTAAACGAACGATCATTCGACAAGTCTAATTTACTCCCTGAGTGGTTCCGAGCAAAACACAACAGAGAGGTAATTAATTATTTCTTTATACATATACAAACAGCCTTTCTGTATATACGTACGTATATCAGTTTCATTCAGCCAGCATGTACCAATTATATAATGCAAGTACACCAGTACCGAGATCTGGAATTGTTGTAGAGTAGTGCCGTTTAGAAAAGATAGTAGAGTTATTTGGGGTAAGAGCACGTATTGGGTAAAATATCGCAGTGCTAAGATCTCCGCGAGGAATTAAGGGATCGAGGGCGGGTCGATTTTCCCCAAAAATAATAGCTCTTCATATTTGCATATTAAATATCCGCCAAAATTTGATTTCACTCCGCTCATCCGTTTGATCTATACCGTGTTCACAGACAAACTGACCAATAGACAAACATTTTCCAAAAATATGTTTTTTTGATTCAGGAGATCTCAAAACGAAAAAATATTGTAAAATTTTGAAAAGTGACTTTAAGACTTAAATTACTACCATTCCTCACTAGTAGATTGGAATGGTAAAACTAAACATTGCAAGAATACGCACATTGGGTCATAATACGAGGAAGTGTACTCAAAATTGACACTTCTGAAAATGCGCCAAATATTATCTACCAGTAAGTACCTATTTAAAAATAAATAATGATAATATTTAAAAAATGTGCCTTTATTGGTCAGATTATAAGTATGTCTGCAGTTAAACCTATGTCAAATTATGTTTAAGCAGCTTTTCGACTCATACATCCTACTTTGCGTCGCCTCTTACAGAACTTATCTACTCTAGGTGCACTGTGTTAGAACTGATGGCAACTTAGCGTTAATTTGCGAAAGACTGAATAGACCGTATGCATTACATTTACATTACATATGTATTAGGGTCGATTGGGGTGGAAGGGGGAACGCGGTTTGGTTTATTTGGAACACAGCGGCAGCGGTGGGCGCTCCCTTCCAAACAACGAGCATACGTACATAATATTACATATTATATTGTGAACAGAGTAATGTAACCAACGTGCCGTTGTAAACTCTTGAAATTGCTAATTAACAGGTGTATCGGGTGTGAAATACGCCACAAGTCTTTTAGTTGACTGAGCAATTTATTGTATTACCTCTATGACGTCATCATCGATGTAATACAATACTAGTAAATAATCGCTGCGATATACAGTATGCTGAAAATATCACATATCTACCTACATACCTTTTTAGTGTATTTGCCATATGGCAACATACACTATTGGCGTTGGTCGGATGGCGGGACCTAGGGGTCGGACCAAAATTTCTCGACGTTTCATAACCTCCTAAACACTTTGGCACCATTTTTAAAAATGTTTATATATATATATATATATATATATATATATGTGCGGGCAATAACTTTCGAAGGAGTTAATTCATTTTAACGAAATTTGGCATACATGTTGGAATCCATCACCGCACGAAGCCTATTTAAAATGGGCCCAATCGGGTCATTTTAAGGGTAGTTTTTAGGGGTTGAAAAAAGTTTTTGGGCCCAAAAATACCGAAAAAATTCTCAGAATCGTTTCAAAATTGAAATTTAACCCTTTAGTAGCAATTAAAAAGTGCTCCTAAAATTATAAGCAAATCGGCCCGACAGGACCGGACTTACAAATTTTATGAAAACACTATAGTTTGCGTATACGAATTTACTTACTGAAGGTCGTATTTAATTTGGTGCAGATGTTGGATTGATAACAATATTTCAACTAATAAAATTATTATTGTAAGGGGTGTATTAAGGGGTTCAATTTTTTTTTATTTTGTCCAAAAACAAACTTAAATTTATTTAATAAAGCCACAATACCTGTATTAGCAAATACACTATATTGTCGGCAGGGTTTTGGCACTGCGACCCGGGTTTTTTTTTTGTTGTTTAAAACAAAGGCGAAAATTGAAAAATGTAAGCAGTTTTTGAGATTGTATGTACTAATTAAAATGCTTTGTTTCTCTATATTTTAACAAAAAAATAATACTGGAAAATATGTACTAATTGGTAATTAATTACATAATTATTTTCAAATAGATAGCTTCCAATGTCAACTGTTAACTTTTTAAGAGTTTTATTCATAACAAAAAATATACAGAACTAACAGAATTTTAATGTCATTATCGCGTTTCTGTTGTTTCCCAGACTATGTAGTATATAAAAACAGGGTCGGACTGGGCCGGAAGGGCCCGGGTGGCTCCCCACAAGCCCGGGGTCCGAGACTGGATAATGGTAGATGGGATATTTTACTATTTCATTTCTCTCTAATGTATGAACGAACTATCTGATCTAGTTTACATTTAGGTCGCAAGAGCTGGGACCTAGCCTGCATGGGCCCCGTATCCTACCTACCGCCAGGCTTGCGGCAAGCCCCGCAAACCTATAACCGTTACAGCGTTTTCGGCACGGCTTAATTTTAATCATTCGAGCTGAAATTTTCAGAGAATCGTTTTTTCGGAGGAGTTGTTTTTATCACATGCACGCTTTTAATGTTTTTTCGTTTATGCAGAGCGAAATGGCCGTTTGTTGTAACACGTTTCTTCGCCATAATGAAAAACAGTTATTATCTTTCGATGCTATAATTATAATGAACTATGGTAGTAGGCTATGGTATCAGTGTATCATTCGTAACAAATACCAGTGAATCAAAAAACATCATTTAGTTGTTTGACTTTCCAATAAAGCTCTAAAACCATGCATGTGTTGAATAAAGTATAGCGTGGACCACGTTCAATTCTAGATGAATACGCTTAGTCTAGCATAAATTTGTATGGCCTAGCTTATATAATGAAAAATACCTAAGGGAAAAATATATAGATAAACTGACTAAAATACTCAGGAATTGGAAATGACAGTTGTATTTGGAACATTATTTTATACTATTTACATTAGATTCTTTAATTTTTTGGGCATTATTCGTTCTTTGAAAATTCTACATAAATACATCGAAAACAACAAAATCCAATAAAGATCACAAGAATATAATAAAATTAAATAACATAACACTTACAACTATACGTCTAAAATAAAAACAAAAAAAAAAAACAAATGCAAAATTACGTTTTTCTTGAAAGCATCGGCCTTACTGAAGCACATACCTATGTGTATTATAATTAACATAAGCACATAATATACAAAAATCAAAACTTTTCTAGAACCTGTTATAATTCTGTACATTTTTCCAGCAACTTCGTGACTATGTTTGTTGAGTACATTTTATTCTTGTAGAACAATCTTTTTAATAGTCGTTAAATTAAAAATTGATACATGTTTATGTTTTATTCGATCAAACACAGTTTTAGAAAATTAATTTTTGATTGATCTTCCACAGAAAACTGCACTATACGTTTTTTGAGCATATTATTTAGTAATTCAAAAACAATAATTTTTATAAACGTGCTTTACAATTTTACAAATATCATTACTAATTCTGTAAAACGAATAAAATTACTGTATTAGCGTGCTCTAACGCCTGTTAGTACGCTATGCACCACCAGACATCTTTTTTCTGTGAACTAAAATTGCCTTAAAAATGTTGTGAATACATATCTTTTTTAGGGATCCGTACCTCAATAGGAAAAATGAAACTCTTATTAGATAATTCGCTTGTCTGTCATAGTCGAATTTCATTAGACTTCAAAAAGTTATCAAGCTTTAAGTGTTACTTTTAGGGGTTGAAAAATACCGAAAAAATTCTTGGAATAGCTTCAAAATTGAAATGTAACCCTTTAGTAGCAACTAAAAAATGCGCCTAAAATTTTTATAAAACAGACTTACACATTTTATGAAAGCGCTATACCTAGTAATACGAATTTGCCTATATTGAAGACAAAGAGAGTATATAATTTGGTGCAGATGTTAGATTGATAATAAATATTTCAATGGGTTCAATTTTTTATTTTGTCCAAAAATAAATAAAGCCACAATTTCTGTATATGCATATACACTAAATTCTCCACAGGGCTTTGTACTACAATCTGAGTTTTTTTAAGCTATAGCTTGATTCTAACGTGTGGCAAAATTGTTATGTTAATTTCAGTAAAAATGTAATTTAAAAAAAGTGTTGTAAATCATATACGCCCCATTTTTAATTTTTTTTCTAAGATGTGAAAATACAATTACATTTTTTTTAAGTTTTAAAATTACATCCAATCTTCAAAGAATCGTCACATAAAACAGGAATGCTGCAATTATATAATTTTTATAAAAAATCTTGAACCACTAAAGTACGAAATACTTTTCAAACATATCAAAAGATAATGAAAGTTCGTTTCGTGCTAGTCAGTAATCTTTTGTACTTTCCAATCTGCACTGGCAATGTTTTGATAAGCACTGTTAATACAGTTTAAGTACTGCTGATGGTGTTCTGAGGACGTCAGATGAAATGTGGATGGTAAACTTGCTGACGGTAAGCTAACTGCACTTAAACTAGCTGACGATAAACTCGCATATGGAGGAAGAACGTCTGTCGATTTGAAACTACTGGCATTCGCTTCTAGTGTTAAGGCTGAAAACAAATTTTTAAAATTGATTAATTTTTTTATTCAATTTTTTTTGTACTATAATAAAATTGTACCAAGGCGTAGCCAGGGAGAGTGATCATCTTGATTCACCCCACCCTCGAAACTTTTGCAGAAGACTAAACACGCCGTATGTCTACTAGATTTTTAAAAAATAATGACAGAATTTGGAAACTGTGGCATTTGTGGTGCATGCAAAATTTCAGCGAGGTAGCTGATCATGTCACAAACACCATAGGAAAAATCTCCCTGTCGCCTGTACATCGACTTTAAAAAGTTTTTTTTTACTATTTTTTTTGTCATATTGTTAACTACCGGTTGTTTCAGTTGTTTTTCCTAAATCGAGTAAATTAATTTATAATAGAAAACACGATCACGGGTAATTAGAATAATGAAAATAAATCAATTTAAACACTCATTGATTCCAACGTTTCGTCTTTTTTATGGAGGCCATAATTATGCAAGAAGTTATTCCTCCTAAGACCTAGACGAATTGCTGTTGGGCAGAATTCAGAGAAATCTAAGAAAAAGAAAACGAGAAAAAGCAAGACGAAAATATTTGGAGTCGGGGATGGTTAACGCGTCAATTAAAATAATTATTTGCTCTACGGTCCGTTTAAAAGTTTTTTGCTTCATAATTTTTAGCACCATCACTTTCACAATAAACTCTTTTATGTTAACAATTTTATTAAAATATTGTAAAGGGTAAACGTTACTACACATCTACTTGAATTACGTGACAAAATCCTGATCCACTATTGGCTCAACGCTCAACAGTGTTGGATCACTTTCACACAGTTAGGATTTAGACCCAGCAGTAAGAGGCGAGGCAGGCAAAAGACATATTGTGGGCGTGACCTTCTTTAGCTCTGTCTCGCTCAAATCATCCGCACGTTTCAATTTTTGGCTGGTGCCACACTACGAGGCTAAAGGATGCTATTGCAAGGGTGCCGCTGTCAATTGATTACTCTAATTTTGAAGATTTAAAAAACTTTTCCGAAAAAGGAAGAGTCACTTTAGGTTTGTGACGGAACAGTTTTGTGAAATAAGTACGAATAAAGTCGTAGTGTGACATTGAAAACGTGTGTTTTTTTGGCACAATTAATGTCAACTTTTTTCTAATAAATCGTACATAAATTACAAAAGTAGTCCATTAGAGAACTAGATTTGTCTTTTATCTTCCTTAAAGAGAATGAATGTTTGCAGGATGTTGACGAATAAGTCTACAATCAGTTGACAGCCGAAGCTTTGGCTTAAATTCAGAGCGTTCCGACAGCCTTAAACTAGCAAGCAGTCTGCATTAAAAATAGTACCTATCACCAATTTATATTTCTTAAAATATATTATGTACTTTCCTCACCTGCAGAATTAAAATACAGCATCGGATCTATATAAGATACGTACGGTGAATAAGAAGACATCGGAAACAAACTTTTATTAGTGTGCGAATTCTGCGCTCTTGATATATTTAGATTATTGTTATTGGTTATCTGCGCTTGCATTTTCGGTTTCCTTCTCGGCCTGTACTTATAATCCGGATACTCCTTCATATGCATCGCACGAAGTCGCTTCGCTTCATCGATGAACGGTCGCTTTTCGCCTTCATTCAACAATTTCCATTCGGCACCAAGCCGTTTCGATATCTCGCTGTTATGCATCTTAGGATTATCTTGCGCTATCCGTTTGCGCTGTATCCTTGACCAAACCATAAAAGCATTCATGGGTCTCTTGATGTGTCCCTGCGAAGAAGTTTCGCCAAGCGAAGACTGTTGTTGCTGGTGAAAATCTGCGGTTACCACGTGCTGCTGTATATCCATCATTGACGGATGAAAAGTATACGGATGATTCATGATATAGCGATTTGTAAAAATACAGTATAATTTTAATATTATTCAGATTCTCTCAAAAGATCAGTTTCAACTGACTAACATTTTCTGTAATTATTGTTAGAGCAAATATCCCACCCCTTTTAATTGTCAAGGTTCTATTGTTGTACTCAAAGTGTGTAACAATCGATGAATGGCAACAATCACACGTTACATTATTGCTGTGCGGTTTTGATAATACTGACTGATTTAGATTAGAATAGATCATTTAATGTGAGGTAAATGTGTGATCGTTGATCAAAGATAGACCGGAAGTGGATTGTATAGGAAGCGCTATTAACGATCTTTTGTTGTTTTTTATAATACTCATACATAATAATACATGCACAACACAATTTTATCACTGGCTTTTCATTCATACTTTTGATTTAATAGAGTAATGCTGTAATACGAAATTAAAGCTCCTGTCTCCCTTTATCTTTTGGTAGCTTAAAACCAGTAATTAAAATTTAGTGTCGTAAACAATATACATATAATTTGTGAGCCACCCAAAAAAATTGAAATTTGACCCTTTAGCGTGAGTTAAAAGGTGCTCCTAAAATTTTAATAAAATCAACTCGACAGGACCGGACTTACAAATTTATGAAAACGCTTGCGGATAGAGATTTGTATTTACTGATGGCTGTATATAATTTGGTGCGGATGATGAATTCATAAAACAGAGACGTTATATTGAAATTAAGAAAAAAATAATATTTTAAGGAGTGTCTTAAGGGGTTTACTTTTTTATTATTTTTTTTAAACAAACAACAATTCACATAATGAAGTCACACTGACTGTATTAGTAAATATATTATATTATTGGCAGGATTTGGCACTGCGACCCGAGTTTTTTTTTTCATTCTTTGTTTTAACTTATGCGTGATGACGCCAATTAAAGATAAACTGTTGAAATTATATCCATGTGCGCTAGAACAAATGTAACTTATTTATTTTGATTTTATTTATTAATGAAACTCAATATTAGCATGAAATGAACCTACATCTTTGGAATAATTTACATATTGTTAAAGCGCAATATCTCGTCGCAATGTATTTTATTTTAAATTATTCGGTCTTTCTGAAAACAGATTTCACAATGCCAGCCAAATAGTAAATGTTATATCTTCGTATATGGTGGTGTTGATCCAATAGAATGTCACAGTAAAGGAAGATTTGGTTTGAGGATCATAAATAAATAAGCTTTACCAAATTTTCGCTAATGGCCAACGTTTCGAGAATTATATTCACATCATCAGGGCCCACTATTAGACCAGCTTAAGGCCCTGATGATGTGAATATAATTCTCGAAACGTTGGCCATTAGCGAAAATTTGGTAAAGCTTATTTATTTATGATCCTCAAACCAAATCTTCCTTTACAGTAAATGTTATACGTATACAGGGTGTCTCACCGAACGTTGGCTAACATGGGTAACTTTGTTATTAGTGGAGATAGAAAGTCGGTTAAATGGGCAAAGTAGTGCAGAAAATTGGACTCATTAACATCCCGTCGAAAAAACAATTGAATTTTGACACCCTATGAATTTATTCAGAAAATAGTGAAAACTGCCATTTATGAAAACTGGCCATAACTTTTTTATTTATGAAGATATTTGAAAATTTCATTAACCATTTTTTGATAACTTTTTAAGGTCTTTTCAGTGGCGTAGGTTTAATTTTTTTATTTCCACTACATAATGAGATATTGACATGAACTTTGGTTTTTCTTATGGACGGCATTTTTGATTTTCAGATATTCGAATTCTACTTATTTTTCTGAATAATTTGACATAGCATATCCTATATCTAAATCAATCAGAAGCTGACAAACTGACAAAAATAGCTTTTTGGCGTTATCAAAGTGTGCCGTGTAAAACGAAATTTGTTGAAACAAATACATATCGACAGGTTAACAATCTGTCGAGCGATCGCTACAGTTTTGCTAATTCATTTTGTTTGATATACTATCTAAGATGGCTCAAGCATTCTCAAATTTGGAGAAACAGGCTATTTTTGCCCATACATTCAGCGTAACAAAAATACTGCGTGGGCTCAAGCAGAATACTTGAGCCTTTATCCAGAAAGGCGACAGCCTTATTCAATAACTTTTAGGAACTTTTCTCCATTAATTTCAACGTTTGCTTAAACCTAATTCTTCTTCACAGTGTTGAATGTTGCCTTTTTTCTTTGAAAATGAACCATATACCTTTAAATTTCTATTTAAGTTCCTAAAAGTTATTGAATAAGGCTGTCGCCTTTCTGGATAAAGGTTCAAGTATTGTGCTTGAGCCCACGTGGTATTTTTGTTACGCTGAATGTATGGGCAAAAATAGCCTGTTTCTCCAAATTTGAGAATGCTTGAGCCATCTTAGAGAGTAAATCAAACAAAATGAATTAGCAAAACTGTAGCGATCGCTCGACAGATTGTTAACCTGTCGATATGTATTTGTTTCAACAAATTTCGTTTTACACGGCACACTTTGATAACGCCAAAAAGTTATTTTTGTCAGTTTTGTAGCTTCTGATTGTTTTAGATATAGGATGTGCTATGTCAAATTATTCAGAAAAATAAGTAGAATTCGAATATCTGAAAATCAAAAATGCCGTCCATAAGAAAAACCAAAGTTCATGTCAATATCTCATTATGTAGTGGAAATAAAAAAATTAAACCTACGCCACTGAAAAGACCTTAAAAAGTTATCAAAAAATGGTTAATGAAATTTTCAAATATCTTCATAAATAAAAAAGTTATGGCCAGTTTTCATAAATGGCAATTTTCACTATTTTCTGAATAAATTCATAGGGTGTCAAAATTCAATTGTTTTTTCGACGGGATGTTAATGAGCCCAATTTTCTGCACTACTTTGCCCATTTAACCGACTTTCTATCTCCACTAATAACAAAGTTACCCATGTTAGCCAACGTTCGGTGAGACACCCTGTATATAATTAAGATTAACGGCATAAGAAAAGAACTACTTCAATAGATGCTTTATATTTGAAACGACGGGTTGGAAAAATTTGATTCGATTTGAATGTTATATTTTCGTAACCGAAAAAATAGTGTATCAAAATTTTATACAGATAACACTTCACTTCACGAGTAAATTCATTAGTAATTCGAAAAATTGTAATGCTTCAGTGAAAAAACAGATTTTGCCTGAACAAATATTATTCCGAAACTATGATAGGTACTATCATTATAAAGCTGATATTCATTTGGTCCATCTTTACCCTACATCCTTATATATTTATATACTTTTTTTTATTTTGTTGTATAAAAACATTTTACGACACATATTATAAATATTGTGAATAATAATGACAATTTGATGAATTGTGTCATTATTACTGACGATTCCATTGAGGTACCTATTCATTCATATTGTTATTATCTAACCTATCTAGTATAATAATTATAAACAGTATTCACAATGGTAATGCGGATTTTAAACAATTATCTTCTTTAATGGGACTTGTATCCGCTAAAAATATAATTTATTAATTGTGATCATTTCAAAATGCAAATATGTTGAAAATTTAAAATTGTTTCTAATGAACAATTATTTATTTTCAACGCGAACTGAAATTCAGTTTAAAAAAAAAATTGAAATATATTTTATTATTTCAGACATTTAAGAAGTGGTTTCGTCAACAACTGACTGTTATTATATGCTGAATATTTGTCGAAAACATATCGTGATTCCAACGTAGGTGAGTGTCAAGCATTATTTATTTCTATTTTCTATAATGAATAGCAGTGAAGTATTATGCAACCTTTATACTACATAATATCTCTGTGTGTGTCCCCGGTAAAAATACAAGACTACTGAACGGATTTATTGCGGGTTTTATCATTCGATAGCTTATTTCTGGAGGAAGGTTTAGATGTATAATAACTGTTCGGCCCGGTATTCTACGAATTAAATTTACTATACTTAAGGCTGTCGGAACGCTCTGAATTTAAGCCAGAAATAGAGCTTCGGCTGTCAACTGATTGTAGACTTATTCGTCAACATTCTACAAAAATTCTTTCTCTATAAGGAAGATAAGGGACAAATCTAGGTCTCTAATGGACTACTTTTGTAATTTATGTACGATTTACTAGAAAAAAGTTGGCATTAATTGTGCTAAAAAAACACACGTTTTCAATGTCACACTATGACCTTATTCGTACATATTTCACAAAACTGTTCCATCACAAACCTAAAGTGACTCTTCCTTTTTCGGAAAAGTTTTTTAAATCTTCAAAATATTTCCAAAAATTAGAGTAATCAATTGACAGCGGCACCCTTGCAATAACATTTTTTAGCCTCGTAGTTGGCACCAGCCAAAAATTGAAACGTGCGGATGATTTGAGCGAGACAGAGCTAAAAAAGGTCACACCCACAATATGTCTTTTGCCTACCTCACCCCTTACTGCTGGGTCTCAGCACAAAAAAAATTCAGAGCGTTCCGACAGCCTTAAAAGTTTTGAACGAAGTTTTTACCATTCGGTACGCTATTTCTTGAAGAAAGTTTAGGACCCGAATTCGTCCGAGTGCAAATCAAATTAATTCTTAATTGGACATCGAACGAGCGAAGCGAGTGATAAGGGTCTGGATTGAACAAACGAAGTGAATTGATCCCGTTATTTAATTACACTGGTGAATTTCGGTCGGGCTTAATATTGAGTATAATATTATATCAGAATAACAATTGTAGAAGAAGATAGTAGATTATAGACGCTTAATAGCTGAGATTATCAGTGAATAACAATTGTAAACAAAACACGTCCGGGAACGAGTGGTTAAGAGCTCCTACGTAACCACTCGTTCCCGGAGCTCTTAAACACTTGTTCCCGGACGTGTTTTTTTAGTGTATTTGCCATATGGCAACATACACTATTGGCGTCGGTCGGATGGCGGGACCTAGGGGTATATATACCTATATATATATACCTATATATATATATATATATACATATACATATATATAAACATTTTTAAAAATGGTGCCAAAGTGTTTAGGAGGTTATGAAACGTCGAGAAATTTTGGTCCGACCCCTAGGTCCCGCCATCCGACCGACGCCAATAGTGTATGTTGCCATATGGCAAATACACTAAAAAAACACGTCCGGGAACAAGTGTTTAAGAGCTCCGGGAACGAGTGGTTACGTAGGAGCTCTTAACCACTCGTTCCCGGACGTGTTTTGTTTACAATTGTTATTCACTGATAATCTCAGCTATATTGCGCGTACATACACATGTATATATATATATATATATATATATATATATATATATATATATATATATATATATATATATATATATATATATATGTGTATGTACGCGCAATAACTTTCGAAAGAGGTAATTGATTTCTACGAAATTTGGACCACGTGTTGAAATCCATCACCGCAAGAAGCCTATTTAAAATGGGCCTAATCGGGCTATTTTAAGGGTAGTTTTTAGGGGTTGAAAAATGTTTTTGGGCCCCAAAATACCGAAAAAATTCTCCGAATCGTTTCAAAATTGAAATTTAACCCTTTGGTAGTAATTAAAAAGTGTCCCCAAAATTTTACTAAAATCGGCCCGACAGGACCGGATTTACAAATTTTATGAAAACACTAGTTTGCAGATAGTGACTTATTTATTGAAGGGTGTATTTAATTCAATGTAGACGTTAGATTGATAATAATATTACAATTAAGAAAAAAAATGTTATTTTAAGGGGTGTATTAAGGGGTTTAATTTTTTATTTTGCCCAAAAACAAACTTAATTTCACATAATAAAAGTATAACACCACACGGCCCTATACAAGCAAATACACTATATTGTCGGCAGGGTTTTGGCACTGCGACCCGGGTTTTTACAATTGTTATTCACTCCTATGTTGAATGCCTTTCGATGCTGAACACTCACAGTAATGTTTTTGCCTTTTTTATAACTTTTTTGATTTTTTCATATAGCGCGAATCCGACTCGCACTTGACCGGTTTTTTTACATCTTCTATTGTTTTATCAGTATTTTTTTATAAATGAAATTAATTATTCATCAGTTTGGTTTCAAACCTCAGCGGAAGTCATTTCGGCATAATAATATATTCGTTCCCTTTAAAGTTTAGGTATTATAAATTCCAATATTCATTCACAAAACATACATATGTGCTTATAATTCTGTTTTCTGCATCTTTCATGCGCATACCCAACTAACAAGTTTGTTTGTATGCATGCCATTATTAAAACCACTATTCTGCTTTGCTAACTACTATTCGACGAGGATATTATTCGTCCAGCGGTTTCTCATCTGAAAGACGCTTAGAAAACGCAATAACCAGTCACTTAAGGTCGTAACGGCTGGAAATGATTTTTTTTTAGATTCTTCACGTTATTCTTAGAAAAAACATCTATGTCTTTTCTGGTCGGTTTCGGTCTCGACGTTCGAATAGCTCCGACGCACCGTTCGTTTGCAACCTCAAAATTTGCTATCGTAATTTCGATTGAAACAAAGTTTTTCTGAAATGTTCCAACCTCGAAAATGTCGAATTTATCGGGATTGACTGCCCGAGAACTTTCGAAAAAGTGTCTCGATAAATTTCAAAATTTTTGAAAGAAATTTTTTTTTGCTCCAATGCCCTCTAGGAAACCGCCCGAGGCAAATTGATCAAACTCTCGATTATTTTCGGGTCAATCGAATTTTTTGAAAAAAAAACTTTTTTCGCTTGAATCGTCAAAAAATCGCAAACTTTCAGCTTGAATCCGATGCCCGATCGAAACGTACTCTCAATTGGATTCGAACATTTTTGAAAAAAAAATATTTTTTCTATAAGTGTAGTCTTTACTAGACATTCAGCTCGATGGGGTTTAACTGTTTTCATTTTTTGACCCCCCATTATTACCCATAATTATCCGAATTATTTATAAACCATGGATCATCATAACAACTATAACTATGTTTTTGCGCTGCTCCTATAGAAAATTCGCATTAATCACTTGAAGTAGGTACACATATACGTATTGTCATTAATTTATTGTAACTGTACTTGTAACTTTTCGCAAATTTTCCAGGGGGGTAAAAATTGTTCTACTTTCCTCCCCCAGTGGGTGCTCAGGATCCACAGTATGTTCCCGTCCAACAGTACAAAGTGGAAGACGATTGTTTGTGTGTGTGTGTGTGTGGTGTGGTGTGTGATTTACATTCATCATTTCCATTATAAATCCATAACAATCCAATAAGCTCCTTCATCCTTCATTCCTACAAATAGCTCACGTCTAACCAACACGTCCGTGTTGTATAGCTGTGAATGTACCTACGCAGATATGCGGTCTTCTTAATGCATTATTACATATTGTGATCTAAGAGGTCCCAGCCTCGAACGATCCTATCATTTATAAATGTTGGCTTGTACAGTAAATGTACATGCAATAGGGATGTTGACTGTATTCAAATAAGAACATAATTTTAACGTTAAGTGGTAGTTTCTATGATAGAAATACTAAAAAACACAATATTTTTCCTCATTTTTAAGGACTTTAATTAATAATATGTAAAATGTAATTAAATCACTCTCAAGTCACGTGACAACGAACACCAATCCGGGTGCATGACGTCACTGGCTCATCAACATCATGAGACGCTGTCATAGAGGACACTGTTCACGCTGTCAGAAGGCTTCATTGGTGGTTAATATTTAGAGTGTGTAATTTATTCGAAAATTTCTATGACAACAATTACGAAAAACCCGATCACCTCATCAGTTTAGTAACGTTTATAAGCCTACGACGTCACGGCAGTCACATGACAAGTATTGACGTTGCGGAGCGGAACTTGAAATGGAATTTAAAATACATGATTTTTAAAGCTTGTGTCGTATTTAAATAAAAATAATAAATATTTGTGGTTATATTAGGTACTTATGCACGATTTAAAACACTTTCCCAAAAATAGTCAACATCTCTATTGATACCATAGTAGTAGTACACCGAAGGCCAGTTTCTAGGATCCAGGTCTGGGGGGGCTCGAGAGTTAAAACCTCGAAAGTCCAGTTGAGTTGATTCATTGCAACTACTCATTGAAAGTTTTCAGTGCAAAATTTTTTCTTCGGTAAAGTTTGTATGAAGACATATTTGAATTCAATGGCTCTGGGGGGGCTTTAGCCCCCATAGCCTCCCGCCTGGATCTGCCACTGTATACAACTTACTAATTTAATCAAATAAAATATTGTTTTCAATTTGCCACAAGAACTGTACATTGATGGAGGTCCCTATAATATTACATATGTAAAATATTTCACTTACAAACTGATTTCGTAAGGTTATATTTCTTAGATCTAATATAAAGATGTTCATGAGCCACTATACTTATTGCATTCACGGGGAGTACTTTGTAGAATTAATTGAGGGAGCTAGTGACGATTTTACTCATGGTGTTTCCTCAAACCTGAATTTTTGTGAGTTCATTAAAGGCTCTGTCCTGAACATAAAAACCGCAGTCTGGCAGCTGAGACCGGAGACAATGCGTAGATGGACGCGGTCAAAGATGTCAAACTGGAGGCGTTCCTTAATATATTTTCTCATGCTTGAAATTTTCTGAGCGATAAGTTTAGGTGCCTTTGAGCACAAAAAACTCAAGTCTGGCGGCCCGTGCTTGAGGAAAAGTATGTCTGGCAGGCCAACAAAAGTGTTATGAAACTAAAAATGTGTAAGGATAAATGTCAAAATTGTCTACCAAAACCATGGCAACGTTCTTAAGGTTAAATTATGGATTTCGACATATTCAATGCTTTGCCAGCGGAGATTGTCCCGGGTACGAAATGCCAGACATGAATTTTTGTGCTCAAGGGCCCTGAACTTATCGCACAGAAAATATATTATGTGACACCTCCAGTTTGACATCTTTGACCGCGTCCACCTACGTATTGTCCGTGGTCTCAGCTGCGAGACTGAGGTTTATCTGTCCAGGATAGTGCCCTTAATGAACTCACAAAAACTCAAGTTTGAGGAAGTACTATGAGTAAAATCGTCACTAGCACAACAAATATTTAATAAAAGACTGAACAAATACGATAAGATAAGATGATAATTTCCAATGTATGGTTGTTTATGTAGATATTTGTCGTCAGGTAATAATTCGAAAATTCAGGAATTTCAATGATTTAAATTCCGTTGTGTTCTGGAAGATGTCGCAGTGGCTTCATATAATTTTTACTTACTATGGTAAGTCGGTCAATAGTTTCCAAAGTAGTTATCCCAAAATAATCAACTGAAAAGTTAGAAATAAAACTTTATATAAAAAAAAGAATCACCTTCAAAGCATAAACTAAAAAGAGAAATATAATTAAATGAAATCGGTGCCACTTTAATAAATCAATCGACGTATATTAAAAGTTTCAATAATTAAATTGACGCCGACCTCAAACCTTAATTATTTTCCACTTTTCAGTGGCACTATTATTAGTGTATTTGCCGTATGGCAACATACACTATTGGCGTCGGTCGGATGGCGGGACCTAGGGGTCGGACCAAAATTTCTCGACGTTTCATAACCTCCTAAACACTTTGGCACCATTTTTAAAAATGTTTATATATATATATGTATATATATATATATATAATTTGGCCCACGTGTTGAAATCCATCACCGCAAGAAACCTATTTAAAATGGGCGTAATCGGAGCATTTTAAGGGTAGTTTTTAGGGGTTGAAAAATGTTTTTGGGCCCCAAAATACCGAAAAAATTCTCAGAATCATTTCAAAATTGACATTTAACCCTTTAATAGTAAGTAGAAAGTGTCCCTAAAATTTTAATAAAATCGGCCCGACAGGACCGGACTTACAAATTTTTTGAAAACACTAGTTTGCAGATAGTGAATTATTTACTGAAAGTTGTATATAATTTGGTATAGAGGTTCGATTGATAATATTATTGCAATTAAGAAAAAAAATGTTATTTTAAGAGGTGTATTAAGGAGTCAAATTTTTTATTTTGCCCAAAAACCAACTTAAGTTTGCATAATAAAGCCACACTGCCTGTATAAGTAAATACACTATATTGTCGGCAGGGTTTTGGCACTGCGACCCGGGTTTTTTTTTATTTTGACACTGCCTGTATATAGCACACGTGATATTATATGCACGTGTCTGTGTGTATGGAATAACAGAATTCAGGATCAGAATTGCATTAATATGTCACTGAACGCGCGGAAACCAATTTATCCTGACGCGGTCCTTTCATCTCATCATCGTTTGCGTATTATGTTTGCTTGCTCGACATAATAATATGTTTATACTCACATCTCACACCTATATATCCATTTAAACTCAGAATCCAATGATAGTACCTTCTCCTATAAGCTGTTATGATAGAATATATAGTGGTAATAATAATAATAAAAATTCCAACTCATAAAAATATTCATTATCTATTTTATATTTGAATTTATATAACTTTGAACACAACTGCCCGCTTTTTGATGAAATTCTTAAATGTTCCGAATTGTTTGAATTTGGTTTTAGCAGTTCTAGGTTTAGCCTAGAGCTACAAGAATCAAATCCAAACAATATGAAGAATGCAAGAATATGTTTACCAAAAAAAGTTGTGTCCAAAGGGTTCTGTATAGCTGATATACGTTTTAATAGTTGAGAACCAGTTCAGAACTTGCCAACAAATATACCTATTATGTCTGTTATAACGATGCGGCTGACATAAATTTGATAAATTCACCGTGATTTATGCATGTAACACATCAGGCAGCAGTGCTTTGAATGCGATATGCGAAAAAAATAAATTATTGTTGTCTGTTGACACCGAAGTACACCCGCGGACAAAAATAGTGCATCTTTTTTTTAAATCGAAGAAAAGTAATTATGTTGTTATTGTAGCTCTTTTTAATGAAAAGTTTTAACTAAAATCACCCTCTTTTATTTAATCATCCACTAATCTGTTCTATCGCTATCATATATAAGCAAAACGGTACCTACAATGGTACCTCGATATACGAGTGCCCTAACATACCGAGTTTTTTGTGGTACGAGTGCGCCCCGTGCGATTCGAATTTTCTCACGCCTCAGACCTCAGTCAGTGTTACAACGAGGACCTTGGCCTCTGCATGGAAGAAGCTGTGGCCTGAGACTGTAGCCGAAAGGACTTTTGAAGGATTCGAATCCGAAGTGTCAGTGGAGGAAGAGATTGCGTCTCATGGAAAATCCATGGGTCTGATGGTGAATGAGGTGAATGACGTCGTCGAGGAGTCAAGAGTTACAGTCGCCGCACCATACGGAAGTTCTGCAGGAAATTGGTTCCGAGGAGGAGCCAAAGGTGGAGGAGGTTATCTCTACAAGTGAGATAAAGGAGGAATGTGGGAGAGACTTTCACAGTTCGTGGAAAAGAAACACCCCGAAAAAGTTGCAATTGGTCCAATATTTGTCATTTATAAATACATTTTTCTTACACAAAAACACGTAACAAAAACAACTGGGGTGGCATTTTGGAGACTGGAACGGATAAATGACATTTCAATTAATTTAAATAGGGAAATTTGCTTTGAGATACGAGCAAATTGACATACGGGCAAGGTTACGGAACAAATTGAGGTACCTCTAGGAATTTGAATAAAAAAAATATATATCTGCTATTAACAATTTTAAGTTCGATTTGATTTGTTTCTAGTTAGCAGCACTTATTTGAATTTTCGCGTGCTTCTTGTGCTGCTTGTGCTTTTTTCCTTTCCTTTTCTTCTTTCAGCGCTGCGTATTTATTTCCTAGTTCCATAAATTCCATCAAACCAGTCGACATGAAAAAAGGTCTGTTGACGCCGTTGTTAGATTCGGCGTCAATACAGAAACATAAGAATATCGCCTCGACGGTAATCTGAAAATTAAATTTCAAAATGAAAATTCTTGCAACGATTAGTTTTCATATAATTTGAATATACGAGTAAATAGTGAAAAAATCTTACTCCGATAATATCCACGAAATTGTCCACGATGGTCCACGAGAAAATAATAATTAAAATGAAACTGATGTAAAATTGTGATCCGTCGTAGTCCTGTAAAAAACACATACTTTTATAATAATCGGTATATATTATTTTTCAAAGGTGTTTTTCGTCGGTATGAAATATCTCCCTTAATTCTGTAGTAAAATTAACGTTTGATACGCCATTTTAGAGATTGTTTCTCTGTCATGACGAAAAATAAGTTAATGTCCTAAAATTAATGTTTTCGTTAAAAATTTACAGCTTAAAAATTTTAACAATTTCATTACAGAAAATAACATTCAGAAAAAACAAATGTCGCCATCTGATGACAATCTGTTTGTTTTTTTAACAATTGTCGGTACTATGACGTGTAGTGGCGCTGTAGTCTCTGAATAGAATAGAATAGAATAAAATAAAAATGTCGCCATCTGGTGGCAATTTGTTTATTTTAACATCTGTCGGCAATATTAAGTGACGTAGTGGCGCTGAAGTCTCTGAATAGAATATAGAATAAAATTTATTTCCACCCCATTATATCACATAACTGACCACTATCGGTGCGAAGTATACGCACGGGTCCGTTCGTAAATTATAATTTTGAACTGCTATGCTATAGTAGTTCAAAGATTTGCCACCGTCTACGTTAAATTATAGCAGCTATAGTTTAATGTAGACGGTGGCAAATCTTAATCTTTAAGCCAAGCCGACGAAGATTTTCTTCGAAAATTCACCTCAAAATAAATTATAATAATTTTCTTCAAACCATGCCGAAAGTACATACTTTCTGATTCGATTTTAAATCAGAAAGTATAATCACAGCTGGAATTACTCGCATATCGTCTATATAGGCGGGCCTAAACAGTTTTGTCATGCGCATTGATACGTGAAACTGCCGTTTGTCACGTCACTTGCTCGCCAGTAGGTAGCCAACTGCTATTAATACATGGACATTATTAGATCCATGTGTCATTACGTATAACCTCAAAGTGCGTATATTCGACCGGGTTTGAAGAAAAATAGTATACACCACACGAGCAGAAAGCTGAAAGTCCTGCATTGCGCGATAATATATGATGCCCTCGACTTCGCCTCGTACATCATGTGGTGCAGTGCAGAAAATTCAACTTTCTGCTCCTGTGGTGTATTAACAAACAAATAAATTGCAAATAAACATACCTCTTTCTTCAACCACACGAAACCGATGGAGCCGCTAATCAGTATGACCAATAATTTTGACACGAAAAGTGCACTATAGCCGACGCTGTCTAATACTATGATACTGTTAAAATTAGACTTCAACAGATAGAACGCTTTCTTACCGGCCGGCATGAAACTGTATCCATAAATAGCTGAAAACAATTGAAAAAAAATATTTATTTCTCAACTGATAACAAACATTCGACTAAATTAATTCTCAATAAAAAAAATCAACTCCAATATATAGATATTATATGCATAAAAAAAATTTAGAATTTTTCGAAATTTTTTTTCTATACTAACATAAAAGTATGGGCGTATTTTCCCACTGATCTGTCGAACTACGAATAAACCTTATTTCTCTTTCTATAGATTAAAAAGTGTATCCTGTTTTCTACGTCATCGTATTGGCTCTGTTTATGTTTAAAAATACAGTGTAAACTCCATTTAACGTCACTCGATTTAACGTCAAACTCCCTAAAACGTCGAAATTAGTCGACTTTGGTTGGTTTGCCTTATTGTCCATACAATGATAAACTCTATGTAGCATCACACCCACTCTAAATAACGATCATATGGCATTATAAAGTAAGTAATTTCGGCAAGTTATAAAGCACCTACTGTTTGTAGGTACTTTCTAAGTTGCTGAAATTGATAAAAACTGCAGTTTTATTGTCTAGCCCGCATTTATTTGTGTTAATATGTAATAATGTTTGGTTGTAATTTTTATACGTTATTATTAAATAATACTATAATAGCGAAACAATATTGATTTTTCTTTCTTTCTATATAGCGACAACTCTCTATAACGCCAGAAAATGCGCAGTCCCTTCAGCGTTTACACTGTATATATTTCTGTAATTCTTGTTTGTAATTAAGAAGGAGAGTTATGAGAACGAAAAATTTATGATATATTATTTGTTTATATACAGAATAATTTTTAAGTTGATTTTTTTTAACAGCGTGGAGAAAACAAATAGACGAACAAATATTTCAAAGAACTTTTTTATCAAAACTCAAAAATAAGAGACATCCTTTCAAAATTTAATTAAATTTTATTTAATTTTAATTTTGAGGTCGGTCCTGACTATGGAAGTATGTAATGTTATTATTAACTGACGTGTTTATTGTTTTGTTTTCGAGAGAACTGTGTGTGCCTCAGTTATTTTTAAGAATGGCCCATGTTTATAACGATACAGAAGTACTTAGTGGACATGCTATTAATTTACGGTGAGTGTCGTCAAAGTGCCGCAGCTGCTAGGGATGTCGGAAGTGCCACAAAGTATCGATATATATCGTATCGATATTTTTTTTCAAGTATCGATTTCGGTACCGATATATTTTTTAAAAAATATCGATATATCAGTCCACTCGAAGACATTTAGTATACATATTGGCTTTACTTAATGTAATGTCAAATAGCAATTAACGGACATTATTTCTAATAAATCAACTAATAAATAATTATCTGAAATCAAAAACAACGATAAGATTTTTTTTTGTTTATTATCAAACATTTAGAAGCAGATAATTAAAATGTGTATTTATTATTACTTTTACGCATTCCTATGTTCTATTTTAAAATAAACGCGTAATTACATTGCTGTCAGAAATGTTATTGTGTAACCATGTAAACGGAAATTTATATGTTTCATCTTAAAATAAATTCATGGTATGCAGTGATTCAAAATTACTGACGATCCTAAAAACACTGCCTGCTTACCTGTGACAATGTAAGCATTCTTCGTGATAACTTGCAAGATATGTTCAATCAAATAACCGATGTACTCCAGACACGTAAGAGCGATTTGAGCTGCTGGGTTGTTGCTCTCATTCGCCTTGTTTTTAAGCCATTCGATAATGATAATCAATATGGTCACCAGAGTTATGATCAGCGAACCGAAAGCAACTGTGCCGAGATGATAGACAAGAAGAATCTTGTAGCTGAACACTATTGGCGATTCGAGACGACTTTTGTCGCGAATGAAGAACCATTTCGACACGCTAGAAACGACGATGAAATATTGACAGTCCATGACAAACTGCCGCATCCAAAGGAATGCGAAAAAGTTGACGACGAAACCGGCTATTTGAAGAGGGCCAATCGAATACTCGTATTTGTCGTGCGATGCGAATTTGTCCGTGTTTTCGACCGGTTTCAAGGACATGGAACTCCAAATTACAGCGTTGAAATAGGCGAAGAGTGCCCCGACAAGGGTCAAAACTATTATTGTCTGTAACAAAGAGGAGAAAATTTGTTGGTTGAACGAGAAAACACGAGTGTGAGTGAAATGGAGACATTTACTCACATAAAGCGATTGTAAAACAATCAACGGAATGTCTGTTATCACTTTGGAGGCTTCCTTGAACAGCATGATGAGGAATCGAACCCGCGAGAACAGAAACTCAATCAAGACCACCTGACAAATCACGCCGATTGTTGCCATTATTGCAGCCATTAACATTTCAATCGATTTTCCGGACACCTCGCGATATTTTGCACTGTTCTCCGGAAATGTGTCTTCTTCTTTTTTGTATTTCGCAAACATAACCCTAGGAATTATTATTATTTTTTAGAACAAATATTTATAGATTGCAATTTAATAAATCTACAAGGTGCTGCGTTTCCGCCATAATAAAGTTTAGATTGGATTATATTTTAAAACGGGATCGGATTTACACTAAGTGCTGCCCTGGGGCACCGTGAAAAATGTCGCCCCATTACCTAAAGTATACTTAAAATGGATAAAGGTTTGATATACAATTTTTAAATAAATAAAATGAATCATTTATAGTCAAAAATCTTTTTTTTATAAACGGAGTAATTACACAAAAAACATTATTTTTCGTATTAAAAAACATAAATTGACAAAGAAACCGATTGTTTATAAATTGCGAGATATTAGACATCTTTTCAGAGGCAAAACTTTTTGATTTGCAAACTGGACAATTTGTGCATTTTGCAGCGCACAATTTAAATTAAAATAATGATCATATCAAACAAGTTGTGATCGAGACAAAAACTTAAAAAAATTGTGAATAACGAGACATGTGTGTAATCTTCTAAGCACTAATGTTTTTTTCACAATCTTTGTAAATAAAATTGCAGTGTTTATAGTTTTACACACATTTTTAATAAAGATCACACTTTTCCAAAAAAAAATTCAATAACGCGATATTTTTTTTTCTCATGTTCAAAGTTTTGTCGCCTCTGGAAATTTGCCGCTCTAGGCATTAGCCTTTAGTGTGCAGCAATGTCTTCAGGCGTTTAATAGATCACTAACATAGGAAATCTGCCTAAATTGTTTTGGTACATGAGAAATTCCTCCGAATTAATTCGGATTTGGACAAAAAAATTCAATTTTGTAATAAAATAATTAGTTATTTTTAACTTACCAACAAAAAACACCTAGAGCAATGTTGAGGAGTACACCAAAACTTATAGTAAACCAGGCGTAACATATTGTTGCTTTTTGGTATAATATGATCAGCAATATTGTAAGTGCTAAAAACAATAAGAAATGTTATTTCCACAGTTTTCGAACGTCTAAAATCTGCAATATCTAAAATAATACAAATAAGCTAATCCTTATTTTTAGAATTTCAAAGTATAAAATTACAGCCGTTGAAAATTCAGGAAAACAAACACAATTTTTTTTCATCTTTAAAGTTCAATTCCAGATATATGTTATAATAGAAAACAGTCTCACGGGTAATTGGAATAAAAATAAATCAATTTAAACACTCATTATTGATTGCAACGTTTCGTCTTTATTTAATTAAGACTTTTTCAAGCTCTGAAAAATTTTTTTTTACAAATTTAACAATCATATAATAAAAATATAAAACATTATGGATTAAATAATTTACTAAAAAGAAACAATGGTGTGACTTTCTTTTTAGTAAATTATTTAATCCATAATGTTTTATACATATTGTGGTTAGTCACACCATTGTTTCTTTTTAGTAAATTATTTAATCCATAATGTTTTATACATATTGAGGTTAGTCACACCATTGTTTCTTTTTAGTAAATTATTTGATCCATAATGTTTTATATTTTTATTATATGATTGTTAATTTTTGTAAAAAAAATTTTTCAGAGCTTGAAAAAGTCTTAATTAAATAAAGACGAAACGTTGCAATCAATGAGTGTTTAAATTGATTTATTTTTATTCCAATTACCCGTGAGACTGTTTTTTTTTCATTTATACTGCTACAGATACTGTCAGGTACAGCTTCGCTCGGGTGAAATTGGCATAGTCATTTATAAAGGGACCGGCCTGACTAGCTGAAAATAAGTCATCCGAATTTGCTGAGCACAATAAACTGTGTAAATTGACGCGTTCTTGTGAGACGGACATATAGGAGTGTTTTCAATTTTATATAGCTGAGAATTATTTATTGTCCACAAAAAATAAATTTATTAACTTTTACAAATCAACTTACCGAAAGAAATTCCAGTACAAGCAATCAATTGAATCCATGGTATGTCGAAATCAAAAAAACCAATGAAATCTATATTCTGAAAATATATAAACGGTGTATAACTCGGCGCAATAAGGGTTAAATTAGAAAACAAAGTTTTTATTAAAATAAGTAAAGTTTAGATTTTAACCCCAAACGATAATTCTGGGTACAATTACAGAAGCATTTCTCGATGAAGTCATTCATTTTGTGTCATTCATCTAGGGATTGCAATGCTGGATCCAGCAATCCTGCAATCCAGCTGGATCCAGCACATTTTTGGTCATGCTGGATCCAGCAACTGGCGCTAAAACAAGTAATTAACTGGGTCTGAGAAGGATTATGATAAGATATCTTATGATTATTTGATGACTCTCAAACCAACCCAGCGTAGAGGTTTCCGCATTCGGGTATATATTTGTAGTTCTTTAAGAAGTAGGGTGGGAGATAACACCACCAATAACATTTCTTTTTTGAGATCTTACTTTAAAAAAAGCAAAAAAGAAACTGTTGCCTATACATAATTGATTGACTTTATTCTTTAAAAGACATGTCAAGTCTTAAATTTATATAATATAATTTATATTAAAGTTTTGTTTCTAATAAGAGTTAACTAAAGATTTTATAAGCGGGAAACGCAATTTTATTTCCAAAATTATTGAGACTGGGAAACTGAGACTACATAGTTTGTAAAATAGATAAAGGAATAACTATTTCAGATATCTAGAATATTAATTTAGGTGATTTAAGACTGTATTGTGATAATTAATAATTATACTCCGGATACTCGTTACTATTACTTACTATTAAGGTATTTTAATAACGCCAAAAAAACGAGTATTTGATGTAAATGTAGATAAATAGTTATTAAAACTTCTAGAGTTAAAAAATTGTTACATTTATTTGAAAAATCAATTAATGCTGGATCCGCGCTGGATTTGCTTTAATCCAGCTGGATTGAAAATGCCGCTAGATTGCAATTTCCAATTACGTCGCTCCATTTTTGGGTAGTAATTTTTTGATGTATAAACATCTTAGATCTCGTCCACGGTACAAACTACGAGCTGAATGGGAATTCGATCGTCAAACGTAGTTAGCTCTTGGCTAGGCGCGTGAGGTGGCCTTGATACCAGGCAATCCACAGTCAACCATATCTCGCTTATGCAACCGTAAGGGTAGAATCATTTACAGATCTATGTCCTTAGATATAAAAAAATACTTATTCAAATGAAAATTATTGCTAATAGTCACTCAATATTTACCACATTTTTGTCCACGCATATATTTCTAAAAAGAAAAAAAAATAATTACGAGATGCCAAGATTTTTTAAAACTGGATTTCGATTTTTTTTTTACTTACAGTTTTTTAATGACATCGTCTGGACACTTCGCAACACAATCTTTTGTTATTCCTTCTGACGTGTTCGAAACATGTAAGTACCTAAGAAGATAATTCAAAATTAATCATTTCACACTCAAAATGAACCGGAAACTAAAAAATCGGAAGCTCTTGAGCTTACTTCATGTCCGTTAAATCCTTGTTTGTGCACGGAGGTTTTAGGATGGGATTTGGCGGATTGGCTTTGCCACATAAGTTTCCACAGTCGTCGTATCGCTTTATGATCCTCGCCATTTTACCTGTAGCTAATGAGTAACCCACGAATTCGAGCTGGAAAAAAGATCGGATTAAAATAACGACGCAAAAGTCAAAAGGATATCGAGTTTAAAGTGATCATATCTTCAATGAAAGACATTTCTATCTATAAAAGTAAACTCAATCTAAAATCAATCATTGAGTTAATGGCTTGAGGACAGCCTCAGAACATTGCAAGTCTGAAACCTCGGGCATCATGTCGCGCAGTCTAGGAATGTCAACTTTCTGCCCTTGTGAGGTACCCAATATACTATTTGAAGTGTAACGTTATAGCGTTTGACCGATGTTGGTCGCACGGCGTTTCTAGTATTACAATTTGGAACTCTACCCACCAACAAATTGGGACTCCAGATTACTAAATTCTAGAATGATTGTTGAACGTATGAAGATTTGGGGTAACTAAGTTTCACTTCTCTATAGTTGTAAATTACACGGTCTTATTATAAGTACGTAAACTAAATTTTACCGTGTAACCTTTGAGACATTGTAAAGAAGTTACACTTCCTCCAAGTGCCGTGACACATGATTTTTTTCAGTTTAGGTCGAAAGTTTCGTTACAACAGAGTTATTCAAGTGACAGAGGTTCATTTACTCTGCACTTCGGTCTAAATTAAAATTAGAGTTTAAAGAAACTAAAACAACACGCTTTTATGAACTAAAAAATGCGTAATAATTTAACAAAAAAATTAGCTTTACTGTAACAAGCGTGGAGTGCAATCTATTTAAATTTCCATAACAGCTCTACGTTTACAATTAGCTAGTAGGTATATGAAAAATGTATTACCGATGTTAAGCAATCCACGCTTTTTACAGTAAAGATAATTTTGTTGTTAGATTATTTAGCATTTTTTAGTTCATAAAAACGTGTTCTTTTAGTTCTTTTAAACTCTAATTTTAATTATAAGACTAAAAAACAATATTGCACTTGACTATGGGATAGGCAACTGAACGCACGTCACTGTATAGCGTGTTAGCTTGCTTGCTGTAATTTTTCAAGTTTTTTTATCCTGAAAGTCCTGGTCAGGATAATAGGACAAATTTACTACATTATTTTCTTGTCATTGGTCCTTGTTCAATCTGACGTTTTGAAGTAGGTGAATTTACGTTCAAACATCTCATTACAAACAAATAAACATACAGATGAAGTTAATAAAAGCGTATTAAAATAGCATACCGTTACAAGGAACACGACTGCCATAAATATAAGGATAGGTATGTTTGTAGTTTTGCGGTTCTTCGCAATGCCTTCGAACACTTCGTCATCTTCTTTATTGGGCATTGGCGGCGTCTTCGTGCGGAAAATTCTGCAAGAAAGCAATTCAAATTCACATAGCGATATCTACATTATTTTATGGTAAAAGCATTCAATCCGATTATCATTCGCAACAAACTATAAAAACCGCATTCAAATCTGTACATCCTCCTGTAGATTAAAATTAAAAGATTAAAATAGAATGGGGTGGTCTCTTGGCCTAAATGCACCACATCCTGAAAGGGTTTTTGTGCTTCCCCTTTTACTGGATGTAGTCATCAAATAATCTGGATCTTCTTATGAGCTCCAGAAGATTTGCTACTAGATTATCCTGTGGAACTATTCCATCCTCATCGATATATCCAAAGATGGTTGTTCACATTCGAACATGATATGGGTGGCTGTTTCATCCTCCATTTCGCAAAATCTACATAGTGTTGATTCCTGATGTATCCCCATCACATGTAGATGTTTTCTCAAGAAATCATGACCGGTTAAAAGCCCAATCACCTTTCTGAGTATCGGTCTGCTAAGTCTAATTAAGTCCTCAGTTAACTTTGAGGAAGAACCTGCAAGCATTTTCTTCACATGTTTGTTACCTAAAGCCAGGTCCCAATCTAAGAGATGCTGCTCACAGGTCCATCTCCTGACAATTTGCTGGACATTTCTATAAGAAATGCCACAGATTGGTTCAGGTCCAATGGATTTCTCAGAAGCCCCTTATCTAGCAAGGGTATTTGCACTTTCATTGCCACGAATTCCTTCATGACCTGGTACCCACATGATATAAACTTTATTTTTCTGACCCAGGTCATTTAGAAGTCGGTGACAATCCCAAACCAGCTTAGAGCTGAATTTGTAGGATTGTAGAGATTTAATTGCTGCCTGGCTATCAGAAAGAATATATATATATATACGCTGGTTACGATAGCCCCGCTCAATATTCTCCTGCGCACATACAGCAATTGCCATTACCTCAGCTTGGAACACTGAGGCATGAGTTCCTAGGCTCAGACTAATGTCTCTCCTCGGTCTCTCCCCATAGATCCCAACTCCGGCTCCATTGGTCGTTTTAGATCCATCCGTATACCAAATGAAGCCATTTGATAACTGAGGGATTATCTTCTTCAGTTCCTCTCTATCATGAATGATAGTGTCATAGGTTCTGTTGAAGCTGTGAACTGGAGTCATTTGATCTGACACCATATGTAATGTATGGTTATCAATGATTCCAGTAATGCGGGTGTGGCCCGTTTTTACATCTTTCCACTGCCCCGCATTTTGCAGCCGAGATGCCTCTAGCCTCGCTTCTTCCATTACATATAAGTGCAATGGTGGGAGGTTTAGGATTACATCCAGAACAGCAGATGAGGTGCTACGCATGGCCCCTGTTATGCCTAGTGTTGCTAAGCGCTGCAGACTTGCCAGTTTGTGGTCTGTTGGACCTTTGGCCACCACAGTAGTGCCCCATACATTAGTGCAGGTCTGATAACTGAGGTGTATAGTCAGGATGTTAATTTGGGATTAAGCCCCCAGGATCTACTAAATGAGCGACGGGCCATCATCAGAGACGTTTTAGCTCTATTTACTTTTTCCAGATGTATATTCCAGGTAAGTGTTGAGTCTAGGTTTAAGCCCAGATACTTCACTACCTTTGACATCTGTAGTTCTCCATCAAAGAGACGAAGAGTTTTATTAGACTCCAAATTTCTCTTTCTGGAGAACGTGACTATTACAGTTTTCTGGGGGTTTACTTTAAAATTTTCCCCCTGGCACCATAACTGGACCTCTGTTAGAGCTATTTGCATAAGATCTAGACAGACATCCATATATTTTCCTCGGAGTATGATGACTACGTCATCTGCATAACCTTGGGTATACATTCCCTTTTGATTGAGTCTTGTTAGGAGATTGTCTACCACGAGGTTCCACAGTAGTGGTGATAACACCCCCCCTTATGGGCAACCTCGGGTAGCAGATACCTCCAGCGTGTCCTCAAACAGCGTGGCATGTATTTTTCTGCTGTGTAGCATATTGCCTATTCATTTACATAGGGTAGGTGAGCAATCCTTTTCACGAAGGGCCTTCTCGATGGACACAAATGATGTGTTATCGAACGCCCCCTCAATGTCAAGGAAAGCCCCTAAGGCAATCTCCTTAGTATCAAGACATTTCTCGATTCTGCCAATCATCTGGTGAAGCGCTGTCTGACAGGATTTTCCTGTTTGATAAGCGTGTTGATACTCCGAAAATAGGGGGTTGTTTAGCCCCCTGTTTCGGATGTGCCTATCAATAAGTTTTTCTAGCGTCTTTAAGATAAAAGACGATAGACAGATTGGTCTGTAAGCCTTGGCTTGGGTATAAGAAGATGTCCCTGGCTTTGGAATAAAGACCACTTTAAACTGGCTCTAAATAGTCGGAGAAGGTGTGGAATCAGCTGATCGGCCCCTTGCTTTAGGAAATCAGGTATTATACCGTCAGGACCTGCTAATTTAAACGAGCTGAAGGATTCTATGGCCCATTAATTTTTGCTAGTATCCAGGATTCCCGTGTTACTCTAAAGGCCACAGCGGGTTTATCCTGCGATTCAAAAGGAGTTCTTATACAACATAAGTCAGGAAAATGAGTGCCCAGGAGAATTTTCAAGGTTTCTTTTCCTGTTTTTTCATTAAGGTCCCTACTGGGTTGATAGGATCTTTAGATAAGATCTTATTCAATCGAGAGCAAGCGGTTGTGCTCTCGATTTCCTAGCAAAATACTCTCCAGGATTGTCTCTTGGCCTTGCGAATGGCCTGATTATATGCGGTGAGGACTTTGTGATATTCGTCCTACAATCCGGATTTTTTCGCTCTATTAAATAGTGTGCGAGTTTGTTTCCTCAACTCCGCAAGTTCATGACTCCACCAATTCACCTTGCGGTTAGAGGTTTTACTAATTATAGGGCAGCTTTGGTGATATGAGGAGATCATTGCCTCCCGTAATCGGTTGGCCGTCTCCTCAATATCATTGACTTCCCTAATAGGATACCCTACTAGAGGTCCTCCTGTAGATAATCGAGTTGTGTATGAGAAGCGTTTGACATAAGTATGACCCCGACTTTAACTGAAAATGTCAACTGTTTTATCTAACCTGAATCAGTGCGGTTTTCAGAATAAATACGTCAGTCAACGCCTAATAATATGAAACTGAATGATTTGTAAAATGCTATGAAATAAACAAAAAGATTTGCCTGTAGTTGACTCACCAAAAATTGTTTTGATGCGACTGGTTATTAAAAGTGATAACAATTTATAAAAATATTTATTTATTTAAATTGTCAGTAAATGACGTATGATTTCATTAATTAATACTGTTGTCATGAATATTTTGTTTTAATTTTGTGTAGGTCTACATTTTTGAAAAACTATTTTATCATTTTTTTAATTTTCTTACAATTTAGCCGTATTCTACTATTTTTGTTCTAATCACTGTTCTTACGTAACCACAGTGATTACAAAATTTATAAACACTGTCTGTAATCACTATTGTTTAATATGCTATTCAGGTAAAGCATTAATAACAAGTGATTATGCGAGTGTTTACAAATCTTTTTTGTCACTCGTTTTCAAAAAAAACGTACCTATAAAGAGTTGTCTGAATTTAATTACAAGTCTATTTTTGTGCAGTTACCAATGTGTTCAGGAGGCTATGAAACGTCGAGAAATTTTGGTCCGACCCCTAGGTCCCGCCATCCGACCGATGCCAATAGTGTATGTTGCCATATGGCAAATACACTAACAAGATACATTTTCAAAACCAGAAATACAAAATAACAGGAAAATTATACCTAATCTCTTTAAATTTGAAATTGTATTAGGAGATTTTGTGACAACATGATAAAAAATAATGCTTGTACGTCACATAATAATTTCACTTCAAAATGATCTGATAACACCCGCAATAATAATCAATTTAATAAGAAATAAAAGGTTTATCCACACTGCAGTAACAGAGAAATCTCATTTCATTGCTAAATTAAATTATTTTCTCGTACAAAAAGTAGTAAAGTAAATATTAAATTACAAATATACAATTTTAAAACCTCAAGAGTATCTAGATAAACTAACAATCAATTAAAATTGTGAATCAAACGTCATTACAACCTCTCTTGATATTTATTTTATAGTCCACTAAATTTTTTGTGAGCTTGACGTCAAAGTTCAAATTTTAACTAAAGTAAAAAGATGTATTAAAAACCTCACACGTTTGAAAAGCTATCTCATTATGATTGTAACCGAACAGTTATCGAGCGATAAAAGTCAAACTTTAGAAAAATATCCTTTTCAAGTTATTCCATTCTTTCTAACGATAGTCAAGCCTAATAAAAGTGCGCAGCGAAAAATGCACCTGTCGCGCGTTCTATCATAATAATACACTTAATGAACTATCAAAAGTAAGAACGTTAGTCATGATCGAGTTAGAGTTTAATCCATTCAAATTCATTTTGTACTCTTGTCACCGATACCAAACCCGGAATCGAAATCAATAATAGTTTGTTTTAGGATTATGTATCTAATTCGCAAAAAAAACGGAACCCTTATAATTTCGTCATATCCTCCCGTCCGTCTGTCTGTTCGTATGTAAGCCTTATAATTTCGACGTCTTTCCATCGATTCAGATGAAATTTTACAGACAGGTGTTTTATGTGAACCGTCATACAATTGTGTAATGAAATGACAAAAAAAACAATTTAGGGGTAGTTTCCCATACATAGAACTGAGGGATGACAATTTGTATCGACAGCTCTTTAAAAATGTAATAAAAGTTCTTGAGGGACAATGTTTCTTAGGTGAATATTTCTCGCAATATAAGTTCCTAAAGTCGTTAGAAATATGCGGCACATTAATACTAACTTACTTTACAACCATGTGATTTTACAAAATCTGAAAAAATTAAGAGAGTAGCACTTTATAAATACTTTCAACGAAAATTATTTTGAACAAGCTATAATAACAAGTTTAGGATTCAGTTGATATTTTTTATCTTGGTGTCGTATTTCTAATAATAGAGCGGAGACAAGAACCACAAAAATGCAGCTCGATGTCACTATTTATGTCAATATTTATTAGGACTACTTGGTGTTCGAAAGGCCTCAAAGTGATTTTAATAATGCAAATAATAAGTAATGGATATTCGACTTCTTTTTAATTAATAAAATATAAAATAGTATCAACGTAATATAATGACGATTTTCTAGATTATGGTATGATATTTGTCAAGCAACGCGGGTCTGAGACCCACAAATAGCCCTTAAATACAGAACTCTCTCATGGTGTGTGCCGAATTCTCAGTTGGCCCGGTTTTTTATTAGTGTATTTGCCATATGGCAACATACACTATTGGCGTTGGTCGGATGGCGGGACCTAGGTGTCGGACCAAAATTTCTCGCCGTTTCATAACCTCCTAAACACTTTGGCACCATTTGGCAACTTTCGAAAGAGTTAATTGATTTTAATGAAATTTGGTCCACGTGTTGAAATCCATCACCGCAAGAAGCCTATTTAAAATGGGCGTAATCGGGGCATTTTAAGGATAGTTTTTAGGAGTTGAAAAATGTTTTTGGGCCCCAAAATACCGAAAAAATTCTCCGAATCGTTTCAAAATTGAAATTTAACCCTCCGGTAGTGCTTAAAAAGTGTCCCCACAATTTTAATAAAATCGGCCCGACAGGACCGGATTTACAAATTTTATGAAAACACTAGTTTGCAGATAGTGACTTATTTATTGAAGAGTGTATTTAATTCGGTGTAGACGTTAGATTGATAATAATATTACAATTAAGAAAAAAATGTTATTTTAAGGGGTGTATTAAGGGGTTAAATTTTTTATTTTGCCCAAAAACAAACTTAATTTCACATAATAAAAGTATAAAACCACACGGCCCTATACAAGCAAATACACTATATTTTAGGCAGGGTTTTGGCACTGCGACCCGGGTTTTTTTCTATTTCATCTGTGACATAAATGTAAATACAATTCAATTTGAATATTTTTTTCTTGAAAGCAATTCCAATTTTATAAATCTCTACCTATATATTATGTAATACATTAATATAAACCAATCATCTCCTTGCTTTCATCTTCATTCGACAATCTAAAATCTTTTAAAAAGATAAACTTTGGGTTCAGTTTCATCCCCATTTTCATTGTGACATGGAGCGACTATCGATTAGAACAGTGACAACTCGTCACAGTGGTATGGATAAAAATTATTTACCTAAAATGATGAATATTTTTTAAAAATTTATAATGTAAGCATAGTATTCACGTTTTACTTTTACTTATATCCCACTAACAAAACCTTACTAATGTACTATGTAAAGAACGTCGCAACGTATAGACCGTGTGGCCTAATGGATAAGGCGTCGGACTTCGGATCCGAAGATTGCAGGTTCGAGTCCTGTCACGGTCGCAACGAAATTTTTATATTATTTTTTTACAATTTTTAAATACAGATTCTAAGATTAAGTTTTTAAAATACTAAATATAAAATAATATAATTTTAAAAAATTATATTTTTTTATTTATAATCAAACATGATCAAAACCATCACGTTAACGATATCTATGTGTTCGTATGTCGAAACAGTGGCGTGAAACTTTGGTAATAGCTCTTAGTACTCGACAATAGATGGCAATAACTCACATCTGTTATGGATTTTAATTAATCTTATCGTCATTCTTATTCTAGCCACTAGGGCGTTGCAATAGTTATATTCTACGACATTTTAGGTACAAATTCAGACGGCTGAAGGTATATCTTTCAAATGTTTTTTTACCTGTAGTTTACACAAGGCGTCAGCAACCAGCCGGGTCACTGAGTGACCCATTTGATAATTTCAAGTGACACTTCTTGAGTTCCGCAAATAAAGTATAATTATATAATATGTAAAAATAAATTATAAAACATAAACATGAAAATATGAATAATATACTAACATTTTGTTTTTATATGTTTTGACTTTTATATTCACTAATGGAGTCTTTGAACATATTCGTAGAACCGTCTTCTAATTTGGTTGATTTTAACCCGAAGTCAGAAAAAGGTTGTCAGCGTCTGGTTTACAGTTACTTACACCATAGTTAATTACAAAATTATAAACACATGCATTAGCGTTGTGATGATGGTTTTGCCGTTTTGGTCTCTCTAGTCTAGGTTTGGCAATGAAATAGAACAATAAAATAAATCTATTGCTTAATAGTTCAATCTATAAAGATATATAAAGAGACATCACCTTGCAAAAGGTCAAAGAAAGTTGAAACTTGACGTAGTTCTATAGTTGACATACTAATTAATAAACAAAAAATGTTTGCCGTAAAATTTTCTACATTTTTGTCCCAAATGTTTTTTTTATTAAACTTATCGTAGGTAACGCAAAAAAATAAAAATTTTATTTTAAACTTTTGTATAAAACCATGAGATTTGCAATGATGAAAAAGAAACACATGAGAGATTCGTTCCTGAAGCATTGTGTGATTTAAGTCACGTTTTTTTTTCTCTAAAATATGCAGTTAGTCTTAATCAACTATGTTATTACAGCTTTGGTCATAATAATATAATCTTTTTATTTTAATTTTTAGGTAAACATTAGCCATTGCACCGCCGCGTCGTGCGGACTTTTTGGGAGAGATTTTAAAATTGCCGGGAATTTTTTTATAACACATTCACACGCACGACGATGCGTTCGCAACTTTAAACACTCATACTTCAAGATATCGTAATTTGAATCCAAATAACTTTTGACTGGAAACTGAAGCTTTTTGTATCTATCTTTTTAATGGCTTGACTGTAACGTTTGTCCGTGGTGGAGATGCGAAGTTGTTATAAATTGTATTTTTTTTTTAAATGGGTACATTAAATTGCACTTCTCTGGGGGGCACCACGCACTGTCAATGACTGTTAAGTTTCTATAACCTACTATCTATATGTGGCAAAATCACTCAAAAGTTAAAAATTAAACTTTTTATAAAATCATAAAACCTACAAATCGACAAAAACCTGAAAAATAACTAAATTTTGACGTCGATGCCAATATAATAGAAGTATAAAATAAGTTTTAGTAATTAAATTGGCGGCGACCTCAATATTTAGTTATCTTCGATTGTTTGGAGGCGGTTATTTATAAAAAGTTTTTAAGTACGTCTAAAGCTACTAGAGCAGAAAGGAAACGGAAATTTAAGTGCAAATAAAATGGTTAAACGACCTTGAAACATAACAGTCACAAATTGAATATTCACTACTATCGAGATGTGTAAAATATAGATAATAATATCTAGAATATTCCATTTTTAATTTCTATTTTTTTACATGCGTTTTATTGATATTTTTTGTTGTTTAGACAAAAAATAAATAGGTACAGGTCAAGTGCATAAACTTGTACATATATAAATCTGTGATTTTATTAGTGTCTTATTACTATTTTCTATATTTAATAATTTATAATGCCTAGAAAATAGAACATACTTTTTGTATATACGTGTTAGTTCCTCCACTAATTCTAAGTTTCGGATACGAATGTCAATGCTAAATCCGCTTTTAAATGCTAATTGCCTTTCAACGGTAAATATATTTTCAAAGTAAGTTTAAGATAGGTAGCAGAGCCCTCGTATTAGTCAATCCAGTCGTGTTTTGCACGTTGTTTAGTATGAATTCTGGAAAGTAATTCTAGAAACCAAACACCGATAGCGCAACCTGCCCCGCAAGCTAAAACCAAAAATGCTGGATAACTGTCGATTAGACCAACGCTTATAAAACCACTTCCTCGACTTAGACATTCTGGTTTCTTAGTGTACAAACGACTGACTTGGCGGTTTTGCAAACCAGCCTCCTGAATTTTTCGCACCCTGTATATTGTAAAGATAAAACACCGTTAAAAACTATACAAATGTTAAAACATACATTTGATTTCTTTATAAATAAATCAATGTTATAATTATTGATTTATATTAACACAACTACATATCTACAAATTACGTTCAGAAGAAATTCCCTTGCCTTACCCAATTTTAATTATTTCACTATAAGCCGATTTTTTACGAATAGCCATCCATGGATTAATAATTTGTAAATATTCTATTGCTTTTAAACCACATTTTTCACTTTCCTCAAAAATATCATTAATTAATTTGTAACCAACTCCAAGTTCCATATGAAATGCGTAAAGTCCTTGACGTATCCTAGTGACGCCATCAATCATTTTTAAAAATTGCTTTTTCTGTCCAGGCGGTGCTATTTTACGATCGTAAATCGCTTTTCGCACTGGTTCCGTAGCTATCTAGGAAAAGGAACGGTCAAATATTATGTTAGGTTTCTCATAGGGAGGGGGAGGGTAGTTATCATCAACGTTACTCTTAGGTTTTCAGAAAATGTAGTAGGGTGTTGATATATTGTTACATTACATTACTGTCTTATTAAAGGTGACATCAGACAGTTCATTTTTTGTTCATTTCCGTCTTTCATTCAGCATCTTTCACTCAAAGTGAAACGTCTGAGCACAAAATGAAACAATAATGACAAATGAATTCGTTAATGAACCAATTCAACAACTCTAGATATCGGCATTCGGCATGATTCATTCGCACTCCGAATGAACGAAAAATGAAACGTTTGAACACAAGAGAGAACATTCATTCGGGTTCAATCATTTTGTATCGTATCTTGTAGCGGACGGACTTGGGACTACGTCACCGTATAGTGAATATATTCTGTCTGTGTATGAGACAAAATGATATTCAAGTGGGACGGTCAAAACACGCTGTTGTTTTTGGAGAATTTCAAAAATTATCCATGTCTTTAGAACCACAAACCCCCGACGAATACGGACAAATTTCATAAAATCTCTAATTAATGATTTAAACTTAGACTTTGCTTCTTTTTTGTCAATTCTTCGATCAAATGATCACAAATCAAAATATGAATTCCAAGGCGCACAACTTCAATCGATGACATCTTCAAGGAAAAAACTAGATGAACGTTCATTTCTATGTTATTCTCTGCCGTGTGAACGCGGAATGAAACAAAAATGAACATTCAGTCAAATGAACATTCATTCGAATGAACCATCTGATATCACCTTAAGGAAATAAAAAATCATAATGTTACGTAACACAAGTGAAAGGAATGTGGTTTATGTGTCTGCGTGTCCGCTAAAACACGAGAAATACTGGACGGATTTAAATGCGGTTTTACCATTCGATAGATTCTTTCTTGGAGAAGATTTAGAGCTATCATAATTGAATCCGCTATATCAAAATAACCACGGAATATATAAAGCAAAGTTCCTGAAGTATGTCTGCGCGTCCGGTAAAAAATACGAGATCTGCTTATCTTTATATTAAATTTGTACTCGGGCAAAGCTGGCCCGGGTCGCTAGCAATTTATAAACTAACGTTTATTATTACCGATTTTTTATGTTTAATGATAGCAAAACCGCTTATATCAAATTTGTGGCTAAATAATGACGACTTAAATTTCCGTTCATAGAGTGATCTAGTTCTTCATGAATCACTGCATTGAAAAAAGACAGCATTGTCGCGGAAGGGGGTATATCAATGCATTTGTTGACCGACATGCCGACCAAATGCGTCGAGATAGCCATCCTGCTACAAAAAAGTCACGATCAAAATTTATTCATCAACGTATATTTAAAAGTAGGTAAACTCGAAGAAACAGTAAGGACAGGAACGTCATCTTAACTCTAACATATAATTTACCGAAAAGAAGTAACGATTGTAAACAGTATCGTCCACGCCGAGTTTCAATCTTGAGTTGAGCAAGTCGTTTAACGTTTGAATACTATTCGCAGATGATTGCAGGAGCGCGACAATGTTTGCCGAATAGGAAACATAGAGAAACATAAGCGCTATGAAGGAAAAGACAACGATTATTCTGCCGGCACCGCCTCGAGGTTCAACGTTGGAACCTTGCTGACAAACGGCACCGACCGTTACGAGAATAACGTCACTTAAGCGAGCTTGCAATTGATTGCGACGGCCATCCTCTTGAATCTATCACAGTATCGCTGTATTAGAATTATCACATACACATTGACATACAATCCCGAAATATACAATGTAAATATACGAAATGTTACAAAATATAGTGACACTTAACGCATACCCCATGCATAAAATATATGCTGCTTATAGTTCAGGAACTGATGACACCCGTTTCATGAAGTGTTTGACTCAGGTAGATATATAGGTAAGATGTATAGGTTGTCTGTCCTACCTGGGTACGCCAGGTACTGGACATACAGGAAAGGTTTAAAAATAATATGTGTCAAAAAAGTGCTTGATTCAAAAGCCAACAAGTACTATTCGAAAGTTAAGTTGATTTTAAATAAATAAATAAATGAGGCAGACACTTTTGGAGGGGTTAACATTAAACCAAAATACTCCAAAGTTTAATTTTTAAAAATGAAAAAATATCTAAGTGATTGATTCACGCTGAAATTTTCATTAGATATATTTAAAAGATTTGCGAAAAGCCAGACACTTTTTCGGGGGTTTAAGACTATTTTTGGGAAAGTGTTTTAAATCGTGCGTAAAGTACCCATAAATAAGCTCCCAAAAATAGTCTTAAACCCCGGAAAAAATGTCTGGCTTTTTGTAAATATTTTTAAATATATCTAATGAAGTTGCCATAAAAATTTCAGCGTGAATCAATAACTTTAGGGTATTTTGGTTTAATGTTAACCCCTCAAAAAGTATCTGCCTCATTTATTTATTTATTTAAAACCAACTTTACTTTCGAATAGGACTTGTTGGCTTGTGAATCAAACACATTTTTTGGCACATATTTTTTTTAAATCTTTCCTGTATGCGGAGTACCTAGAGTACCCAGGTAGGACAGGCAAACATTCATTTACCTATTCAACTTACCTATATATTCTATTGTATAAAATGTCTACCTGAATCAAACACTTCATGAAACGGGTGTCATGAGCTCTCCAACTATTATAATACATTGTGAAGTATAATTATCTGACTCACATCTTAAATTTTGAATATTTTAAATATTTTTATGCAACTTGAAAAAAATAAGTTTTTCTACCCAACTTAATTACATAAACTGGTCTAACTCGTTACCTCCGTTTTTGAGTTTTTCACTTCCCAAAAAACGGCTGCGTACAGTATAACGGCAATTAATATGACCATGGTTCCACCTGCAATCCAAACCATTCTGCTAAAGGGCAGTGTAAACAGATTCCTCACATATGACAGTGGAGGCTGGCGAAATACAAACATAGCTTTCGTCGGTATCGTATCAGCTATGTATTCTATAATAGGGATTCGTTCCTTGGTGACGTACAGAGGACTTCCTAAAAATATAATAAACTTTAAACTTAGTACAACTCTCTCATTTTTTTTTGTTTATAAATTTTGCAGACGTATTTATTTAGGGGCGCATTATCCTTTTCTCCGCTGTACTCTAATTTTTCAATGGTATCTCCTAACTTTCCCCAACAGTAAATTTCATTTTGACTTTATGCCATGATTATACAATTTATTTACAGGCTATTCACGATTATAGTTCACCAAAAGTCACCAACATTGAAGACAAATATACTCTGATACATTATAGTCATTACAGCGTGTATTTTTCGTCATTTTTGATGACTTATCCCCATTTGTATGGGCCGTTGGTCTCGTCTATCCCCATACAATTATTTTTTTATCCACCCCAAAATATACCTATTCTAATTAAGTAAGCTTTATTCCAAAGTTAAATTTGGGTTTGATATCTTTGTTTAGCTCAGAAGATTTTTTCTGTATTTTTCGTTTGAGATATTAAACCGTGAAAATATGATTAACATAAACATTCCTTCCATTATTAATAAAAGAAAAATCTAAAATAACAATATAATTAACAATATAATTATGTTAGATACAGTGACAACGAAATCACAAACTAGTTTGTGATTTGGTATCTTGTTAATTATATTGTTATTTTAGATTTGTCTTTTATTAGTAATGGTAGTGATAGATTTACGCCTAAGTCCGTGAGGCCCGGACCTAGAGCGGCATGATTTTAGGGGCGGCAAAATTTTAGAGACGACAAAATTTCAAAAGTAGACAATTTTAGGACAGTTGAAATTTAAGAATCCGTTGTCCAAATTTACGGTTCTCTGGCTTCATTAGATGCTTAATTGCAATAATCACTTCCACAGAGAGCAAAAAGGGCGCCATATCGGACGGGACCTAGGGCGGCATCGAACCTAAATCCGCCACTGAGTAATGGAAAGAATATTTATGTTAAAATTGCATCACACATTTGTAGTAACTTGTTTTATATCCGCTTGACTCAGTTTTATAAGCTACATAAGTTTCACAAGGATGTTAACCTCAAATATTGCCTGAAGAAATTGAAAAATAACAACGAAACGTTGCAACATTTGAAGTCGTAACATCTTTATACAACCAGTCCAAGTACCCAAGATCCTTAATCTTTATTTAATAACAAGGACGAAAATAATCCTAATGTAATTATTAGCTTTCGATGTCTGAAACTAACCACCGATTTCCGCTATTCCATCTTGCAATTCTCCAATCATACCACCATACAGACTACTGTTTGCAGTTCTATAGCCCCACGTGTTCACATAAGTGTATTTGCGAGTTGCATTCATTGTATCTGTTAAATGCCGAACAAGAAAATAATTTGCTTTAGTTATTGTATCAACATGAGTGTCTCTGAAATAAAAAGAAATATTTAAAACTTAATTAAAATAATAAATAATACTTTATGATACAAGAGAGAATTTCTACTAACTGCCATGTCTTTAATGTCTTCAGTCCATATATTCACTCATAGGACCTTTTGATATTTTTGACATAAATCTGACATTGAGCTTATTAATTGGGCGTTAAAATTTACACGATTCGATAGACAATATTTTTTGCACGAGTCCTATAAAATAGCTGCTTTTCATGCTTATATAGCGGTAGTAAAATCACTTATTTCGTACGAGTGCGTAAAGTAAAACAAAAGAGATACGATTTTACCAATCAAATAATACTTTTTTGGTTGGTGGCCATATGGGCAACACAACACCAAAGTAGGCGTCGTCTTCGTTAAAAAAGAATCCAGTATGATTTAACTTGAGCTATCAGATATTATAGCAATAAATACTTATTATGAAGTGAAATTCAGTTATTTTATAGGACATAGATACATGGAAAAAATATATTAGGTATAATGTCAGCCCTCGATTTAAAAAAAAAATGTTAGTGGCATTAAGATTTTTTTCAAAATCACCTTTTTTGTGCTATATGATAGAAGAAAACATGATTTTTAGGCGTTTTTCGTTAACACGGCAGTACTGTCGTTTGAATAATATTACGAATCTAAATATCAGGTAGGCCGAGGGCACTAGAATGTCATACTTTTCATTAAAATTAATCAACGTATTTCACCATAATGGTGAAACAATGAAAAAACAAGTTGAGCTGAATGGTCAAGCCTCGAGCTAAAACAAGATTAACTCACTTTGCTTGCTCGATCTTCTAAAGGACCTTAATTAAATTTAAAACCTGTGACATCGTCTGAACATATTGGATCATTTCACATGTCATTTAGGGGAACAATAAAATAAAAATTTTAACTCATTATATAATCCTACCTGTAATCCATCAAATGATTAATTGTATCATTTACAGTTAATACGACAGATACTGGCATTTCTAGTTTCATTAAATTTTGCCTTCTAATAGCCAAAACTGGTGATTTTCTCAAATCCAAAATACTGTTGTTATTATTCCACCTTCCATATGAAGAAGCAATAAGCGCTGTTTTCGTTCCTGTTTTGTAAATATCTGTCATTTCAATTTCATGTAAGTTTACTCGTTTAGCAATAATAATCTCGCTATCTGGCAAAATATTGATGTCGTCAAATAGTTTTAAAATTACGTCATTGTTTTGACTCGCCACAGAAGTTTCATTAAAATCATCATACATTTCTTCATTCAATATGAGCCAGCGTCGACCAGTAAATAATTTTATTTTATCAGCCTAAAAAATATTTGGACATTAGTAAAATATTTTTTCAATGTTTGAGAACATAAAAGATGGGAGAGTTTTATTAAAAGCATCATAATTTTGGTCTGAACGTATATATTGATGCATCTTTCACGGGTTTAGAGAGGTTATCCATTGGGTCACAATCTGCTTTCAAAGGGTTCCGGAAAAAAACAGTCAAAACTATTATCTTTAAGCAATATCGGGTGTCCGATATTCGAAAGACACGGCGATCATTATATAGTAAACCAAGCTTAGAAGATTTCATTAATTGAAACTTCGTTAGTTCGAAATAGAAGAGATCGACCCAGAACTTTTAATTAACGAGAATTAGAGAAAGTTTGAAGTGGGTATTTCTTTCCTTAAAATTGCCAAATCATCAAATCTGATTTTTATTCATTAAATAAGTCGACAGATTGTTCACTGGTATGCCAAACTTCTTTGCCACTTATGATTTTTTTACTTGCACATTCGGACATTTTTAATTTCTAAAAGACTCACAGATTATTTCGGTCAGCGAGCCTTACAGTATGGTAGCCGAATAAATAACGACAGGTTTGTGACGACATTTATAACAGTAAAAATCAACAATTTCAGGCTTGTCTAGAAAAAGCGTTATTTGTTTTAGACATTATTTCATAGGACGCAGGTAAAAAGTTCGATTTATTGGAGTTGGTATTCGAAATATCGAAGAAATTATTACATTGTGTTATATGGGAAGTTCAAGAGACTAGCCAAGAAATTCGAATTGTCGAGAAATTCAAATTATCGGGGGTTGAATTAATGAAGTTCTAAAAAAGTTTCTAAAAAAGACAATGACAAAGCTGAAGAACGTGGTGCATTCTAGTGACCGCTTGTGAACTCGGCGGCGTAGCTGCCACTGGGTGAAGCGGTTTCGGATCAAATTCTTTCCTTCGCAAATGACTGACATGGTTTCGAGGAACGCGTTCGCGCAATGTACCCTCTTTGCGAAGGATCGCTGTTGGCGTGACATGCCAAAAGGTCACGCTTAACTTCGTTCGGCCACACCATGCGAACGGCCGCGTTTTGTGTGCCATTCCCATGAACATAGATCCATGGCCACTCCAAACTCCATTAAGGCCTCCATCTGAGAGAGGCCGGTTGTGGGTAACTTTAAAATATTACCTCCAAAGTAAAATCCTTAAAACCTGAACATCGCGAATCAGTTAAGAAAAAGACATGCTGGTCTAGCGCTGGAGCTTTTAACGGTCGTGCTTTCAAATTTAAAATTGAAATTGCGTTGACTGAAGGATTAGAAGAAAGTTTCTTTACTAAATTTAACGAAATATCTAAAACACAAATATAAATCATAATAGTATCTAAGTTATAAAAATATCGTTATGACCTCAACTATCGAGTGTCGATAACCTACAAATAAAATTATTTTTCAAAATTTTGAATAGTAATTAAACAAGCATTTCTATACATTTTTATTTCAAGCCAATAAAGTTCTAGAAATAATGTAACTGGTAAAATTGCATTGCTTTTGTTTTACTTTACGCATTAGTGCTACCGTTATACAGGCATGAAAACCAGCTATTTTATGAGGAGTCACGCAAAAAAAGTTTTTTTTTTAATTTTATAGTTTTGTATTTTGAAAATAAAAAATTAATTGTCTTTTGTTTTGAAGATCTGTCAAAAGAAATTTGGTTAATTTTTACATATGAAAGCATATTATTTAACCATGCAAACAAAATAATATAAATACTTATTTATTACTAGCCGTTATCCACGTCGTCGCACGCGTTAACAGAAATTTTATTTTATTGTAGATTATAGACGCTCAACAGCTGAGGTCATCAGCGTTTTATTTTATGTATTATAATATGTCTAATATCAGTATTTTTGAAGTTACTGGTTTTTTTTTCTAAGTCTTTCGTAACTATTTTTGAAAATATTATAAGACATTAACTGTTCTGTTATTTTGCAGAAATTGGTCTCTTAATATTTATAACTAAAATCGTTATCCGCGTCATCGGACGAATTAACGAAAGTTTTATTTCATTTAATATAATTAAGCTAATAAATTTAAATATTTTCAAGTTGGATGATCCCACCGTTTAATTGGCTGGATTTTTCATTAAGATTAAAATTTTGCAAAATCTCATGTGAAAATTACCTCTCCTCCAACAAAGAAAAGCAGTCAGCGTTACAGGATACGGTGCAAATGCGGATTGAAAAAAATCATTGATAAAATTGATTTCAACAGTTTCAGTGGCCCTAGTAATATCAAAAATACACAAAAAGGCCCTGAGCACGAAATGAACTTTTATATGTGATAACATTTTAGCAGTATTACGAAATTAAAACCTCTCAGAAACCTAACTTCGCTGTTTAACACCGACTTGATAAGCGCAGAGTGCATAATTATAAATATCCACGAACTAAACACAGAAAGGAACATTCGTGACAGTTTTTACGAATTATTAATTGAAATTATACATTCTGCACTATAATCAAGCGTCCCAGTGTACGTTCATGAATAACTGAGCAATCTTTATACAACGTTTGAAACACATTTTAATAATTCATTAAATATCTAGCGAACACGATTTCTTTTCAAAAGTATCATTAAAAAGACTCCAGACATGTTGAGAAAGAATAAAAATATTTACAGTTATTTTCTTCAAAAAAACATCTTTCTGTTATCATATAAAACTATTTAGATTTTAGAGCTATTCTGTATGGTCCTTTTAAGAGTTTACAGTGCCATTAATTTTTTGTCACTTTTTAACCAGTATAGGCTTCAAGGTTGGTGAAGTGCTCGGAGCATTGCAGAAATTTTGTTCAGTAAGAACTGAAATATAAAAATTACAAACGTCGAAGGTGACAAATATACTTGATTTTATCGCATCCAGGTCTCCCTTCCCTGGTTCCGCCCTTGCTTATACTTCATACCTTATAATATTTCAAATGTTGTTTTTGTGCTAAAGCAAGCAAGGCCAATATTTTTTTTTTGTAAATTTGGACTACTGCACATTGCACATCTACATACATAAAAAAACCAGGAAATAAATTGCTTGTCACTTCCGAGCGGGTTATAAGCCATTGTTTCATTTCAATCGCGTAGGGAGCCACAGAACGCCTATAGTTTTAAATAAAATACTCTGTATAATATTGAATTTTTAGATAGGTAGGTACTATAAATTTATTACCTCACTTTTTATTCCATAAACTACTAATTTACAACTGGATGTATAATGTTATCGATAACCTAAAAATGCAATCAAATACAGAATGCTCTATTTAAATTATAAAAAAAATGTGTGAGCCTTATTCACATAAGCTCACGGGAGAACTAAAACTGCTTTAGTCGTAGATGATATTTATATATTTAATTTTTTTTTGTGTCGAATTTTACCCCCTCTAATTTTTGGAGAGAAGGGCTTAGGAGTCCCCTTCTCTTTTACGTAATATAAAAAACTAGAAAATAATTTTTGGACAGAATGGTTTAGGAGTCGTCCCCTCTTATTTTTGGACAGAGCGGTTCGGCAGTTCCCCCATATAGTTTTTGAACAGAGCGGTTTGGAACATTTTGGAAAATTGCGTTAACAATTTTTAAGAATGAAACGACATCAACTTCAATAATTCGATATATCGAAGTCTCATCAATTGGAAGTTTTTTTTTTAAGTTCATCGAGTGCCCAACGCTTGTAAACGTTCTAAAAGAAAGAGAAATTTATTTTCTACATTTTGGTGCATTGATATAAGTTTTTAGTTTTTTTTTAAATATATATTATTTATGACTTGGCAAGGACATTCCTTGAACCGTCCGAACAACGTACATACATGGTTTTGGTATTAAAATACCGCGTCGTCTGTGGATTCGAAATGGTAGATAATGAGAAAACAAGGAAATAATCTTTATTATGTTGTGTTTGTTTCTCATTTTGAATCAACAAATTATCGGAAAAAAAGGTGACAAATACGTCAAAGCGAAACTCATAATGTTGAGACTCCATCAGCCCTGAGGCAAATAACATTTATTTATGGATGCGATGAATCGCAATTGTAGTTTATGTGACGTATGGATCTATTACGTTAAACATGAACGAAGCAGGTTTAGACGCAAAGAACTTAGAGAATAGGGTCGGATCTAAAACCAAACTTTAGGTGGAACATTAAAAATTGAAGTAGGACGCAAATTTTAAAAGGCGGGGCATTTTTAAATGTATGTAGTGATGAGCAAAATTGTCCTTGGACTTGCAGTTTTGGTCTTGGTCTTGCAGAAAAGCAAGACCAAGACCAAGACTAACTTTACACTAGCAAGACCAAGACCGAACAAGCAAGACCAAAACCAAGACCAAGTATGTAAGACCAAGACCAAATATACAAAACTATTTTTAAATAATATTAATTCCAATAATTTTACGTGTTTTATCTCTTCTTACTGACTTGGGTGGAAATTAAATTGTATTTCAGTTATTGTAAGTGTAGTTTCTTCTCTGTTTGAAAAAGAATAATTGGTAAGTATTTACAAGTGGGATTCCAGATCTATTTGTCTCTAAAAAAATTTCTAGTCATCTTGGACGATTATAGACTTTTTAGTGTATTTGCCATATGGCAACATACACTATTGGCGTTGGTCGGATGGCGGGACCTAGGGGTCGGACCAAAATTTCTCGACGTTTCATAGCCTCCTAAACACTTTGGCACCATTTTTGAAAATGTTTATATATATGTGTGTATATATATATATATATATATATATATATATATATATATATATATATATATATATATATATATATATATATATATGTGTGTGCGGACAATAACTTTCGAAAGAGTTAATTGATTTTAACGAAATTTGGCCCACGTGTTGAAATCCATCACCGCAAGAAGCCTATTTAAAATGGGCGTAATCGGGGCATTTTAAGGGTAGTTTTTAGGGGTTGAAAAATGTTTTTGGGCCCCAAAATACCGAACAAATTCTCAGAATCGTTTCAAAATTGACATTTAACCCTTTAGTAGTAATTAAAAAGTGTCCCTAAAATTTTAATAAAATCGGCCCGACAGGACCGGACTTTTTGAAAACACTAATTTGCAGATAGTGACTTATTTATTGAAGGGTGTCTTTAATTCGGTGTAGACGTTAGATTGATAATAATATTACCTATTAAGAAAAAAAATGTTATTTTAAGGGGTGTATTAAGGGGTTAAATTTTTTATTTTGCCCAAAAACAAACTTAATTTCACATAATAAAAGTATAAAACCACACGGCCCTATACATGCAAATACACTATATTGTCGGCAGGGTTTTGGCACTGCGACCCGGGTTTTTTATATTTTCATGATTGCAATAAAATAACATGATTTATGAGTTAATTATTAATTGTGAGTTATTTATAATTTATACCTTTAATAGTCTTTATAATGATAGTGTTTAAAAAATTATTTAAAATTATTAAAAAAACTCAGATGAGCAAGACCAAGACTTAACATGCAAGACCAAGACCAAGACTAGAAGTATTTGAGCAAGACCAAGACCAAAATCGCATAAGCAAGACCAAGACCAAAACTGTCTCACTCTTGATCTTGCTTTGCTCATCACTATGAGTATGTAGAACATTGGCATTTAAGGGGGTATTCTGGTCTAGAAATTTGAAAAAATCGATTTTTTTTGCATATTTTCAAAGTTTAGACCTTCAAAAATATGCCCTTAAACGGATTTTTCAAAATTCGAATTATTTTCGGAGATACAGCGGATTTTGTATTGAGTATTATTATCTGAGTGAGAATTGTTTTTCAAACTTCAAACGCGTTTTTCTCAAAACTACTTTTTTTGAGGTGGTTGTCATGATATCTCAAGCTCTACTTAACCAATTCCTTTGAAATTTGAAAAAAATCTTTTTTATACATCGCTCTATCGGCTCTGCCTCGGATTTTGGAAAATTTTAATCTTAAGCATTTTTAAAAAATTCGACAAGGTCAAAAAAAGGGGGTAAAAAAAATTGTTTTTTTAAGTCGACGCTATTTCACGATTTTTTTTTTTTTTTTTGGCAATGGTCAATCCAATAGCGACATCTTTACTAATGAAGAATTTTTTTAATTTGTTTGTTTTAGATCACTACAAGGGCTGGAAACATGTCAACCAAGGAGCACCGTTTTTTTTGTAGCCTGTAATTCGACGATTTTTTGATTTATTTTTTTTTTATTTATTTTTATATTCTTCAAATGTCAATAAAAATCATATAAAAAAATGGATAGTAAAAATGTTTTCATTTTTTTTTATCTTAGTTTGAAAAATGCCTAAAATTTAGGCGTCTAGACCAGAATACCCCCTTAAATGTAAAACAATGCCTCTCTATACCATCCTAGCTACGGACCCGTTGGTATAATTATCGGCAGGTGGAATAAATTGGCCATCCTTGCGACTATTAACATATTATTATTATTATTGTTGTGTAGATTGTTGTTGTATGACGTAAATTGAGTTTCTGAAAGGTTAGCCATACAACCTTCATGAGTGGGTGGGAGCGGTGATCTTTTCATTAATATGTACTCTTATAGTGGAGAGAGGTACAAAATTACAAATCTGCCCAACAATTTAACACGGATGCAGCGCTCTGACGCGATCAGTGTTGCGTTGTATGTCTGACTCGTTACAACTGTGTTATCCGGTTTTGCAAGATACACCGACAGGTGAGTTTGATAACACAACAAAATATAAATATATATTTTTTTTAAATATGCAAAACGCTTGTTTACATATTATAGTAGTCATATGTTGAGTCGTTGAACTGCGTTGGAACTTGAATAATTACATTTTTTCCTATGTACTGATACAAACCAGTTTATTGTGAATTTTTACAGACTATATTATATTATAGTTTTATACAAGGCCAATAAGTTATCATCTTGATTTCTCAAATTGCATGAAATTTTATAAATGTATTGCACACAAAATTTACTAGTTGCCATGTTGATAAATAGTTAAATCGTGAGTAATTCAAAAACTTAATGTGTTCAACACGTTACCATACTAATTAGTCTCTTCAGTATAATAATAATAATAATAATAATAATAATAATTCTTTATTCAAGATTGTCATTATGACAAAGAAAGCGTCAGTAAATCACATAGTACAATACTTAAATATATGAAAGATCATACGGGCATTTTTCTAATAAATACTCTGTAACTTTTTTTTTAAATATATTGTAGCTTTCCACGTTCGTAACCTCTGGTGGGAGAGTATGTATTCAAGCCAAATTGTTTGTTTTGATAGTGTTAGTCGATAACTGCAATAGATTAAAAAATACCAAATTATTATCGGTTATTTTTTAAACAAATTTAATTGTGGACTAAAAGTTTGGTGCCGTTTTTGATCTACATATAAACGAGAAATTATTAATTAAAAATTTCAAAAAACGATCATATAACACATACATGTTGTTATAATTCTATTCCACAGTGATTTTTAGTGTATTTGCCATATGGCAACATACACTATTGGCGTCGGTCGGATGGCGGGACCTAGGGGTCGGACCAAAATTTCTCGACGTTTCATAACCTCCTAAACACTTTGGCACCATTTTTAAAACTGTTTATATATATATGTGTATATATATATATATATATATATATATATATATATATTTATATACGTATATATATATATATATATATATATATATATATATATATATATATATATGTGCAGGCAATAACTTTCGAAGGAGTTAATTCATTTTAACGAAATTTGGCATACATGTTGGAATCCATCACCGCACGAAGCCTATTTAAAATGGGCCCAATCGGGTCATTTTAAGGGTAGTTTTTAGGGGTTGAAAAAAGTTTTTGGGCCCAAAAATACCGAAAAAATTCTCAGAATCGTTTCAAAATAAAAATGTAACCCTTTAGTAGCAATTAAAAAGTGCTCCTAAAATTATAAGCAAATCGGCCCGACAGGACCGGACTTACAAATTTTATGAAAACACTAGTTTGCGTATACGAATTTACTTACTGAAGGTCGTATTTAATTTGGTGCAGATGTTGGATTGATAACAATATTTCAACTAATAAAATTATTATTGTAAGGGTTGTATTAAGGGGTTCAATTTTTTTTTATTTTGTCCAAAAACAAACTTAATTTCATTTAATAAAGCCACAATACCTGTATTAGCAAATACACTATATTGTCGGCAGGGTTTTGGCACTGCGACCCGGGTTGTTTAAATTTTAAGTAGGTAAACGCAGTTTCAGTTTAGTGCAATAAACATAAATATTAAAATCATGTAGGTAGTCATGTATACGCTAATGTATTATATTAAAAGTTTATTTGCATTTATCTGGAAAGTTTTTTAATGTATGATATTTTATTACACAATTGAGATGAGGATAAAATGTTCTGCTAAAAGTATGAAACTTGACTATGTTGTTCCTCTGGCCTATATAGGTATATCGTTGATGATTTACCAGTATCTTGTTGAGATATATCTTAAGGATTATAAACATTGGTTAATTAAAGATGTATATTTTTACATGTGTTTTATTGACCTCCGACTAATGACTAAAAAAAGCGTTAATTTGTTTGGGTTGGTCGTATGTTTGTATGTGTCTACAAGGTCGCTTGCTCCCCTCTCATGTAGATAATCGAAAAATATGCGAATTTAGTATCTTTTTTTAACACGCTTTTATTAGTTATGCACCTGTATTAATATGATGAATTCTTTCAACGTAATTTTCACCGACTTCAAGACATCTAATTGATTAAAAAATTTTCACACGTATTAAGGACCGATACCAATACAATAATTTGATAACTTTGTCTTAATGTCCCAACCAGGATCATCAGGATAAAAATGTTCACGGATTTCATGACTTCTGATTGACTAAAAAATTTGCCCACGCATTAATGACCGTTGACAATACAATAATTTGATATCTTTGTCCTAATTGACCAAGCTCATCAGGCTAAAAAAATAAGGCTTAAGTGATAGAAATTCCACTCACTCAATACAATTATGAACTATTTTTATAAAACAATTTTTTAAATTAATTTTCCATGCTTTTGCTCTCAAAGGCAAATTCTCGCTACGCGTCTGCTTATCCGAACCGATTTTGATGCGATTTTCTTTAAGCCACCGTGTACTGACTACTCTAGTGTCAATAAATTTGCATAAAATAGGTACTATTCTTAAACCGACAAGATGTTGGTAAATAATAAAACAAAAGAATTAAAATCTAGATACACGTATATATTTGAACGTTTTCCATGCTGCAGGACTGGTACATAATTTAACATTTCTTTAAATCACTGCTTATGTTACCTTGAATATATCCGAGGAAATTGCACAAAACTAAAAATAAATTTTGGAATTTCCCAAAACAATAAAATTAAATTAAATTGCAGTGGAAATAAGATGTTAGAACGTATTGTTTGTGTCCCTAATGCAGAGGTTGTATCTAATTTCCTTCTTTTGCATACGTTCGTAACAGCACCATCTATCTAAGAGATAATAAAAGGTCTATTTAATTACGCATGTTTAGGTAAACAAAGATATCATCAATAAAAGTATATATCAAATTCTATAATGCATATTTTTCTTTCGTAAATATGTCCTTATCCTAGTCTAGTCGATCGCTTGCCGCTTGAATATATTGTGATAGATCGTCGGCACTATAAGTCTGAGCACCCCTGCTCTAAACACTCATTAAAAAAAATTGGAAATAACTCACGCCAAAGATATATGTCGTTTATACCAAACTGTCTGATAATCTGAGCTCTATAGTACTTAATTTTAGTACTTAAGGCTGTCGAACGCTCTGAATTTTAGCCAAAAATAGGGCTTCGGCTGATAGTTGATTGTCGACTTATTCGTCAACATTTTGCACAAATTCTTCCTCTATAAGGAAGATAAAGGACAAGTCTAGATCTCTAATGGACTACTTTTGTAATTTATGTACGATTTACTAGAAAAAAATTGGCATTAATTGTGCCAAAAAACACACGTTTTCAATGTCACACTACGACAATTGTTCCACAACAAACCTAAAGTGACTATTCTTTTTCGGAAAAGTTTTTTAAATCTTCTAAATATTTCCAAAAATTAGAGTAATCAACTGACAGCGGCACAATTGCAACAGCATTTTTTAGCTTCGTAGTGTGGCTTAAATTCAGAGCGTTCTGACAGCTTTAATATTTGCTTGATAGAACGATGTAAGTTTTAAGTTTTATCCTAACTTCCTGATACAATCTTCGTTTTTTAACGTCGCAGTATGAGATCGCGCTAATCTGCATTCCATTTTACACAAAATATTGAGAGTAACGTATTTAGATTATAGATCGCCCCACGTAAAATGAAAATATTTGCGTGCGTTATATAAATAACTCGCTGCCCGACCCGGCTTCGATCAGTTAGACCTAACTTTCATTAATATAAATCGGGAAGGGAGCGGTGTAGCGAGCTAGCAATGGAACTATGCTAAACAGATCCATCCCATGCATAAAAACTATGCCGTTTGTATTGAGTAGGGTATATGCATGTAATTTATATTTAGTTCAAATATTATTTTTTGTAATCTTTATTGCAACTGATTAAACTCCAAATAGTTTTTTTCTTTTTAAATGTTTGCTAAATCATATAAATATTAATTAAACAGAATGCAATAAATACGCGCGAAATATAAAATATCGAAACCCAGTTTGACGTCAAAATATATGTAAACGTAACTACTCGTGTGGTTGCTAGGTATCTTTCATCAGAATCAATACTTTGTTTAAACAAGATGTTTGACATAAACTATGACGTCAGGCGCGTTTGAATAACCAAAATATTTTGCCCAAAGAGATTTTTTTTTCAATTCAATAAATATGCTTTCATGAATGAGTCCGTGTGTGTGATAGCTTTTAATATGAAAATAATCGATTTAAACTATTTTCAAAAATTATGCATATACTCTATTATGAAGTGTATAACTCATTCCGTAAATTTTGAATTTATGATATAGTACTCTAGATATTGTTTGTATTTATTTTGACAGAAAAATGATGGCGCGGGTGTATATTCTGATCTTTGTGGGTGCTCTGTGTTCCCGAGAAATAATGGCAGCTAACAGTTTGGAAGAAGTATTCGCTTGGAAAGAATTAGAGTTCGTGTGGCCGACCGATGCTGCACGTGAACAAGCCATTGCCAGTGGCGCTTATATTCCAGCACATAATTTGCCTTTGGGCATCGACCGATGGAACGACAAATTGTTCGTTACTGTTCCTAGGTATGTACTTACTGCATTAGAAACAAGAAATTCCAGCCAGTTGGCCGATAGGACCATTCCGACTTTAAAAACATTCACATTTGACGTATTATGATAAATTCCAGCCAGTTGGCCGATAGGACCATTCCAACTTTAAAAACATTCACATTTGACATATTATGATAAATAAAATAAAATTTTTGTTAACGCGCGCGGTGGTGGGGATAACAGTAACAAATACGAGATTTGCTACTCGTTTCCATGGTTACAAAGTATGGTTTCACATTTAAAAATTAATCAAAGCATGCTTGTCATCTACCTACTTTCTTTGTGACAGATCTTCAAAACGAAAGGTCCGCTTTTTTTATTTTCAAAATATATCCGAAACTGAAGCTCAGAAAAAAAAAATTCACAAAACTTTCTTGGAAAAATAAATAGAATAATAAACCGTTATAAAAAGTATACCATCATTATACAAAAAAACAACATTATAACTATATCTCTTCTGCGCATGCGTCAATTTTCCCGAAAAACAACAGGACTCTTCATATTTGCATATTAAATATCCTCCCAAAATTCGGTTTCAATCCGCTTATCCGTTTGACCTATATCGTATTAACAGACAAACAGACTCACAGGCTTTTTCCAAAAATAAGTTTTTTGGATACAAACAAAAAAATATTGTAAAATTTTGAAAAGTGAATTTTGACCTAAATTAGTACCATTCTCCACTAGTGGATAGGAATGGTTATATTATTAATTAATGAATACAGTAAACTTCCTTCAATCCGGCATCATCCTGTAATCCCGATTATTTTATAATCATACATGCTTCATGTCCCGAACGTGCCGCATAAATCGAAGTTTACTGTAATGCGATAGGCACCGACTACATCAGTGCTCTGCTATCTGATATAGAAATGTTTTGTGCAAAGTATCCGTGAATTTGACCTCAGGTGTGCGCTTATTCTTTCAAGTTTTAGTTATAGCAATAATTCTTCATACATAATTATAATAAATCTTATTATTGAAGTCAAGATTTCTTGAATATTTATGATTAAAAGGAATTGTTCAATTAAAAAACGTTTTTATTTCCTTTTGTTATAAAAAAATAGATTAAAAAAATCAAACCAGATTCCGGGGTGATACCATGACATTTCATATTATCAGTACTAAACCTATCCTAGCAAAAAAAAATATCCGAAAATAATTCGAAACAGCTGTTTCCAGTAGCTGTAAATTAAATGAAAAGTAGTGGTATTACCAAAAAAAATATTAACCAGTTTAGTTAATACAAAAACCCGTCTATATAACAAGGTTGTTAATTTAAATTTATTGAGGTCAAAATGCTCATAATATTTATTTTTTCATTTTTATATACAATTGATGTCACAGTTGTACCAATTATTTTTTTTAATCTTTGAATTGTGCTGATTGTTGAACAATTAAAAAATATATAAATAACAATATATGGTTCGCTTTTATCATTGTATTATCCTATAAATAAGGAAGGGAAACAATGCATGGGAAATATGGGAAAATACAATAATTGGATGTCTCTTTCAATCATGTAATTTGGCAATTCATAAGTTAAACCACAAAATTTACATTCAAAACTGCATTCTTGTACAAAAAATGTATTCACAATTACTAAAGCGGAGGCCTCGATCTAAATTACTAATTCAGGAATACCGTGACGAGAAAATATTCAATTTAATGTGAAAATATTTCAAATAAATCCATGGCCACCTTTTGCTACGGTCTGTTAAGTATTTCGTGGGGTATGAATGATTAGTTAATTATATATTGGTTAGATGTTTCGTAAGACGTATTACACAATGAAATCTCAGTCAAAATAATAATTTATAGACGAACTTCAATTTTAAACTTTAAGTACGTACTTGACAGATTTTTTGATTAAAAATTCTGATCAACCACATGTTACATACTAAAATTTTAACTTTATTGAATGTCGTGTTGTTTAGTCAAATTTAAAGCTTTAAATAGTGTACAGATTGTATAAAATCTTATCTAATATTTTTAGAAATTGGCCTTTAGCGCTCCAAAAGGAAACCATTACCTTCAATTTGGGACCAACCTGGACTGTTAAAGTTCAAAAATAAAATTGGGAGAGTGTAAAGCCTGACCGCTCGTTTTTCACTTTTTTGAGTAGCAAGCGATGGATAATATAATTTTCTCTCCTTGTCGGATGCATTTAAACCATGTAATAGTAGTTTATGTATCAAGACTGTAATGCATTATTTTATGTACCACTGTGACAGTCTGTTAAAACTCGCTATCACTCGTTTTAACAGTTACATGAGTCATAATAAAATTACGGTCCAGATACATAAAACATTTTTGCAAGTACCTCCTATAAAATAGCTGGTTTTTACATTATAAAAAGTATATTTGGAATATTTTTGACAGTACAGTTCGGCCATATTGAAATTATATGTGGACAGTTTACGATAGCAACGCGTACTTTGCTGTTTCTTATGCTCATATAGATTTAAATGGCAACTAACAAAGATATTACTATCGGATTGGTAATTTCGAATTACTTTTACTTTGCTTTTTGCACTAGTGCGAAAAAGGGTTATTTTACATAATTATATGGCCAAAAAAGAATGACAAACAGGTGCCAGGTTCCGGACGTTAAAAAACAAAGTTCGACTCGAACTTCGAAGCTATGCGCTTTCTGATAGAAACCTGAAACCATTTATAACATTACAATAAGATAAAATAGTTCTGGAAGGATAATTCTCGTTTAAGAGAAAAAAAAGGAGAAATATAGTTATGGCGCCGCAGCGTCACTTTATTTTGTAAACCGAGATATGACCTTCATACTTATTCTATCAGCTAGTGCATGGTTGAGGTAACTAGCGTCCGGATTATTCGCATTATTAACTACATGATGATTTAATTCGATTTATTGTTACTTTACAGTTATCTAATCATAATGATCAATTGCATTTTCAATGATTTGTAAAAGCTTAAAAGATGATAATTTAAACTATTTCCGGACACGGAAGAATTATCATGTACACCAATCACAAATTCCAGTATCTACGAAAAGAGGTAGAGTAGACCAGCGTCGGACTGGACATATAGTCGAGGTGGCGATTGCCAGCTGGGCCCCAGCCTGCGCGGGCCCACACGGAGCATTACGTTCCGTAATGCGAGTGCGTAACTCTGTCTATGACTTAACACCAACCAATTTCCAAGTCCTAAGATGTGTTTAAGAGGCGAATTGATTTGTCCAGATCCATAGGAAAAGTTTATTTTTTATACCCTAAGCACAAAGCTAAGTAGTTTCGGAATTTGCTTTCTACGTAACATATTTTCAAAGCTCTCTGCGCTTTCGGCACGGGTTAAACTGTATAAATTGAGCTGAAATTTTAAGCTAATCATTTTTTCAGTATATAGAATCATTTCAGGGGGTAGCAACTCAAAAAATTTGAAAAAAAAATTGGCTTATACAAATAAGGGCCAGTCTAATATAATAGACTGGCCCTTATTTTGACAAGTTGGAAATTGTCACATGCTAACCTTTAAAATGATTCTTTACATTGTAAAAATGATTCTCTGAAAATTTCAGCTCGAATAATTAAAATTAACCCGTGCCGAAAGCGCTGTAACGGTTATAGGTTTGCGGGGCTTGCCGCAAGCCACGCAGTAGGTAGGATAGGGGGCCCATGCAAGCTAGGTCCCAGCTCTTGCGATCTAAATGTAAATTAGATCAGATAGTTCGTTCATACATTAGAAAGAAATGAAATAGAAAAATATCCCATCTACCATTATCCAGTCTCGGGCCCCAGGTTTGTGGGGAGCCAACCGAGCCCTTCCGGCCCAGTCCGACCCTGGAGTAGACAATGTAGAAAGTCAGAAACTCGAGAATACTGTTATTAAGCCATGTTTGCCACAAGCCTTAAACATGGATATTTTAATTTGCATAATATTTGTTCTGTGGTGATTGGTGAGAAACTGAAAATAAGTTCTTTACCTTTTTTTAATCATGTGAATGTATTTAATATTACTACGTATTAGGAACAAGGAGCTCAGGCAAGGGCTTGTACATTAATTAATTTGTCTCATTCTTTACACTACCAGAACGACCTGTCTGGTTTGTACAACCATTACTCAGGCTTATAAACGTATAGACCAATTTTATTATGTACACAAAAACAATTTTTATAAATAAAAGTAATTGAAAAATTCAAGAAACATGCCAAGAATATTATTATCTTCTGTTTCAGATGGAAAAATGGCGTCGCTTCATCTCTTAATGTAGTTTATCTAAACAATGCTACAAAAACATCGCCACTTCTGCCCTATCCGTCTTTGGAAGCCAACACTCTCCCAGTTGGAGATGCCAAGCCTACAGACGACACAATCATATCCACGTTCCGCGTTCGCGTTGATGCCTGCGACAGACTCTGGGTAATGGATACAGGATTGGCCGACATTCTTGGTGAGCCGAAAGTATATTCTCAGTCGGCTCTTCTTATATACGACCTCAAAACCGACAAATTAATCCGAAGATACACGTTCAAGGAAACTGACCTTAAAGAGGATTCCTTTTTTGCCAACGTGGTAAGAAAATATAATATTTGTAACGTACAACAATAATTAATTTCAAATAAATCATTTGTAGAGACTCATAGTTAATGATCATGCATTTAGAATAAGTATACGATTATATATATATACCAATTCCAATAGTCCAATAGTCTGTTTTTCTTGGATAAAAGTTAGTTTTGCAACGCTAATGCAACATCAATATTCAAAAACATACTGAAAATGAAGTGAAAATCAGCTATCTTATAGAGAACCCGTGCAAAAAAACAGAATATCTATTGTGGATATTGCAGACGTCTGCATCCGCAATGACATTATGACTCGTGTAATAGTCGCTGAACTCGTTTTAACATAAAGCCACGTCTCGTCAATAATATACGTTATTACACCCTAGGTGCATATAAACTAAGTACTATTCTCTAATGTTGCAGGTAGTTGATGTAACTGCAGATAAGTGCGATGATGCATTTGCGTACATTCCTGATCTCGGTGGCTACGGTATTGTCGTGTACAGTTTTGCCGCCAACGATTCCTGGAGGGTCAAACACAACTTCTTCCATTTTGATCCACTGGCCGGTGACTACAATGTCGGAGGCGTTAACTTCCAATGGACTGACGGTGTTTTCGGTCTGGCTCTGTCACCTGTAGAACCTGATGGGTATGATGTTTATGCATAGTAGCCGAATAGGTACTCATATACAGGGTATTTTAGATCTAGTTAATTTATAGACGTAAACCTTCTTTTGGCACGGAAGGGTAAAATGAAAAGAAAGTATGGCATATACCATAAAAACCATATGCAGAACATCAAGCTAAGTTGGCGACAAGGTTTGCCTCGTAAACTTAAGGTCGTAGGTTCGTTTCTGGTGGTCGATGCCATTATTGTTTTTTTGTTTTTTTTCACTATTGTATTTTTTCTCCTGTAATATCTTGCGTAAAATACACAGTCTCTTTTTTTAACGACTGATAGACGACAGTCTAGGTCGAAAGAAGACGTAGTAAAAGTGATAAGAGAGGTAAATGATAATAATAACATTTACCTCTCTTATCACTTTTACTACGTCAATATTGAATTAGTTGATATAATGATAATTTATGGGGAAGTGCATCAGAGTTATCAAACAACTTTTACTAAGGTGTTTTAACACTAATTCTCTTTTTTTGATCTGTACCCAATAAATATTAAAAAACTCGGGTCGCAGTGCCAAAACCCTGCCGACAGTATAGTATGTTTGGCTGATACAGGTATTGTAGTTTTATTACATGAACTTAAGAAAAGTATGACTATTATTTACGAACCCGTACAAAAAGATGGATATATTTAAATTCTGTTTTTTTTTTTTTTTTGTTAGAAATTAAAACTGAGTTTCCATTTCAGATATCGTACAATGTATTTCCATGCTCTATCGAGTACTAAAGAATTCACTGTATCTACAAGTATTTTGAAAAACGCCACCGCTGCTCTGGATCCACACAATTATTATGAATTTAAGGTGATGCATGATTCGTTATTTGCATAACTTTCTATTACAGGCAATATTTGTCATTTCGTTTATAAATCTCACAGAAACTGTGTACATCTTGTATTGATTAGTTCCATGAAAAATTCAAACATTTAAGGAACAATATACGTAATATACATAATATAGTCTAACTACAAGAGGTTTAACCACATGAGTCTATAATCGGGCAACTTCGATTATTGGTCACCAATGCGCAAAACAATTGGCTGATAGTTAAATGCCTGAAAACCGCGATCATACTGCGACCCCATACACGAAATTGTTTTTAAATAGCACCCTGGCCATATTTATCTTTTTGTAAGCTTTTATTTAACTGTATGGCTGCTACAAATCTTGCATGTCGATTTTGAAGCAGTGTCGGTTATCCAATTGGGTTGAAATTTTGCATAAACGTTTGATTTCGGTGGCAATGCACTTTAACGTTTTTATTCCACTTAGGTACATTAGATAGCTACGAATAACTACGAATCTTTGAGTTTTTATTGCATTTTAATCAAACAAATATGCCTAATACAACACGTTTCATGCTAAAGTAAACACAATTAGCAATTATACATAAATTATGCGAACATTACACACAATTTTAACCATGTTATTGTTAATTACACATAATACCTACTTAGCAATTACCATAATCAATAACCGTAACTATTAGTAGGTATATTTGTGTGTATAATGTTAAATTAAGAGAATAATTACTATGAAGCATTCGAATAGAGCTTCAATTGTATCCATCTAAAAACTGAATAAATATAAAAAATAGACAAATGGTACAAGCCCACCGCACTGACTTTTCCGCTGACCCGCATCAGCAAACTACCCTTTCTGGATTTTTCAAACAAATAAATGTCTGATAAATAGTCCATTGAAATGTTATATATTTTAACCCTTGCATTTTGGCTAGGACAATGCTTTTTTCATCGTATAAGAGAAGCCGGTGTAAGTTTAAAAATTGAGCTATTGGAGTCGGCGGCCACTCCATTTGGCCGTCATCTTTAGAAAACAAAATGCAAGGTTGACCTAAAAAACATTTAAACGTACTAATACCAATTTATAAAACATGATCAAAATCATTAGAGCCAATTTCGAAAAAATCGAAATTTTGTATTTCATCAATAAACTACAGCCTTATTTAGGGAAGCTAAGAGAAATTAAGAGAAATCTCATGAGGAATCCCCTAAAAACCTTAAATTTAAAATTCGGTTTCTGTCCTTTGAGCGGCGTCGACGTGTCAACTAGGCATCTGCATATGCGGACAGGCATCCAAAACTTCCTTTTTCAATATATATAGTATCTATTAAAGTTTAGTTCATTAATGGCGTAAACTTATTTCTGAGTTAGCGTTTGCTAGATATGAGGTGTAATTTCTTCGTTGTACCTACCAGCAAAGTGTATGCTGGATGATGGTACAAACAAACCAACAGATGTTTGTCCCGTTACACAAAAAATATATTCTTGATACAGAGTATATGTTTTAAAATTCAATAGGAGCTGAAATATAGAGTCGATATACCTAGTTCTTCTAATGTATATTAATGTATTCATGAAATTATTATTGTATTTGTTACAGTTGTTGGGTGATCGTGGTGAAAAAACTCAATCTTCTGCCAATTTCTTGGATGAAAATTCTGGTGTATTGTTTTATACACAAGTAAATAAAGACGCAATAGCATGCTGGAACAGTAAGAAACCTTTCACTCAAGAAAATATTGGCATTGCCGCCCAAGATAAAGAGACTCTCATCTTTCCAAATGATCTGAAAGTCGATCCAGAAGGCAATCTTTGGGTCCTGTCTGATCGTATGCCAGCATTCATTTATAGGTCGTTAGATTCGTCGCAAGTGAATTATCGCATTCTTAAATCTTCAGTTCAGGACGCTATTGCAAATACCCCATGTGCTGGTTAAGAACTAGATTAGTTATTAAGTCTACGAATTGTGAGGATAAAATTGGAATGAAAAAGTTGTATGAATACTTATCGTGGAAATAGATCTTTATTAAAATCTATTTAATTCAAATGTACAATACCGTGTGACTGCACGGTTGCACCTACCTATTCCTGAAATGTTGATCCGTCTAAAAAAAGCAGTATCCACTTGGTACTTACTTTTAGACAGAAAATCAAAATGTGTTAAAATAATAAGCAAATTATTGTAACCATTTGTTTAAGTTGTAAAACCGAATTTATAGATATCGTTGTGTTTAGATCGATATCTGAATGCAACAATTATTGTAAAAAAGACATGTATTGCGACTCGCGGCACACACGGCCGGATTGAAACTTTTTTTTTTTATTTAATAATAAATGCTTCTGCACAAAGCCATTAGCATAAAAATACGTTAAAACGTTACATGAGATATTGTGCAACAAATTAAATTAAGATATAATAAAGGGATTAATATTTATATGATTTAGACAAAAGTAGATATAGCTAAATGAAGTGCCGGTTTTGTAGGTGCTAAGTCGGGAAGGTAAGTATTAAAGGTTATTTATTTATTTATTAAAGTTTATTTATGATTCCTGTTTCAGTTATGAATTTAATTGTTTTTTTTTTGACGTTTGTTCGCTGTTATTTAACGTTTCCTTTAAATATTCAGGTAAGTTGTTCATGACTCTGGATTGAAAGAAATGTATGCAGCCGAGGAGTACACGTTCAGTTGTCAGTGTCTCAATTGAAACTTTGTTTGTATAAATAATACAATACTAGACGTTGGCAGGGGTGGACGGGGCCATCAAGATACCCAAAAATGCAAGGTCAATATAATATTATAACATATCCAATGGACTTTATCTAAGCCTCGTTGATTTAAAGCATATTTAAGTATTTTTAATCAAAGTAGCTTTTAATTAAACATTTGTCTAAATTAATAAAAAAAAAACAGCCATGACTACATAAACAAAAACAAATTACAAATTTTCAAACAAGAAAAAATACTCATACAAATCAAACTTTTCGGAAATAAACTCAAAATTTATAAGTAAATAATATTTTTCGGTTTCAAAATTCTTGTGAATACAGAAAATGGCAGCGCATATGTAAGTAAAAATAACTTTTCAGATGATGCACATATATTATAGGTGAAAAAGAGGCTCAGAAATTGTAAAATATCGTCAATGCAGTAAATAAAATGTCGAGCCCTCTCACAGATTTAAGCAATTTTCAACTTCGATATGGTTTTAGCAGCGGCGGCCTTAGGAGGTGGCGAACAGGGCAATCGCCCGGGGCCTCGCGCAACAACCCAAGCAAATTAAAAAAATATAGATTTTTTTTAACTATATTTTTTTTTTTTTAGTACTTAAAACTTTTGATTTTGATCCTTAAGTATTTATTCAGGTTATAACATAGCGGTAAATTAAAATAAAGTTAGTTAACTAATTCATTCATTGAAAACAATTGAAAAATGCATTATGTAGTACTTGAATATCGCACCTCGAATTAACTTTGTAAATCTTTCAATGTAAAATATTTTAAAACTCAAATTTTGTTTATTTGTATAACTAATAACATTTCTCGTCAAACATAACAAATACCTAAACCAAACAACCAGACCGACTTTCGCATCACATACTTTTCACGAAGGACAAAGGGCTCGCAAAAACCTGCCGCCCGGAGCCTCGCAATGGGTAAGGCCGCCGCTGGGTTTTAGACTGTTGCATTTGTTCATCGTATAAAAAAAATAAACTGGTATAAAACTGTCGTTTTATTGTCGAATTTTTACAATAATAACGGCATTCTATATGTCATATTTAAAAAGAAATTCAACATTTTTGTATGAAGATATTTCGCATTTTTTCAAAAATGCCTAATTTTATTCAAAAGGCATGCTGTATGCAAGCGATCTACATTTAATTTTGTTGGTGGACCGCATAACCATATCAAAAAATTTCGCGACTTACAAACAGTTTGTTAGGCCCTATTTCTGCCTTTGAAGTCGAATACTGACTGCTCTCCCTTCTGACTGCTCTACATGCTTTTGTAAATCGGATAGAATTCGATTATTGAACTACACTTGAAGTACTACAATTTACAAGCAAAGCAATTTAAGAGCTTTATGTCAGGAGACATATAAAGACCATACAACTGGATCTTATCCAAATAATTTTAAATTTGATGTAAGTGTTTCACTGATTTTTTTTTTTTGCAAATAGCTGCTCTACTTGTGGTCATGTTGACAAATTCTCATCGCAATTTGGCCGTAAACCATGCAATCCGCCGCCTTGCAGTTACGTCGAGAGGCCTCCATTTTGTAAGCCCAAGGGAGAACCATGTTGCTGTTATGACGCACCATGCAGAGCTCACTGTTATGATCATCCAATTGGAATAAAACCAACATTATATCCCAATGGATATCCCTATTAATGCTGATAATAATTCAATATTCAAATTGTAACAACTTTTACTACTTTAGTGATCACTAAATTTATTGTATCTACTCTATTTTTAACTCATTAATAAATTTTTAAACAATTACTAACGCATCCCTTTTGATGTCTAATTTATCCAGTTAAAAGAATGAATAAACTTCATTTCATTACTATATCCGAATCAATACCGTCGAATAATAATTTATTAAAAGTATTACTAAGAACCTCTGTCTATCTAAATAAGTAGGTATGTAAAAAACGACTTGGGTCAGATGAATTCTTTTAATCGGTTAAGTTATTTTCAAAGTGATGCCAGTACAGACAAAAATGCATGTCTATCCAAATAATCTTGGCTGTTATTACTCTGACTTTAAATAAAAACAAAGAAAGCTGTAAAACAGTGGCAGATTTGCCAATAGGCCGAAAAGGCCAATGCCTAGGGCGACCCGCTGTAATGTTACAACATTACAGATGTTGTAGAAATCATTATTTCTTGGTAAATAAATAAAATAATAACTATTTGAACACTCAGTACATGCCAGATAAAACTAACTAATTTTAATTACATTATTGAACAGTATGTATTTTTTTCAAAAGGTGTTATCTAAGTCTTATGTCGAATGATCTCGTTGTAAACTTGAAAATTTGAGTAGGAAGGGCAAATTAATGCCACATTCTTTCAACGATAAAATTAAAAGATATACTTGGTTTGCTGACTTCATCGGTGCCAGATAAATTTATTAAGTATTTAAAAGATAATCTTTTCAAAGTTTATTTTGTTTTGAGAATATCTACCAAAGCGACAGATTCACAAGTAATCATGAGGTAAATATATTCTGGATAATAGTCTAGTAAATGGTTTATCTTTGCTATGGTTTTTTAATTATTAATTATTAATCTAAGAGTAGTCAAAAGAAAGAAACTTAAGTTGTTATTATTTTTCATTAATGATTTTTTTATTGTTATTTTCAAAGGAAGATAATACTTCACAAATATTCACAGTAAAAAAGGTTGAGATGATATTCAAGAAGGGTTCTCAATATGATTTTTCTTTTTACAATCTGACTTTGCCCAATATTTCAAAATTGAAATGGTATTAAAAAAATTAAAGATTAAAAGTGTAAAAATTAAACCCGCAAATAGGGAATGATAAATAAAATGATTATAATGGAATAAATGATATTATGAGAAAAGATAAAAAAGGTAATGAATATTGTAATATAAAGAATATTAAATATTATATATGAATGAATGTAGATTAGCGCAGAATATCAAATTGAAATAATAAATAATGAAAGATTAAGCAAAGTACGAGTGTGAAGAAAAGAATAATTGTATAAATAATAGTAAATTGAAAATAATTTGAAGAATGCACACAACAGCGGCAGAGAGGTATAAAACACCCCGTATATAAAGACTTGTGTACTACATTTTATAGTCGCCTATGTTCTATTTGAAGTAGCGATATCTTTTAAATACTTCTGGGAGCTGGATAAGAAATTTTTGATTTTTCGGTTTGTTGAAATTTTTCAATAGCATTTTTAGCATAATTTTGTTTTTTATCCTTTCTCCACGATATTGTAATTTTATGGTCAATTATTGTAATGTAATAGACGCTCGAGAACACAGGTCAAACGTTTTGTAAATTTTAGACGCTCATATTAGAAGAAAGGTAAAATAAGCATGCGATACCTGCCACAATACCGGGTGTCTTATATTGTCGTTTAAATCCTGCAATGAAATGTGATGCATCCCAACTTACGGTAATCTTGTCGACTGTAGCGGAGTCCAGATGCTGTACTTTTATATTGTGATCAGGGCGAATCTAGATTTTTCGGGGCTCAAGGCTTATTGAAGTCCGACGGGGTCCCATTTTTATTAGAATAAGAATCGTTAAATTGGGGTTTAAAATTAATTTTTAATAAGATCAAAATCTGAGTCGAAACTTGGTGACCTGACCAAACAAATAGTAGGTACTATAAATTCACCCAAAAAATTTTCAAGGGACGCCAAAATCATAATATAATATTATGTTTGAAAATTGATAGCAAATTATTTTAAAAAAAAATAATAAAGGGTTCTTATTCGCCCCTTTCGGTTACAAAAAAGCCACCCATTATATATTTTTGAGTTTTTTTAAACAATTTATCTCAAACGCTGGAGTCTGAGAAACTATCCGGGGCTGACTATAATGTGATTTTAGTCATTAAAAAGTGTTTGTTTCATGTACTAAAGAATGCATTTTATTTTCTAGTTTATACAAAAATAAATACAATAAGACACATTACTATATTATAGGTATATTAAAAAAATAAGCGCAATATTACGAAGAAGAATATTAAAGTTCGTCTTTTTCTTGGTTAAGTGCACACAAGCAGTCTTGGGATTTCTCTGATTTTGGTTGTAATACAGGTTCCATGCCGTCTAAGATGGTTACTTCACTCGTTATGCGACGGCTCCATTCCTATACAAAATATTAGTTTTTTTTTTAATTACATAATAAATCGTAAAGGACACTGTCTGATTTTGGTCCAAATGTTAAACATGAGTTGGAAATCGAAAGATCTTGGCATAGATAATAATGTTTCCTATTGCACCAAAATTATTTATCCTGGACGAACAGAGATAACACTTTATCAATATCATGTACTCATTAATTTGTACTGTGGATAGTACGAAAATCGCAATGGCAGGATTAGGGTGCAAATATAAATTGTCTTTTTTTGTGGTTGTTGATGATGATTGGCTACTGTCATAGATAAAGGCAGAACTTTTGATAGAGATATACCATCGATCTAGTAATTATAGGGATGGAGTATACAGCTGCAGGAGGGAATCCATTGAGGGACGGGTACAAAGTAATAATGTGTCGATTTTTGATTGGCCGGTGCATACAAAAAAAAATATTAAGTAAATTATAGACTTATGATTTATTACAACTGTTGAAATATGAAAATCAAACCCCGGAATGGATTTAAAAAGTACCATCGTTTTTATGCATTAGAAACACACTGAAATAGAATTCCTTTGTGGGCAACATTTGGACCAAATCCGCGAGTAAAATATGAAAAATCCTTTGAGCCTGAAAATTGCATACCTTAAGCAAGACGGCATGATAACAAAATACGTCGTGGGGTAACAGATTTTCCCTGGCATATTTCTGACCATTGAGAGATATCCGTTCTGCTTCTTGGTCGTTGTTTATAGCCCATTTTAACTTGTCGACAAGGTCACTAAGGTCATGCTTAATAGGTACGTAATGTTCCCACGGTTTCAAATCTTTATAAAAGAACTCGTAGTATTTTGAATCCTGCTTGAATATAAGCGAATCTCCGGCCAGTAGATATGGGAATCTATACGCAGCCACTGTTCCGTCTATATTCAGCTGATATTTGAACTAAAAATTTTATTTTATTGTAAATTATAGACGCTCGAAAAATAAGATCATTAGCGTTTAAATAAATTTAATTAAACGACACCACAAATCAATGATGCAGATGGAATTCAAACTCATGTCAGTCTGATCCAAAGGCTAGCATGTGAACTATTACACTTAAACCAAAACATAATCGATCAATGGTTGTATCCGTCAAACATAGCTAATTTTAAAACAAAAATTCTGTTGAGTTGATCTTACTGAAGATTTACTTTAATTGTAAAAAACTTTGAACTTTGAAAATGTGATTCCCTTTCGAGATTCATAACACTCACATCGAAAAAGTCAAAGAATGAAACATGTTTAACTTTAGGTCCATATTTCTGTTCTTGGTCTCTGAAGAAAAAGAAGTTAGTCAAAGATGCGTTGAAAAGATCTGGATGTGATCGAGCAATATCGATAAGGTCGAGCCGTTCGCGTCTTGAATCGCGACCTCTCCAAAATGCGCGAGGTTCTTTATCCTGCCATTTTCTTTTGGATGCTCCCTGAACAGACAACATATCCAATGTGATCCTAATAATAAATAAAATATGAAACGTTACAATTCGCCATGGATTCAAGCTGACGGCTTAGGATTTTCGTTTGGGTTTTCCTATGAGTCAGGTCGTTTTTCCAAAATTTTAGACAGATAAAGGGGAAATGCTTGATTTTCATGTTAATATCATTTAATCTATGCGTTTTGAAATTATAAAAAAATATATTTGTATTTCTCATAACGAACCCTTCCATTTGATGTCAGATGATGCACTTGAAAACATTTTTTTTAATTTTTCTAATTGGCCCCCGAAATAGGAATTCATTTATTTATACTATACCAAATTTCAACTTTTTACGTCTAGTAGTTTCGGAGAAAATTATCTGTGACAGACAGACAGATACGTGAGTAATTCTATAAGGTTTCGTTTTTTGTACAGAACCCTAAAAAACGTAATTCAATGACACATACTTTTGAAAGTATCTAAGATGCTTTTAAAGAATAAAGTATCGTTTGTTTTTTTGTTTGATACTATACAAAGTATCTTGTATTATTTGAGGAATTGACTGTATCTTTTATCTAAATATTATTTTAAAATATTTTCTGCTACTGTGTTTCAAACCTCACTTACTTAATCGTCGTGCTTACCTGCCCATATTTTCTAAAGCGGCTTCTGTGATGTCATAAGTCGGCATAACAATATCAAAAGTGTCATCGCTCCCGCACCAAGAAAATAACGGAACAATGCCTTCATCACTGTCCATTTGTTTTTTAGATATAAGAGGCCAGTCGCCAAGATTGGTAAAAAATTCCATGTCGGGTAACTTAGTTTTCCTGGTGAGAGATAGTAAAATTGCATCCACAAACATTTTAAAACCAATATGCTGGCCGTAACAATTTCTGTAAATCTAGAAAAAACAGTGGCGGATTAAAAGGTGTGTTTGTTCACCAGTTGTGAACTGGTTCTGAAATTGTTAAAGCGTGTGTCAACATTACTGAATTCTTCAACAACTGAGTGTTTGTCGGTCAAATTCTCGGACTCGCCGGCCTAGATTTTTGCAAACCTAGACTTTTAACAGTTCTAAGAGCCTAGAACCAAGTTCGAACAGTCCGAGAATTTAACTAGCATTCAGTTGTGTCTAAAAAGTTCTGTATTGTTGACGGACGGTTTAGGAGTTTAGATTAATAGTTCAAAGCTCAAGGTCATTAGATACTCAGGTTACCTCGTTAATGAATGACGTCAGCTGGGAAGACCGTTCAATATTTTTATCAACCACGCAATATCTATTGACAGTCCGCTGGAGGACGTCTCTCCCCACTACTATCCAACGGAACGAGGTTACCTCTGTATCCTATAACCTTGCTAGCAACTACACCTATCGATTATCTTTAATTCTGTACCTGATTATTTTTAATTACATAATTACAAACACTCATTTGGTTTGGGTGATTCAATTTGTTAATAATTTTTTGTCTATTTTCTGTATAATTATAAGTATCAAAAATCGATAAATCGCTATCGATTTGCCGATATGAATCTTTACATTCGTATTGTTTTAACCATTTATCGAACGGTTCAACGGGGCAGTAGCAGTCTTCCGGATGAACTTTATTTATTATTGTATACGGTGAGTTAGCAACGTGTTCCCCTTTATGCTTAATGTGTATTTCAAAGTTGGTGCAGGTTCGATATAATTTATATCGGACAATAAACGTTCCGTCTTTTCGGTTTATTTGATTTATCCAAGCTTGGCAATGTTTTACATTGTTCGATGATCCAATTATATTTATATCAAAAATATTTCCGGAATATTTTGAATCCCTAAAAATTGGAAATATATATCATATAATATTTATATTGTTACCTGAAATTTCACAAATAATTTTACGTTATGAGATTGCTCGATATTGTTTTACCATGAACACATAATTAGGACTTTATGCACGATTTCTGGTACGACTTTTAACGATATTCTGAAGTATCAGAGGCGCTGATGACCTCAGATGTTGAGCGTCCATAATCTACAATTCATTCATTCTGAAGTATCAGGGTACTTTAATTTCTACTTTCAATGTCGTACCAGAATCGACTATTAGCATGCTAATTTTAATAAAAATTTTCAGGTAAAAGAAAATAATTTCAGGAATATTTAAATACTTCATAATATGCAAAATTTGTGGGGCAAACAATGAAAAAAAATATATTAACATTATATCTCACATGCTATTATCTGCATCATCAATTTTTATAAAAAAATATCTAGCTGGCATAACAATTTTATCTGGTAAAAGGCCAGGTCCCCATATTTGAACTTTTCGCGGGTTAATTTGAAAGCACGCGGTCGATAAAAACGACAACACACAAATATAAGTCAATGATAACCAATTCATGACGAATGTATAATGAAATGTATGACTAGATACATAAAATTAAACTATTACATGCTTCATGATTATAAATTTATTTTAGAATGTAAAATAGCGAATCTACTTATAAATAAATGTGTGAAATTTTTAAAAATGTTGAACGTCAACAGTGTTGACAGTGAGCCTCACGTATCGACTGAGTCATCGCTGACAAATGTCAAACACACCGTGGTCCACAACCAGAAGGCGAGTTTGAGTCCTGTAAAAAGAGGGGAACAGACCACTTAATACCCCTGTAAAAAACGTGTGGCTATGTTTTTATGGTAATTATTATTTATTTATGATTGTAAAAGAAACTTAGATATCACTATTACATAAATGTCGTAAAATACGTATAGTTGTGTAGAAAAGCATGTTCATTTATTTTGTTTTGCACCGATGCAAGCTAGTATTTATAATTACTATTAGTAAAATGTGTTTCAATGTGACTATTTAATTGAAGTTATACTGAAAAATGCCTCGTCGTAAAAAAGGGGCAACCGGCAAGGCGGCTGTCGCTCGTAAAACACGCGGTCGGCCTCCTGCACAAGCAGTCATAACCAACCAGGAGACCATAACTAGTCAAAGCGAAAGCGAAGAAAGCTGCAGTTCGAGCACAGCACAATCGAACAATGGGGCGAAGCAACCATCAGTCATCCACAAAAAATTCGGTAAATTTCGTTGCTTGAACGACGAAAACGTCAAGAATAACGAAATGAGTGCCGGTAGTGATAGCGATTTGCCGGTCGAAGTGATCGGTGTCATCGATCCAAATCAGAGTTCAGAGTCTGATCTATGCGCGAACGAAAACAAAGACGCAACTAGTACAGTCACTGTAGAAACTTCGGAAAATGCGACTGAGAATAGTTTTCCGGAGGACATGATAACTGTTATTGAAATAGTTGATTCGAGTCAAATGATGGACGAGGACGAAGCTATGGAGGAAGATGTCAATATTATGAACATATCGGAAGCAGAAGTACAGAGTATTATACATACCGAAGAAGTCGTGACGGAGGAAGAAAGTCAGTTGGTGAACAAAATGAGCGATATGAACGTTACGACTTTTGAAGAAAGTGAAAGTAGACTTCAGGAAATGTTCGCTTCTGAAGAATCTGACCAGTCGACAGGTGCGGAAACTAAGGCGACGCCTCTCGAGGAGGAGAAAGTGTTGACGAACGACTCACAGACAGGCGGTATATTTTCCAGTACTGACACAACGTGCGATTCTACTACTGAATCTAATGGTAAGCGCACTATTTTATTATTTTTGGGGATAACAGACCGATGGGGTTATAATAGTATCTACTTATCAAAATGTAGCAGTTCGTTTTTTTTTCTTTTCTTTTCTATCCTACGATAAAGTTATATCATTGGCACAGCCTTATGTTTTCGATTGTAATTATAATGACATTAAGTACCTATTTTATCTTGTATAGGTTAGTATGTAAACATCAGAATGTTTCGTTTTTTGTATTTTATTTTCTTATACTTTCTCGCAATGTAAACTTTTCTTTTTTTATATATATATAATTTGGGGATTTCAACTGTAATTGGAGTATCAACTCTGTTGTAGAAATAAATAATGGTACCGTAATATGGCGGCCGTATTATGACGGTAAATGACGTAACAAAAAACGCCCAGTAGTACATTAGCTCGCCATATCTACGGCGCAATAATTACTACACGTTCAGTTTTTCTGTATTCATAAGTCCTAGGGCGTAGTGTAAATTAAATTGTCATTATTATTATTATTATTATTATTATGTGTATATTGCATTTGTAGCTGAATTAAAACCGACAGAAACAAATGAACCATCAGTATCAGCCGAAACGATACCAGATTTCCAGCAGGAAACAACAGGAACCGAAATATCGCCTGATATTCCGGAAGACTCGACAAAAATATCGTTGGAATCCGAAAGTCCAACTGCATCCGATTCAAACGACGCGGCTCCTCAAACCAGCGTGAGACGCTCGAGCCGTATTCGGTCAATAAGCGTTTTGAAACAAAGATCGCAGGGACATGGTCTGGTCAAGTCTCCGTCCGTTGCTAGTTTGGGAAGAATCACGAAAGCGATGCTCAAACAGGGCTTCGACCCATCTGATTTGCAAAGCCCCGATAGTGCACTCGGATCGAAATTAAACATCTCGTCGGAAAAAGGTTAGTTTTTATTTTATCGCTGACGTTTTGATCGAATGGATTCTTTAACCATTCGTTTTTTTTCTGGATAAGGCGATTCAAAATGTCCTTCGTCCGGTTCATCGACGTTTTCAACACCGACACAATTAAGCGGTTACGAGTCGGATTCGACAAAACCCGTTAAAGTGAAATCACGGTGGAGACGATCGAGCGAACTAGAGATGGGAGGTACTTCTGCACTAAATCGGTTAGTTTTGACTCCGACTTGCAGTCCCGGAAGTGGTACGCTTGATCTTCCTGCTCTTTCTGAAGGTATATTAAATTACAGTCAAATGTTTTCATATAAACGAAGCTTCTGAAGACAGATCGAACCTTTAGTGTTAAAACACCGAATAGTAAAAAAGTTTCTGCTAAACGCGAGCACTTTTTGGATGATTAAAACATCGAGAAAAAAGTGTTCGTGTTTTGTTAAAACTCTTTTTGTATTCAATGTTTTTTTAATAATAAACTGATATTGACAAAACAATCGATTGATTTTAAGATAAAGATTTGGATGAGAAACAACCGTACGATCCCGAAATGGAGGAACGACTGAGTCAATTCATCAATCTCTCCGAGAATCAGTATCTAACGGGAAGAATGACGAGTAAAGAAGCTAAGAAAATGACCTGCGATTGTTTTTTAACAAAAGAAGAAATCGAAAGAGGGGAATATGGCTGTGGAGAAGACTGTCTCAACAGACTTCTGATGATAGAATGGTATTTAAATTTTTTTTTAAAGATTTACAAGTAGTTACTGACTTGACGAGTTAATTACCCGAACACATATGGGACCACGTATCATCCGTGTTTGGGAGTTGTCCAAGTTTATGAATAAATGTGTTTAAAATATTTGTTTCGCTCTCTTTTTATTAATTTTAAATTAAGAATAGCACCTTTGCTGTTGTGAAACACATCTTATGTGTACTCAAACTATTCAGAATCCGATATTTCTTCTCTAGATTTGACGTTTTTTGTTTACATTTATTACACATTTTACAAAATAAAATTATTCACGTCAGTCACTGATTTACACTGTGCCACTAATGACTACAAACTGCCATCTCATTCACGAATAATTTTTTAATTATGTGAGTGTCCGAGTTTTAGAGACAGGTGTCCAGAAGCATTATCCGTTCGGGTTTCTGGAGTGTCCAGATTTGTGAAACTAATGTAATTAAATGTATATATCAGATCCTTTTGATAGTAATAATTATAAGTATTTTAGAGGAATAAAGATCAATGAATTTTAAGATAAATTATTTTTCACAACGTTTCGTATTTAATTAATACTTCAGCAGGTGATCTAAAATAAAATAATTATTATTAGTTAAGTTCTTATCTTGTTATTTTATTTTAGATCACCTGATGAAGTATTAATTAAATACGAAACGTTGTGAAAAATAATTTATCTTAAAATTCATTGATCCTTATTCCTCAAAAATACTTATAATAATTACTAATGTAATTATTTTTTTACTGTATTATACTTGTACATCAGAGCAGTGTACAATTAAATTCGATTGTTTCCTGTTTGTTATACAATCTGTCACACGGTAACTCGAATAACATTTGTTATATTTTCAATGATTTTATATTTTTTACAGTGGAAATTATTGCGTAGTAGGAGATCGGTGTACAAATAAACGATTTCAGAATCAACGATATGCAGCTTGTGAAGTTTTTCGTACTGAAAAGAAAGGATTTGGAATTCGGGCTTTGCAGGACATTCCATAGTAAGTAATATTAATAATTCGCAGTGCCAAAACCCTGCCGACAATATAGCGTATTTGCTCATACAGGCAGTGTGGCTTTATTATGCGAACTTAACTTGGTTTTTGGGCAAAATAAAAAAATTGACTCCTTAATACACCCCTTAAAATAATATTTTTTTTCTTAATTGCAATATTATTATCACAGTAAAGGAAGATTTGGTTGAGGATCAATAAATAAATCAGCTTTACCAAAATTTCGCTATGGCCAACGTTTCGAAAAATTTATTTTCATCTTCAGGGCCTTAAGCCACCATTCGACCAGCTTAAGGCCCTGAAGATGAAAATAAATTTTTCGAAACGTTGGCCATTGCGAAACTTTGGTAAAGCTTATTTATTTATTGATCCTCAACCAAATCTTCCTTTACTGTGACATTCTATTGGATCAAAATTAAAAAATGTTAGAATCGAGTCCAGCTGTCCAAGTAAAATCGGTGTGCTGGCAATTATTCATTACCCGATAATAATTAATCGCTGTTGATAATTCATCGATTCTCGATAATTGCCACACGTCATCGACGAACGCAACTTTAGTCACTGAACTACAACGATTTTATTATTTCTAAACTAATATCGTGTAATTAATGGACTATGGACAATTATTACATATCGAATAGTTATCTGTTAATACTTATGAGTTTCGTCATCCTTCGTAAAAAATAAAGTAATTTTTAATGTACTTTGTACAGCGGAGCATTCATTATGGAGTACGTCGGGGAAGTGTTATGTCAGCGAGAATTCGAAGCGCGCGCCGAAGTATACAGTGCCGATAAGAACAGACACTACTATTTCATGTGGCTGAGGGCTGATGCAGTGATAGACGCCACCATGAAAGGTAACATATCGCGGTTCATCAACCATTCGTGTGAACCCAACGCCGAAACCCAAAAGTGGACCGTACTCGGAGAATTGCGAATAGGTTTTTTCGCTAGGACCAGCATTAAAGCCGGAGACGAAATCACATTTGACTACCAGTTTCAAAGATACGGGTGAGTATTTTCACATGATATTATTTTTTATTAGTAAATGTTCATACGTTATAGTTCATAAGACTAAATTCATAAACAGTATAATAGTTATTGTTTGCTATAATTGTTAAGAAACATCCATCGTTACAATGCTATATTAGAAAAATATACTGTCACCGTCGAGACTCAAACCCGAATCCTTCCACTTTCGCGACGGAATGAGTTATCAATTACTCTACGGTGCCATATCTCAACAGTTAATCTTTCATAATAAAGCAAATTGCAATACTAAATTCACATGCGAGAGCTAATTTTAGCTTCGGTAACGCTAGACATGAACCTTCACAATAGTGAAAATCAAAGATGAAATATAAATAATAAAGTGGAGTAGGCACCGCAATGTATGTCGCTGTACGGCGTGTTAGCCTGCTTGCAGTTAAGGCTGACACCGAGACAGAAGAATAAATATAATTTCAATAAAATGCATAAAAAATACGACATAACCCAAGTTTGTTTTATTTTTTGCCGTTAGTAAAGAGGCTCAGAAATGTTTCTGCGAAGCGCCGTCGTGTCGCGGTTGGATCGGAGAAGAACCGGACGAAGACGAGGAAGATGACGACGAAGAAGAAGAAGAGGAGGAGGAGGAAGAAGAGGACGAAGATGATGATGAGGAAAGCAAATCGGCAGAAAAAGAAGACAAACAACTCGTCGATTTGAAAGAACGATTAGAAGATACTACGTTAGCAGATGAAACTAAATTATCGACTTCGGCGGAGACGAGTGACGAAAACAGAGAAATTAAGACTGAAATGGATAATGAAGCTGATGTCGATGCAAAGGATACATCGACGAAAGAAATATCACCGATTCAGCCTGCAGTTGAGACGAAAAAGAAAAGAGGGAAGAAGCCAAAGTTGAACAAGAGAACGCATCTGCCAATTGATGTCCATGAGGATTTAGATGTGAGTCACGATTTTTCTTTTCAGTCTTTCAATCTTTCAAATATTGTTGTGAAGCAGCCACAGGGGCGGATCTAGGTTTTTCGGGGCCTAGGGCGTCCAGCGGAGCCCCATTTTTTAGATTAAGAAGTGTTAAATTGGAATTTAAAATTAATTTTTAATAATATCAAAATCATTTGAAATTTTATTATAAATTCATCCAAAAATTATGTTAAAATTCACTGTAAAAATGTCAAAATTCACCCGACAAAAAATTAGGTTCGCCTTAATAAAGTGTACCACATTCTATAACGGGATAATTCGCTAACCTTTTTGCATTTTCAGGTCCTTCATCATACTTCCATTTCTTTGCAGAATACGGAAGTAAAAAAAATCCTTCTTAAAAATAAAAGTTATTGTTCTTTTTGTTCGTAACAGTTGGATGAAGAAATTGGCAAATTGACGAAATCGGGATTGAAGAATCGAGCCCACACGTTGACGTTGTCTCGGCTGGTAGTCAGATGTCAGGATATGACTTCGAGACTCCAGCTGCTCAAATTATTGACGTCCGCGGAATTGCCTTGCAGACGACTGTTTCTCGATTACCACGGTCTTCGCTTATTACACGGATGGATGGTGCCTGGAACCGATGACACATTCAAGTAAGTGATTTTGTTGCATTTTATTTATTAAATTTAAATGAATTCGATTTACGCGGTTTTTGTCAATTTGGTCTATAACGTAATTTCAGGGTATTATTGTATTAATTTAAGTTCTGTGACGAGACTAATTGTGAATTGAACGGCTACCAGACCGATTTAGTATACGGAAAGACTGTTGTTAAAATAAAACATATTATTTTTTTAACAGATTAGAAATATTAAATACCCTAACATCGTTACCGATTCCGAATAAAACGATGCTGCAGGATAGTAAAGTTTTAAGCACTGTGCAAACTTGGTCGACGGCTTCACATACAAACCAACAATCACCCGAAGATAACGAGTCGCCCGTTTCAGACTCAGGGTGCAGCACGCCTATCTTGGAATCGACCGGACTACCGGTTCCTAAGAAAGAACCTTCAGCTGAACAAGGTAAATATAGCGCGATTATTTTTTATTTTGTTTTGATTTTTTTTAGAATTCCGTACCACAATGGTAAAAATGGATCTCGATTCTTGAGAAAATTATTTTTTCAGCCGAAGCCGAAATATAATTTAAGCGCGTGGCCATAAATTATCTACTTTTTATTTTATTCGTATTATTTTTTAGAAAATGATGAACCGAAGATTACAGAGGCACCAGAGACTGATGCGCCACTTACCGAAAAGAAAGCCCCCACGGTTGAAGTCAAAAGTACAAAAGAAGAACTTTCGCCAGAGAATGAAGCTCGGGAGAAAGCCGATAAAGTAATTGAACTGGCGTTAAAACTATTGTCGGATTGGAGTTCTTTGAAGGAGGTGTTCCGAATACCGAAGAAAGAACGTATAGAACAAATGAAAGAACACGAACGGGAAGCCGATAGGGGAAACGAGGAGTCGACCGGCGCTATGGAAAATAAACGGGACAGATTCAAATGGAAGAGCGATAGGTAATAATTTCGTTTAAAATATCTATGTGTGGTGGTTTCGAAATGCGCAGTTTTTTATTTATCTATTACATATTGGAACCATTAAATCGATGCTCAATAAGTCAGGCGTCATAAGTTTCTTTGCACCTTTACCAAAATCGAATTTCTAGATTATCTGAAATCGGGGGTCCGTTCTCTTTATTTCGGATAATCGAAGGTTTTCTGTATATTGGACAAACCTATAGAGAGAAAAATACTCAATAATTCATTGTTTATATTATTTACAGTTTTATAGTTGTACTTTTAAGATTAGAATAGTTACCAGACGAAAATCTATGCTATTTATATTTTATATTATATTTTTATTTATATCTCATACATTCAATTAAATTTTCTTTTAATTTTAGGTGTTTAGTTTTAAATTATTAAAAATGTTTTCTTTTTAAACAATGATAATTGAAATATTCGCCGGAAATGCACACAAAAATTATAATTAAACCAAATTGGCTTCAGACAAAACTTTGAAAAAACGATCATTCAAAAGTTTGACTATTTTAGATAACGTAAAAATTATAATTAAAAAACGTTCACGTATAGTTTTGGGGAAATATTATTTGTAATATACTGCTGTACTCAAATTATTTCTAATGTTTATTTTCTTAAATTCAAAAAAATTAAATTTAGATATAGTACAATCGCGATAATATGAATATGCACTCTTATGAACAACTCAGTAATATGAACATAGTTATTGTAGAGAATTTAACGCTCTACAAAAAAAAGTTTAAACTTTATCCTCGGAAAACTTTTGAACCAGTAAACTTAGCGAAAAATCACAAGATACTTTTTTTGTAAAGCGTTAAATTCTCTACAAAAATACGTATGTCTCATTTTTGTAGATTCATTTGCCCCCAAGTTTTAAAATTTGGAAGAACAAATGAGTTTCCACATGTTATTTTCCATAAGAAACTTTGGTTGGAATGAGGACTACCTTAGAGTTAATATTAAGAGCTCAGATTTTTAGAGAATTTTTTTTTATCAATTTGGAAACGTTAGACCCCCTTGGACAGTGGCGGATTTACAAATTTGCCGCCGGTAGGCTATTAAATTTTTGCCGCCCCTACTGACCTCTGAAATTCGATATTCTAGTTCGCAATCATATTAATTACATTTATTCTGTTAATGAAATTGCAACTTTATGATTTGTGCTCTATCGTCTTTATGATTGTGAACTAGGGGATCGTTGTATTAGTTTCTAGATTAATTTTACGACTTACGATTTAGTGAAGATAACACGAGAAATAGTTTTTGGGTATACTTTCGAGCTAAAAAAAGCTCAATTATGTACTAATTAAAAGGCGGGGCAAGGTATGCTAGGGACCCGAAAACGACTACGCAAATACGTTGTACAAAAAAAATATTTAAGTGTTGAAACATATTACACGTCGAATGAACCTAACATTTGGGTACATGGAGAAAAAAATTATAGTAGTGATTAATAAAAAAAATGAGTAAAAATTACAAAATTTAAATTGTAATATTGAAACGCTATTGGAATATTTTAAAAATTCATTATCACAAAAGTATATTTTACAGAGCGTTTAGTTCATATAGACGTTAGAGTATTCAGTACAGTACTAAAATATTGAAATTTTTGTTAAATTCTCGAAACTCGTTTCCTCTAGGTATATAATAGTGTTTTTTTTTTTATTTCTGTAAGACAAAAATTTTTGGGTCAAATTTGCCGCCCCTAAAATCTGCCGCCCTAGGCTTCAGCCTACTCAGCCTGCTGGTAAATCCGCCACTGCCCTCGGAGCATAGAAATTGGACAATACCCTCGATAATATAAACCTCCCGCTAGTATGAACTCCTCAGGATTTTTTGTGTTCGTGTTACCGAGATTTTACTGTATATAGGATTTAACATTTAAATAAGAAAAAATAATTAATTAAGCGATATGACAGTTTTTTATTCCAACAAAATACTAATATAGTGTTAGGCAAATGACCTTAATGACAGTCTACTGTAAAAATGTTCGATGCAGTTCAAATTATAATCGCATTTTACATGTTGTTATTTAGGTATCGAAATTCGGAACGAGATCGGCGTTCAAAATCGGGCCGTGAAAGTCCCGATCACTCGAGTCCTCGCATAAAAACTGGATCCATGGGTCGCGACAATCTTGTGGCCATACCGAAAATGTCCAAACACGAACGCAGACAGTTATTCGCGATGCAAGTCGCTCAGCAAGAGGATCGGCGCAGAGCCGAGGCTTTGCAGAGGGAACAGCAGCAGTGTCACATGTTCCCTCCGCCCTGTTTCTTCATACCTTCGACAGGACAATGGCAGGCAGCGTTTCCACCTCAAGGACTCCCCGTGCCGCCGCCTCACATGAACGTACCGTCCGGTGTACCGCCTACGGGTATGCCTCCTGGGGGAATGCCTGTTCCAGGAAACATTCCGCCGGGTGGTATGCCTTTGCCAGGTGGAATGCCGCTCGGTGGCATCCCGCCTCCGGGAGGCATGCCACCGGGCGGTCTTATTCCCAACGGAGTGTCGCCTAAAATGTCTTCAGGTAAAACAGTATTTTTTTTATATAAACGCCGGAAAAATACTCTTATAGTTCAACTTGGAAATTGAATTGTTGAAAGGAACTTTGGGTGAGGAACAATCAAAAGAGAAAAACTTTACCAATGTTTTGCTTGTGGCCAACAATTTTCGAACTGATATATAGGTTTCAAAATAACCGGCATTAATTATTCACCTTACAGTAGGTATGTTACCCACCGCAAATGTACCGGCGTCGATGCCTCCGTTACCTCAAGGTCTTCCGCTGCCGATGCCAGGAACTATGCCCCCAAACACTGTTGACTCGTATCCGTCCGCAACGATCAAAGAGCCACCTCCTCCTTTACCGCCGCTGCCGCCGATAAAATTGCCTCCAAAATGGAAATGCGTCCGGGACAAACTAGGAAGGCCGTACTATTACCATATCAAGATACGAATATCACAATGGGAACCACCGGAATTTCCTCCACCTATGCCAGCTACAGCGCCAGTCGGTAAGGTTTAGCTTTAAAATTATTGTACACAATTGGGCTCATCTATTTTCAGAGAGATCTATTTTCAAGCTTTTAGTCTTTTACTTTTCACGCAAAGTGTCTCCTCCTATGTTGCACAAACAATGGAAAAAACAGGACTATTAGATACAGAGGTGACCTCGTTCTGTTGGATAGTTGTGGAGGATTACGTCACCCGGTGGTTTGTCAATCGTTATTGCGTGGTTGATAAAAATATGAACGGTCTCCCAGATGACGTCATTCATTAACGAGTATTCCTAAAGACCTTGATGGAAAAATACGTTTGACAACGTTTAACCTCAAATTAGTGAAGCGTTTTTCTGATTGGTCTATGACTGCCATGAAGCGAGAGAGGAGTCAGTTTGTTCCAAGATTACTAGAAACAAAGGTTGGGCGTTAGCATTGTTGAAGGTGTATCCAGGCGAGACGCGAGAGGGGGCGTGGGAAGTAGGCTTGTGACGTCACAGGAGGCTTCTTCCATACAGTTGGGAAAAAGCCATGGTTATCCGACATACAGCGATGTAGCAATCGACTCAACCAATCAAAGACGTGACCATATTTATAGCCTCTTATGCCTAACCTTCTAGTATTTTAGTAATCTTGATGATAGCTTGAAATACATGAGTTCTGCTGTATTTATTTCAGAGTACTGAGTAAATAGTAATAATAATAATAATATATTTCCAAATTCCTCTAGGAGTACATAAAGTACACATGATACCTATGTTTACCTACAGGACCTATAAAACTAGCATAATTTGTTTCTTGTGTTATTAGTGACCGAACTAGTGGACAGTTCGAGCAGTTCGGAAAGCAGCACCGTAAGTGAAGACAGCAGTACTGAAAGCGACGATGACATGGACTTGGACGATACTCGATTGTTACTCGAGATCAGGAAAAAGCTCAAAATGAATGCCGTTACACCTTCTGCAAGAGACAAAGACGGCACGCAAGACACCGACGCGCCAATAATTGGTCTAGAACCATCCAAAATAAACGAAATTGACGAAACGAAAGCTGAGAACTTGGACGATGTTGAAACGGAAGACATCGAGGCCGTCGTACAGTTACCGACTAAGAGGAGAAGAGATGCCCTCGTACAAGAAATTATTATAAGTGTATGTATTTTTTTAAAATAGTTGAACCGATTTGAAGTACCTTAAATGAAGAACGAAAATATTTCATTATATTCGTAGAATATGTTATGAATGTGCTAGCACTTTATGAATTCCGTATGGCAAACCTAAAATCATAAATCACATATTGAAATCAAAACATAAACAGAGTGGTAAACAATTGGTCACAGCAACACCAAAAATAAAGAGTAGTCATATAAATAAATTTTATTATTGAGGAACTAGTCTTGACAATTATTCGAATTATTCACTAGTTTGTAATAAACGAGCCATCGAGTCACTACAATCATTGCTAGTTATGAACCCATAAAAGCATATGTTTGTTTTTATATTAAATAAAGTGTTTTAATGTTTCGATGTATTTTTAAATATTAGCCAAGACGTGAAGAAGATAAGATATCCGGGAAAGAAGAAGCGAAACGTTATCGTGAAACAAAAGAGAAACTACGTCGACGTAAAGAAATAAATCGTGCTAAAGAAAGAGCGGAACGGAGCGCGTTGGCAAAACGCAACAGAGAACAGGGCTCTTCTGGCGGTCGGCACCATCACCACAAATCTAGTCACGGTAACGGAAAGAGAAAACGGAGTAAAAAAATCGCAGAAAGCGCCGAGGGAGAGAGCGCGGGAACACTTGTCGAAGGTGAAGATATGAATAGCGATGCAGCCCGAAAGATCAAAGACAACTTCCTGGTGAGCATGGCTAAAGTTATGGTTCACATATTGACGGCGTACAAGAAGTCGGAATGCAAACAGGGAAAGATTACCAACACGGATGATTTCAAGCATCTAGCTAAAAAGGTATTTACAACAAATAATTTTGTTTTGAAATAATAAGGAATAATCAGTTTTTTATGGGAATGAGTTTAGACAGTTTGTAAAGTCCGATTTGTCTGCGTTTATTAACGTTGCCAGTATACAACTAACCAGTGGATAAAACCAAAAACTGCCTTTGTCAATGAATCAAGGTCATTGGATACACAGGTCATCTCGTTAGCTAGAAGACCGTTCAATGTTTTTATCAACCGCGCAATTTCACTTATTATGGCATCTACATTTTTGAGCTTATTTTATATATAAAACATAACATTAACAATTTCATTCGTAATTCTGATGTACATACTTATAGCACCCGAAACAACAATAATATATGTATAGAATAATATATAACCACTAAATACAGTAATAGTCCGCTCTGCAAGGGGATACATTATTATAACATGTTACCTTCAGATGTAAAATCAATTCAGAGTATTACAATTTTCAAAAATAGAGTAAAGAAATTGCTGATAAGTAGTTGTCCATAAGATTGCTGCGTGCAATTCTAAGACAAATCTGTCCAATTAGTTTTATTTACGTGTGACGTTATTATGCCTCTTTTGGTTTTCAATAAAGTAATAATTCTATTCTATGGATTGATGTGGTGTCATCTCCCCACTACTACCTAACGGAACGAAATCACCTCTGAATCTAATAACCTTGTCGATGAATGACCTTTTATACTTGGCGAACTTCTGCAAAACTATGTAAAATTTCTCCGTTTCATAAAGATATATTTGCAAGTTCACAACACGAACATAACTAGTAAACATACAATAATTATAATCTGATTAGCTTTGGTGATGCGTTTATGTTTCTTTTTTTTTTTTTTTAGTTGACGCACTTTGTAATGTTGAAGGAATTGAAGCATTGTCGCAGTGTAAGTGATTTAACTTGTACTGACAGTGTTAAAGTGAAGGCTAGGGATTTTGTTCGCAAGTACATGGCCAAGTTCGGTGAAGTGTATCAAAGGCCAAAAGATGAAGCAGACTGAATGCTCGAATCAAACGTTTTTTCTATGTGTTCATTACAGTAAAGCCTTGATTATTGTGTACATATATTTTATGTTTTAGAAAGTGTTATTGAATAAACGAAACTGAAAATAACATTTATTAAATAAAAGATCTTTTTAAAAATCCTCTTGAAGGGTGAACATGAGAATTATGTATTTATGTTATTATGACACGAACATGTAAAATTGTGTTTTTCCATTGTTATAAATTTCTATACGAGTTTCTCTTTAATCTGACTGTACACCTGACTAACTTTTCACATGTAACTGTTCACATGTTCTTCTATAAAAAGTATCGTGCGTGACAAGTGTATGAAGGTGGCTCCTTTTTAAAACTCGTGCGATAATTTTGGAATTTGAAACTCGTTTTAAAAAAGATACCTTTAACCTTCTCGCCCGTTCTTAGTAGTTTTTACAGCTAATTATTTTTTTTTTGCAGTTTCTACAAAATGCTAAATGTGGTAAACTAAAATATTGTAAATGATTGTACAGTTATATCGTTGAAAAGAGATGAAATCATATGAACTCAGTTATCTGAAAACGATGTATCTAGGTGGATGGTAGGTGCTTCCGTTTTCGTAAATCTTTAAAATGTCATGTCGTTAATCAGCTTTGCCAACCGTCTACTACTGCTTACCGAAACACATACTTTCAATATAGAAAAGTCTAGTTTTAAAACCGTTTTATAAAATTAATCTTTGATTTTCGTAGACCACTGTCTGGTTTTACTTGAGCAAAAGTGAATAAGAATAAAAACATGGTAAACTTTTTTTTTTGTAAAATGCAAAGTTGGCAACTTGACAAATAGTAACGCTGCAACGACAAGCGTGTGGTTTTTAAGCCGGAATCACCTGTTGCCTCCCCGTGAAATGTGTTTTATATTATTTATTTTTGTTTTATAGAAGTTTTTAGTTAAAATATCGCAGAAAAGAAATACGAAGTGTTTTTTAACGTGTATGTAGCTGCAGTGTAAACGTCTTTAACCTAAAAGTTTCTGTAAAATCTTATAAGTTTGACAGTTTTAATAAACAAAAATGAATCCCGCCGAACAATATACTCTTCGCTGGAACAACTATTTATCAAACATCACATGTGCCTTTGATTCGTTGCGAAAAGAAGACGATTTAGTTGATGTAACTCTTATATGCGATGGGCGTAAAATCCATGCCCATAAAGTGTTACTTTCAGCTTGCAGTCCGTTTTTTAAAGAAATATTTAAAGAAAATCCGTGCCAACATCCGATAATAGTTTTGAGAAACGTTCCGTACGAAGATTTATCGGCAATTATACGATTCATGTATCAAGGTGAAGTGAGTGTCGTATCGGATCAACTGAATTCCTTTTTGGCGACAGCGGAATACTTAGCCGTTAGAGGTTTGACAGACGACAACAAGGATTCCGACTGCGAGTCTGTACACGAAGAATCCGAACCACCTCCTCCGGAAACGTTAGCGAAACCTATCGAGAAACCGATAGCTCCGGTCGCTGTAAAACGATTGCCTCCGTCCGACCACAAGCGGAAGAGAATTTCGAGTGCCGATGTGGAAACTGGAACAAAAAAAAAGGTCGCAGATAAAATAGATTTGGAAAATGATGTGATCGACTGTGATAAAAATAATTACGATTTCTTAGGAAATAATGTGCATTCCGATTATATAGATAGACTCATTGACATTGCTTCTGACTCACCGAATAATACTCCTAACAATACAGGTATTTTGATCGTCTGTAAATATTATATAATAATCTTATTACCTTTGCTGTCGAGCGTCTACAGGTTACAATATTTATAAATACAGTAATACCCCGAAATTACGCGATGGGTGGGACCGAGTAAATGTTTGCATATAAATACATACAAATTATGTTTAATTGGGATCGGAGACTAAAGAAAACAATAGATTAGAAGAAATATGTGTAGTAAAATCTTAGATATTACAACAAATTATATTATTATGAATTGCAAAAACGTAAACTGAAGTTATTTTGGCGTAGAAGGCTTCATAAAATGTAAGTCGTCTAACGAATTAACGATTTTTTCTTCTCACGCAAAACGATAATAATTTTTCATTGGAGTTTATGTTTTTCCAAAATTTGTGATCATTTTTCAACTGAACTGAGGTCCTCATGTCAAGTTCCCACCCGTCATTTCATCTTCTAATTGAGCTGGGTCTAAAGAATCAGATTTTTCAGTGTCTTCAAAAATCGCGTAGCTTAGGATCCGCGTAAGATGGAATAGCGTTAGTCGGGGTGTTACTGTACACTTATTACTTGAGAACCACCAATCAGATTTATTTGCGCTCTTTTTTTAATTTATATGTACGTTGTTTGGTCAATTTTCACTCATGGATGTTTTGTGATATCATTTAAATGATAAAATTTGATGTAATTAAGATATTATTGACCTTAGTTGTCGAGCGTCAATAATCTACAATAAACTATTTTGAAGCAAATTGGCAAAAAATAGGTCAAGTAGAGATTTTCTTGGCATGTGTCGTTAGAGATATATCAATGTATGGGTAAGAAGTTCGCGAGACCATATTAGGTGTTATCTACAAACCTAGGCGATTCTAGATCGGGCGTCTAGTCTATCGTAATATTAACAAGAGGGAAAACACGTTTTTTAACCTCAAGAATTACTGAAGCAATTTGAAAAATTATCTTCTTGGTTAATAGCCTACGTTTTCCTGAATAACATTTTTATTTTGTTTTTGCAGAACCACCTTTAGAGACACCAGGACCTTCGACCAACCAATCGCAAGACAAACAAGATTCTACCTCTACACAAGGTGAGTTTTAGAATGTTTTTTTCATTTTCAAATGACTTTTATCTCGGATGGCTATTTGTATACAGAGAGTTTACATGATATGCTTATTAACAGAAGGAAAAATTTTAGGAATAAAAAATCTGTTCATGATTTTTTAGATATGATAATATGTTAAAATTATTTATATAGCCCAGTTAAGCGTGTAGCAACGCCGGTGTTTATATTCAATTTCTCCTCAATTACAAACCCCTAGTACCCAGGTGCTTACTTTAGAACTGGCAACAATATCAATTGAATGTTCAATTCGTTATTAAGAAATATAGATAGATTGTAGATTATAGACACTCAGCTGGGATCATCAGCGTCCATGTTATTAAACAATAATAATGAATTTAAATTTTCAACACAAAGTGAGCACGTGTCCAGGACTCCGCGATTCATGCCCCCCCCCATGCCTGCAACAAAATAATTACAACTGAAATGTTATTTACTTTTTATAATAACTCAAATTTCTGTAAAAAAGGCTCCATATATCTTAAAGTGCCATGCGCCCCTGCTTGGCTTAAGGCGGTCCAGATTTTTAAAATATATTTTGGTATAATAAGTTTCTAATAGAGGCACTGGTGTTGCAGGAATAACTGAGTGCCTGCTGGCTGGGGGCTATGCTTGGTCCTCAGAAACAGGCCTCGAAGGGGCAACGGTTCACCACTACCCTTGCACACAGTGTGGCAAGGTGTTCCGCCACCCAGACAGCCTTCGTCAACATCAGCAGGCACACACCGGCAACACCAAGTGCCCCATTTGCGATATGGTTCTGTCGCGAAAGTTTGAACTCAAAGTTCATATGCGAAAACGACATCGAATTGCTCAACTTTGATCTGTATATTATATTTTAATACAGTAATCACTTTTCTATTGACAATTTCAGAGTAGTGTTCCTTTTTAGGGTTCTGTATCTGAGATTGAAAGCTAACTTTGTTGCCTATACGTCTGTCTGTCCACCCATCAAGACATTTTTTTCTCAGGAACGGCTAAGGTCTACAACTCCGTAGTCGTGTAAAAAATTCAAGCTTCTAACTTAATTCAGCAAAACATACAGAGTACTTCCTGTTGATCTGTGATCTAGAAATTTGGCACGAAAGTCTCATAGCATATTAGTAGAGGAAAATATCCACGAATCAGTAGTTTCTAATTCTTTGTGGAATTAATTAATTTTTATTAAGTTTGTCAATTGTCAACCTCAACTTCAGGATGCGAGCTCCACTCGCACTTGTCCTTCTTTTTGTGTAACGAAAAAAAAGCAATGCACTAGGACATTTTTAAATACTTCAGCCAATGCTAAGTACGGCGTTTTTCAGGAAATCCATTGCAAGAGATTTCTGTATTTAAGTGAATAAAATTGTCACTAGATGTCAGTAATTATTATTTAGTTAAAAATAACTAAAGTTCGAAATTACACAATTATATTGCAAGAAACTTACATTCCATTTTGTATTGATTTGTCCTTATAAATTATTTTTATATTTAACTTACAGTAAGAGCATCGATTATTTAGACGAATAAATTTTAAGCATTATTTGACAGTTTTTATAAGACGACTGTAAATTAGGGGTGTTTTTAAAAAAACAGAAAACCAGCTACTATGATAAATTTGAAAACCACGACCGGTTCAATTACCTTGTATTTTGATAGGTATTTCTGCTGCCCAAAGGCGAATTTTTTTATTACTTTGAACTTTACGCACGGTAGAGTGATATGAATTTTTAAATATTAATTCATAACATTTTTCATTTCTGTAGTGTGTAGTGTATTTAAACTACACGATAGCACGGTCTAGTTTTTTTTCTTACTTGATCAAATAAAGCTAATCGCAGGCAGAGTGTTCGTTAAAACAGTCAAGTATCTGATAATAACAGGGGTGTTGACAATTTTTGGGAAAGTGTTTTAAATCGTGCATAAGTACCTAATATAGCCACAAATATTTATTATTTTTATTGAAATACGACTCAAACTTTAAAAGTCATGTATTTTAAATTCCGTTTCAAATTTTGCTCCAAAACGCCAATACTGACTGCCGTGACGTCATACACTAATAAACGCTGGTAAACTCCTACATGTAAATTTAAACATTTCGCTGTATTTTGTTATTATCTATTACTATTTTTATTTATTTAATATATTATATACAGTTCAACTTCACAAACGCGGACACACGGTAACCCGGACACTCCAGAAACCCGGGCGGGCAATGCTTCCAGTCAGTTGACTCTAAAATTCGGACACTTACATAAAAATTAACGATCTGTTTATATTTAAAAAAAAAAACTGCTCGTGAATCAGTACGCAGTTTGTAGTCATTACTGGCACAGTGTGAATCAGTGACTGACGAGAATAATTTTATTTTTTAAAATGGGTAAGAAACGTAAATCAAAAACACTAAATATTGAATTCTGAATAATTTGAGTATATATAATACATCTTGCACACAACAAAAGTGCTTCTTTTAATTTGAAATTAATGAAAAGAAAAAAAAGAACAAAACAAATATTTAAAAAGCATTTATTCACAAACTCGGACAACTCTCAAACACGGATGATGCGCGATCCCATATGTGCCCGGATTTGTGAAGCTGTTACTGTAATTACATAATAATTTTACTGAAAAGGAAATATTCAATATAAATACTTTAATATATAACCTGTGTTTTAATTGCAATTTTATACCAAACGACTTCTTTGATTAATAAAGTCGATTTCATTCTCTCTGCCTATACAAATCACCGACAAAATTTGACACATGAAATCTCACCTAATTAAAAAATATATAAAAAAACGAGTATTTTGTTTTAACAAATAGTAAAAATAACAAATATTTATATGTATAATTTCGTAAATATCTGAAATTGGACGTGCATGCACATGCAATTTTTTCTTAAAATGAGACGAGCTTAAATAAAATTAAATTTACTTATGAACGACGTTAACATAGTACAAAATTGAACAAACTTGTCGGTGAGTTATTAAGGCTGTCGGAACGCTTTGAATTTAAGCCAAAAATAGAGCTTCGGCTGTCAACTGATTGTAAACTTATTCGTCAACATTTTGCAAAAAATCTTTCTCTATAAGGAAGATAAAGGACAAATCTAGGTCTCTAATGGACTACTTTTGTAATTTATGTACGATTTACTAGAAAAGATTTGGCATTAGTTGTGCTAAAAAAACACACGTTTTCAATGTCACACTATGACCTTATTCGTACTTACTTCACAAAACTGTTCCATCACAAACCTAAAGTGACTCTTCCTTTTTCGGAAAAGTTTTTTAAATCTTCAAAATATTTCCAAAAATTAGAGTAATCAATTGACAGCGGCACCCTTGCAATAATTTTTTTTAGCCTCGTAGTTGGCACCAGCCAAAAATTGAAACGTGCGGATGATTTGAGCGAGATAGAGCTAAAGAAGGCCACACTCACAATATGTATTTTGCCTACCTCGCCCCTTAACGCTGGGTCTCAGCACAAACAAAATTCTGAGCGTTCCGACAGCCTTAAGTCAGTCTTTATAATGAATTTTTAAAGGCGTCTTTGTCCACGCAGATAATATGACCGCGGGCAAAAGCTTGTAAATAAATAAAAGTTTAAATATCTATCTACGAAAGTTCGCTAATCAAAGACCTGCGACAAACGTATTTAATGCATAAATTATAATTTTGTAGAAACAACATCTTCTCAGGACGACAGTATAAAGTTGTTAGAAGACCGCGATCCAGAAGGGGAGTTTCTGTTCAGATGTAGGGTTTGCTGGAAAGGCTTCAGACATCCAATGTCATTGACGCTGCACCGAGATGCGCATCAAGGAAAAACGCAGTGTCCAGTCTGCCAAAGACATTTCAGCAGATCATACGACATGCGCAGTCATTTAACACGCATACACAAGGTCACCTTCAGTCTGGACGCTAAATTAAATTTTATGCACTGATCTACGCACATCAAAATAAAAATCAATTGTTTTGAAGTAGGCATAGTATAACAAATTCATATAGTAGAATCAGTCATCTGTTAGTACCTAAATCGCGCAGGGTGTGTTAACTTGCAGAGCGATTAAACACGCCCATATTGGTGCTACGTACATAGTTGGACGATAAACAACGCACGACGCCATATTTATCTATTACTTAACGCAGCGCAACAGTAGAATTTAAAAACGAGTTAGGCCAAAAACAAAAAAAAACACTTCTAATACAGCACGATTGGGATTGGCTGTTTCAGGGTCAAAGAAATTGACCAAACAGCTTAAAGCCATTGTGCAATCGAACTGTGGTACCAACAGAGAACTGGTTCTACTATATATATTATATTCTTCGTACGATGATGCAGGATTGCATCTAATTTGCCGGATATACACCACTCACTTCGACTTACAATAATAATTTGTTAGAAACGTTAATTTTATGTTTAACTACTGACTTTTTTAACAGTGTATTGTATTATAAATAATTATAGTGCCTTAAAGAAAGACTGAAAAATAAAAATTTGTATTGACAATCATTTCAGTGTTTATTTGAGTTTTAAAAAAATCCAACGTGTCATAATTTGAAAGAAAATAACATTCAACTGTTTTTAAAACTCAAACACTGAATATAAAAATTCCTTAGTATCAACTTTATTATTTCGACTTAGAATAATAAAGTCGGAATTTTTATATTATAATTTTGTTTTATTTATAATAAAGAAAAAAAAAAATAGCGAGCCTGTATTTCAAAAATAAACTTTGATAATATTTTTTTTTGTTTTAACGAATATGAGAGAGATATTTATATAGATTATGACGCTCAACAAAGACTGACTATTTTAGAGTGACTATAGTAAGAGTGTGAATAACAGTTCAAGTGACCTGACCGGAACACGGATTGGCTGCGCCATATTGAACCATTTTATACGCAGTGTACAGCTGTCGATTGCTTCTGTACAGAGTGACCACTCTGATGCATTAACTACAATCACGCTAGATCATTTTATTTATGAGAAACATCTTCCAACGCTTTCGTGAATATATGTATTTGCCAAAAAAATTCGAACAAGATATTACTGTTCTCTATTAGCAAACTCACAACCTTTACATAGATTTCCCATCAGCTGTTGTTACAATCCTACAAATTGCACCAAAAAAATACCCCTTGTATAGTTATAGGAGCGGGATAAAAAGTTCTCGATAACTTTGGCAAACCAGCACACAGACGTACTGAAAAAAATACGAAAGTTCTCCTAATTCGATTTCAATGAGCTTTAGTATGCATACAGGTGTTCCACAATACAGACATGACTCCCCATACTTGTATCTCGTTTTTTATTAAAAATAACTTCATCAAAGCGTATATATTCATAAATGGGCCACCTGTAAATTACTTGATTCATACTGTAGGGACCAGACAACTGGCAACTAATAAACGATATTCAGTAATTTACGGAGGGAAACAATTTTGAATATTTTGGATACGATGTTGAAAAGTCCTCCGAATAAATTAAAATCTTTGAAAGTATCCTCAACGAGCGGATATTTAAAATCCGCGCGTGAGAGTTTTTACCTTCAACTATTTTGAAAAACGATTCAGCCAATGGAAATTGAAAGAAATTAACCGAGAAGATGAAAATTTAGTTGTAATAAAAAATAAATTTATCGTAACTAAGAAAAAGTTATTGGCAAAAAGCATTTTTTGCACACTAACCTTTATAAAACAACTGCTTTTCATATGTGTATAGAGGACATAAAATGATCTATTTAACGCTAGTGCATAAAATACAACAGACGTATGCGATCTGAGCAAATCAACAGTAAGTTTCATAAATTAGCTAAGTCTACCAAATAGACGGTATTGACCTCAGCTGTTTAGCGTTTATATTCTATAATTTCTCTCTCTCTAAACTTACCAATAAAAGTGTATGATATTCTACTGTTCAAAACTGCTGTATCGGATTTGTTTTTTGTTGTTCTGAGAAACAGAATCTGGGAACCCCTATGTTGTTTTATAGATAGCCGGTTAATTGACCGGTGAATTAGCCGACTAAAATGATTACAATAAAAAATAATAGCTAATTTTGCATCACTATTCCTCGATAATATACTTCATTACGTCCTAGGTAAATAAACTAATATTCTGCATCCAAACTTAACTTTAAAAAATGTAGAATTTTTCAGTTCACCGGGTACAGACTTTTCGAACGCACTATTTATATGTAGGTACGTATGCACTAGATTTGTTTAGTTTTCCTACATTTTCCTATATACTTTTGCCTATACATATAAAAGATTGGTTTAGGTAGATGCTTACAGTTATCATGGGATTGCAAATTATTTATATGTATGTCAAAGTTCAGGATTTAGAATTACATCTGAACCGATTCTCTGTGATGGATTTGATTCCGTGATTCTACTTAAAAAAAAGAATCAACTTAGAAAACGCATAACGGGTATTTATTGTTTGTATCGGGGGTTAAAATTTTTTATTTTTGTCTGTTAAAAGTCCCAGATTACTTTTGTATTAGTACACTAGCGCAAACCAGTTGTAATACAGATTCACACCTATGAAAAATTAGTGCACGACTCTTTGTTCTAACGTGGCACTTGAGTACTAATTAATGGTAGTTCAATTAATTCACGTCTGATGTCGCTACACTAGTTTTTCATTACTGTTTTTATTTTTATTTTATCTTACGTTCGCACTTTTGACGGTATGTGATTTAATGAGACCCGAAAGCAACCACTGAACTCTGCCTTTCAAAGGCTTTGTTTTGCGTAACTGTTGATAGACCGTGATCCGCATCCGATAACGATCACTTGTCTGTTACATCTGCGAAGGCGGGCGTTGCGTAGCATATGACTCGTATGTTATTTTCTTCACATCAGTTACGAGGATCGGCGCAAAAAGCGGTGTTTGGAGTAAGCATCTAATTTAATTGGCACGTGTTTAAACATCGAGGTGTCACAAAATGGATTATCATCGGGCCGGCAATCGGTAAACTGGAGTTTAGGCCACAAAAAAATCGACTGTCAGCCATTCCTCTCTCAATTCACAATTTTTTAATATAAAAGCGAATATATGCCCAGCCACTACCAATTCTGGAAAAAAAACAAGAAATTTACTTACTGCGCATGCGCAGTAAGCAAAATTGGCCGATTTGCATGAATGCGCATGCGCAGATGACCAAAAATGTGAAAAATTTGCTTTTTCATACAAAAATCAAAAAATGAAGAATTTTTTTTTCCTTTTTTATTTAATTTTTTTTTTTTAAATTCAAATTTTTTATTAAGAAAAAATATTTTCTAGTTGATGTGTGCTGTATTGAAGGGGTCACGGAGTTATCTAAGTATGTTGGGCAATTGCTCGATGCACAAGCACATGCCCAACAATTCGGCCATCTATCTGACGCCGAATTTCAGACCGACCTCGCTGGCCATGCATAGAGCATACCATTCGCAGCGACGTAGCTCTGATCTCACTTCTCAGCACAGTACCAAACAGATGATCACTATGCGACCACGCTCTGTGTACTGTCGCGGAGAACGGAGTCTCTTATAGACAAAGTTTTACAAGTCGTGGCCGAGATGCCATTAAATCATGTACCGTCAAAAGTGCGAACGCAAAGTAAAATAAAAGTAGCAATTGATAGATAAAAAATATTGTAGCGATATCGGACGTCAATCAGTTGAACTACTATTAATTAGTACTCGAATAGTACATTAGAGCAAAGCATCGTGCACTAATTAATCATAGGTGTGAATCGATAATAAACTGTATTGTGCTAGTAAATCAAGATGTCGGTTCAACCAAGTCACAAGTGCACACAGAGTACAAATAAAAATGAAAATAAATCTTCGAATGTTAAGCTATATATTATTACGTTTAATTAAAAATATACAATCATTCTTTTGGTTAATTTGAGTTTATTTTCTTACAATCTTTACAAATACAATAAAAATATAGTAATGCAACATATTCATTCAGATAACATAGTATAGATATTACATATTTCAATAATATTAGATGTAAATATACAAGATTCTGATTTTCTTCCAGTAACTTGTCGATTCAACAAGGGCGAATAAGGTTTCCATCTGTAACAAAAAGCAAAAGTTATTTTTTTAATTTTTCATTCAACACTGTTATTCTTCACTACATATGATATATGAAATTAAAAAAAACACGAAAAGGTATTTTATACAATACGTTACATTTGAACAGAGAAATTCTTAAAATTTGTTATTTTAGGAATAGGGCACCATAGACGCAAAGAGGTATTTTTACTTGCAACATTTGAAAAATATATTACTAATACAAACATCATTTACAATCATTCTAATACAATAATTATTGTTAAATGAATAATAACATAAAAAATACCTAAAATAATATTTGATTTAAAATTCATTTAAATTTCAGCAATGGGGGTTGCCCAGTCTCTTGATGGTCGATTCAATACGATCGTATCTGCAATAAAAAAAGAAAAAGTTATTTTTTCACGATTACACACAAAATTCGCATTCATGTTTCAATATTTTGTAGATTGTGGACGCTCTAAGGTTGTCGAGCGTCTATTACATTACAATTGATCATAAAATTACAATAACATATGGAGAAAGACAAAAAAAACAAAAATTTTGCTAAGAAATTTATTGAAATAATTTCAACAAACCGAAAAGTCAAAAATTTGGTATCCAGCTCCCAGAAGTCTTTAAGAGGTATTTCTGCTGTGAATAAAACATAGCACTACAATAAAAATGCAGTTGCATAAGTCTTTATATACGGGGTGTTTTCTACTACATGGACAATCGTTCAGTGAATTATTTTCAATTTATTATTCGATATACTTATAAAAAAGATTGATTGCAGATTATAAACGCTCGACAGCAAAAGTCATCAGCGTCCATGCCTCCAGAGGAGCCAGAGATTTAAGCATTAAATAAAAGGTAAGTATTCAAAAACGATATTATAAAACTTCCTTATGAGATATATTTGTTACATTCAGGCTCGGCAAATCATGTTCGGCGAGAGTGGCTAGTTGATCGGGGGGTTCCAGGAGTCATGTGGACCCCTAACTCCTGTGGCAAAATAACAATTAGAACTAGGATCTTGTTTATTTCTACTGATAACCCAAATTTCTGTTAAAGAGGCACCATTTACATTAAAGTGCCATGAGACCCCCATGGGTTAAGATGGTCTTAAGACACAAAGAAGGACTAGACACGATTATTTGCAGATCGTTTAACATTATAAAATTAATATGTGTTTGAGAACAAAACGTAACTCAAATTGTTTTGATTCGTCTGCAACAGCTATGTCAATTAAAAACTATTAATTCGGACTTGTCAAATAAAATTGCATTTATATGTCTCAGTCAAGTGTAGTATAAGATATATCCGTACATATTTCGTAATATTTGACTTCTCAAATTATGCTCATGTGTGTTTTGTTTAATTTTTTCTACGTCCAAAATTCTTTCACTGTCCTTTTTTTATCAGACGCTACGTATAATATATTTCGTTTATAAGCATTGTCTTTTTGACTCCGTAATAAAAAAAATGTATTAGGATTGCAGTTCGAACAAGTTATACATAATATTTAATTATTTACGACTCAGTGGCGTGTGCAAAATTATAATATTTTGGTCAAATCAAAAAAGTCAGTTTATATTTTGCATTTTATAACACACCATTTATTTCGATAAAATATGATCCAGAAACAATATTCAGACTGATCTAATTAAAAATGAAGAAAGTTAGATCAACGTGAAACGCACATATACCCTTAAAATATACATACTTATGGAAGAATTTCACTTCGTTCACATTTATTAAATTAGGGCTTTTCCAGTCTTTGAAACTGAAAGTGCACTTGTATTACCAAGAATAGTAGATTACAGAGGCTACCTCGTTCTATCTGACCAATCAGCGTAAGCCCGGGAATGACGTCAGCTGGCTGTCCGTTCATGGTTTATCAACCTAATGACATCAAAAATATCATTCATATATTTAACTAGGACTATGTAAATCTCTTATCTTAAAAATTAAATTTATTGCAAATGATATCAATATTCTGTCTTTTGATTTCTTTGACATACTGTGTATGAACAACAGGCGTTGCTATGGATGACGTCATTCTCCCACTACTATCCAACGAAGCGAGGCAGCCTCTGTAATCTGCTAGCCTTGGTGCACTTTGACTAAGCAGCGCGACCCATCATAATATAAAAAGACCTACAATAGTTTATGAATTAATTTTTGTATTTTAGAATGAACAAGTTTGTATAAAAAAACAAAACATTTTTATTTCTTGAATACGTACGCCTTAGTGATAATTTTTTTTTTATTTTGTTGCGCCGATGGAGTATATGACAGTTATCTAATTACTTCAATTTTGGAAAAAGAGGAGTGTTCAAATAAAATACAATAAAATAAAACCACTCCCATTGCAATTGTATACTGTCGTCTTAAATCATGCAGTAACCAAACTTTTAATTATTTTAATTATTTCTGAACTCCGTGGAATCACACACGCATAGTTCCAATATGAAAAAAGAGCGCTTCCGCGCAGAAAATGTGATATAGCGTGAGAAAGTGGGAGTGGGAGTAAAACATGAGTGAATTTCGCGTGACGTATTTTATGAATGATCCCAAATTGAAAAACTCACAACATTTACATATTTATAATTTTTATAACACGGACATACAAAATGGTTTTTTACATAGTTTACATAGCTATGGTCCGTGTGTAAAAGCTCTTTTTACGGACATACATTTACGGGTTCTCGTTATAAATTGTAACAAGTGTGAAAAAGTGCACGTTTTTTTAAACGCGCGCGATGTTTTGAAACGAGTTTGAATAACATCGCATGAGTTTTAAAAAGGAGGCACCTTCCCACATTTGATACGTATTATACAAGTATGTTCACATAAGTTTGATAACGAAATAAAATGTGTCAGAGAACATTTTAACTTTTTAAGTCTAAAATTGTAAAAAATGCAGATATGATTTCTTGGTTTTAGGACTGCAGTATAAAGCATGACATAATCTTTAAAAATTCGTCTATCAAATATAAACACAAAAGTATCAGGCGAGCAGCATTTCAAGATAAATCAGTTTTTAATTTTATAAATATAAACATGACAAATTTAAATTTTTGCATAAAACAACAAAACTTTTTAAAACTTAAAAGCATTCTCTGTACTTTCCGCTTGTATTGTTGTGAAAATGTTCGCTGATTTTTTATTGTTACAAGTAACTTAAAACCATATACAAATAATGAAAAAAAATCAATTTTTTAAACTCAAATATAAAGGTATGTATTCAGTGAAAGCTCCCATATAGAAGGACATCACCGGTTCCAAATATTTTGTTCGCTCAAAAAGAGATTACACTTTAAAAAATAGTTTAATTGAAATTATATTTGTTATTTTGTCCCAGGAGTTAAGGGGGTCCCATTGCTTACGGGTTCCTGAACTCGGGAACAACGGGATTTAAAAACGGGTATTGCCCCCAGTGGCGTAGCTATGTAACCAAGGGCCTCGGTGCAAAAATTAAATTGGAGCCCTATTTTCAATATTAAATGAAAAATATTAATAATAAAAATGAAGTTCCGGGAGTCGACATTTTTTTCGGAAATTTCCTCCTTTCTAGGAATCGTATTTTTAATTTCATTAGCATTTATAGTTTTCAAATTATTTGCAAAAATTAGACCCCCTTTTTTGAGATTCTTTAATTGTTAATAACTTTTGCAATTGTTTATGTGCGGATTTCAAACTTTTGCACATTTTGATTACGAATCCGATAAGCTATGGATACGTATTTTAACTCGCAATACTCTCAACTTGTGAACCCGACTACAAAGGCCAAAGAGTCAAAACTGGAAAGTCAAAAATGTTTTATTCGATATTTAAATCACGTTTTCGAACGTCAGTCAGGAGGCCGAAGGGCCCCCTGAGCTTGAGGACTCCGGTGAACTGCACCGCCTAGCACTTCGGTAGCTACGCCACTGCACGTTACAATCCGATTTTGGTAAACATATATAGAGCTCCTCAACTCCAAAGATAGGCTACTTTATAATTGGTGTCGCACGTATAATCAGCAAACGACAGAACTGATTTTTATTAAAATTGGGTACTGTATAGTGTACTGACAATAACTGAGACTTTCTTCTCAACTGTATCTTCGCAACGGCAATAAATATAGAACTCCGGATGTTTTCATTGAATTAAGTATATCTTTTTTGTATAAGTATGCCGAATTTTAAAAGTATCGGATGCATATTCCAGATTATCCAGAAAAACATTTGGAAAGTCTCAATCTTTGAAATAGTAAATGATATAAAACTACGGATGGGGCTCATTGAATTCAGCGTGTCATTTTCTATAAGCATTATGAATTTGAAAAGGATCAGAGAGATTTTCATTTACAACTTTTTGTCTTAAGCTTTGAAACTTTAAATAAAATATGAGCGTCTATAATTTACAATACGTTTCACCTGTGTTGTCCAGCGTCTATTACATTCAATAATTGATCATAAAATTACAACATCGTGGAGAAAGGATAAAAAAACAAAATTATGCTAATATATTTATTGAAAAATTTCTATCAAAAATTTGTTATCCAGCTCCCAGAAGTATTTAAGAGGTATGGCTACTTCAAATAGAACACAGCACGACTATAAAATGCAGTTGCATAAGTCTTTATATACTGGGTGTTTTATACCTCTCTGCCGCTGTTGTGTTCATTCTTCAAATTATTTTCAATTTATTATTCGGTATGCATATAAAAAAGATAGATTATAGGTTATAGACGCTCGACAACAAAGGTCATCAGCATATTAACAAGAGAATCGTTCCATTTGATACAGAAACTTAATTGCGCAACACAAAAACTGTGCTGTGCTTTGAATTTTGTGAAAAAAAAACTCATACAACTGTTTCTCCAAATCGAGTTTGTGTGTAAATAATATGTATATTATAAAACAAATATATAAGTATAATAATAATATAAAGTTGTAAAGTAATACATTTTCTCGAAAAATGCCATCAAATTCCCAGTGAGTGTTTTACCCACACGGAATTTTTCATGTGGGTATACTTATCCACCAAACCCAGATTATTTGCCAAGCCTGGGTCCATTTATATACAGTCAGGGTAAAAAAACATCAAATGAAGACATTATACAGATCACAAAACCAGCGCCGGATTTATATCTGTAAGGGCTTTAAGCAGTAGTCATAGGAGGCGCTCTTAACCTAAGAAATAATACAACCTAAGCTACGCAAGTTCTAAAATCGGAGAATTAATAAATAAATCTTTCACTTTAATTGACTTATTAGCATTTTTTTTTCTAAATTAAAACGTTACGTTGAATTTAGTTACAAAATTCGCAAGGTTTCGATGAATCGACGGCCACTAAGCGGGGGGTTTAGACAGGTGCTTATTTTACTTATGAGTAAATCCGGTCCTAACAAACTACAAAGAAGGATTAGGTGATTATTTGCAGATCATTTAGCATCATACAATTAACAGTTATTTTAGAAAGAAAAATTTCCAACGAAAGGACTGTTTATAAAATTTCATTATGTTCGAGTCAAGTAAGTATAAGATTATACCCATACATATTTCGTAACAATTGACTTGGATAATTATGCTCATGTGTGTACTTTTTTATTTTTTCAAAGTCCCGAAACCTATATTTGCAACCGAGTATGGCCTATTTTTATCAGACACTGCGTATAATATTTTTCATTTATGAGCATTGTTTTTTTAGCTCCGCCCGCAGGTCATAAAAAAAATTGTATTATGATTGCAGTTCGAACAAGTTATATATAATATTATAATTATTTATGAATCAGTACCGTGTGAAAAAATACTTTTTGGGCGAGTCAAAATAAAGTCTAAAATATTATATTTTGCATTTTATAACACAAGAATTATTTCGATTAAACATGATACAGAAATAATATTCAAACTGATTCAATTAAATAATTTCTCTATGACTGTTGTTTTTCAAACAAGAAAGTAAGGCCGATGTGAAATGCATATAAAGATTTAAAAAAAAAGCAATTTTACAATTTATTAAACAACTTAAGTATTAGATATGCAGACACTCGATTATGTAAATCAAAGTTTCTCAGAAATTTTTCAGTTTACGTAAACTGGGTGTATGTTACGAAAAACTGGGTAATATAATTATGGGTTCAAAGTAAACTACAATACTAAACTGTCATTTCAATAGGTATTAAAATATGTGTAAAAACTGTTTAAAGGCAAGCTTTTATTGAAAAGTACAAAAAAGGAAAAATAATTTTTAATAATTTAGGATCATAATTATAAAAACGTGGGTTGTACATTCTGTGATAGATGACGTCACATAGCTTATCGTAACTCTTTTATTATTTTTACGATGTCAAGAGGATTGTGACGAAAAAGGTAAACCGCCATCTTGTATCACTGAAATTATACACGTGTGCAAAATTTCAAAACTCTAGCTCAATTACATCTAGTCTAAATTTTTATTGCAAGCTTTGGTACAAACTGACAGACGCATTGACAGAATGACTGGCAATCATGACACATTAAAATAATAAAATGAAAGCTTTTAAAGAGACAAATAGTAATTGAAGAAAACGTCATGACCCAATAGCTTTTCTATACATGAATTTATAATAATAGTAATAATATTTTTAAGACATTTTTTTAAATTCAATTCTGATTCTGTAGAATAAACATCAAAAGTATATTTTTACTTCTCGATTATGTATGCCACAACGATACTCTTTTGTTGCGCCGCTGGAATAATCGACACTTATCTAATTCCTTCTATTTTTGAAAAGGGAGTGTTCTAATAAAATGCAATAAAATAAAGCCACTCCCATTGCAATTGTCTACTTTCGTCTTTTATCACAATGCAGTATATAGTATACAATATTATGTAATACCTTTAAAAATTCGTCAGTCAAATGTAAACACAAAAGTATCAGGAGAGCAGTTTTTAGATAAATCAATATTAATTTTATACATAGTAAATTAAATAGATGTCTAGAACAGCATAATTAGTTAAAAGGTACATAAAAGCATTCTGCATTATTCGTACATGTTATGAAAATTTTGTCAATATTTTGTTGTTACACTTAGTTTAAAAACCGTATTTCAAACTCCGCAGAGAGCTGCAATTATTGACACCGTTTAGGACTGCGCCGCTAGCGCCTCAAATTTTTTACTCCCTAGGATCAGCAGTTTATTTGTTTTTAAAATACAATAAATATATTTTTGTACAAAAAGGATGTACACCTAAATATGATATAACTTTTGCAAAATATTTTACTAGCCCCAAGAAAAAAATTCTCAAATTACGACCCAAAAATGGCCGTCAATGCGAAATACTCCCTTAAGTTAAGCAAAAAATTTTCAGCTTTCATAATTTATCGTCAACAGATTACGCCCTTTTTTAAATGAAACTATAGGCGTGATTTTGTTTCACTAAATATTTGGTAAAATTAATAAAATTTCTGGCATGGAATCAATTTGTTGACTGCTGTTGTATAAACGTTTGTCTGATTAATGTTTTTTTTTCATCAGGAGTCAAATACTTTACAGCAAGCAAGCATTTTTGTCTTCAGTTCTCTTTGAACATTTAATTTACTTTTAAAAGTATGACACTGATGTCTTTGTTTCCATTACAAATTGAAAATAAGTAGGTAAATATGAATTTTGAAAAGGCAGAACCCATTTAAAAAGTAATTTTAAAAAAATCATATTTGTACCAGAAGCGTAGCGTGCCTTGGCGGGGCCCCATATAAAAATTTGTTTGGGGGCCCTTCCCCCGTTTAAGTAAATGACTTAAACGGGGAAATCCCGCAGCCCGCGATAACCGATGTAGGGTGTTGCCAGCTTTTGAACGCACGCTTTACGCGGGAAAAAAAGAAATTGCTTTTTTTGACATTTGTCATTTCTGAAATAAAAAAAAATTGGGAAGTTTTTATTAATTTTTGCTTACGCACGTTGGGGGCCCCCGTGGCCCGGGGGCCCCGTATAATTGATACGGCAGATACGGCGGTAGCTACGCCCCTGATTTGTACAGACCTGACGAATGGAAGTTGTGTAGCAATGAGAACGTAGGCACTTGAAGGTCTGGAAATTTCAACAATAGATCGCAGGCACTTGATGATCTCGAAATTGCAGCAACGTGACGAGCCAAGATTTCGAAGATCTATCTGTAACAAAAAGAACATTTATTTTGTTATGCAATTTATTTTACATTGTTAATTACACGCCACTCTGTGAATTTTGCAAAGTTTTTAGATTGTAGATAGAGAATACCAGATCCGAGATTAATTTTGATTTTTTTTTATTTGTTTTCATTTATATAAAACACAGTCATTTTATGTGGGAAATGGAGAACTTTTCCTTCTTTTGAAAAGCCAGATACTGGATCAAAATTCGGTCTAGATTCGGAGTTGCAGAAGATACTCGCAAAAAGTATCTAGGTACAAGATAATAAACAATCAATATCCCAAAGGATAAAACAATACAAGAAACTTTGTGTGAAAGTATTTAATTAAAATGTATTAGGTACTTTAGTATTCTGCGAAAGTGGTTCCGGCATGAAAGGCGAAACGATAAGGGGGTGAGGTTTTAGCCAGTAGGAGTCTGGCACTACCCGTTGGAGCACCAACGGGTGTCCATGATGGATTTCCTCACCTCCGCAAAAAAAAAAAAAAAAAAAAAAAAAAAAAAAAAGGTACTTTAGTATTTAAATTAAGATATTTTTTATCGACTGTCAGAAGAGTAAAGTATCTAAATAATATCTAATAAATAATAAAATAATTTTACCACTTTTTCAAAGCAGAGAAAAAATAGTAATCTGTTATTTATCAATCAGTTATAGTAATAAGTAACAATAAAAATGGTATATTTTAAAATACTGTAATGTACTGTCCGCTCAGTTCATGCATTGTTGACAATTGCTGTTCACTAAAATTCAACATGAAGCACGCATCATATATTTTTATCAGTGATATCTTACGACGCTTTTGTAAACATAGGTACTAAACACTTTTGAACAAGTTATTTGTGTCATCTATTAGCAAAGTCATGAACTCTAAATAATTTGTGTAGCATCGTGACTTATTTTAAATTTACCAAGGCATAACTCTTGTGTGTTGTGGAAGCTGAATAGTAAATTTACGATTATTCGTCAAAGTGACATTGATTTTCGTCAAACGAACCGAAAAAAATAACACCTCCATGCAATTTCAATGAAATTTGGTACTATACAGAACAATTCCATTTAAGGGGGGTTTCTACCTTGTTGGCCCGAAAACCTGCTGTTTTTTCTGGAATTTTTTTCTCGAAAAGTATAATAGGTAAGAGGATGAAATTTTCGCACAGTTGTAGGAAAAAGTTTATTGAAGCTTTATAATTTTTTTCTCGGTGATCAAAGTAAAGGGGGGCAAGGGGGGTACCGAACAATGGCAGCAGGTCGGCGGCGACTCGTCCTCATGGTGGAAGTCCTAGCGTCCGTAAATGAAGTCCGAAACGCAAAATAAAAATATTTTCTTAATCTGTACACTTTTCCGCATCCGTGGTACTAGAATGAAGGAGAAGACATGAAAATTGCAAAAATTATGAGCTTTAAAAAAAAAAAACGATTTTTGGCTCTTTTTTTGTTACTAATTATTTTTTTAAATGAACAATTTTTTATATGTTTAGAAGATTCTTGTACCACGGATGCACAAACTCCTGATGAAAATGTGTAAAAAATTTCATGGCGATTGCTCAATTTTTGCGCCCTGTAGGACTTCCATCAATTGGAAGAACGTGGTTTTGAGAAAAACGCGTTTGAAAAAATGAATTTTAACTGCAAAAATTTATGTTGAATTCCAGGGATCTCAATTTTTTTGTTTCCATATTTCCATGTTTCATGTTTTTGGGGTCGCTGATTACGAATCTGCCATCAAATTTGCAAAATGAATTTGTTTAAACAATTTTTATAAACAAATTTTTATAACAAATCACACATTTTGCAAGATGTACTGGTTTCGCGGCGAACCAGCGTGCTTGACACCGCTCCACCAAACGGCCAATAACTTTCATAATTTACCAGATTTCAACTTGAAAATTTAAGAGAGTATTCTTGAAACATGTATAATGTATATGTCTGAAAATGCACCAAAAAAAAAAAAAACGATTTTTTTGATCCCACAAGGTAGAAACCCCCCTTAAAGGACAGGCTAGCTTAATCGAAATATTTTGCACATTTTGAGATTCATCACCGCATGAAGCTTATTAGTGTATTTGCCATAATATGGCAACATACACTATTGGCGTTGGTCGGATGGCGGGACCTAGGGGTCGGACCAAAATTTCTCGACGTTTCATAACCTCCTAAACACTTTGGCACCATTTTTAAAAATGTTTATATATATATGTATATATATATATATATATATTTATATATATATATATTTATATATATATATATAGGTATATATATATGTGTGCGGGCTATAACTTTCGAAGAAGTTAATTAATTTTGACGAAATTTGGCACACATGTTGGAATCCATTACCGCACGAAGCCTATTTAAAATGGGCCCAATCGGATCATCATAAGGGTGAATTTTAGGGGTTGAAAAAAGTTTTTGGGCCCCAAAATACCGAAAAAAATCTCGGAATCGTTTTAAAATTGAAATTTAACCCTTTAATAGCAATTAAAAAGTGCCTCTAAAATTTTAGTAAAATCGGCCCAACAGGACCGGACTTACACATTTTTTGAAAACACTAATTTGCAGATAGTGACTTATTTATTGAAGGGTGTCTTTAATTCGGTGTAGACGTTAGATTGATAATAATATTACAATTAAGAAAAAAATGTTATCTTAAGGGGTGTATTAAGGGGTTAAATTTTTTATTTTGCCCAAAAACAAACTTAATTTCACATAATAAAAGTCTAAAACCACACGGCCCTATACAAGCAAATACACTATATTGTCGGCAGGGTTTTGGCACTGCGACCCGGGTTTTTTAAAAACTTATTAAGGGTTGAGAAATATTTTAATATTTCCAGAAATAAATCCTAGAAGCGTTTCAAAAATGAAATTTAATCCTTTAGTAAAAATTACAATATGCAGCACAAAAATTAAAAAAAAATGGCCCGATAGAACTAGAAAAAAAAGTAATTAAACAGGATGGTAATAAATTAGAAATTGGGGCGCTATTTAAACAATACACATTTTAGTTTCTTTATTTATATACATTAAATTGTAAAACTGCTTAATTTAATTAAATGTTAAATTATTGCAAACGCTCAAACCAAGATTTTTTAAAATGAAATTACCTAAGATACTTATTGATGTATACTCGTATTTATTACTGACAAATTATTTATTTGTAGATCAGATAGGAATGTTAGGATACAAAGCGTCAAATATCAAAATTATACATAATTGACATGAACATACAAACAAGCTTTAATTTTAATATTGTTTTAGTTTCTTTTTGAAAAATGTAATCAGAAGTGCTCATAGCGCCGAGCATCGAGCACTTTCATAAATGCTCGATTTTTTCAAGCGACAAGCACTTCATTCCTAAAAATGCTTAAAAGCATCGAGCCATATTTTTATATAGATTATGCCAATGTATAATTATTAATAAACCATAATCAACGTTTTTGTTGAATGCTCTATAATCAGTTTGAATATCGTTTCTGCATCATTTTTAATCGGAATAATTTTTATAAATAATTATAATAATAATAAAATAATTATAAAACGTCTTCTTACATACAAACAAATTTTCTCTATGGTCGCCTTTTCCATCTTCAGAGTTCAGAGCGAACAGCTAAGTCTTCTCTAAAAGGAAATAATCTTATACTTTGTCTAGTGATTACCTTTGCTATAAACTCAGATAGTATGTTCCAGTGTAAATTTCATTTACAGGAGGTAAACAAAATAGATTGAATTCATCAAACAATCGGAACATTTTATCTATTTTATTTGTGCAGGGGTGGCGCAGGCGACAGGGATGTAATAAAAGTTATTTCGAAAAAGCAAAGTTATTATTTCTTAAGGTCGTTGCACACGAGAATAAGAATAAGAATAAGAAAAAAAATTACTTTTTTGTGATGTAACTACAAAGCGGTTTTCGGATTTTTTCTTTTATTTGTGCTATAAGACATTGCTTCTGACCAAATTTCGTGATTCTAGGTCAACGGGAAGTACCCTATAGATTTTGATTCCCTTGCGAGTGTCAAAATATGTGGCATAAACGGTCGTATCTTTTGATTGCGTTAATTTAGAAGTTTGATTTTTTCACAGCTCTAAGGGATTGCAGACCTGAGTATTTGATATTAATTTCAACTTGATACCTCCACGCGTTCCTGTGAATAAGGATCTTGACAAACAGACAGGCAGACAACGGCCAACGAAGTGATCCTATAAGAGTTCCTTATCCCTTTTGAGGTACGAAACCCTAAAAAGACATTTTCTGTCAGTCCGCCATACTTGTTAATCTCTCTCTCTAACCAATGTGTACAAAGGATCGCGGTACTTGATAAATCTAGTAACATTACTCGGAACCGTTCAAATAAATAATTTGATTAGCAATCACACATTCAACTCACGTTTAATATCAGATTGATCTTTTATTGATTTCACTGCCTATTTAAAATTGTTGTTTTTTAACCTTCATTTAACCATGATTTCGTTCAGGGTCGGGTTAAGATACCGGAAACGCGAACGACGAAGAATTTACATTTTTTTTTTGTGTTACATTAATAGAGCAGTATTTTTTTGTAAAGTATATTCCCTATACAATTTGTTTAATCGGATAGAGTAATACTATGTCGGTCTTAATAGCTTCGCAAGTCTTACCAAGCAAGTAAACCATAATTACTTTTTGCAAGCAATTTTTAAATCTGTGATATCTTCCAAGATATTCATTCAAATGATATAAAGTTAAGGTCAATTTTCATCTAAATTAAATGCCTATGGTAACTAACAATTCTATTTGGATAAGGATACCGTGTTGGCTAAAACAGGTTCGCAAATAACTAATCATTTTTTATCAAATTGAGCGATAAAATTGGTTAGTGTGGGTCATCCTTAGAATATAGACATATGCTATTGATTACAAAACATCGAGATTTCTCTACTATCTTTAAATTTAATATGGATGTAATTAATACACGTAAGCCTTCCGAAAAAAATTCTCTAAATGATGGTGAAAACCGCATCAAAATCCATGATGTAGTTTAGAAGAAATAAGCGAAGACACATGAGACGCGGGTAGCGACTTTGCTTTATACTATTTAGACATAGAGACAGGGGCGTAGCTACCGCCGTATCTGCCGTATCAATTATACGGGGTTCCCGGGCCACGGGGGCCCCCAATGTACGTAAGCAAAAATTAATAAAAACTTCCCAATTTTTTTCTTATTTCAGAAATGACAAAAGTCAAAAAAAGCAATTTCTTTTTTTCCCGCGTAAAGCGTGCGTTCAAAAGTTGGCAACACCTTACATCGGTTATCGCGGGCTGCGGAATTTCCCCGTTTAAGTCATTTACTTCAACGGGGAAAGGGCCCTCAATCAAATTTTTATACGGGGCCCCGCCAAGGCACGCTACGCTTCTGCATAGAGATAAATAAAAAATATAGGAACCAACGAGCCGATGAAAAATTCCGATATAGGATAAATGTGTCGAGTGCAGTGGTCGATTCGGCGGCTCAGTCGACAAAAAACGATCCGTCTGTCATGGTCCTTAATTTCGACGGACATTCGTCAAAACAAAATGTCCTTCAATGTAATAATTCGTGCATGACAATTGACCATCAATTCGTGTGTACTTCGTAATGTTGTATGGAATAATTATTAAATGATAAATATCACAATATGATTATTGTTATTATGTAAAAACACATATCGCACACGCGGCACAAAATAAATTTCATAGTACAATTAGTTTACTTCTATCAAACAAAGGGTCTACGAACATCACGTAAGTTTTTTTTTCTAATAAATTTTATACTCCAATGAAAATTACAGGAATTAGGGACGAAGAGCAAACACTCAACTTATTAAAACGAAATTATTCTAAATTTAATTAGTACACACGCAGCTCTGTTATCTATTGCCGTTTTGGAAACCAAGCCGTCCAAAGTTTTTTTTCTTCTAAAAAGTCTTGAATATCTAGTAAGTTTTGACGGACGGCGTTGTTCCAAATCTTCTTGGTTTCCGAGCTTGTAAACCGCGCTCCATTGGTGTTTCTACCTGACATTTCGTCTGCAGCTGCGGCAGACAACATCAGAGGCGATGTGGTAGCTGGCGAAGTGTCCTTCTAGGTAATGATAATGTTTACCGCAGCTAGAAATACCAATGGACCATGGCGTACAAGTCCGGAAGTCAAGAAGATTTGGAAATCTTGAATAAGAAACTCACTACTATTAGTAGTTTTTTTAAATGTATACTCTGTAATGTTGTGCACCGGTCAATTGACCGCAGTCAAAATTGTCAAAGGACCGGTCTATTGGTCGAAAAGATTTTGACCAGTCGCAAAATCTACGCGTTAACAACTGCTGTTGCGCCGGCGTGAACGACGAGGAATGTTAAATTCTGTATTGTTTTTTTTTTTGGTTTTTTAGAGGTCCGTACAAAAAATGTAAGCAGCCTTATAGAATCACTCTCATGTTGGTCTGTCCGTCTGTCACAGTTTATTTTCTCCGAATCTACTGAACGAAAAAAGTTGAAATTTGTTACATAAGTAGGTGTTAGATGACCCAATCACGGACGTATAGCGTAATGAATAAATTCCGATTTGGAGGTTAATTTTGGGGGGCAAATTAGAAACGAATAATTAATTTGTATACCTGTAATATGGTCAACACAAATAAAATTTATTATTATTATTATTGATAATAAACACACTTTCGACCGGGTATAAAGAAAAATAGTATACACAACACGGGCAGAAGATTGAAATTCCTGCACTGCGCGACATGATGTCCGAAGCAAAATCGAGGGCATCGTGTCACGCAGTGCAGGAATTTCAATCTTCTGCCCGTGTTGTGTATACTATTTTTCTTTATACCCGGTCGAAAGTGTGTTTATTATCAATAATTATTTGTTCATCTTTTTCTTTGATTAATTTTTACTTATAGTATCACTATTTAACTTTTATTCACCATTTTATAAAAAGACTAATAACTTTCAAGTGAGCAATTTTGAGGTTACACGCAATAACAGCTGACGGCAGTCTTACGTATCAGTGTGTACGAGAAAACTCTTTCGGCCCGCTGTTATAGATGGCGTGCGAGTAATTCCAGCAGTGCATAAATGTTAGGCTTTCTGCCTTAAAATCGAAGCCGAAAGTACGTACTTTCGAGTGGGTATACAGAAAAAGTTATTTATTTACACTTTAAAATTGCGTGCGCAACTACGGTTGAATTAAGATATATGTTTCCCGTCAAAACGTATTTACGCGAGCGAAGGTACGGACAAAAGTTGTTTATTGTATAATTTCGAATATGAAGCGGGATAACAAACCGTCGAAGCATAAAGTTCTGAGCATCTGGATTGTTGAAAGATCCACTTTTAAAGGAGCGTATTAATTCTAAAATAAATAAAACGCTGAACTGTACTGCAAATTAACAGGTGATGAAATAATATATGCGCATAAGTTAGAAACGTAAGTAGAAGAACAGGAGTGCACTAAAATTTTTTGCATTAAATTTTTTATAGTATTGAAAAGAGTCGTAAGTCAAATTTTATGTAGGGCACCGGACACTTGAAGTAGGATGTAAATTTTGAGGTACGTTTGTTATGTTTACGGGCTAAAACTTTATAAAGGCGCATACCGGATATTGCTGAGCCAATTCGAGCCGGTTGATGCGTCGGACCTCATTTAACTTCATGTATCCAAAACTGCCGATCGTGCTGAGGCGATCCGATCCGATGACCGATTCAGTGGGTGTGGACATTTACTCGACTCTTGTTACGTCGAAATTGTCTCTAAGTCAAAGAAATTAGCCAGTTCTTTACGCTGAAACCCAAAAGACTCTATAACTATACTGTTTTTTTAATTCTGTAACTCGAACTAAAAATAATTTTCATAGGAGGTACTGTGAAATATGAATAGATGCATATTACTCTGTAACTCGAAGTTCCAGACTCCTCAAAGTTTATTCTCCCTAACTCGAAATTTGTATATTTCTCTGTATGTATTTTTAACAAACATTTGTAGAAAAAAAAACTTCAAAATGTTAATTAGACTTCCAGTACTTTGAAATTTCATGTTGTGCTGTAGAGAAATATCACTTTTTGATACCATTTTTAAAACAAGATTGTGTTTTTTGAAATGTTTTAGTAGAAAACCAACAAAAACTTATCACTCTATAATCTACACTATGTAAATTCTACTTCACAACTGGTGTGACGTCTTAATCCGGCCCTGAAAATATGTAAGTCACTAAACAATAACGGACTTCCATCAAACTAATTAAAATCTCGAAGTACATAACAAAAGTATTTGAACGAACTTCTGTAGAAAATCACAAATAATAAGACTTGTGTTGATAAATACGCAGAAATGGTAACAAAATAAAAATTTATAAAGAATTGTTAAGTATGTGTTAATCAGTGGTTCGAAATACAAATTGCAGTTTCTGTGAAGAAGCAATTTCATTCGCAATCGCACGGTAAGTTTCCCTATTTTTTATGGATTTCGTTTCGTGAAAAGAAAAAATCAATTATTTTTCGAACAGAATCGAATTAAAATTCTACAATACCTTTCTTATGGAGAAAAATGTGTGTTCACAATCTGAGGTCATTGTCAAATCAAATTATTTGACAATCCTTTCTGCAACCCAGCATTAGTCAATTATTTAATTATTTATTCGTTTTACTTTATCAATAATAATTAGTAATTATGATAATTACTACTATCAAATCGGACTTATTTGAAATACGTCCCATTTGATTACAGTAATTAGTTATTATCGAAGAGTTGAAATTAAAACAAACATTTAACAAAAGACAAATGGTAACTTTTTATATTATATGCACAGTCAAAACAATTCTGAACCATCCCAAAACTGACGCTTCATTTTTTTTTAAATGACGCTTTGTATGAAGTTAGTATGAAAACACGCATACGTAATTAGTATCGAAACTAACAAATTCCTAGATTACAGTTATTTACTGATTTTAGTGTCAATCAAACTGATGGTTTTGAAGTAACGGAGTCTTCGGGCATAAGTGTCTTAGTTATCCGAACAATTCGATTGTTACTGTATAATCAAGAATTAATTAATGTTTAAGAATGAAAAATGGAATCCGTTTGCCTGTGCGCGCAAGACCATTATTTTTCAAAAACTGCTAGAGGTATCAAATTGAAATTAATATCAAATACTAAGGTCTACAATCCTGTAGTCCTGTAAAAAATTCAAACTTCTGACGCAGAAAGATACGGCCTTTAACTTAGTTTTAGTAACACGTGCAAAATCGAAAGTGTCAAAAAAAGCGAAGGTATCGCCATCCCACGCGATGAATGTAAAGTATATTAAATTCTTATAATGGTACAGGAACTCTCAATTTTTTAATAAGTCCATATTATCCGAGTTTTTCTACTATCAAGGAGGAATCAATCCAATAAATCGTATAATCGAGGTTCTACTGTATACGCAATTTTTATCATGAAATGGAATGTTCTATTTCCTATCAAAATAATTTTAAATCGAATATGTTTTTGCGTTAGTTTCGTGTCACTAATTATAAACCGACAATAAAAATTTTATTTGCCAATAATTCGTAAGTATTTTGCAAGTTCTTGTGTAAGAATTGTACAGCACAGCTTACGTTAGACCTTGTTTTTTTGTATTCGTCCTATTTTAAACAATTTGATTTTAACGACTTTTAACGTGAAAATAGAACGACTGTGAATAGATTTATTGTTAAGGTCACCTACAGTCAGGGTCATTTGGGTCCTACCACTAATTAATATTATCTATTTTTTATTTATTTTTCTAGATATTCCGTTCGGATTCGTCCGGGTGAACTCGTTTCGCTTGAATTTATAATTAACTTGTGGGTCGGTCCGACTTCGCCTGGATTTGTAAAATTACCTATTAATCTAAATTAAATGGTGTAAAAAACAAATCTGGTCTAATTCAAATACTTAAGATGATTAACGTATTTATTTAAGTAAGGATTAAATCTTTGTCGGTAAAACACCTTCGCAAATAAAGTATTATTTAAAACAAATTTGAAAATTATAAAAATGGTTATTGCGAGTCAACCTTAAAAGATTGCGGAGCTTTTTTAGAGCGTTTTAAGAGGAATTATTCCACCATACATTATTTTCGTGTAACTTTTAACTATTTACTCAGCTAACGCTACGGAAGCTCTCAGAAGGGACGATTTTTTCCGACTTCATTCACAAATATCATCATACCGGTAGCTTATTTTCGCAAAATGTTCATAAATTATAGCCTATAACCTTCCTAGAAGTAGTTTCTGAGATTATCCCGACCAAACACAGCAATAACTATTGCAGCCATTGTATTCGATAGATTTTTTTTCTGTACTTTGCAATGGTAAAATGAAATATGGGTATTTCTATTTAAAAAAAAAATGAAAGTTGGTGGCCATATCTCAAAAAGGGTGGCCTTTATAGGTTCTTTGCTAACGTAATAGAATGTCCCCCTCCTAACCAAACAAATTTCATTCGGGCATTTTTTCGATCTGGCGAAAAGTGCCCGAGATATTCAAAGTGTTCTTTTAAAATGGGACGCCATAGGTGTAGAACATTATATTCTATATTGAAACAACAAATACCAAGAATACTTCTATTTAGCATTATTGACATATACACTAACGACATCGGACGGCATCTTATAAATATGTCGAACTCGTAGCAATAGTTGGTGGCCATATCTCAAAAAGGGTGGCCTTTATAGGTCCCTTGCTAACGTCATAGAATGTCCCCCTCCTAACCAAACAAATTTCATTCGGGCATTTTTTCGATCTGGCGAAAAGTGCCCGAGATATTCAAAGTGTTCTTTTAAAATGGGACACCATAGGTGTAGAACATGATATTCTATATTGAAACAACAAATACCAAGAATACTTCTATTTAACATTATTGACATATACACTAACGACATCGGACGGCATCTTATAAATATGTCGAGCTCGTAACAAGTAGTACGACGTCCTCAGTACGCGAAGTCTGACTCGCACATGGCCAGTTTTTTCACATTTATGTTTTTGGCAGATCAATATTATTACTGAAAACACTACTATTTAAAATTTAAATGATAATTGCAGAGTTATCAATGTTTTTAATCGCAACTTGTTACAATAAATCCGTGATGCATAAACACAAAACAGCTAAAGGTCGAACGCGTGCACTTTCGTCTCAGTTCACGTGACACAGCGCTAATTATAATTTCCATCTTTACAATCTTTTATGTACAAACATATATATTATCTCTTCAACAATGAGAATGACAGAACATCTCAGGTAACTCTAACGATGTAGGAACTTAGGTGAAAGTTATCCCACACCGCTACTTCAAAAACCAGTTTTATAATGTTATTATATTATTGTTTATTATCATATTATAAAATATCATGTGCAAAGAAGCATAAATCATTTTATGCTATTCTTTGCCGCGAATTTCGCAACTGATAACAGTACTCACTTCTAGTCTGTGATATTTTGTGGTTTGATAAATATTTTTAAATAAGTTTTGTGATAAAAACAGATTTTGTGAAAGTGTTGAAGATGGTTATTTTACTTTCAATTCGATTTTTTGTAAGTGTCAAGCAAGTATTTATTAAATTTTATATAATAGAATACATATCTCTTCTTCACTACTGCAATATATAAAGCAACGTTTTTCGTGTGTTTTTGCGTGTTCACTAAAAATATGAGAACTACTAAACTAAGTTGAATGCGTTTTTTACTATTCGATAGCTTATTTTTTGGGTAAGGCTTTGCGTTATAATAACTCCGCTCCAGCTTCATCTGATTGCAAATCAGATTGAATTCGTTAAACCACATTTATAAATCAAAGTTCCTGGCGCGTGTTTCGCTAAAAACACGGGAACTACTGAATGGATTTGAATGTGTTTTTTACCATACGATAGCTTATTTCTTGGGGAGGGTTTGGGGCTATAATAACTGTCCGCTTCGGCTTCACCTGGGTGCAAATCGAATTGAATTCGCTATACTAAGTACATGTCGTGTGTTTGTCTGAGTGTTCATAGAAAACACCAAAGCTACTGAACGGATTTGAATGCAGTTTTGAACCATTCGATTGTTCATTTCTCGGGGAAGGTTTAGGGCAATAACAACCGTCTGCATCGGTTTTGCCCGAGTGCAAATCAGGATTCGCTATATATTGAAGAAATTTTCATGTGGTTTTTATTGTTTGCTAGATTGTTTTTTACTGAAAGTTTAGGTCTATATAAATTTAAAAGCGTGGGCGTACTTCTGCACGATAGCGGGTTAGACATAATGAATATAAGCACAGAAGTGCACCCCACGCTTTTAAATGTAATTACCAATTTAAAGACCAAATGTTTTATAGCTGTACAAGTTAACAGAAAACTGGGGGATGAACGCGTGAGTACAGTGAGGCACAGATTATTTTCGTATGATGCAGCTATAAAGGAAAAAAATATATTTTTAACTTTTTAGTGCGCTACTCATAAAAGAGTTTTTTTATAGATTTTTTAAACTATAATTTATCAGCAATGTACACAGATATGGTTGTACCTTGCACAAGTACCAAAGCGGCAATAGACGTTAATGCCTTCAACTGTCGAGCGTCTGTAATCTACAATCTCTTTCTTTCACCAGAGCATCAACATTCCTGTGGTTAAAAGACGTTAAAAGCGATTGTTAGATGCACTTTCGAGCAAAAATTCATAAAATGAAGCACTCTTTATTTCTTTATATGTACTCGTAGATTTACTTGAAGATTATTATTATTACAAATTAACAGGTTAGAAAAATTGTCACAATAGTTACGCTTCGATAAAGCTCAGTTGTTGTCACAAAACAATATCAACGCGAAACAAATGAAATACGATTATATGTAAAGGCGCGAGTGAGTTGTGATGACGTTGGTTATTATTGTTGTTCGTTTTGTGATTTAAGAATTTAAAAACTTTCGAAACGAAAATTCATGGTTTCCGTGGCCAGATTAAATTTTATAAATGAGAAATGGTTTTCCGTTCCAAAGGTAGTTGATAGTGCCAAAGTGTTGAATCTATAGACTATATCAGCGTTCGAAGGCTTGGTAAAGTAGCGATAAATATTCAAAACTTTTAACGACACAGTCTCACAGCGTTACATGTTGTTAAAGTCAGGCCTTTTTTGTTCTTTTTTAACCACGACGATACACAGATTGTTGTGTGTGCATTTGTCAGTTATTATTCTTCTCCAAAACGGCTGAACCAATTTCGATACGGTTTGTTGTTGTTGGATTTTTAAAAGTACGCGATCAACAATTTTTGTTTTTTTACTAACATTGTAAGCGCGTAATCTAGTCGTGTATCGATTTTTAATAATGTTGTGTGTTTAATAACAAATTTAGCGGCTAACAGGTACTAAACATTTATTCTACTTTTTATTTCATTAATTAATTATTTACAAGGTTATTTATGAATGTCATCCACTTTTTTAAGTTAATTTTTGGGTGTGTTTAAAATCCTAAAATGCTATTCGAATAAAATAACGGTGCTTTTTTCAATTAAATTTTTAAACTATCATCTCATTACTATAGCCTTTCCCACCACCATTTATAACCGCTATATTCTTAGACCTATGAGCGTAAACGGATCCTCCAAGAACATAATGATTACTATATCTGTTGGTAGAAAAGAGTAACTAATGGCACCACCGTAGTTCTGGAAGTAACTTATGTTAGTCGAATCAGCCATATCATTTATGAAATACTGACGTCCTTCAAGGTTATTAAAAACCAGTAAGAAAAACCAGTAGGAGACTAAAAAATTATAAGCTGCTGTATTTTTGAATAAATTGCAATTTTTCTGACCTTTGATGTTAAAGCTTCAAAATAAACTAGAAATATATATGTACCATTCTTTCCATATGAGTCTTAGCCAAGTTTTTACAGTTTATTTGGTTTAAAATCGGATAAAAACGACAAAATTAGCATAAAGTTTTACACAGATTTTTGTGCAGAAAAAAATTAATTTGAAAAAAATTATTGAGCAACTTAAATTTGTCAATATTTTTAACACAAGTTTGTCAAGCAAAAACTTAAAAATGTTAATTTGCTTTCCTGTAATTCGAAATCTCGTGACGTGCTGTAAAGCAATATTGACGAAAATCACGTTTTTTGATTCAATTTTAAAGGTAAACATGTATGTCTTTTGAAAGTTTTAAGTACCAAGCCAAATTTTGTGAAGTTTAATGCTTAATCAGAGCTAATAAAACCAAATTAAAATGAATTTTGCGACCACAATTCGAAATTTCCCGAGGGCATGTTTTACAATCTGAGAGAACAACGGTTCCCATACTTTTTGGCGACGATATTATTTAGAAACACTAAATATTTTACGGAGCTCTAAAATATGCAAAACCTGGTTTTATGTTCATTCTTTAATGAAAATCATGCAAAAATACATAACACAGTATTGATTCCACTGTAGAAATTGATAACATTATTTCCATATAATGGGTGGTATGTAGTTTTTTTTTTTTTTTTATTTTTGAGCAGCTGTTTAAGTCGGTGTTTCGTTCTTTAGGTAGATATCATCTGGGTGGAGCCCTCGCGAAGGGCTCCACGGAGCACACTTTGAGTATGGTTGCTTAAGGCTGTCGGAACACTCTGAATTTAAGTTCAAAAATAGAGCTTCGGCTGTCAACTGATTGTAGACTTATTCGTTAACATTTTGCAAAAATTCTTTCTCTTTAAGGAAGATAAAGGACAAATCTAGGTCTCTAATGGACTACTTTTGTAATTTATGTACGATTTACTAGAAAAAAGTTTGCATTAATTGTGCTAAAAAAAACACACGTTTTCAATGTCACACTACAACCTTATTCGTACTTATTTCACAAAACTGTTCCATCACAAACCTAAAGTGCCTCTTCCTTTTTCGGAGAAGTTTTTTAAATCTTCAAAATATTTCCAAAAATTAGAGTATTCAATTGACAGCGGCACCCTTGCAATAACATTTTTTAACCTCGTAGTTGGCACCAGCCAAAAATTGAAACGTGCGAATGATTTGAGCGAGACAGAGCTAAAGAAAGTCACACCCAAAATACCTCGCCCCTTATCGCTCGGGCTCAGCATAAACAAAATTCAGAGCGTTCCGACAGCCTTAATAAGTTGAATCCGTTCAAATATACATCCGAAGAATTTTTTATATTAGTATAGAATATTATTTATGCATTTTCAGATAATTACCAATTAAGTATTAGCTGCTGCAGTGCGTAAGAGTATGTTCGGAGACAATGCCAAACATCCCAACATTAGTTACTCGCCTTTGAAGCAATCAGATTCGCAACTGGACATCCATACAGCCTATTCGAACATGTCGAACTTCGGATTTTCGGTGAGTTGTCACTTTTTTTTTGTCACCAACAGCTAGGATCATTCGGGTCTAGTATCAATTCATATTTTCAATTTATTATTTTTTAAATATTAAATTGAAAGTCCAACTGAAACTGTTATCAGTTCTCGGACTAGTACTTGGGAACTGGGAGCTTGTAATAGTGAAGACTTGGAAACGCCATTCGGCTATTTTCAAGTCCTCAGTGAATTTTTTTGACGAATGTATGAACAAGACTCGTGTTTCTATCGCGGGTTTTCCAATCGCCGATTATGGAGAACGCGATTCTTTTTTCTGTAACAAAAAAAAATATAATCATAATTTTTGCTATTTTTACAAGTTTTTAATGACAAATCTTTAATAACCGAGTGTTCAGTAAGAAGAAGGTTAATTAATAACGGGTGTTTATTGTTTAATAGCCTATTATTTTACACTACCTCCTATAAAATAGCTAGCTTCTCATGCCTGAAAAGGGGTAGTAAAATGACCCATTTGTCACCAGTACGTAAAGTAAAACAAAAGAACTGCAATCTTATCAATCCAATAGTAACTTCCCTGTCAGCCGCCATTTAAAATCATAGACAGAAGTAAACAAATCCAAATAGATTCCAATATGACCGAACACTCAATTGTCAGATATATATATACTCGCTATGAAGTGAAAATCAGCTATTTTATAGGAGGTACGTATAAAAAAGGTAATATGTATCTCAAACGCAATGCTATTATGCCTCGTGTGACTGCTAAAACACGCTAGTCGCTCGTTTTAACATAATGTCACACCGCGCAAAAATACATAGATACATATAAAGCTACAATTTTTTATCATAATATTGTTTTTTTTTTTTTTTGGAATCGATTGTTTCCCGATAACAGCTACCAAATAGCCATTGAAATAGTAATTGAATAAAATAACAGTACTGTTATTTACTCATTCATCATTTTTAAGTTATTTTTTTAAGAAAATGCCTAGAAAAATGTTACTTCGAAAAGGAAAATATACGCCTTTTGTCAGAATCCGCGATTAACATAAATTTACACTTTTTGATTAGTGACGTAATGGACAATTTTGTTTTAAAAATAATTACTGCAAGTGGAAATACCTGATGCATATTAAATAGGAATTAACGCGACGTTTTTGTTTTAACAATTGCTAGTCCAGATCTCTGCACCGATGACCTTGGCAACTAGTTTTTGTTTAAAAAAAATAGCACGCAGGTACTTCGTGCCCGAGAGGAAGAACTACTCCTGTCCGAGTAAAGAATAAAAGCACGATTCAAAACATAATTATCAGCAATTACACAACAAATACATCTAATTAAGGACACTGGTCGCAGTGCCAAACCCTGTCGACAAAATACATAATTCACTTAATTTTATTGTGGTATTTAAGTAAAATATTTTAAAATGGTCCGACTGAGTTTTTACGGCGATTTTGTACAACAAGCCGTGTGAAGAATTGACCTTGCCAATTACTAAATGATACAGATGTTGAAGCTATGCTTCTTAACGCCGGTCTCGGGACAGGCAGTGAACTGCGAAAAATGAGTGAGCGAGCGACATGCGAGATGACTTTTTTATATTTCTAATTAACAAATAAAATAATTATATTATATAATTCACGTTGAACTCTGTTCCTATTTCTAAAGAATAACTTTCTTTGTGTTCCTATTATTAATAACTAATTTTCTTCATTAAATAATGATCAGTTAAAAAAGAAACGACCATTTCGTTGCAAACAGTTTCAAAGAAAATACGGAACTGTTGTCTCTAATCCCGAAATATTGGGACTAGAGTGCTGATACATGCAACTAAAAAACCGGTCAAGTGCGAGCCGAACTCACGTGGAGAGGGTTCTGTACCATTCCGTTTTCCATGAAAACTTTAAGACTTTAAGATTTTGGTTTAGGTTTTCCCGTAAACGATGAGTGAGGCTCTATATTCCATATTTTTTCAAAACTTTAGGCTCAGTAGTTTCAGAGATATAATGCTTCATTTTCAAATATTTACTTTAATATCTTTTAAAATTACAAAAAAAAATTCATATATATATATTTGTATTTCTCATATCGAACTCTTTCATTTGATACGTCACACAATGTACTGGATTTTTTTTCTAATTTGGTCTCCAAAATTTACTTCCAAAATCTGAATTCGTTTATTTACGCTATACGTCTGTGATTGGGTCTTCTAGCTCTATAATATATTTACCAAATTTCAAGTTTTTTCGTCCAATAGATTCGTAGAAAATAATCTGTGGCAGACAGATGGACACGGAAGCGATCATACAAGGATTCCGTTTTTTCATCATAAAAATAATTAAATACGAATGCTTACTTAGGAAGAATTAACTGTAAATATTGATAGCCGAATTGAAAGAAAGATATAGTAGATTAGCGTCTGATAACCCGAAATGAAATTTAATAATAGCGCATTCGTAGCTAAAAAGCAACCCATTGAACCAATTAAATATGAATGTTAACTTAGGGAGAGTTAACTGTAACCCGAATTGAAGCCCTAGTTGTCTCCCCTGGTAAATAGAATGTAGACACGAATTGTGGTTAGCAATGAATAAGTTTGAACAGTGGTCACGAGGTAATCAACTATTCTATATCTTGCATTAAATTATAATCTATAGTCACGGCACAGCACACTGCACAGGTAAACCACAATAGTTATTGCAGGTTACGAACGCTGCGAGAGGAATACTCGAGAGGGATCGATCGATGAAGTATATTTGGTATATTGTTTATTGTCACTTGACATCTCCTGTAAATGCAGGCTTTATGTCCGCGCAGACCGAGACACGAGAGAGTTGACCGTGCGAACCATTGGTCAGTTGACATCGATATTTCTTTGTAATAAAGTAGTTGTCGGTGCGGCTTCGCCCGGGTAGATTTTGATTGGCAGTGAAATAATCAAGAGTGACACATCTTCCAATTTACTGTATCTTTTATGATGATGAATTTATGGTACGACTTTCAATCTAAAATCTAGATTTAAGATTGTCATTAGTTTTCAATTAAGTGGCAGAATTTCATAGAAACTATCAGTAAAATGTAGGAAAAAAATATTTGCAATACTTACTAGGAAAAACAAGTAAAATGATAAATCGTTATGAAAAATAAACCGTTGTCAGAGAACAAACAAATTTATAGCACATGCGCATGAGCCGGTTTTTTTTTTCTAAAACAATAGGGCTCTTCGTATTTACCTTTCAAACATTCTACCAAAATTTGGATTCGAATCGCTCATAGTGATAACTCGAGATACCGAAAAGATTTACTTCGGTTATTTTTGACTCTTAGTCCGACTCTCAGACTGAAAATATAAGCTACATGCATATAATTAGCTTATATGTGACGAAAAGTCACGGAGTTGTCACTTCGTAAAATTCACAAAATGAGGCTAAAGGAAATAATAGGGTGACGTAATTGATTTTTATATAATTCATGCATAAGAAGTTTGACTTCAGTTGCGTGCCTTTTTAGAGTTACGACCAAAAACGAGCCTTATAGGATACTCTGTCTGTGCGTCAAAATCGAAATATACAGGACGAAAAAAGTTGAAATTTGGTACATATATAGGAGTTAGATGACTCAATCGCGGGCGTATAGCGTAAATAAATGAATTCCGATTTTGGGGGTTAATTTTGAGGGGCAAACAAGAAATTAAAAAAAAAAATTTCAAGTGCATCATGTGACGCAGCAAATGAAAGGGTTCGTTATGAGAGATACAACTGTATATTTTTTTTTATTTTACATTGCATAGTTTAAAAGATATTATAGAAAATATACGAAAATTGAGCATTCCTCTCCTTATCACCGAAACTACTAAACCTAAAATTTTGAAAAAAATAGAAAATATAGGACCTCACCTATAGTTTACAGGAAAACCTAAACGAAAATCCTAAATCTTAAAGTTCTCACAGAAAATGGAGTGGTGCGGAACCCACGCGAGTTCGGCGGTCACTTGACCGGTTTTTATTGTTCTAACAAAAACATTTTAAAATTAAGGGATGATTCAAGGTTATTTTTATTGTATAGGATTTCAATAAACAAGGCCAGCTCTCGTCAGTTCCCAATGGACTGGCACTCTATTAGTACATAATTATCATTTATCATCCGACATACCAGTGCTGTAGTCGCACTGAGTAGGTCTGTAGGTAATGCACCCGGCCGACAACATTACCACTCACCAGATAAGTTAAATGTTTATCACGAATTCTGTCTGACTGTCGTAAGTAGTTCGGACAGGTGATGTCACATTGCGTAGCATGCACCTGAGCTCGTCGCTCTCTCATTGCGTGACAAGCGTAACGTAAATGGCAACAGGTAAATGACGACCTGAAGAAGATCCAAATCCGGACTGAACCGTCGTTCACAATTAAATTTTCAATTGTCTGTCATTAATCGTTTAATTTTATTTATTCTAAACTAGCGGTTTGCCCGCGACTTCGTCCGCGTTGATTAGTAGAATAGTAGATATATTGTACCCGGTTGAATTCTTTTATAAAAAAGCCATCCCCACCCCGTTCGGGTAGTGTGTTCAAAAGACCGTCGAGCATGTGTTTCTTTTTTAACCTAAGTAATTTTAAGGATATAGTGTATCTCCTATGAAAGTTTTCATCACCCTATTCACCCTCATAAGGGTTATTTTTGGGATAAAATGTAGCCTAGATAACTCCTGGTATGTATAGATGTATATAGATTATATTATACTAGCGGTACGTGTGCGAATAATTCGCACTAAAATTCGTTTCTAATTTCTCACACTCTTTATAACTTTCTTCTCTTTGTTGTATTACATTACAAAGCTCAGTGACGGTTCAAGAAAATATTTTTCTAAAACTGTCATATAGAGGCGCAAGTATCGAAAACGTTGAGCTGAAGCGCCGCCATACGAAAAGTATTTATACGTGAATTTTGATTAAAAATTAAACAAAAAAAATTTACCGACCGTCAATCATGTTGACGTTGTTTCAAAGTTAGAACTGTCAGATGGCAGCATTGCTGCATATACTGAATAAATGTTTAATTGTTATAATTAATTATTTTGCAAAAACAAAATCAATAATAGATTTTTTAGTTGTTGATGTCGGTAGAGCAAGCAATTATCTATAAAATGATATAAAATGTATGTGGAGCAATTGTGTGTTTTTTCCGAAAAAGGGAGGCAAACATCTTAACCTTAGCGTATTAATATATATGATGTATAGATATTGGATACTTCCCTATTTGAGTCGCATTTTGTTCATAAATTCATGGGTTCAAACTTTTTTGCGCAGAACCCCAATTATTTTTCTAAAATGAAAGTAGAGTAGCGTGTGTGTAGTGTAGTAGAAGGAGAAGCGCTGATTGGCCGAACGAATTGCACGTCGCAACGTTTCATCTAACCGAAGTGCAATTTAAATGTTTTCACTTCCATCCAAGAGCGCGATTAGATGTGTCACATAAAAAATTGTTTTATTATCTGTTTGTAACGTAGAATCCAAACCTAAAAAATGTGGAGCGAGAACCCATTGTCAAATTTTAATATTGTGGCTCCCTACTTACCTGTCCCAATGCTTTACGTCACTGACAAATTTGTCTGCGGTGTCCCATTTTAAAATTTGCTGGTCACCATAAAGGAGGACAAACTTTCGAAGACAAACTTTTTGTAGTTGGCGCCACTTTCGAGAAACGAACCAGAATTAATTTTTTTTAATGTGACCATTATGTTTTCATTTGACTATTCTTCGAGGCTTTTTTTATCGTAGAAAATTATAATTTTTTACTTTCGACATTAGCCTTGCCCAAGACATATCATAAGAAGGTTGTGTGGTTAGATTTACGCGCGCGCATAAATCTACTGTGTATCTCACATTGTTATTTTTTTCTTCTTAAAAATCATACCATGGCTTATTTTCAAGGGATGACATATTTTTTTTTTTGGGGAATTTCTATGTCGACCGATCGCCTCGAAAGTACAGACAATTATGATTAAAATTTACCTCAAAAGCAAGAAGAAGATAGATAGTTATGTAGATAGATGTGAGTATCAAGGGCGTCGCCAAGGGGGGGCAGGTAGGGGCAGCTGCCCCTCCCTAGAGGTTCGGGATTTTTTTAAGTTATAAGTTTTCCTGCCTAATGCCACAGAATAAGTAAGTAATAAAATGTGGCGTTCAGCAGAATCATTCTGAAACTTAAATCAAATTTAAGGATTCAATAAATGTGTTAATATTTAATAACTTAACCCTCAAAATCTGAATTTTTTGTTTTTCTCTCATCCTTCTGCCCCCCTCTGGCTCAAAGACTGGCGACGCCCTTGGTGAGTATAGGTAGTTAATATTATTTTGTAAACATTGTAGATAAATGTGAGTAAGTAGGTAGGTATGGCTTATATTTTTAAGAAACTTCAAAAACCGTGCATGCCTTATTTTCTAGGGGTAGCTTAAAATGTGAGATAATAAAAACGCCTCGAAGAAAAATTTGAACTCAACGTTTCTGATAGCATTTTTTCCCTCTAACAATGGAGAAAACATAATGGTCCCATTTAAAAAACCAGAATTGTGATCAGCTTGCCGAAAGTAGCGCCACCTACAAAAAGTTTCTCTCTGAAACTGTATGCCCCCTCCTCATTGTGACCAACTTTTATCTACTTCTGATATTTTCTGAAATGTCACAGTAAAGGAAGTCTGGTTGAGGATCAATAAATAAATAAGCTTTACCAAAGTTTTGCTGATGGCCAACATTTCGAAATTTTTTTTTAAGATGAAAATAAATTTTTCGCAACGTTGGCCATCAGCAAAACTTTGGTAAAGCTTATTTATTTATTGATCCTCAACCAAACTTCCTTTACTGTGACATTCTATTGTATCAACACCACCATATACGATAGGGTTGCCATCTCTAAAATTTGGCAACCAGGACAAGACGCGTGAAAACCCCGGATTTTAGAGCCCAGGACCCGGACATGTCAACAGGTTTTTTTAAACATAGTCAGTGTAATAAAAAACAGTTGAAAATGTCATAAATCACCTTTTTTATTTATTTTCAGACCTTAAAATTAAATTTAGTCATCTTTTATCATCATTTTAAATGTACCTAACAAAACAGAATCTTATTATAGTTTGTTACAAATTGTTTTAATGATCAGTTAGAATTTGTTTATTAACTGTAACGACGTCTACACTCATAACCGTTCGTCGGTTGATCGCGGCGTGCAGGCACAGTGCGATGTCGCGGGCGGCCCAAAACTTAAAATTTTTAAACCCGGACTACAAATGAAGTCCCGCCCGGACGCTCCCCGGACGCCTTCTAAACTAGGACAAATCCGGGGAAACCCGGACGAAGGCATTTTCTGAAATGTTTCGAGGTGACAATTTAAAATGGGACACCATGTAATATGAATCCTCGTTACTTTACTGCCGTACCACGTATTGTCAGAATGTGACAGGGACTTTACAAACAACAAAGTGGGGACACGGAGTAGTCTTCTCGGTGTACCACAACACAAGCTGAGCTGCTGAGCACTGATCGCTCGTATAGATCTAATCATCAGTATTGTGCGATCTTTGCGCGAGGTTGTTCACGCTCGTTTTGGACGCCGTTCAAACGTTTTTTTGTGTGTGTTCGGTAATTCGACGCGCGGAAGTAAACAAACAGTTGAATGTTATTCTGATAATTTTAGAAATGTGTTTTTAATTTCAAACTGAACTTCATTTTAAAAATGTTTTTTCTAATTTAAAATTGTGCGATTCGTGAGTTTATAAACAGTTTTTTTATGGATGTGGTGTATAGTTAAAAGGTGGAATTTCTGTTTATTTACCTTGAAATTGCCGGAAAAAAAGATCAAAAGAATCAATCATTTGACTATTATAGCAATTTTGTTCTTTGATTTCTGCAGGCCTGATACTCGTAAACATAAAAATTGCAGGAAGTCGAAGAATATTTAGGGTAAAGGCACCGCTTTCCGATCACTCACCTGTGGTCGACAAGTTTTATATAAATTTTAGCAGCCCGGTTCGGTTTCGTCAGGATTTGTAGATTGCCTATTAAAAATAGACATATTACGCATTGAAATAGTAACCGAGAAAGTCGAAAAAAACCTTCTGCTAGGATCACTTGTATACCGCATGTCGGTCATGCGAAGCCAGAAGTCGAATGACTAGACTCGCTGTGTAACTGTTTATATGTATTAGTAAGAGGGCATACCAGTCGACCTTTCCTGCAGTGGTATAGTTATGGTTTTATATATTTCTATAAAAAAAAAATGTTTTACTGTTTATTCCCTGTTTCTATTATATTTATCATTATTTTTATTTAGTAACTATATTAATAATTTCGCTGAGGGTACGGTAGATTTGATTGAATTCTATAAAAAAAACAAGCATCAAAAATATTAATTTCGAATCGACAACATATGTCTACAAAATACCCACGTTATTACAATAATGATATTAATTAATTACACTTATTTCATATACACACGACACGACAGCTTGCCCATATCTGTCAATAAAACAGTTTACTGTCGAATGCTGTTTTATCAATTTAAGTCATTAATACGAAGGTTCATACATGACGCTCTTTGGTATGGTCGATTTGATTGAAATCTATCATAAAGTACCTACTATTCTCTTTGTCGTAAATAACTTTTTCTATATTAATATTAATACAAGTCACACGCTCTAGGTGCAAGTTCAAAGTTGTATTTGCACAGAACTTGACTCGAGCGACGCCGGGTTCGCAGCTAGTAAAATTATAAAGTATCGCGTTGCTTAGGCAGTTTATCATAAATTAGAATTACAGCCAGCATATCCGGTCTTTGATAACGTGACAGTATTAAAAACGTCCATCCTGACTTTAGTCAAAAAATAGAAAGACTTGTTAAAATGTTAGACGCGTAAGTAAACATGTAAAATGAAAGTTCATTGTCCACTCTGCACGTGTTTAAAATACGAAATATTTCAACAGGTGTTTACGAAAACTTGAACGAATTTTTAATATTACCCATGTTAGTGTTCGATTTCTGGTACGACATTTAAAATAGATTTAAGGTGAGTTTCTAAAAGATGCTCTCGAGAAATTTCAGAGATTGCGAAATTCATTTTTTTATTAACTATGTGTTTATATTGGATATGACAAAGCATTAAACTTCATAAAATTTGGTTTGCTGCGGTAAAAAAATTTTAAACACATATATTTTTGTCCTAAAAATTGAATCAAAAAACTTGATATTAGTTAATATTTCTTTACAGCACGTCACAAAATTTCGAATTTCCGGAAGTCAAAAAACATTTTGAAGTTTTTTCCTTTACAAACTTATGTTAAGAATACTGACAAATTTAACTTGCTCAATAATTTTTTTCAATTGTAATTTTTTCTGTACATAATTTTGTGTAAAACTTATGTTAATTTTCTCGTCTCTATCTGATTTTAAATCGTTTATTTAGATCAAATAAACTGTAAATCTTGACTAAAAGTCATATGGGAAGAACAGTACATATTTTTAGTTTATTTTGAAGCATTAACATCCAAGATTGAATAAGATTTTTCATAGAAATTAGAGATTTCCGAAACGTAAGTAACTGCTCATAAGATGCGAGTAAAAAAAGAGGCATATTGAACAGCTGGTAAAAAAAAACCCGGCCACGCTTATCACAATTACAAAACAAGTGTCCAGTTTGTCATCTCACTATTACAGTATACTAATGGCGTAATTCTATGGTCAACCGTGAAACTAACAGCGCTGTTAAATTTTTGTCAGAAAGCGATAAAAATTTAACGGCAATGGTAAATTCTTTCATTGACCACACAAATTTGCATCCTAAAACTTTAATATGTTTTACCTGGCTACTTTTCATACTTTATTGTTTCTTCTAAAGTAATTAAGAAATAGGACATCGCGCTTCAACTAAAGATGGCTAATTGTAGGCAAAAAATCGATATTGATTCGAGCGAAGTCGCGGATAATGGTTAGTTGCAAAACTCAGGTGTACCCTTGATTAATAAATAAACAGCACAATTGTTCTGAAAATTCAATAATCTATAAAATATCCATTAAATAATTATTAATGTTGTTTTTTTTCATTAAAAAACATTGCATAAATTATAACTATTTCTTATCGACGCAACATGTGAATAATAAATATTTTTTACACGACTTCCCATAAAAAAGTCGTTTTTCATGTCTGTATAGCGGTAGGAAAATGAAGGCAAAATAACATTTTGAAGTTTTTTCTTTACAAACATATGTTAAAATTATATTGACAAATTAGTCAAGTTTACACAGTTTATTTGGTCGAAATAAACGATTTAAAATCAGGAAAGACGAAAAAATTAGCATAAGTTTTATACAATTTTTAGTAAAAAAAAATTAAATTTGAAAAAAAATTGGCAAGCCAAATCTGTGAGTATTTTTGGGATAAGTTAGAAAAAACTTCAAAATGTGCCTTCCCGTAATGCAAAATCTCATGAACTGATGTAAAGAAATATTGACGAATATCACGTTTTTTTATTCATTTTTAGGGCAAATCTATGTTTTTTGAAGTTTTTAAGCAGCCAGCCAAATTTTGTGTAATTTAATGTTTAATCCCAGCTAATAAAAACAGTAATAAAATGAATTTAAATTAAAACGTTTGGCGTACTTGTATTTTTTTTTTTTAATGTAATAACTAGAAAACGGGCACTTGGATATTCAAAATTTTTAAACGAATGTGTAGAAAATTGAAACACATTTCTCCCTTACCATCTAAAAATTTTTGAATTGATAGTGCCTTTTGAGTTTTTACTTCAATTTTGTTCGAATTCTTTAACTCAATTTGCTCAAAAGTTGCGATGGAAGGGGCGGCTTTTTATCTGATTGCGATCGGGTTAACAGAACGTCTCCATAAAAACTAATATTGACGCAAGCTGGAGATACATAAAGTTTATGCGTTATTCATTGTTTTTTTTAAATTGATATCTAAACAAATGAACAAAAACACAATGGAAACCAATGGATCAAACACACACTGTTTATAAATGTATAGAAAACAAGCGTTTTGTTTGTTTTTTGTCTGGAAAAATGCTGAACAAAATACGAATCAATTAAAATAAATATAAAATTTCAATTATCTACTTTCGAAACAAATGATGACGTAAATGGACTATTGAATTTTCGTTCACATCTGTTTCAACTGTATCGGTATATTGTACTTTTTTTTTACAAATAAAAGGAGGCAAATTGTAGAAGTACAATTGCATTACGTACTTTGTACTCTATAGCGACGGGGTAATAGTAGTTACTTTAGAACTGTTACTGGAAAAGAACCGGTTTTAAAAGTAACACTATAACAGTTTAATTAACAAAGTACGTTCTTTAAGAACAGGTACCTACTTAAAAATCAATCTTTTAAATAACTGTTGCTAAATGAGATGCCAAACAAATTGTAAAAAGAATGATTATTTTTTTGTTCAATGATGACACTGGAGTCTAAACTACACCAAGGTTACCTCGTTCATGAATGATGTCAGATGGTTGACCATTCATATTTTTATCAACAAGTTCGCTGGATGACGTTATCTTCCCACTATTTTCCAACGAGACGGGGTCACCTCTGTTTCGAACGACGCTAGGTAGGAGAAAGCATGAATGGACCTTACGAAAAATCTTTTTTCTCCTTTTCACGAGTTCAAAGATATATCTTAATAACAAAAGGAGTTCATAACAATTGGAAAGTTCCCCATATTTTTTTAGTCTTAATCGTATAGTCTTAAAAAGTACAAAATAACGAAAGATTTTTTGCAAAGTCTTCAAAATTTAAATTTGTCAATTCTCTTCGCTCTACCATTCTCAATAGGAGTGACGTCAGTTTCACGCGACACAAGTGTAACTAAGTAAGTCATGAAGGCAACAGATATTTAACATTTCAATATATGTAAAAATTAATGTAATATAAATTTCGAAGTTTCGCATATCTGAATATATCTTAAATTCATGACTTACTACATTTTTACTTATTAGATTACTAATACGAGCGTCATAATGGCCGACTAGGCGTCGATCAGTCTCGTTTCCTGCCACACGTACAAAAATTTTAATATGTCCGTTGATTTTAATGATATAGAAATAATGTTTGCAGCATTTTTCAAGTTATCCTTATTATCATGATGCCAACACTATCCTTATAATGATAATGTTACATCATGGAAACTTCTTAATAGTTAAGTACGAGTTCTTTATAAAGAACAGGAAAAAACTATCACGTAATCTACTACAGAGAAAAGAGTATTAAAATTCCTAGAAATTCTCATATCGTCCTGGATTTGTAAACTTTAGTTTTGAAACTTTTTGACGAAATATTACCAAAACTATTAAACCAAGAAATAAATAATTTAGATGTAACTCAAATTAGCGGTTATATTAACGCGTGAGATGGCGTGGGTAACGGCTAGTATTATAATTGCTAGCGCATTTATTTAAATTGTATTTCAATGCTCTGATCCAACCTACATAATTTAATTTTTTCCATCGGAACTCGAAGTAAGTAAATACAGTACTGCATTAGCATATTATAAATAAATAAAAGAACGTCAAGTGAAAACAAAACAGTGTCTATATAGCTCTACTCAGCCTTGAAATCAAGTTCTTGTTCTAGTAATCGACTGGGAGAGTCACCAAATACACCTTATTATATTATGACGTATACAGACAGTATCTCAATTCAGTATCGTTACTCGCTCCAACGACAATATGGGACAAAAATTATTCGTCCTTCAAGAAAACGTTCTTATAAATATCGATACGAATAAATAAAAAAAACCTTTATTATTTTACGCTTTTTATTGACCTTTTTTGAAGGTCACTCAATATTTGTAACTGTTTTTTATTTTTTACTTTACAGTGCCTTTGCAATACGTAGTTTGAACGTTATTAGTCGACTTCTTCCTTAATAGACGCTGATGACTTCAGCCGTTAAACATCTATAATCTACAATCTCTCTCTCTTCCTTAATATTTTATTACTAAACCTGCTGAACCGATTTAAATTTTATGTGAAACCACCTTGAAGGTATGCCCTATCACACAGAAAAAGAAATATTAAAATCGGTTCACAAATGCTGCAAATATTAGATATACGTATTCATAATATATTTAAAAAAACCCGGGTCGCAAGGCCAAAACCCTGCCGACAATATAGTGTATTTGCTGATACAGGCAGTGTGGCTTTATTATACGAACTTAAGTTGGTTTTTGGGTAAAAAAAAATTTTACTCCTTAATACAGCCCTTAAAATAACATTTTTTTTTCTTAATTGCAATATTATTATCAATCGAACCTCTATACCAAATTATATGCAACTTTCAGTAAATAATTCACTATCTGCAAACTAGTGTTTTCATAAAATTTGTAAGTCCGGTCCTGTCAGGCCGATTTTATTAAAATTTTTGGGACACATTTTAATTACTGCCAGAGGGTTAAATTTCAATTTTGAAACGATACGGAGAATTTTTTCGGTATTTTAGGGCCCAAAAACATTTTTCAACCCCTAAAAACTACCCTTCAGATGGCCCGATTAGGCCCACTTTAAATAGGCTTCTTGCGGTGATGGATTTCAACACGTGGGCCAAATTTAGTTGAAATCAATTAACTCTTTCGAAAGTTATTGCCCGCACACATATATATATATATATACGTATATATATATATATATATAAATATATATATATACATATATATATAAACATTTTTAAAAATGGTGCCAAAGTGTTTAGGAGGTTATGAAACGTCGAGAAATTTTGGTCCGACCCCTAGGTCCCGCCATCCGACCGACGCCAATAGTGTATGTTGCCATATGGCAAATACACTAAAAATCTTCTTTTTTGAAACATTTACAAGCGACTGAGCCGATTTAAAAAAATACATGGTACCAATTAGAAAACTAAATTCCGATCAAAATGGTGTCGAAGTTTCTTAAATCGATTAACCACTCGAAAAGTTAGGACTGAACATAAAAAATATATTTATGACGAATTGATAACCTCTTTTTTAAGTTTAAAAATTTCAAAAAACAATATTTTTTCCCTAAAAATCGAATAATAAAAACGTGATATTCGTTTCTTTATAGCACGTCAAGACATTTCGAATTCCGGGAAACCAAATTAACATTTTGAAGTTTTTTCTTTACAAACTTATGTTAGAAATATACTGACAAATTTCGTTTGCTCAATAATTATTTTTCAAATTATTTTTTTCTGTACAAAAATTTGTGTAAAAAATTCTAATATTCTTGTTTTAATCTGATTATAAATATTTAGATCAAATAAACTGTAAAAACTTAGCTAAAAGCCAAATGGGAAGAATAGTACATATTTTTTGTTTATTTTGAAGTATTAACATAAAAAATTGAGTAAGATTTTTCATAGAAATTAGAGATATGCGAAACGTGAATAAATACATTATACATGCACATACACATCCAACTAATGTAAGACAGAGCTATGCGGGTGAAAAAGGGGGCATATCGAATAACTGGTAAACAATCACCTTAATGCGATCAATAAATATTTATTATAATGTCGAATCGGCTGTGTGTATATAGATGTAATGTTGCAATACAAATATGTGATTTGCATATATATTATTGCTACACAACCAATATCCACAGCCTCTGGTTGCAATTATGTAACTAAAATACACACGGCTATACCATATCTCCTTGCGCAATTAGGGACAAACAGAAAGTTATATCGAAAATAAATGAAGCGCTGCACATAAGCTAGAATAGTCATTGACAAAACTGTTATTTATTGATAACTGTTATTGTTATTTGAAGATAACTGTTATAAAATAACAGTGCGTTCCAGACACCAGTCGCATTCTGAATCGGTTTTGAAACTTAGGCTGCAAAACAGTCGACCCGTGTGTGGAGGGCTACCCGTCAACAGAAAAAAAAATCGTGACACGGTAGAATTTCGCCTAACCTTCGTCCGGCAGATGGTGATTTCAAGTTTGCACAAAACGCGACGGCCGAAGTGTAATTTACGCAAAGTCTATATCTTAAATTTACAGAATATAACAAAATAATATATATTAGGAAAAATCAGGTCTTGAAATAAATTAGGTAAAAAGAATCAGGTGAAAAGACCAATTTTTACGTTTTTAACACATTTATTCGTATAACGAATAAATTTGTTAAAAACGTAAAAATTGGTCTTTTCACCTGATTCTTTTTACCTAAAATAATATATGTTTTGTTTCTCGCTACCGTTGTTACACTGTTTACGCGTTAAACGACCAGAACTTGCATTAGAAGTTACACTTCAAAAAATGTGGGACGACTCCATTGTTTTAGACGACCTTTAAAACATGAGGTTTCATATTTTAATAACAATATCAGTTATTTATTAATATACATGTAGAATAAATTTTTATAGATATGAATCGTACTAACCTTGTAGTTTTTGATAAAATTATAAGATAATTCGAGACACAGACTATCTCAAGTGTCAAATAATATAAAAACTTGTTTCATGAAACGATAAATAAAATAAAAATTCCAAGTGGGAATTATATTATTTTTGTATTAAAGGAAATAATTTTTAAGAAAATGTCTGAGCCTCATCCACATAAGCTCACGGGGAAGGGAAACTTCTTTAGAGTTATGAACTCGTTCCATTGATGCATTATCCAATTTACCTTACCGAAGTTTCTCACTTGTTAATTGTTAAAGTGATAATATTTCACTCTAGTCCTTTTATTATTTTAATTATTTGCATGCATATTAAAAATTAGTTTTGAATCACGCCAAAAAAGTACATAAGAACACGCACCCAATTTTTCTTAACTCTATAAATAGAGATTCACAAGTAATCCATTTTCAATATAGAAAATTTTCCAATCTATTTGTCCAGGTGAATAGCCAAGATCACAGAGATACCATTTGAGAGTCGTTGAAGGACGAAGGTATCCAATTAATAAAGTTTAAAATTGGTATAAAAAATTATAATAAACTGAAAAAATTAATTTTCACCATAAATAGCTGAACTCTAATTTTGTGCCACTTTCACATATTATTCAACTTTGCACACGTAAGATCTAATGGAGATGCGTACTGCCAAACTTTACCACTAGAGGCGCCAGTTATATAATGCCTTCAGTCTGTGAATAGTTCATAGCAGTGTGTGCAAAATAAATTTATTTCAAATAATAAAACATTGACAATGCCGATGCGCTATGCTGATCCATTTTCAAATTATAAAGGTTTTGTATTTCCAAAGGACTCGAACTGAAAAATAAGTGGTTGCATGCTATCAGAAGGGAAAACACTTTTCCTGTAAATGCTGTGACAATAGTTTGTGAAGCCTACTTTACCAAAGATTTTGCTACAAGAGGAGAAATTACAGATAGAAAAACTAATTATGTTTATTCCAATGGCGGTTATAATATCAAAACATCACAGATTTACTTTGAATTATTCCTTATTTAAATCATGCTTAGGAAGGAAAGAAGGAGATTTGGTTTTTACTATACTCTATACTTCTATAGTGAAAACAATCATAACTTATGTGGCTGCTGCCATCTACGGTATTCTTGTCATGTGCCCATGTGCATTTGAATAGCCAGTTCCTTCGTCATCGGAACTATCCCGTCACTCCCACCATAAATGTTGCGTTTCTCCCACCACAGGAAAAACATGCCTCCCAAAAAAAAGTGTTTTAAAAATAGTACATTGTGTATATCTAGAGCGAAGACCTTAGAGGCTGCGGTGTCTACCGTTTGGCCCCTACCTTTAATTCTATAATTCCAATTCTAACATCTAGATTCCAAAGCGTGACACGAGCGCCAGCAACTGCAGCAGTCTGCACATTCCGTTTTTGATACACACTGTACTTTTTGTCCTGCATCCTATAAATAGCGATTTTTGTCTTCATTTCCACTATTCGAAAATTTTCAGCACTTTTTATTTTTGCATAAACTATTTGACATTTCACTTGTGTAGCAAACTTAATAATATAACAATATTATTGAATTTAACTTTAGCACCCGGATCGTCATTGATTTGAAATAGATCCTTTTACGGGTAGGACAAAAAATAGTATGTATCTAGTGCGTAAAGACTAATATTATGACAAAGTGTGACAGTATGTTAATAATGAACGCCAGCGAGTTTTAACGGTCACGCGTGTCATAATATCATCCCGAACGAGATATATATATAGTATTTGTTGCACGTAACAATTTTCAGTTAATTTTCAACATTTTTGACAGTTGGATTTTGAGCAAGTTCACTTCTAATTGTAGACTGCGTTGTATTCGCATGCGGTTGAACACATCTACGCTTTAATATGGACTATGTTCCTTTTACTTTGCGCTACTTTACAGCATTAGGGTTAAAAGCGAAATTTCACGACCTTTATACAAGCACGAAAAGTAGATATTTTATAGAGGGGTGTCCAAAAAGACGTATTCAAACTAAAACTTATTCTTATTTAATTTAGGCTGAGAGAGTGCGGTTGAGACTGCAACGATATTCAATTTGGCAGGGCTGTTATTCAAGGCATAGTGTGGATTTCACTTTAATGACAATAACACGATTTTCTGTTTATTAAGGCAATTATTTGTTTGCACTTTTCTGCTGACTTGCGTCGTGAAATGTCGACACTTCATAACTTCATTTTGAACTTATTCAATTGAACAACTTTTCGCTCTCGACTTCTTATTTGTGCAGCATCTCGGCGTTTCTTAGCTTTACCTTTTGATTCGTATTTTATACTATTTATTATTTATAACTGTATACTGTATTTGCAACAAAATCGTACAAAGTCTTTCGTCTATTGATTTTTATCCATTTTTTTTAAGGTTATATATATATATATATATATATATATATATATATATATATATATATATTAATTTAGCCTAGTAGAATTTTTTTAGGGTTCCGTACAAATTTAGCCTAGTAGAATTTTTTTAGGGTTCCGTACATCCCATGAAAAAACGAAATCCTTACAGGATCACTCTCCGAACCTACTGGACGAAAAAACTTTTAGTTTGATACATCTATATAGGGTTAGATGACCCAATCACGGATGTATAGCGTAAATAAACGAATTCCAACTTTGGAGGATAATTTTGGGAAACAAATTAGAAAATAAAAAAAATATTTTTAAGTGCATCATATTAAATGAAAGGGTTCATGGATACGAATTACAAATATATATTTTTTGTAATTTTAAAATGCATAGTTTAAAATATGTATGAAAATCGAGCCCCCCCCCCCACGAAACACCGAAACTACAGAGCTTAAAATTTTGAAAAATGTGACGTATGAAATGAAAGGACTCGTTCATTGATAATGAGCATTTATCCATATTGAAAAAAGTGATCATATTAATGATTTTCATTTTCATATTTTTCTAGTGAATTTCGACATTTATAGTACTATTTGTTTGGTCGGGTCCCCAAATTTCAATTCTCATTTTGATAAAATAAAAAATAATTTGTAATACCAATTTATCGATTCTTAATCTAATAAAAAATTGGGCTCCTTTGGGCTTTAGTGAGCCCTAGAGACCGAAAAACCTAGATTCGCCTCTGCTCGTTAATACTATTACTAAAATCAGATGCGAGTTTGTGAAACATATTGATCAGACTGTACTCTTTATAAAGAACGCGGGCTATAAAATGTTGAATTTCTCTACACAGATTATATGTAGGAAGTAATAATTTTATTTAGAAGGTGGCGTGGTAAACATTGGCATTTAGGAATACGGTTTTATAATATCTAATTAAAGATCTCGATTTACATAACTTTATAAAAAACAAACAATTTAGTCACTTTTTAACTACACAACAGTTTTGTTATTGGATAGTAAATAAATTTGTCTTCGCCAGGTAGCTATAGTTATTTGAAAGATTAAAATGGCAACAATCTCAAGAGATTGGTAAAGCAATTACAACAAATTCTTAATACAATTTTACGTTTAATATAGAAATTACATGTTTTTCAAGGGGCTTCGTATACGGAACTCTTATAAGATCATAGGATCTCTCGTGTCTCTCTGTTCGTCTGTTACAGCTAATTTTTTCCGAATCTATCAAACGAAAAAAGTTGAAATTTGGTACATATATAGTTAGATGACCCAATCATGGGTCTATAATATAAATAAACGAATTCCGATTTTGGGGGGCAAATTATAAAATAAAAAAAAAAAATTTAAGTGCTTCATGTGACGTATCAAATAAAAGAATTCGTTATGAGAAATACAAATACATTTTTTTTTAATTTTAAAAGATATTAAAAAAATATATACGAAAATCGAGCATTCACCCTTCTCTCCAAAACTACCTAGAATTTTGAAAAAATAAGGAATATAGAACCACACTTATAGTTTACAGGAAAACCTACACAAAAATCCTAAGTCTTAAAGTTTTCACGGAAAACGGAATGTTACGGAACCTTCTCCACGCGAGTTTAACCCGCATTTGATCGTCTTTTTTTTCGAAACTCTCTTTATTTCTTGTCATCAGTGAGAAAATTAAAAATTCGGCTCCGTTAAGTTCTGTTTTGTGTTCTATACTTCGTAGGTCAACGGTGGCCTTCTAAAGGGCGCGGAAAGACACAAACATATGAGGAAATTCTATAATTTAAGTTCCAAGTCTGTCCAAATACATTTAAAAAAAAATCAAAATTGAGATTTGCCTTGTAATTTCCCCTTCTCTAAGACCACCGACAGTCAAGTTTTTTTAAATTTAATTTAATTTATAAATTAAAAACCCAATTAATACTTTTAGCAATTCTCGAATTAGAAGCTACTGGTTCGTCATATTTTATCACTGTTGTCATATTTATATTATAGAAACGAATATATTTAATTAAATTCCTATAAATGACCAGGTTTTTTTATCAATAGATAAAAAAATAAACAGAACAATTAAAATGTGCACGCATAGATAAGTAGACATATAATATAATATACACCAAAAAATTATCTAAATGTAATTTCTTTACTGTTTTTAATACTTTTTATGATAAATTTTAGAAGATAAAACACACCTAAAAAGTAGGTAACCACTTTACAACACAACACTTTGTCACGAAATTATGTTAATTGTATCAATTAGTATGGAATATATATTATGTCGTGGCCATATCCTAGAATTGATAATTTCATGATGTGGCCGACCAATTCATGAAATTTCCTTTCATAAAATACAATCATTTCATGAATTGGTCGGCCACATCATGAACTGACAAATTCTACGATACGGCCACGACATATAGATATAATTATTATGTAACATTGCTACTTTTTTATTTGTTTACAAAAAAAGGAGAGTTATGACAAACATTTTTAACTGTTACTTGAAAATAACTGATAACAATGCAATGCAACATGGGCCTAACAACATAAGGTTTAACATGAAGGAAATCATAATTTTATGCAAGATCCAAATCACATCTTTAGTTTAAACAGTCACAGATTCCTCGATCCTTTTTCAGACCTATCCATCCCTAACACAAGGATCAATATACAGGTTGTTCAGTAATTCTTCTACAATATTTGTGCCATAAAATTAACAAAACATGTAAAAACCTCACTTAAAAACTTTCGAAGTTATAGGCGTTAGAAAAAGTGATGTGAGTGAATTTTGAGATGTAACATCAAAATTAATAGGATGAAGTTGCTCGCAGAAAAAGGCTACCCACAGAATAGAGGTGGAAACCACTGACGTACTAGTGGACATGCTTTCGCCATATTATCTATATCGTTGTAGTTGTTTTTCAGTTTGCTAAGTGAGGAGGACTGAGTATGGTAGAGAATTTTACAGTTCATAAATTAATAATTCATAAATCTGTATAATAAATTATAAAATATTCAGTTATCGCATTCATTAATTATTATGGATTTATTTACGTCGTACCCACAGTTTGAAACGAATAGACATTTTGATCTTGCAACGTGTTTTTTAATCGACAATTTATTGGTGAACATTCAAAGTATGTCAATAAATATAAAAAAAACACTCGACTACTATATATTTTTATTAAGACTGGGCACAAAAATCGGTTTACCGGTTAAAATTTGATTTTTCAATAACAAAAAGAAAAGTCCCAGTGCTATATCTCTGAAACTAAAAGAGATGCCGCATTGCAATTCTAAAAACAGACATAATTGATTCGTTGACGAACGATTAAAAAAAGTTTAGTTGAACTATTTCGTTGAATCAACGCCCACCACTATAATTGATTATATGATTTTAAAAAAATATCGAAAAAAGGCAGTACAAATCTTGATTAAACACAGGAGACTCAAAAATTAATAAAATACAACACTGGTGCAGGTGAGATAATAAAATTCATTGTTTAGTGTAAAATAACAGATCAATAAAATTTATTGTTTATAATCGAAAACAATGACTGCTGTGATTAATAACAATTATCAGTAGATGAGTTTAGTAGTGATGTGCAGTGCGAGTGTTAAAGGGTTATTCAAGAGTCGATATGGTGTCGCAGTCTCATCAAATGAACGGACGTTCTAGTAACAACACGATGGAAATTGGACAGGCCGACCATCAGGTAAAAAACATCAATTAATATTTTTTACCATTCTAACTCTACAAGTTAGGTCAAAATTCACTTTTCGAAATTTTAAATATTTTTTCGTTTTAAGTAGTCATGCAACGAGTCCTGTTTTTACGATATTGTGATTGCGATTAACAAACCAATAATCGTGCGATTACGCTTATAGATGAATTAAAGATATAATGTAAAATAATCTTTATTGGTTAATGCAGTCGTAAAATATTGTCAAATATCGATAATTTCTGTTTTTCTAATAGGCGACATTTTTTCCGAAAAACACTGAAGAGTGTATTTAATTTGGTGTAGATGTTGGATTGATAAGAATATTTCAAAATTTTATTTTAAAGAGTGTATTAAGAGGTTATTTTTTTCATTTTGTCCAAAAATAAACTTAAGTTCGTAATACCTGTATTAGCAAATACACTATATTTTCGGCAGGGTTTTAGCAACGCGACCCGAGTTTTTATTTTGTTTGTGTTACGTAGCGGGTCAGTAAATTCCTGCAACTGTTTTTTATCGATGACTAACGCCGTTAATCGACATTAAAATGTTTTCTACATCAGAAACGTTACGCTTTCAATGAACCGCTCTGATGGGGATTTAATAAAAACATGCAAAAGTTACGGTTTGTAAATTCCGCAAAACATTATCATTAATGCACATAATATCGTGTGTTATAAAATAATAAACAATAATTAATTATCCATTATTACTTATATCGGTCATAGATAGTCCTATACGTAAAAATGAAAATTGTATGCTTGTTGGACTGTCAAAGCGTAACTACTGAACGGATTTACTTTGAAATATGTATGGAGATACTAGAATAAAATCTAGGCTATATTTTATTTCTTATCTTCGATTTTTAAAATATGTAATAAATTCATTTTAAAAACTACTAAAATCTCTATATCTCGAAAATGACCCAAAAAGTTCGAATACGTTTGTCCCACTATAGCATCCAAACGGTTTGACGGATTTTCACAAATAAGGTCTCGATAGATTCGTCATAATCTCACGAGTGACACTGAACATATGCAGCGTTGGAATGGTCATATAGTCGAGGTGGCGATTGCCAGCCGGGAGCATTACGGAGCATTATGTTCCGCAGTGCGAGTCCGTAACTTTGTCTATGACTTAACACCAACCAATTTCTATCTTAAAAGTTAAAGAAGTCCTAAGATGTGTATAAGAGGCGAATTGATTTGTCCAGATCCATAGGAAAAGCTAATTTTTTATACCCTAAGCGCAAAGTTAAGTAGTTTCGGAATTTGCTTTCTACACAACGTATTTTCAAAGTTCTCTGCGTTTCCGGCACGGGTCAGACTGTATAAATTGAGCTGAAATTTTAAGCTAATATTTTTTTCAATATATAGAACCATTTTAGAGGGTAGCACCTCAAAAAATTTGAAAAAAAAATTGGCTTATACAAATAAGGGCCAATCTAATAATAGACTGGCCCTTATTTTAACAAGTTGGAAATTGTCACATGCTAACCTTTAAAATGGTTCTTTATATTGAAAAAATGATTCTCTGAAAATTTCAGCTCGAATGATTAAAATTAAGCGGTGCCGAAAACGTTCTAACGGTTATTGGTTTGCGGGGCTTGCCGCAAGCCAGGCGGTAGGTAGGATAGGGGGCCAATGGAGTTTAGGTTCCAGCTCTTGCGACATAATTGTAAACTAGATCAGATAGTTCGTTCATACATTAGAGAGAAATGAAATAGAAAAATATCCCATCTACCATTATCCAGTCTCGGGCTCCGGGCTTGTGGGGAGCCACCCGGGCCCTTCCGGCCCAATCCGACCCTGGACATATGACGTCACATAAAATTCAATAAGGTGAACGTTATAATAAATGTATTATTTATATGCATAGATTATATAAATTATGCGTAATTAATGAATTTATGAACTTGTTTAATGTATTCGTAAATAAATAAATCTTCGTTTTCTCTGAGAGTGATTTATTTTTATGTTTTACAACTTGAATTACAAATGTATAAACGAGTTGTCAATCTGTTAGTTAATTATCCGGCGAGCCGTAACGTTTAGTTCAGCGGTTCCAATAGCATTTTGGTGCACTATAGGTAGCCTTTACGACGCTGACTTTAACATTAAATTATAACTATAAAGTCACTGTTTATCATAGAGAATTTTGTTTTAATTTAGATCATGGAATCTCGAGCTGTTGTGTATTCGTGATTTTTAAAATACATTCTGTATATATTTGTAATTTTCATAGTCATTGACAAATATTTGTTTCAAATCTCGTCTTCCCCTACTCCAATCACTCCAAGCTGGCAACACACTGGCCCATGTTCCTTGGCAAATATTTGCTTCCGGAACACTTAACATCAATTTTTTTTATGTAGATATAACACTATATTTTTTATATTTTTTAGCAATCATTTCATCAAACCCTAGAGTCTAGGGTTTGATGAAATGATTATTGAAAAGTATAAAAAATTAATTGTAATCCAAAATATTCATTGTCTGGACTCTAGAGCCTAGACCATGAAGATTTTAGATTATAATTTGGATTATAAACAAACAAATATACAGAACATGAAGTTAAATATAAACGTTTAAAAATGGAAATATTGAATAATTTAGTGCTCTGGTTTTATTGATACTAATGTAAAACAAAGTTGAATTAATTAAATACAAATTAAATCACTTATATTGATGATGATGTGATCTAAAAATGTTTTTGACAACAGAAATGATTGGGTTAGATGAAAACGCGGTGGATACCCAATTGTATCGCGACGAAAAAAAGTTGAGAATTGCCGAAGTTTAGTTTTCTGTGACGGCCGTAACAAAGGGCCGTCGGAAACGCCAATCATTAATTGGTTCATGAACCTACCTATGTACATTGTACTGTAAATACGGTGGGGGATTCCCCTTGACTGACTTCTAACACATTCACACTATTTGTCAGTTAGTTGCTACTTGTGACACATTTTTAAAAAGACCGGCAAAGTGCGAGTTTAATTCGCACGTCGAGAGGTCTGTACAATCATCAAGCGAATAATTTTTTCTTATAATAAATTATTAAATTACAGCTCATCAACTCTTATCCATAATAACGCAAATTAGTAGTGATTTCGTTAATATTCATAGAAGTAGCTCATATTTTTCATATTTTATACATGTTACGGATATCGCCCTATTGTTCCTGTAAATTTTAAGCCTCTTTATCAGAATTTTTTTATGTGAAACATCTAATGGCGGGCTTGGATGCGAGTGAAAACGTTTAGATTGCACATTGCTATATTCCATTCGGCCAACCTTGTGTTTCGTCGACTCTATACTGAGCGCTGCATTCTCTACTACACTACATACTCGCTACTTTACATTTGTGTTAGTGTGTCGGCATTTTACTCGTGAATATCTGTGTAATGTTTCACGTCTGCCAGGCGTCCCACGACGGCTCATATTTAATAAATCTTTTTAAAACGAGTGTGATTTTTAAAATGAGTCGGAGGTGAATGCATGAGACGCCTGATAGATGTGAAACATTACACAGATATTATACGAGTAAAATGCCGACACACTAACACACATGTAAAGTAGCGAGTGGGTAGTGAAGCAGAGAGGGAAGCACTCAACATAGATATAGAAAGGGGAGAAACCGAGACGCGAGACTGACCAAATGAGACATGCAATCTAAACATTTTCATTCACATCCGAGCGCGCCATTAAATGTTTCACATCACAAAAGAGTTTTTACATGCCGCTCATAATGCGATTGCTGGGGCACGGTTCGAAAAACATGAAAAACACCATTTTACCATACATGGTCGTGTTGCACAAAGTTTTGTTTATAGATAAAAAATCGCAAGATGTTAAACAGACAATATTTTGGTGAAACATAAAAACACTTACGCTTATTTCTTCTTTTTTCTAGGATGCAGGTCATCGAAGCCGCAGCAAGAGAAAATGTCTGTGGGGCATTGGCATTGCCGTAGTAGTCATAGCGTTGTTCGTCATAGTTGCAGCTCTCCTCGTGCGTGGATCGGACACATCTATAAAAGAACGGCCACCGGCTATTACACTGGAAGATGTACTCAAAGGAAAATTAGCTGCTAAACCATTTAATGCCACTTGGGTCTCAGGTAAATACTTCGATACATTTTTAGAGTTCCGTACCGTAAAAAATGCTGTTGCAAGGGTGCTGCTCTCACTTGATTACTCTAAATTTTATTGCGCCTGATGATACTGTCCCGTAAAAAAATATACCTATTATCAAACTAGAACTATAGTTTCCCTCGGTGCCCCAATGAATTCTGTTGTCGAGCGCCTATAATCTACAGTAGAGCTATGTAGTATCTTTCTTATTGTTATTTATAGTAACTTTAAATTTTTATTTTTGTTTCAGATACTCAACTTCTGTACAACGATGCACAAACTAATAATATAATTTTGTATAATTTAGAAACACATGAAAAAACAACTATACTATCTAACGATAATCCGGTAAGTTTAAAAGTTTTACAGCTATTTTCTGGAACTTTGGGTACCATAAAATTACCATTAAATACTTTAACGTGCGCGGGGACAACTGACCCTTCCGAATCTGGAATAACGAAAAAAAGTGTGAAAATTCTTATTAAATCCCCTTTATTTTCCGTTATTGAACTTCGACGTCTGAAAATAAAACGCATCTAAAGTAAATACTAAAAAAAATGCAATAAAAAATTACTTAACCAAATAGATGAATGGCTGAATACAAGCCGTTAATGGCACATCCCTTAAGGCCCCAGTACACAGTGGTCTGTAGTGGGCCTTGCTTTGCAATGTGCAACTGTAGGCCACTATCACTTGGTGTTCACACGACGACTGATCAAGAGTTCTAACCGTCCTAGGCTAATTATGCGGACGCGCCCCCGTCAGGTGTGTTACAGTCAGTATTTGTTTTACGCGCGCTTTTTAAAATTTCAAAATTTATTGTTAAAATCAGGGATTCTCAAGCGCATTTAGTTTTAGTGTTTTGTCTCGGTCTAGTTGAAATATGTAGGGTAGATGCAATGATGCTAGATTAGTGCATGCGAAGACACGATTTTAGCGCGCGCCCCCCCGATCCTCGCGCCCTAGGCTGCAGCCTAATTAGCCTAAGGGTTAATCAGGGCCTGTGCTCACACAATGGCCCATGGCTAATTTCTGCCTGGCGAAGCACTTGCGATGGACGTGGAAGTAATTACGGCTGCGGCTATTTATTTATATACTTTTTACAAGTATTACAGTATTATAAACCTAAAAGTCTCTTCATTGCTCCAGGATACTGACATTTTGGGCGATTAAAAATTTAAATAGTATAGCACGCAACAAAAAAAGTAGGTACCTATCCAAACAATGGGCGACTGTGTGAACACCACAGGCCACGCCACGCCATGATTCCTTTGAAGTGTGTCAAAAAAACCGACAACAAATGGATTGCGCACCACGATTCACAATTGTCCGCCACTACAGACCATTACGGCGATGGTCTACAATGGCCCACTACAGACCACTGTGTACTGGGGCCTTTACTCTAGCGCCAATACAAAATGTAAATGTTGAGCGTCTACAATCTCTGTCTCTCTCAGAATGTAAATGTTTGACATATACCCTATTTGTTCCTAGCGCCATCTGACGAATAAAAAAATGGTAGCCCTCATGTAACTTAGTCATGTGCTCCACCCTAGCATTGGCTATACCAAGTTGGGGAGATTAATTTCATAAGTATACTGTTAATATGTTTTACCAGTATGTTTGCAATATTGAAATAAATTTATTATTATTATTAAAAAACTGTATTTTTTTAAATTTCAGATAATTGGCAGTGGAGTGTTTGATCTTGAATTGTCAGCAGATCAAAAATATTTATTACTAGCTCACAGTTTTAGAAAGGTAATAAAATAATAGTATACCTACTATATATCTAGGGCGTAATGAAGTATATTATTGACCAGGTGTGACATTACGAGTCAAAATTGCATTGCGCCCTTGCGATACACAGTCTATTGTTTGTCTCAAGGTCAAAGTAATTGTAGGCCAAATATCAAAGTGCCGACAGAGCTGATTCTACTAGATATTATATTTTACCATGGTTTAAAACAGTGTTTTTCAACCTGTGGGTCGCGACCCCCAGAGGGGTCGCAAAGGCTTACTCGAGGGGTCGCGGATAAAAGAAAAAGGTAATTGGTTGTAGGTTCTACCCAACAATAGAAAAACCTCCGCGACAAAGTTACTACTTGCAGAGTTCTCGCGACTTCCTTGCGAACAATGTGTATTAACAAAATTTAATGCATTAATATAGCAGAGTATGGCATAAAATTCATTCAAAACTCCGACATTGAGGGGGGGCGATCGCCCCATCGCCCCCTCCCTGTATCCGCCCCTGTCTAGGGGGTCGCCACAATTTTTTAACGTGTAAAGGGGTTGCGTGTTCAAGAAGGTTGAAAAACACTGGTTTAAAGTATAAACCACAAATGACAAAATTATTATTACGGTTCACACCCACTCAGTCGGATCAAACCGGCTCGGCATGGCAGTGTATAGGCACACTGGGGACTTAGTACTCACGTATCACAAAACTGCCAATCGTGCCGAGCCGACCCAATTCGGTGGGTGTCTGATTTTTGGTCAATTGTTAATTTTACAATGACATTATTTTTTTGTTATAGTTATACAGGCACAGTTACTTAGCCGATTATGAAATAGTCGATCTGCAAACGCAGAAAATGACGTCATTAAAAACACCAACCGGAAATACAACAATGCAACTGGCAACCTGGGCGCCACAAGGCAACGGCATAGTGTTCGTATTTTACAACAATATCTATTATAAAAAAGAAGTCATTTCTGAAGAGACGGTGACTCTCACAAGCGACGGATTGCTCGGCGTCATTTACAACGGCGTTCCTGATTGGGTTTACGAAGGCAAGTGTAGTCTACATACATTAATTATACTTCACAATGTAATACAAGCGGCATCGTTTTTATGCATGGAAGTTATGCTTTACATTGGTTCTTTGCTTTGCCGCTCCATTAAGCGAATCATACTAAAGTTCTTCGAGTTTTAACGGACACAATATTAATAATGTATAAGGAAGTCATTTAAAAATGTCACATTAATAAATTTTTTAGTTAGAAAAAAAACACCACATTATGTAAAAATGTAATTTTCTTTATACCCGATCGAAAGTACGTACTTTCGGCTTCGATTTTAAGACAGAAAGTCGAACATTTATGCTCCGCTGGAATTATTCGCACGCCATCTATAAAAGCGCGCCGAAAAAAAGTAACAGCGGGCCGAAGAATTTTCTCGTGCACACTGATACGTGAGACTGCCGTCAGCCAGTAGTAACTAACAGCTGTTATTGCGTGTAACATCAAAATTGCTCACTTGAAAGTTATTAGTCTTTTTATATAGGTAATGGTTTATAGTTAAGATGGAGGAATAATTAAAAATTTTGATTATAAACGCACTTTCGACCGAGTATAAAGAAAAATAGTATACACCACATGGGCAAAAGATTGAAAGCCCTGAACTGCGCGGCATGATGCCCTCGACTTCTTCGCCTGGGGCATCATGTCGCGCAGTACAGGAATTTCAACTTTCTGCCCTTGTGATGTAATATACTGTATCGCAACAAAAATTATCTCGCATTCTAATTTTTTTTTCATATTTCTAATTTTAGAGGAAGTTTTTAGTTCAAACAAAGCACTCTGGTTTTCTCCGGACGGTAAAAAATTAGCATATGCTTCGTTCAACGATAACCAAACTCGTATCATGAATGTGCCAATTTACGGGCCTCCTGGCGATATAAGATACCAGTATCCTCCAGCACAACCTATAAGGTATCCAAAGGTATGTATTGTGCAAAATTATTAGATACAGAGGTGGCCTCGTTCCGTTTAATAGTAATGAGGCAATAACGTCATCCAGTGGACTAGTAGTTGATATTACTTGGTTGATAAAAATATTAAACGGTCCTCCAGCTGACGCTATTTATTAACGAGATGACCTGTGTCTCTAAGACCTTGTGTATTGTGTAAGGACAGTGCTATATCTAACCGACTGTACAATAGTATTACTTCAACACATTTAAATAATTGAAAATTTCCTTTTTTAGGCAGGGACACCGAATCCAACTGTAAAGCTGACAGTGGTAGATTTAGAAATTCCAACGCTTACGATAGAAATGACCATACCATCCGAGTTGTCCAATTTGTAAGTAAAATTTTGAATTATACAGTCAGTTTCCCTCTTTAAGGCCGACCTAAGACGGACTGCTTGAGCTGTTTTAAATCATTGAACAACTTACACAAACTGTTAAATCAGTCACAGTTAACTGTTTGAGCAGCCATTATCAACTGCCCGAGCAGCCAATGTTATTCTCCTGATAAGTCACTGTCAACTGCTTGCTCAAATTCTGTTGCAATATGGATTTTAAGGAAGAAGCACTGCTGTTACTACTTTTGGCCAGGCGCAGACGACGTAGAGAACAGAAAAGTCTGAGTTTAATGAATAAGTGAGATCTGTGACACTGAAGAAGACGTCTTACTCTATTCTAGATAGCCATGCTCACGAGCAACCACTAAATGTGTTGCAACTGCATGACGAAATTTCACCGACTGCTCGGTGCGACCGTGACTGCTCGGGCGGCCGTGTGTATGTCAGTGGAATGTTTTCTGTGGAGATTTGTAGTTCGTCGTGCAAATGAAAAAAAAAACACCCACTAACTACAACCAGCCCCTACATATTTCTTTAGATGATGCTTAAAGACGAAGTCTCTGTGCGGCGTAAGGAGCGAAATAAAAAATGGAATGCCGATGCACAAATATTGTTGTGAAGTTTATTATGCACTGCATATTTGTGTTAACTGTTATTATTATAGAATTTTCTTTTGCAGAGACCCGATTTTAACCGCCGTTTCGTGGGCTTCAAGTGATACAATTACTGCCATCTGGATGAACAGATTGCAAAATCAGTCGGCAATAGTAGCTTACAAAACCAGCGATAACAAACCTACAACGGTATGTTTGTCTGTATTTATTATTTCAGGAACCACTAATCCGATTGAGATTCAACTTTTACTTTATTGCTTAGAATTATATTAGGAAGGCGTTAACATTGTTGAAAGTGTGACTAGACGAGACAAAAGAGTGGGCGGAGGTAGTAAGCCTTGAGACCTTTTTCTCAACTGTCAAACGTTCATTATAATTGAAAAATCATGTCAAGGGTTTTGACAGACGTGACTCACTCTTATAGCCTTTTACGCCCCAACCTATAGTACTCGACAAACGTTAGAGGAATCATACAATAGCCATATCGCATTATTCGACTTTATTCGGATATATTAAATATGACACGAAAAAAGTGTTAAATAAAAATGTAATCCACTTAAAAAAAGAAATCAGAATGTTTCAAAAAACGATAATATAACTTTTCACTCCATTTTATAATCACCTTCTCTACCTAAATTCAGTTACAAGTCAAAGTTTAGGAAACGTAATACATTGTTATCAAATTTTATAATTCAGATAGCGTCGTTGTCGCAAGAATCTGGCTGGATTGAACTATTTAGACCGCCGTTGTTCTCTTCGGATGGAAAACGCATGATCCTGATCCTGTCTCAAGACCAAGGCGGCGATGCAGGAGCCTTCAGACACATCACCATGTACGACGTAAAAGAAAATGCTCCGCCTGTACCAGTTACCAACGGAAAATTTGTCGTGACCGATATTGCATCATGGGATGACAAGAAGGGTCACGTGTATGTATTTTTTAGATTTTAAAAAGAGAACCGGGCAACTGTCCAGGGGTCTTCACAAGAGAATATTGCAAGTACAGTTTTTTACGGGCCCTATGGCTTAATGAGGGTCAATGGGGTCTCATTTTTTTTGTGAAATTCAGAATCTTTAAATTTATTTCTTATAACATCAAAATCAGAAACTTGGTGACCGAACTAGACAAATAATGTCTACTATAAATTCACAAAAAAAAAAGAAAAAAAAACTTCAAAATTCGCCCAAAAAATTGTTAAAATTTACTCAAATATGGTCTAATTTACTTAAAAAATGGTCAAAATTCGCCCAAAAAATTGTAAAAATTTACCCGAAAAATTGCTAAAATTCACTCAAAAAATTGTCAAAATTCACCCCTGGCAATAATTTAAGCAGTAGATGGAAGCGCCTATATCACTCGCTTTGTCTGAGAATCTGTGACGAATTGAGCGTTTTAAACGAAATAAATTATTTTTCCTTAAACTTAACTTGAATTTAATTTGTCAATATGTCACAAAAATAAAGAGCCTTAACAGGAACATTTAAATCTGGATCTGCATAAGATTCTAGAAAATGTATTTAAAAAATCAGTTATTTCAAAATAGTTTATTGTATTGTTAATTTTGCAGATATTATTTGGCAAATACCGAATCAGATCCAGCCATTCTACATTTGTATCGAATCTCTGACAAACCATCATCAAAACTGAGTTCGGAATGTCTTACATGTGATTTGAAATCTACATCGGATAACGAAAATTGTTTGTATAACGGTGCTGAATTTAGCAAAGGCAGTTCGTATGCCGCAGTGAAATGTTTGGGCCCAGGCATACCGGAAATTAACATCTACGGTTTAACTGGAGAAAACATAACCAAGGTTCTGTCCTGGGAAAATAACAAGAACGTTCATAGCTATATAAAAGATAAATTAACACCGATTTATAAACGGTTTTACGTGGAAATTGGAAACGGTTATAAAGCGCAAGTTAAATTACAATTACCGCCCGATGTTGACACAAGTGGAAAAACGAAGTATCCTTTACTTGTTAAAGTGTAAGTATACAAATTAGTGATGTAAAAGGGTAAATGACTGGTTAATTAACCGGTCAAATGTCGGCTTTAATAACCGCGGTAATTTATTTTAAATAGTCCCGGCTTTTTATTATTATTATACAAGGTTGCGCATAAAGTTTGCGCATGACTATAATTTCCTGTTGAGCTTTTAATTTTATGATCAATATCTACATAAATATAAATATCAATAGTATATTTAATTAATTCTTTTGATGGTACTGTTCTGTTTTGTTCTTTTTTTGTTGTTCTGAGAATGAGAGACCGAAAGCCGTCATTTTATTTTACAGGTAGCATGTTAATTAACCGATAAATTACCCGGCCAAAATGGTTACTATCGATATCCGATATTTTTACATCACCAATACAAACAATAATTAGGTGCGTTTGTTGGCAACTTCTGCTAAAGTATGTGTTGGCAATGCAAAAATCTCTTTTAATACAACTGTTTGTTTGATGAACAAATTCTAGGATTCCTTGAAAATTTGGTTTTAGCAATTCTAGGTTTCTAAAACAGTTAGAAGCCTAGAAACTGTTCAAACCAAATTCAAACAGTTCGAAGAATCCTAGAATTTGGCAAACAAACAAGTAGTTGTGTCCGAAGATTGATTGATTCAACCAATCATGGACTGTTCAAGCCTTTATAGTCTAATAGAAACACGCGTAACCAACATATCAATGCCAGTTGGCCCAACAATGATCGCCAAACCATTGCCTGTAAGCTGTCAGTAAGCTCGCGGTCTGATAGTTACATAAAAAACAAAAAAGTAATTTTTCTTTTTAGATATGGTGGTCCAGATTCATACCTGGTGACTGAAAGATTTGAACTAAGTTGGGAAAGTTATTTGGCAGCTAACAAAAGTATTTTAATAGCTAACATTGATGGAAGAGGTAGCGGTCTCAAAGGGGATAAAATGCTATTCGCTGGCTATCGAAACCTAGGCTCCGTAGAAATTATAGACCAGATAAATGTTACGAGGTAATAATTTACATGCCAGAAGCTTCAGTTTCTTCATTTTCTTATGGATTTTTTAGTGCTTTTGGATATTGTGAACGATATCTAGCTAGAAGAACCCGTTTCTACAATTTTTGTTTGCTTCTACCAATATCGCTCCAAAATAGCTGAATGGATTTTGTTGGTATTTAAACTTAAAGTAAAACGTATTTTTACCCGGCTACGCTCGAATTAAGATAGGATTTCCGTCAAAATAAACAATGCGGCAAATTCGATGTTCACAGGACCAAATCAAGGCAATACAACAATATTACATAGAATTATAATAAATTGAGCTTATACACAAGACTTCTAGTTACTTACCGATACAAAGAAGCGTTTTCACTTTCCATCGTTTTACAGTCACACAAATAAAACATTTTTAATGATATTTTATTTAAACATTTGCATAAATTGATCTAAAACTAACATATTATACATTTGACACTACAAACTACAACAACAAACTACACTACTGTGCTAGTATTGGTAGCACTGTGTACACGTGACCTTCAAAAAAACAGCTAAATTGCGTTGCCACTATGATTTATTGTTGCGTAATTTTACGAATCATTCAACAAAGACACTTAAGGTAGTTCTAGCGTGGTATAATAAAGAAAAATCACTTTTCGACAGATTTTGCTCATTTTTTTTCATAGGCTCAAAATAACGTTTTCTAATCCCGAAGTTTCAGAATTTTTGACCGTTTAGAACACGAGATAATTAATAACAAAGTTCGCAATTTTCACGGTCAGCGTGTGAAAACTGCGAACTTTGTTATTAATTATCTCACGTTCTAAACGATCAAAAATTCTGAAACTTCGGGATTTACTAGAAAACGTTTTGAGTGTATGAAAAAAATGAGCTAAATCTGTCGAAAAGTGATTTTTCTTTATTATACCACGCTAGAACTACCTTAACATTCTTGAGACCTACTGTCAAGCTCCACCTCGATTAAAGTAATAAATTAAAAATATGAATTGTTACTGGGGCCAGAAACCCTTAAAACCCAGAAACAATTTGCTTTTTAGGCGCGACCTAAACATAAGCTGAAAGCGCCTATATACTCTTGCTTTGTTCAGTATAATACCATTTTTTGTATGTTTAGACATATACAGCGGGAACTTCCATATGTAGACGCTAAAAGGACAGCTATTTGGGGTTGGAGTTATGGCGGTTATGCGACGGGAATGGCTCTTGCAACTGATGCGAACAATGTATTCCAGTGTGGAATATCGGTTGCTCCAGTTACTGACTGGGCGCTTTATGGTAAATAAACATTTATATGTTTAAATCACAAGCCATTTTCTTTCGACAGTTTGTCAGCGGTCCATGCTCAACAGTCAACCGATTCACACTTTTTGTCCCTTGATATTTATTATTACAAAAAAGCAATTATTAACGCTCTTTTTTTTTTTTTTTGGTAAAGAATCAGATTTCATTTAACCGCTTGACAAAGCCGAAAGCAACCATTCAAAATTGTTCCTTTATAATTTATATGTATAATTACAATTATTCTAAAATACTTTTTCAAATATCTTCACTCGGTCGAATTTTGACAGGGTTAGCCGAGTCATTTAAAAATTATCTTTCCTAAAAATCTGATGTAAATATGTTCTTTTGGAATCGATTGACTTTAAAGAAATTAAGCATGACTCGCGCATGCATTATTATTATGTTAGATACTAACTAAATACTTATAAAGTGTCAAAATTTTAACAATAATTAATAATACGATAACTATAGTTTGCTACAATAAATTGTTAAGAAACACCTATTGTTACAATGCTATATTAGAAAAATCTATTTTCGAACACGAATCTTTCCACTATCGCGGCGAATGAGTTATCAGTTACTCTACAGAGTCAATATTTCTCATATTTAATAATAATTATTATTATTATTTTAGATTCGATATATACAGAACGATTCATGGGTCTACCGACAGACAAAGATAACAAACTCGGTTACTCAAAAGCCCTGTTAAGTAACAAAGTGGAAGGAATTCGAAATAAGGAGTATTTGCTGATTCACGGAACTATGGACGATAATGTCCATTACCAACAGAGCATGCTATTGGCCAGAGCGTTAGAACAACACGACATTTTGTTTCAACAAATGAGCTATCCGGATGAAGACCATGGATTAATCGGCGTACGACCTCATCTTTACCATACATTAGAAGGATTCCTCGATGGATGTTTTGATCCAGAATTTAAAAACGTTTAACTTTCTCTGTGTTTTAGAAAAAAAACGTTAAAATGGATTTAAAGATATTATTGTTACAATGTCCACAATTTGACAAACTTAGGTCGTGAATTGTCAGTGAAGTTGTTATGCGTGTTTTGTTTTTCTCTGATATGAACAATGATAAAAAACAATAGATAAAACTTTTTGTGTTAATGTATTATGTGATTAAAGTATGCTTTGTAGAGAAAAGACATTAGCTTATTTTGTACATAAAATGTATTAAAAAAACATGCCTACTTTAAAGACATGCTAGTCAGAAGTCCTAACAAGAGCAAATATTTCATTTTCACGTAGGACTATGTCTATGTTCTCTGGTATAGATTTATAGACTTCATATACCTGCAAACAAATTGCACAACAGAGGCATTTGTATTGTGTACGATAATGCTTGACGCGCTGCGCAATTAATTGCAGAAAGTCAAATTTGCTTAAAATTAAATGCACATTAAATGGTATTGCACAATTAATTTCATTGCCCATTGGCTACGCGCGACGCGTTGAGCAATAGCTTCAGTTTAGAAGGTGTAACTAGCAAATTAGTGTTTTAAAAATGTCGAATTTTATAAATAACAAGGATTTTTTAGGTTTAGACGACATGTTCACAACAAGAGCGTGGTATGGGTGATATTGCTTGCACAACTTATTGTGCAATGTCAGTTTGCACAATTTGTTTGCAAGTGTACCGCATTTTATGAAACAATCAAACTCGTCATAACTGTAAAAAATAAAGTGATAAAGATGTTGGAGGTGTCATTTGAAAGTCAAAGAAGTTCCGCTCAATATTAGTTAAAAAATTTAATGTTCGTTTATTAGTTCATTTTAAATTTTAAAAGCATCGAATGAAGGCAGCGTAAATTACCACTAAATTTTATATAATATCTTGGCATTAGTTTAAAAAACTTCGTCACTTTTTGGCGTATTGATCAAATATACTATAAAAAATTACAATTGATAAACTTTTAAAAAAGACATAGTTCTACGGAAAATACTGCGGTCCAGAGCTGAACCCACCTGATTTTTTGTTACAGATAAAATTTCATCCCAAACATTTAACGTTAGTTAAACCTAAACAAATAAAAGTCCAGCCTTTTTCACCAATATAAAATTATAAAAGAAATTTTCAAAGGCGCGTTTACAATAACTTTCTGGCTAGTACTGTTATCATGACTTAATTTAAACTAATATGCGTTTAAAAAATAATTTCAACTAATCAGGGTATAAAAACTGAATTAATAAAAATATTTGATATTATTGCTTAAGACCTCAAGATCTCTAAAGGTACATTTTTGCAATATGTTAATATTATATTGAGACTTAAAATCGTAAAGAATGTTTTATGTTTGTTCGAACTGATCACTAAGTAGCAATTTTTAGTTTATCGGTGATTATTTTGTGGATGTACGTTCGTTCGATGGTCACCCTACCATATTTTTTTTTTTGATAAAAGTCGCTCCAAAAGCGATCAAAATAAATGAAATTAAGATATAATAACCATTGTTTAACGATTGTGTATATTTATAAGAGGTATTAATAATGTTAAATATATGGCGTACATTGTATTTTGTGGTTTTTTTTTTTGTATTTAATAAATTGTAAATAAATATTTAGAATTCTATTGTTATCAGTTTCAAAATTTAGTCATTCCATTTGTTACCCAATTATTACCGCAGTTAGACTCTGTAGTGTGTTATTAGTTATTACTTAAATACAAAATCTTACCAAGAAACAGGATAGACAGGATATTTGATTCAGGAACAACGTTTTGCTCAATACTAAACTGATACTAAATTATAAATTTATAACCTCAATCATAGATGACAGATCTTTATGACAGAAGACAGAATACAGGTGACTAACAGGTCTGAGTCACACACAAACGAAGAAAACGTCAGAAAATTAACATAATTATTATGTATGCAAATTATTTGTGTAAAACATAAAACTAAAAACAAAGGTTACATAAAAATATATTGCTTTCTAAAGGTACGAATAAACTTGAAGCACCGTTAAATGTCAAAAACTGTTTGAAACTGTGGTTTGAAACCTCAAACCAACAATTAAAGGAACCACAAGTCATCAAACTAGTGAAGCAAGTATAATACCTAGTATACGCAAAATATTTTTTTGTCCTACCCGAGATATGCAATCTACTATTTAAAAACAATTATAGGATGTTATTTTAAACAGATATTTCAATTACAACTTTAAAATTGGTTGATTGATGTGTTTTTTATATGATGCATAACGATTCAACTTAAGTGCATTCGTACTTGGCCTGAATTATTCTGGATCAATAAATTGGTCCTCAGTTTCCATTTATTACTGATTGTCGACCTTAAACTGAAAATGAGGTACTTATTGCGTTTGGCCAGTTTAACTGGCTGTATTTTATGTGTATCTATTAATTTAAGTTTTGCACAAAAAGAAAATCGACAAGATGAAAGGTAATTCACTTGTTATTATTTCAATTGTTTTTTTAAGTTTAAAATTAAATCACAATATAGGTAGTCATTCTTTATACTATTTAATGCGTTTTTAAAACATTATAAATAGGTATTCAAAAAAGAGTAATTTGTAGTTTCCCAGTAACAAATCAAGAAGTTCCCAAATATGAAGCATTATTCGATTTCACAACAGCTGAAAATCTCGACGATTGGACAGAACAGTCCGATACAGTTCGACCGGTCGGTAAATCTAAAGCAACGATTGTTCTTCAGAAGACTCAAACGTTTCAACGAGCTCTTCTTTTTACGCTTCTGAATCCACAACGAAACGGTGCCTGTTTTGCAGGAATGCGAGTTACAACTTCTTATGACTTAAGTGATTATGGGTCAATAACTTTACACACTAGAGGGCAAGGCAATGCGACACATTATAAAGTTGTGTTGAGACATAAAAGTCAAGACGACGAACCTCATCCTTCGTTCGAGCAACAGTTCGAAGCTCCGATGAATGAATTTTATACCGTTCGTTTGCCTCTCGATAAATTTAAACCGTTCTTCAGAGGCAAAGAATTGAATAATACCGAACCTTTAGACAAGTCGCATATTACAAGCATCGGAATCCAAGTTTTCGGCGGTGTTTATTCACCTTTTAAACAATCGGGCCCTTCGTCACTTGAAATCGACTGGATCAGAACCGAACACTAAAATCCATATAATAAATGACTATTGCATTCACATGATTCATTAATATTATTATTAATAATTTTATAGTAAACTATTTTGAAAAATTGTACTTAAAACTGCAAAAAGGAATTTTGATCAATGATCTGTGATAAAAATGTGCTATATTAAAAAAAGTTTGAACTCCGAAGTACAACACATCAATTTATTTTACTATAATTCTCTAACTTACGGTAAGTTGATAACAAAAGTTGAAAACAAAATGTCCAAGTATATTTGTCCATATAAAAATTATGCATCTATTTAATAGAATTACTACACAGTTGCCAAATCATTTATAGAATATTAAAATATTCAAAGAAATAGTCTTATTTGCTAGAATAGATATATTTTGTTGACATTATTGATTAGCTGCAGCTAGGGTGTTTAACATTATTGTTTTAATTTTGTAATAGATTGTTAACAATAAAAGTATTGTTGTGCCAAAAAAACGTGTTTATTTGTAGGCTTCCGTACATCCGACGAAAAACGGAACCCTTAAAGCTTACAAGATCACTCCCGTATCTGTCCGTGCGTCTATCACAGGTTGCTTGATAATAATTCATAATTGATGTTTTCTTTGAATTTTGATTTGACATTTTTATTTATTTATTTTTATGAGGCTGTTAAATATAGGTAAGTTTTATGCATAATAAAGACATACAAACGCCCGAGGTACATACTTTATTATTTATTTAATTTATTATCTACTAAGCCATCGGTATCGCCAATTATTTACTACAATAATTGGTATTATAGCGGCAAAATTATGTATCGTTACATCCCTAACGTATATATAGAGTTAGATGACCCAATCACGAACGCGCAGTGTAAATAAACAAATTCTAATTTTGGGAGGCAAATTAATAAAAAAACCCTCTACGTGAGTTCAGCTCGCACTTAACCGTTTTTTTATTGTTATAATTCAGAGGAAGATTGTAGATTATGGACGTTCTCTGTAATAATTCAAAATGAGATCATTTTTAGTGGGGAAAATTGAACCGTTTTGAATCAAAGTATTTGAGTAGTGAATTAAATAAAAATTAGAGATGTACCGACTAATGTAAAAACTGAGCAGTCATAGCCTGTATAATCAGGGTCGAAATGTTTAAAAAAAGAAGTTTATACGGCATAATATGAGCTTGCGTAAGTTTCTAGTTTTCTCATTTTCCTCTATGCAATCCTTTTTGCGATGCCACTGTAAATCAGGTATTTTACTTTAACATATGTGTTGTTTATTAATTACGCGTTCTTATCTAACTTCAGGCGAATAAAAGGAATGTGATTAGACTTCTTTAAACTCTGTAGTGCAATGATATAAATGTTTAAATTGCATTGTGGAGTTCCTGAGTGAGGACTATTTTGCAATCCAATTAATATTTGTGTGTTTTTACTTTTAAATAATACTGTTCTCACGTAACGTATTAAAACTTTCTGAGACCGGCTTCCACCTGTCAAAGAAAGACATTTTTAAATATTCATTAGTAAATAAGTGCCGTATATAATATTCTGTAGCATTTTTATCATTACCTATATTTTGATTTTAACTAAAATTATATAATTATGGCACCTGTGGATAGTTCACCTCAGAGACATATCGGCAGTAATTTTGAGTTAGTTTGTAGCTTAAAAGGTGATAATAATATCCCGGTACATAAATACAAGTCTCATCGAACTGGTCTAACTGTTCTCATCGCAGAAGTAGATGGACCCATTGTCAACGGATATTTTTGTCTTGGTAAGATATTTTACAAGCGGAGACCAGAGCTGTCGAGTCGCCTGCTTAGGCAAAATTTTTTTTTGAAACGAACCAAAAAGAAAAATATATTTTGCGTCAGTCGGTCCTATACGTTTTTTTTTCTGTAATATCTTGAAAGTAGACGTCTTTCACACTACCTACTTTATATTGTAGACATACCTAAATGTGATACTCTAAGCATATCGAAGTACCATAAGTCATAACCATTTATCGTGCTTTCGTGACATGCTATGGACTATGATCGAATGCTACAAAACGTATTTTTCTTTTAGGGTTTAGTTTTACTCAAAAAAGTAAACCGAAATCAGCGACCCCTCAGCTTTGATACAGTAATACCCCGAACTTACACGATAGGTGGCAGCGAGCTATAACCGTGTAAGTCGAATTCGCGTAAGTTGGGGCACAATTTTACATAAAAATACGTAGAAATTATGTTTAATTAAGATCAGAGAGTAAAAACAGTAATTTAGAAGAAAAACGTGTAATAAAATCTTAGATAATATACCAAATCATATTATTATGAATTGCAAAAACGTAAACCGAAGTTATTTTGGCGTAGAAGTGTTCATAAAACCTTACAAAATCGTCTGACGTATCCACGATTTTCTCTTCTCATGCAAACTTTCCTCGCTAATAATTTTTCATTGGAGTCTAAGTTTTCCAAAATTTGTAAACCCTTCGTCGAGTTTCCAACCGTCATTTACTCTTCTAGTTAAATTGGGTTTAAAGAATCGAGTTCTTCAAAAATCGCGTAACTCTACATTCGCGTAAGAGTATAATTTTTTTATTATGAAAATATTAATAATACAAATTATTATTTAAGCAACCGAGGCTTTGGATGACGATGGCTTACCTCACACTCTCGAACATTTGGTTTTCCTCGGAAGTGAGAATTACCCATACAAGGGCGTATTGGATTTGCTCGCGAATCGCTGCTTGGCTTCCGGAACTAATGCATGGACCGACGTCGATCATACCTGTTATACAATGACGACTGCAGGTAGCGAAGGATTCTTGTCGCTTCTGCCTATTTACTTAGAGCATATCTTATATCCCACTCTTACGGTAAGTTTATTCTTACGTTATTGCTTCAAGGACTTTAATTTTAAAAACTAAATATGTAATTTAATAACTAAATGTGCTATTTCATCGGAAATTATACTGATAGATGCTGATTACCTTAACCGTCGAGCGTCTATAATCTACAATTTATTTGTCTAATTGCTATGCATTCTACACAGGGGCGAACTGGAACCTCAAGAACCCTCAAGGCCTAATTTTTGCTTATAAAGCATAATGTTTTAGACTAAATTCAAGAACCCGTAATTATTATTTCAAATTTTAAATGACATGCAGTAGAGTTGAATTTGAATTTTCGCATCAATTTAAGTAATCAAATAATGTCTATCTCCTGCCCTTCATGTAGTTACTCGGTAGCCAAGCCCGCTCTTGTATTGGTTAAGCGGTTACTGCCAGAGAAAGATTGTAGATTGTAATATCTATGTTATAAACTCTCAACAATTGAGGTAATCAGCGTCTGTACTGCCAGCTGGAATGGAATAGTAATATGCAAATATCCAGATCCAGACCCATCTTTCCGCATGGGCTCGCTAGGCCCTGTGACAGAAAAGCAATTATAACCAGAATGTTTTTTATTCCCGTTGGTAACCCAAATTTCTGTTGATGCCTCTGTGCAGATCTGGGCACAAAATGTAACGACAAGTGGTAAACCAAGTATTAATGTAATCCAGTTGATACTTTCACTAGTTCTCAAACAAGAATCTAAAAATTGGAGAGTTATAATAGACAAACATCATAATATTATAAACAATAGCATGCAAACGTTCGCAAATATCAAGGTCATTTACTTGACATTGAATCACGCAATTAAAAGTAATTTATCATTTGTAGGTATGCTTTCCTGTTTGTTTATTATTAATCTAGTAGGTACGATTATTTTGTTTGCTAATTTTATCAATTAATTAAATACCTTTAAGTTTTAATTTGCAGGAACGTGTTATTGTTTTTTTTATCATAATATAATATAAAATTAATTTGCTATATCAGTAAGTAAATAACTTTACTGACCTATCAAATATACCACCCACACTTTTTGAAATTGCTTTTTATACATCCGTTACAAACCAATTATGGTAAATTGTCAATATATATGTTATGACAAATGTTTCAATCGCAAATAGCTTAGTCTTGCAAATAACATTTCCTAAGATGTTATAAATATTTGGCCTATTCAGAGACGCTCTTTGACAGTTTTATTTTTGTTTCTGTCATTTTCGATATATGAGGAAGCCTCTTAAATGTAAATTTCAAAAAAAGTAGCATTTGAGATTTGAGATTATGGTAGAGTTTTTTCGATTATTTCCATCAAAATTGTGAAAGCGCATGCGCAATCTATTCTGCGCGTGCGCTCCCATCATTTTCATGGAAATAATCACACACCCAATGTTATTGTTCAAGAGCTAGAAGGCTTTGACAGACAGACTAAATAGCGAGAGCAATAGGATTTCGTTTGGAACGTTTGACTACAGAACTACAAAAATGATCCTGACGTCTGAAAAGTTTACCAATAATGAAGGGTATAAATTTCCTTTTTAGGATGATGGATACATCACAGAAGTACATCATATTACCGGGGAAGGCGAAGATGCAGGCGTTGTATATTGCGAAATGCAGGGTCGAGAAAATTCAGGGGAGTCGCGTGTTCACCTCGCGATGAACCGCGCCATTTACCCTGGAGAATGCGGCTATAAATCAGAAACCGGTGGAATAATGAAAAACTTACGTGAGAGTACGTCGAACGCTAAGGTGCGTCAATACCATAAAGACTTCTATAGGCCAGAAAACTTAACGGTTATTATAACCGGAGCCATCAAACCGGTCGAAGTTTTCAGAGCGCTTGAAAAATTAGAAGAGCAAATTGTGTCGAAGGGACCGCGAGGAAACTACAAACGGCCGTGGCAAAATCCTGTACCGCCGTTTGAGAAATCTCTCGAGGAATTGATCGAATATCCTTGCGACGATGAGGATAACGGGATTGTAAACGTTGCCTGGAGAGGTCCTTCTCCTCGAAAAGATATATATACTCTGAACGCTTGCGCCCTACTTTTTAAATATCTAACAGACACAGCTGTTTCGCCATTGCAAAAAGAATTTGTTGAAATCGATGATCCATTTGCGAGTAGTGTTATTTATAGCATTTCGGAAAATAGCGAAAGCGTCTTGTATCTGACTTTTATGAATGTGCCTACCCAAAAAGTCGATCAGGTCCAACCAAAGCTGAAGAAATATTTGGAATTGTTTGCCGAAGGCACAGAACGAATCGATATGAAGAGAATGAAAACTGTTGTTCATCGACAGAAACTTGAACGAATTAGTTTACTTGAAAATAGTCCCCACGAGTCAGTGGCCTATGTGGTCATCGCTGACGTACTCCATGGAAATAATGTTGAAGATGTAAGTTCGTTTTTAAAGACGTATCAAATCTTTATACAGTCGGACTCATGCATTTTAAGCATTATCTATTTTAGAGTTGAGAATAATCGAATGATTTTAATAATCGAAAGGTTGCTACTCGAATGATTTTGATAATCGAATGATTCATTCGAGATGTTTGATTATACTATTGATTACATTATAATATTATCTATTGCCACGTATAACATAAGCAAAAATCGCTATGAATGGTGAACTGTTTAAGGAATGAATTATTAATTAATGTAGTCCTTATCTCAGAATGATACATTTGTAAGAAAGCATTTTGTTTTATTTAATCTCGCTATCAAATTTTAGAACAGACACATTAGTCATTAACTCATAATACAATACAACCAACAAAGGTTACCTAACGAGTAAAAACTAAAAAGTAACAGGTATTCTGAATGAAAGTAATCGTTAGTAACGATTACCTTAATGTAACCACCACTAGTAAACTTGTAAATAAACTATAAAAGTATAAAGTTTATAAACTGTAGTGTGTACTGTGTAGTGTGTACTGTCAGTGTGTCATCTATTTTTCATAGTCGTAAACGCATTACACAGTACGTTCAACACTGCAATAAAACCAATCGAGAGATTGGACAAAATTGTCTCGCGTAAAAAAATCATTCATTGTATATCTCGAAAGGTTAATACGCTCAACGGCTCAACACTGCAATAAAACCAATCGAGAGATTTGACAAAATTCTCTAGCGTAAAAAAATCATTCATTGTATAATATCTCGAGAGGTATAATATTTCGAGTGGTTTAGGTACTACAAGCTAGCCTTGAGCAGTGAATACAAAATGAACTTCATTCGACGTAAAATATTACTTCGAGTGGCTAGTTATAAGAACTTATAAACACACAACATCCATTCGCAGTATAAACACATTCTGAATGAAGTTTACATCTCGGCTTACATGAGTCGATTGTTTAATGCAATAGAGTAACCCGGATGCAGTGCTTCATAGAACAGAGGCAGATAGAAGATGTTATTACTTAGTATTTAAAAAATCACTCGAGTGATTTTGAATAACCTCTCGAGATATTTTAATAATCGATTGATTCTGTATTTTATCTCGAGATGTTCCCATCTTTAATCTATTTCCAACCGATTTTATTAACGTATTTTCAAGTTTTTGTTCCCTATTTCTCACTCAAAGTGTCTCCTTCTATGCTGCTCAGCCAGTGGAAAAAATTAATAAAGTGTTAAAAATGTAAAGAGAGTTCTGCTTGATCTATGACTATAAGTTGAAAATATGTTAGTCGATTGAAAATACATGAATTCTACTGTAATTTTTATTAGACTTGGATACTTCCTTAGAACGTACCTTTAGCGTGTCCATATAGTTCCGATTTCATTACGAAATCTAAGTAAGAAGACCCGCAACTTAAAAGATTATTATCTAAATGTAGCTTTTAAGAAAATGGAAAAGTTAAAATATTTCCTATTACAATTAGAACAAAACAAAAACTGGGAAAGATTTCAATTTTTCAGCACAAAAGTGTCAGTGAAATAGTGGAACTAGATAGTTTTGCGTATAACTAATTTGTATTGAAAATTGAAGTTATTATTAGGAGAATATAAATCATTTGAGATCGACTATGACGCGCCGTTTTACGATTAATAGCAGGAAAATTATCATAAAATTAAAAGTCAAAACAAAAAAAAATGTTTCGTCACAACAAATAAAATAGAACAACTTAATTTTATATCGTTTTTAATTATTATTATGTCACAAGACAATAAAAATATGTTTTTTATTGTAATAAGTATCTCTTTTATGTATAAACATATAAATTTATGTCGTGACATAATACTAATATATTTTTATTGTTGCAACATAAAAAAAAAATCACTTAGAATTTTTTTTTTTTCAATTGAACATAATAAATTATTTTTTTATGTTTTGTAAAAATATACTGGGGTTAAATAGTAAAACGGCGTGCCATAATCAACAGAACACTTCTTCCTGTGCGGATATGGAGGGGACAACTGTATTTGTTGATTTTACTTTTTTGTTTGTAGCTGAATCAGCGTCTCAACTATATCGAACATTTGAATCGTCTAGAGACTGAACCGGAAGAATTTTGGTTATCGTTGCTAAAAGTTTATTTGATCGACAATCCAGAAGTGACGATTAAAGGCATTCCAAGCATTAAAGAACAAACTAAAATGACCGCTGATGAGAAAGCACGAGTTGCTAAACAGAGAGAAACTCTCGGCGAGGACGGTCTGAAAAAAAAAGCTGAGGAATTGAGAGTGGCAATGGAAAATAATGAAAAGTTGCCTCCGAATGAAATGTTGACATCGGTTCCAATCCCGAGTACCGATTCGATTACATTCCACAAACTAGTTAGCTATACATCCGATAGTAAAGAAAAACCAACGAACTTCGATATCGATAAAATGCCAGTCTATACTTACTTGAGCCATGTCAACACAAATTTTGTTTACGTAAGTTTTATCTTTATCTTATTTTCTTAGCATATTCCATGGACTTTTGACAAGAACTACGAACTCGCATGTTAAGTAGCTATGGAAAAAGATTTACAGCGCCCATGGTGGTAAAACAATTTGACGAACTTGATTTTTTTTTAGATGTTTGTCGTAATGGATACCGAAACTTTGACAACAGAACAACGTAATTATTTACCGTTACTGTTTGAAGCTTTCACCGAGACTTCTATTAAAAGAGGTGATAAAATTGTGCCTTATGAGGATATAGTAGCCGAGCTAGAAGCCGATACAGTAGCCGCATCGTCACGTATTGGTCTCGAATCGTCGAGTAGGTTTACGTGCGGCCCGTATTCAACTAGTGCTTCGCTTTTACTGCAGGTATTTAGTAATACTGACCAATAATTTCAGTTCAACGAATTCGCCGAAAGATTTCTATTTAGACCGGCCGAACACGGACAGCATGAGCTGTCAATCGTCAATCAAAAATAGAAAATGTCGAGTTTACAGGAAAACCTAAACGAAAATTCTAAGTTTTAAAGTACTCACGGAAAACGGAATAGTACGGAACCCTCTTCTCGCGAATTCGACTCTCACTGGACCGGTTTTAAATCTAGATTTAAAGCTGAAAGTCATATCAGAAACCGAGCTAAATATACTTCTTTCAGGTCGAATCAGACAAGTATGAGAGGGGAATACTTTGGCTAAAAGAACTTCTATACGATACTGTTTTTACACCGGAAAGACTAAAAATTATCGCATTGAAGATGTCAAACGATATCCCGCATTTTAAACGCAAAGGAAACAAGATCGCGCACGATCTTATGAAAGGAATATGCTATAATAAAAGTAAGAACAACCACGCTTTCAGATTGAAACAAATTCAAATCGAATATGTAATTTCGAAGCATTATAACAACTGTTACTTGTGTTAGTTAGATTAGACGCTCGATAACTGAGATCATTAGGATCTAAATTGCGTTAGTAACTTGCTGTTTATAACTTTGATAATTAATGTATAATGAATTTGTTCACTTTAAGCGTATAATTTTAAAATCTCTATATATTGTACAAAATGAAGTTTCTTCACTGATTCAACGCACAAATAACTGCTGACTCTAGGAGCTTGAAATTTTTGAGATGTTTTTTTGTATGATAAACAGAAATTTAACCCCTTAAATGACGCGACAATTTAATATAGTCATGTTTCACATAGAAAGGCGGCGCGATATCATGCGAAACTGCATACAACGTCCTTAGAAATGTTGCATTTTGTCGCAGTATTTTATCATATGAAAATGCACACAATATGTACAGACTAGAGTTTGGCTCCGAGGTTACACGTTCGATGCAATCTCGATAGAGACAAAACAAAACGTTTGTGGTGTTTTGTTATAAAAATAACAGCGGTAGCGCAAAATATTTTACAGATTGCAACGTTTCTGCGTGCAATTTGTTGAGACAACAAAAATTCCTGACATCTATAATCGCTAAATTGAACGGCAATGAAGCAGCGGCCGTGATTGACGAATTGAACACAATACGTGAAATTATTACGTCTCCGAAAGGACTCGCTCTCTTCCTGGCTGCCAACTTAAACAACCTTTCTAAGAAATATCCGGATCCGGCATCGCTTTGGAAAAATTTCCTGTCGTCCGAGACACCGTTTCGAAACAAACTTAAAGTCAAACCTGATTATGAATTGATGGTGCCTTTCGCCAGTCCGGAGTCGAATAAGAGTTGTATAATCGGTCTTGGATGTGTCGAGTCGTCTTTCTTCGTGCAAGCGACGCCTTCCATTCGGGACTTCAACAATCCCGACTTAGCTGCTTTGATGCTCTTCATGCAGTACCTGTCACAGTTAGAAGTAAGTAGAATTAGTGATGTAAAAGAATAAATTACCGGTTATTTAGCCGGATAAATATCCGCGGCAATTTATTATAAATAACTGCGGCTATGTACTATTAATATACAAGGCTGCACAGAAAGTTGATTGTAATTTCCGGTCAAGATTTTAATTTTATAACCAATACCTACATAAATATAAATACATTATTTAACGATTCTGCTATTGAAAACTGATCTATTGTTTTTCGTTGTTCTGAGAAACAGAAACCGGAAGCCACCATTTTGTTTTATAGATAGCCGATTAATTAACCGGTAAATTACCCGGCCAAAATGGTTTCTATCATAAATAATTTTACATCACTCTAGCTAACACGAAATTTTCTGTCGTGAAAATCGTTATCAAAAGTGACGTCACGTGTTCGCTTAAAAAAACTATTGATGTGTTCTTCAAGTAGGTACGTTCGCTACATTTACACATCTCCAAAAATTCACAACAGACAAACGTTTATCGTCGCGTCCCAGTCGAATGTCTTGTTTTATTATACGACTTTAAAATCTATATTTATGAATGTCATTTGTTTTGAACTAAATAAAGATTCACTTAGTTCAAAACAAACGACATTCTTAAATCTACATTTTTGAAAGTCATATCAGAAACCCAATGATACTACAGACCTATACAAAATAGGAACCGCCTTGAATATTTAAGAATTTTTCAAATGTTTTACAATATTGTAACCGACAGGGACCTATGTGGAGACAAATTCGAGGTGGAGGTTTTGCTTACCACTACAACATTTATACGCGGCCCAATGAAGGACTGCTGTATCTGATATTCTTTAAGGCTACAAATCCGGTTGGTGCTTACAAAGAAGCTAGGAAAATAATCGTAAGTGTATATTTATTAGAGCAGAAGTGGAAGAAACCATTAAGGATGCCTAAAGTTGAAAATTCGTAATTAATATTTTGAAATATAACAGGAATCTCAGCTTAATAACGGCGAGTGGGATCCCATTTTGATTGAGTCTGCTCGTAGCTCATTGATTTTTGAAATAATCGATCGTGAAAAGAGCGTTGGAGACGTTGTATCCCAGTCTTTGCTGTCATACTTCAAAGGAGTCGACCACGAGTACAACAGGTAATTAAATAATTCAAATAACTTCGGAATTTTACACCTGAAGAGATTTCAAAACATTAGGACATCAGCAAAATTCTTTATTAACTTAATTTTTATAATTCAGGAAATTGGTATCTCAGATTGGTAAAGTAAGCGTTGAAGACTTAAACAGAGTTGGCCGTAAATATGTTTCGCCACTATTTGAACCTGAGAAAACCAGAACGACTATCGTTTGTCATCCATCTAAAACTGGAGAAATCGCCGCTGCTTTAAAAGAGTGAGTAATTTTTTTTTGTTTAGTGTATTTCGCAACCATCACGATGAAGTTCCAGAATCCATCTTATATATTTGTGTATAAAAACAAAATGGCCACCAAACTTTTTCAATTACAAGTTTTTGATGTGAAACATGGCGTTCTTGGATGAAAGTGAAAACGTTTAGATTGCGCGTTGCGACGTCCCATTCGGTCAGCCTCGCGTCTCGTCGCCTCTTTCCGACTTGGTGCTTTCATCTCTACTACACTACACGCTCACTTCTTTATGTATGAGTTAGTGTGTCGGCATTTTATTCGTGAATATCTGTGCAATGTTGCACATCTGCCAGGCGTTCCACGACGGCTCACATTGTTTTTTAGCTTTACTTATTTTATAAGGAACTAAATTTGCATAACCAGTTCATCACTGAAATTTTTGTAACAATCCCGGCACTTCCACCATAATATTATGTTTCTCCCGTCATGCGAAATACAATAGTTCCAATGTCTCCAAAAAAATATTTTTTTTATTTTGATTAAAAATTTATTTTAGGGTAAACTTGGAGTTAACCGTGTATCCGTCGCTCGAAGAAAGTTTTTTGAACAAGTGGTAAATATTTCTCGGAACAGTAACAACTGAAAATCCCTTTTCTACATATTTTTGTTTTGCTTTTACCTTGCATTCAGTCTGTCTTCTTGCACCAATCGCATATTTTGAGTGAATGATTTTTTCAAAACTGAACACATATTTTTATACTATTTTAAAAAAAGTTTAATCACTTTTGAAATATAATAAATTGGCATTCGAGGGAAACGGACGACGTAATAAACAGATGATGAACATTTTTTCTACATAAAAGCATGTCAAACAAACTATTTAATGACTTACTCAAAAAAAATTTTGCAGTGTCCATTTACGAATGTCATAACGGAACACACACTCATCATAAGCGATTTGATTGACAAATGCTATCTTTGTTTAACGTCGATATGTCTTCTCCCTTTGTCGATTTGATTTGATTAAAATATTTTCAATGTTTATCAAACACAGCTGTTAATGTTTTGCTTAAATAATACGCCGATCATAAAAAGCAAAGCGCGCGGTTTAAATCAGTTGGATACTATAAATATATGTAATTTAAGGCCATTTCGACTGCTCTTGGATTATGGTGCCATAATGTTGCGATTAGATTTATTCAAGAAGACTAGAAATAATGAGACTGAAGTCGCGTGCCTCAAGCGGGACGATTCTGATCACTGTGGTGCGGGCACATCTGTGAGCGGCGCAATGCATTACCACGCCAGTAATGTTTTTTGTTAGTGGGAATCTATGTAGAAGGACCGTAACCTCATTTGCTTGTCAAGTGATGCGTAATAAACTTGGGTCGCAGCAGTGCATTGCGCCGCTCACATATAGACTTACAAAGCCTCGAGTGGTGGCCAAAATAAGTCCCAACACAAAAATAACACTGTTTGGTCTAATTATTATTCTAGTTTTCTTGGTATCATTGAAACTCGTACAACATAACCTGAAAATTTCAAGAAATAGGGATTGTATGTTGTTTTGTTTTATTACAGCGCTGCAAATAGCAGTCATTTATTTTTTCTTTAAAAAAAGGTTGTTGTGATGCTTTTAAGAACATAAAAAATCACCGTAACACTTTTTTTTTGTTTTGATTATTGTATTTGTATAATTGCTTTTATTTTATTGCAAAGTTTTATATTGAATTTGAAACAGATGTTATATAAAAAATAAAATGCATAAATAAAAGAAATAATATTTGTAATTATTTAACCAATTTTATAATCTCTTTTATCTTCAGATCATTTCACTACCAAACGGACAAGTGCGAGTTGTACTCGCGCGCTGAGGGTTTTGTACTATTAAAAAAATATTTACCTTTGAATTTCGAAAACTATAGATGTTGTAAACATCGTAACAGTTTTCTTGTAAACACTACTATTTTCGAAAATTGAACTACCTAGTTTTGGAAATACAGGAGAAGGGGGGATCAGTTTTCGAGATATGTATTCAGGAAAGTTGAAAACTATGTAACATAAAATTTTGAAAAAATGAAGGGTTCTGAGATATTAAGAAAAACCTTTTCAAATGATACCCCACACCAATCATCATGGATTCCTATGTCTAAGTACCCCACATGATTACAAAGAAAGATATTTTTTCAGGTATGTAAATAATGCTTTTTTGTTGTTGCTATATTGTTATTGAATTTTCTTAAAGATACACATTTATTACTTAAATATACAATGCAACGAATCAAATAGATATTTAACAATAGACCAACTGAAAAAATGTGTCAATAGTTGAATTACTCATTCAACTGTTTTATTAGATGTTGAAAGCACAATATTATAGGTTGTGTATATTTTAAATATTTTTATAATATGCATCGTAGGATAATAAATAGAGCAGTCTGCCTAATAAAATTATTGCAACCTAAACAGTCTTATATTGGCTACTCAAAACGGTAAATAGATGGCAGCATTATTAACTAAAAACCAAAAATAACAGTCGGCTGATACTGCAAAACAGCTGAACGTCACTCTGCAATATAGTAATGATGTGAATCACGCTCAGTGCGGGACTTAATAATTCAAGACCCATGGGCACACAGACTATGGGGGCCTCGACGCAAGGAAATCAAGAATATTAAAACACATGATGTTATTTGTTAAAGTGAAAAATTGATTGCAAATTTTCACGAATAATTTATTAAGAGTTTCGATGACCGACCAGTGCACATATATATTTTTTTTATAAATTGAATACTGCATTAGGTTGTGACGGTCTCTAGTTTGTGAGGACCCGTGAACTTGAGCCCCAAGTGCCCTTACATTAACTTTAAACGATCGCGTGGAATTTTGCAGAAATGTTTTGCGGTTTTATAGTACCATCCACGATAGAGTGGAGTCGCGGGGGAAAAAGAAATTCGTTCCTATTTTTGTTTTAAAGGTAGTTGGCAGATGTTAAAACTAATAAATGTTTATGGCTTGGTTTATTATTCTCACCTGCGCGCATGCTTTGATTAGTTTCACGAAAAAATTCAAACATGCACTGAAGAACTTAAAATGTCAACTTCTTCCTTTTGTTTAGTATTGTACGTATAAATTCGATTACCTACTGAATCTATTTTGCGTACAAGAGATTTAACCACAGTACTCTATAATCGAGCAAAGACATTAGATACACAGGTTACCTCGTTCAATATTTTTATCAACTACGCAATATCAATTTAGAGTCCAGTAGATGACGTAATCCCCTATCCAACGGAACGTGGTCACCCTTGTATCTAATAACCGTGATAATCAGGACATTTGATTATTGGACACCAGCATATAAAACAAATGCCCGACTAGCGCGACTCCACTGTATATTAAGTGTTTCATAAAAAAACAGTTAACAATTTTAAATACAAAAAGAAAAACGCTTATACAAAAAATGTAAAGTAAATAAAGTATACGTTTACAATAAAATAATATGTACAAATATATTATCATTCAACTGAAAACTCGCTAGTTATAAATTAAACTTCTTTTTTGAATACACTTCCTTTAGTTCAAATATAAAATTAAAAAATAATATAAAATTACGATTGAAATATTTTTGACAAATCGAAAGTACATTTTTGTCATACACTGTGTCAGAAAGCGCTAAAAAACATGAACGTTCTTATGATTGGATGTTAGTTTCCGACTTCGATAAACACTGTTCTATATTAAATATGATGACTTAAAACCTATAATTTAACAGACAAAAACATTTTTAAAATCCAGCTAAAATTTTTGTTACATAAATCAATAAGGAATTACGTAAAAAATCAGAGAAGTCTGTGTTCTGTGATATTTCCAGCAAAGTTCAGATATCTTACAAAATAACAAGTGAATCTTCTCTATCTTTTGTTATTAATACAGAAATTCTTTTAACTTCTCACCTCTCCAATGAGGTGCACATATGGAGTGCTACTCTGGGCTGTGCAAGCAAAATGACAGAAAGAGATAGCGATAATTGCGGTAGTCATTTCGTCTTTGTTCAACAACATACAACAAGCCAGGCCAGACAGACAGACATATTCCGTGTTTATCGACTTATCTTTCCTGTCGGTTTATATGCGCAGTAGTACCATTTTAACACTACAATGTCTACAGTTCAATACTCACCTCCACCATGATAAGGAAATATTGGAATCGCTCGAGAAATAATTTAAGAATTGACAAGTGCGAGTTAGGACCGCGCGTCGAGGGCTCCATGTCATCAATCACGTCATTTTCCTTTGAATTTAAGTTACGAGTGATTGTCTACTAGGTGGGAAGTATAGAACTGGCTTCCCAGTCGAAATGTTTTCATTTTGTTTCAACAGCTGAGATACATTTAAAATGTGGCTTGTGAATAAAATCTAGGCTTCACACATAGCCACGCTGGCCCAACAGTCATTGTCAAATATTGTTTCGCCTTCCCCTGCTCCAATGACCTCAAGTTGGCTACACATTGGCCCAGTCTGACCCAATGTTCCCTGGCGAATATTTGCTTCAGGAACACTTAACGTCAATTATTTTGCAGTAGGCATAAATAACACTATAATTATTAATACCTTTCAATAATCATTTCATCAAGCTCCCAGCCATGAAGATTTTGGATTATAATTAATTACAAACATACAAATATACGTGAAATTAAATAAAATAGTTTAAAAATGCAAATAATATCTTGGTTTTATATTTTAAATACAAAATAGCTTTTAGTGTTATTTAAATACCAAATGCAAAATACATATTCTCAAAATATGTTTATTGAAATAAAATACTTTTTGTTTGTTATTTCAATAATTTCATAAACTTTATTAAAACATAGCCGACGAATGTGTGTTCAGATTGATTGGAACATTGACAAACAAGGCGGCTCCTTTGACTCAGGTTGAAAGCTGGTCGATATTGGTCGTTCTCTTCGACCAGCCCTCTAATACTGCCAGCCTTGAATATCTGACGATCATTGTTACTGCTGAAGCGGCCAAAATCGTTAGTGGACGATATTGGACCAGGCTTGCCGTGTGTGAAGCCTAGTCTTAAGTGAAACGTTTGTTATCATCTATGATCGTTCAAAACTTTTCATGTAAAAACTTATTCCAAAGGTAAGTAGAGATAATATTTTATAAATTGTCTTGGATTTTAAAACAAAATTTACACTTTGGAATTTACTGCAATTGATGTTCAGATTTCGGATTAGGTTAAATTATTTTAGATTATAGACGCCCGATAAAAAACTTGTAAAACAAAAACTGTCTGTAGTTTAATATTAGGTGTGTTTGTTGGCTAGTTCCTTAACTGCTAAAGCGTGTGTGTTGGCAATACAGAACTCTTCGGACACAGCTGCTAGTTTGTTGGTCAAATTTTCGGATTCTTGGACTTTTTGAGCTTGGCTTCCGCGATTCTAGGCTCCTAGAGCCAAGTTCAAACAGTTCGAAGAATCCGACAATTTAACTAACAAACAGTAATTGTGTCCGAAGAGTTCTATATTATCAACACATGCTTTTGCAGTTCAAAACCAATTTAGAGCTTTCCAAAAACACCTACTTTAAATAAATTTTTAATAAATCACAAACCAATTTACTTGATTGTCCCAAAATTAATCACAAACTACTCCATACTTTTTATATAAAATGTTTTTTTTTTCTAGTGAGAATACATCCGCACTTAAGCGTAATAATATATTATATACAGAAAAACATCAATACATAATAAATTTCTTGAACATTTAAAAAACATTTATATTTGAGAACTAACATAAATTGCAAGTTTAGAAGGCTTTTGTATTTCAACAACTTACTTGAAGTTTGCAACTTTGACTACATTTTGTTTCATTCTAAAGTGAAACCGGCTACATCTTGTTTCCGTACTCAACTCTGTTCTTTTTTCTTCTTAACTGAATGCGGCTCAAATATCCTGTACATTTTTTTACACTGTCAAAACTGTAAATTTAACATTTTATTATATATATAATTAAAAAAAAAAAATACGATGTAAACATGAAGTCCGTGAGAGCGACAAAAATAACTAATACCAAGTTTTGAAAGTGTAGTAGAAAGAACTCATTGACGACGAAAAATAAAATCTGCATTTTATAAGACATTTATTATTTTGTGTCATAGATCAATAAGTTCGTTCTAATAATTTTATTCCTATGATACAGTTATTTTTATTGCACTCATGAACTTCAAGTTTACATTGTAAATGCTTTTTTGGAGGACATCACTACTTTTTGTTTTATTGGTATAATATATAACATATCAATAATTGCCACTATTTATAAAATATGTATAAAAAAAACTCATTTATTAGTGTATTTGCCATATGGCAACACACTATTGGCGTCGGTCGGATGGCGGGACCTAGGGGTCGGACCAAAATTTCTCGACGTTTCATAACCTCCTAAACACTTTGGCACCATTTTTAAAAATGTTTATATATATATGTATATATATATATATATATATGTGTGCGGGCAATAACTTTCGAAAGAGTTAATTGATTTTAACGAAATTTGGTCCACGTGTTTAAATCCATCGTCGCAAGAAGCCTATTTAAAATGGGCGTAATCGGGCCATTTTAAGGGTAGTTTTTAGGGGTTGAAAAATGTTTTTGGACCCCAAAATACCGAAAAAATTCACAGAATCGTTTCAAAATTGACATTTAACCCGTTAGTAGTAATTAAAAAGTGTCCCTAAAATTTCAATAAAATCGGCCCAACAGGACCGGACTTACAAATTTTTTGAAAACACTAATTTGTAGATAGTGACTTATTTATTGAAGGGTGTATTTAATTTGGTGTAGACGTTAGATTGATAATAATATTACAATTAAGGAAAAAAATGTTATTTTAAGGGGTGTATTAAGGAGTCAAATTTTTTATTTTGCCCAAAAACCAACTTAAGTTCGCATAATAAAGCCACACTGCCTGTATAAGCAAATACACTATATTGTCGACAGGGTTTTGGCACTGCGACCCGGGTTTTTAGTGTATTTGCCATATGGCAACATACACTATTGGCATCGGTCGGATGGCGGGACCTAGGGGTCGGACCAAAATTTCTCGACGTTTCATAACCTCCTAAACACTTTGGCACCATTTTTGAAAATGTTTATATATATATGTATATATATATATATTTATATATATATATATATATATATATATGTGTGCGGGCAATAACTTTCGAAAGAGTTAATTGATTTTAACGAAATTTGGCCCACGTGTTGAAATTCATCACCGCAAGAAGCCTATTTAAATTGGGCCTAATCGGGCCATTTTAAGGGTAGTTTTTAGGGGTTGGAAAATGTTTTTGGGCCTCAAAATACCGAAAAAATTCTCAGAATCGTTTCAAAATTGACATTTAACCTGTTAGTAGCAATTAAAAAGTGCCCCTAAAATTTTAATAAAATCGGCTCAACAGGACCGGACTTACAATTTTTTTGAAAACGCTAATTTGCAGATAGACTTATTTATTGAAGGGTGTATTTAATTCGGTGTAGACTTTAGATTGATAATAATATTACAATTAAGAAAAAAAAATGTGTTTTTAAGGGGTGTATTAAGGGATTAAATTTTTTATTTTGCCCAAAAACAAACTTAATTTCACATAATAAAAGTATAAAACCACGCGGCCCTATACAATCAAATACACTATATTGTCGGCAGGGTTTTGGCACTGCGACCCGAGTTTATTTAGTATTATGGTGATAAAGATAAATTATACAAAATGAAAAGCAAAGGTATCCATTTGTGTAAACGACGTTTAGTACTGTGATGATAATATGTAAAAATGAGCATAGTGATCCCATCTCTCGGTGTAAAAGTAAAAAGCTAAAATGCATTTATATTTCTGTAAATAAGATTTTTTAGTAAATCGCCATTCTCGCGAACCCGGTGATCTATTGATTGCCTTGAGCTTTGAGCGTTTGATTTGCGAAGTTCTGTGCGCCAAATATGCGTAAATATTTTTTTAATTAATAATAATTACGCCCCATATGCTGCGTTCTGAACGATTTGAGATTACACATTTGATCCAACTATACGTATATCTAACAGCAAATTTTCGGATTAGAAACGTATCTAAATATTTTGTAACTGATGTAAATTTTTCCAGGAAGGGAGAGATCCCACATGGCTCGCTTCAAGGCGTAAAATATTAATTTCTTAAAAGTTATGTATTTATCAGGTTTTTTTGGTGCATAAATATCTTTAATGACACGTTCCCCCCTCCAAAATTTCTTCTAGGGTGCAGTAACTACATGAAACGTAATGAAAATGTCTACTGTAAGTCACGGAAATACCACCGTAGCTGAGCCAAGCAAAAAGTGCAATAAGCACTGGCATTCGTAGTACTGTATAAAAAATTTGAATCCGCAAAAAGGGCTACAACATTGTCTGAAAATGACGGACAGTTCTACTGGCTGTCATAAATATTCTCTTTTGTCAGCTCTCAATTTTTTTGAGGTCATTCGAATCTAAATGTTTACACATTTCTTAAGAATACCAAGCTTGCACTGTTTTTTTCTGATCCCTCAAACTAATACAAAAATGCACCTCTTTAAGAAACAGCATGGCACCATTGCTCTGTTAGTAATAATATATTAGTTATTACAGCACTGATGATTATAAATTAAAGGCGCTCGAATACATTATCAAAACAGCTATTAAATACTGTTAATCTATTCCCTTAAAAACAACTGAACGACATTCTAAAACAAATGCTTCTATACTTGCATAATATGTAAGCAGATGAATGTGTAACTGCTAATAGAATTTTTAAAGACATAAACAGCGAAAATACAGACACTATATACAAGTCAAAAAAACACATCCTCTTATTATACATGTCTACAGAAATTTAAAACAACTGAATCGCGCTTATTATACACACACTGGTATTGTGTTGTCTTGGTAAAAACAAAAAGTAGTCTAATAAGAACGTATTGTGGGCAATGCATTGATTTCTATAATAACTAGACAGACAATTCCGTACGACCATCTTGAAAAGTTCACTAGCCCCGCATACAAATGGGAAACGTACTAGACAAAACGTTTATGCGCATGCGTCGACGTAAAACAATATTCAGTCATCTTTGCACAATGCAGTTCAGTCAATTAGTGTTTTGTGTATAGTTCGCGCAAGCGCACAAGAATTTGCATAGTTATCTCTTCATTTATGTGAGACCTCGATTAAATCAGCGTGTTTATTTCATGAGACTTTGATATCCAGTTAGTATAGTGGTCAGTGAGGAGAAGTTGATTAAACTATTATAAGTGAACTGTGTGAAAATTTATAATTGAAATAAAGATAAAGAGATCGAGACCCTTGTTCAAAGGTGAATGTAGCATACCTGTTAGTTTAATGGCATAATTATAGCTTTGAATTTATCAAATATGACTTTTTTGTTCGTAAAAAAACCAAAAACAAATTGGCAAAAAAAGTATACATCGCCCATAACAAAACCGGGATTTTTCAGTCTCAAAAATTCTCTGTGTATTTTGATTAGTAAATTCAAAACTAGAATACAATATCCTTCCATCAAGTGCATAAGTGATCACTTATCAATAATATTGTCATCTCTCTAGGACCCTTTCTCTTTCCAAATCCACTATTTTACCAAAAAATATTAAGATCCAAGACAAAACTGTCATGGCCAGGAATATCGAAGAAAAGTTTTTAAAACTCTTTCTACGAGCGATCGAAATTGACCAACCTCTGGTCTACTAGGTTACTACCCTAACCATATCTGATTGAACGCAAAAATGGGAGATCGAGGCGTTCAGGAGTTGAGACTGTGAGTCGAAAACAAGGTCAAATACTGTGTTATTGAGCATCGACTTAATAAGAGAATAGTGTACAGATATACGATATTAGTTTATTTGGTTAAATAAGTTATGTTAAATTCTTTCCGTATTTTTTATTTTTCAACTTATCCAAAAGGATTATTGAATTTATAAAATATGAGATATATTTTATAAATTTTACTAAAACAATTGAAAATAGTTCTGTAAATAATAACATCTACATACAACTAAAGCAATACAAATACATTATCTCGCATGAGTTCGTCTCTTGAGTCGAAACATCAGACTTTTATTAGAAATTTCTTAACCTAATAAATAAAAATAATATATTGTCCAAATATCTGTAGACAGTATGGTCACCCATATCTTAATCCATTTAAAAATCCGAACTAAATAAACTTATGCTCTATTCGTTACAATCTTTTGTTTCATTTAGTAAAATAATACTAAAATGAATTGCAAAAAATTTACATCTAGTTCAAACAACAAAACGGACTTTGGATATGTTTTGTTTATTAAAAAAAAAAAAATTCGATCGGTAATCACTTTTGTTTTGTTATCTTGCGTTATAGTGCAAAATATAAGTGCTTGCGCAGAAAACACCACATTCTTTTGTTATTAAAACTGTATTTCTTTTGTTATGAAAACTGTGTTATTGACAATTTTGACAAAAATAAAATTTTTCTTGAATAAGTCATTCACACTGTAGTTCTCTTCCAAACGAAATTTAAAACACCGACATTTATGTACTGGTTAATTGAATTCTATTTAGCATTAAGAAAAAAATTACTATCATCTGTTTTCAAAAACAAAACACGTTTACAGTAACGCGAGAAAACAAAACAACCATAATATTTTGAATTATTTAATCAACAATAAATAATATTCACCTAAACTCTGTTACGTTAGCACTTTGAGTTGACCAGTATTGGTTGCATACACTAAGCCCTGTCCAGGTATAGGGCTCCATCGAATACAGTTAAGACTAGTGTAACTAAGATCACGAGCCTTTTCGATATCTCGAACCAGCACCGACTGTCCGTCTTCGTCTAGACGGAACAACTGTGCCATGACGCACCTCTCGCTGCCTGGTATTAAAGATACTCTTCGAGACGCTAGCCCTACGGCGAGATATCGTGCCGTTGCGCACAATGACACCGATACAGCGTTTTGATCAAAGTTAATTGTGTACAGGCACTGGCCAATCGATCCCCATTTTATGCTGTACACTCCTAAAGAAAATGACAACGATATTAATTATTTAATACAATAAAGTTAGTTTTCTTGAAGATCGATAATACAAATTGATACGAATATTGGTAATTTTATAACTTTGAACAATTTAAATATTCTTTTACGTGTTTTCATAAACAAAACTATAAAATAATATGCCCCATTCACCAGAACTGGTAGATATTTTAAACAAAATACTGATTTTGAGACCAAATAAAATTAAAATTTTATTAAAAAATTTTGTGTACAAAAGGCAATTCAGTACAGATAAATATTGCGCTTGTCTGCGTTAATCAACCTGGGTTTTATGAATGTATAAATGTGTCCTAACCTTGCTTTTATGAATGTGTTATATCTCTAGTCAAATAATAATATAAGCAGACAAAATAAAACACATTCATAAAAGCAAAAAATTGTTATATTGTTGTATGAATCGGTCAGAAAGGCAGACCAGTCTACAAAGACTGATTTCTGACCATTTGCGCTACGCAATAAACGATATTATTGTTATTAACTACATAACCTGTCAATATCTATCAAAACATTCCGCTTTTCGCCACCATGGGCGCTGTAAATCAAGGTTAGTAGAATACAATAGTTTGGGCGTTAACATTGTTGACAGTGTGACAGAACAAGACGGCGTGTGACGTCACATGATATTTTCATGTTCATTATAGTTAAAAAATCACGCCAAGGATTTCGAATGATGTAATTGATTCAATCAATCACAGATGTGAGCGCTTTATAGCCTCTTATGGCCAATACTGTAACTTTGTCATTCTATCGCAACTCAAGGTCACGTACACAGTGACTAGAATTAAACTATTTCTTGTTACTTACCAAGTTTGTTGGTTATGTTTAAATAGCCACCCGGCAAAAGGGTTACCAGCATGTTACCATCCTGTGATATATCGACACTAGCGTCATTGTGGATCTTGCATTCACTTATCACTAAGTTGTCAGTCGCTGAAACAAACATTTATTTTTATTTTATTGGCTACATCCATATAACATAGCACATAGAAGATTTTCTGTCTTCGACTTCATCATTGAACTAGTCGCGCTCTATCTACCGTCAAAACCATTGATGCATTTTCAATTCTATCAAAATCGAAGGTTAAAAAGAGGTTTCTTTTACTTTTCAAATGCGAATTTAAATATTTACTTACAATTCGAAATATCCAGAACACTTCTCCTATCTTCCATGTCCCACACTTGTATTCTGTGGTTCGTGGAAATCGCTGAAGAAAATTCTGTATCGACACCGAACACCTGTTCACGCTGTGACTCGTCCATGTCCGCGTCGAAAGGGTTTATACCCGAATACAAAGGATGCAGGAATCTCGGTCGAAACATTCCCCCGGCTCCGATACGTTGCTGCGGCAACGTAGGCAGTCGTGCAGGCCTGTGTACCTGAGTGGGATCTGCGACTGGTACATCGTTTATCTGTACGATTGGCACTTGATTTACGTTTAGAGCAGCATCTGAACCACTATTGTCTTCGTTTGTTTGAGATCCGTTCAACGCGCCATATCTAGAAAAAAAAAATTATGATGAGCCTCACCGTCATAAGCTCACATTACGAGTTTAACTTCTTTAGTTTTTAATATTATAATTACGGCGAAATTATTACACATTTTAAGAAGGCACTTTGACGTTTTCACATGGACAGATCGTCACATTCATACCATAGTTTTATTTACATACTATAATCTACAGAAAAACATTTTTAATATGAATTGTCTGTAGTATATCAACATCGTAACCTCATATTATGTGACGTTTCAGCATATACTTGTATTTAAAAAATGTTTAATGCGAAAATTGTTCTGACATCTGAAAATAGAGGATATGATATTTCCTTTCTGAATTTACATGAAATATATGAGTTCCTACCGTTTGGACGTCAAATTACGGAATTTATTTTGTAGTTCAATTGTTCGTAATTTTTAAGATTCAAACCGTTCATCCTTGTCTTACTATTTTGCGAATCAAAATGCAACACACTATAAACTTCTGTCCTTATCAGTTTCATCTAATTTAGGGGACAAACTAACTTCCACTTTATTTGTTTACTCTACTTCCCCTCGATTTCTTATATTTTTCAAACAGATACGTCGCTAAAGAAGTTAAACTTCAAAAATATAAAACGGATAAGCTTTGATTTGGTTGTGTAATCCACACTTGGACTGTAATTATCATACTCTGTACTCAAACCAAATGGAAGTCTCCTGTCATAACAGATCTGTCAGAGGCTTCTGGTTCATAAGCAGGATAAGATAGGAAGTTGAAATTTTCACTCATTATGTATTGCATTGACCCAAAATTGTAAATCGTGTTTAAAATATTGAGAATTTCATTCTGAGAAGGGTGTCGCAATTTTTTTTATTCATAAATTTGAATAAGTTTTGAAAACGTGTAAAAAAAATACCTAAACGTGATTCGTCTCCTTTGTTGTCTCAGACGACCTCCTGGATGTTCTAAGAACCTCTGCATTGGAAGATTTTGAGCTAAACTAGGGCCGGCCGAAGGACTGCTGACCGTAGCACTGACTCTAGTAGCAGCCCTAGCATAAGGACCATCGTCCGCGCCGTTCGTATTATTTCTAGTCAGAGTCGAACGCCGCGATAAATTCTGTTCGAGTCTTCCGGCAAAAGCTCTCAATCTTTGAAATCGATCGTGCAATGATCTCTGAGCTTCGGCATTCTCTGCCAAGCTGAGATGCGCATTCCTTCGGCATATTCGCGGCGCCGTACCTTGAGCCTCTCGGTTCGGTGCGCCCTCGGCATCTTGTTCCGTAACCGACATACGAGAAAGATTTTCGATACTGTAAAACATATCTCTCATTCTGTCTAAGTGACTCACTCGATACTCGAGATGCGCTCTGAAAAAAGCGAGTTCCCTCGACATTCTCTCATTTAACAGTCTCAGTCTTAGTCCGGACACCCCTTGTGCATCTCTGTCTTCAGACACAGGCAAATTCTCGAATACTCTGACGAGCAACGATTCAGTCAAAGCGAGGCCTAATTCGGCGAGCAGCAATAAAGGTTCCACCGGAATTCTGTCGGCACTGTTGACGCTATCCTCGTATCGAACAGTCAACATTTCGATCATGACACTCAAAGCGTGCCTCGCCCTGAAACGAATAAATCCCGGACCTCTGCTTATGCCCGTTATATCCATATCCAATAGCGGAAGATTATGGTGCCTTCTCCCTAATCGATCGAGTCTATCGCGACAAGCAATCAATCGACCTTGAATGAGTATTTCAGAATGAGTAAACGCTGGAGATTCGGTATAATTATACAACGTGTTCGAAGTTTGATTTAGTCTATTGGTGTCGAGCCATATTAAGTTCTCGAGTCGATCTATCATTTGCATCAACACGTCGGGCGACTGTCTATCGGTCGCCGGTCTGGAGGTCGAATCTAAATCGGGGTTCGAAGGCGGATCTCTGTCGGGGTTCAAAGTATCTAAATCAGGATTTATGATCTGTAAATCTTCAAAGTTATCGACACTTCCGGGGATAAATATATGTTGCGAACCGGGAATGATTCTGATTCGGTTCCCCGCAGCGCCCGCTCTTGTAGTTCGAGGCGGTACGACGGGCTGCTGAGTACGACTGCGCCTGTTCAAATGAGACGCCGATCTAGGCGGCCTCGACGCCAATGACATCGAACGACGATATCGCATACACATTCTCAAAATGCGCGATTTTCGCATATTATTTAAATAATTTCCGACAGCTGTCGAACTCGCAGTTTGAAAACTGCTACTCGTGGTCGATTCTCCAGTTTCGTGCCTTTGATCACTGTCCTCCGATGTGGTTCGATGAGATCCGACATTTCCGGCAACGCTATCGAACTGACTGTCGGACGTTGACTCTTGCGATGTAGTCGTCCCGTCGTCCGTCGTACTTGACCCGCTAACACTTTCCGACCGAGGAGTCTGCGAGTTTGTCCGAAGTCTTGTGATAAGTTGACGCAAGTCTTCGCACATACTCCAAATCACATGCAGTTGTCTCACTTCGGCTTGAGCACGAGTGATCATTCTTCTTGCGTATAAATTGCGTTCGAGACGATTGTAAGCAAACAATCTCGCACTGCCTGGATTTGTGTTTGGGCTTTCACTGCTTAATGGTCTTCCCATTGTATAAATCGGGTAATTGTGGTCTACTGTCGGATCCACTGATGTTTCACTATCCGTCTCAGTTTCCTGTAAATGAAAAAAACGGTCAAGTGCGAGCCGAACTCGTGTGTAGAGGGTTCCGTGCCATTCCGTTTTCCGGGAGAACTTTAAAACTTAGATTTAAGAAATGAAGCTACTTGCTATACTGTTCAAATGTATTTATTGAAATAAATAACGTTTCAACCACTTTTGTGCTCCTTTGCAAGTTTTACAAAAATAACAACTGTTGTTATTTTTTTTAAACTTGAAAATGACCACAAAACTGGTTGAAACGTTAATTTGTTTAAAACTTAGAATTTTCGTTTAGGTTTTCCTGTGAACTATGAGCTTGCTGAACAAAACAGAAAAAGGCAAACGACGTTGAATGACTTCTTCACAAAAAACAAAATATGTCAAATGAGGAACCTTTCTCACCACAAACATAACTTCTTACTAGAACTTTTATTTGATTTTCATAAATGTTTTGTGAACAAAAATCGATAATTAGCAATTAATAAATCTACAATTAATGTGATTTTTATCACATTAATTATAGATTTATTAATTAATAATATCGATTTTTGTTTGCTAAACGAGATCATCTTAATAGACATAAGTGAAACAGAACCAAGAATAAGAAAATTTGTTTAATTTTGTAACATTTCTTGTTAAATACTTTTTTAAGTATTTAACAAGAAATGTTACAAAATCAAACAAATTTTCTTATTCTTGGTTCTGTTTCACTTATGTCTATTAAGATGATCTCGTTTAGCGCTGTTTCTTATAGCGCGGGAACTTATTAGAACGTATTTCCCGCGTTAAGCGGGGTCTTATTGTATTTTAATAGTGGTTGGATCCGGGCGAAAAAATATTTCCTAATCTAAAAAAAACTTACCTGTGTCTCATCTGAAAACACCGTTGCTCTCGTCGGGGCTGTTACAGCAGCCGGTGACTCTTCCGGCACTTCGTTGACAGATGACGACAGACGTGAGCTAGTTGTGTCGCTAGAAGCGCTGTTGACGGGATGTCGCGAAACCGATCTCATCCTAGGCGGAAATATGCGAATAGAATCGTTGTTCAGTATCGGGAATGCTATGTTCGGAGGCGGAGGACGTCTTTCATCTGTCATTCGATTCGCTGCATGGACTTCCCTTATATATTCGCCGACGCTTCGCAGCTCGTCCACTAGTGCGACTCTCGGACCTTTATTAATGATAAACAAGTGAAAGTTAAACATTTCTTAGATATTTCAAAAGTATCTTAAGACACTAGATACTGTTGAGAAATAACTCCATTTTCGGCAGTGGTGGATTTACCAACACTACAAAATTTTTCCAATACATACCTATATCATTTGGAAATTGTATGTCGGGTCTTTGTTGAGCCCTCGGGGTTCGCCGTCTTGGGGGATTATTTCCATTATCATCGGAAAGTCGGGGCGGATTTTCTCTATCGACAACAGGAGCCGCTGCTCCTGTCGGTCTTTGGTCCGGAACACTATCTTCAAAGACTTCGGGAACAATATTATTCGACTCTTCAGTTGGTTCTGGACTACTATCTAGACGAATCACAGAGTCTTCTGGACTGTTCGCTAGAGAAATGAAAGGAATATTAGAATTGTTGTTTGTTGAATTACTCGAAGAGCCAGATGCTTCATTTAGACTCGTAGTGGAAGTAGAAGCATTAATTGTATTCACTGTAGGGTTGTTCACTCCACTTGTAGACGGACCATTTTTAAACGTTACACGAAATGCCGATTTCGCTGAAACCGTAAAGTTGCCGAATTTCTTCATCGTATTATCGCATAGACCGTTCACGTTCCTGTCACTTCGGTTAGATCGTTCGACATCGCTATTATCGACGTCTAGCGTATGTTCTGAACTGTTCCCGCTATCGTCCGATACGACGTCGGAATTGTTATTAGTAGCCCCTGTCGATTTCGGTTCTTGACAGGTTCGTTTGTATCGATTATTACTAAACGAATATTGAGTTTCGTCCGAACTATCGGACGACGATGACGAATCGCTCGAACGTATTGGCCGGAGAACGCCTTTTTTCGAACGGACTCGTTTAAGTCTTTTCATGTTTGCCGGACCGGATACAATATGGATTCGTTTAACTCCGCTAGGGCCGGGTTGAGGCGACGTAACAGTGTTCTGTATCGTCGATCGACTAGTGCTCGGCACCGGTTGTTCAGGTTCTGTATTTCTAACATTTCTCGGCGGTGATGTTTGAACTGACGATGACGAACGACCCGGCTGTTCCATTGGATCGGTTCCACGATCGATCTATGAACAAACAAGGTATTTGTAAAAATTATACTACAAAACAGTTTTAAATTGTTTCGTTTCTTTCGATTATTGATATTAGGTAGGCTTAATTACGACACAGCTCTAATAAATCAACACACCATTTTGTAAAACAACTACCACCTAGCAGCTGAATGAAAAAACTTTTGTATCTGTCTCGGTCGACTTTGTCATATCAAGTTTATCAGATTCATATACAGTCGACTCTCGATAATTTGACTCAAGGGATCAGAGAAAAATTTCAAATTACCAAGAGTTCAAAATAACAGGAGTTTAAATAACCAAGAGGAAAGAAATCAAGTAAACAAGAGTTTGACCTTTTTCTACTCGCAATTAAGGCACTTCCAGTGATGCGATTTTTGTTTTTCAAAATCAACAATGTCGATAGTAAAATGCCAAACTGTTTAGCGACATCTTTTTTTAATAATTGTCCATCCTCCACAGCTTGAATCACTCGTTTTTTTTCACTTATGGAAAGACACTTGTTCTGTCTTGAATTCATTTTAAGACTTCAAATTATAGAAAGTAGGGAAGCCTGGACTTCAAATTATTGCATGTTGGCGGGCAAGATTCAATTTATGAAGTATTTTTCAGAGGACCGGGAAAAAATTTCAAATTATCGAGAGATTCAAATTAACGATTAGCGCCTAAGGTAGGAATTGAGTCTTTGACTATATCCACTGTCGGTTTCTTTTGAACAATTGATATTTTTTTCATGAAACATTCTTATCATACTTACAGTGTTAGCTCTCGAACGATAGACGTCCAGATATCTCTGGACCAACGATTCATACTGCTGCACGAGATTCCTGTAGCATACAGTTATGCGCCTTTCTTGATCAGATAACAAAGGCCGCACACGACTGAGGTTCACCCGAAACTGTCAAACAAATTAAAGTTAAGTAAAATCTGTCGTGATACTGATTTTATTTTTATTTCACAGCACTTCATGGCAATACTTTATTTGTATAAATTGTATTATCTCCACAAAGTAGAGCACACTTAACCTAATTCCACAAATAACTGAATTAATTAGCTATTCATCAACCGCCATCTTATTTTACGACTTAAATTTTTTTCTATTTGGAGATCACAATTGAATTAATATTGATATTATAATAATAATAAAATAATAAACTTCACTACAACTTTTATTTCAACAAAATACTGTTGATAACATTTGAAAAATATTTCTTCTTCTGATTGTAATAAACTTCACTACAATTTCTTTGTAGAACTGTGATCCACTATCTTCAATTAGTATTGCGTTTTTATTTTGATCATTACTTTCCCTTCAACCAACATCTAAATTCTAAACAATAATAAATACATTAAACACATCTTTCTTACCGAAGATGGATTTGCTTCATCAGGATCTTCTTCTCGCGGTCTCACTCCCATAACGTAGCGATTGTAAGTTCTATAAACGGGAGGCATCATGTCTCTCACAGGAGGCGTCGGCCCGACCGGCTGCTGCGCGCACTGCCTAACGCGTTCCCAACGAGACGTCGGAGGCTTTGGAAGGTTCGCCACTCCAGTGATCAATTTTCTTCCATCGCGATCAAACGCTACATACCTAACAACGAATAAGCCATTTTTATACTCGAGGAGTTATAGAGGGGTATCAATTAAAGTAGATTTAAGTAAATGAAACTAACCTAACTTTTTCTTTGATTGTTCCTGTACAAGTATGCATAAACGGTTTTGGTTGACTCCAATCCCAGAAATAAATCTCGTTAAAAGTAGCAATCACAAGCAGCCGTTCAGTCGGATGAAATGCCAGCGAAGCTATGACCGTTTGACAGTCTGCTGTCCACACCTCGCTCCCACCCTATGACAAAAGACAAACGTACGATTTTAATCAAATTTCGAAGTAACCTTGTCGGAGCAATCAATTTGTAATCTGATATAGTTATGGAATGCACATGACTATTGTTCAGTTGCAGAAAAGATTGTCAAAAAATCTAATTTGACAATTACCTTAGATTGTGACCATATATATTACACCATAAGAAAAGCATTGTAGAATTTTAAATTGATCATGCTCGAAAGATAATTGATTGATTGAAATAAAAAACCATACGGTTGGGTCATAACAAGCTTTAACTATGTCAAATTTCAAGTCTCTAGCTTGTACCGTTTGACTCTGGAAACTTGACAGACGAACGGACCCTAATATCTCGCAATATCGAATGAGCAAAAATCATACTTACAGTCAAGTCCCATATTCTAACTTGCCCTCCCAAACAACCGGTAGCCAAAATTTGATTTGAAGATGGATGAAATGCTATACACCATGGCGTACGGGGATGTCCAATCAACGTGTTTATATTCTTCCCGGTTCTCAAGTCCGTTATGTACACATTGTGGTTCCCATGCGTTGAGGCCACTTTCGAACTAAAACCCAAAATAAATGTTGATACTACGAATTGAACAATGCGTTAAGGGAGCCGTCTGCTGTAATCTGCGTATTCTAAGCTGTTTTCAGGAATTTTTTAGTGAAAAGACACAAAGTGGAAATTTTTTAGAGACATTTATTATTTCATCTTTGAAGAATTCATATTGCAGTCTCGATGACAGGATGAAAAAATAAAGTTAATGGGCGGTGACCACGATTGCAGCTGGTCTGCTCGTCCGAAATGAAGAGACAAAAATGTATTTTAATCGAGACACCTAGGGCTATAGCTGGAAGTGAAATCGTGTCAAAATATCTAAATTTAATCTTTACCGAAGCTACAAAAAAAGTTAGTTTTTTATATTCTTGACCTTTAAAAAAATATTTGGAATATCGCGAAGATGCTTGGGCATGCTAAAATCAGAAATTTTCAGAGTGTGGTCAAAATTTCCGCGAATTTAGGTCAGTACATTATGACACCAAGTCAAAATGGTGATTTGAGAAAAACGCGTTTGACAAGACGTATATCCAGGCACGAATATTTCCCATCCGAAATAATCAACAGCAACACGTTTCTCTTATATCTCTTATAGTTAAGCCAGCCTGCACCAATTTCACTCAGAAATCATGTGGGGGATTCCCGAATTGCTTTACGTTTTAGCATATTGGTAATATTATGCTATTACAGTGAACGAAAGTTTCAGATCAGTTCAGTAGTTCTTGAGATTACCCAAGACATACAAACTTCTAATATTAATATACACTCACTAAATACATCTGTTGTGGGAAGTTTGATAATGATTTACATGTCGCTGTAGAAGAAATAATTATTTGGACGTTTCTCAAGTACACAAGTCGTCATATTTTGGCTTTACAGCACTTCTTAATTGACAATATCTATCTACAATGTGTTTCTTCTACAGACACTAGTAAATTCAATTGAGGGCAACGTCGCTGAGTGAGTTTGAAAGGGTAACGTTGTATAGACAAAAAATACTTCCAAATAATTTAGCCCCTAAATTTTAACACATTGATTTCATAATTATCAATAACGCAACGACTGTTGAATTTTAAATTTATTAGCAGTTGTAGCATGCGGGGTAGTATTAATTATAGAATAATTTCCTTTTTAAAGTTTTTTTTTTGTGTGATATTTATTATCATTTTGTTTACGTGCACTTTGAGTATGTTTATAAACAATCAAAAGCTATATAAAATACTAAATTTTTATCTGTGTTTTTGAGAGTTTAGTGAAGTACAAACTTACCCATCAGGACTGAAAACCATTAAAAAGGTTGATCTTGGCACACCTGGCATTTCGCAGCTCTATAGAAAAAAAAAAATATAACACCGTCAAAAAATAAACATCTACAATGAAATTTCATTTATTTGTTACATGTACTTTTATTTACCATTTCACTGTGAATTTTGTTTACTAGCTGATCTTCTGCTTCCACAGCAAATCTTTTTGGAACAGAGCCACATAGTCCAGTCTTTTGTCTTTGTTCTAAAACTTTGATTATATTTGGTCTTTTCGTAATTTTCAATGGTTTTGGTTTTACCAGTATATCTGGATTACTTTCATTTGGCTGTTGAGCCATTGTAACTAAAAGTACCTAGAAATTAGAAGTGAAATTTGAGACGATCCGAAATTTGAGTCCACAAGGTTTGGTTAGGTATACATTCTTCAAGTTCAAAATAATGACGAACATATATCATAACAAAATATATAAGTGATAATTTGGCTAACACCAAGAGATTTCTGATAATATATGTATACTGATCATAAAAAATATTATTGAACAATCCTGTTTAGAACAAAAATAGAATATTTTGGCTTACCTCTTTTGCTATGTTCAAATACGAATAAATAACACTTTAATTATGAAGTTAAAATTCATATCGTAGTTAGATTCTCACAGTATTAAACACTCACTTAAACTAATATTGCAAATATTGTCAGTAATTTAATAGTGATAACATCATGACATGTCAAGTCGCTTGAGCAGAATTCTGTAGTTGAATCTATGGTATAGTTACCTTCAGCCATAGATCGTCAGAATGTACAAACTACAAATATATTACGGACTCTCAGATAGATGTCACTAGACTTTTTAGAAAAATAGTAGAAAAAGTTATTCTGAAAAGTTCTGAAAATTCCGCGAAAAGAACTGGACTTTAGGATAGCATTATCAGTATTTTATCTAATAATATAAACAATGACTAATGAAAAAAATAACTCAGTAAATAATATAATATCATCTTTCATTTTGAATGTGTGATATCTAAAACGTTTTCAGTTTTCTCAGAATATTATAGTATTACTTTATGAAGTCCTAAATTTGACTACCTTTATGTAACTTACAGACAAAAAGGAACAAGCTAACTGTCACAGTGATTCTCAAAGTGTGCGCCGCGACTCCCCGGGGAGCTTCTCGGCTCCTTCGACTCCTCAGAGCGCTGCGGTGGTTTTATTGAGACGCCGTGAAAAGTTATGATTATTTATTACATAAAATTGCAGATAACATTGAGTGTATAGATATATCAATGAGTTTCTGAATTAGAAATGAAGAAAAACTATTATTAACATAAGGTTTACCATGAAATAACTAATGTTTTGATTTTGGGCGCCGCGGAAAAATTCTGATACCAAAACAGTTTGGGAGCCTCTGATGTTAACAGATATTAAATACATACTAGAACAGACCTGCTCCATTCTGCGACCTATTCATCGATTAAATTAATTTATATCAAAGGAATTTTTAAAATATTAATCAATTCACACAAATAACTTCTGTAGTTTACTAATTGTGATGTTATTGTAGACTCAGATTAGCAATTCAGTCATAGAAACATTACGTAAATTACGGCAACCACACATAATCGGGAATTTTCAAATTTGTTATTAAGCACCAATAAATCTAATTATTGCAGTGCGACGTACCAACAACTCAATTAATTATTGTAACAAACTGTACGACCGTGCAGAGAACACTGTCAATATCAATGTGTTCTTTTTATTTCAAAACAATTAACTTATCAGGACTAGTACAAATTCATTTTCTTAGATTATTATTTTGAACACTAGACAAATGGAAAAACCAATTAATACTTTAACAAGTCTCACATGTGAACTTGTACCTATATAATATAGTATATTAAAAACCTTCACATTTTATTGTGAAGGTTTTTAATAAACGAATCATTGGAAAAATTACATAAACATCCCCACGATCTCGATTTTCAAGCTTGTTATTAATCAACATTCAACAAATTATTATTATCCAGATTCCACAAACCCGTTCGGTGTTTAACGCACGTGTCATGTCGTATGATCGCGCTAATGACCAAGATTTAATGCGCTTAGTGCGCACTGCGTATCAATTCAACATGGTACTGATATAGTCGTTCAAATGGTACGACCCTGCAGAGAACGACAATCTTCACAATGTACTTTGATTTACAAAAAATGCTATTTATTAGTGTATTTGCCATATGGCAACATACACTATTGGCGTTGGTCGGATGGCGGGACCTAGGGGTCGGACCAAAATTTGTCGCCGTTTCATAACCTCCTAAACACTTTGGCACCATTTTTAAAAATGTTTATATATATATATATATATATATATATGTGTGTGTGTGTGTGTACGAGCAATAACTTTCGAAAGAGTAAATCGATTTTAACGAAATTTGGCCCACGTATTGAAATCCATCCCTCCCAGAAGCCTATTTAAAATGGGCGTAATCGGGCCATTTTAAGGGTAGTTTTTAGGGGTTGAAAAATGTTTTTGGGCCCCAAAATACCGAAAAAATTATCAGAATCGTTTCAAAATTGACATTTAACCCGTTAGTAGCAATTAAAAAGTGTCCCTAAAATTTTAATAAAATTGGCCCAACAGGACCGGACTTGTACATTTTTTGAAAACACTAATTTGTAGATAGTGACTTATTTATTGAAGGGTGTATTTAATTCGGTGTAGACGTTAGATTGATAATAATATTGCAATTAAGAAAAAAAATGTTATTTTAAGGGGTGTATTAAGGAGTTAAATTTTTAATTTTGGCCAAAAACCAACTTAAGTTCGCATAATAAAGCCATACTGCTTGTATAAGCAAATACACTATATTGTCGGCAGGGTTTTGGCACTGCGACCCGGGTTTTTTAATATTTGGCAATCAAATGAATATTAATAACAGTTTAAAAAGTTAGGCAATATGTATATTTGTATATTTAATAAGTTTCATAACTGGCTTTATTTGTAGATTGAAAAAATTGAACTTTTTTAGATATCTTAAAGAGCGTCGGTTAGTTAACCTGGTAACATGTGGCTCTTATTAAAATATCCTCATTTTATGTAATTTAGCATGAAATAGGAATATTATACTTATCCGATTAAATCACGAATACAATTTTTTCATTAAATTCACGTCGTTAACCAACTTCAAAAAAAGAGGTAGTCATTTCGACATGTATATTTTTTCGATGGATTAAATCATTAAACGATTCGAAAAAATTTAACGCTATTTTGTTTAAATGATAACTGATTGGTACCATATATATTTTTTGAATTCATTGTTAACTGACTTCAAAAATAGATTTTTTTATGCATGCTATCTCATAGCTTCAACATTTGTGAACAGATCTTGATTAATCTTTTCTATTTAATAGGACACACTTTCACGGTGATTTCACACAAATTTCATTTAAATCGGTTTAGCAGTTTTTCTAGTTTAGTGTTAAAATAATCTGAAGGAGGCTCAATTTTTTTAAAGTTTTTTTCAGGAAAATTTTGATGTTTTGACAAAATCGTAATTTTCGTAAACCAACAATCAATTTTTGTTCGATTCATCTCGGAGTATATTTAATCCTAAATAAACCCAATTTTTAATTTTGGTCCCAGAGAAGAGCAAATTAAAAAAAACGATATTGTTTTAATTTTTTACTTATAATTCGTTCAATTTAAATCAGATCGGTTCGAGACGCCCCAAGATGGCGTATTATCTTGTTCTTCACAACTCTCTTGACATGGGCATGAAATGAAAGAGTTTGACCAATGTATTACGATAAGCGCGCGCTATTCAATTTATTCAGTTTATTATAATATAATTTTTCGGTGCGACCTACAGTGTTTGTCGTCATATCGTGTTTTTTTCAATTGTTATACTTTCTCAAATTGTGTAAATTAAATTATATTATTAAGCTGAAAGTGTCACTAAAAATATTGACCAATTTTCATAGTTTAACGCCCTGGTGTATTATATAACATTTCCCATCTTATAATTCTTGAAGTACTTGCACAATCTCACTGGTTTTTTTCTATTTCCAAATCGTAAAAAATAGAATTTATGAGATATGTATCTTGATGAGCGATGTAGGTATTCGGGTAACATGTTTAAGCGCACTTTAAGGTTTGCTGTAATGTTTTTTTCCCAACAAAATAAGGTTTGGGGACGCACAATTCAAATTTTACGATACTGTGTTTACGTATTATTGAAAATAATTGAAAATTAATATTAAGTATGTAAGGTTCTTGTTTTTAACGTTTAAAAGTGTGTCAATAGCGAACACATTGTTATAGTTTTGCGTTTTTAAGGAAAATTTAGGTATGTTTTGATAAAATCTCCATTTTTATAAATTGACAGTAATTCACATAACATAATAATTTCATATAAACAATTTGTTTATCCTATTTTCCAGCTGGAAAAAAATAATTTTTTTAAGGATTCTAATGCACAATGTATAGATAACCTCATAACATGTATCCCAGACATCTATCGACCTATTATTGAATAAAAGCGTGTTAAAATAAATATAGGCGAACATAAGGTGTGGGAAAATATCGTTATATAGTACATATCTGTCAATATTAAATAAAACAGAATTGAACCGAAAGTCTTTTGGTTGAATTTAATTAGCAATATAAAAAATGCAAGTACGAGTACATATCAACTACCAAAAAAGAGTTTTTGTGATCTAAATCTGACTACATAATTTGTATTCTAGGTATACGTATCTGTTTAATTAAAATCAAACGCAGCGATATCAAATTACTGAATAAAACAATTATCTGACATCCCAATCTTGTATGTTTAGTATCTACATATAAACAACATAAATACTGTTTTTTGACGCCAGATTTATTATTAATTAATTACTAAAGTCTTTAAAAACCGTTATTCAATAATTTTTCATATTTAATTGTTTTTGAAGTTTAACTTCTTTAGCGACATATCTATTTGAAAAAAGTAAGAAATCGAGGGGAAGTAGAACTGGCAAATAAAGAAGTTAGTTTGTCTGCTAAATTACATGAAACTGACAAAGACAGAAGTTTATAGTGTATTGCTAAGTATGTGTAAATATTATTAATTAGTTTCACATAAAAAAATTAAACTTGGGAATAATATTAAAGACTAAAGAAGTTAAACTTCTTATGTGAGCTTATGAGGGTAAGGCTCATTATAATTTTTTTTACAATAAATATATCATAAAAAGTAAATTATTGATACTCTTGAGATAGGTCAAAAAATTAATGAGTCGTTCAAAATTGTAATTCCCTAAGCTTTTACATTGTAGACAATGGGGTCATCGACCTTCAATTTTTACCAAATTTGGCATATTAATTAATGTTTTAAAAAATATATATAATTTCAGTGCAGAATCATGCAGAACCTGGTTTAGATTTTTTTTAAATATAAGTCGCGATCTTGAACATTCCTCTAATCAAAGCAGTCGTTTTTATTGGTACTTGATTGAACTGAGTCTGCAGCATTTTTAAACAATTAAGCAAGACTATGACCCAACGAGCAGGGCCGGATTTAGGGGAGGGCAATCAGGGCTACAGCCCCGAGGCCTCCACAAAAGAGAGGCCCCCACAATAGAGACTTATTTATTGGAAAACTCGACTGAAAAAAATTTCCCATTTTATTTGGAAAATAATTTGGGGCCAGGAGGCCTCCATTCTTTTGTTGCCCCGAGGCCTCCAGACCTCTAAATCCGAGATTGCCAACGATACATAAAACAACTGAATTATTTTTGCAAAACTGACATCACGATCTAACAATAAATTGTAGTATAACCGGCTTGGGCGTTTTCGAGTACAAACAAATAAGTAGACTGACAGAAATACAATTCTCTGGAAGAAAACGAAATTACAGACAGATGACTATTTTAGAATGAATATGCTATAATAAATTGATGTGTGATAAAGATGAGACGATCAACAGCGTCCTCATTGTCGGCCGGCGCTATATCGAACTATCATAGCGACGACGAGAGTGGATTGTTGGCGGGTCGGCACAGGTTCTCGCGATCGTGCTTGTTTAGTTCGACGCAGTCGTAGTGATCGAAAGTATCTACGTAATCGCGGTGTCGAGTTACGCGTAGCAACTGTGCAGTTAATGTTTAGTAGTACTTGAAGAGTGCTGTAACACGGGGGAGGTCTAAATGCGTGATTGTTTTAGCCATATGAAAACATATCAGTGTTTTTAATTGTATATTTTACATTTTCGTTGCATGACATCTCCTTCAAAGTGATTTTATTACTTGGAATTGAGTGCTTGTGAACTTAAAACTTTCGATTTTTGTTTCGTTGACTCGGTTTTTGAAGTGAAAAGTGATTTTGTTTTTTTATTGTTTTGTTTCAAATCAATTTGGAATAGCTGCTGCAGTCTTCAATTTTTCTATTAAGGTTTGTGAAAACAATTTCGTTGTTCCATGCTTTTATCATGTCATTTCAGAAATAAACAAAAAACAATTGAATCATATATAAAGCCGCGGATACATTTGTAACGCAACTCGTAACGTAACCGTCGCATAACAATTTTCGCAGTGACGATACTTTATGATTTTACGGAACAAAATTCCTCAATTGTTCTGTGAATTTTTAGAATATTCAAGAACCATTGAATCGCATTAAGTCTGCCAGGACTAGGCCAGGGGGCGGTAAATTACGTACACAAGTTGTAAAAGAGCTGGTGGAAGTATCAGTTGGATTTATTAATTGCTTGCAGTTTTATTTAAGGTGATTGCTTACCAGCTGTTCAATATGCTCCCTTTTTCATTGAATGTGGTGTATGCGCATGTAAAATGCACTTACGTTTCGAAAATCTCTAATTTTTATGAAAAATCTTATACAATCATTGATTGCTTCAGTCAGTATTTGTTGCATTGAGAAGATACTTTTTAAAAATTATGAGATTTTGCAAATTGTTGAAAATTATTTTTACTGTGAAAAAAATCTGCTATGAAACAGACTGGCAATCTTGAGATAAACAGAAAATTGTTGTTGAAGGCGATGTCTTCAAGTTAACAGAAGGATCCAGGAATAAAAATGCAGCGGTGTATGCTTTAGTTTTAAGTCTTCTTTTCCATAAACTTCTATATTTAGATGTGAACCAGAAATTACTTATTTTTTAAATTTATTAACTGTTCTTGATTTTACTGTTTTAAAATAACAGGCCAACAGAAATATATTTACGGATCGGTTTTGTCTCGTTGAGCGCCTACTGACAAGGCTTGATCTGTAATAGTTTGGCCACCCTTTCTCTCTCTCTCTCTCGAAATACTAATAAACAAGTCCCCAAATCGAAATAAAAAAGCGTTAATTTATACTACGCCAATTATTGGATAAATGAGGACTTACCCCGGCCTGAACTTGAAGCATTCCGTTTTATGACCTTGAATGCCGAGGAAGAAACATATTATGGAAAACAGCAAATAGATACAATTTTTTACGTTTTGCGCTCCGATACTATCGCAAAATCTGACAAAGTCAGCATACTTTTTTTAAGGATATATAAAATAAAAAGAAACTGCGCTATAATATGTGAACATGTGAAAATTAATATGTTCGAAAATCACAGAAAAATAGAATCATATTAGATAATCATACATAACGCTATTGACCTTAATTGTCATTTTTTTTAATTCAGAAGTAAATAAAATACAAATCATTTTTAAAATGGTTCTGTTAGAAAGCAAAATGTCTGCATAGTTGCAATGATGTAATACACTATTTAAAGGTATTACAACTTACAAGGGCAATATCATAAATAAATGAAAACTTAGTAGCTACACCGTTGCATAATTTTAATTTAAATGGCTAAAATATTATAACATGCATTTGCATCTTTAGTTAATTTAAATCACGTATTAAATTATTTTCTTTTAAATATTTTTTTTTTAATTCAGTAGCCTTGACTTATTTAATCACTTAGTATGTTTACTAAACAAAGATATGTCAACGATTACAATTAAGATATTTAATATGAATCTATATTTCCTAGTTATGCAATTTTTTATCTGACACTTTTAGATTTATGTATATGTTGTGGCCAAATCTTAGAATTGATCATTTCATGACCACATAAATACAACCATTTCATGAATTGGTCGGACACATCATGAAATGATCAATTCTAAGATCTGGCCACGACATATATAAATGTTTGGAGGACGCTACAAAAATATTTTTACCTTTTTCCACATTTAGTCGGGAGTACTACTAGCTTAGGCCAAAATTATCTTTTCAAAATTTCACGATATTTTTTTTTGGAACAAGTCTATTTGCCTGTTGGTCTGTAAGCACGATAACAGTTGAAACGGTTGAACACATCGAAACTAATTTTAATAGGATAAAAAAAGAGACCTATTGTTTTTGGGGAAAATGGGAGACGCGCGAAAGAGATATGCACTGTAGCAGTGATTCCCAACCAGTGGTTCGCGAACCCCTTGGGGTTCGCAGTGTTTGCAGAGGGGGTTCGCGAAAATAATATTGTAATGGCGGATTTTTTAAAACGTCATTAAAATCAAAAGCAAAAAAAAAAACAAAACAAAAACACAAAAATTAAAGAACTCACCCACTGTAAAACAGAATGTTTGCTGCCTGTTTGTTAAAAAATCTATAATAAATTTCAATATTTTCATTTCTTTTTTCCTTATTTGTTTTTCAAAATTACTTCATCAATATCAAATTATATCAACAATTTTATACATTATAATTTATTCCTCTTATTCAAGCAATCAAATACTATTCTCTTTTTATTACAAACATTTATTTATATTTAAAACATTTTATCAATGTGATTAGTATCATGTTCTGCTTTATATTTAAAATCATTGCAGCAGTTTTTAAAGATCAATCTTTAATTGACTTCTGGCTCAGTATACAAAATGAATATCCTGTTCTGTCAAAAAAAGCCATTGAAGCTCTATTACCATTTTGCACAACATATCTATGCGAGAAAGGATTTTCAACATATACTTATCTGAAAGATAAATACAGAAACAGGTTAGATGCAGAACCTGATCTAACAATAAGACTGAAATTGTCAGATATTGAGCCTAACTTTGAATTGCTTTGTTCTATCAAACAGCCACAAATATCCCATTAAGAGTTTTTCCAAATGTAAAACATAAGAATCAGTTTGTTAAATTAGTCTTAATTCTTTTTAAATTAAATTTTAATTATTTTTTATTATTTTTCAATATTCCAAAAATAATAAAAGTAGCGTCTGACAACACTGATCGAATTATTCTGCAATATGAAAAATATATATTCTATCAAATTTTATTGCTTTTTTTTTTACCTGTCATTAACGACTACATAGGGGGTTCGTCAAATTTTTTCGGACCTTTCTTTTAGTTCTCGAGGAAAAAAAGGTTGGGAAACACTGCACTATAGCTTTGTTTTTTCTATTACGACGGTTTATTATTCTATTCATTTTTGCAAAAAAAATTTCTACAATTTGTTTTCTAAACTTTATAGTTTCGTTAATATTTTGAAAATAAAAAAGTAGGTGCTCTTTTGTTCTGAACTAATTGATGATTTTATCTGTCAAAAAGAAATTATTTACCTGACAGGCATGCTTTGGCCATCTACCAGGTATCATCATTGCGGTCAACCATGATGAAATATCTGTCTAAACCGAGATTAACGTGAAGGAAGACACGGGTAGTTTCACACAAGCACTTCTATCATCTTTTTCGACTTGAGAAATTGATGCTAATGACCTCAGTTGTTGAGCGTCTATCTACAACCTGTCCTCGACTTGATGAGTATTGAGCGGCGTGAAGTTGAGAAAAGTAATTCTTTGAGTTTTGCATATTATTATGCTAATAGTTTTCATGCATTTTCGTAGAAGTAAAAGAACTTTCCTTCGAGTTCTATTATATTGACAAATCGCTCCAAAACGCTGTTATCAAAAGCTTTTTCAACTCAACTTTGCCCTGTGCATAAAAGAATAAAAATATAGAACATAATGTATTACATATTTATAATATTGTATGTTCTCTGCATATGCGAGTTTTCCAAATTCTTATAACAACATTTGTTTTTTATTATCATATTATACGTTTCTTCGCTTACATTGCAAAATCTAGGGATGAGAAAAATATATGCTTCAGTTTCACAAATTCATAAATTAGGTACTGACTAAAGTAACATTAGTACAAGAAGAAAAGTATCTGACAACCGATTCATGGATAGAAAAATATGATTTGTTAAAGATCTGACTTTGTGACATTACAACATTTAAAATCGCCCGGATCCTCCAGTCACATTTTTGTCACAAATCTGAGCTCCTTAACCCCTAACGTGTGACGTAATTTATGGATGGCCCCTAATCAGGGTCCTCTTTGAACTACAACGAAAGAGGAACGCATTTGGGGCGATATATTTTTTTAAACACTCGCTGACACTCCTGGACAAAATTAACGACCTTTCAGTATCATATTTTTAGTATTATTCGATTAAAAATTTCAGTGAAACTATGAGATCGTCGTAGGACGTATGACGAGTATGACATTCTCTTTGGTGGATCAAAAATGTTCTTCAACGCCTGCGCAGTGTAGCAGCCAGCAAATTTTTGCCCAAGCCTGGGCCATAACGTCCCTCAAATTAGCGGAACAACGTAGCGAAAATAAAACTTAGGTTACAAGTTGTAGAATCAAAAATTGATGAGCTCTACATTAATTTATTTAGTGTTTGACACAATGATTTTATGTTTCCTAAAACCATTATTTTTAATAAGTGAAATATTAAATCCCGCGGGTGAAAAACGGATTGTAAGTTTACGTATAATTTGGAAACTGACAAATATTCTCACATCCATATTTTATAGCAATTTGTTAGAGTTTTTCTAAAGCATTATGATATTTTGATAAAACTTTTATTATGACGTATTTGTACACAATTTATGTGGAAAATATTTTTATTATTGTTGTTTGTATCTTCGAACTCATAATGCAATCGATTTTATTCTTTTTTTTCCAACGGTTTCAAGTTATAGAAAAACATTAATATTTTTGTTTACGACAAACATTAATAATTTGTTGAAAAATAATTGATTTTTTGCAAAAAAAATCCGGTAAGTAGTTATAAATATCTAGACCTGGCAAAGTACGACCCGCGGGCCACCTCTGGCCTGCAAAAAGATTAAATTCGGCCCGCCATCTTCTTAATTTTAATCCTATGCAAACTTCACGTTTCTGACTCATTTAATTAAAAATCACGTGTTTTGATATTATTTCACTCACCCATCAAAACCTTTGAGTTTTGATTTGTATAGAATCTAGAAATTTAGCACGAAAGAAGTTCTCATAGCACAAATAAAAAAAAATCCGAAAATCATTAATTTCGAATTGTATGTGAAATAATTATTGTCTTGTCAATTATCAACCTCAAAAAAGTAAATTGTCAAACTTCTATAACGGTACGGAATGATTTTTTGTTTTTAATAATAAACTGAAAATACGATTACATTTTTCACTGGTTCTTAGATTAGAATCTGGAATTTCGGATTATTTTCTAATGTTTTCGTATCATAATTCGTAATGTTCGTTTGTTTACGGTTTGCGGTCATAGCACCGTCACCTGTTTTTCAACAGGTAAACACACACTGCATGTCAGACAGTCAGTTGTTTATAAACATTTGAACGTATATGTTGGCATTTGGCAATGTTGATCGATCGTGCAACGTGCGTGTGGTACATTGATTGATTAACGGTATTACTGCCTTTCAAGCTATTATTAATATACTATTGATATAAGATTACAATCAATATATTAGCCTAAATTAATATCGTTGGCCTGGAGGCAAAACTGCTTATGTATCGAGGGATTATTACACCGAAAAATAAAGAATTAACGGTCCTTATCTGTATGGTTATAATGTTAGAATGTACAGGACTGTAAAATTTCTGTCTCACTAGCATAGAATAGCGCCATAAATGAAAGATGGGATATTTCCAGTGAAAATTGTTCAACTATGTCTCGAGAGGTTATTCAAAATCAGTTGAATGATTTTGATATCTACGAGTTACTTATAATGCAATCTCCAGTAATAAACTATTATACTACGCTCTTTCTTTTTAAAACACTGCATGCAATTGTCAATTCTGAACTTGGACACGCTAAATTCAAAATTACTCATGTATTTTGGACACCGTTGGGATTGGATGTGAAATCTTAGAATGTTTTGGATTCAGCATGTCAGGAAACCGTTATTACATACTACGCTTAAGATTTAATGAATCGACACACTAAAAACAATGTAATCTTTTCAGTAAGCGCCATCTAGTACAATCTGTTGGAACAGAGGAAACGCCTTTTTATTTATTATTTACTGCCATCTGTTAACCAATCCTTCTATATATAACTAGTACCGTGTCTGTATTCCGTAACTCCTTCACCGCTTCCGTCACGCTTTTTCCATTCTGGTCGTAATCACTCTTATCTATACAGCGTTTAAAAAAGTCTCACTTCAAAAATATAAAAAAATAAAAATACGAAATTTTCATTTTGTGTACATTTGAGGAGGTGCCTTTTTCCTTTAAAACGTTGAAATTATTCATGTAAATTGAAAGCTATAACAGGGTTTAGAAAAGCGGGGGTTTAAAGTATATAATTGGATCGATACGCTACTGAAATGGACGTCCATTTAAATATTATATGTAATGTTACAAATTGTGTAATGTGAATGTATAACAGTGGTAATTTATCTCTTGCGGATCATTAGTTTATGTTATAATAACGGGAATAATGAAGTCGAGACCCTAAACAATAGTGTGCGGAACCATGATACCATATAATAATCAGGGATTGACAAAGTTCTATTGTCGTCCATCTCTATTTCAGTCTGGATGTCTTTCATGGCCAACTTCATACTTTCGAATTTTTGTTATTTGTGCGCGCGCAACTCCCGTTGCCTGCTAAAATTTTACTCTCAATGCGCCAAAAAAAGTATAAGTATGTATTAAGAGTTATTTCAATTGTAAATAATGCAAAAATATTAAAAACAGGAGGTATTTTTATTTTAAATAATTATAATTTCCTTGTCTATTGATATTTTTAAAAACTACAAATACGCCTAAAATATTTTCCCCCATTTTTAGGGTTCCGTACCTCAAAAGGAAAATGTGAAAATAGTATCACTTCGTTATCCGTCTGTCTGTCTATCAAGTTGAAATTATTATCAAAAACTCAGGTCTGGAATCAAACTTCTAAGTCAACACAATCAAAAGATAAGGTCGTTTATGCCGCATATTAATTGACACTCGCAAGGGAATCAAAATCCATAGGGTACTTCCCGTTGACCTAGAATCATGAAATTTGGCAAGAAGCACTGTCTTATAGCACAAGTAAACGGAAAAATCCGAAAACCGTAAATTTGTAGTTACATCACAAAAAATATTCTTTGTAGGTCCCACCTGTCGCGTAATTTGGGGATATTACTGTAATAATTGTTAGTAGGTATTAGACTCAGATAATCCTAGCAGTTGGTGGCCTTAATTAAATAATATTTACAATGGCACTAAAAAAGTAATCAGACAACAGCCGCCAATTTATAACGCTCTTATATGTGCTATGGCACTATAACTATCTGTACGATTAAAACGCCATCTGTATTATTATGCGCCTAAAAATCTATCAGCTGGTGTTGGAAAGTTATGTGTATTTAATTTTAAAAACTCAGGTTCCAGTGCCAAATTCTGCCGACAATATTTTGCTAATACAGTGTGGCTTTCGGATTTTGTACCAAATAAAAAATTTAACTGTAATATTCTTATCAATCCAACATTTGCATCAACACCCCTCAGGAAGTAAGTCTGTATCGGCAAACTAGTGTTTTCATAAAATTTGTAAATCCGGTCCTGTGCGACCGATTTTATTAAAATTTTAGCAACACATTTTAATCTCTACTAAAGGGTTACATTTCCAATTAGAAACGATTCTGAGAACTTTTTTGGTATTTTTAGACCCAAAAATAATTTTCAACTCCTAAAAACTACCCTATTGTGCCCATTTGAAATAGGCTCTGTGCGGGGATGGATTTCAACGTGTGGACAAAATTTCGTTTAAATCGATTGTCTGTCGTGCTGACACACACACATAAATATTTCCAAAAATGGTGCCAAATTATTCAAGAGGCTATGAAACGTTGAGAAATTTTGATCCATCTCCTAGGTCCCTCCATCCGACCGACACCAATAGAGACCATATGACAAATACACTGATAAAGACTATAAAGTATAACCTATTTTACTATTAATTGAGCCAATAGTTTTGAAAGTAACAATCTGGCTGTATTTCATAAACAGTCCTATAATAAGTGATAGAATATTGTGTATCTATCAAATGGTTTGCTCATTCAAAATGATATAAAGTATGAATTACGATTGATAAAATATGCGTAATAACTACATATATCTGTTATACAACTATATTTGTATGCGAAGGTTTGTGTTTATTATTATTATTTATTAATATTATTACATAATCCACCCGCATACTGGATTAACGTTAGTGCGTTACAGCACAAATATTCTATAGTCCTTATACAAAACAAACTACAGTACGGCGCGAAAATAATTGTCAGTGAGTCATAAATTTTTTAAATTTATTATAGACAACTTAGGTCATTAGCGCCTTAATTAGTAATTACATCAAACAAATATATCATAATCACTTAAAACTAAACGACATCACAAAACATCCATGAACAGAGACAGGATTCGAACCCATGACAGTCTGGTCAAGAAACCAGCACGCTAACCACTGGACCACATTAAGTGCGGTTCATGATATAGGACAGTGACGTTACACTCATACTTTACAATTTAAGCGTTACAGTTTTTATGCATGGGACGAGTATACTTCATATCCGTTTCATATACATAAAAGCTGTGACGCTTATATTGTAAAGTATGAGTGTTACATCACTGCCAATTATTTTGGAACGTTATAGTATGGTTAGTAACATATTTAATGAAACGGCAAGGCAATTAAACAATATAAAGCATATCCGACCCATGCATTAAAACTATGCCGCTTAATGCGTTTGGTATGTAGGTGTGGTGGAGATAACATGTGAAAAGTGTAGGTTAGGTTTACCAAAAGTGTACACTTGTAACAAACAGACTAGTGATTCTGAGGACATTCAGAATAGATTGTACATGCGCATTAAAAATAAATAAATGACACATATGTGACAGGTTTCACAAGGTCAGTGTATCTTACACTTTTGTATAAGAAACGTAATAGTATCAAAAGTGTAACACTTTTTTCATTGGAGCACGAACCAAACACACCTATTGTAAGCAAAGTTCTGTTATTGTCTGGGAATAATTGCTTATGCTTGTTCATTAAACAAAAAGAGAAAACATATTATACATTGAATGTCAGGTGTGGGGTTCGAACCCACGCTCCCTCTCGGGAACTAGAGCTTAAATCTAGCGCCTTAAACCACTCGGCCAACCTGACTGTTGATATATTAAGCATTAAACAATTAGAGAAATAGTAATTGTTGCACAATAATTTGCAACTGATAGGTTTATTACTTATAACTTTTAAATTTTAATAATGCACCTGGTGAATTAAATTATACTAAACTAGAATTTACCCCCGATTTTAACTACATTAATGTCGGTTTTTTGGATACTGCTTCGCCCACTTAGAAGGTCGTTGATCCTATTTTATTTTTCTAGACAAATTTTATTAATGCCATAACTTCTAAAGCTATCCTACTCGTGTGCTTAAGCGATTACGTGTGCTTTTTATAAGGGTGTCTCATTTGGAAATTATATTTAAACTACTTATCTGAGAGATTTTTGACTTTGAAAAAAATGGAAAATTTTCAAGAGAATTACCTCAAAAAACTTTTGAGATTGGAACACGATGCCAAACACATCTATTATTTGTGAAATATGTGTTTGAATCACTGGCAATTATTTTCAAACCGTACTATAGAGTCTAGATAAATATATTATACAAACATAAATAATATTATAATAATTTACTTGTGCTATTAAATACATATCCGATTCATTTATAAGTGATAAACATTAAACATGTTTCTGTTTTTAAATTGACTGCCCTGGTCTATAAATATGTTATGACTGAAATAACTATTTTTTCTCAAACTAACTTGTTATTAACTAGCTCACGAACCCGACTTCGAAAGAGTGGATTTTGGTTTGACGACAAAAAAGAGGTAAAGTCAGCAATAACACTAATTATCTTTATATTTTCGCTTACTGCTCATTAATTCTTTACCGTTGCGTAATAACAGGTGTGTTTGGTATAGTGCTCCAATTTAAAAACTGTTAACACTTTTGACACTATTGCGTTCGTTATACTAATAGCATGGATTATATATGTAAATTTCACTGAGTTGTCTAAAAGAAGCAGGTTTTTAAACAGAGAAATAATTTTTCAAATCGGTTCAGCAGATTACGTTTTGAAAAAAATATTTTCAGTACCATTAAGACAACGTATCTTCTAATAATTCATATCACTTGTAACCTAAAGGTGCAATTCTGCAGAGTAATAATTTAGTGCTACTAATTTTTTGTCACATTCTAACAAATTTAACATTACATAAGTTAAAGTGAGACATACGGAAAACTTTCTGCGCAGCTTGGGATAATCTTAGATAGTCGCGGCTATTTAAAATAAATCACCGCGGTTATTTAACCGGTAAATTACCCGGCAATTGACCCTTTTACATCACCAGAATAATATAAGACGTTATCGTTAAATTAAATCAAATATGCTTTATAAATTCTTAACAAAACAAGGATACGTTCACACGCATGGTCATTTAGATATATTGTAGATTATAGACGCTCGACAGTCATTAGTACACAGTTTTGAATGCGGAACATTCTGCGTCGAGCTTGCACATAGTTTTATTTTTTTCGGATTATATTTATAGTTTATATGCAAACATAATAACGAAGCACCACGTGTTTTAAAGCGCGCAACACTTTAACAGAGAGCTGTGTTTGATTTATGCCATTTGTTATTTTATTAATTACTATTTTATATATGTATTGCATTGACTGCACTTTGTCGGTATTACAAAGTCATTCATTATTATTAATTGAATTATACATATTTATATTTAGTCTCGAGTGAGCTTAGTCGTTTTTTTTTATCAATGAAAAATATTTATTACGTCCGTTTGTCTGCATCCAATTTGAGCATCGATAGACTATTGATATTTTGATGAATTTAAGGCTGTCGGAACGCTCTGAATTTTGTTTGTGCTGAGACCCAGCGTTAAGGGGCGAGGTAAGCAGAAAACATTGTGGGTGTGACCTTCCTTAGCTCTGTCTCGCTCAAATCATCCGCACGTTTCAATTTTTGGCTGGTGCCAACTACGAGGATAAAAGATGCTTTTGCAAGGGTGCCGCTGTGAATTGATTACTCTAATTCTTGGAAATATTTTGAATATTTAAAAATCTTTTCCGAAAAAGGAAGAGTCACTTTAGGTTTGTGATGGAACAGTTTTGTGAAATAAGTACGAATAAGGTCGTAGTATGACATTAAAAACGTGTGTTTTTTAGCACAATTAATGCCAACTTTTTTCTAGTAAATCGTTCATAAATTACAAAAGTAGTCCATTGGAGACCTAGATTTGTTCTTAATCTTCATTATAGAGAAAGAATTTTTGCAGAATGTTGACGAATAAGTCTACCATCAGTTGACAGCCGAAGCTCTATTTTTGGCTTAAATTCAGAGCGTTCCGACTGCCTTAAGCAATTATTTAAAAAATTAACACAAATGTTCATATATACCTCGTGCGTAATGGTATTACGACTCGCGTGACTTAAAACTCGCTAGGCCGTCTTTTAAACAGAATGTCACAACTCGTCGGAAAAACTGTTATTTTTCTTACGTAGCGATTATATCAGTACCTAAACTAGGAACATATCAAGGCTAGTAGATTACAGAGGTTGTCTTGTTGACGTCAGTTCATATTTTTGTCAACGTATAACGACAATATCAAAAATGTCATTTATATTTTACTAGGATCAAATATTGTACTTACAAAATTAAATTTTGTCTTTTGATTTCTTTGACATTTGTTAAATACTGCTAGCCGTCGTCACGCAATCAATTGACAGATCCGTCTTATGATGTCATCCCTCCGCTACTATCCAACGGAACGAGGCAAGCTCTGTAATCTGGGAAGTATTTGTATTAAAAATAATGACGTTATATTATACAGGCGTTAAAGCCAATTCAGACTAGCCGTTCTCGGTTACGATTCACCAGTCCGGTTCGGTTTTCGATTAATCTAGGCTACTCACACTATCCCGATTCGGTTCTACGATTATTCTCGGTGCGCATGCGCAATTTCGAAATATGATTTGACGTTTGATGTGTAGTTAAACGTCAACAAAAACAGCTGGCTAGTCACATGACTCCAGCAAGCGTTCTCATTGGCTACGGTTGCGAACGGTCCGGTTGAAATTAAAGCCTATTCAGACTAGCCGTTCTCGGTTACGATTCACCGGTCCGGTTGGGAGCTCGACCAATCAGGGCGTAGTCGTTTCCGATTGCGGTTCGGTTCGAGCGTTTAGGTTCAGCTCTAATTTCAACCGGACCGTTCGTAACCGTAGCCAATGAGAACGCTTGCTGGAATCACGTGACTAGCCACTATTGTAAACACCACTCCACTTGTTTTTGTTGACGTTTAACTACACATCAAACGTCAAATCATATTTCGAAATTGCGCATGCGCACCGAGAATAATCGTAGAACCGAATCGGGATAGTGTGAGCAGCCTAGATTAATCGAAAACCGAACCGGGCCGGTGAATCGGAACTGAGAACGGCTAGTCTGAATTGGCTTTTAGAGCTGAACCTAAATGCTCGAACCGAATCGCAATCGGGAACGACTACGCCCTGATTGGTCGAGCTCCCAACCGGACCGGTGAATCGTAACCGAGAACGGCTAGTCTGAATTGGCTTTTATGCAAGTATATTCCATAAAAGTCTTTGATTGGTCGGAAACTTGCGCTTTTACCCTATTGGTTAATACAATTTGTGTTTATAGTCTTTGTGAATAAAGATAGTTTGCAAATAAACTTATTCATAAAAATCAAAAAAAAAATCTTTTGTAAACTTTTATAAAAATAAATCTGAAATAAAATTATTGCCTCTAGTTGTAAAGAAAAAAGAGAAAGGCGCCTTGAATACAAAGTATACGTAAGCGAAGGTAAAGAAAAATGAAAATCTGAACAAAGTTTTGTTGCGGTGATTCGCTTGAGAGCAATAACAGACTCAATCTTTTTTAGTACAAAACTTTTGTTTATATTGTTTATGCTATAAAATTTCTAATTACTCTTTTGTGTTTATTTTCGCACGGGACAGTCGTTCCTTATTATTCAGTCCTTAAAGATTCCAGCAATTTTTCGCGTATTTCGGTTTCAATCTTTCTAAGGCCACCGACGCTCAGGGTTATAGTTTCCTACCAATAATTCATATTTTCAATTTATTACTAACTTTAATAATAAGTAACAAACGATCGAGCGGTGTAGCGTAGTGGTGACAAAGAACAAGTGGCTTTGCCGAAAAAAGAACTGAGATCTGAGAGAGTTTTCGTTTGTCAAGATTACTTACATACGAGTCATTTATAAAAACTTGCCAAGTGAAAACTTGGCACCCTCTTAGATTTTACCCCTTTTTTTTCGGCAAAGCTACTTGTTCTTTATATCAAACTTAGCCCTTTTTCGCATTTTTATTTTTGATGGTATTTCAATAGTTTTTATAAAGTTATATTCTTACTATTGTTTGGAGGTGGAGGCTGCAATGCCCGCCAAAATAACGTACTTTATGATGATCTCTAAGTCAGTGAGTGAATGCATGTCCAAAATCATGATTTTTGAACACTCGAACCGCGATTTTCGTTAGAGTTTTCCCTATGTTCTGAATTTTGTGTTACAACCTGATACTTGTAATTGTATGTTTTTTTTTATCAGGAAATGGCTTAGCCTTGAAAATTCTGTTTTTATCTAGAAATGCGGTTGAAATAAGTAAGAATGTAAATAATTAAATCACTTAAGTGTGAAATATTTTACGCAGATAATTTTTTATTTAAAAGATGGGTGTGGACATCCATCAGGAGAGTATGCAATATCGTTTGCAAAAAATTATAATTTGCGTTTTTCGTCATGTAAGAAACAAACTTAATAACCTATATGGCCAACAGGTGCATTGTAACTAATTAGCAAGGTTAGTAGAATACTATATATTCGGCTTAAACATTGTTTAAAGTGTGACTAGGCGAGACGGGAGAGAGGGCGGAGGTAGTAGGACTTGAGATCTTTTTTCCAACTGTCAAACGTTCATTATAATTGAAAAATCAAGTCAACTGTTTCAAATGACGTAAGTAATCGATTCAACCAATCACAGACGTGACCACTTTTGTAACATCTTGCACTCGACCTGTAGTATCTGTAGTTATTTTGACTAATTAGACCACGTTAAATCCGAAAATTACCGTCGTTAACAAAATTCGCTATTTTATAGGGTAACATAACGCCACAACTCGTCGGAAATATACTTCATTACGTTCTAGATACACAGTCTAATGTTATGTGCGTTTTAGAGTATAGGAATTATAAAAAAATATTGAAGGCGTAATATACATTTCTGAATAATTTCTATTCTTTCACCGCGTTCCAATGTAACAATGTTTGAATGAATTCTAAATATGCAGTGAGACAGAAAAGCAAATAATCATTAAAAGTGTGAGAAAGAAAAGAGAAAACGATATGTTAATTATGTATCAGAAACATACATAATGAAATTATTACCAAAGATATATGTATTTGAATAACTGATACACGTCTTGTTACTATCAAACTTATCGGAGAGACGTTAGGATCAAATGTCATTGAAGATTTGCAGACACGTGTAGGTAACTTCAAAATAAATGCTATTTTTTAAAAATCAGGTTACGGCAGATTTTTCTAATCTTTATGATAGATTTTATTGCTGAAAATTTACGTAATTGCTTCATTTTGTTAAAGTTGAAAATCTCACTGTTCAAATATAATTTCTAAATAAGGTACACTTATAAAAAAGAACGCCTAACCTCTTAAACACACGGGCAGATAAAGTTTAGAATTTATGGCATAAATAAAATTTGCCTACAAAAATAGAAAAACGATTAAAGCGCTTTTTAGAAAGGGTACCCAAAAAATCGACACAAACGTAAGTGTTTGATTTCAATGGACATATTGACTTAACAGGTTAAAATCAAGTATGACTCTGAAATCAAACTATCTCGGTTCCACGCACGACAAGGCTGGTCTAATAGTTATAAATTTTTAATACATTTCAATAATCATTTCATCAAACCCTCAACCATGAAGATTTTGGATTACAATTAATGACAAACATACATACCTATATACGGAACGTGAAACTAAATAAAACCGTTTAAAAATACAAATAATATCTGTTTTAAATACACACTAGCTAGCTGTGTTAGTATTTAAATATTAAATGCAAAATACGCATTCTCCAAATATGTTTATTGAAATAAAATAATTTTTGTTATTTCATTGATTTTATTAAAACATCATCTACGAATGTTTATCCGGACTTTGACAAGCAAGGCGGCTTCTTTGTCTCGGGCTGGAAGCTAGTTTGTTGATTTTTTTGACCAAAACTGTCCAACCTCGAACATTTGATGATCACTGTTACTGGTGAAGCAGCCACATAATCATTGTTGCACGATATTGGGTCAGCCTTGCCTTATGTAAAGCCGATGCTTTATATTATTTATTATCAAAAATAACGTCGCCACGGTTTTATGGACTGAATCAAATTAACGCAGAGTATATTTACACATGAGTGTTTCTGACTCTGAAACAGATCGTAAGATTATGAAGTTGATGCGATTTTGATAACACTAATAAAATAGTGATTAATACGTTTAATGTAATTTTCAAGACAATTATTAGTTCTGCTGCATGTATAAGAAACACGCCTTGAATTTACCGTAAATGCATTAGTCCAAGAGCTTGTTGTAAATTTTTTTTTGTAAGGCTGTAATATTTTGTATTTAGGCTGTAAATAAATACACTACAGTGAGCCAGTCAGCGATCGGATCACTTAAAAAACTGAAAAGCTGAAATTTGGCACAGGGTTAATTTATTGAATACTAGCCGCTACCCGCGCCCACACGCGCGATTGAGATGAAACACGGTCGGGACAACGGTAGTGGAGCCTTCGGCTCTACCGTATTGCAGTTTTTCATCACGGGGCTGTGCCCCGTACGGCAGCAACAGATCAGAGACGCTTAATGTCAGATATTACATTGGCCTAATGTCCATGGAGGATACATAAAATATGTCGACTATGCCGGTCTTGCGTTCTAAAAGTGACATACGCACTGCAATTCGTGGGACAAAAATATTACTGACTGACTAAACTGTATCACGGGATGATTCTGAACTGTGGTTTTACTTAAAAAAAATCTTGCAGTTGTTGACGACGAGCTCTTGGACTTAAAATAATCCAGTGTTGTTGCAAATAATACGATGTCATCAACCTGTTATTTATTTATTTGGTGATGTAACCATATTATTAGCATGCCTGCTTCATTGTACTACGCCATGCATAATATACTGTTATTATTACCTACCGGCTATGGTATTGATTATGCATTGAAGTAATGCAGACGGAATGCTAATGAGAACCGAAGTATGTCTCACGTTAATTTACTTTTGCAAAACAACTGATAAGAAAATAAGAAGATAGAAAGTGAAAATTATCATTTTCAATTAGAAAATATTTAATAATATTATCAGAACTGCGGAGTATCTTATATCTAAGATACTTTCTTGTATCTTAGATAATTTTTGTGTATCAAAGAATGAAAATACTTCTCAAATTCTAAGACAATTTGAAGTTTGTAAGATGCAGACACAGACATAAACTCCAATTTTATTAGGATTTCTCGTACATCCGATGAAAAAACTGAATACAAATAGGATCAATTTCGTGTCTGGCTGTTCGTCTGTCACAGATTATTTTCTCCGAATCAATACTGGATGAAAAAGTTTAAATTTGGTATAATGTGTAAAGGTTAGATGACACAATCACGGACGTATAGCGTAAATAAACGTATTCCGATTTGGGGGGGGGGGGTAAATTGGAAAAATATAGGCATTTTTCAAGTGCATCATGTGGCGTATTAAATGAAAGGGCTCGTTATATAAGAAATATTTTATGTGAAGTTTTAAAATGTATAGTTTAAAAGATATTAAAGAAAATATACAAAAAATCCTGCATAGCCCCCTATCTCCGAAACTATTGAGGCTAAAATTTTGGAAAAATAAGGGCCTCACACTTAGTTTATGGAAAATTCTGTCTGGCTCGCACTTGATTGTTTTTTTTTATCTTTGTATGTAATGTAAATGTTTAACATTTTGACTAACAATAAGTTGTACAATATAGGCAGCGCTGCCAGATAATCATTTTACCAAGATAAATTTAGATTTAGGCACAAAAATGAAAGACATATATTATTAATAATACCCCTTAGGGGGTGAATCATACACTTACACTTTGCAATGCAATATTAGCGGCATAGTATGTTCATATTGTTTTGTCGTGCTATATTAAGCGAACCGTACAATGAAGATGACTAACTCTTTAAATTTTGGTACCTTACTTAATGTACATTTTTGTTCTTGGCTGACGATTTAAGAACCTTAGGTAATGTGTTGATAAAATTCCATATTGAATCGGGCAAGCAATTCTGATTTAAAAAATCGTGAAATTAGCTGTCTCATCCGCCGCAGGGGGCATTTAATTTTACCTTCAACTGTCTGCAAAATCGGGACGTGTGTGTCACTATGTGGCAACGCTGAGTATAGGATATTTAGGGAGTAGAGAATAGAATATCATCTTATAACAGCCAAAATCCGCGCGTAAAAGCTATTTTAATTTCCTACATGTGCTATTGGTTATACATTAATCAGTTGCCAAATATTGTGCAACAATTAATATTTCTCTAATTGTTTAATGGACACTGTATCAACAGTCAGGTTGGCCGAGTGGTCTAAGGCGCTAGATTTAAGCTCTAGTTCCCGAGAGGGAGCGTGGGTTCGAACCCCACACCTGACATACGAGGTGTATTTTTTTTTGTTTGAACAAGCAAAAATTTCCAGATTTCCACTTGATTACAAAACTTTGTTTACAATATAATTCATGTTGCTCTACTGGGAACTATTACATCTAATACCCCCCTCTCTCCGAAAGTACTGAGCTTAAAATTATGAAAAAATAAGGAATCTAGGGCTTAAAGTTCTTAAAGTTCTCACGGAAAACGGAATGCTACGGAATCCTCTCAATGCGAGTTCGGCTCGTACTTGATTTTACTTTTTTTTTTAAACGGCCCTTGGAATGTCAGCACATATTACTTCACCTGCATGTCAAATTTCAACTTTCTTCGGCTAACCATTTAAAACTTACAGAAAATAGAGTACACACTAACAGTCTCGCCATATCTTTATACGGAACACTAAAACATATTCGACTCAAAATAGAGATGATATGAAAATAATGTTTGCGTACGCTTATTTTACCACAATCGGTATATATTATTTCTCAAAGTTGTTTTTTGTTGGTATATCTGCCTTAATACTGTATCAAAATTAATGTTTGATACGTCATTTTGGAGATTATTTTTCTCTCTAATGACGAAAACTAAGTTGATATCTTAAAATTAGTGCTTTCATTAAAAATTAAAAATTTTAACAATTTCAGTACAGAAAATAACATTCCGAAAAAACAAATGTCGCCATCTGGTGACAATCGGTTTATTTTAATAGTTGTCGATAATATGATGTGATATATATTTATTTATTTATTATATATGACGTGTAGTGCCGCTGAAGTCTCTAAATAGAATAGAATACAACCAGCGACTGGTCAAGAGTTCTGACCGCCCTAGGCTAATTATGAGGACGCGCCCCCGCCAGGTGTGTTACGGAGTAACAAGTCAGTGTTTGTTTTACGCGCGCTTTCTAAAATTTCAAAATTTATTGTTAAAATCAGGGACTCTCAAGCGCATTTAGTTTTAGTGTTTTGTTTCGGTCTAATTGAAATATGTAGGGTAGATGCAATGATGCTAGATTAGTGCATGCGAAGACACGATTTTATCGCGCGCCCCCCCGATCCTCGCGCCCTAGGTTGCAGCCTAATTAGCCTAAGGGTTAATCAGGGCCTGAATACAATAAAACAATTTAATGTCGTCATCTGGTGGCAATCTGTTTATTTTAACAGTTGTCGGTAATATTAAGTGACGTAGTGGCGCTGAAGTCTGAATGAAATATAGAATAAAATGTATTTCCACCCTATTATATTACGTAACTGACTACTAACAGTGCGAAGTATTCGCACGGGTCCGCTATTAAATTATATTCGTGTTGTATCCCTGGAATTAAATATGCAGGACGTAAGTTAAACTTTATTAGAGCAGTACGAATGGGAAAATAACTGATTTACAACTTCGTTAAAACTAAAAACAATGGGATGCAATAAAAAAGTCCTTCAGTGGATCTGCGGCAACCCGGTTTCGTGTGTCGCAGCAACACACACTCACTAAAGCTTGATTCACATGTAATATAATAATACAAGTTATTGTACAATAGTTATAGTTTACGAAATTTAAAAACAAATATTTTTAATGATTTGGAACCTTCCATGCGCCAGTCTAACAGAGTACTTGTTCGTTTTTTAGGGTTCCGTACAAAAAACGAATTCTTATACATAGGATAACTCTCGTGTTTGTCTGTATATTTGTCACAGCTTGTTTTCTCCGAATCTACTGGACGAAAAAAAGCTGAAATTTGGTACATAGAGTTAGATTACCCAATCACGGACGTATAGCGTACATAGACGAATTCCGACTTTAGGGGATAATTTTGGGGGGCAAATTAGATAATTAACCGTGTGTCGTATTAAATGAAAGGGTTCGTTATGAGAAACACAAATCTATTTTTTTATAATTTTAAAATGCATAGTTTAAAAGATATACGAAAATCAAGCATCCCCTCCCCCTATCTCCGAAAATACTGAGCCTAAAATTTTGAAAAAAATAGGGAATATAGAGCCTCACTCATAGTTTAAAATAGTACGGAACCCTGTCCACTCGAGTTCGTCTCCCACAATGACCGGTTTTTATTATTATTTTTTTTGTATTTTGAACAGCATACGTATTTTATCATTGTTGCTGTGTATATGAATCCGGCTTTAATATAATTGCGTTCGCATTGCCATCAAGTAAGTTATGGAGATTTAATTCTGAGCTTCTGTAGTGTCTACATCAAAGACACTATACATAGTGCCTGTAGTGTTCCTCCAATTGCATCTTCCGCATTCTTTGTACTGAATTCACAAAGAAGTAATTAAATAAGTCTACTTTACCGGGAATTTGCTATTAGCAATTGATCATTTTGCTGCGCGAAATTACAAATGTGCTTGTATATTAAACACTGTTATGCTGAATTAATCTGATACGACAATGACCTTGGATTGTGACCACACATATTTCTCCAAGAAAATTATTGTAGAATTTTAAATCGACCCTGCTCGAAAAATATTTGATAGATTCAAACGATATTTTTTTGCAACTGGGTATACATGAATTTAACATAGTTTTTTGGTACAATTTCCATTTAGAAACAACATTTTTCTACGCATATTGATCAAAATTTAGCTATGAAAGCGATTCCTTGTCTTGGTATACGAGACACAAACGAAAATGACAGTTTCTGATTAAAACGAGACGAGACGCTAACACTGCATAAAATTGACTACCAGGAATGAAAAAAATATGTTCTGGACAATTTATTTGTATTTTTTTAATCGGTTGTTTTCTAAAAATAATTTGAGGGAATGCATGAGCTTTTAAAATTTAATCTTAATCATTTCTTCTCAAGTATTTTTGTCAAAATGATTAAATTTTAATTTACGTGAACGAGACTAATTTTGAAATAAACGGCCTGTTATGAAAAGAAATTTTATGCAAATTTACATACAATTTCAGTGTCATTTAGATTACGTTATTTGAATATTTTTAGAAAGGGGAAAGCAAAACGTGTATAAAAGTTTACTTAAAATGTAATCAAGAAGAAAAATTTGTACATTTTGTATTTAAATCGTTACAAATTGAGAGAAAAAAAACTTCATTAAGAGGTGCGTGAGAACCAAAACAGCCTGTTAGAGGGAGATGATATAACATACTAAAGCCAGGTTTACACACACAAATATTATGTTTCCGTAAGGAAATGGGAGTATGATGATAGGGTCGAAAAATCTTGCTCGAAATAAAGTCAAATTCCAATTAAACAATTGTAATAGACAGAGGGAGCTAGTAACGAATGTATGAAAGAACTACGCTCTGCTACTATTTTACTTCCAGGAAATGGAAGTATTCTGATTGTTCCACCCTCAAACCTTAATAGGTATACCTATTACGTTTTCTAGTTCCCTATAGGGAACTAGAAACGGATGTGTGAATGAACTACGCTGTGCTATACTGTTTAACTCCAGGAAGTATAGTGTCAGTATCGTAAAATCGTGTCTTCATCGTGTACCTCATATAAAATATCTGGTTTTCTTCTCATTTTCAAAATTTTTGACAGTTCATTTTCGAACAAAAAAAGTAACTAGAAAACAGTGATTTACTATAGAATTGGTATGACGCGACCAGTTTTGGTTTACTTTGCCACACGAGTGCGTAATGGGTCATTTTATACGCCTATATACATGCATGTGAAGCACTCATTTTAGAGGCGGTATTGCAAAAACAGGTATAAAACGAATGAAATACAAAAACCTTTACATTTTAATTATCGTCCTGTTTTATGTTTCTAAATCCTGATTATTTTGCTGTGAATTTCTTTTCGAGAAAATAAGTGTAGCAATCCTACGAGCCTGCTTCTGTCAGAAATGTGTTCAAAGGATGAAAACGTACAATTTGATTAGAAAATCGTGTGTGTAAAACAGGTTTAAGTCGTCTTGTTTTCTTTTTGTCACAGTGCAGGTAAAAGCACTAAACTGTTAAATGTTTTCAGTTAATTATTCACGAAGTTTGTGTTTGGTCTGTAAGCGTGCGTGACTATCAGATGCTGTAGCAGGAACTGTTGCATGAAATAGGTACTTAGTACTATAACAGCGTTTATTGACACAGTAATCTGCTCTCAGTTCGGAAATAATATAGTCAGTAACTAATACTTAGTCACTAAAACAATGTAAATTGTAAAGCAAACCCGTTCTTAGAATTTCCTATGCACAAAAACTGTGCTGCTTATGTTGAGTATAATGTTGAGTTACAGAAAGGACTGTCTGAAAATTTGATTTGACAATTATAGATTATGACCACAGATATTTCTCTATAATCTATATGAAACGCATTAGTCCAAGAGCTGATGACACTGTTTCATGAAGTGTTTGATTCAGGCAGAAATTTTATACAGTAGTATATATAGGTAAGATGTATAGGTAAATGAGTATTTGCCTGTCCTACCTGGGTACGCCAGGTACTGCGCATACAGGAAAGGTGTAAAAAAATTTGTGCCAAAAAATATGTTTGATTCAAAAGCCAACAAGTACTAATCGAAAATGAAGTTGATTTTAAATAAATAAATAAATGAGGCAGACACTTCTGGAGGGATTAATATTAAACCAAAATACCCCAAAGTTGAATTTTCAAAAATAAAAAGATAAATGATTGATTCACGCTGAAATTTTTATAGCAAACGGAGTTTAAGAGCATTTTTGTGAAAGTGTTTTAAATCGTGCATAAGTACCCATAAATAAGTTCACAAAAATGGTCTTAAACCCCGGAAAAAGTGTCTGGCTTTTTGCAAATATTTTTAAATATATCTAATGAAGTTGCTATAAAAATTTCAACGTGAATCAATCACTTATCTTTTTATTTTGATATAATGTGTTAATTAAGAAGCAAATTACATCAGTTGTCGAGCGTCTACAATCTACAATAAATAAATAAACGTGAAGGTTGGTAGCACTGTGTAAACCACGTAGTACCAACACAACGGTCTGGAATAACACAATGTTTCCAAGTTCTTGAGCGTGATGTCGCTATCTGAAGCCGTAAATCTAAAGCAATTTCCGAATCTACATATAATAAAGAATATATATGCATATAACATATATATATTATATGGAAGGTGGTACGTCGTCGCGACGCACTGGGTAGGCATGGGAGAGAAATAACGATTTCGGTTTTATGATATAAACCATGAAGATAAAAGAGCACGAACTCATATGGGAGAAATTGTCAGAATTTGCCCACTATACCGTACATATTAGTGTTTATCACTAGCGTCGTTAATTTTCCTATTGTACTGACGTGAAATTAGGTATCATAAGTACATGTATAGCAAGCAAGTATTAGATAAGTCTGCTGTCGAAATAGTCATTGGATTATAGGAATTTTATATTAATAGGTGATTGATTGCAATTTAATAATTAATTATTAATATTTTAATTGAACTTTGATTTAGTAAATCAATATAATTAATTATTCCGTGTGAAAATTATACTGTCTCATTTGACTCATGTGAAGCACATGAGCGTCACCAATGTTTCAATCATAAACATCATTGGTTTCGATTTCATACAGAACACTAATGACCTCTTTTTTTGGGAAGCTTTTTTTCATTAATGGAGTTCGTAGTCCTTGTCTTGTGCCCATGGTTTAATTTATATATGAACCTGTGTAAGACTATTTAATAATCTTATTCCCTACGCAAATCTCATAAGTTCAAAGTTTTCTCAAGCAATGGCAATACGTTCTCACTAAAAGCTTGGGTTAACTGGACAACTAATTTTTTCAATGTACAGTGTAGCTTCACAAACCCGGACACATGTGGAACCGCGCATCGTCCGTATTTGAGGATAGTCCGAGTTTGTGAATAAATGCTTTTGAATTACTTGCTTTTTTCTTTTTGTCTTCTCATTAATTTTAAATTAATAGAAACACTTTTGTTGTTGTGAAACATGTCTTATATGTACGATTTCCCTAACTCAAACTATCCACAATTCAACATTTCTCCTCTAGATTTAAAGTTTTTTATTTAGGTTTGTTACCCATTTTACAAAATAAAATTATTCACGCCAGTAACTGATTCACGCTGTGCCAGTCATAAATACAAACTACAATCTGATTTTAGCAGTTTTATAAATATATAAACAGGTCGTTAATTTTTATGTAAGTGCCCGAGTTTTAGAGTCAAGTGTCTGGGGTTTCTGGAATGGCCGGGTTTGTGAAACTGTACTGCATTATTTTTTGATAATCAGTTAAAAAGGCAATGTGATTCAGAATGGTCGCGTAGTTTTTGAAATTTTCCTGAAAATACATCTCCTCGTCTGTTTACAAAAGTAGGACAAAAAAATTTGGAAAAAAACTAGTTACAGGACTAAACTACTTCGATGTTTCCAATACGACCAGTGTTTAAATAAACTTGACGTTTATACCAGAATTGATACTTGTTTAAGGGTAAATTTTTCGCTTTACACTAAAATCTTCACGAGCGAAGCCGGGCCAGAATACTGGTTTTGTATATTAGTGTTAATTGAAGTGTTGTGCTTTGATTGTTTTAAAAGTCTGTAGTCAGACGGTACACCGTGGTTCGTTGGCATTGCAGTGAGTTTTTTTAAACAGCTGGTGTTAATAAATTCATTAAAGTAATTTCAAATGATCAGTTGCAGTCGCCTATGACTCATAATAGCGTACAATATATCTGTGGGCACAAGACAAAACCGCGTATGTCAATTTTTTACGGTTTTTAGAGTTTTTTTTATTAAAAATGGTAACAAAACGAAACCCTAGAGACTACGTTGTCTGTATGCCAACCTGTCTGTCGGACACAACTGCGTCTAACTCCCAACTCCGAAGTTGTAGAAAATAAATCCCGAAAATTCTACATCAGAAATTTAACTTTGTGGTCACAGATATAATAATGTTTGTGTATATTTTTTCTTATAAGTACCTAATAATTGCACTATATTTGGTTGAAATGACATCACCTATATTTTGATAAATATGTATTGTTATGTATTTGGACATAACGTATGTCATGGAATTGTTTTTTTTTTCTATTTATAATTAGATGTGTTTATATAGAAAACGATTTTTTCTTAAGGCCACCAAAAGGCTGTTGTCTGGGATTAGTACCAATTAATATATTTAATTTATGCATTACTAACGGCTACCCGCGGCTCCAAACGCGATTGAAATGAAACAATGTTTTATAGTCCAGTCCACTACAATATATTGATTAAAGCTAGAATGGAACATTTTATCAATATTAAATTGACCCTCGCGTTTAAGAATCCGACATGTTTAATATGTTGCAAATACTAGGTCTACCATCCACAACAATATTTGATTAAAGGTAGAATCCAACATTTTGTCAATGTTAAGTCTGTCGTCTATTAAGAATGCAGGTAGAAAATGGCATGTTCAGCATCTTGTGAATATTAAGTCATTCATCAGCTATAATATTTGAGTGAAGGTAAAAATCGACATGTTACGACTACGCCATTTATAACCAAAAAAGGTTTAGGGGAATGTAATAATTATAGCACAATTTCAGTAGACCGTAGTGTGTCAATTCATTTAATGCCGGAAAACAAATGCGTACATACAAAGCGAGAACATAATATATCAATATCGAGTAATAAATGCACATCGGGGTCTAACCATTAACCACAAAACAATTGCTGTCGGCCAGTCGCGGTTTAAATGCGGTCAATAACCAACACTTTCAATTCTAATCTTTATAATGTTTCATATGAATTTATCTCAGCATTGTTATTAAAAAAAGAGTATGAATCATGCTTTCAATTAAATCCTAATTTAATATTGTTTTGAATATAGTTGACAATATGACACATAGTACAGGCGAACCACAACTTACGCATTTTTAAGGAATGAACAATTCGTACGAACTCACAAATTATTTGTTTCTCGGTTCATTTTACGAATACAAAGATATTTTATTAGGTATGTGGTCTCCTAAATTTACGACGAAACATTTTTTAGGTTTGACTATTGGAATATATGCGGCTTAGCAAGCTTTTTAGATATTGCCCAGTTTCTTACCTTTATTTAATTGTGGATGTTGATTCAACTAAGTAAAATTAGCTGTTGGTCTGTTTTTAGATTTAACTAGTTGACGTTTCGACTCCTGCATTTCTCGGGAACATAATGCAAAGAATTCCTTCAACCTACGAATGAAACCTACACACGAACCACAGCATTGTCTGGTGTGTTCGTTATGTGAAAATCACTGTGGGTATTAACGGGATTGGTGCCTGGACTTAGCTCGTTTGCGCAAATTTATAAATCATTATTATAAGTAACTCATTCGCTTCGGTAGTACGATCTCCAATTTAGAATTAATCTAATCTGTACTCGGGCGAATCCGAGCCGACAGATTTTACATTTTCACAAAAAAAAAACAGGCTATCTAATGGTAAAAACCTCATTCAAATCTGTTCAGTATAGTGAATTCAATTCGATTTTCACCTAGATGAAGTTATAGACGTAAAATTTTTCTAACAAATAGGTAAGCTATCGAATGATAAAAACCGTATTCAAATCCGTTTAATAGGTCTTGAATTTGTAACGAACATACACACGCACAAAGCGATTTATATGATAATTCCTAACCCGGTTAAAAAAAATTCGCACGCCGATTTATTCCTGCAACCTTCAGAATTTCATTCTTATCATCAATCGGATAATGAGTCCATCGGATTTTTCATACGGGATATGAAGCCCAGTGCCCGGTCTACAAAATCTTATGAAGAACTCACAGTATAATAACCGTGCATACATATTACATAACAGTCACAAACAGGCGTTCACAGTGTTGAGCGGAGTTCCCTTTGTTAAAAGCCAAGGCATTGTTTCGAAACCGCAATATGGTTCAGCCCTCCTGAACACTTTCCAACCAGAGTAAGTTTTTGTTTGGTACAATCTAATTTGAATAAACTCGGTTAAATTCTGTCCGCGCGCTTTTACAAACTGTGGTGTAACCATTTTATTTTTAAAAACAAACGCTGCCGATTTTTAGTGTATTTGCCATATGGCAACATACACTATTGGCATCGGTCGGATGGTGGGACCTAGGAGTCGGACTAAAATTTCTCGACTCATTTTAACGAAATTTGGCACGCATGTTGGAACCCATCACCGCACGAAGCCTATTTAAAATGGGCCCAATCAAATCATTTTAAGGGTGGTTTTTAGGGGTTGAAAAAAGTTTTTGGGGCCAAAAATACCGAAAAAATTCGCAGAATCGTTTCGAAATTGAAATTTACTCTTTTAGTAGCAATTAAAATGTGCTCCCGAAATTTGAAAAAAATTGGCCCACCAAGACCGGGTTTACAAATTTTATGAAAACACTAGTATGCTGATAGTGAGTTATTTACTGAAAGGTGTATTTAATTTGGTGTAGATGTTCGATGATAGTAATGTTGCAATTAAGAGAAAACTGTTAATTTAAGGGGTGTATTAAGGGGTTAATATTTTTATTTTGACCAAAAAACTTAAGTTTATGTAATAAAACCAGACTGCCTGCATTAGCAAATACACTATATTGTCGGCAGGGTTTGGGCACTACGACCCGGGTTTTTAATAATTGTAATATAAAAAACGACTGCAAAATATCAGAAATGTTGACTACTCTATATATATGTCGTTATCTATGCTGTTGATAACAATGTAATCTGTACTGATATATAAAAAATCAAACTCGTATCTACGTTACTTCAAAACTCAAGGGCCACAGAATCGATTTGAAAAATTCGTTTACTATAACTTATGGTTTTGTTACTGCCGCAAGAACGTAATGTTCTCGCAACGCTCGTAGATTACTATAGAGGCTAAAAAAGTGGCCACGTCTGTGATTGGTTGAATCGATTGTTTACGTCACTCGAAACCGGTGACTTGATTTTTCAGTTATAATGAACGGTTGACAGTAGAGAAAAAGGAGTCTCAAGGCCTACTACTCTCGCCCTCTCTCCCGTCTCGCCTCGTCACACTTTCAACCTATTTTACTAACCTTGAGTTTCTCAAATTTAGAAATATATAGCATTAATATTATGAAACACCCATTGTTTACATTTTCATGGGATATTAGAAAAAAATACTATTCAAACAATGTCACTCTCGGGACCCAAATCCGAATCTTCCACTATCGCGGCGGTTGCATTATCATTTATTCTACAGTAACACGCTATCAATCAACATTTGTCATAATAAAGCACATTTAATACCTATGCTTTATTATGAGAAATGTTGATTGTTTATTCGTTATGTCCAGTTTGCTTAGTTCGGTGAGGAATTGACACATGGATCTTTTTACTTGTTCGTACATTTTAATAAAAGCTTGTTAAAAATATACGACCTTTTATTCGTGTCTAAAAACGATTGAGTATTTTGTAGAAGGCATTTGTCTATAAAGAGTAAAGATGCTATCACATTATCTGAATTATTTGAATCAAGGTCACATAACATTCGAAGTTATGTAACACGCTCACCGTTCGTGTCATTATTATTATTGTTATTAATATTTACAATTGACACGAAATGTTCACTTAATTGACCCTGTAAATACGATTTTATTGAAGTACATTTATAGCAGCCTCGCTGCTGATTTAAAGAGCTTTGTCACGATTTAAAACTGTTAACTACTTTTATTCCATAACAAGTCATATTTACTGGAAGAGAAAGAAAGAGATAGATTATAGACGCTCAGTAGATGACGTTTTACTGAGCGTTGCTTCCTAGTGTGTGATATATCCTAAAAATATTTCAATAATGTGTTTTGCCCCAATTGGAAGGTTTATTGTTGAACGTCTATAATCTACGAAATCTATCTATCATCTGTTGCGGGAAAAGGTGGTCGTCTAACTAATCTCAACATGTGATTCCTAAAAAAAAACGAACTTCCTTCAAAAAAGCCAGTAATAGACTTAAAAGATTTTGAGGTGAGCGTCGATTCAATTGCTATAACTTTTTGTGTAGTACTGATTAAATTGGCTCCAACCTCAAAACTGTATTATTTTATATTCTTAGTGGTTTTTTTTAAGGAAGTAATTTTTTTTTGTTTTGAAAAAAAAATTGGACCATTCTGTGAAAAAGCTGAACAAAATGCTGTCGAAATTTTTTTAATCGGTTGAAGGTCCACACCCACTCAATCGGATCTGATCGACTTGGCGTGATCGATAGTTTTGGAATACATGAAGTTAAATGAGTTTCCACTCACTGGTCGACTCAAATCGACTCTGCAACATCCAGTGTGCGTATATATGCCGTGCCGATCTTATCCAATTCGGTTGGTGTGGACCTTATAACCCCTCGAAAAGTTATTGGTGAACACACAGGAAAAAATACATTTTTTCTGTCGATAAGAAAAGAATTTGTGTATTATTAGCCTATTTTCTTCTCCAGCATCCAAGAAAGCGGCTTACGGGAAGTTTACTGTATTATTTTATATAGACGTATTAAATGCAGGAAATAGAGAAAGGTCGTGGTTTAAAAACAGGTGTGTTGTTTTAAACAAAACGATGCTAATTTGAAAATAATGAATAAAACATTGGGATTTTATGTGTTAGTGTTACTTGAGCCATTAATTCATTTAATAAAATAATGGTAGGTGCTGACCCATTATCATTGCATTATTATTAAACCACAGCTAATAATTATTTAAAATAAATATGTGCATACAATATGAACCAATATAGATTTCTTTTGTTTAGTCATTTTGATCATTATTGAGTTTCTTTTGTATTTCTAATAAGAAATACGTCTACGCCGCAATTATCGTTAAAATAAGGTTCATTATTATCATAATCAGAGGTGCACAAGATACTTAAAGATACAAAAGATCAAAGATACTTTGCATGAAAGTATCTAAAGAAAATTACAATAAGAAAATAAGATAAGTGCTTTTTATTGAGAGGCACTAAAAAGCACAAAATAAAAAATTTAAAGAAACGACATAAAGAAGTAAAATTTTCAATTTCAAATGGAACAAAAATATAAATATTTTCCTCTAGTAAGAGATGAAAAATTTTAATTGAGGATAACATAGAGATTCTGAATTTTTACATGAGATACCCAAAAGATACCGATAGAGCTAGCATTTGACAGTTTGGTGATCACTGGTTTATCTATTTTGCCCTGGAAATGACCGATCTTTTAAAAACATTTTTTTTAAAGCTTATCCATTATCCATCCCTAAAAGTAGAAATCAACCGAATGTTTCTTCACTTATACATCTTTTTCTAATTATACACGAATCGAGGAATTTTTCGTTGACTCTATCGTTACGAATGAGTGAACACGCAATGTAGGTACTGTTGTCTGTTGTGGGTGCTGTTTTTTAAACAACAGCTATAAGATTTATGTAAAAACGATGCGAAAGGTTAACGACCTTATGCTTTACAATCTCTTTTATTCTTAGATGGAGATGTTAAGAGTATTTATATCGTCAATAATAAAAGTTTTGCGTCATCTCGCAAAATGAACTTCAGTAGTTGGCTGCCAGGGTTTCATGAATTTCATTTACATTACACATTGTGTCTTTCTTATGTTCCATTTTTCACTTTATTATAGCTGGATGTATTTTAATAAAATGGAAATACAAGGATTCAAAAAATCTTTTATATTCAAACTTGATATTTTTCATACTCGACTGTGAATCGTGTCAACAATTTCAAGTCGTGAAACGAAAAATAAAAGTTTGAAATATCGAAATAATTATAATTCCCTATAGGTGTTACCTCTTGTCTTTTTTTAGACATCATGCCTTGATAATTGAAGTTATACTTCTTTTGCTCGTTGAGAGTAAAATTAAGCAGGCCACCGAATTTGCGCTCGCACAGTTTAAGAAAAATTAGACAATATGAAGTTGGTCGCGTTGACGATTTGACAATATGAAGTTGGCTGCGCTAACAAAAAATCGATGGTATGAAATTGGCCATAAGAGGCTCAGACTGAAGTTAAAAATATTAATTGGTGCTTAGGTGTCGGTGAAAACCAACTTTCCAGGTTTTAATTTAAGAAATGGTAAATATCTGCCGGATTTTTAATTTATTAACTAGAAATAATAAAATGAAGAGTAGATCTATAGACACTTCTGGCGATGACCTTCACTAAAGAATCTAAAAGTCATGATTTTAAAAAAGGGACGAAATCGTTTTGTTAACAATAGCTGCACGAGTTCTATTCTGTTGAATTATTTTCGCTGTTTTTTCTATACAAACCGACGATCTATTTCTGCTGTATTACAAATGCAGTACATAAACTAGTTCAAATTAATACTGTTTGCTCAGTGAACCGAGCTGCCAGTTCTATTTCCGGGTATTGGAAATATCTATTGCTCCAGTACATGTATTATAGAATATGTGCACGGAGGAGAAATGTAGGGGTAGCTCAAAGTTATCAGATACAGAGGTGACCTCGTTCCGTTGAATACTAGTCGGAGAATGGAGTCATCAAGTGAACTGTCAATAGATATTGCGTGGTTGATAAAACAGTAGATTTTAAATTATACTCCTTTGGCGTCATTACAAACTAATTAATATACTGCATGCAAATAATTTATTAAAATAAAATCTTCAGAAAGTTATTTACAAAAATTAATCTCAAATTGACTTTTTTTTCTTTTTTGTTCTTAGTAATTAATATAAAAAAGGACTTTTTAAGTAAACACTTATTAGTGTATTTGCCATAAGGCAACATACACTATTGGCGTCGGTCGGATGGCGGGACCTAGGGGTCGGACCAAAATTTCTCGACGTTTCATAACCTCCTAAACACTTTGGCACTATTTTTAAAAATGTTTATATATATATGTATATATATATATATATATATATATATTTATATACGTATATATATATATATATATATGTGTACGCGCGATAACTTTCGAAAGAGTTAATTGATTTCAACGAAATTTGGGCCACGTGTTGAAACCCATCACCGCAAGAAGCCTATTTAAAATGGGCCTAATCGGGCTATTTTAAGGGTAGTTTTTAGGGGTTGAAAACTGTTTTTGGGCCCCAAAATACCGAAAAAATTCTCCGAATCGTTTCAAAATTGAAATTTAACCCTCTGGTAGTGATTAAAAAGTATCCCCACAATTTTAATAAAATCGGCCCGACAGGACCGGATTTACAAATTTTATGAAAACACTAGTTTGCAGATAGTGACTTATTTATTGAAGGGTGTATTTAATTCGGTGTAGACGTTAGATTGATAATAATATTACAATTAAGAAAAAAATGTTATTTTAAGGGGTGTATTAAGGGGTTAATTTTTTTATTTTGCCCAAAAACAAACTTAATTTCACATAATAAAAGTATAAAAACCACACGGCCCTATACAAGCAAATACACTATATTGTCGGCAGGGTTTTGGCACTGCGACCCGGGTTTTTTGTTATTTATAGCGACGTTTCGTCCCTTGCTTGGGATTTTTTCAAGCTTTATAACTGTAATTGAATTATTAAAATACAATCTGTAAATTTACAATTGAAATACAAAATATCAGATATTAATTATACACACCTATTAAATGTTTTGACCAAGTAGATATAAAAGTTAAAATACACATGTAAATATAAATTTTAGTTAAACAATTGTTCATTAGAAAGTTTGTAATAATTCCGTTTTTAAAAAATATTTTTACGGTTGATGTTTTGTTATTATTATCAACCGTAAAAATATTTTTTTAAAAACGGAATTATTACAGACTTTTTAATGAACAATTGTTTAACTAAAATTTATATTTACATGTGTATTTTAACTTTTATATCTACTTGATCAAAACATTTAATAGGTGTGTATAATTAATATCTGATATTTTAATAATTATATTACAGTTATAAAGCTTGAAAAAGTCCCAAGCAAGGGACGAAACGTCGCTATAAATAACAAATAAGTGTTTACTTAAAAAGTCCTTTTTCCCGACAAATCATTTTTATATTAATCTCAAATATTTTGACGCTGAAAACAACTATTGGTAAGCAAAGGCTATACTTGTCAAGTATATTATTACGTACATAGTTTCCAAACGACAGAAAGTGCATTGATTTCGTGTATCATTTCAGTCTGGGTCTCTTATGGCCAACTTTATACTTTCGAATTTTCGTTAGCGCGGCCAAATCGTACTTCCGAATTTTCGTTAGTTGTGTGCGCGCAACTTCCGTTGCCTGCTAAAATTGTACTCACATCGCGCCAAAATAAGTATAACTTTAAAAATATGAACGGTTTTCTAGCTGACGTCATTCATGGAACGAGGTAACCTGTGTTTTTCTAATAACCGTGGAGGACAAATCGCGTTTATGGTGGCAGAAATGAGAACTATGCGACAAACGTTTTTTCAATATTATACGAGAACTTGGAGATTTTTAATTTACATTAAAAACTATTTTTGATTGATTATTTTTTGATTTTTACATCTGTTTGTTGGATTCGTCCATGATTTTATCTATACTTAACTATAGATATGCTAAAATGACAACAGCAGCCCTATTGAATTAATTATAAAAAACAAAACTGAAGCGAGATAGAAATATACTGAACTATGTCTTTACTTGTTAAAACTGTTCAATAAATAAATTATTTCTGTCCATTAAATTATTTGACGATTTAAATGTTCAATAACACTAAATATTCTTTGTGAATACCTATTCAATCAGCATATTAAATAGTTTATTAGTGCGATCGACATATAAAATTAGTCACTGGCTCTTTATGAGTACGGCCGTAAATGATGTTTTTTTTTATGTAGGTAAGCCTTCTACAGTCTGGATAATTATAAATTAATTGTAAATTACAATCAATTTTGCGTTATGTTGGTTTATAATGTAAAAATATTAAAATTTGACTCTCACGTGTATAATTAAAAGTAATAAATAATGTAAATAATTATTGTTTTATGATGATAAGAGAAAGTTGAATTATTTTGACAGTAACAATTTCAGTAATTGCAAATTTCCGTATGCAATTTTGATAAATTTGAGACAATTGCATTTCTATTGTTCGGAGGTCTAGGAAATGTATTTAAATTTTATGCCGACAAAAAAATTATACTTAATTTGTTTGAATTAGGTAATATTAAAATAAGAATACCCATACCATTAAGTATAAAATGCGATATAATACGCACGTAATAGCTGTTACAGTTTTTTTTAAGTCTATTTAGCGTTACCAAATTGTGCTCATAAAAATCCCGCTATGGTTTTTTTTTGATCTGACTCTTTTAATTGGTTACTGTTTATAACTAATAAACTACATTTCTTTGCCGCTTTTAGTTTTGATAAAAACTAGTAAAAATCGTTAAGATTTTATTAATATTTTTTATCTATATGTTAATACGGAGCAGAGAATATTTTTTTTAATATCTAAGGATCACCTGAATCGATTTAGGATGAAGAAAAATTCACATACAGACATCAGTCAGAAAATTGTCTCGAATGGTCTCTATACGGATATATAAATTAAAATATCGAAACAATATTTTCGGATTGATTCAAATACCACCCCACTATAGTAGTGATTGAATGTAAAAAGTACTGAATCTGTGCAGTCCATAACCTAAAGAGACGATAAGGTTTAGAGATGGGAAAAACGGGTCTTTTTAGTGATCTGCATCTTTACTGAACCGGTTCAAAAAGAGCCGAGTTCTGAATATGTTACTGCAGTCTGCCACTGAGTTACCTAGTTCAGTCAATCATATCACGACCTGTATAGAATCAAGAATGCATAGCCAAACATGTGATGCATGAGTCATTTGAGCTGACAGATGCATCAAAGCAAGAACTAATACGTAAGTGTAAAATGTGCTTCTGTGTGTTAAGTGTTTCACTGAGTTATGCGGATCCGTTGATCCGTCGGCTCAAAAAAAAGTGAGGCGGCTCTCACGGATCTTCTGTCGGAGTCGGCTCTTTGAACCGGTTCAGATCTGAGTTACCCAACACTAATAATGTTGTCATTAATGATATTATGATACTTTTCTTTTAGCAATAAGGGCGTGACTATATTTTCAAAAATCACGCCTCGCCTGGGCTGATGCGAATACCTATTGGGTATCGTGACGATATGCATATATGTGGAAAATTATAATTATTCAAGGAACATCAACATTCCGGTGTTCTTCGTCACTGTTACATAACCGACTCCCAGACTATAAAAATAGACAATTTTAACAAATTTACACGAGCATAAAACTTTTCCTGTTAAACAATCCTTTCTATGACATCAGAATTTTAATCAATTTTATGATTTTTTATTATATTGACACTATATACTTATATCATAAGGCGATATACAATAAAGCTATGATGATGATTTTCGATCTTTACCGATAAATGTTGCCATGTATGGAAATCCATCATATTAAAGGGTCGGTGAAATATTTAGCACAAATGCGTCATGTATAATCGATTTCATACCAACATGACAGATGTATGTCAGGATTGTCAGGGCGTTTTATATTATGCAACATACTATAATCTGACGACCGTAAACCGAAATAATATCTCTTCATAATGATATGAAGTCTACCTACTGTGCATGTTATTTATTTGATTGTCTAATGTTGGTTTGCAGAACTTATTGACAGTGACCTTGGCTAGTTGTCATATTATCACATGTGTACATTTTAACTTTTTATTATATGCTCATAATAAAAACAAATGATTCATCCACATAGTAATTTTTTTCTACAAAATGCAAGATTGATTTAAAATTCTATAATGCTTTTCTTGTAACGAAATAAATGTGATCACAAGTTTCAAACCAAATTTTTTGCTAACACATTATGTAATCCAGAATTAGAGAATGCACTGAATATTTAATAAAAATTGAATTAAAATTTTAAAAAACACCCGACATTGGTTCTTTAAAATGAAATATTAATCTGATGTCTTATACCATGGGGTTCGTGGATTTGATTTAGCCTTACATCTTTGCGCTATAATGGGAAGGCACTCCTGGTGTAAAACAGATTATTTTTTCTTTTTAAAGAACATGTCGAGTTTTTAAGATAAAAAAATCGGTAAAGTACGAGTTATATCTGCTTGCACATTTGGTGGTTCATACCATCAGCCCCCCATTTGTGTATTCGATAGCCAAAGTTTGGTTCGAAATTAAACAATTAATTTGTTTATAACAATTGATCACGTTAGAATTTTTCAGTTCTGATATTTTTTTTTGTTTTTTTAGTCTTTCAATCATTTTATATTAAAAAGGATATTTAATACACTAAAGAACAAATAAAAAAAATACGTTTTTGCCCAACGTGGGACTCGAACCCTGCGATTTCGAGTCTAGTACTCTACCGACGAGCTAACATGCATCACGTTTGTATTTGGGGTTTGGACCATCACTCCTTATCTCTACCAAATTTCAGAGAAAATCGCTTGTGACAGACGGACGAAAGAACACCGAATTGATTCCAAGAGTGTTCAGTTTTGCATGGAACACTAAAAACATTTAGCTTTAATTTTTAATTTATTACAAAACATAATAGTAAAGTGTTATTTGTGTGTCATTAGTATTTTTGCTGTCGTATTAGTTTTTGTGTATCTTATAATCTTCCCTCAAAAATGTTTTGTCGTACTAAGAGAAAATCGTATCAAAATCGCTTAACCCATTGGAGAAATATACAAACATGTAACCTCCTCGACACCTCTTGTAGGTCGGAGATTATAATCTTTCTAATAAACAAGGAGCTTTTCTCCTAATGCCTAAGTACTGCCCTGAGTAAGCGTTGTCAGAAAGAGATAGAGATTGACAAGACATTGACCACCTTATTTTATCTCGCTCATACTTTGTGAATATTTGCTGAAATAGAGAATGCGCTGTTTAAGTCAATTTCTTTTCAATAAGCCCACGACTATTATTAGGTATTATTATAATGCATTATTCAGTTGTTTTAAATTATAATAATTCCTACATTTTACGGTCATAAAAATCGACATGTGCACGTTGTGGTTTATTATGCATTATTAAAAAAAATCATGGCGCGGCTGCTGTCAGAAATAACAATGACAATTAGTCATTGATTTTATGCCACGTGTCACCAGATCTAACTTTATTTACCGTCATTGTATGTCGTATGTCATGGATGACATTGCATGGATCTAATACAGTGCGCGTCAAAAGTATTCGTTCTCTCTCTTCAGTTGCCTTTTCAACGGTGTTACATAGAGCAGTGGCTTCCAACATTTTTGTACCGTTGATGACATTCAAAATTACTGATTATCAACTGAATTTTAAATTTGTTATTAAAAATTTTTGGAGCATACAAGTAACTCAAAAATTACAAGGTTCGAAATTCATGAATTGTCAACGGGAATACATATGCGTACAAAATTTCGAATCGATCGGATATAAGCGGAATCCGTTCAAAATAACTTGCAAGATTCGCCCTAAACATATCCCATATTGACTGAATAAAAGCTTATAAAAAGAAGTAAGTAATATAAGTCTTAACCCAGTAGGCTATTTTTTATCATTCGATAGCTTATTTCTTAGAAAAATTTTAGATCTAAAATAACTGGCTAACCCGGCTTCATCCAGGTGAAAATCGTATTGAATAGATTTTTACCATTCGATAGCTTATTTATTGAGAAAATTTTAAGACTATATGCCCGGGTTCGCCCGAGTACAAATTAAATAAACTGGAGGTATAGAACGAACGAAGCGAATGAATACTTAATAATTATTTATTTTGAGCAAACGAGTTGCAGCCGAAACCGGTTCTATAGACTTAAAATTTTCTCAATAAATGCTAAATGGTAAAAATATCATTTAAATCTGTTCAGTATAGTGAAATCAATCCAATTTTCATTCGAATGAAGCCGGGTCAGTCAGTTATTATAAACACAAATTTTGTCTAAGAAATAAGCTATTGAATGGTAAAAACCGCATCCAAATCCGTTTAGTAGTTCTCGCGTTTTTAGCGAGCATACAAAGACACAAAGCGATTTAAATGGTAATTCTTATAGTTCGGTTAAAAAAAAAATGTGTGCCGATTTTTTCCGGCAACTTTCAGAATTCCATTCTTTAGGCCTTCCCGAACGTAAATCATCAGTGGGAATAAATCCACCGGATTTTTCAAAGTGGATGCAGCTTAGTGCTCGGTCTAAAACTCGTTCCATGTAATTAAGACGAAAGCAATAATTACATAAATCGACTGTTTGCAATAGGTTATCAGTGATATTTAATCACAATTCGTGAAAATAAATTTGTACGTCAGCATCAGAAACATTCGCTGTATGCGATTGGATATTATCATATGAAATATGAATGACGTGATAAATACGAACTGTCAAAACAGTTACACTGATATTTGAAAGTAGCAATCACGAATCACGTTGTGATTGAAAAGTAACAGTTTGACGTACTATCGGTCAACGTTCGTCTAGTCGCTACATAGTGTGGAGCCGGCCTTAGAGAGGATTTCCTGTATGCTTTATGCATACTCCATGCAAAACGCCCACTCAAGATGTCATTCCTCTATGAAGGTTATTGACTCAGTCCGGTCTACCCTTTTGGCAAAGAGAAACACATTCAAGTGATGCAACAGCACCCCCCACGGTGCTGCAGTCGTCAGCTAGGTCCTCCAGCTCTTCACCAGACGGTGTAGAGATGAGAAATATTTCACTATAGGTGACTTAGTCGCTAATATTTCGATTTCAGTGTTCACTGCAGTGATTTCAGACTAGCTACCGGTGACTAACCAACGACCATAGCGGAAAAAAATCGTCACAAGAAAAAATAATAAAATAAACGATAAATAAGTAATTATGATTATTTATGACAAACTTTATGAAATGCAAAATGTAATAATGAATTATTTATTATTGTAACGACAATAATGAGCTGTATTTCACTACCGGTGACTTAGTCGCTAATATGTGAATTTCACTTCAGTGGTTAGTCAGACATCAGTTCAGTTCTGTCTAGCTACCGGTGACTGCACAGTCTTTCGGCGATCGCTAATCGCTAATTCGTATCTGCACTGCACGCGCTTAGTTTTACCAATGGTCGGTGATAAAAATCACCGGTACTTTGAAATCGCTATCACCAAAGTACCGGTTACCTGACAGTAATCAATAAAGCTCATCTCTAATACGGAGTACGGACGTTGGCACGATGCATCCTCCCTGCAGACTCAACCTTGCAGTAGATGTGGATGCAGCGATGTCAAAAGAAACTCTTCGTCCTTATGTAGAGAGAACCCCTTGAACGTGAACGATGAATACAAAAGGTGCTGGTCTTGCAACTGACCTTTTGTATAACCCATTTAAAGTTTTGCATCCCATCTGCATGGAAACTTCAGGCGAATGGACACGTTTCTTCAATAAACAATACATTTTTCACCGACTTTAAAATAAAATCTTATAAAGAGATGTTCTTACAACATTTTATTAAAAATTGAAAGGAAACTCGGTGGCTCGGGATCAAATTAAAAGCAATACTGATGTTAAAATTGCATTTATGGCTAACGTTTCGGTGAACTTTTCACCATCCTCAGAGCAACAATACGATTAAAATTTCAGTATATTGTTAATTGATAATAAATATAGGCACATCATGAAATTTAATTTTGTGGAAAAATAAAAATAGTCAAAATTATAAAATTAATTTTACCTTTCTTCTTAGGACGCGAAATTAAAACATTTTTAATTTTTAATTTCGCGTCCTAAGAAGAAGGTAAAATTAATTTTATAATTTTGACTATTTTTATTTTTCCACAAAATTAAACTTCATGATGTGCCTATATTTATTATCAATTAACAATATACTAAAATTTTAACCGCATTGTTGCTCTGAGGATGGTGAAAAGTTCACCGAAACGTTAGCCATAAATGCAATTTTAACACCAGTATTGCTTTTAATTTGATCCCGAACCACCGAGTTTCCTTTCAACTTTTCAACAATCAACGGATCACCATATCTCTATTTGTTAGAGTTTTTTTTTATCCAACATTTTATTAAAATGTAATAAAAAGGAACACAAATCAATATGTAATTCTACAAGATAAACAGAGATAGCATGCGACACAAAACAGACGCAGTTTTTATAAACAATGAAATACAATGTGGCTGCGCGACAGAACATGACAGCTGTCAGGTTTATATTATTATGAAGTGAAAATGTTATGTCATAAGAGGTTCGTAAAAAAAATATGTATGTATCTCGAATGTAATGCTTTTATGGCTCGTGTGACTGTTAAAATTCGTTTTTCGCACATAAAATATTGCATTACAATCTAGATACATAAACTACTTTAGAGACATTCTGATTATTTCTGGAACAGATTAGGTACGTCACGACAGATGTCAAAAGCCACTGTTTGAAATAGTACCTAATTGTAATTTTAGATAAAACTGTTATTTTCTTCTGTCTAAGTCTACACCTGCATTGGGTGCATATTTCTCCCCATTGGATGTCGGACGACATCGGAAAAAAGCAAACACCAAGATTATAATAATATCTGTCTTCATTGGAAAGGAAATCGGGCTACCCTTTCCAATGTCGTCCGATGTTCTATGATCGGGAGAAATACGGAACCATCTTTTATATTAAACCGTATCTTCAAGTAATAATAACTGTGTGTTAAATCAGAAACGGGAATTTTTATTTAGCAGAACGGACAACAACGTAACCTTTGCAGTTTTTATGTGAAATAAAACGTTGTCAAACATCTACAAGTTGACTGAAGTATCTATAGCGAAGTTTCAGAACGAAGTTTTTATTTATCGTGTTGTGATGTAATGTTGTAGATAGAAGTGAACACTTCAAATATGCTATGAAGATTTTTAAAACTTTCAAATAACATTTCATGTACCTACATTATATATATTGGAATCTTACAGACCAGGTTTAGGTCATATTTAGACTTAAAAATCCAGACGGTGACGTGTTGGAATAATAAATTTTTCTAATATAGTGCTACAACAATGAATGTTTCTTAACAATTATAGCAGACAATAGCTATTATTCTCAATTAAAAATTTAGATTACGTTGAAATTTTATAGATTTACTAGCAGCCCGTTTCGACTTCGCCCGGAGATTGCTTATTAATACATTTGCCCGGCGTTATTTTTTATTTATTGATAAATAAATTAGTAATTAATTTATTACTAATTTATTAATAAATAATTATAAGCAAAATTAATTTACATGGGAAATTCTCATAAAGAAAAAAATTTGCATTTACACAGAGTATCGTTATCATGAGTGAATTTTGACGATTTTTTTGGTGAATTTTTATATTTTTGTAATAAATTTTGATATTTTTTATGTGAATTGTAAAATTTTTTGCGTGAATTTGCGTTTATTTTTGGGTGAGTTTTGAACATTTTTGGGATGAATTTTGACAACACTTTTGACAAAATGGAACCCCATCGGAATTTAAATCTTAGGCCCGGAAACACCTAGATTCGCCCCTGAGTGAAGGACTTTGGCAAGGAATGAGGACGATCGTGATTTTGAAAGCGTGCAATTCTTAAAAAGACAAGCCTGTATTAGAAATGAACGTCCAACGCTGGACTTCTCCTTCCCGGACTTATCACTGTCCGTCGAAATATGGAATTGCATTTATTGTTAACTGTTCCACTCTATCGACGTCTATAAAGTAATATACAGAATGTGCGAGTACTTTATCGTGACTAAACATCCATTCGAAACGCTTTGTTCAGGATTTTTTTTGCAAAATTTTTCGGTAATATTTTTAGCATGGTGTTCCTTAAAATTAGCTTTTATAAAGAAATTTACGTGGGTCTTATGAACGGCTTTAAGCCTTAAATTTAGTTGAAGATAAGTGACATTCTTAAAACTAGATTTAAGGTTGAAAGTCGTACCAAAAATCCAGTAATAATCTTTTTTAACCATGGCCATAAATTGATCATTTATAGAAATATTTTTTGTGATCGTTTTCCGCCATTACTCTCAAACGCTTAATCCGATTTCAATGAAATTTGGCTTTGAGGTTCCGTCTACTTGTATTGCCATCTATAAACTTTGTCTCTGGCAGAGTTAGTAATAATAGTTTTTATACCTAGTGTCGTAATACCAGTAGGCACGATATATAAATGGTATTTTTTCTTATAAAATACCTGGTTTTCTTTCCATTTTCAAATTTTTTGACAATTCACTTTCGAGCAAACGTCACTTCTATTAGTATGTCAAGAAAAAACATCTGATAGACAAACGATGATTTACTAAAATTGGTATAACACGATCACTTTACACGTCTGTGTACATGCGTGTAAAGCAGCTATTTTATAGAAGATTGACTAAAAATCGAATCCGTATTTACATAACATTTTTGAATTGATGTCGAAGTTTTGATCGAGTACGCTGTAAATATGTACTATGTAGGTGTCCGTTGTTTGACGTGACAGTAAAAACCAATAAAAGGTCTTATAGTTATTTTTTTGCACGTTCCACCATTTTAAAGTGAATTAATATCGTTTTTTATGAACTATTTTTAACACGTCGTTGTACTCGATTTATTACAGAAATCGTGAGATGACAGATAACGTGACTTGGCTACGACAACAATGTTTCAGACAGGCTAAGTTAAAGAGTATTGTTAAATGGCGACCGTCCCAGATTTTACTCAACCATTTACTTCGATTTAGCCTAAACTCTGGCCATATGTCAAATCACAATATTTTTTACAATTACAATTTCGGCTTTGCCTTCTAGATTCAAGATTGTCAAAATTCTTAACATTAAAATGAAACGTAATTTTTAATTTCTTTGCATCACTAGAGTGTCTCAAAAATAATTTTATTTGAAATTCATTGCAAACAAAATTCTCTTAAAATATTTTTTCTCGTATTTTCTCAGACTGTTGTGTATAATTTTCTTAATGACGAGCAAAGTTCTGTCACTAATTAAGTAGAAAATGTAGACTGAAAACACTTTTTCTCATTTCCTTTTTTGTATTTCCGCTTTAACATTTAAATTAATGATCCAACTTTCAATTGAAATGAGAAAATTTTTATAACCCTCTTGACTTAGTCTGCGTGAAGTGTTGTAAAAAGTTGAACAAGTGTTAAAGTTTTTTTACACATAAACGATGCAAAACACTTGTATTTATTAATTAATGAATTATAGATTGCTTTTAAACATTTACATTCAAGAATTATTACTATAAAATCTGATTTTATATATTCATAATGAGTAAATATTTTGGGGTGACAATTTCGACATTCAATTTGTGACTGTGCTATAAAGTAAAAACAAATTGATTATTTCATTGAATATTGGAGCACTAATAATAAACTAGACATACGATACAAACGTATTCTAAAACGGCATGTTTAAAATACTTCGTAACTTTACACATGGGTCATGACTCTCTTGAAGAGAAGTCGAGCTGCGACTCCAAATGAAGGGAATTTAATTTTCAACAATTTCGCAATTTTGTAAGATGGGATTTCGTACTTTTTTCATTAAAACAAAAAACAACTCAAAAGTCTGTTAGATATTGTTGCCATATTACTTACATAACTTACATAACCTACAGATATTTTATAGAAAAAATTGCGCTGAGTCGATTCCAACTACTCCCACCTTGGTATCTAATTTTGGTTAGAAGCTATGGTATGTTTAAGTTTTTCTAAAAAATATATATAAACTAAAGGAGATACAGGGTTGCAGATGGTCGGAATCGATTCACCTTGCTTTTTCCTTTAAGTTCAGTTAAACGGTCCAAAAAGCGCTTAATGTCATTTAAAGTTGCAGTTTTGCAAAACTCACGAAAACACGAAAAGATTTGGAAATATAAGAATATATCTCAGATATGCTTAATACTAACGGGTCTGATAGAAAAAAGTACGCTGAATCGACTAGGTCAAAACTCAAGTCCGTATCTCGCTTAGTTTAGAAGTTACTACGGTTTAAAATGTATGGAAACTTATATAGTTTAAAACGATTATATTTTTGAAGCGATGCAGGGTTGCAAATGATCGCAATTGTTTCAGCGTGGTTTTTTCTATAAACCGAAGCGAATTTGTTTGTAAAAAATTCGATTTTTTTGAAAAATAAATCTGCTCCTTTTCGTTTCATATTCAGTTTATTTATAGAAAAAATAAAGTATTGAAGATATTTTTATGAAACTTTTAACTTTATATTGTGATCCTGTATTTTGATATCTGTTTGAAAGTTCTTCGTCTTAGAGATCACAAACATAAATTGCTTTGATCGTATTTGCGTTCACCGTAGCGATGCAGCGGTAGTAACAAAAGCGAAACGAAGATGAAATTATTGTAGATTATAGATAATACTATGAAAGTAGAATGTTATAAGACTGTTATATATATTATATATTTTATTTAAATTCACATTACCATACGTGGTCGACTCTGATTAAATCGCACTTTATGGATTCGTAATCATATCAGATCTGTTATGTTTGACTTGGACAAAGAAAATAAACAATTTTTATTAGTGATGGGATATTGCGAGTGAAAATAGTCGAACTATTCGGTTATTATATCTCGAGAGATTTTTGAAAATCATTCGAATGGCTTTTTTTTACTTATGAGTTACGACTTTTTAATTCAATCTGAAGTAATAAATAATTATACTGTACTCTTTCTTTACTCTTTGAAACACTGCATGCAAGTGTCTCTCTCAGATTTTCATCCGCTAGCATATTCCATTCGTTTCAATTGATGAAAAAGGGGGCGTATTGAACAGCTGGTTAACAGTAATTTTAAAACAAAATCCATGTTTACCTGAAAATAGGATGATTATCGTTGAAACTGACATGAACGCGAATGAAGCCGCGAACACGGTACTTATTTAAAAAGGTTATGCAATATTTACTTGATGTACATCAAAATGAAGGTTTGGAAAGGTCCGCTTTAATCGAAAAAGAACGTCGTAGGAGAAAACAATCCACAATTATATATTTCTTTTGATCCTTGATAACGGCCGTCATTCTTCTTAATTTCGCATCAAAGGCAACCCGTGTGTGAACACGCGTAAGATCATCTATTTCTATATAGAATATATGGAGATAAAACAGAAGTTTCCAAAATATTTTTCTTCGCCCACAAGTTTTTAAAACAATAGTACACCGAGCGGCCCTAAAAGTCATCTGCATCCTTCAAAAATGAAAAACACATACAGAAAACATATTATCATTAAGTTAGAGATTTGATTTTTTTACAGGACTGTCCTATTATAATGGAAGTTCTTTTAAATCTGATCAAAACTTGTTTATGATAGATGAATAATTCCCCATAGAATTAGAAATTATTATTTCCTTTTCTACATGTGCTATGAAATGTTACTTCGTGCCAAATTTCAAGCTATTAGGTCAACAAGAAATAACTACTACTGATCATTTGATGAGTGAGTCAGTATCAAAATACGTAATTTGAGAAAAACCGTATCTTTTGGTAATAAAATACTATAATTATTGATTGTATCTTGTGTGGATATTTACCTTATACTTGAAATAACACAAGAAGTGGAGTCATACCCAAAACCGTATCTTCTTGTTGCATTGAGTTAGAAGCTTGAATTTTTTGCAGACATATAGGGTTGTAAACCTTAGTATTTGTTATTAATTTCAGCTTGATATCTCTAACCGTTCCTGAAAGAAAGGCTTCTAAATGGACAAAAAAGTGATCTTATAAGGGTTTCACTTTTTTCTTTCTACGGTATGGAAACCTAAAAACGATCAATTTCATTACAACCGTAAAATCAGAACTAAAATACTGATAAGTTATTTTGAAACATCGTACAAACTATCTGAAAATTATCACTCTAGAACTTTTCAAATTGAAACCAAGAAAACAGCTCTTTAATTAGGCGGTAACCGATGAAAAAAATAGAACAACAAAACAAAAATGGCGAAGATGAATTGAGAACCTCTGGCAAATACCGTTTATGGCATCACGTTTCTCGATTCTTCTTTGCAGATCGACGAACAATTAATTTCACAATAGAAGGCGATGCTTTGCTATAAGAGCGATGGGCCAAAGGAGATATACCTTTATATATCCACGTTGCACAACTGCTATTTCTCCTTACACTGTCTGTTTCACTTCCTTAAACTGAACGATCACTCTCCTCTGTGTTCTTTCGTTGTTCTTTTGATCTCTTATAATATTACCAGTTTCGTTATCAGATACATACGTATTGGTTTGCTTTATTATCGTAATAATGTACAAGCTGCAAAGAAAATCGCAGCAATATTTATAAAATCATGATAAGGTGAATAATTTTTAAACAAAATAAATTTAAAAGTATAGCAATATCAAGGAAACAAAATCTTTAATTAGGCGAATGATAGAAGTAATTATTGCTATTATTAATTTACCTTATGTGTGTCTCCTTACACTCATGTCCATGGCTCTATAGCCATCTAGTGTGTAAACTTCTGCTCACTTGACCCGACGCTTTCCTATTTACACAATTCGCTGCTCTGTTTGCTGTATCCAGGATTGGTATCCCTGTCTGATATAATAATAATAATAATGCGTTTAACGTCCGTTTCTCGACTTTATGTCATAACAGACGCCATTCGCACCATTACTATTTTTTCATCTACCACTTCCCGTTATTTCTACATATTTTTACAACTTCAACTTATGTAATAGCAATGGGCGAATGAAGGAATTACAGGAAATTAGGATAAGGTAGGTAATTTTTTGAACTAGGAGTTTGATAGGTAATCGGCCATGGCCTCAAATAAGGAACCATCTCGATATTTATCTGGAATTAATTGAGGGAAACCATGGAAAACCTCAATCAAGATGGCCGGTACAGGAATTACCGTTTCTCGGCGAGAGGCAGTAGGAAAATGTCCCAGCCACATCTGCCCCTGCCGGGATTCGAACCCGGACCTCCCGAATGCGAGTCTAGTGCTGTTACCACTACTCTACCCAGCTCGGTTCCCTGTCTGATATATATCGTATAGGTCTGACGTCGGAATAAAAATTTATAAATAAGGCACGAATGGAAGAATGTTTGGGGTATGAATGAAGAAACACAAATGGAGAGGGATGAATGAAGAATTCTTGAGTTCGAATTTTTACTCAGAAGAAAACTTCTGAACAGTAATTTCGAATAAAGTTGTGACTAATTGCTCTAATAAGTGCAGAAGCCAAAAATCACGGATATTAAAAAAAAGATGAATAATTTATTAATAATAATGACACCAGTTCGGTGATATGATCAAGTCACTTGAATTCATGTTACTTGAAGGTTATGTGACACAAACTGTTATTTTTCACTCACGTATTCATTATAGCGTTTGAACCTTTATACGATATTGTCTTAAAAGAAATAACCCCAGTTTTACAAGACGGAGCCATTAATTTTCTTAAATAAGAAAAAAAAACGAGTATGGGTCAGAAAATCATCCACAGTTAGCTTCGTCACAAACTGACTTATAAGCTTTTAATCGAACATCTCGATTTATATACTCTGTCAAACTAAAATGTAGACAAGGATATTGTTTAAAAATTTCGATAAATTTACAGGAGTTGTCTTCCGTCCAGCGCATTTTACTTTCCCCCATTTTGAATCGGCATGACATGAATGAAAAGTTAAAACCAATTCGTCACATCATCATGTCATATGGAACAGTCGAATTTACACGGTAAAATAAAATTGTGCGTGTACTTTTGTGCGCGCGGCAGAAGTTATACTTCTTTGACGTGATCGCGATAATTGATATTCACATTTTCGTTAAAGAGGTACATTGATAAAATAAAGGGAGATGATAAATATAGTTAAAAGGTAGCCTGTTCACTTCGAGTAGTACTTATTTACTTTGGATAATAGATACACAACTACATCAGCACATTGTAACAGAAAATGAGACGTGTTATCTATGAATACAAAGCAAAACTATACTGCATCGAAGAGTCAGCTTTATCGACGATTTCAACTTTGCCGATACACGTAGTGCATTCATAAATTAACAGCTAACTTCATGGTGTCTCATTTTCGTCGCATGTTGCGTGCGAAACTTCCGTACCAGAGGAATTTTTACCCAAAAGAAGATAACTTTAAAAAAACAATAAACACCATACGCTGCTGGAAATAGGTAGAAAACACTAGAAAAGCGCAGAAACAAGTGAAACATTCTGGTCTTCATTGTAGGTAAACAAGCACGCGACCGCGCCGGTGACTTTCAAGTAAAACTATTCTGTCTTAATTAAACGCCGGTGTGTTAAATTAAAGACCTTGACGTACGATTCGTTATTATCTATAAAGGATCAGTATTTGAGGTTGGTTAATGTGTCGTGACTTTGCGATCGCATCGTATAGTGTTCTAGCATTGAGAGTGGATGTCATTCAATGTCAGATTCGATCACGACGCTGTAGCCACTGCATTAGCATTATTAATTGCACGGGGCCAACGGTCAACTTGACCGCTTCACTGAGACCTTTGTCATCCCAATCTCCCACCCATTACAAGTGTCTTACAGTTATCCGCAGTTTTGGTTCAAGTCTCTAATGAATTCTGTACATCCTAACGATCGTCTTTTGTATTTCGTGGCACTAAAGCGACCACTAACAATGTACACTGTAGTTATACCAAACTATATATTTTTGATGGTTAACATCTTAGTTACGGGTAGTAATTTTATGAATGAAGCAGAAATGCGTTAAGGAACTGAGAAAAATACCCGCTATTCAAATTATTCAATTTACTATAGTCAATTTTTAGCTCTCGGTATGAAAGTAATTTTGTGAATGAAGCGAAAATACGTTAAAGAACTGAGAAAAACATCCGCTATTCAAATTATTTAATTTACTATAATATTCTTTGGTGAGGCCTACAGTTGGCGCATGTGCTGCAGCGTATCAGAGAGAGAGAGAGAAAGAAAGGAACAAAGAGAAAGAAGACACAGCTGTCAACCGTGCTTTTATAAATGCAGTGTGAAATAAATATGTTACCATAGGCATAGGAATTAGAGACAGAGCATGTACTAGGGTTTTAGACGAGAGGAATTAAGCCGATTAAGGGACGCGACGAGGTTAGTGGTGTCCGTTTGTCATTGGCCGGCGCACTGCGCATGTCTAGTGGCATGAAATATATGTTGGTAGTATAAACATTAAGAGCACTGTGGTTGGAACAATGAAATAAAAGAATAGTTACTTCTTACCACAACAGATTTATTGAGTGGATGTACATTTCGAGAGCTAAGCTCCCATCTTCAGCAAAACACTAAACTAAAGTTTAGTGTTTTGGTAAGAAGTAACTATTCTTTTATTTCTATGCTGGTAGTATGGAGTAAGAAGAAAATTTCTTTTGTATGCTGCACAATACGCCGGCCAATCAAAAATCGACACCATTCTTACTTTGTAGCAATGCTCTTTACCCGTTCCTCAATGGATTCCCCCCGCATACTCCATCCCTATAATACTAGATCCATACTAAAATTGTTATATATTTGAATTTACTTTTTATGATTATTAATTGTTATTGTGTTATGTTGTATGTACCTGTACGTTCATTTTGAAAGGAACAACTTACACAGCCATCTGGCTTTGTTGTGCCCTAAATAAAGTTTTTATTATTATTATTATTATGTATGTTACACATAATTGACGACTAGTGTAAGACTCGCTCTTTTTTAATTTCATTTCGTTTGATGTAAAATACTATCGACTTAAATTGAACTAGATAAAAATGTTTCTCGCAGTAAACTATTGTGTTCCAAAAGAAGTAACACGTAGTGTAAATAATTACTATCATTTGTTTGAATAACTTAATTCCATTTAAACAGAGAGCTTTTGAGATAATTGTAAATTGTGAAATAGTCACGGTTTGTTAACCAAGGACAGGAGGATAAATATTGCTGCAAACGGAACCAGACATGCGCGAAGATCAATTCAATTGTTTCATAAAAAAGATGAATAACGCGCTCCGGATACAATAGACTGTAATCGTATAATTTCATAGTCGTTGCCGGTAATAAAGTTAACGGAATGATTTTTTTAAAAATAGTTACAAATGTATCCGATAATTAATAATGTGTTGTTTTTTTTTTATTTTCACTTTTTATATTTTTTATATTCCGTATCGCACAGCGTGTAACGGATTTGTTCATACATAAAGTAGTGTTAAAATTGGAAAGGATTAGTAACAATATTTACAAATCCTGAAGAAGACGCAGTTAGTGTTGATATGTTAGCCATTAAAGTATTTAGCAAATGAATCATTCAGATGTTTTATGCTCAGCGTGTTTGTGTTTTCTGTTCGGTCGTAGTATGCTCTGACGTGGTACGACCGAGCCGAGAACGCCTACACGCTAAGCATAAAAGAAAGGCAAACATTTACCCGTGAGCTGTCAAGAAGGAAACTTCGCCCACTCACACACCCCCTTTGAAAATGTTTAGCGCAGTTGTAGGCGAAATGTCAGGTATAAATACCAATGGATTACGGCCTACAAGTCCGGAAACCAGGAATATTTGGAAATAAGTAATTATTATTCGTTTGCCTTCCAACAAGATATTTAAAAAAAATATCTAATTGATATTTTCTAATAATGTTTATTTTTTGTTTACAGGTAAGATGAGCTTCTTCAAGATTTAAACAAAGGTATTAATATTTTAAAATGTATATTTGCATGCTTTTGTTTTCATGTCAGAAAATGGTCGTTGGAAAGACCCGAGTAACGTAAAGAAATTAAACTTTTCCGCATTTCCGTGCGTGTATTTGTCTATAGCATTTTATTTTGTTCTCAATAACTTCTGCAAAAATGCACTGAGTTGAATTTTTTTGGATAAAGTTGATACTTTTCGCGTCTTGTAATTCTTGAATTACTTATAGGTTCCAGAATTTTTTGATCTTTATTCTAAAATTTTCATTTTCATAAATATTTCACCTAGATAATTTCTATCGCCTTGTCTTAAGAAAACGATTCAATAAATAAAAATACGTGTGGCACTCGGGGACTGCCGCGGTAAAGCTATTGCATAGCATTTTTTATTAACTTATGCAATTATAATTATTTATTTATTTTATTTATGCAGTATTTTTTTTTTCTTTGATATTAATTCAAGTTACACTTTTTGAGCGTGGTGACCGATAAGAAAACAAATTTTTTTTTTAATTGAATAAATGAAAAGTTAATATTGTTTAAAATATTTTTATTATCTTACAATACATGTAGGTTATTCAGGAATTTTTATCATTGAAAGTATAGGTTTATGGTAACTGAAATAAGAAACATAAGTTTTTCATATTAACACTTTATACACAAATAAAGATAGAATCAGTTATGAGCAGTTAGCAGCTAGTCTACACGCATACGTCTAGTCGCACGCACACAAACACCGTGCCGAAGTCTGCCGAACTGAAACGACGTTAGACGATGCACGGCTTTCAACGCCGCACCGCTGTGCCGGTCGGAGTGGGGGGTGTTAGGTTTATTTTCGTTACGGAATTTCTTGATTCGGTCGCCGCGCTCAAAGCCCGCGATAAAAGCTATGCAATAGCTTAAAAAAAGTTGATTGAAAAAGATCCATTCACAATAAGCACTAAAAATAAGGAAAAGTGTCGGTAAAATAAAAAAAAACCCGGGTCGCAGTGCCAAAACCCTGCCGACAATATAGTGTATTTGCTTATACAGGCAGTGTGGCTTTATTATGCGAACTTAAGTTGGTTTTTGGGCAAAATAAAAAATTTGACTCCTTAATACACCTCTTAAAATAACATTTTTTTTCTTAATTGCAATATTATTATCAGTCGAACTTCTATACCAAATTATATACAACTTTCAGTAAATAATTCACTATCTGCAAAGTAGTGTTTTCATAAAATTTGTAAGTCCGGTCCTGTCGGGCCGATTTTATTAAAATTTTAGGAACACTTTTCAATTACTACTGAAAGGTTATATGTCAATTATGAAACGATTCTGAGAATTTTTTCGGTATTTTGGGGCCCAAAAACGTTTTTCAACCCCTAAAAACTACCCTTAAAATGGCGCGATTACGCCCATTTTAAATAGGCTTCTTGCGGTGATGGATTTCAATACGTGGGCCAAATTTCGTTAAAATCAATTAACTCTTTCGAAAGTTATTGCCCGCACACATATATATATATATATATATATATATATATACGTATATATATAAATATATATATATATATATATATACATATATATATACATATATATATAAACATTTTTAAAAATGGTGCCAAAGTGTTTAGGAGGTTATGAAACGTCGAGAAATTTTGGTCCGACCCCTAGGTCCCGCCATCCGACCGACGCCAATAGTGTATGTTGCCATATGGCAAATACACTAATAAAGTACTCGTCACATTTGGCGTTATATAAAAACATCTTGATGAAAATATCTCAAATGAAAAATATAAAAAAAACTTATAAAATATTTTCTTGTTTACGTCTTGTGGCCGACTTTTACGACATTTTCAGTTCTATGGGGACTTTTTACTAAACTTTTGTAGATATATATTTTTTATTTTGTTTTAATGCTTTGAAATAACTTATGAAACTTCATTTTTTTAGTGCAAATAGAGGGACAAAGTGTGTCTTCTTTTTTCTAGTAATTAAATATATTGGACAGATTGGAAAGTTGTGTTCTTTAAAAATAAATATCATCTGATGCACCGTTAGTGACAGAATATTTTGTTTGGCAATTTGCACAGATGTTTGTTCGATTATTTTCAATCAATTTTTATTTGTTTTCTTGTTTATTTTGATTATATAAAATTAATAAACAAAAAATAATCAACTTGTTTCGATTGACCGATTATCTGATCCAACCATTTTAATAACATCAAATGTTGTTTGCATTAAACCAAGTCATCTTTTCAAACTTATATACAGTACTAGCCAAACGTTTCTCTTCTCTTTGTTTGTTTAAGATTCCGTACCAAAATGGTAAAGAATGGAACCCTCATGGTGAGACCTCATCTGTTTTTTTTCAAGACCTATTTTTTTAGGAACTATAGATGCTATCGAAAGGTAGTAGATTATAGATGTTCACCAACTGAATACATAAGATATTGATTTGAAATTTGCCATAGTTCCAAAAAAATTTTGTGCCCGCACCTAGACCAATATTCTAAATCATAAAAATATTTTTGTTTTTTTTTTTAAATTTTAGATCGTTTTTTTTGACACAGTAAAAATTTTCGCTTGAAACGGGTTCTCCCAGAACTTTGCAGACCGGAAAATATTGAAACGTTTACATTGTGAATGGTCTAGAAAACATCCCAGATGAACTACATCAACATTCATTCCTAACGACTTTTTTTTTGTCCTTGGTAATTAATATAAAATTGATTTGTCGGAAAAAAGGACTTTTTAAGTAAACACTTATTTGTTATTTATATAAATAACAAATAAGTGCTTACTTAAAAAGTCCTTTTTCCCGACAAATCAATTTTATATTCATTCCTAACTTTTATACTGTTCAGGAAATGATCCTATTACCAACAATCTGAATTATCTAGTTGACGAAATAATTTGTGTTATCATGGAAAAGATTTGAAGAAATGTATTCTAATTTATTATGCACATTTAATCGTTTAGTAGTTGCACCTTTGGTGCGCGAGTTACACTCGCACTTGACCCGTCTTGCTTTTTGTATATAAATTAAACGTGTCTTAAAAATCTATATTCAATATTCATATTTCCTTTTCGTTGTTATATCGAATTCAATTGTTTAATAATAATTTGCCTTGATTTTTGATCTACACTTTAATAATCGACTGTCTTTGTCTTTGTTCAATTGTTTAACCGTTATTCTGTTCAGTTTTTTTTACAATCGAATGTCTGGTGTCTTGCAACGAATCTATAAGAAATAAAAATGTTAGTGAGACCTTACTAACTGTAAAAACGCGAACAATAATGTGCAAGAGTTTGTATCGACACTCACGGACGTGTTTGCCAATATTTGATTTGATTGGAGGCTATTGAGTTATAAACTTGTCAGTATGTGTATTGGCAGTGCCGGCGTTAGCCAGCGCGAGGCCCTGGGCCGTGCACTTTTTACGAGGCTTTCGTGGTTTAGATTAAATTTTACCTTAAGGCTGTCGGAACGCTCTGAATTTAAGCCAAAAATAGAGCTTCGGCTGTCATCATGATTGTAGACTTATTCGTCAACATTCTGCAAAAATTCTTTCTCTATAAGGAAGATAAAGGACAAATCTAGGTCTCTAATGGACTACTTTTGTAATTTATGTACGATTTACTAGAAAAAAGTTGGCATTACTTGTGCCAAAAAAACACACGTTTTCAATGTCACACTACGACCTTATTCGTACTTATTTCACAAAACTGTTCCATCACAAACCTAAAGTGACTCTTCCTTTTTCGGAAAAGTTTTTTAAATCTTCAAAATATTCCCAAAAATGAGAGTAATCTGTCGACAGCGGCACCCTTGCAATAAAATTTTTTAGCCTCGTAGTTGGCACCAGCCAAAAATTGAAACGTGCGGATGATTTGAGCGAGACAGAGCTAAAGAAGGCAACACCCACAATATGTCTTTTGCCTACCTCGCCCCTTACCGCTGTGTCTCAGTACAAACAAAGTTCGGAGCGTTCCGACAGCCTTAAAATCAATATTTCATTTAAAGGGTTTTAATATTATTTGCAGAATAATATACTGATTACTGTGGACGATCGAAATTGTTTTATTGATTAAATACATGTACAATTTAGACATAAAAATTAAAAGTTAATCTTGCGAGCTTTTCGTTTTGCGAATGTGTCAATGACAGTGTCGAAATCAGTAGTACGCGAAATATCTTTTTCGATAGACAAAATTGCGAGCGATGTCAAGCGATCCTGAGCCATAGTTGATCTCAGATAGTTTTTTATCAATTTTAATTTTGAAAACGATCTTTCAGCATTCGCTACAGATATGGGAATAGTTTTTTTTTTATTCACAAGCGCGAGGCCTATTTTAGCGCGAGGCCCTGGGCGGTCGCCCAGGTTTGCCGCACCTAAAACCGCTACTGTGTATTGGTAAAGTAAACTAACACACACATGCAGCCTCTGTGAGTTTTTAATTTAGAGAGATGTAGCGTGGTTCTGTATTCGGACTGAGCGTGAAAGCCTCCTCAGCAAAACAGCCAAACAGACACCCATTGAGCATCTATTTAAGGTTAAAATCTATATACCTTCATCGTAACTTCGCTTCTCATTAAACTAGTAACATAAAAATTGCATATAGGTTTATTGAAATCATATTTATTAAGGCTTCGTAAAAATTTCGAACTTTTATCTCCAAAGCATATCTAGGAGATACAGACCCCAGAATATTACACATTTTGGCACTGGTGTTAATGATGAAGATGACGTTTTTGTGACATCTAGAAATTTGGGATGTAGGTAAGTTTAGGGTACAAATAAATGAAATGACTAAAAAATTTCTATGAAATAATATGTGACGATCAGTTTATTCGACCACCAAAAGAATCAATTTCGAACACACAACCGAAAAATGAAATTCGGAACGTAAGTCCTGAAATAAATTCAATACATTGCCATCTCTTCAGACTTTTTCAATATCTAGCTGAATAATTGAAAAAAAGTTTGAAGAGGTGGCACAAATAAATTTTACAAATCTCATTTTTCGAGCTGGTGCCATTTTAGATTTCGATAAACTGTTAGCAGCTACCTCATTTTTTCAAAATTATGTTTTAGGGAGATTCTTTTTTCACGTTAAATGTCAAATTTGTATTATTTTTTAGACAGAAAGGAGGACGTTTTGTTTTAAATTGGCGATTGACGCAGGATTACTGTAATTTAAATAGCATATGTTGGGACGCTTCTATTCTAGACAACTCAATACTCATGAATATACAATAACTACCGGTTTGCCCGCGCTTCGTTCGCGCGGTATAGATGATATATTTGACCCAGTTAAATTCTTTTATATAAAACCCACCCCTACCCCGCGCGAATATTTTTTTCTGAGTCTAAGTTAAAAAGGTCAGACTCAGAAAAAAACTCTTAAAAAATTGTTTAAGTTGAAAACGTCAAACAATTTTAGAGATAGTGTATCCTTTATGAACGTTTCCACCCAGTTGGGATACGAATTCGATTATTTGTTAAACATCAATCTTTTCGATTTTAACAAAAATTCAAGTCAAATTTCGTATTTTTAACTCAGCCAGTTTCGGAAAGACTATTTTTACAACTCCCTTTTCATCCTCTTAAGAGTAAACAAAGCGAGTGAACATGTATTTGCTTATTTTTAATTCAATATTTTTCACTTTGAGGATTTGTGAGATATAAAAACTCTACACGTCCTTACACTTTCGTAGGGGCTGCTTACGTCACAACAGGAAGCTGCAGTCCAAATTGCAAATTTCTGGCTTTAGCGGTTTGGCCTGGATGTTGACAAAAACCTACACCCCGTTTTTATCTTCTTAGGGGTTGAATTTTTAGAAATACTTCCTTTGTAGGTGCCTACGTCACAAAAAGGACCTACTGTCTAACTGTTAAGTTTATAAGGTGTATAGTTCCTGAGATTTCGTGATGATAGAGTGAGTGAATCCAATGGTATTTAGCATGTATATATATAAAGATATACATAGTATAAAACCACACAATTTGTAAATGCAAGAAATATTTGGTGTAATAACATTGTTACATGTTTTTTTGCTTGTTTAGTTTTAAAATCCGCAATTATTCGAATATGGTTTGCCGTTTTGAAATTTGACCACATAATCGTAGACGTGCTTTCAGTAGAAAAACGTTTCTCTTATTCCAAATTTTCTTGGTTTCCGGGCTTGCAGACCATTCATTGGTATTTCTACCTGACGTTTTGTATGTAGCAGTTTTACTTTGGCTTAGGTCTTCTACACAGGCCTAGAATTGAGGAAGGAAATAATGGATATGAGTTAACCTACTATATGATATAACTTGAATTCAACGTAAATCAAAATGTAAAGTCAATTGTTTGAAATTAAACGCACTGTATAATACATCACTAAACCTACTTTCTCAACAATGGTTCAACTAATTCTTTAACGTTCTCAAATTTTTTTAATTCTATTTGATAAGACAATGCATATTGTCAAATATAACAAACTGGCATTTGTCATGTTGCCGTAGCAAAAAGATATACTGTAAACAAACTGCGGTTGACCCACTTGCCTATAGTTTGACTACTCCTATTGTAGTCGTGTTTTATTTTTGTCCAATAAATAGAATCGAATACCTACATAGAAAGATGTAAAACAGAAGTGAATCGATTTTGAAATAAACCGGTGTATTATTTTGTTTGAAACATAAATCACGTATCATAACCTTCTATGTCTTATCGTATCTACATGCAGCGACTGGTCATATAGTCGAGGTGGCGATTGACAGCCCCACACGGAGCATTACGTTCCGTAGTGCGAGTGCGTAACGTAAAAGTAAAAAGTCCTAAGCTGTGTTTAAGAGGAGAATTGATTTGTCCAGAGCCATAGGAAAAGTTAATTTTTTATACCCTAAGCACAAAGTTAAGTAGTTTCGGAATTTGCTTTCTACTTAACGTACGTTCAAAGTTCTCTGCGTTTTCGGCACGGGTTAAACTGTATAAATTGAGCTGAAATTTTAAGCTAATCATTTTTTCAATATATAGAATCATTTCAGGGGGTAGCAACTCAAAAAATTTGAACAAAAAATTGGCTTATACAAATAAGGGCCAGTCTAATAATAGACTGGCCCTTATTTTGACAAGTTGGAAATTGTCACATGCTAACGTTTAAAATGGTTCTTTACATTGCAAAAATGATTCTCTGAAAATTTCAGCTCGAATGATTAAAATTAAGCCGTGCCGAAAACGCTGTAACGGTTATAGGTTTGCGGGGCTTGCCGCAAGCCAGGCGGTAGGTAGGATAGGGGGCCAATGCAGGTTAGGTCCCAGCTCTTGCAACCTAAATGTAAACTAGATCAGATAATTCGTTCTTACATTAGAGAGAAATGAAATAGAAAAATATCTCATCTACCATTATCCAGTCTCGGACCCCAGGCTTGTGGGGAGCCACCCGGACCCTTCCGGCTCAGTCCGACCCTGCTTACATGCAGTGGCGTTCCGAATAATTTTAAACGGTCTTGTTGCTTGATTTAATAAAAAGCAAGAAAAATGTTACCACACAAAATGAACTACATTTGAAAATAAGTTTTAATAAACTTTTTAAAATGCTTTATAATAAATAATTATCAAGAACCAATTTATAATTTGTATAATTTATAATTTCATTAGCATATTTTTTAAATCATAAAAATAAATTAAAATTAGTAGTTTTTCTTTTTAATTTTGTCTATAACATGTGTTTCATCAGTTTGACTTAAAAAAATAATTTAGTTTTTGATGTAAATTTGAAATGGAACGTGGCGTTATGTTAGGGAGAGCAACTTACAAGATGGAGACAAGGTGAGAAATTTAAATAAAGAAGGAAGAGGGTGTCGAAAAAAAATTGTGACGTTTTTATTAACTACCTCGATGACAGATTTTATTTTATACTTTGTTCGTTTCTCGTCGCAATTATTCGTGAATGCTCAATAATAAAAGCAATATAATTAATTATAATATAATAATAATAAGAATAGAAGGTACTCTTAATAGATTGATTTTCAGCTGAAATTAATTCTTAGTAAATTTTTCCGTCCTAATATTATGTACCTACGCATGTATAACATATAAATTGAAGAAGATTGCTGGTTCAATAATATCTACATGCTCCAATAGATATAAAACATAACGCAACGGACTCAGTGATAGGTTAACTCACGTACCAACATTGTCAAATAAAAAACCGGCCAAGCAAGAACGTACTTATGTATCGAGGGGTTCCGTACATCATTCGCTAAAGTTTTTCTGTAATACTTGCCAATCTATTTTTTTTTGTTGCGCAATTTTCCACAGAAAATAGTTTCCCTCTCTTTAACTTCGAAAGTATTAGGTTTTAGTTACATAAAGATGCTGGCAATGATTAGTATTTTTAACTAGGTAAAAAGAATCAGGTGAAAAGACCAATTTTTACGTTTTTAACACATTTATTCGTTCTACGACGTTTCGTAAAAATTGGTCTTTTCACCTGATTCTTTTTACCTAATTTATGTCAAGACCTGATTTTTCCTAATGTAGTATTTTTAACGTCTCTTTCATCCTCGACTTCGTGATAGTCGCGAACCAATCAGAAGAAAAATTATAATGAGTCTCGTTCACATAAGAAGTTTAACTTCTTTAGTTTTTAATATTATTCCCAAGTTTAATTTTGTTTGATGTGAAACTAATTAATAATATTTACACATACTTAGCATACACTATAAACTTCTGTCCTTGTCAGTTTCATGAATTTAGGAGACAATCTAACTTCCCCTTTATGTGGCAGTTTTACTTCTCCTCGATTTCTTACTTTTTTCAAATACATACGTCGCTAAAGAAGTTAAACTTCAAAAAAACTTTTATTAACATGAAGTTAAACATTGTAAAACGTGTTTTTCCATTGGCTGGACAGCGTAGGAGGAGATATTTTGCGTGAGTGATAGGGACTAAAAACTTGAAGATACCTGAGTAAAATCAGTCGAATATAAATAATGTAATATTGGTAAATTCGTGTCCATAATTTAATTTTATAACTTATATAAAACTGTCATTGTCATTGTAATATTTACTATTTTGTATTTTGTTGTTTGTTTTTTCAATTATAGTTGCTGAAGAAGTTGTAATAAACAACGAAACGTTCAACTAATTCAAAAATAATTCTTTTTATTACTGTCCAATTCCCTAAGATTCAAACTTAATAAATAATGTACTTGCAGAAGGTAAGCGTATAATATGTACATGTTATCATAGCTACATAGTGTGGGATATTGGAGTATTCGGAGCGTTGCGTAAAGAGATACGTAGTACGAAGTATCTAGGTACGACTACGTATGTAGATACTTATAATAATATGTAAATATCTGTGATAATAGACAAAATCACTTATGGCAAATCTGTGGTAAAATATTGATTGAACGATAATCCTCTTAAAGAGGTATCGCCGTTTTTTTAAAATTTTGTTTAGATTTTGTAGTTTCGTGTTCTCTCTCGTTCACATACATTAGAAACAATACTAACTTCAAGTTTATTAGATGCAGAGGTGACCTCGTTCCGTTGGATAGTAATGGAGCGGCGACGTCATCCTGTGGACTGTCAATTGGTATTGCGTGATTGATAAAAATGTTGAACGCTTTTCTAGTTGACGTCTTCATTAATGAAGGTCTGAGTATTTAATGACCTTTGCTAACTTCTTATTAAACGTCATCTTGAACAGTTTATTGAAACAGAGGAAACGCTTTTTCATGTATATTTTACTGCCATTTGTTAACAAGTTAGATAACTCACATGTACTAGTATCTCAGTTGTATTCCTTTTTCCTTCCCCCACCACAACTTCCATCACGTTTTTCCCATATCCGGCTGGAATCACTTCTACTTACCGCGTCTAAAGAAGTTTCACTACAAAGAATATCTCAAAGAGAGACAATGCTAGATTAAGTCTATCGCATTTAGAGTGAATTAGAACAGCTTAAAACGCCGTCTAATCCAGAATTACGTTTTAAATCGATATTACTTATCATTCCTCGAGGTTGAAAGAATGAAGAAGAACATTTTGACAGGGTGATGGTGTTCGTGCTGTGTGCGAGAGTGCGAGGGTTAACATTTAGTGAACTCGTCTAAAAAAGCATGAGCGGATAATTGCGTCAACTGTACACAATCTTGGAATGTATCTTTGATGTACTTCAGAACACCATCAAGGAGGATTAATTCGGTAGGAACTTCCAAAGATACTCCTGATGCCTATACCATTACAGATAGGTTATGGAAACTGACATGTTTTACGTGAAATCTTGGAAAGGAACCTCTTTCCTTGGATTCCATGCACTCATGTATTTTCAACTGATTTTATACAAGTATTTTCAAGTTTTTAATCCCTACCTCTCGGGCAAAGTGTCTCCTCGTGCGCTGCTCAGCCAATCGAAAAATACGTTCGATCTCAAATTAATAAAGACTTTTTGTAATTGAACTATGACTTCCACTAAGTGAGGATGAAGAAGAAGTTGAAAATAAATGAGTCGATTAGGTCCGACAGGTTGAAAATACTTGAGTTGCACTGCATGCGTTCTCGTTCATCTCTTACTTGTGGAGTCACTCTAGAATAAAACATTACTCAAGTCTGCATTATCATCAGACCCATCTTTCTGCATGGATTTGCTGTGCTTGAGCCCAGGGTCCCGTAAACCATGGGGTCCCTAACTCCTGTGACAAAATAATAATTATAACTAGAGTCTTGCTTAGTTCTCTTGATAACCCAAATTTCTGTTAAACGGAACCCTATTTACCGTAAATATGGTTTAAGATAAATATGGTTTAAGACGGCATGATCACGAGAAACTCTAACCTGAGCTACTGGATCATTCCAAGAATTGTCAAGAATTTGGCGTAAGACCCTACGCCTTGTGATCGCAGATTTGCTGTATGCATAGGAGTATAGGTAAGGCATGTCTAACCCAGCCGATCGTAATCAAATGCGAAGAGCGAATCTTCGAACCGGAAAATCATTATCGGAATTCACGTTTTGCCTAATAAATTCGGCATTAATTTAGTTCTGCTTCAATACGCGTAATTCATTTTGCATGTTGATGTACCTACGAAACAGAAATGTACACACATGTTTTCGATATGTTGATAAATATGCGGCGTTTCGTAAAAAAATATTTTGCTTTTAGGCTCGTTCTTTAATTCCAGCACAAATATTTATTGGAATAATTGATTTCCGGGTAATAGAACAAATTGTTCACGTAGTATTTTATATAGCTTTTGACTCCAGATTTGCTACATATGATGACAATACTTCCCTGGCCGACTTCAAAAACTAATATTAGCAGGAGCTCAAAATACCTATCGGTTATAATTATGTTAAAAATGAGATACCCATAGAATAGGAATTTTCAAACTTTTTTAGAGAGGAATCCATAAAAGATTCGCAAAACCTTAATTGATAATGATTGCTGACATTATTAATGTATCAACTATGAAGTTTCCCATATTTTTTTAACTCTTAATCGTAGTCCTAAAAATTGCAAAATTAATGGCGAAAGAATTTTTGTAACATTCCCAAAAAAAAAAACAAAATTATACTGCTTCAAAGCTTAAATTTGACAATGTCGTTCTTAACGTGTGTGACGTTACGCGGCACAAGTATCATGTAATAATAATCTAGCAAGTCATAAATGCAACAGAGAATTGATAGTTGGATAGATGTGAAAATGAATAAGGTCAATAAGGAAGCTTGACATATGAAATATACCTTACGGTCATAACTTACTATGATTTATTGCTTATTATTAGTTACTATGACTACTAATATGACACAGCGTGCCACATGACGTCATAATGGCCGACCAGACGTCGATCAGTTTCGTTTGTGAGCATACGTATGAAAAATTGAATATCTCCGTTGAATTTAAAGTTATCGAAAAAATCTTTTCATTATTTTTAAAGTTATCCTTATTAATATGATGTGACACTATCAATATTAATATTTTCGCCAAGTGGAAACTTCCTACTACAGTATTTCTTATGCAAAATACCTGTTTAACGAGTGTTCTGCGTTAATTCCGGACTCGAAGGTATTCGTAATTAGAAAACTAGAAACAATAAAAATGTTGCATTTAATTTATTATGATCTTTGAGTCCCGTTAGCGACGCGGGTTACGGTTAAATTAGAACACAAGAGGTCGAAAACAGACAATGGGTGCAAAGATAGTAAAGATTTACGACACGCAGATGTCTGCTGCATGGCTGTAACTATGGTGACACACATTTGCAATGCACAGATGCCATAGCAATTAGAGATATTGTACTTTGGCTCTCATTACGGAATTAATGTCTTTAAAATGTAACGACTTTATATTATTCGTGTGCGGTCTAGAACAAAACTGAACCCGAAATGTTCTCACTTAAAATTGTGGTTAAAAAAGTGGGTGCGGTAAAAGTTATACTTTTTTGGCATAATTAAAAACTAATTTATAATATACATGCGAATAATTTATTGAAATAAAATCTTCAAAAAGTTTAGGAATAATGCTTACAAAAATTAGCCTCAAATAATTGGAAACACTTTCAAAATTTTATTTTGGTGTTTACTTTTTTCACCTGGATGACACTTAAAACAAGTATAATCAAAGGTTATAATTCTCTAGGTATTATTATATAGTTCACAGATGGCAGAAAATGCACTGATTTCGTCCTGTCATTAGTCTGGATCTCTTATGACCAGCTTTAACTCTGCCGACTTTTTCTTAGAATAGAATATAATTTATTTGAAAATCATATATGGTTGATTAGAAAACTTGAAATGAATAACTGAAAAAATCGTTTATATTATATTATTATATTATAAAGACAATTTCTTAAGCTTATATTTGATTTTTTGTAGGTGTTAAACCTGTATTGACTCTGGTAGCCTGTTAAATAATTTTTAAGCCATGTAATCAGGGGCAGCTTGTTACATATGTAGCCTTTTTCGGGATAGGCAAATTGAATTTTTTGTTCTTGACAAATTTCACACATTCGAATTTTCATTAGCGATATTTCCGTTGGATGCTAAAATTTATTCTCAACGCGCCAAAAGAAGTATAACTTCACAATGTGCTATTCTACGACATGCAACGTTTTATAAATCCTTTAGACTTTAGATTTGTTGATAGTGGCGGTCATTTCTAGTTTAAAAATATGTAAGTATTATTATTAAACTGGTTTGAAGATTTTATTTCAATAGATTATTTGCATGTATATTAAAAATTAGTTTTTAATCACGTCAAAGAAGTATAACATCAAACGTTCGTACATTTTTTGTTCGTTTCAGCTTTTTTATATTTCTGGATCTGTTCACTTACACTTTATTTTTTATATAGCCGTAGAGAAAAATGTGGAGCTGACAGTTTCAGACATTTCGCTGGTCAAGATATGGTACAGAGTTGAGAGAATTTAAAATGTACAATCGACTTCAATATAATTTCATCGTTAATTTGCCATAAGCAGTTTTGTGTTTTGGTCAAGGATATAATCTTGTGTTTTCCACATACTGCTTTAGTTTGGTTTCACACGGAACTATCTCGCATTGTTAATGAAATATAATATAGTTCGGAAAGTTGCATCATTTATATGCATTTAATTAATAATTTATTACTGCAGCATGCATTTACATAATACAGATAATTGTGTGTAGTTCATTAAAATTAGAAGGTTTTGAATTTCAAATTATAACCGACCGACTTTTTGACCGAACACATTCTGGTTTGGCAAAGAAATAATCAAAAGCGACTTTAAAAAAAAACGTGTTTCCTCCTTTTTTCCGAAAGTATGTGATAACAATTTGAAATAAAACGATTGTCACCATTTCAATAAGTATTTCGTATATTTTAACTTGATTTTTTATTAGTGTATTTGCCATATGGCAACATACACTATTGGCATCGGTCGGATGGCGGGACCTAGGGGTCGGACCAAAATTTCTCGACGTTTCATAACCTCCTAAACACTTTGGCACCATTTTTAAAAATATTTATATATTTATGTATATATATATATATATATATATTTATATACGTATATATATATGTGTGCGGGCAATAACTTTCGAAAGAGTTAATTGATTTTAACGAAATTTGGGCCACGTGTTTAAATCCATCACCGCAAGAAGCCTATTTAAAATGGGCGTAATCAGGCTATTTTAAGGGTAGTTTTTAGGGGTTGAAAAATGTTTTTGGGCCCCAAAATACCGAAAAAATTCTCAGAATCGTTTCAAAATTGACATTTAACCTTTTAGTAGTAATTAAAAAGTGTCCCTAAAATTTCAATAAAATCGGCCCAACAGGACCGGACTTACAAATTTTTTGAAAACACTAATTTGTAGATAGTGACTTATTTATTGAAGGGTGTATTTAATTCGGTGTAGACGTTAGATTGATAATAATGTTGCACTTAAGAAAAAAAAATGTTATTTTAAGGGGTGTATTAAGGAGTCAATTTTTTAATTTTGCCCAAAAACCAACTTAAGTTTGCGTAATAAAACCACACTGCCTGTATATGCAAATACACTATATTGTCGGCAGGGTTTTGGCACTGCGACCCGGGTTTTTCTTACTTAGTCCGAAAACAAATTTTGTTTCCCTAGCACTAGTTTTCCAAGTTGGATGTAATAATTCTTATCCTATATAATTCTTATCCATATACAGTAGAAATGTATTTTCAACCTGTCGGGGCTAATTGACTCCTGCTGTATTTTCAACTTCTCCTTGATTCTTACTTCGTGGCTGTCATAGACCAATCAGAAAAGAAAATCTTTATTAATTTGAGGTTAAACGTCATCACACCTATTTTTCCATTGGCTGAGAAGCGTAGGAGGAGAAGTATAGGGACTAAAAATTTGAAAATACGTGAGTTAAATTGAAAATAGCTGTCATTGAAAATACATAAAATCGGCTGTAATTGTTTTAAAGATTGTATTGCAAATAATTATCTAAATGATGTGCAGAATCCCCGAAGCTGAAATACGTTCACGTTTGACGGTTTTTTTTTCAAACCGGTATCATCTAAAGAAAAACAAGTAAATTGAACGTATTTGAGACAATAAAAAAAATAATTGTACATTGTTAAACGATCAAATGCTATTAAATTTTTGCAAACGGCGACAGAAATTTTATAACTGTAGTCAATTATATTTTACTATGGTTTTATATCTTGCAAGCCGTAAAATTTTTATTGTAAAACGATATTGTATGTAATGTAAATACCTGACTATAGGTACTTCAGGTTCGATTGAAACTTTTTAATTGTTATTTATATTCTGCTATTATTTACATGCTTTTTCAGTTCAAAATATTTATCAAGTAATATTGAATTTTTATATCGTCCGGGTAGATTTTTATTTGACGTCGTAATAATTAAGGCAACTGTCTTTAAAAACTGTGTTTAAAAAAACTGACAAATTTGGCATGCTCATTAATTTTTTTATAATTAATTTTTTTCTGTCCAATAATTCGTGTAAAACTTATGCTAATTTTCTCGTTTTATCTGATTTTAAATCGTTTATTTAAATCAAGTAAACTTTAAAAACTTGGCTAAAAGTCATATGGGAAGAATGGTACATCACTATTCTGTAAGCATTACCATCAAAAATTGAATAAAATTTTTCGTAGAAATTAGACATTTCCGAAACATGAGTAAGTACAATTTACATGAGCTATACGAGTGAAAAAGGAGGCATATTAAACAGCTGCTAAACAGTCATTTTAAGAGCAACAAATTTTCATATCTCTTATAGTTTAGCCAGCATATGACAATTTATATCAGTCATTGCGTGCGGGATCCTTGGATTGTTTTACATTTTTGCTCCCTGCTTATCGTCCTTTGGTCTTCGCGTAGGTAACTATCTTCTGTAAATGATACTACTGTACTGCATAACTGATACCGTGCACTTGTCATCCTACTGAAATTTGAAATGAATGAAACGTGTTAGTACGCTTCGAAGTTGTTTTTTCATAGTTCCAATCTATTACACCATTCGCGTAGTTTCATAGATTAAATTTTGTCGACGAATAGGACAGACGTGGATTCAGAAAAACAATGAACACTTTCCGATTCATTTTAAGATAGGATGGTTCCATTTCTACAAATGGCCAACTTGTGAATAAGATGTATTGGCCGCGTTCCAAATAAGCTTTGATTTTGCTGAACGCGCGCTGCTGCCACCGTCTTGTGGAACGTGAGCCAACGTTGAGATTATTTTTTTTTTTTGTTTTATTGGCAGAAAGAACGAGGAAGGGCGACTATTGTGACCCGATAGGGTTAATGTCATGACCTTTTTGCTTGTTGTTTGCGGTTGGTACGGGAATGGAAAGTTCTAAATCAAATTTATTTTCGCGGAGAAAATCTTGTAGAATTTTATCATTTGTATTTTTAATTTAAAGCTACTTATCACACATGGTTTTTGACATTGTATTTTTCTGATTTTGGATACTTTCAATCCATTATGACCTTTTCCTCATCTACTGCCTCCTGTATGACATTACACAAAGCATTAAATAGCTTAACATTATCATCTCTTTTTATATAAATATAAAGAGCACTGTGGTTGAAACAATAAAAATAAATGAATAGTAACTTCTTACCACACCAGATTTATTTGTGGTAAGAAGCTACTATTCTTTTATTTTTATCTCTTTATATTCGAATCAATTATGTTTTTCGTCAAGAATAAAGACCTTTTCACTAGAAATCAATATACACACAAAAGGGAAGGCCCTGCTTCGAATTCCCCCACATATATTGCCTTTATTTAACAAAAATATGCTTTGCAGCTGTATTAGATTTTATAATACCGATTGAATTAAAAACAAATCTAATTTAAACATTTAAAAAAATGAAAACCATTTTTATTGGCAAAATCTTTTGCAACACTGCCGACTTTCTCAGTTTTAAATTTTAATTCTTATTAATATTAATTATTTGTTGTTAATTTTTATTTTTAATTTCTATTAATGCATGTACTACATTATTGCACTTTCGTATGTATGTAATTTGGACTAGCGTTTATACATTTGTATCTCTTAAGGGCCAATAAATTATTATTATTTCTGCAACGACGCTCCTCTTGTTTAAATTAATTTCAATACGCAGACACATTAGCACACTCGTAAAGTAGCGAGTGTGTAGTACAGTAGAGAGGGAAGCGCTCAGTATAGGTATTAAAAGAGGAGCGCCAAATTGGAAAGAAACAACGAGACGCGAGGCTAGTCAAATGAACGTGCAATCTTAAACGAATTCACTCCCATCCAAGCACGTCAATAAATGCTTCGCATAAAAAAAAATACAGGTCGAATTGAGAACCTCTTCATTTTCTGAATTTTTTGCGAACGATGAGATTGGGAGCAATCAATAAATTAAGCTATTGGTTCAAGCGACTTCCAATGGCTCACCTCAGATGATAAAAAATTATATTGATCTTCTATACGTAGGCATTCTTACACGTAGATGATATAGAATATAGATACAGTTCGGTTGGTACATTATATTATACGATTTCATATTTGAGAAAAATAGCCGCGACAACTTTACTGACGTTTATTCTATTTTTCTTATTTCCCCAGTGGCCGAAAAAACATTGTTTTATATACAGTGTGTCCCAACACAGACCGGGTCAAAGCGCACCATGATTTACCGAGTCAAATATTCGCAGCAACGCCGTTCGCGTTACCCAAAATTCAAAACTTTTACTCCTGGACACGCCTTTACTAGATATCGTTGTAGTTGTTTTTTGGATCACTGAGTGAGAAGGGTGGAGTACGCGTGGGGCCATGGCTATCCTTTTCTCTACACGCACGATTTTAACCTCAATCGTGCTTGTAAGGAAAAGGACAGACATGGTATCAACATCGGTCTGTCTTTATTTTCGAGGAGGACACTTTTTGCTCCGCTAAGGTCCAGGTCTAGTTCTAAACACTTACCTATTATTCATCGCGTAATATAGGTATAGACGCGTCCTACACTATCAGCAGTTTAACTTTGTTGTCAGAGCCGGGTAAGATTAGAACATTTTTCAAAGTCGCAGATATAGAAGTTCGCACCGGGCGCATAAAAGACTGGTTACGGCACTGGATAACGCTAGATATGAACCTTCACAATAGTGAGAGTTTATGGGAAAATCAAAGATGAAAATATTTCCATTTACTAATCAGGCAAAAGTCACAGATTATGTTCCTGTTTCATTAGGCCAGTTAAAGTGAAAAACATTAATTTTTAGATTAGTAAAATTAACAAACAAAATTAGACGTGTTTGGTATCGTACTCCAGTTTAAAAAGTGTTAACATTTTTTACACTGTTGCGTTTGTTAGGTATACAAAAGAGTAAGATCCACTGATCTGTTTGGTATTTCAGTGTCGAACTAAAGGAGTAAACACCAGCAGCCTCGACTCTTGAGCAGGAGTACGTAGAGTAGAGCATATCACGTGACATATGTCTGAATTTGACAATTGTTTAACAATTTCAGAGTAAAGAGCTATCTACTCTACTCTAATATACCAAACACACCTAATATCATATCAGTTAAGTTTAGCAACATTTATATATTTTTGGTAGGAAATATTCATACGTAAATGACGAAGTTCGTAGGTTGTAGCGTACTTTGAAACGCTCCGTATGCGCTTTATCCATTTAATATACATTCGATCTCTTTATGTAATCAATTCAAATACATATGAAAAATATACGTCCAATGAAATGTGAATTGATGTTCAGAAATTGTTTTGTTTTCCGTTGGCAAAGTTTGAGAAAAGAAGTGGAAAGAGATAATCAACGAAACAACACGATTGTGCAATCTGTTTCAAACGATAATGAGATGTGGGCGTGTCATAGACGAAGCGTTTTGACCTTGGAAACCTATAAAATATTAACTGAATTAATTAATTAAATCATCTTTAAATGGAAATGTTAGGACGGCGTCAGAGCGTAAACCAACGAACTATCTGCAATAGTTTCTATATTAAAAGGTGCAGTTGTATTTTAGTTAGAGTTCGATCGAAGCATCGACTACATTCGGCAAAAAAGTAAACCTCCGGAAAAATTGTCGACTCCGGTCAAAATCAGGCCGAATATTTTGAATTTACTTAATCATCTGAGTATTAGTTCAATTATATATTTCTTTTGACAAGATGAAATTGCTCACAGAAAAAGATTACCAACAGAACAGAGGTAGTGAACTAATGGTGGATATTAGTGGATACCTTCGCCATATATCGTTGTAGTTTTTTGGTTTACTGAGTGCGAGGGATAGAGTATGGCAGAAACATATTCGCATGAGCGTGGCGTTATCTTATTAAATTATTTGCATGTAAATAAAAAAATAGTTTTTAATTACGCCAAAGAAGTATAACTTCGGACGCGCGCACAGAAGTACGCGCACCCATTTTACATCGCGTAACATTTGTGTCGCGACGTCTCAGGGCGTGACTCCGATGCCGCGACCTTCCTGCATGAAATCGACTAGGAAACACAAATATTCTAAAAATAGTTAAATCGATCTAAGTTTCTATTACAATCATAGACAAAGCTGCGACTGGATTTGTTTGCATTGATATATTTATGTAAATGAATTACAATAAAACACTTTTGTTGATACTTTAATGAAGTGAAAGTTGGATATATTTTTCCGTAAGAATAAAATAGACATAAAAAGCGTGTGAATTGAACGGTTGAAATGGTTTCGATAAAACGGAAGATGGAACGATTGACGACCATATATATATTTTTTGTTCGTTATATTTACGTCAATGATGACATTGTTATCTCTTCAAGGAAAAATGCTGAACTAGATTGTAAAATTGTCTAAAAGAAAACTTCACTTTTAGAGATGGAAAACATCGAGATACAACTTTCGCCATTTTAAGTTTTTAAAAAGACAATTTGAGAAAATTTTATATAGAAACTGTCGAAACTCAGGACATATCGTTACATTATTATCGCATTTTATATAATATATATCGGTGACTGCAAGGCAAATTAGAATATGTCGAGTTTTATTTTTACGCTCCCATGAGACGTTTTGTGACTTCAATCCGGATTCCCCGGGTGCTAATCGGACAGCTGCCAAATGAGTTTTCAATAATTAATATCTAAAAAATGTGATTAGTAAAATTTACTGGTCACTTATGTTTGAAAAACAATATTTTTATTTTTTTTTTATTATAAATAATAATTATACATTTTTTAGATCCTGTTAAAAAAATGGCACCTCCGTGTCGGCATGATAACTGCTCGAAATATTGTTGGATCTGAAAAATTTAAAAAGATTATTGTAAAGTAGGTTTACCTTTGACGCGTATGGAACCATTTTTTTTATTTTTATCTTTTTTTCTATTTTAATGACAATTTTAAAAGTAACTTTTTTCGTGCAAAATTTCTGAAAAAAAAAACAATTTAAAAAATGTTTGATCCATACACGATAAAGGTAACTTTACTTTACCTACTATAATATTTTAAAATTTTGCAGATCCAATATTTCGAACAGTTATCAAGCCGACAGTGAGGCGACATTTCTCAATAGAACCCTCTAAAAATGTCATTATATAATTATATTTTGTTTTTTATATAAAACTTTTAATAAATATGTCATTTTTATTTTATTTAAATGTAAACTCCGTACACCCTTTAAAAATTCTTGAAAATATTTCATTTCGAATGCGTTCAGGTAGATGTGATCCCTTAAACAATATAATAGTTAATATCTAAAAAAATGTTAGTGGTTCAAATAATCCTGGTGGCTAAACAAATGTACTATCATTTCATTACCTGCAAATGTGGCATAGGCCGTTTTGTTTCATGATCGCAGACTTATACTTTAAAGTTTAAATTATTGGAAGATTGTTATCGGAGAATGAGAAAATGGAGATTTATTTTTTAAATTGTATGACCTTTAAACATTTGTCGATAAAATGTTATCTCAAAAGTTTATATCTGCTTTTCTTTTCATTATTACTTTTTTCTGCAGAAAAAAAAATCATAAAATCTTATTATACTGAGCTAGGCTTTCGGAATAATGTCTTGTTTTGAAAACAGAAAGTGAAAATGTTTTACCTCTTCTATAATTTGTATAATCAATGCTTTTCTGTCTTCCTTTAACATATGTGATGTTAAATTTGTTGGAATGTGACAAAAAGTTAAGAGCACCAATAAAACAAATCCGAAAACTCACTTTTTGTGCTTAAACAAAAAAAAACCCGGGTCGCAGTGCCCAAACCCTGCCGACAATATAGTGTATTTGCTAATACGGGCAGTCTGGTTTTATTACATGAACTTAAGTTTTTTGGTAAAAATAAAAAAAATTACCCCTTAATACACCCCTTAAATTAACAGTTTTTTTCTTAATTGCAAGATTACTATCATCGAACATCTACACCAAATTAAATACACCTTTCAGTAAATAACTCACTATCTGCAAACTAGTGTTTTCATAAAATTTGTAAATCCGGCCCTGGCGGGCCGATTTTTTTAAAATTTCGGGACCACATTTTAATTGCTACTAAAAGAGTAAATTTCAATTTTTAAACGATTCTGCGATTTTTTTCGGTATTTTTGGGCCCAAAAACTTTTTTCAACCCCTAAAAACCACCCTTAAAATGATCCGATTGGGCCCATTTTAAATAGGCTTCGTGCGGTGATTGATTCCAACATGTGTGCCAAATTTCGTTAAAATCAATTAACTCTTTCGAAAGTTATAGCCCGCACGTATATATATATATATACAGGGTGTCTCACCGAACGTTGGCTAACATGGGTAACTTTGTTATTAGTGGAGATAGAAAGTCGGTTAAATGGGCAAAGTAGTGCAGAAAATTGGGCTCATTAACATCCCGTCGAAAAAACAATTGAATTTTGACACCCTATGAATTTATTCAGAAAATAGTGAAAATTGCCATTTTTGAAAACTGGCCATAACTTTTTTATTTATGAAGATATTTGAAAATTTCATTAACCATTTTTTGATAACTTTTTAAGGTCCTTTCAGTGGCGCAGGTTTAATTTTTTTATTTCCACTACATAATGAGATATTGATATGAACTTTGGTTTTTCTTATGGACGGCATTTTTGATTTTCAGATATTCGAATTCTGCTTATTTTTCTGAATAATTTGACATAGCATATCCTATATCTAAACCAATCAGAAGCTACAAAACTGACAAAAATAGCTTTTTGGCGTTATCAAAGTGTGCCGTGTAAAACGAAATTTGTTGAAACAAATACATATCGACAGGTTAACAATCTGTCGAGCGATCGCTACAGTTTTGCTAATTCATTTTGTTTGATTTACTCTCTAAGATGGCTCAAGCATTCTCAAATTTGGAGAAACAGACTATTTTTGCGCACACATTCAGCGTAACAAAAATACAACGTGGGCTCAGCCAAAATACTTGAACCGTTATCCAGAAAGGCGACAGCCTTATTCAATAACTTTTAGGAACTTAAATAGAAATTTAAAGGTATACGGTTCATTTTCAAAGAAAAAAGGCAACATTCAACACTGTGAAGAAGAATTAGGTTTAGCAAACGTTGAAATTAATGGAGAAAAGTTCCTAAAAGTTATTGAATAAGGCTGTCGCCTTTCTGGATAACGGTTCAAGTATTCTGCTTGAGCCCACGTTGTATTTTTGTTACGCTGAATGTAAGCGCAAAAATAGTCTGTTTCTCCAAATTTGAGAATGTTTGAGCCATCTTAGAGAGTAAATCAAACAAAATGAATTAGCAAAACTGTAGCGATCGCTCGACAGATTGTTAACCTGTCGATATGTATTTGTTACAACAAATTTCGTTTTACACGGCACACTTTGATAACGCCAAAAAGCTATTTTTGTCAGTTTTGTAGCTTCTGATTAGTTTAGATATAGGATATGCTATGTCAAATTATTCAGAAAAATAAGTAGAATTCGAATATCTGAAAATCAAAAATGCCGTCCATAAGAAAAACCAAAGTTCATATCAATATCTCATTATGTAGTGGAAATAAAAAAATTAAACCTATGCCACTGAAAGGACCTTAAAAAGTTACCAAAAAATGGTTAATGAAATTTTCAAATATCTTCATAAATAAAAAAGTTATGGCCAGTTTTCAAAAATGGCAATTTTCACTATTTTCTGAATAAATTCATAGGGTGTCAAAATTCAATTGTTTTTTCGACGGGATGTTAATGAGCCCAATTTTCTGCACTACTTTGCCCATTTAACCGACTTTCTATCTCCACTAATAACAAAGTTACCCATGTTAGCCAACGTTCGGTGAGACACCCTGTATATATATATATAAATATATATATATATACATATATATATAATTTTTCCAAAAATGGTGCCAAAGTGCTTAGAAGGTTATGAAACGTCGAGAAATTTTGGTCCGACCCCTAGGTCCCGCCATCCGACCGACGCCAATAGTGTATGTTGCCATATGGCAAATACACTAAAAAGAAACGGTTGGTCTGATTCCGATAACGTTTCTTTCGGATCAAAATGACGTTAACACCCTTCGATTGATACCCTGAGGAAGTCGATATCATTTCGTTCTGGAAAGAAATAATCACGTACGTACACACAAAAATAGTGTAAAAATATTATAGGGACCTTGGAACAGAAAAATATGTTAATACTTTTGAGTTCATAATAACAAGTAATTAAAAAACACTTGAAAATTCTACAAATAATTCTTTATTTCTCGACGATCGTTTCGGACAATAAGTCCATCTTCAGGAGTACAAAACTTATAAAGTATAAGTTTTGTACTCCTGAAGATGGACTTATTGTCCGAAACGATCGTCGAGAAATAAAGAATTATTTGTAGAATTTTCAAGTGTTTTTTAATTACTTGTTATTATTAATCATGTTCTACCACGTGCCGAGTGAAAAATCAGTGCAAATTACTTTTGAGTTCTATATTTGGAGTCATTACTGCAACTTCGCAATTGTAATGTACTGCGAAGATAATAACAATTAATCCGTAAAAAAATTCCAGCCAATTCGACGACAAGACCATTCCAACTTCAAAAATAGTGACATTTTGATATATTATAATACGAGTAAATAAAATAAAATTTCTGTTAATAAGCGTACGGTGACGCGGGTTAAGAATATGACATTTGATTTTCACTTGCATGGTTACATAACATGGTTTTATATGTAAAAACTAACCAAAGCATGCTTGTCAGCTACCTAACCAATTTATGTTTAATACGTTTTCAGAACAAAAGAGCGTCTAATTTTTTTATTTTAAAAATATTTCTGAAACTAAGAAGCTTAGAAAAAAATGTTTTTTTAAACTTTCTTGGAAAAATAAATAAAATAATAAATCATTATGAAAAGTGCACCATCATTATATAAAAAACGTTATAGCATATAGCTCTTCTGCACATGCGCCTATTTTCCCAAAAACAACAGGGCTCTTCAAATTTGCATATTAAATATCCTCCCAAAATTTGGTTGTAATCCGTTTATGGGTTTGACAGACAGACTTTTTCCAAATATATGTTTTTTTGATTTAGGCGACCTCAAAACGAAAAAATATTGTTAAATTTTGAAAAGTGAATTTTGACCTACATAAAGCTGCGACCAGACATGCGGGATTCGCCAAGCGCTAATCGCCTAGTGCCGAGTGCTTGGCTTCGTATTCGGCAAGTAGTGAGCATGTTTATACAGACATGTGGGCTCTGTTTAAAAGCGTCGTTTTCTTCGGGAACAGCGAATATAGCCGAGTGCAGTGCGAGCATCCGTTTGGTGCGAATCAATATTTTTAATCATGGACAACAATGATGAAATTTGCACAAGTATTCTCGTATTCGTGCACTTTGAAGTGGAGAGGCGAGCACTAATACTCGTCGCTCGGAGATGTACGAGCACCCATCCTCACTACTCGCTATTCGGCGAATAATCGGCTCGGCATTCGGCGAATCCCGCATGTCTGGTCGCAGCTTAAGACATTATGATTTTTCACATCTCTAGCTTATAAGTATAACCCTGTATGATGTAAATTGAAGAAAGATCCGGCAGTGAAGATGCACTAACGTCACACTCGCTAGTTATGAATATGATATTACGTCATCTGATTATTTATAGCCGTAGGTATAATCGCGTTCTGTATTACGGAGTCACGATTGTTGTACGAGTCATTAAATTCGTACACAACTAGTCACTGGATCTATACCTAACATTATATTGTTTTGTATATCGAAACGACGACCGTCTCTTTAATCGCGTGTTTATGGCCAAGTTCAAGGACGGTGATTTTGTGTTTGAAGATATTGGCGGATGGAAATGGATGTATTTTTAACCGACTTAAAAAAATAAAAGAAGTTTTTCAATACATGTATGATGTGTCTGTACATTTTTTTAAAATGTGTGTTCAGTCACAACTTTTCGAGGGGTAACGGATGTCGCCACCGTTGTACGAAATGTTTACCGATTAGTACCGATAGTGATGAATCATTTTCTTTTTAATAGGGCATATATTGGTCTTACATAAACTTGACTTAAATCGGTTCAGCAGATTTTTTTAAGTTTCGTGGTAAGGTATTAAGGAAGAAGCCGACTTATAAGGTGCAAACTGCATATTGCAAAGCCACTAAAAAGTAAAAGTTTTGGGGTCGGCGCCAATTTAATAGAAGTACATAAAACATTTTAGTATTTAAATTGCCGTCGACTTGAGAACTTTGTTTTTTTACGCAGTTTAGTGGCTCTTTTTGAAGGAAGTTCATTTTAACTTTCCAATAAATTTTAATGATATAAGCGGTACTTTTTCGTTACATATTTAAGACTCGAAAATTTTATTTTAGAATAGATGTGACATATAACCCTGTCATGCTTAACTGATTAAGATTTACGATACATCAGTTAAGAAAATGACGTGAAAATTCTGTATAACGAAAGAAATTGCTTAGTCCCATTAAAAAATCGGTCAAGTTCAAGTGATATTTTTGCACAATTGTCAATTAGTGTTCCGTGCCATCAACTCTCCACTTGTGTGTTCTATAGCCAAATTTTGGGTCTGGTATTTTGAATATATCTGAATATTAAGTCGGTTAGTTCATAATTCCAACGTCAGATGTCGTTCGCATTATGTATTTCACAAACAATAACACCGGAGATTAATTAGCTCGTGTTTGTTATTCTACTGTTTTACAATGCTCCCGTTGCTATATAAACAGCTGTGACTCACACTCACTGACTCAGACTGACTGATTAACTACATTATCTGTGTCTGAGTGTAAAATACTTACAGTAGGATCCCGGTCTGCGTTAATTCGAAGTATAGTAGGGTTTAAGATGACTGTTTACCTGCTGTTCAATATGCCCCCTTTTTCACTTATACGGTTCTATCTTACGTTGGATGCGTGTGTGTGTATGTGTGCATGTAAAATGCACTTACGTTTCGGAAATCTCGAATTTCTATGAGAAACGTTATCCAATCGTTGTTGGTTATGCTTCAAAATAAACTAGAAATATGTATAAATCTTTCCACATAACTTTTAACCAAGTTTTTACAGTTTGAGATAAATAAAGGATTTAAAATCAGAAAAAACGAGAAAATTTGACACGAATTTTTGTACACAAAAAATTATTGAGCAAGTTGACTTTTTAGTGTATTTGCCATATGGCAACATACACTATTGGCGTTGGTCGGATGGCGGGACCTAGGGGTCGGACCAAAATTTCTCGACGTTTCATAACCTCCTAAACACTTTGGCACCATTTTTAAAAATGTTTATATATATATGTATATATATATGTATATATATATTTATATATATATATATATATATTTATATATATATATATATATATATATATATATATATATATATATATATATATATATATATGTGTGCGGGCAATAACTTTCGAAAGAGTTAATTGATTTCAACTAAATTTGGCCCACGTGTTGAAATCCGTCACCGAAAGAAGCCTATTTAAAATGGGCCTAATCGAGCCATTTTAAGGGTAGTTTTTAGGGGTTGAAAAATGTTTTTGGGCCCCAATATACCGAAAAAATTCTCCGAATCATTTCAAAAATGAAATTTAACCCTCTGGTAGTAATTAAAAAGTGTCCCAAAAATTTTAATATAATCGGCCCGACAGGACCGGATTTACAAATTTTATGAAAACACTATTTTGCAGAAGTGTGTATATAATTTAGTATAGAGGTTCGATTAATAATAATATTGCAATTAAGAAAAAATATGTTATTTTAAGGGGTGTATTAAGGGGTCAAATTTTTTAGTTTGCCCAAAAACCAACTTATGTTCGCATAATAAAGCCACACTGCCTGTATTAGCAAATACACTATATTGTCGGCAGGGTTTTGGCACTGCGACCCGGGTTTTTCTTTTTTGTCCTTGGTAAATAAAAGGACTTCTTTAATTTGAACATCAACCGTAAAAATATTTAAAAAAAACGGTTTTATTATAAAAGTTTTTATGAACAATTGTTTAACTAAAATTTATATCTACATGTTAACTTTTATATCTACTTGAACAAAACATTTAATGTTATAAGCTTGAAAAAGTCCCAATAAAGGGACGAAACGTCGCAATATATAACAAATAAGTGTTCAATTAAAGAAGTCCTTTTTCCCAACAAATAAATTTTTTATTATTGAGCAAGCTTTTGTCACCATCTTTAACATAAATTTGTAAAGAAAATACTTCTGTGTTAATCCGCCTTCCCCCGTAATTCGAAATCTCGTGACGTGCTGTAAAGAAATATTGACGAATATTTTGTTTTTTTATTCAATTTTTAGGGCAAAAATATATGTTTTTTGACATTTTTAAGCAGCCAGTCATATTTTGTGAGACAATGCTTAATCGCAGCTAATAAAAATAGTAATAAAATGTTTTTCGCGACTACAGTTCCCGAGAGCATATTTTACAATGTGAGGGATCATACTATAAGCCACGATAATAATATTATATTACTCTGAAATATGTAGGCGCTACAGCATCTAAAAAATACTGTTCAAATATATTTCGAGAATAGTGTTTCGAATTCCATCTCTTGTAGAGTTCCATACTACAAGGGAAGAACATTGTTTTTCTCATTGTTCTGTCACAGCATTCTAGCTCTTAAACTAAAAGTGTTACAATAATGAAATTTACATAATGCGAAAGCTGATGATTACAGGGCTCCTGTATATCGAATATAGGGAGTAAAAAAATTTGAATATGATTATGCGGGTTTTCTGAATAGGTTTCATTTGGAAACTATTTGATCGAAAGACGCACGACATTTAGTAGACATGTAATCTTCACGATTACAACTATAACAGTGAATAAGTTTCATCAAAATTCATCAAATTGGTTCAGTGGTTTCAGAGCGTCTATTAATAAAATTTGAGTGTAAAATAAAATAATTAAAATAAAATAGTATCGATTTAATTTTTTAGAAGTACATAAAACGATACAGTTATTAAATTGGCGCGGACCTTAAAAGTTTGTTATCTTACGCCTTTTAGTGGCCTCTTTTGAAGGAGGTTTATTTTTTTTAAGTTTTTTTTTTTAAATAACTTTTACGAGCAAAATTCCGGACAGCACCAGCCGGGATCTGATTGTACTTCGAATTGCACGATGTCAGCATGTAATCGGCAAACACTCTTACTAATTGTTAATTGCAGAAACGACCTGACACATTTATACTTGGTTACACACAGACTTGCATCGCGTTCCTTGACGCGGCTGGTTTAATGCAGCGACTGCCGCTCCGCGTCGTGTCTTGTTGACTGCACCGACGTCAACTGATTCGTTCGAAATGCGTCTCACTTTCATTTGTCTTTACAGTCTCCGGTTTGCAATAAATCAGGATCGGACGGACGCCATAAGTGCAATAAGTGAAACATATTTTTTAAGTAAAGCTAAGCTAAACGTGACGAAGGGACAAGGATAATTTCAAAGCTCTTTAGTAAAGCCAAACATTTCTTTTGCTAATTATTAGCACGCCTATGCTGGCTTCCAGAAAGTTTTGTCAAAAAAATCTGATTTGATAGTGAAATTAGATTATAAACATATTATTACAGTTTTTATGCATGCAGGAACAATCTAATGCTGTTATGAAACTCCCTGGCATGTATAACATTATATTGTACTCATTCAAAAACAAATGGTTAATCTACATAGAATAGTATCGATTTTTAAGCTAAATTTTGATCAATATGCGAAGAAAAAGGTTGTTTCAAAGTGGAAATTGAGTAAAAAACTATGTTAGTTTATGAAAAATATCGTTTTTGAGCAGAATCGATTTAAAATTCTACAATGCTTTTGTTATAAAGACATGTGTAATCACAATCTAAGCTCATCTAAGTCATCGAAGAAAATTCGTTTCTAGAATATCAAATATCTGAATACCTCTGCAAGGAAATTGTTTGGTGTTTTGAGGAAAAATTTGGTGCTTGCAACATCTCTGTACGTCTGTGCAAGCGGCGAAGCAAATTCTTTCCCAGAACACCAAACGATTTTCTTGCAGAAGTATATTAAGATATTTGGTATTCTAGTGACGATTTTTCTTCGATGCCCGCACATAATTATACAAACATTGCAGGGAGTCAATCTTCCTCTAAGCCTTCACAATACTCATTCACGGTCAATGTGACGACATATAAGGAGACTGGTAGAGATGACAGAAAAACTATAGTGTCGAAGCAAATTCCTCCCTAGAACACCAAATGGTTTCCTTGCCAAAAAATTAAGATATGCAGTTGATAATTTAAGGAGAAATTTTCTTCGATGACCGCGAAGAATTACAGGAATATTGCAGTCAATATTTTTCCAGTCCTTCACAATACTCATTTATCAAAATAAAATATACCTGTAGTCTATATTAATACTCACGAAGTGAAATCATTTTTCGAATCGATTCAGTAGTTTCAGAGATTACCTCCTACAGATAAACATATTTTATCTCTTTAAATATACATAAAGAGACTAGTAAAAATTACAGAAACAATCTATAGGCGAGAAAGACTTGCTGCCTTCAATATCCTTGCAACTCCGTGAGGATGTCGAAGCAAATTCTTTTCCAGAACACCGAATGGTTCCCTTGCAGATATATTGCAAGCAGCAAATTTTTCTCTAATCAACGCCATACATTCAACATTCAAACTTCTACCTGGGTTTCAACGAAAACCGAAATATATTTCCAGTTCAATTTTTCCTCTTATGCCAAAATTATATCATGTGTGTTAATGTTGACCAAGAATTTATAAACAAAACGGAAAAAATGAAATTTCGTTGGTAAATAATCGATACACTCCAATAACCTGTAGTCAACATTCAATTGTTCTTTTTAATACACAAACCGCAAGCAGTACAAAAAGCTTGATGTTTGTATTATTTTGATAAACGGGAAATCGCAAAACTCCAGGGATTTTCCAGGTTCCTGCACACGTATGACGTAATGTCACAAAGATGGAAATTGTGTCAGCCGTTATTTGCGTAAATAAGCTCAAATGAAAAGTCGGATATCATAAAATGTCGGGTGTAATGTTACCGAATGACCTATATATATCTGAAACGTAACTAAATGATATCGTTTCCATGGTCACAAAACATAATGGGGTATGGGTTATGGCGATTCCGATCGGCTACGAAAAAAACGTGATGGAAGTACTTAGTGGTGGGAATAAGGGGAAAAATATAACTGTATTATATTTTGTCTTTTTAAAGTCATAAATTGGGCGCGTTAATAGTAAAATTTTAGCTGACAACAGAAACTGCGCGCGCGCATCCAACGAAAATTCGAAAGTAAGAAGTTGGCCGCGCTAACGAAAATTTGAAAGCTGGCCATAAGAGACCTATACTGAAATGACGACGAAATCAATGCAATTTCCGCTGTCTGGAAACTTTAATATACTTGATGATATAACGTTTAATTACAACCAAGAGTCGTCTTATACCAGTGAAAAAAAGTAAAAACCAAAATAACATTTTGAATTTTTGAAAAAATTCGACATAAACCATTTTGTATAATGGACATAGCTTTGTCAAACGAGAACAATAAATTTATAAAAGGTAGCTCTACTCAAGTGTCAATTACCGTGACATCTCTAAATGAGATAAAAAAATAATACGCAGATATTTTTATACGAGGAAATTTATTGCGAGAATACCAAGAATTATTTAACAATAGCAAATGAAATGATACTAAGCTTGAGAATAGCCGAGCGAGTAGCGATACCGATGTTTGTGCGATTGATAATAGTTTAATCAATTTGTGTGTATTTTCAATTTGGTATTAAAAATGGTCAAGTGTGAGTGAGACTTGCGCACCGAAGATCCCGTACTCTCAACCATATTATTTTCTGTTAAATTAATGATCGATAAAATTGCAAACAGCAGCAACAAACCCGGAAATCGAAAAAGCTTAGTCGTATTAGATTAATCTGATAAAAATTCGTTTATGATAGCTGAATAATTCCAAGTAAAAAAACCCGGGTCGCAGTGCCAAAACCCTGCCGACAATATAGTGTATTTGCTTGTATAGGGCCGTGTGGTTTTATACTTTTATTATGTGAAATTAAGTTTGTTTTTGGGCAAAATAAAAAATTCAACCCCTTAATACACACCTTAAAATAACATTTTTTTTCTTAATTGTAATATTATTATCAATCTAACGTCTACACCGAATTAAGACACCCTTCAATTAATAAGTCACTATCTGCAAACTAGTGTTTTCATAAAATTTGTAAATCCGGTCCTGTCGGGCCGATTTTATTAAAATTTTGGGAACACTTTTTAATTACTACCAGAGGGTTAAATTTCAATTTTGAAACGATTCGGAGAATTTTTTCGGTATTTTGGGGCCCAAAAACATTTTTTAACCCCTAAAAACTACCCTTAAAATAGCCCGATTAGGCCCATTTTAAATAGGCTTCTTGCGGTGATGAATTTCAACACGTGGGCCAAATTTCGTTGAAATCAATTAACTCTTTCGAAAGTTATTGCGCGTACACACACATATATATATATATATATATATATATATATATATATATATATATATATATATATATTCGTATATAAATATATATATATACATATATATATAAACATTTTTAAAAATGGTGGCAAAGTGTTTAGGAGGTTATGAAACGTCGAGAAATTTTGGTCCGACCCCTAGGTCCCGCCATCCGACCGACGCCAATAGTGTATGTTGCCATATGGCAAATACACTAATAACAAATTAATAATTTTTAGATTTTCTCTTTTACATGTGCTACGAAATTTACCTTCGTGTCAAAATTTAAGCTATTATAGGTTATGGAAAGTACTACTCTATAGGCTGTTTTAATTAGTCAGTATCAAAGTTTTAGAAAAGCCGTATCTTTTTATTGCATTGAAATAAAAATTTGAAATTTTTACAGGATTATGGGGATGTAGACCTTAATATTTGGTATTAATTTCAAGTTGATACCTCTAGCTGTTCCTGAGACAAAATGTTTTGACGGACAACAAAGTAGTCCTATAAAGGTTCCCTTTCTTCCAAAAAAATAATAATTTGAAATCGCCGCTGACTAAAATTTGTTCTCATATTATACTCAACTGTTTATTATAAGCAGTCGAAGATAAACCATGTGGGTGGGAAGCTAAACCATAGAACTTTTAGGAAGAGGAATTGTTTATACTTTCTCATAGGCATGGATTTCATTAAATTATTTGTATTTATAATAATAATAATAATAATGCGTTTAACGTCCGTTTCTCGACTTTATGTCATATCAGACGCCATTCGCACCATTACTATTTTCCATCTACCTCACTTCCCGTTATTTTTCTACATTTTTAAAACTTCAACTTATGCAATAGCAATGGGCGAATGAAGGAATTATAGGAAATTAGGATAAGGTAGGTAATTTTTGAACTAGGAGTTTGATAGGTAATCGGCCATGGCCTCAAATAAGGAACCATCTCGATATTTATCTGGAATTAATTGAGGGAAACCATGGAAAACCTCAATCAAGATGGTCGGTACAGGAATTATCGTTTCTTGGCGAGAGGCAGTAGGAAAAAGTCCCAGCCACATCTGCCCCCGCCGGGATTCGAACCCGGAACTCCCGAATGCGAGTCTAGTGCTGTCACCACTACTCTACCCAGCTCGGTAATTATTTGTATTTATATTAAAAATTCGTTTTTAATCACGCCAAAGAAGTATAACTTCAAACGCGCGTACAAAAGTACACGCACCTACTTTTTTTTACTAATCTTACATTATAGGTATCGGGTTTAGTTAAATGATGAATTTTGCCTGAAGCTCTGCGTCAAGTAGTTTAGTGGGACAATAGTCGAAGTTCTGGACATGGTATAAAATAATTCATAGATTTACAACCTGAGAAATCCGCTTCTCATTCCATTTATAAAAGTTCTATTCTTATTGATAGGTGAAAACCAGAAAACAGGCGCAGTGGTAAAAAACGTAGGTGTTCGGGCATTTATACGTATATTGACGTCGTAACTCATATATACTTTGTAACTGTTGCCAGATAGTTAAAAAAAAGTGGATGCGTGCACGTTTGAAATTATATATCTTAGACGTGATGAAGAACTAATAATTTACCTCAAACATTTTCAAAATTTTATTTCGGTTTTTACTTTCATATTTAGTCCATTGAGTAATCCAAAATACGATTTTATAAATTCCACTTGATGACGCCTAAAACGACTGTTGGTTGTAATAAAAGGTTACAGTCTTCAACGCCAGTATATTCTATATTTTTAACCGACTTCAAAAAAAGGAGGAGGTTCTCAATTCGTCGGAATCTTTTTTTTATTTTATTTTTTATGTATGTTTCCCGATTACTCGCAGACGCCTGAACCGATTTGAAAAATTCTTTTTTTGTTTGAAAGGGTATACATCCCAGGTGGTCCCATATAGTTTTTATTAAAATCGGTTCATCCGTTTTTAAATGACGTCAAGAAAACTTATTTTTAATGTATGCTACCTCATATCTCCAACATTATTTTGTAAAGCGATTATGATGATTCTTTTCTTATTTAATAGGGCACATCTTCAGGGTGATCCCACATAAATTTTACTTAAATCGGTTCAGTAGTTTTTAAAAATGTGCAAAATCAAATCCACCACTAGAAAGTAAAAAATAAAAAAAGTTAAAAAAATATATTAACCTCCTTCAAAAAAAATCACTAAAAAGATGAAAATAATGAAATTTTGAGGTCGGAGCCTATTTAATAAAAGTAGATATGTAATTAAAAGTTTTTGTAATGAAATTAGCTCCGACCTCAAAATTTCATTATTTTCATCTTTTTAGTGATTTTTTTGAAGGAGGTTAATATTTTTTCTATATAACAGAAAGTGCATTAATTTCGTCCGTCATTTTAGTCTACGCCTCTAATGACCAACTTCATACTGTTGAATTTTCGTTAGCTGCGCGCGCGTAACTTCCGTTGCCTGCTAAAATACGACTTCAAAAAAGAAAAACAAACCCTCCCAGTCTTATAAGAGTAGATTGTAATTCTAGTGTCGTAAAGACGCACGAGTGGTGAAATTATGTTAAGACAAGAGAACTTATTGGTTACTTTCAAATATCTGATTTTTTGGTGACAGCGACTTCCAAGTAACAGTGATTTTTAGTAACGAAAACAATCACAGGTTCGTTACGTATATATTTAATTAAGTATTATTATAATTTTTAATACGTAATAAAACATACTGCCATTAACGAAATCGATATGAATAAAATTGTCGTCATGGCTGTTACAAAGATTAAAGGGTAGTAGAATAATTAACAGTTTATTATTATACAAATTTATTATATACTCTAGTATGGTTCTACTGTTCTATAAACTTCACGGGACTGTAAGAATTATATGAGTGAAGTGGCAACGCTGCGTATTATGTACACGTTTTATGCTATGACCTATTACTAGATGATTACATAACGTGGGTTGAAGTAAATTCAACATAGCTAAAGTACATCAGTTCGTTTAAATGCTAGGTAAATAATGTACAATTTAATTGTTTGCAATGTATATTTTTTATTCTATTTTGTGCAACACAAATATATAAAGTGTTTTGTATATAATAATTGTGTTCACATGTTGTGCTCGAAACGCTCTTAGATAACACGTCCTGTCGCTATTTTGTGTAATTTGATAGTTTGAAATTGCGGCTTCAAAAAGTGTTTTTAAGCATGGCTGGACAAAAATGGTGTGAATCAAATTAAGTTAGTTTGTGCGTTTATACGAAGTGTTTCTGAAATATGTGACCAAACTGAGTCATAAACTATATTCTTGTAGCTGCAGATAACAGTGCGTTATTTATAACGACACGGTACATGCAATCTTATAAACTTGCTTAGTGAAAAATCGTATTTTGGGCCGTCCCGATCGAGTCTTTCACAAAATTGTCAAAAGTATAGCAGGTGAGAATATTTTGAACTAAAATTATCAAAAATAATTCACCAAAATGCGGTGTTAAAACCTTGCATAATAACCTATAGATAAGGAGCACTTAATATCTGAATTTCTTCTCTAAATTGTGGCTCCCTATTTTGAAAACATTCTCTATATTTCCACCCTATTCAACCCCATAGTCTGTTTGTGTGGCTATTTCAGGAAAATTGTGAATTAAAGACCATTCTATAAATATTTATAGTATGAGGAAAAATCTTATGAATAGATAAAAGTGCAGAAGCCCCCCCTTTTCTCTACAACCGGGAAATGTACCCTCTTCTGAATCTCGTTTATTTTTGTGTTGTTTATAAATTGAAACAATTATAATAAATGATGTAAATTCAATTGTCAAATTGATGTGTTCTTAGTAAACAAACATCTGAAAATCATTTGAAAATAACAAAAAAATCTAAAAAAAAATACGTGAAATAATTGATTCATCAAAGTCGAGGTTAAAGTTCTGAAAGTAAATAGATTTAAAATTTGGATAATAGGTTTCTTCTGTAACGTAAGGATTTTTTTGAAATTAAACCCCGAAGGTGGAAAACCTTTTGACAAAATGTTTACATCTTAAATACGTGAAATAATTGATTCATCAAAGTCGAGGTTAAAGTTCTGAAAGTAAATAGATTTAAAATTTGAACAATAGGTTTCTTCTGTAACGTAAGGATTTTTTTGAAATTAAACCCCGAAGGTGGAAAACCTTTTGACAAAATGTTTACATCTTACAAATGGCTAAAGTGAGAGGTATTGAATTCAACATACATTGTAGTTTTTAGGGTTCCGTAAATCCGATGAAAAAACGGTATCCTTTTACAATTACTCTCGTTTATGTCTGTCCGTCCGTCTGTTTCCTATTTTCTCCGAATGTACTGGACGAAAAAACTTGAAATTTGGTACACATATAGAGTTTTAGACCCAACCTCGACCGTATAGCGAATCCCGATTTTGGGGGTTAATTTTCTATTTAAACAATTCATATGGGGATAAAAAGGGGAGTTATAAAAATAGGTAATCTTTTTCAGAAACTGCTTAAGTAAGAAACACAAAATTTGATCTCAGTTTTCTTAATTAAAATCGAAGAGATCGGTGTTGATTAATTATCGAAATTCATTTCCCAAGGGATTAATACGAATGTGGAAGTTTTCATGCGCTCTGAAATTGTTTGAGCTGGAAACGTGAAACTCGGTAAAAACACTCTTCGTAGATACTAAAGAAATACATGTTCGACGATTTCAACGGTTAGTTAGTTTATATTGGTAAGTTTTATATAAAAGAATTTGACTGGATCAAAGTCGCGGGCAACCCGCTATTTTGTTTATAAACTCAGAGATATCAATGCAGTAAAAATAACACGGCGTGTACTGAAAAGTCGTTAAAACTCAACAGATGTTTCAGGCTTTCATAAAAAAATACGAGAGAGTATAAAATAACACTTACAAGAAATATATGCCTAATTTAGTGACGTCACGGTGTTTAAAACGAGGATAAATGGTTAAAAAATACATACTATGGAATCTGGACACATACCGTTATGACGCCATTACGGTTAAAATATGTTTCTAACTATAGATGGGTTTGGTATTGTATTCCAGTTTTATAAACTGTTCACGCTTTTTACACTATTGTGTTTGTAATACGAAAGAGTAAGATACACTCGTTTTTTACCAGGACCGTAGCTACCGCCGTATCTGCCGTATCAATTATACGGGGCCACGGGGGCCCCCACGTGCGTAAGCAAAAATTAATAAAAACTTCCCAATTTTTTTTTATTTCAGAAATGACAAAAGTCAAAAAAATCAATTTCTTTTTTTCGCGCGTAAAGCGTGCGTTCAAAAGTTGGCAACACTCTACATCAGTTATCGCTGGCTGCGGGATTTCCCCGTTTAAGTCATTTACTTCAACGGGGGAAGGGCCCCCAAACTAATTTTTATACGGGGCCCCGCCAAAGCACGCTACGCTTGTTTCTTGCATTTTTTTGTGTCTTAAAGTGAGTTTCAATATAAGATATAGAACAACTTGTCTTTCTGTTCCAAGTCTACCCTAAATATAACTTTGTTGTGAAATCTGTCACTAACCTCACGTGTGGTAAACCTAACGTACACTTTCAGAGCAAATTTCACTGAGTTATCTACTCTACTCTAATGTACCACACACGGCTATTGACTAATATAAAAAAATATTATCAAACTTTCTTTTTAGTTCCTCACACCAAAGAAAACATAAGTTACCACATCTGTTGTTTACATTATTAGGGAGATCTCATTAATATATTATGCATTGTACGTAATTAATATAATCATTCAAAAAAAAAAAACAAAAAAAAAAAAACAAGGAGTATATGTAGCGAAATGATCAGATGTAACTTTCTTCTGCATTGCATGTTGATTGAATGTAGGTAATTAGATTTTGATTTTGTATTTTAATTAAATGTGTTTATTATTTCTCATCTGATTGTAGCTTCATGCGTGATTTTTTGTTACTGTTTAAACAAAGAAAAACGCCATCTAATTAAGAGCAGCGCTGGTAGCACTACATGTCAACAGACATGTATGCACTGGCATGCACATTCAATTGTTTGAGAGGTTCTCATTATTCATCTGCATTTTCTCTACGCCTAACTATTCTACAGGACGTTCCTGTAGTAGGTCACAGTTTAGTGTTTAATTTTTCTGTGAAATTAATTTTCTTTAACTTCTACATAATCAGCGGCTGTTTGATGTGATTCCTTTTTTTACACGCTCTGTCACAAGAATAAATAAAAACCAGAAGCATAACTCGGAGACGATGCCTTTGATGTGTCTACCGACGGATTCGTGAAGTCAGTTCCAAATAAAAATGAAATTTTCCATAGGTGTACCTAATTAATTTATAAATTTAAGATTCTGTTTAAAAGAAAATCTGTTTAATAGAACAAGTACTTACTTAGGTAAAGAAACTAAAAAATATTTCTTATTGACCACGTCATGCGTAAGAAACAGTTCGCTGAAAACCTTCTAGCATTCGAGACGGTACAGCACTGGCCGTTTCAGGATAGAATCTCAGGTTATCAAAGCACCGACTACCGAGGTCTCAGAAAACTCGTAATAGAAAGCTATACTTCTGGTTATTAGTGTATTTGCCATATGGCAACATACACTATTGGCGTCGGTCGGATGGCGGGACCTAGGGGTCGGACCAAAATTTCTCGACGTTTCATAACCTCCTAAACACTTTGGCACCATTTTTAAAAATGTTTATATATATATGTATATATATATATATATATATATTTATATATATATATATATATGTGTGCGGGCAATAACTTTCGAAGGAGTTAATTGATTTTAACGAAATTTGGCCCACGTGTTGAAATCCATCACCGCAAGAAGCCTATTTAAAATGGGCCTAATCGGGATATTTTAAGGGTAGTTTTTAGGGGTTGAAAAATGTTTTTGGGCCCCAAAATACCGGAAAAATTCTCCGAATCGTTTCAAAATTGAAATTTAACCCTCTGGTAGTAATTAAAAAGTATCCCTAAAATTTTGATAAAATCGGCCCGACAGGACCGGATTTACAAATTTTATGAAAAAACTAGTTTGCAGATTATGAATTATTTACTGAAAGGTGTATATAATTTAGTATAGAAATTCGATTGATAATAATATTGCAATTAAGAAAAAAAAATTGTTATTTAAGGGGTGTATTAAGGAGTCTAATTTTTTATTTTGCCCAGAAACCAACTAAAGTTCGCATAATGAAGACACACTGCCTGTGTAAGCAAATACACTATATTGTCGGCAGGGTTTTGGCACTGCGACCCGGGTTTTTTATATATTCTTGTGACTGTATTACGAGCAATTGTGTATGCATATAAATTACACTAACTCACGTTTTGGAAATTTCTAGTGTGTATGATAAACTAGAAATAGGCATCTTTCTTCCCATATGATTTTGAACCAGATTTTTATGTTATTTTATTTAAATAAATAATTTATAATCAGATAAAAATGACAAAAATAGCATAAATTTAACACAAAATATACAGAAAAAACCCGGGTCGCAGTGCCAAAACCCTGCCGACAATATAGTGTATTTGCTCGTATAGGGCCGTGTGGTTTTATACTTTTATTATGTGAAATTAAGTTTGTTTTTGGGCAAAATAAAAAATTTAACCCCTTAATACACCCCTTAATTAATAATAAATAACTCACTATCTGCAAATTAGTGTTTTCAAAAAATTTGTAAGTCCGGTCCTGTCGGGCCTATTTTATTAAAATTTTAGGGACATTTTTTAATTACTACTAAAGGGTTAAATGTCAATTTTGAAACGATTCTGAGAATTTTTTCGGTATTTTGGGGCCCAAAAACATTTTTCAACCCCTAAAAACTACCCTTAAAATGCCCCGATTACGCCCATTTTAAATAGGCTTCTTGCGGTGATGGATTTCAACACGTGGGTCAAATTTCGTTAAAATCAATTAACTCTTTCGAAAGTTATTGCCCGCACACACACACACACACACACACACATATATATATATATATATATATATATATATATATATATATATATATATATATATATATATATATATAAAAATTTTCAAAAATGGTGCCAAAGTGTTTAGGAGGTTATGAAACGTCGAGAAATTTTGGTCCGACCCCTAGGTCCCGCCATCCGACCAACGCCAATAGTGTATGTTGCCATATGGCAAATACACTAAAAATAAGTGTCAGAAAGATTGTTGAACAAGCTGAATTCTCAGTAGGTACTTTTAACATACATTTGTAAATAAAAAACTTTAAAATGTTAATTAGACTTGCTGTAAGTTAGAATCTCATGTCGTGCTGTAAAGAAATATTGATAAATATCACGTTTTTTACACAATTTTTAGGTTTCGCCATATTATAACTCACGAATTGAATTAAAATTTTCTCATAAAGCTCGGCAAGTATATAACGTTACAATAATTGTAGATTGTGTATGAGCTTTCCGATGATACTATAAAAAAGTTAGGACGATTCCATTTCGAATTGCAGTGCTTTATATCGATAAACAGAATCAATTGCGAACAAATGACTGCTGAAATAATTGAACATCTACTAATTGGGGACATATAGCAAAGTACTTTTACCGTTTCATCCTAAATGCCAGACAATAATATTATTCTATTTACAATTAGATTTCACTGTTCGATTAACGTCGTCGCCCGGCCAGTCAATTTCACTGTTGACAGTTTCATTGTTGAGTGCATTTTCTGTTATAAATAATTGAATTAATCCGAAACAGGTACTTCATTATCTTCGTCATGCTCTTTGACTGCTTGTCATCGAGAAATAAATTTGTTCAAAATATATGCAACATTTTTAGAGTTCCGTTTGGTAAATGGTCAAGGGCGACCCGAAGTCGTGTGGAGAGGGTTCTGCACCATTGTGTTTTTCGTTTAGATTTTCCTGAAAACTATGAGTTTTTTTCAAAATTTTGAAGATTTTCGTATATTTTCTTTAATATCTTTTAAACTCTGTATTTCAAAATTATAAAAAAATATATTTGTATTTTTATTAATTTTCTTATTTGCCCCCCAAATTCAGAATTCGTTTGTTTATGCTATACGTCCGTGATTGAATCATCTAACGCTATCTATGTACCAAATTTCAAGTGCGGGGTAGAAACGAATAGAATAATTATTTCTTTTATTTCTATAATACTTTTTCAAATACTCCGTGAAATTTCGACGAAAGTCCTATTGATAATTAAACAGTTAATGCTGGGTTGCAGAAAGCATTGTCCGAAAATCTGATTTGACACACATCCATAAGAAAAATAGTTTTTTTGTGCAATTTTTTCTTCGGAACAACCTTTTTTTACATATTTTAATCAAAATTTAGTTCGAAAAGCGATCTTTTTTTATATAGATCAGTCATTTGTTTCTGTGTGACTACAGTCTAGTGTTCTACATGACAGAGAATTTGACAACGACATTATAGACTTCTCCTGCACATATGAAAACTGTAATCTATGATTACAGTAGTCAAATCAGATGTGTTGATTATGCTTTCTGCAACCCAGTATTAAATTTTGTTTATTTATTTTATAGGGATATCAAATAGACTCTGATCTCATACAAATAACACCTCTTTGTACAAAAAAAAAGTTAATTGTCAGAAAATTGGTTCAACTAAAACTAAATTTCATGTTCGGAATTTCTCAAGGAAAATGTCCTCAAAATCCGCGACCCTGCTTCTGGGACACTCTGTATATACTTATAAAAATTCAGTGGCATTGTTTTAATGTGGGGTTGGCAATAGTAGTGTGATCTACATGGTGGTTGCCTGTAATCATAGATTTACAGTCAGTCAGTTGGTTTTTGAATGGGTTTCCAAAGTGGTGATTCAAAAGCGGAAACTGGTTGTCGTCATTGGATACTTCAAAAGTACTTTGGTGTAGAGAAGTGTAACATACAATGTATAACGTAGCCCCTTTATTGCACTACCATTGTATTTCGTAAGTACCGGTTTCTTGATCTGTCAAGTAAGGGAATAAAATAGTCGATTCGATATCTTTCAACTAATAGATTTTACCTTAAAGCTTGCCGTCTACTCTATAAACGAAGTTTTACATTTGTTAGCGACGCTAGAAATTGTTTATATTGTTTTTATAATTGTTTTTATATTGAAACTGATTCATTTTAAGACACAAAAAAATATAAAAAACGGATAATGAAAACTGTATTTGGTTAAGCAATTAAAAATGGAATGTAATGTCTATTTTTTTCATTTAAAAATTATAATGAGCCTCACCCTCATAAGCTCACATATGAAGTTTAACTTCTTTAGTTTTTAATATTATTTTTTATTATTATTAATTTTTTGTTATGTCAAACTATTTAATAATATTTACACATACTGTAATTAAGGAGACAAACTAACTTCTCCTTTAGGGGTCGATTCTATTTCCACTAGATTTCTTACATTTTTCAAACAGAAAGAAGTTCAACTTCAAAAACGTATTTTTTAATTGCTGTCCAGCCACTGCCCACTATAAATATGGCTCACAAAAAACTGAAAATTACAGAACGCTTCATGCTTACAGTTGGCCGACTTTTTTAATATCAATTTAATTATTTTTATAACTAATTTGAAATTTATAAAATATATTGATTTCGAAATGGTCTTGCCTGGATTGTTCTTCATTGTGCGTTTGTTAAATAGAAGCTTATTGAGAACAAAAGAGAAGGGTTTTATTTTATATAGTGAAAAGATTGCCATAAATTATATTGAATATCGAATATCGCTGCATGAATATTCAGTTTGGTGCGCGCCATTAAACGTTATTCGGTCTGATTCGATGCGACAGCTTCTATAGTTAGTTGGTAGTCTTTCTCTACTATCGACAGTGTCGTGCTCTCGACTCGTCACCACTTGAAGGAAGGGTTATTGCTCTCGTACTAAAAGTGAGCGGTGAATTACAATGAGGGTAGCTCGGGCACAAAGCAAAGTGGCCTTTTGAAATAAAACTTCTTTTGGCACGGTAGGGTAAAATCGATTCATGAGATTGAAAGTGGAACAGCACGTTGCAATGTACGTATACCGTTTACTATAAAAACTGTGCTAAGGTCGTAAGTCGATCGCGGGGCTCAGTGTTATTATTATTTTTTTTTACAATTATACCAATTTTACTTCTGTAGGGTGACAAATTCACTTGTTTGAAACTACTTCTCCTATATATTTAAAACAAGACATTTTTTTGTCCGAAAACTTAATCGATGTTGATAAATTTTAATCTTTGTTTTAGCAACATCCTTCGTATTTTTTTTTACTAATTTCTGCTAATACTAGTATGTAAGTACTATCCAATTTCTCAATTACTGCAACTGCATACTAAAATACTAGTATCTTCTTGTAAGATATCATCACCCATCCAACGTTTCTAGATTATTTTGTCGGCATTAATTATAGAAAGTCAATTTGGAAACACCAAAACACGAAACAAAGTAAAACAATTAAAAGAAGCAAGCTCTCATATGTCAATAATAGTTCCCCTTTATTTGTATTGCATTCTCAACAGATGTAGACACTAACTAATTCTCAACTAAACAAATAACTTCAAGTTACCCTACTTAACCTTGTTTGTAATAAATCTAATTTAATCATTAATACTCATGACTATGAAACACTGAGTTATATACATAATGTAAACGGAAGCTAAGACTTCAGGTGTTTATGTATTGATCCAAAGATACTATGTAAGGACTTGTGTACTTTCAAAGGTATCTTGATGAAATAGCCTTCACCATCACAAACAAACATTTTTTCTCTTGGATTTCCTTTTGCTGTGAATTTTATATAAAAGGTGTTTTTCGACTCGCTAACCCGGTTACTATGTATCGATTTAAACTGTATTGGTCACGACTTTGGTAGTCGGTGATACCTCATAAAAATATATACCTTCGTTAAGGACATGACCCCTTTTACTAAATTAAACTCCCCAAATTACCACAACTTGAAATAAACAGTTTAATAGTAAGTTACTTACTATTTAATTTTTATTTCAATTTTAACAGTTAAACTTTGTAGCTAATGCATTTCTGATGTTGGTCAGCTTTTTTAGTTTAAAGTAGTCCAAAACAGTCAAGTAATTGCTATTAGAGCTTTTCATCGTTTTCATTACAATTGTCGTCGCCATGATTATGATCACGCAATCTCACAGTTTCGGGCACGTTTTGGTGCAATGGCTTACCCAGCAACGTTTTTCAATGTTAATTTAGACGAAAATATCATTGACGATGCTAAATTAGTGTATAATGTGTTCAATTCAGATGGTGGTCACGATTGGAAAAACTGGTGGAACTAAACGAAAATTCGTTGGCTCCAGTCCTGCCTGTCATAAATCGTTGGTTGTCAAAAAGTTTGTTTTCAAAAGTAGTCAAATGTTTTTCTGTGATGTTGTATCAGTTCTTTATTAAATATTATTTCTTATTTTACTTTTTTCAAAATCAATCAAAATCAATGAAAAATGCCCGAAAATTATGGCGGAAATAAGGCATGCGTACAAAAAATTTTCAACTATGAAGAGGTCTAATAATTTAAAAATGACATTATTTATTGTCATCAAAAATTGTTTTAACAAACTGATGCACTAAATGACCTTAATCGTCAAACAATGATCACAAAACGTGTTACCGTTTGAAGCTGGCTTTTTATTTTTTGAATACCAATAAAAGAACACACCAGGGTACCGCACCGGTGTATGTTTTAAAGTTTCAGCGACCGCCGTTCGACTTGTTTTTAGAATGCACCCTTCGCCGTTCGTGGCGTACGCAACGCGTGGTTGTAATTAGTCAAAGTGGCTTCAAGTTCAAACGCCTGACTTAGCGTACTTTTCTGCCACCGCGCGCGCGCGTGTGTGTGAAGTGCGTCGTGTACGACGACGTGACGGACTCTGCCGGTACACACCCAATCTCCGCGCACGCAGACACACGCACATTCGGTGATTGCTCTCTCTCTCTCACACTATCAGATATCGTGCTGCCTCTTTTCATCCCTTCTGAATAACAGACTCGCCCTGTTCCATCTCATTGTGCGTGAGCTGTTCCGAAATAACGCCGCTCGCTGTTCAGTTTCATTCATTGATTCGGATGATCTTTCTGACTGGCATAATTAAAGATCTTAGGAACTACTCTTCCGTTAGCAATTTGAAATAGTGAATTGCGTCTCTCACATCCTGATGCAGATCTCCAGACTTTCATCAACAAAATTAGGTGACAAGAAAAAAAATTCTGTAAATAGTAAATACATTTTCTTGGAACAGAATTAATAAGATTTATTTATTTATTTACTATCTTTTATAACATAGATGAGATCCAAGATTTAGATTCTGTAAATAGTTGCAATGATTTTTTTAAAGTGAATCTTCTTATGCGACACCTGACCGATTTTAGGAAGGTAAAATGAATGAGGAGAAAAATACTGATACAAATAAGTGAGGACGAAACCATCGAAACGCAATATAAGCAACGATATTTTATTATCTCCTATCAAAAATAAAATATTTAAATACATGTACAGTCAAAAATAAAGTAAAATAAATCGTATAATAATTGTATTAATTGAAAGAAGATATTTAAATGTTTACATCAAAATCAAGAATACTTACATTTTTTTGCAGAACTCTCTTTTTCATGTCCGCATAACAGTATACGTAGTAAAATGACCCGTTTCGCACTAGTGCATAAAGTAAAACTAAAGTAATGCAATTTTACCAATCCAGATGTAATTTCCCTGTCAGTTGCAATTAAAATCTATATGAACACTGACAGCAAAAATTTCGTGAAAAGTCCAAATAAATTATAAATATGGCTGAACCTAATCTATCAGATATATGAATATATTATATGTGCTTATTATGTGAAAATCAGTTATTTTATAGGAGGTATGTGTAAAAGTTATTATATATTATCTTGTGCATGATTATTTTATAACTTGTATCACTGTTAAAATTCACTGGGCGCTTGTTTTAACATAATGTCACACTGCGCCATAAAATAATAATTCACGCACTAGATACATCACCTACTACTATTTTAATAATGAATTATTGAAATAATGAAATCGTTTCTTTAAAAAAAATGTTATTTAAACTATGTATATTTTTTCTCTGCTAATAAAAATTAATTATGAAATAATATAAAAAACAAATTTAGGCATTTCTTAAGACAATTGCTCTCAAATGTATGAACCTAATTTTTTTTAATGAATGTTAATTATTTCTTGAAAACTAATTTTATATTCCAGTTAAATTAATAATTGATATCAGTGATTATAAACACAGCTCCGGTTGTCAGACCTGCTGAAAATTCAGACGTAAAAAACTTTTTTTTTTTGAATTTTTAATCAGCTCTTTTTATTCTCGACGCCGCGCCGCTGTGGATGATATAGGCTATTTAAACTCGTTTTCGTTAAGCTTTTTCCGGTCTCTGTTTTTCATTGAAGCCGTACGTAATGTTATTTTAGACCCAGGTATATTTTATTTATATTTCATATCCAAAGCGGATTTTTTCGTTTTCATTTTATCAGCACGCTACCATATTTCTAAATTAATCTCTACTACTTAAAATAACATGGAGTAGGTCCTAAAGTTTATTAAAAGTACTAGTCTTTAACTGCGGTTTCTTATTTGACTACCGATTTGCCCATTTTTGTGGAAGTGCAATGATATTCTAACGGATATTAATTTGAAAACTTCCACTAAAAATATATCGAAAACTGAACGCCAGATGGAAAATGACTCAGACAATATTTATGTAATTTAGAGCGGGCTAGAATATGCAGTATTTAATTTTTGAAGTTTAACTTCTTTAGCGACGTATCTGTTTGAAAAAAGTAAGAAATCGAGGGGAAGTAGAACTACCAATAAAGGGAAAGTTAGTTTGTCTCCTAAATTACATAAAACTGACAAGGACAGATGTTTATAGTGTGTTGCTAAGTATGTGTAAATATTATTAATTAGTTTCACATAAAAAAATTAAACTTGGGAATAATATAAAAATTGAAGAAGTTAAACTTCTTATGTGAGCTTATGAGGGTGAGGTTTAATATATTTTTTTTAATTAGTGTATGTGTTCAAAGTAATTTTAAAGTCAATTTTAGGCTTTTAAATAGCGCAGCTTACATTTTTTTAGCAGATTCAGACTTTGCATAAAAAATAAACAACTTTTGTTTATAACATAGATTATTTGAGTAAAATGCACATCGCAAATTGCAGCTGGTTAAACAAAATTTAAAAAAAAGGTTTCGCAAAAAGTAAAAAAAGCAGAAGAAATGTTTGTAAATAGTTCTCGTTTTATATTCTCAACTACTCTACTAATTTAGGGAAGTTATTTAGAGTTCGTGATCCTTGTATAGTCTCCATAATACGTCAGTGATCGATTGTGTGCAGTATCTTTTTTCCTCGACTATTTCTGTGCTTAATTGTTTCACCAACCTTTTTTCTGGAATTTTTCAAATTGAATGAAATATTATTACAGTGCTAACGCGTATACTTTCCTTGTTTCAGGTGAAATGTTCGCGATAATCCGTTTGTGATTGTGATTTATTGCTGTGCGAGAGCCTACCTGGCGTCTGGATACACGAACAGGATATACGCTCAAAGGTGAGAATTTTGTTTAATGTCGTTTGCTAGATTTACTGGATTAAGTGTAACGCACTTGTTTCTGAAGTTACTAGTTGTTTTCGTACCATATGCTTCTTAACACAGACCTCGGGACTGGCAGTGAATTGAAAAAAAAAACGGGTGAGCGAGCGTCTCAAGGCAAAGACGCCACATACGTATTTGCGTTCAGATTACATCTGAAACTAGGAAAGGACCACAGAAACAAAGCACACGTATAGTTCGTCGTTAATATTATATACTCAATGCATTCAGACCGATCTATTCCAAAGTTACTATGGTATACTAGAGGTTGAGCGTTAACATTGTTAAAAGTGTGAAGAGGCAACACGCGAGTGGTGGCGGGGATGGTAGGCTTTGAGATCTTTTTCCCAACTGTCAGATTTTCATTATATAACTGAAAAATCAAACCAAGGGTTTCGAATGACGTAAAGCAATCGATTCCACCAGTCATAGAGGTGACCACTTTTAAAACCTCTTACGCTCAACCTCTAGTACTCTACTAATCTTAGGTCTATTCTACATGTGAAAGGGTGCATTTTGTATACATGTTTTAAGGTCGGCACTCGGCAGCCAAAGACAATCGGTGTCTGTGGTCGTTATAAATTATTAGATATGTCAGATCTCAAACGAAATCTCAAATTTTTTCTTTTGATTTTGAAGTTACAACGTTTTGAGAAATAAAAAATTTAAAACACGTATATTTACGAAAAGTATTTTGATACTAAAGTGTCTGTTATAAATTACCGAATAAAACAGGCTATTTATGTCATCGCGCTTAATAATAGCCAAAAAACCGACATTAGCGCGAGCGAAGTCGCGAATAAAGGCTAATTATATAACATTAAATAACTTATGATTACATGGTATTAAACACCCTCTTACAGCAAGTCTGTTACATAACAATTTCGTGTCGTCAAATTTAACAATCTCACGCAATTCTTTACTAAATAATATTTTAACAACTATAATTTTATTCACCCCTTTTGACAATGCTAATGAAGTATATTAGTTTCACCTTGTTTCGATTTTCCGTGAACATATAGGTAATTGTGTACCGGCTGCATCTTGATTAATTCAGGTAGCTCAGAGATTGAAATTACCAGATATCGATGTCCACAGACCCTTATTAAAGGTGAGCGATGGATGTAATGTAGTACTTTTGATACAGGCTGATATTGTAATTATGTCTACCGCGTACTGGTAATGAGGGATTAGGTTAGGGTGGCCTACTTTAGCAGGAAAATGTTAATGGATGAATTATGGTAGAAGAAAGGCTGCACTTACGCTTATAGAGAACCCAATACAGGAGTTCTATATCTGATATAGCTGCGAAAAGTTATTTGACCAAAAACCCAAATGTGAAAAAATGAGGCCAGTTCTTTTCTAACAGTTTATTCGGCTATGAAAACAATGGAAGTCTAAAATTCTACTCCAATTCTAAAATCGAAAAATTAGATTTGGGACATAGATTATTAAAAAATGTAACACTAAATTTATTTCACAGCTTATATGTTTCAAATATAATTTTTCGATTTTAGATTTGAAATATAAATTGATATCATTTTAGATATTCATTCTTTTAATGACCGAACAACTGATAGAAAAGAACTTGACGTTTTCTGTAGGATATCAATACAGTTGCAAAGTCTAACTAATTTCTCTCATATACAAATTCACTGGCACCGTAAATTCAGGAGAGTAAAATTGAGGCTTACACAAAATATTAAAATCGGGTATTCGTTTCTCCTCGCGAGAACTGTTGAAATTTTATTTTATAACAATATATATTATTTGCGAAATCCGGTAGCTTTGGGCGTCAGTCATCAAGGTCAGTGTCGTATACACTGAGCTTTATACACATGTGCTCACCACACGTATATATATATCATATATATATATATATATAATAACAAAAGAGTAGCATTCACGAAATACAGGAGTAGAGAAAGAGGTGGGAGGAAAAGAGGTGAACGTTCCGCGTGTACTCTGGTGTGCCATAGCGGCGACGTCGGTAGTTTTGTGTGTGCGTTGTGAGAGCGTCGAATGAACCGACGTACGGACAGACAGACGCGGCTGAATGTTGTACGCAGTGCGACGTCATGGGTCGATACAAACACATAGAGAACGACCGCTGGCTGCCGCTGGAGACGGTTTAGATTCTTTATTAAAACCTCTGTCTGCATTCTGCATCCCTGCTATCGGTCCGAATTTGCACTTCTATGGGTGGAATTTTTCGAGCCTTAATGGTTCGCCATGTCCTGTCTAATATTCGTTGAATTTTTCGGGATGTTTCGGAAGTTAAAAATAACTTAACTTCGATTTTAGATTTATACGATAAGTCTAAAATCGAAGTCCTTCGATTGGCATATTTAATTAATGGTATTTGTTCGTTAATTCTTAAATATGCCAATCGAAGTTATTTTTAACAACGGACTATTTATTATCTTTAGCGAGCTTAGGCAACCGGTAAATTATGATTGAATCTTTGAGAACGTGCGACGCGCGCCGATACGTTGGTTCTTTCAAAAAAACATTCTCATGGCGCGTGTACTTCTAAAACGTTACCTTATGTAATATATCTGTGTATACATAATATATACATAGCTTACATATCCTTTCTGTACATTCACAGTACACAAATTGTTGACAATTGTAACTCGGTCATGTCGCTAATGAGTAATAAGCTTCACTATCTAATGTCTATAATCGATCTATCCGATTAAGCCTTAATTTCCTAAGATGTAGGTAATCCAAGAATTCATAACGCATTTCAGTTAGTATTTGATTCAATTTACTATTTTTATTGGGTAGTATCTTTACGATAGATAAATAGGGAATCGGAGGTTTGGATGACTTTTTTTTAGTACATGAAGTAGGTACTGTGCAGGGGCAAAAATTGCGAATAAATAAATATTTTTTTTAAAAGATTTTTTGTGTTTGTAGTCGGTTAAAAAAATAACGTTGTATCAACCAATTTGGTGTTGGGTGTGTAGGTACAGTATATCAGTATTACATGGGTTGTATTCTCTTTTCATATCTGTAATACCTCAGGCATACCAAATACACATATCTTCACAATACAAGAGTATTTTATTATTTATACGTATTGTTCCAGAGGGATACAATTAATATCATACACCTAAAGACTTAAAATAGGTCTTATTATTATTTCATTTGGTGGTTACAGATATTTTAGGGTTTAATTTGACGTTAATTTTGAAACAAATTGAACTGTGGTCTTAACACATACAAAACTATATTAAAGCCACTCATATCAATCCAAAAACTTCTCCTACGAATAGTCCTAAAAAAACCTAGACTCTCTCCATCACTGGAACTATTTAGTAGCCTAAAGATACTTAATATATATCAGACATATGCTAAATCAGTTCTATCCTTGTTCCATAAACGTCCAGGAAACCATGTAGCTTACCAGAATCCTTACAGTACAAGATCGCAGATCTTAAATCCTACCCAGACTCCAAAAATGTCAAAAACTTTCAGCCAAAAACATATAGCGTTCCTTGGTCCAAAACTATACAACTGCATACCGGTTGAATTCAAACAAATTCGAAACATTTAATAAAAAAATATTCAGGTGGTTATGTGACAACACAGATTCTCAGGTCATTTACAATATCCTCAACTAACCAACAACTAAATTTTCTTTGTAGTTATTAGTGTATTTGCCATATGGCAACATACACTATCGGCGTCGGTCGGATGGCGGGACCTAGGGGTCGGACCAAAATTTCTCGACGTTTCATAACCTCCTAAACACTTTGGCACCATTTTTAAAAATGTTTATATATATATATGTATATATATATATATATATATATATATATATATGTGTGCGGGCAATAACTTTCGAAGGAGTTAATTGATTTCAACTAAATTTGGACCACGTGTTGAAATCCATTATCGCAAGAAGCCTATTTAAAATAGGCCCAATCTGACTATTTTAAGGGTAGTTTTTAGGGGTTGCAAAATGTTTTTGGGCCCCAAAATACCGAAAAAATTCTCCGAATCGTTTCAAAATTGAAATTTAACCCTCTGGTAGTAATTAGAAAGTGTCCCTAAAATTTTAATAAAATCGGCCCGACAGGACCGGACTTACAAATTTTATGTAAACACTAGTTTGCAGATAGTGAATTATTTACTGAAAGTTGTATATAATTTGGTACAGAGGTTCGATTGATAATATTATTGCAATTAAGAAAAAAAATGTTATTTTAAGGGGTGTATTAAGGAGTCAATTTTTTTATTTTGCTCAAAAACCAACTTAAGTTTGCATAATAAAGCCACACTGCCTGTATAAGTAAATACACTATATTGTCGGCAGGGTTTTGGCACTGCGACCCGGGTTTTTATTATTATTATCATTTTTTTCTATTCATTACTCTTTTTTATTTTTATTTCCCCTCTTTATTTATTTTTTTTTTCTTAAATAACTCACTCTCGCGCACGTCTAGCTCACATAAGTCTATTCCAACCCTGGAACTGGCAATAGCTAAGTTGGGTTGGAAAATTCCATTTATTTTTTACACGCAATGTGATTGATTTTCTATTTAGGTACTAATTTTGTAATTCTGTTTTTTTTTCCGAGGAATAAATTTATTTATTATTATCTATTATTATTATTATTATTAAAAAGAACACTATTATCATTACGATACAATTAAAAAAAGGGACTGCATATTTTATACTACCCACTACAGAAGTAAAACTGGTATAATTGTAAAAAACAAAGAAAAAATAAATAATGGCATCGACCAGCGGAATCGAAACTAACATAAACGACGTTTAGGTTATAAGGTGAGTGTTCTACTTCGGCGCCAACTTAGCTTGTTTTACAGCCGGTTTTTATAGCATATGGTGTACTTGCATTGCGATACGTTCATTACATTTTCAATCTAAAGAATAAATTTTACCCTACCGTGCCAAAAGAAATTTTACTTAAAAAAAGTGCGAACAGAGTAGTGTATTTTCTAATACATACAATTCAATTGTTTCGGTAGCGGATTTAATCCGTGCTTTTTTTCAAGCAAATTCTTACACGGTGAGAACTGTAACGTTATGTAACATATATTGCCATGCTTAAAACTGCTAATGAATTTCATAGTGCATAATATATGCCAGCCTATGAAAACGGTACGCCAACAAAGGTTAATTAACGCGTTGGCAAAGCTTCATTCATATAAATTTTAATTTGAAGCTCACTGCCTCATGATTATATATACATTTTGACTTCATTTGAAACGATTTTTTTAAATCAAGTCTAGACTTTAGATTTTTTTTAAACGTCATAGTTTAAACATTATGAATATTTATGATTTTTAAATGCATATGTCTGAGACTGCAACGCAACGTTGTATATGTCGTACTTTTTATGCAAAATGTGCAAAAAATGTTTTGCTTCTCCACTAATCTATACATATAAATAAAATTGAAGTATCTGTCTTCATTCAGATCAACTGACTTCTATGGTATTTTTTAAGGTAGGGCGTTGGTATTTTAGGGTAGGGCAGTGCCCCACAATGTCCTATCAACAAGTGAGGTCATTAGCGCGTGTTATGTTTAAAAACATTTTTTTTTCAACACAAATCATAAGTAAAATTTAAACAAAACAACTGATGCATAATTTATTTATTAGACTGGTATATCTACATCATTAAATATATAGAAAAAATCACGCTGAATCGATTCTGAACATTTCCAATTCTGTATTATTTTTAGTTTAGAAGTTAACAGGAAAAATATAAAAATATCGCAGGTTCGCTTAACATTAACTCATAGAAAAAAGAACGCTGATTCGATGAATCGAAAACCTTTCAATCGAAATTAGAAAAACTCATCGCGAAGACACGACACATATTTTGTTTCAACTCTGGATGTAACACTAATAATAATTAATCATGTGAATTTTGGTTGTCAATCATAGTTCATCCGGTATATATTCGTGCGTGCCTTAACTGTAATATTATGCAATATAGCTACATCTGAAATACCAATGTATATGTGAAAACTAGAAGCATGCCTATATGTGCCACGTAACATTTAGTTACCAAGAGTACTTACTAGGAGGTGGTGGAGTCATTGCACCGAAGTTTTTTAAGCGTCTGGGACTACAAACTCCTGGTAATCACTTTTTCATTCAAAATTTTTACCTAATGTATTATGCGGTCACATTTTTATCCATCTGTCATTTTTATCTTCACATAACTGCATAGGTAAATATTTAAAAATCGTTTTTTGATAAATGCACCTGTATTTTCCGAAATCGAATTATTTTCCATCGCGAATTGTTCATAAAACTGTAAAGAGGCAGGTTCCACTAGCGCTGAACGAACCGCTGCATCACTGCTCCAGCATATTGTAAAGACTATTTATTCGCTTCATGATTTGTGGTAAGAATTTTATATTTTTAAAATACTCGTAATTTGGTACCGTGTCGATAACTCGTCAAGGGAGAGCGAGAGTTGATTATAGACACTCGACAACTAAGACCATTAATAAAATCGTCTTCTCTTACACATACTGTTTTATTCTACACCGTTCTATTCGAATTTTTAAAATTACAAACTTTGTGGTGTTTTCATGAATACATTCTACATCACTTTTTCTGTAACAGTCTGCGGAATAAGGAGGAAGCATCCTTTGTGTCGATTTTCTACATGCAGATTTCAGAGTAGTTTTTTTAAAGTAAAACAACGTTTTTTTTGTTATGTGCATTTTGACAAATGGAATCTCATACATATGTATTAAGTAATATAGAATGGAAACTTTCGTATACTAGCAATGGTTAAAACAGAACTACTGCTTTTAGCTGACTAGAAAAAAGTTAAAATCAACTATTTTTACCGGCACCCATATTTTGGAGTACTCGTTCGCTCATAGTTATGAAATTTTAATGTTGTTGTACGCTGATGATATAGTTTTGTTAGCAGACAGCCCAATAGACCTGCAAAGGAAAGTATCAATACTAAAAAAATATTGCGATACAAACGATCTAATAGTCAACACAGAAAAAACAAAGATTCTAATTTTTCACAAAGGGGGTAAACTAAAAAAACAAAACTCAATTTTATATAACGAGGGGGAGATAGGAATAGTTAACAGGTACAAATACTTAGGAGTTGAATTTACAAGCTCGGGCCTGTTTCGTAAGGCGGCAGAAGATTTTACAGCAAGGGCCAAGTTAGCGATCGGAAGCATTCGTAATGTCACTTCTGTAATGGATACATGGGAATCAAAAACGAAAATTTTTGATTCGGTAGTAGCATCGATACTCTTGTACTGCGCAGAGGTTTGGGGCCCCTTGTATACTGACTGTCTAGAATCTACCCAGAGCGCGTTCTTAAAATCTATGTTATACCTACCCAGAAATACACCGCATTACTTCCTTAGATTAGAGACGGGGAGAACCACAGTAGAAATACAAATGTTTAGATCTATGATTAATTGGTGGGAAAAAATCCTAAACATGTCCCAAAACCGCTATCCAAAACTATGCTATGATAGATTGGTGACCCTAGCTACAAAACCAGACTGCGTTATAAAACGAAATTGGGTGGCACAATTAAAATCACTCGTCATAAAAAGTCAGCACTTTCATATATGGGAAGAGCAAAATGCGGAGACGGTAAAGAATCATAAGAAAGAAATGATAGAATCTTTAGTTAATATCCAGCGGGAAATAGATATAGAGAGAGTAGAAAATTCTAAATATAGCTATCATTACAAACGCTTTAAAATAGACCTTGACACCGAGAAATATCTGTTATACTCAAACAAATTTAAAAAGTCTAGAATTATATGTCAAGCGCGACTAGCTAGTACAGATTATCTCAAATTTTACTTAAATAAAGATAAACATATAATCGATTGCAATAAGATATGTTTAAATTGTAATCTAAACGTTAATGAAAATCTGTATCATTTTATGCTAGAATGCCCTCTTTATAGAGGTTATAGAGAGCACTTTTTAAAAAAATACTCTGTTAACCATAACAATAATGCTAATATTCTACAACGCCTTCTAATTATTAACAATGAGGAAAAAATAGATGATATTTTTTATTATATAGTAAACAGCCTTAGACTTCGAGCATTTCACCTTTGTGAGTAGTTTCAATCTTTGGTATCTTTTTTGTTTGGTACGTGAAGTTGAAAAATAGGGATATCGATGTGTTTGTTAAATATAATATTGTATTGTGTATATTAAACTGTGTATAAAATGTGTAAAAAGATAATTTTGTTTAACATATTGTACCAACCTCCTGTAATATCTTGATTAAATACAGTAATTTATCTATCTATCTATCTATCTATACCAAAGTTGTAAAAAATGGACCCTTGTGAAACTCTATTGTCCGTCTGTCACAAGCCTGAATGAATTTGAAGTTTAACATGCAGATGTGATGTATTCCGCGTTGTTTTACAAAAAAATGCATCTGTTGCGGCCAGTAAAGTGAAAATTAAAAAATGTATTTTTTAATTCAGCATTTGGCATGATCGTTCAATTTTTAATGACTTTTTTATAGGTTATGTCAACTCTTTTATTTCCAAAAGTTTTAAGTTTAAAATTTCGAATGGCGAACATAAATTTTATCAGATAGCCGAACGAAATTTTAAGGGTTTTTAGTGGCTACGAAACCCTAAAACGTTGAACATATTTTTGCGCCTGTGAATATGTTACAGGTCAAATGGCTGAACGGATCGAAACCAAATTTTGATAAGATGTTTGATACTCAAATATAAAGAGCCCTATTATTTTTGGGAAAATCCGACGCATGTGCAGAAGAGATATGTTCTGTAACTTTGTGTTTTATGTTATAATGGATACCTATACTTTTCATGACGGTTTATTACTGTGTTAATTTTTTTGTAAAAAATGTTTTTTTTTTGTTAACTTCACACAGAACGAAAAACTGACGTAAATATAATTAAAAAAGACGTTGAAACAATGTATTTGGACATTATTTTTCAACCGATGCTCGACTTAATCATTGTAACGTACTATTGTTGATTGATAAAGGTTAAGGTGATTATATTAACGCCCGAGGGACATTGATTTCTTCAAATAATTTTAAAAATGACCTGCATTATATTAATGAACAATGTTTGTAAGTCAATAATCACAATTATTAATATGATCCCATAAAGCTTTAACTTTGTATCATGGTTTTAATGTTTTCTGTACATCGATTATTCAATCGCATTCATCGTATTGATGATAAAAAACATCAACTTTATCACTTGAACATCAATAGTTGGCCATTGTATTAATGATTTTGTATGGTTTGTTCAATTAAACCAGTGTATTGGTCTAATGCTTAGTGGCATTAATATAAGAACGGCAGGCATTAATCCATGGCTGCGTAGCATTGCCTTAACGATTCAAGGAAGGTGGTTTATTGAAAATATTTATAAGAAAATAAAAATGACCAAATTAACAGACAATTAGTGTATAATATTAAAAAATGATCGACGTTCAGTCATAACGGTGATAATTTTTAATATGATATACTAATTGTATGTTAATTTAGTCATTTCTATTTTATTGTAAATATTTCCTACAGGTACATTTTTGAAAAGACATGAATCAGATTTAATTGTAATATTTATTCAATACAAAAAAATACAAAAAAAATAATACATACTCCATTCCAGCATTTTGCAACCTTGGGGTCGCGAAGGAACTGGTAAAATAACGAAATAAAAATATAATTAAATATCTTATACTTGAAAAGATAACACTTGGGAAATTAACTGAAGATTTCAATTTTAAAAAATTACTTTTAAATTATAAATTATTAGTCCATGATACATATCATGTTGATATAGTAACTTTTTCTGATTTTATATTATAAAATAATTGAATCGAAGTACGACTTCAAAACATAATATGTTGGGTCGCGTTTTAAAAAGGTTGAGAAACGCTCCACTGTACAGTTAAATATATTATAAACACATAATAATTAATTTGCACTGATTTTTCACTCGGCACGAGGTAGTAGATATAATGAAAATATGTAATTTAGTATAAGTTTTGTACTCCTGAAGATGGACTTGTCCGAAACGATCGTCGAGAAATAAAGAATTATTTGTAGAATTTTCAAGTTTTTTTAATTACTTGTTAACATAATAATTTATTATAAACTTAATATTGTAGACTGTAAATTATACAGGCTGTCCAAATAGTGCGTTCTCGGCCGATATAAAAACTTTTAGCCTTTTAGGTTTAGGTGTAGATAATGCATGCCAATGGTGTATAAAAAATATATAAACTTAGCACACTAGTAATTTCACTGTATCTGTAACACACTTTTTAATTCTTTACTTAAAGCACAAGTATAAAAAAATGCCTTTAAACACGGACACAAGCAACCGATTACTACATTTGCACAAAGCCGCCAACAATATTTTTGCCTGTTGCGACCTGTGATCGTGTGATGTCTTATTGGTTATGTAGGAGTGAGGGGCGATGGCATTGATATATCAAGGGTTAAAACATAACCACAACGTACTGAATCATAAACGGAACGAAATAAAATATTGAGTTAGTACCATTTTGTCCCACTAAACTCAGTATTCATTATATTAAGGCCTGGATACATTGACTAAACATTTTGCTGAACAATTTTACGTTGATATAATCATAAGGCCATTAACTTATGCATTATTACAATGCGATGTGATAAATTACCGATACGTAGTATTAAACACTTCGTGGTCATTAGCTAGATGCATTTTTGTCGTTGCACCAATGTAAATTTCATTGTTTACATAATTTTTTACATTGAATGTATGATCATATTGTAAATGACCAGAAATCTAGGGAACAATGCATGTTGGTATGACTGATGTGCTAGAGTAGTAGAGAGTAGTGGTAGTGTATGAAAGAGACGTAACGTGTGATCGTGCAATTGAAAATAAAAAGAAACTGATTTGTTTTGTTAATAATTACAATATGAAATGTATTTAAGTTTATTAATAAATAAACAATATGCAAATAAGGCCATCTCTACAGCTTCAGAAGTGAGATTGTGAAACTCAAAAATGACATGTTCAACAAAATAGGTTAGAAAAAGCGGCAAAAAGCAGTGTTCAATGCATAACGTGGTTGAGTTTATACCCATAGACTTATACGTGTAGATGCGTGTGTGTTGGTAGTAACGCAAGTTAGGTGGCTGACAACAGCAAAGCTAGAACATACCGTGTTGTAATAGCGGTGAAGGACCTGAAGTAAACAACGGTGATTGTAACCATACATACCGGGTGTTAATAGAGGTCGCGGAACATTTTTAAAACACAAGCGATTTAACGACGAACTGTTTTATTGCGAGTGCGTGTAGTGGTCGAGCGATATTACGACGTACTGTTTTATCACGTTGACTACGGGAATAACTACCGTGACGCGACGTACTGTGTCATCGTAGTAATTTGTCAAAATGGAGTATAGACGAGACGGATCACCCTCGGGCGTAAACACACCAGAACCATCTAATGATGGAGCACAAGGACAAGTTTCAGCAGAGGTGCGACTCCTTATCACTCAAATGAGTGGAATGATGGAAATGCTTTTACGCAAAGAAAGCGAGCTAGACAGGTTAAGAAGTATAACGAATGAAGCAGCTACCCAGCAGGCAACTTCGTTACCGAAAATACCAGTTGCAGAAGTTGGAGCGCAAATACCACCGATTGGACTGCCTACCGACACCATTGACGTTGAGATGTGGGTCGACAGGGTAGAAGGGGTCCAGAGAATGTACAATGTGTCAGACGAAGTGATTAAATTACTAGCTACGAATAAATTTAGCGGTAACATAAAGAAGTGGTACGAGACGAACACATCCGTTTGCTCAAAACCATGGTCTGAAATCAAAGGTGAGATCATTGATTTATTCTCACAGTATGATAACGTATTTGAATGCATAGAAAAACTGAGATCCAGGACTTGGAAGCGCAATGAACTATTTGAAGATTACTTCCATGAGAAAGTTCGCCTAGGAAACCGAGCAAGGTTGAGCGAACCAGAAATAGTATCTCACATAATCCGAGGAATTGACAATTTTACAGTCCGAACGCAGATGGTTTGTGCAAAATTTACGCGTTTGAGAGACTTGCTTAGCGCCATGAAGCTGATTGTGAGCGAAATGAAGCCATCGCGTCAGGATGATAATAAAAACCAACAGAGCGAAAAACAGACCAAAACCCCAGTTGCTCAAACAACGAATCAATCGACGACCGGAAGATCGACGATTACTTGCTATAAATGTCACCAACTAGGTCATATTGCTCGAAACTGTACGACCCCTAAGGTTGACAAAACAAGTGCGTCGCCGGCTGCGACCACGACGTCCGAAATCAGATGTACAACGGCTGAAAGCAAGTATCACAAACTGATACAAGTTGCCGATAAGGTAATGATAGCTCTAGTTGATACTGGTGCTGCAGTAAATTTAATTAAAGCAAGACATGTGAAAGATTTGAACCTTGCGGTGAGTAGTCGACCTAATACTCTTACCGGATTGAATGGTTCACGAATTTTTAGTAATCAAATGACGTCCTTCACAATGAAACTTGATGCGACAGAATACGACATTCAAGTTGTGATAGTTCCAGACGACGCTATCTCAACCGATGTCATATTGGGAAGAAATTTCTTAGACGACGTTTGCGTAGAAATTTCTAAAAACGCCATTAACTTTAAGAAGTTTGAGAAAGCACAGAACGAAATATCAGAAATACTTTCGATAGAAGTTGACCATCGAGAAACAGAGATAGATGTAAATCAAACAATTCCGATGTCAATACAACAGAATTTCAAACAAATGGTCGAGGAGCTGATTTCCTCCGAGACGCAAAATTTACCTAATTCCGATGAAGTCCAAATGCGGATTGACTTGAAAACTACGAAGCCAATTTATTCGACTCCAAGACGTGTGTCGTTCTATGAACGCGAAGTCGTAAATAAGCTAGTCGAAGATTTATTAACAAGAAACATTATTAGACCAAGCAATTCAGAGTACGCTTCACCAGTCGTACTGGTCAAAAAGAAAAATGGAGAAATGCGTATGTGCGTTGATTACAGGCGCCTAAATCAGGAGACTGTCAGAGACAACTTTCCCCTGCCGCGCATAGATGATTTAATTGCGAACCTAAGTGGATGTCGCTATTTCACGGCATTAGACTTAAAGAGTGGATTTCACCATGTCCCTGTCCACCCGGATAGCGTGAAATATACCGCTTTTGTTGTACCTAATGGCTGCTACGAGTACCTCAAGATGCCTTTTGGTTTAACGAATGCCCCAGCCGTATTCCAAAGATATGTCAACAACATTTTCAAGGATTTAGTCCGAGAAGGTCGCATGCAGTTATACATGGATGACATACTAATAGGTACGAAAACTTTAGAAGAAAACGTTACGATAACTACCGAAGTGCTATCGCGGATGAAGCTTTACGGTTTACAATTGAGAATTGATAAATGCTGTTTTGCGAAGAGCGAGATAGAGTACTTCGGATATCAGTTGAAATATAAAAACGACAGCAGAATAAGTGAACTAATACAAGAAGAAATAGATGTCGAAGATTTCGAGAAGGCAAGGAAATCGTCAAGAGAAGAAGCAGAAGAAAACATTGGGAAAAATCAGAGAAGAAGTGAGAGGTTATACAGCAGATCTCGTATGAAAGCTACCAAGTATCACGAAGGTGACTACGTGATGATTCAGAGGGTTACTCCGCCAACCGACCGTAATCCTAAGATGGCTACGAAGTACGTGGGACCCTATCTTGTGAAGAAGGTCCTCGACAAAGATCGATACGTCATCGAAGATATACCAGGGCATCAGGTGACGCAAAAGCCCTATAGTGGTGTGCTGCCACCGGAGCGTATTAAACCATGGGTAACTGTAGGTGAAGAAGACGATGAATCGAATGACGATGAAACGGTGACCGAAGCCGATCTAGGCGATGCATCGGACGAGAGCGAAGCTGTCATCGAGGCCGATGAGTTGTCAGGAAGGGCCGACTGTAAATGACCAGAAATCTAGGGAACAATGCATGTTGGTATGACTGATGTGCTAGAGTAGTAGAGAGTAGTGGTAGTGTATGAAAGAGACGTAACGTGTGATCGTGCAATTGAAAATAAAAAGAAACTGATTTGTTTTGTTAATAATTACAATATGAAATGTATTTAAGTTTATTAATAAATAAACAATATGCAAATAAGGCCATCTCTACAATATTATATTATTATAATGGAGACTCGATCATAATTATGACGAATATGGTATTAGACAATCACTAAAATTCATACTTATTATCAGTTTTGCACAATGTATTAAGGAAAAAAATGATTATAATAATGATTTACGTTTGATCACTAGCGTTCATTAATAAAATGTCAACTATTTTTTTCTGTGCAGTTTCGTAAATATTTTAAAAATAAAAAAAAAATTAGTTGTTCTTTTTTTCTGAATATCTGTCAAGAAGAGAAAATGATATCATATTATGCAAACGAAAAGCAAACACCATATTATTACTAACCGTTACCCGCGTCACAGCACGCGGTAACAAATTTTATTTTATTATAATATGTCAAATGTCAGTATTTTTGAAACTGGAATGCTCTCGACTTCCAATTAGCTGGAATTTTTTTTATCTATCGCCGGTAGATAATAGACGAAAAGTCGGGACATTTTCTGAGAAGTCAAGATTTTTTTCTAGAAACCGTGTTTTGCTCTTGACCAATAAATTCACTATCTTATATAACGTAATGATCGTTGTGTGTAAAACTTACGATAGTGTTGTGCGTTTGTCCTTGAAAAGCTACTAGTGCGCCGGCATAACCCATTGTCATTGTCGTCGAAAGCGAAACGTGGACGGCGAATAGAGGCTGATTAAAGTGGTGGACATTATTCTCTTTCACCGTCCGGGCGTGGGTAAAAGGTCACATGCCGACGACGCTCGTTCCCATACCTTAGCTGATTACATAAATTGACCAACGTCCATTTTCTCTCCACCTATACACTATTTATACGACTCACTCCGATGCGCTACGATTATTCTAATCTTGAATGACTTACCTTAACGTACCATGCCGTCTATTATATTTTTCACTGGCCAAAGACACTATTTTAATACCTTTTGAAAAACGCTCTTTAGTGAATACCTAAATTTAAAAAGGAAAACACACAACTGACTCCGTTGTGTCACGATTCTTCTGAATTTGAGTGACTTACCTTCAACCCTTTTGAAAATCCTACATTTTAAGAAGGGAAGCATATCTTACAAAATACGGAATTATTAAATCTAGATGGTAAACGTATAGTTTACTTCACTCCTTTAGAAATAGAATTTTGAAAAACTCATTCGTACGACCCAGTCGGTCAGATTTGATTTTTATATCGATTCAGATTTTTATGTTTTGGATAATACTTTAAGAGAAACGGGATGCAAGGCAAAATAATACTTAACTCTTTAATGATTAACGTGTCGATACAAATTTTGTCTTTTCTTCGGGTCCTGAAAAAAACACCACTAGTTTCGTCCATAAAGATATCGTCAAAGGTATCATTGAGCTGATTTTTGTAGATAAATTATTTTGTATGTTTCAAAAAGCTTGAAACGACTAATTGTGTGTTTTTGAGGTTCCTCAGAATATAAAAAAAACGAAATAGTCTGTGTGTCTGTCCGTTAACAGTGTTGGATCACTTTCACACAGTTTGTGCTGAGACCCAGTGGTAAGAGGTGAGGTAGGCAAAAGACATATTGTGGGTGTGACCCTCTTTAGCTCTGTCTCGCTCAAATCATCCGCACGTTTCAATTTTTGGCTGGTGCCACACTACGAGGCAAAAAGATGCTATTGCAAGGGTGCCACTGTCAATTGATTACTCTAATTTTGAAGATTTAAAAAACTTTTCCGAAAAAGGAAGAGTCACTTTAGGTTTGTGACATTGAAAACGTGTGTTTTTTTGGCACAATTAATGCCAACTTTTTTCTAGTAAATCGTACATAAATTACAAAAGTAGTCCATTAGAGACCTAGATTTGTTCTTTATCTTCCTTATAGAGAAAGAATTTTTGCAGAATGTTGACGAATAAGTCTTCAATCAGTTGATAGTCGAAGCTCTATTTTTGGCTTAAATTCAGAGCGTTCCGACAGCCTTAAGACCATTTTTCTCAGGATCGAATAGATGTATTAAGTTGAAATTAATATCAAATACTATAAGGTCCACAGTTTTGCAAAAATATCAAGTTTCTAACTCAATGTAAAAAAACACTATTTTTTTTTTGATACTGACTCACTCATCAGAAGCTATGTAGGCCTTATAAATTTTAATGAGTGAGTCTAAAAAAAGTGGGTTCGTGTCCAAAAAATTAACCTTAAATATTTGAAAAAATGTTATTTTGTTTTTTGCCTTTTCCACTGAATGGCACTTAAAACGACTGTTGGTTGTAATCAAAAGTTGTAGTTGTCTATTTTCCTGATGGCAGAAAGTGCATTGATTTCGTCTGTCTGTCGTTTCCTTTTATGGTCAACTTCATACAGTCGAATTATGTGAATTTATTGTTGAATTAAATGTTGGATTGGAAATTGACTATGTCTCCGCTACATTCGATCGCTGAAGCCGGCGCTGAGTCTGGATATTTCTGTTACAGTGTTGTTTATATCCCCTGTTCTCTTCTCTTTATCATTTCGTACTTAGTACGTTAGTTTTCTCCCGTGAGACGATTTCTTGTTCAATCTTCTATAGTTCCTTGCTCAGCCTGCAGGGAGCAGTTGGGTCGCACCTGTAAAGGTAATGAAATAGTTTCGAAACTTTGTTCACTACTTCCACACAACTGCGAGAGTCTGGGCGACTCGTTTGCCGTAGACACGTGCGATATAAGAAGGGCTGTAGCTGCAAGCGTGTTAAAAAAAACTAAAAAAATTATACCTCCTTTAAAAAAGGTCACTATTAACCAGCTTTTTTAACAAGTCTTTCTGCAACTTGACATGATTATAATAATAAAACTTTTTAATAAGAATTGAGCTTCTTCAAAAAAGACCACTATAAAAAGCGTCAAATAACAAAGTTTTGCGATCGGCAACTATAAAGTTTTATGTAGGTGCTTCTGTTAAATGGGCGCCGATCTCAAAACTTTGATATTTTACGCTTTCGAGAGGTCTTTTTTGAAGGAGATTCAATTTTTTTAAAACAATTTTTGTATTATTTTATTACAGGTAGCGTAGCATTTAATGTGATCTTAAGTTTGCTTTGAGGCAAAATAAAAAAAATATTATGAAATACTTTTTTATCACATTAATAAATTATAGATGTATTAATTGCTAATATCGATTTTTGTTTCTTAAAACATTTATGAAAATCAAATACAAGTTCGAGTAAGAAGTTATGTTTATAATGAGAACGATTCCTCATTTGATATATTTTGTTTTTTGTGAAGAAGTCATCTAATGTCGTTTTCCCTTTTCTGTTTTGTTCTGCAAACTGTTGTCGATAGCAAGATATTGCATCAATGACACTTCGTCTTGCCTTTGAACTTCTATCAACATTTGAACAATTTTATATAAACTGATCCATAATTTTACGTTATAGTGGCTAAACTTTTTTTTAGAAAAAATACCGAAACAGCGTTTAGTGGAGCAGCGTTAAGCGAAATCTTACTGTACTTCTTGCATCGTGCGTTCCGGTCCGACTACACCACTGAACACACATAGACGCACGTACGTGTAGGAGTTTTTAACAGACAGTGATAAATGACTGAGGCAGAGCTAACGCCTGTCCGTCAATACACTTTTATTCAAGTGTGTTTAGTTTTTACATCGCAGACTCTCGCATATTCCGCGCATTTTTTCTCAAAACACGAGATTTTAAACTGAAATCATCTGTGCATTTAGCTTCTTTCAGATTGACTGACACTGTCATTCTCATGACAGATTATTTTTGGATCAGTTCCAATTTTTTTTTGAACATGTCTGCATTACGTGCTGTGATTGTAACATTTTCACATTTTCAAAATTTGACAGTTTTAAATTAATTTAGGATTTTTCATCAGTTTCGTTTTGATTCTACGCGAAGCATGGATGCGAAACAAATTATTTTTCACAAGTCAGAGATTGCCAGGATGCTTCAGTATTCGAGCATTTTTGAGATTTATTGAAGTGAAACATTTTACGCGACACCTTGATAATTTTAGGAGGAAAATGAATGAAACAAAAAGTAAAAGAGTGACACAAATACATTCACAAAAGAGTGACGTGCTTATAGGCGGGGAACAGACTATCGATCAACTGGCCGCTTAGCCTAAGTTGATTAAAGCGTCATGCCAATAACGCGAGATTCGATATATTTTGTATATACCGTTGTAGTTTTGTTTATAATCAATAGAATAAAATTTTATTTTCTGTAATAATGGTCAATTTGTTATCTTTTTATTGAGATAATAAAATAATAAGACATAATTGATAGTTATATTATTCACATATAAGAAGTTTCACTTCGGTCGTGTGTGCCGCTGCACATGTCTATTTCGTGTAAATTTTTTCTTACCTCAATACAGACGTGAAGTATAAAAGTTGAATTTTGATTCTGGACTTTAATTTCAGAGGATGACTTGGGAAATAGAAAAAAATTGTTTCAAGGGCATCGTGTAGGGTGTCAACTGTTTCGAAGAAAAACGCTTAAAATTGCTGTCCCCCACCTTTATACCAAAAGGATCGTTCAAAAAAATCTGAAAACAATATTGAACATTGAGAATTAAGTGTAGATTGAACTAAAATTATCAGGATTGACAAATTCTAGGACTATCAATAATTAAAAGTGATTTAATTTATCACAAATTAATGAACGCACCTCACACTGATATATATGGCAAAATCGAGCGTTATGCACAAGTTAGGCTAGTTCGTATTTTCAGGGACGCGGGTTCGAGCCCTATGTTGAACGAAAATGCATTTTTGTTTTTTATTCTTTGTTGTATTAAATAACCCTTTAAGATTTTTTTACAAGAAATATATCTAATTGTATATGTCCACATATACAAGAGAATATCACTTGGGGATTTGGCTTCCACCATAAAGCATTTTGGCCAATAATATTAAATATCGAATAAATCGATATCACAAAACATCCATGAGCAGTCCTACGACAGTCCGGTCAAGAAGCCAGTACGTTAACCATTGGAAGACAATTGTCTACCAAAGAAAAAAAATGGAAGTTCTAAAAATTATTTTTTTTATCAGGATTGAAAAACTTTTGCGATCAATAGTTATGAAAAATTAATTGTTTATTTCTTTATAACTGCAGAAACAAAATTTGGCTGTAGAACACACCTGATTGCAGGGAACACTTGACCGATTTTATAATAAGCACCGTTGAAATCCGGATCTGCGTGTTTTGAATAAGCTTGTCTGTACTCATCTGTGTGTACTGCATGTTGAAATGTTGGATTTAATGCAAATATTTATGTAGGCAGGCAAACGACGACGGACGCTAGCCATACGCTCCGTCGCTTCGCGACACGTCGCGACGCTTTTCACCGAACCATGTTTTAAACCAGTGCATTATAAATTAACACAAATAGGAATAATAACGCTCTAAAAGCTTCATTCTGAAAGCTTACAGAAACTTGATGCGAAAGCTATTTAACGAAAATAAATTCACGGATTTTACTGTTGCTGCGAGAATGTAGAGAGACGCTGGGAAAAAGGAAATACTTATCTTCAAAATAGATTTTTTATAGCTTATATCGACGTCCGTTTTTAATAAGGTCGTATCTTATTTATTCAGCTGTAACGTTCCTTTGTGGGAATATTCATTTACCGCATTTAATCGATTTTTTCCTTGCAAATATTTTTTGCAACTTGGCAGACCTCTCCCCCGTGTGAGGTATGACAGGTATGCAAAAAAAAAAACGAACGTTGCAAGACAGACGGCGATAATTGTAAAAAAATGATAGCTCTCCATAATCAAGAGCTTTATTCGAGATATTGACAACAAGAAATGTTTTAAAAAATGTGAACTGTTGTGGGACGCCTGGCTGACGTGCAACATTACACAGATGTTCACGAGTAAAATACCGGCACATACAAACGAAAAATACCGAGTAGTGTAGTGAGGGAAGCGCTTAGTATAGGTATCGGAAAGAGCCGACTAGATGCGAGACTGACCAAATTGGACGTCACAACGTGCAATATCAACGTTCTAACTCCAATCCAAGCGCGCCATTAGATGTTTCACATCAAAAATTCAATTATTCTACCACTGTTTTGATGTTTTCCGTCATACTATTTGTTACATTCAATAATAACATTTTAAAAACCCGGGTCGCAGTGCCAAAACCCTGCCGACAATATAGTGTATTTGCTTGTATAGGGCCGTGTGGTTTTATACTTTTATTATGTGAAATTAAGTTTGTTTTTGGGCAAAATAAAAAATTTAACCCCTTAATACACCCCTTAAAATAACATTTTTTTTTCTTAATTGTAATATTATTATCAATCTAACGTCTACACCGAATTAAATACACCGTTCAATAAATAAGTCACTATCTGCAAATTAGTGTTTTCAAAAAATGTGTAAGTCCGGTCCTGTTAAGCCGATTTTATTAAAATTTTAGGGGCACTTTTTAATTGCTACTAACGGGTTAAATGTCAATTTTGAAGCGATTCTGACAATTTTTTCGGTATTTTGGGGCCTAAAAACATTTTTCAACCCCTAAAAACTACCCTTAAAATGGCCCGATTACGCCCATTTTAAATAGGCTTCTTGCGGTGATGGATTTCAACACGTGGGCTAAATTTAGTTGAAATCAATTAACTCTTTCGAAAGTTATTACCCGCACACACACACATATATATATATATATATATATACGTATATATATAAATATATATATATATATATATATATATATATATATATATATATATACGTATATATATAAATATATATATATATATATATATATACATATATATATAAACATTTTTAAAAATGGTGCCAAAGTGTTTAGGAGGTTATGAAACGTCGAGAAATTTTGGTCCGATCCCTAGGTCCCGCCATCCGACCGACGCCAATAGTGTATGTTGCCATATGGCAAATACACTAATAATGTTGTCCAATAGACTTTTATATGGTCAGAGCTTGAACTATGACTTCGTTTTGCATCGCGACAATCGTTCACCCGGTATAATCAAGGTAACATTGCAGATATGGATATTATCGATTGATCATTCATTGTACGATCCGTCATTCATTATGTCATAATTCATAAGCCATTCATGTATTTGCGTACACACAGAAATAAAACATTGAATCAATATTTATTTATTACACATTTTATCGCAATTTATGTGCAAAAAAAATTTTTTTTAAACCGCGCTTATTGTGAATGCGATGTTGTATATCATTTTGGAGGCCAAATGTCACAAAAATGAAAACACAGATTATCTACTCTATACACGTATGTCATATACAAAATGAATTTTGATTATACATTGCAATATGAATAATTTGTGTGACCAAATGGCAAAGTCGATTATGTCCAAGTTTTGGTGTCATATTTTTTTGCCTAATGCACACAAAGGAAGGTAAAGGCCCAAACCGTTTGAATCGGACCGGCTCGGCACGGCAGTTCACACACTGGATGTGACCGAATCGTTCCGAGCCGACTAGTGCGTGGGGATTGATTTAACTTCATGTATCCCAAAACTGCTGATGGTGAGTCATCCCGATCAGGTTCAGTGGGTATGGACCTTAATTGTGTTTGTATGTAACATTCTAAAGCTGGAACGGATTGACCGATTTTGACGATTAGAGTTTAAACATAATAATTATATAAATATATACAATCTTCTATAAAAAAACGGTTATCGAAGATAAAAAAAACCAGTCAAGTGCGAGTCAAACACGCGAGAAGAGGGTTCCGTACTATTCCGCTTTCCGTGAGTACTTTAAGACTTAAGATTTTCGTTTCAATTTTCCTGTAAACTATAGGTGAAACCCAACATTAAGTATTTTTCTCAAAATTTTAGTCGCAGTACTTTCGGAGATAAGGGGGGGGGATGGTCAATTGTTCTTCGATTTTCTTAAATAACTTTAAAACTGTTTATTTTAAAATTATAAAAAAAAAATATATTTGAGACCCTTACTACAAGCCCTTTCATTTGATATGTCACACGGTACAGTTTGCAAAACTTTTTTTTTTAATTTCCTAATTTGTCCCCAAAAAATACCCCCCATGTTCACAATTTATTTATTTACGTTACACGTCCGTCTTATGGTAACCGACTTACATATGTGTACCAAATTTCAACTCAATCGGTCCAGTAGCTCGGCGCAAATTGGCTTTGACAGTGGGGCGGACAGACACACGAGTGATCTTATAAGGGTTCCGTTTTTTCCTTTTGAGGTACGGAACCCTAAAAATACTAAAATTATAATATACGCGGTTTTACTTTTTGGCCACAGATTAATTAGGTACTGTTTATCCCGTAAAAATTGTGTATCGTAAAATTTATGCTTAAAATAAACTGCAGGTGTTATAATAAAGGTGTTTATGTTGATTGATTTTAATTATGTAAATCACTGTGAAGGAAGGGGAATCTTTTGTGAAGCCGCTCGACTAATTTAGAACGGAATTACATAATTTTGTGGTCGTTTGAAATGAAATACTGACCAGAAATTTTTTTTTGTAAATTATTTTAGGCGTCTCTTCTTATCGATTACGAAGAAATCTAGTTATTTGAAGCTATACTGTATTTAAATTTAGGCGACATGAAGGTGATCTTCACGTAATTGACTCTGTGCAGTAATCAAAGTGTTTATCGAGAGATATGGAGGTCGAAAGGTTAATTGAACCTGGAGGCCCTTTCTCGACCACGTAATTCATAACATTATGTTGTCGCATAGCTTGACAAATGCAGACACTAATTCGCAAGATTATGAACACAGGTACCTCGTTCCATGAATGACGTCAGCTGGCAGACCGTTCATATTTTTATCAATTGACAGTCCGCTGGATACCGTCATCCCTCCACTACTATCCAACGGAACGAGATCATATAAATGCTTTATAAAACAACGGTTTTATTTTTCGTTGTCAATGAGTTTGTTCTACTAATTTTTTTCTCACTATACTCTCGAAACTGGATATTAGCGTAATAATATGTCACTCGAGAAGCAGGCTTTTAAAAAAGTGAACGAATATTCCAAATCAGTAGCTCCTGAAATAAGCCGTCGCAATTTTTTCTCTTTATGATATGAGTATAGATTCAGAGATTGCAAATCTCTTTTGACATTTTTTATTCTGACAGAAACATGTATTCGTCATTTAAATTATCTGTTAAAAATGAAAATTTGCACTTGATTTCGTGTAGATTAAAATCAAAGCTTGTTATCGGTCACGCAACACGCAATTTCAGATACCAATTTTGTCAGCGTAAAACAGTAAATTAATTAATAATTACGTGTATAATATTTACATATAAACGTGCTGTCGTCATGTCAAGATAATGGAGCTATTCTGTATGGTCAATGTTAAATTAACAGCGCTGTTCTCTCAGTTTAACTTATGTGATGTCAAGTTTCTTAGAAAGTGACAAAAAACTAACATGCGTTATACACGTTTCCATGTTCAAGAATAATTTTTCAAAATAATTTTTAATATAAAAAGGTTCAATGGTTCGCGATTTATCGATATTGGCATAGATATAGAATATATTCAAAATGGCGTGCATTTCCAAAGCTTGAACTCTGATAAACTCTGCTTCCTACGATACAGTCTGAATCATCCATACATCTAAAACTCCTATATCGCTATCGCCCGTAAGTGGAGTAAGTGAGACGGCAAACAACTACTCCTGTCTCTTTTTAGACTACTCGACCCGTTGTGCGCAAGCGTCACGAGTCAGGTGGGGCAATTGGTAAGTGTGGAGGGCAAGCCCCCTTCCCTCTAGGACATGCGTGCAGGACTCGAAGTGGTTACAAGAGAGATAGACGCATATATGTCTGCACCGTAATGGTTTCGTCCCTCTCCAGACCCCGACTAGCAATATAGGAGTATTAGACATATGGAATCATCGACCTATACTCCTGGACGAGCCCTAGGGTGTAAAAAGTGACCTCCCCGGAAAGAAAAAAATAGATCGAGGGTGTTATCAATTTCTATCTCTCTCGGAATAGTACCTTAATCTCAGTCGAGAAAAGGATAGAAACGGCTACTCTAGCCTCCTCACTCAGTGAACCGGAAAAACAACTACAACGACATATATGGCGAAGGCATGTCCAGGAGTAAATGTCTTTGATCTGATTAATTCGAGGACTTTTCCTAAGAGAAAAAATAACTCGGTCTTAATGTGTTGTTCTGAAAGAGTTGGTCCGTTGTAAATTATACACAGGTATACTCGTAATTTCTTCGAGTGTATATTTCAGAGACGTGGCTCTTTTGTTACAGTGATGTTTAAACAGTTGATACCTGGTTATATTATGTGTTTGTAATTAGAGGATTATTTGCAGTGGGTAATGTGTTTGTTTAGGATCGCTGATATACATACGTGTACGCAATGCAGCAGTACAAGTTGTTTGGTAAAACAATCAAAACTGGCCGAACTGTTGGGATTATTCCTCTACCGGTCTATCTATACTTATATCTACGCCCACAATTCAAAACAGCGCATGTAGAATATTTTTAACACGCTTATATTGTGTTGTAAATAAAAAAACCTTGTAGCTTGATTTTGACCTTATTCCTAATGTCTAATTGATGCGATACCTTGCAATCGTGTGTAGTTTTGATGACAATATAATATTCTGATATTTTGACTATAATATTTACACGAGCTAAAAAATATAGAAAAAAAAACAAGTGGTGGGAGTGATGGTGCTGATGTTGGGAAAACGGGTCTCCAACCGTTTAAAATTTGAAAATAAAATTTATAGTTTCAAAATCTTTTAAAAATTACGGTATATCAACGCACTAAAAATATAAAATAAATGTATAACTCATCCTAAACATTGTGGGGGCACTCAATGAATTCAGTGAAATATGGATAAAATAAGTGACCCATATTTCTGAACGCTTAGGATGTGAAATAAACTTATTTTTTTAAGGTATACATACTTCTTTCGGCGCATTGAGGGTAAATTTTTCTCTGTTACGGAAGTTTTAACTATATTTAACATCTCCCTAGACCTCCTATTTTATTTTATCAATGTACATCTTTAATGAAAATGTGAATATCGATTATCGCGATCACACCAAAGAAGTATAACTTCTGCCGCGCGTATACAAGTACATGCACCATTTTTTTACTTTTCAGTGCATTGATATAAGCGCGCATTTTAGATACATAACGGCCTCCTAATTTAATTAAATATTCACGATATGAAAAAAAACCCGGGTCGCAGTGCCAAAACCCTGCCGATAATATAGTGTATTTGCTTGTATAGGGCCGTGTGGTTTTATACTTTTATTATGTGAAATTAAGTTCGTTTTTGGGCAAAATAAAAAATTTAACCCCTTAATACACCCCTTAAAATAACATTTTTTTTTCTTAATTGGAATATTATTATCATTCTAACGTCTACACCGAATTAAATACACCCTTCAATAAATAAGTCACTATCTGCAAATTAGTGTTTTCAAAAAATTTGTAAGTCCGGTCCTGTTGAACCGATTTTATTAAAATTTTAGGGGCACTGTTTAATTGCTACTAACGCGTTAAATGTCAATTTTGAAACGATTCTGAGAATTTTTTCGGTATTTTGGGGCCCAAAAACATTTTGCAACCCCTAAAAACTACCCTTAAAGTAGCCCGATTACGCCCATTTTAAATAGGCTTCTTGTGGTGATGGATTTTAACACGTAGGCCAAATTTCGTTAAAATCAATTAACTCTTTCGAAAGTTATTGCCCGTACACACATATATATATATATATATATATATATATATATATATATATATATATATATATATATATACGTATATAAATATATATATATATATATATATATATATATATATATATATATATACGTATATAATATATATATATATATATATATATATATATATATATATATATATATATATATATATATATACATATATATATATTGTTAAATATCAATCAATCACAAAATAAAAATAAAATATAAATCAATTTTCAACATCTAATTTTATTGAAACGTATCAATTAAGGTTCACACGGCCTTGTCTTAATGGCTTCTGTTCTTCGTGTTCTCGCGTTCTTTCCACGCTGGCCGGATATGTACGTCCCCTCGCGTCATTGGTCAGTCGCCTATCACGTGGGGAAGCACCATACCTCTCGGACACAACGAATCGGCATAGCTCGTGTACAACCGTATGTGCGTATGTGCGCTGTTCGCCGTTAACAATATAAACATTTTTAAAAATGGTGCCAATGTGTTTAGGAGGTTATGAAACGTCGAGAAATTTTGGTCCGACCCCTAGGTCCCGCCATCCGACCGACGCCAATAGTGTATGTTGCCATATGGCAAATACACTAACAAATATAAAAAATCGACATGAGCGATTTTGCTTTGAAGTCGCAAGTATCCATACAGATAATACAAACCTATGCGTATACACTGAACTGAACACTCATGCAACGTTACTAGCGTGGTTTACTATTTCTGGTCTATACAATGTGTCACAACAGTGGCTTTAAATTGTACATGCTTAAAATTAGGGCTTGAAATTAGCTAAACGTGTAATGAATATTCAATTTAATATTTAAAAACCGGTCAAGTGCGAGCCGAACTCGCGTGGCGAGGGTTCCGTATCATTTCGTTTTCCGTGAGAATTTTAAGACATAGGTTTTTCATTTAGAATTCCCTGTAAATTATGAGTGAGGCCTGGTTTTTTTTATTCAATTTTCGTATATTTTCTTTAATATCTTTAAATCTATACATTTAAAATTATAAAAAAAGATGTGTTTGAATTTCTCATAACGAACCTTTTCATTTGATAACCCCCAAAATCAGAATGCGTTTATTTACGCTATACGTTCGTGATTGAGTCATCTAACTCTGTATATTGTGTAGCTAATTTCAACTTTTTTCGTTCAGTAGGCTCGGAGAAAATAAGCTTTGACAGACAGACAAACACGAGACTACGAAACCCTAAAAAACTGAAAACATTTTTTTGTACGTATCTTCAAATTGAACTTTACCATATTAAAGGAAATAAGAACATTATTAGTGTATTTGCCATATGGCAACATACACTATTGGCGTCGGTCGGATGGCGGGACCTAGGGGTCGGACCAAAATTTCTCGACGTTTCATAACCTCCTAAACACTTTGGCACCATTTTTAAAAATGTTTATATATATATATGTATATATATATATATATATATATTTATATATATATATATATATATATATATATATATATATATATATATATATATTATTTATATATGTGTACGGGCAATAACTTTCGAAGGAGTTAATTTATTTTAACGAAATTTGGCACACATGTTGGAATCCATCACCGCACGAAGCCTATTTAAAATGGGCCCAATCGGGTCATTTTAAGGGTGGTTTTTAGGGGATGAAAAAAGTTTCTGGGCCCACAAATATCTAAAAAATTCTCAGAATCGTTTCAAAATTGAATTTTAACCCTTTAATAGCAATTAAAAAGTGTTCCTAAAATTTCAATAAAATCGGCCCGACAGGACCGGATTTAAAAATTTTCTGAAAACACTAGTTTGCAGATAGTGAGTTATTTCCTGAAAGGTGTTTTTAATTTTGGTGTAGACGTTTGATCGACAATAATGATGTAGTTAAAAAAAAATGTAATTTAAAGGGGTGTATTAAGGAGTTAATTTTTTTATTTTGCCCAATAATCACCTTAAGTTCACATAATAAAGCCACAAGGCCTGATGTATTAGCAAATACATTATATTGTCGGCAGGGTTTTGGCACTGCGACCCGGGTTTTTTTATTTTATATTTTAATAGTTTGCATGGATACAAAACCCTAAAAACGATGTTCTAGAGACTTCGTTGTTGATACACACTGTAAATAGAAACACATACACTGAAAGAAGTTTAGAACTATAAACGAGCGAGCGGATTAGCCTATTTGGTTGGTTTGTTCTCCCTCAGGATAATAGAATACAATAAAGTAAACAGGGTCTTCCCTATTTCTGCATGCCGTATCGTTTTGAACCGCGTAGGTAGCTTAATAATTAATAAGAATAGAAAACATATATCTGAAATTGAACTTTGAAGATGAATTAATAAGAATTTTTGGTCGCGAAACTTTAAAATGATTTTTTAATATTTTTATAGAAAATCTAGATTTATTATTAAAATCGAATTTTTTGTTAATAAAAAAATAGGTAAACTACTTTTCTAACAGCGTTATTTTTGCATTAAAAATAGATTTAACTTGCAAAATTGCTACGTTGCATTGTGCATTATTTTATCATAACATCAAACTTTTCGTTCACTCAGTTTTCGAATCCAAAAATAAATTCCACGCTTTAAACATTATACAGGATATTATGAACTAAGTGAACAACAAAATGTAAATTTTGTAAAAGTTTTAATTGTTTTGTGTATCATTTAAATTTATTCCTATTAAAGTTTTGCATCGTATGTTGAAATTATTGAAAATTTCACATATTATTTTGCGTTATTGTTTGTGTCGTAAAATTAAACTAAAATATTTTATTTCACTTTTCGGTGGTTTTATGCTAGTTTTTCAGTAGAAAGCTAGAATAATTCGGAAACCATTCAAGCGTTTTTAATGAGGATTTCACGAATAATTAAAAGTTTTTGTCTCATTACGATGATATAAGAAAGGATTTACGGATAATCCTGGGTAAACACAAGCTAGTGAAATAGAAAAATGAAAAAAAAAATTATGAAAAAAGTGGGTGCGTTTGTAGTTGTGACTAAAATCCAATTTTGAAATAAAATCTTCAGAAAGTAAGAATAATACTTACTAAAAATTAACCTCAAATATTATATTCAATTCATTGAATAATCAAAAATATGATGTTATTTAAATTCCACTGAATGATACTTGAAACGACTATTGGTTGTAATGAAAGTTTATAGTCGTTAAGTATATTATATAGATAGTATACAGATGACATTGATATCGTTCATCTGTTTTAGTCTGAGCCTCTTACGGCCAAACTCATACTGTCGAATTTTCGTTAACGCTGTCAATTTGATACTGTGCGCGCGCATCTTCCATTGCCTGCAAATATTTTACTCTCAACGCGCCAAAAGAAATATAACTTCAAAATCCTGAACATCGATGCAAACAAGTTTGTAACCAAAAAAATGTAAAGCAGTAGAAATTATGTATTGCGATTTTCATCAACAAAAAGTAAATTAAACGATTGTTTTGAGGAAGAAAACTGAATAATTGGTTAGATTTAAGTTATAAAGCTGATCAAATCTCGTCAACAAACGACGCAAATAACTTCTAACGACACGTAATGTAATAAAAAGGACAGAAAAAACAGCAGGATAATGAAGTGAGTCGGTAGCCATCGCTGCTTTTGAGCTAGATTAATGATTCTAGAATTACATAACAACACTTCCACCCTGGGGGAAAATCAAAATGTCTTCTCCCCGGTGCACGTTCACACAATGTCCTCGTTTCTTTGCACAACAATTGATTTTATCTTCCTTCAGATTGTCACTTTTATAGGTTATGTTTTCTACATCAGTACAAAAAGATTACTAGAGCTCCTCAAATCGAATTGAGATTGGGACGCCGAGCGCTGTTGAGTGTTACTGAGAAAAAAGCGAGGATTTATTGGGGTTCCATAATTACTAAGAACCTGTATAATTTCATCATGTCCGGCCGTCTGTCATAGTTGCGTGCACTTACGTACGCGCGTTTGAAATTATACTTCTTTGGCGTGATTAAAAATGAATTTTTGATATACATTATTTATTGAAATAAGTTAAAGAAACTTAATGAATAATGCTTATAAAAAAATAACCTCAAACTTTACTTTCAACGTGCCAAAAGAAGTATAACTTTAAAAAATTGTAGTGAGTCCAAGTTATTTTTTTAAGAGGTGGATTGTTTATGGCTAGTGAGACTCATGATTTAATCTGTCTTTCTACATTTTAATTTAAAGTCATAGGAAACTCATTTCTCTCACCTCCTTACTATATTATTGTATATTATGTAGGTATACAAGTCTACGGACAATAAAGTTTTTAATAGGATTTTACTTAACGAATGCAGTAACTAAATTTAATTACAACTTTAATTATGATTATTTAAAGTTGGAGCTTTTTCGTTAAGACAATCTCCGTGCTTTTATAAATACAATTTGTTTTTAAGATCGTACATATAAAATATATTGCATACATAGTGACGATAAAGTTTGGAATGTAGACATTTATTTTTGAACAATTTATCACAACAGGAACACGACACCAAAATGAAAAGCCACTATCTTTTGTCGCAGTCAATAAAGGTTCCATGAAGCTTACCAACATTTAAAAATGAGCTCAAGGCTGCTACGTCAAAATTTAATAACATGAACGAATCTTTCGCTCAATTATTGTTCTTATTGTTTATACCCATGAAGTTTCACGTAGTTGTTTAATGACTAGTTGGTTTCATCGATGACTTCTTCATCTATCTTTGTATATAATAATTGAACTTAAAATAGTTTAACGTATATTTCACTAAAATGCTATATCTCAAAAATGCGAGCTCCTAGGCAAAAATTAATGCCATATTTGAATTCAGGGCATTGAAATCATATGAAATCAGCTCCAAATACCCCGGCATCAAAATGGCTGTTAGCCAGTGTAATATATCTACTAAGGATTCCAAACTTTATTGACGTTTTATATATTTGAAAGGTACTTAAGGACATGTAGTTTGAATAAATTAATGTTTAATTGTTTACCTGCTGCCCGTTCATAAACCTGTCTTAGACGAAAATAAATTTTGTGACGGTGTAAAATATTACAACAGACAAATAAGAAAGCGTTTGATGATATCACAAATTTATAACGAAACGTTGTAATTATGCTGCGTTGCAAAACGCTTTGTTAGAAAATTGGATTTGATAGTGGCCTTAATTGTAATGATATAATCACCAAAATTCCCAATTAAATCTAGCCAAATTGCAGAATCATGCACGCGACAAACAGATGTCAATTAAAACAGATATATTATTAGTTGAGCAGTAAGCGAAAATAACAGTTTGCACCCGGACGAAGTCGAACCGAGTAAAACCAGACATTTTAAAAAAGAATACTGATGCTTGGTTGCAGAAAGCATTGTCAAAAAATTTTATTTAACAACGACCTTAGATTGTGAACATTTAATTACAGTTTGTATAAATTCAGGAGCAGTCTAATGTCGTTGTGAAACTTCCTGTCATGTTGAACGTTAATTTGTTTTCTACAAAAACTAATGGTTGGTTATTATTATCTACATAGGAAACGATCGCATTTCAAGTTAAATTTTGATCAATATGCGTTGAAATATATTGTTTCGAAGTGGAAATTGTGCAAAAAAATAGAATAAATTCACGTATAGGTACGTATACACTGTTAAAAAAATCGTTTCATTCGATCAAAAATTTTTCGAGTAGAAATATGTGTGGTGATAATCAAGGTCATTGTCGAATCAAATTTTCTGACATTGATTTCTGAATCCAACTTTATAAAATGCGTTGTGTTTATATTATTTTATTTATACTATTTTTAAACTATTTATTCGTTCTGAACATTGAATTTAACATTCGAAAAGAAAAATTCAACAAACTTAAGAAATGCGATATAATACTGTAATTGTTTGTTCGTTTTGTGTCGGGAGGAAAAGTTAGAGAAAACTAATATTTTTATTTTTAAACAAACAAAAAGACGTATCCTCTATAGATACTGCATCTTACGTTAAACTTGAGGTCATCTTACCGTGATGGGTAAAACAGTTCTTTCCGAATAGTATTAAAATAACAGTCTTGTGGTAATTTGCAGCAACACAAAGATATTTCTTCAATATTCAGCTTTCTCCTTGCTTTATTCATTTCCAAAAATTAACGTTCTTCTCGAAACTGTTCGGTAACTCATTTAGCAATATTTTTAAAAAACTCTTTTTCAAGAACCGATTCTTAAAAACTCTGTTTGTTGGGAACTGTTGTTACCACATAGCGTAATTCTGAAAGCTGCTATTCTGAGAATCTGTTCTTTTCCAGTCTAACTGGCTCTAAAATAACTGTGAATGTTATTTCGTCTACTTGGCTTGAAAAAAATTAAAAACATTCGAACTGCGACCTAGAGATTACTGTATAGCGTAACTCTGAAAGCTATTATTCGGAGAACCTGTTCTTTTCCAGTAACAGTTTTAAAATAACTGTTCTGTTATTTCGTCTACTTGTCTGTAAAACAAATTAAAAGCATTTGAACAGTGGCCTGGAGTTGACGACGTATGCCTCCGGTACCCGAATAAAATCAAGTGTTAGAGTACCCGAATTTAAATAGACGCTAATGACCTCAGTTGTTGAGCGTCTATAATCTACCATCTCTACTCGAAAAAACCTAAAGATAGTTCTAAATAATTACCCGTTGCCTGTTCAGATAGAAAAATACTTTTCGGTGTTTTAATCCAAATCTAATTACGCGTATAACCCAAAAGTTGTAAACAAAGCGTGTTCAAACCCAAGATAAATTTGGAAGAAGCTAAACATTTGCAAAGATTATCCAACAAGTATTCTAAACAACAATTGACGTCTCCTAATACTCAATTAGGAATTTTCCCATTTTTTTCTTTACTTTTAATCGTAGTCCTCTAATTTATAAAATTAATTCATCTTTAAAGTTCAATTCCAGATATATGTTATAATAGAAAACAGTATCACGGGTAATTGGAATAATAAAATAAATCAATTTAAACACTCATTGATTGCAACGTTTCGTCTTTTCTTTAATTAAGACTTTTTCAAGCTCTCCATATGTTTAAATGATAGTTAAAATTTTCTACAATTTTCAATTTTTATAATTGTTTTTTGTAATGACAAATTGCACTTTATATCATAATTTAACTATCATTTAAACATATTGAGAGCTTGAAAAAGTCTTAATTAAAGAAAAGACGAAACGTTGCAATCAATGAGTGTCTAAATTGATTTATTTTATTATTCCAATTACCCGTGATACTGTTTTCTAGGTACAGGGGAACTGGGCATTAAATAAAGCAAATGCTAAATTTTATACATTTTCAACGTTTCGTAAGTTATTTTTCTACTTCATCAGGCAAGTTTGTAAGTTAGAATCTTTGTTGATATTTCCTTGGGTTCATCATGTCAGAATAGAAATTTAAAGAAATGACAAGATGAACCGAAGGAAGTATCAAAAATAGATTCTAACTTACAAACTTGCGTGATGAAGTAGAAAAATAGCTTAGGAAACGTAAAAAAAATTGTGAAATCAGCATTTGCGTTATTTAAGTCTAAGTTTCTACAAACCTACCAATCATTCATTATCATGAGCGATATCAATTTTAATTTATAAAATTAATGGCTGTAATTTTAGTAAAATTTATAAAATAAACAAAGTTATGCTACTTTAAAGTTCAAATTTGACAATTCTCTCCTCTATGCTGTTCTAAGTGTGGGCGCCATATTTATAGTAACTAATAATATAGCAAGTCATGAAGACAACAGAGAATGAATAATTGAATAGATGTAAAAATTAATATAATGTTAATTAGGAAGTTTGACATATTTGAATATATATTTTAAATTATTACTTAGTGGCTATATAACTACTATTATTATGATACATTGTGCCATGGCACGCTATAATGACCAACCAGACGTGGATCAGTATGGTTTGCGGCCCCACGTGCAAAAAATTGAATATCTCCGTTGAATTTTAAGAAATTGAAATATTTTTTAACATTTTTAACAGTAGGTAATAACCGGATTAATACAATTCGGGTACTCAAATGAAATGAAAATAACAGGTTTCGTCGTCGTCTCACTTGTGAATTTAAGTTTTCAGTTGACAGTAAAATTAATTAAATTTGTTTAACCGCTGCGATAACTAAAAAAAAACTTGTCATAAAATCGATTAAGTTGATTTAATATTATTTCTAAGTTTTAGATTGAAAATCGCGTTCTTTTATAAAAATATTTTTTGTCTATTTTTGTCTATTTGTCTGTTTTTTGTAGTCAATACAAATAAACAAAGCTGTTTTATCTGCAATAGCGAGATTTGTACTCTAGATGTACACTACTCGTATCTTTGTTTCAAAAACTACTGGAACGATTTTGATCGGAATTTCGCTGTAGTGTCTGCTAGCGCTAAATGGGGACTGAGTGAGCAGTAGCCAAAAAACTAAATTTAATTAGTTAGTTGTCGAGGGTAAAGGCTGTGTTTCAATATTGTTACAAAACTCAATAATTTCTATCTTGAGAAATGTATTAAATTTTCGATGTTTAATTAAAAAAATAATAAGTTGAAATATAACTTGGTACTAAGTTCAAATAAACCTTCGCTGTTGATAGCCTTGAAAAAAGAAAAAAATAATTTCACTTCAGTTTAATAGCTTACTGGATATTGTAAAAAAAATGCCTACCTACGTTAGGTTTCATAAAAGTCGAAGATCAATAAAATATTTTTATTAAATAAGATTTGTTGGAATGTTTCACGTTACAATATATGTCGCTCCTTGAATAACCGATGCAGAAATGGGCCGTTAAAGGGAACAAAAAGCCTTTAATAGAAGAAACATAATGTGATATTATTAGGTTCGTTCCAGACATTCAGCTTAAAGTCGATTCGGAACTTTTGCATTCATAAGAAATTTCAGCTTGACATTTTTATAAGCGTGTTAAATTTGAAGAAGATTGAAAATGTTTTCAAATACAACTTGTTTTTTTCACCTTTTTGGAAACAATCTCACATCCATCTCAAAGGTAATTCCAAAATATCACGTTGAATTCAATGTCCTTCTTGATGGGTCACGGGTTTGCTCTCTACTGGTCGTAGCTCGCACGGGGACTACGACCGAGCAGAGAACACCAACACGCTGAGGTTATAAAAAGAAGAAGGACACTTCTTATGCTACCACACCGCTTATGATAATGTTTAACGCAATTATAGATGAAACGACACGTAGAAATACCAATGGACTAAGGTTTACAAGTCCGGAAATCAAGAAGAATTTTGGAATAGTTTAGGACATTTGCTGATGATGGAACGAACTTCTATCGAGTGTGTGAACAGTCGAGATTTATACGATAGACGGCCAGGACGTATATTTGCATTTTACGACCATCTGCGGTTTAGTGCCCCCGGGGCCATAATCTGTAGGTACCTATACACAGTCTGTCCGCCCTATGATTGGAAACTGAGATTCGAACACGGCATCTGAACACAAACTTAAATTAACCATGTTTCGCCACGCACTCTTAAGTTTTTTTATGTCAAGAATAACAATAAAAGTCGATAAGTCAGGTTTTTATATTTATTGACACATATTACACACTCTCTATAAAGTTTATCTTAATATGAACTTATTGTGATTTGTCCGTAACCGGGATGCGTAAAGATATTTGAAAACAAACATTTATCTAATGGAGATGTTGACTATTTTTGGGAAAGTGTTTTAAATCGTGCATAAGTACCTAATATTGCCACAAATATTTATTATTTTTATTTAAATACAACTCAAGCCTTAAAAATCATGTATTTTAAATCCCGTTTCAAATTTCGGTCCAAAACGCCAATACTAGTCGCGTGACGTCACCTGTTCATACCAAAGGAGGCTCAAAAGTTTACACGGGAGCTACCATCCTATAGATGCGTATTCTGTGCTCATAAACGTTAGTAAACTGAGGTGATGAAAAGTTGTTTCGTAGTCGTTGCTATAGTTACATGTAATTTGACGTTTCCTATAAACAAATAATAAATTACACACTAAATATTAACCAAACAATGAAGTTTTTTGACAGCGGCTGAACATATGATGTCATGCGTTTTCATTGGTGTCTGTTGTCACGTGACTTGAGAGTGATTTTATTAGGTTTTATTTATTAAATATTAATTAAGTTCCTTAAAAATAAGGAAAAATATAGTGTTTTTTAGTATTTCTATCATAGAAACTACTACTTTTCGTTAAAATTATGTTTTTATTTGAATACAGTCAACATCCCTATTGGACGACAGAACCATTCCAGCGCCAAAAATAAAATACCAAAATACCAAAAATCAAATACGGTTTTTGTTAACTTGTGCAATGGCGTGGGTTAAGAATAAAATACTATTCAATTGGGTGACAGGACTATTTTAGTTTAAAAAATACTGACTTTTGACATATTATCTAATATATAAGAATGAATGTTTGATTATTTGTTCGTCTCCTAGGTATATGCTTTTCTACACCATTCATCCGATTATAATAAAACTTTGGCGAGTGGTTGAACGCGTACCTAATAAAAAAAAATCTTATCAAATTAATGTTTGTTTGCTCCACTACCGTTGTCGCTGTTGCGAAGCATGGAACCAAAATATATTCCACGATATATAGATTAGGGTCGATAATTTTTGAGACCAAAAAAAATTATAGTAGGATGAAACCCATTGGAAAAGGCAAAGAATATAACAAAAATGAAAGGAAAAATAATTTACGGGCGATCTGAGGTCGGGAAGGGGAAGGGTTTTTTTTCACTTTTTATCATTTTCAAAATTATCGACCCTGGTCTAATAAATAAAATATTGTTTCTTTTCAATCGGGTGCGGAATCGCGGGTACCATTTCTGTTGACACGTACGGTGATACGGGTGACTAGTAATAAATATTATCATGTTTGTTTTTTGTTTGCATGATTACAATTAAATATGGTTTCACATGTAAAAATTATAGCGAATGAGGTACGTGAACCCTGATGCATAAAATTCCCATGCATATTTGTTCTGAACAAATTTCTTTTTGACTTTTTGACTTTAAAATATTCAAGAGAGTTGGTACTCCGAGAAAACCAGTTACCTATGTTATTTCCCTAGTTTGGAAAAATCCATCACCTTGTATTGACATTGTATATTTACGCATTCAGGCGATATATGAAATATCCTTAAAGAAGACCAACTTATGAAGGGAATGAAAATAGAAAACTGTCATTGGAGTATGCGCAGTGAGCCCTGTTATTGAAACTGACGCCGACAATTGCAGGACCGTACTGTGAATTAATCAGTAGCTATATCCGCTAATATCTTTTTTGGCTTACTTCCCGTTAAAGTGTTAAATATTAAATATTGTGATATTTGCTATTCATCTGCATAGTTACATAATATTGGATCACATGTAAAAATTAACCGAAGCATGTTTGTCAGCTGCCTAATTTTTTTGACAGATCTTCAGAACAAAATATTTCCGAAACTGTGAAGTTTATAAACTTTTTTAATAAAAGTTTCATCTAAAAATAAATAAAATAAACCGTTATGAAAAGTATAACAGAAAACAACGTTATAGCGTATATCTACGCATGCGCCGATCTTCCCCAAAAACATTAAAGCGCTTCGTATTTACTTGTAAAACGTCTTACCAAAATTTATTTTCGATTCGTTTGCCCGTTTGACCTGTATCGTGCTCACAGACGAACAGACTTTTGCCAAAAATATGTTTTCTGGACTCAAGGAACTTCAAAACGAAATACTTTTGTAAACTTTTGAAATGTGCATGTTGACCTAATTTGCTACCATTCCGCACTTGTGGATCTGAAACGGTAAAATAATCAATAGATAAAAAGCGGACCTGACGTATGGGCCGTCACAATCTTCCATAACGTTAAATTTAGTTTCGATTAGTTTGCCCGTTTGACCTGTATCGTGCTCACAGACGAACAGACTTTTGCCAGAAATATGTTTTTTGGACTCAAAAAACTTCAAAACGAAATATTGTAAACTTTTGAAATGTGCATGTTGACCTAATTTGCTACCATTCCGCACTTGGGGAGCTGAAACGGTAAAATAATCAATAGATAAAAAGCGGACCTGACGTATGGACCGTCACAATCTTCCATAACTTTAAATTTAGTTTCGATTAGTTTGCCCGTTTGACCTGTATCGTGCTCACAGACGAACAGACTTTTGCCAAAAATATGTTTTTTGGACTCAAAAAACTTCAAAACGAAATAGTGTAAACTTTTGAAATGTGCATGTTGACCTAATTTGCTACCATTCCGCAATTGTGGATCTGAAACGGTAAAATAATCAATAGATAAAAAGCGGACCTGACGTATGGACCGTCACAATCTTCCATAACTTTAAATTTAGTTTCGATTAGTTTGCCCGTTTGACCTGTATCGTGCTCACCGACGAACAGACTTTTGCCAAAAATATGTTTTCTGAACTCAAAAAACTTCAAAACGGAATATTGTAAACTTTTGAAATGTGCATGTTGACCTAATTTGCTACCATTCCGCACTTGGGGAGCTGAAACGGTAAAATAATCAATAGATAAAAAGCGGACCTGACGTATGGACCGTCACAATCTTCCATAACTTTAAATTTAGTTTCGATTAGTTTGCCCGTTTGACCTGTATCGTGCTCACAGACGAACAGACTTTTGCCAAAAATATGTTTTTTGGACTCAAAAAACTTCAAAACGAAATATTGTAAACTTTTGAAATGTGCATGTTGACCTAATTTGCTACCATTCCGCACTTGGGGAGCTGAAACGGTAAAATAATCAATAGACAAAAAGCGGACCTGACGTATGGACCGTCACAATCTTCCATAACTTTAAATTTAGTTTCGATAAGTTTGCCCGTTTGACCTGTATCGTGCTCACAGACGAACAGACTTTTGCCAAAATATGTTTTTTGGACTCAAAAAACTTCAAAACGAAATACTTTTGTAAACTTTTGAAATGTGCATGTTGACCTAATTTGCTACCATTCCGCACTTGGGGAGCTGAAACGGTAAAATAATCAATAGATAAAAAGCGGACCTGACGTATGGACCGTCACAATCTTCCATAACTTTAAATTTAGTTTCGATAAGTTTGCCCGTTTGACCTGTATCGTGCTCACAGACGAACAGACTTTTGCCAAAATATGTTTTTTGGACTCAAAAAACTTCAAAACGAAATACTTTTGTAAACTTTTGAAATGTGCATGTTGACCTAATTTGCTACCATTCCGCACTTGGGGAGCTGAAACGGTAAAATAATCAATAGATAAAAAGCGGACCTGACGTATGGACCGTCACAATCTTCCATAACTTTCTGCTGCACGGTGCATCTAATCCCCTTCTCATCGTAAAAAACAAATGATCGAAATCCCTCATATCTATGTGCAATAAACGATGCTCTGATACGGTTTGTTTAGCCGTCGCCAAACTTTATTGACTGCTACATTTACCCTGTTATCATATTATTTAGGTACTTCTTTCTTTAATATTGTTTTCCTATCATGCGAACGTAAAATTGCGCGGATTGCTTTTATTTTTATAGTTTTCATTTTGAGAAAATACTAAGAGTGTACTTTTTAAAGCCGCGATGGGAGTACTTTTGTTCAACAAACGAAAATGAAAAACGACACCGGCAGAAGTGGGGGAAATGAGCTGCTAGTGGGGAACTAGAACCGATTGGTTGGCGGGCAGAGTTGGTGCGAATGCGTAGAAGGGGAAACTCAGTGGAAACGCCTCTTTATATTCAGTGTTTACTTGGTTACAAATGTTTATCCATGAAGTTACACTTCAAACGCCTGAGATTTATAGGACCCAAGGAAGTTTTCTTGTTTTTTAAATAATAGCGAGGGGAAATCTTCATGTCCACTCGACGGTTCGTGTAATTTAAATTAATTAGGAATGTCGGTATTCTATCGGAAAACTTTACAATTGACTTGGAAATGATCTCCGTATAATTACATTTTAAATAGTTTTTTTTTGTTCTATTATTTCTGTGACAAAATGTAACTGCAACTAAATTATGTAAAAAAGTTTAAAAATCTCATTATTAAAAACCAAAAAAAAAAGGTGTTGCATAAAAACAAACTGAAAAGTTATGCGAGATAAACATTTGTTTTTTGCAGTTTGTTTTTTGTATGCTTCGTAATATTATAGAACTTTAGTGCTTTAATAAGTTTATTTAATTAGACGTGTATAAATAGTTAAAAAAAATGAGAAATGTTATTGTTGAAGACTTGTAATAACAGTTCTTAACTATTCCACTTTCTTGTTAATCAAAAAGCAAATATAGACAACTATATCTTCTACACGGTGCCTCTCTTATGGTGGAACCATTACAAACCCCCGGTTCCCAGGTTCTAATCTAAGAAGTGGCATAATTAATAATTTATTGTTAAATAAAACTGTGTCCATGTATTTATGTTTGAAGTTATACTTCTTTGGCGTGATTAAAAACTGATTTTTAATATACATTCAAATAATTATTCAAAAAGTATATATTATGCAGGGTGAGTCATTTTAATTCTCACCTAGACTATAGAAAATCAAAAAATGGCCCGAGTTAAAGTTGTAGGGTTGGAACGGGGACACCTTTTGCAGACAGTACCCACCCCCCACCCCTCACCCCTCCGCGGGGGAGGGAGTGACTTTTTATTTTCGAATAAAATACCACAATTTTTATTGCAGATTATGATTCTTGGCACAAAAAGAAGCATCTTTTGTCTGAAACATTTTTTTTATTACCCACATTTTCGTTACTAACTCTGCTTTAAAAATTTCGATTTTCAAATTTTTTTTTTTTCAACTCGAGAATGGTAAGAATTAAGAAGAGACGAAAAGTGCTCAGAATTTCGCGTTAAATCGACACGGTTTTTTTCCAAAATTTACTGTGGAAATTCCGGTACAACAAAAAATACACACTTGCATTTTTTTGGAAAAATTTTTGAAAAAAATTGTATCAGTTTCTTGCGACATTCTGAGCACTTTTTGTCCCTTGTTGTTTTCTTCTATTCAAAAAATTCCAAATTTGAAATTTTTGAAGCAGAGTTAGTGACAAAAATGTGGGTGATAAAAAAAAACATGCTTCTTTTTGTGCCAAGAATCATAATCTGCAATAAAAATTGTGGTATTCTATTCGAAAATTTAAAGAAACCAGACTACCGTATTATACGAGGGTTTATATAGTAATGGAATGATATGAAGTTTGTTTAATTTCAGATAAGTTTCATTTTCTAAACACTTTTATTTGCTATCAGATATATTAGCTTTCAAGTTTGTTTTATTTTTATGGTTGAGATCTTTAACCTTTGTTAGAAAACAATGCCATTCCAGAAAACATTTCCCAGATTTATGGATTTATTATTCAAAGTTCCGCTTTCCAATTAAACTAAAGCAAGTAGGGGAATTTTATTTGAGATTGTTTGTTGGAAAGAATATTTTTGGCAGAACACAATACGCGCGCGGAAGTTAAATTTTTTTAACAGTAAATTAAAAAAAAGTTCTCAATAAAACAATTCTCTTTTACAATAAATTATTGCAAAAAACCTTGTTTATTGATCCACTAAAATCATTATAACGTTGGTTAGGCAATTTTTTTTAGAAACGTGGCTTCTCGAACTTAATATTTTAGAATTTTTTTTTTATACCCGGTGAAAAAACAGAACCCTTATAGTATCTCTCGTGTCTGTTCGTCTGTCACAGCTTATATTTTCTCCGAATCTACTGAACGAAAAAAGTTAAAATTTGTTACATTTATAGAGTTAGATGACCTAATCACGGACGTATAGCGTAAATAAGTGATTACCGATTTTCGTGGCAAATTAGAAAAAATTATTGTGACGTTTCTAATAAAAGGGCTCGTTATGAGAAATCCAAATATATATTTTTTTTATATTTTTAAAATGCATAGTTTAAATATTAAAAAAAAATATATGAAAATCGAGTAGTCCCGTCCCTAATTAGGCGCAAGAATTCTATCCTCGCATCAAAAATATGATCAAGAACGTGTAATAAAATTTTAGGGGGACGGATAGACTTCTGAACAATAAGTTGCCTGGCAATTGTTTCATATTATGTAAGTAGAAACCAGTAATACCTACAAAGTTTTTTTTTACAAAAGATTTTACAGCTATGAAGTTGTGAGTTTTTTGTTCATACTCTAAGTACATGGAATAAAATTGACAATGAATCAAGTCAGCAGAATTGTTTGTTATAAAAAGTGCAAATAAAATTCAACGAGTGCTTGCCTCCGATCTCTATAGGTACATAAAAGTGAAATGATTGGATGTGAACTGTAATCGGTATAACAATTGACTTACAGAATAGATAGCGCGTACAAATCGGGAATCGTAACACAGTAGAAGGCGATAGCTACTTCTTCATATCCTTTTCTAATCAGAAGTATCACCTGTCACGTATAGTGAAAAACATAATTTCTTATCGAAGCTGCAAATTCGAGAGAATTTATTCTTTCGCTAAATTGTCGACAAAAAAAATAGACAAAAAACGTTTTGTTTAGTAATATTTTATTACCGAGCTGGGTAGAGTAGTGGTGAATCCCGGCGGGGGCAGATGTGGCTAGGACTTTTTCCTACTGCCTCTCGCCGAGAAACGGTAATTCCTGTACCGGTCATCTTGATTGAGGTTTTCCATGGTTCCCTCAATTAATTCCAGATAAATATCGAGATGGTTTCTTATTTGAGGCCATGGCCGATTACCTATCAAACTCCAAGTTCAAAAATTACCTACCTTATCCTAATTTCCTATAATTCCTTCATTCGCCCATTGCTATTACATAAGTTGAAGTTTTAAAAATGTAGAAAAATAACTGGAAGTGTGGTAAATGGAAAATAGTAATGGTGCGAATGGCGTCTGTTATGACATAAAGTCGAGAAACGGACGTTAAACGCATTATTATTATTATTAATATTATTAGTAATATTTTATTTTCTTCATTCTAGTCTTTCAATTTTTTTTACAAAAAATGATTACTATATTATAATATGCTATAGGCACAAGAAAGCGCGCACGCAAAATTGTTGTTTTTGTATATGAATAAAATATTGTGAACTTCTAAAATAATTAATTCAACCATCAGCACTTGGAAAGTTCTTACAGAAAATCTCTCTACTGAGATTGGGTGCACACAAATATCTCCTTCTTTTCATTTTTTTTTCATTCTCTTTTTTTCTTTTTGTATAAAAAGTACCACGTCGCTACAAGAACTTCGTCGTCGTCCTGTTTGAAAAATTAGCTCAAACACGGACCGGAATTTTATCGTGAAGTGTGAACAGGAGACATATCCGGCATTCGATAAAAAAATCGGTCTGACATCCGACCATAGTGTGAACAAACTCTTATAGTGTATTGCCATTGGAGCTATGCAAAATTTCAACCCAATCGGATAACCACACGTGCGTCAAAAAAAAAAATGTAGCAGGAAGGCAGACAAAGTCATTTAAATAAAAGCTTGTATAAATAACGTCGCCAGTGTAAATCAAATGGAGATTCTTAATAAGTAAATACTATATTCTGCTTTCCTGTTGAATAAAAATGCACTGGTGACCACCTGCTCAAGTCTACGATATGCGCCATACAAACCCGGAACGGCTGTTAGGGAATGTGCAATCAATTCACAAGGTCAATGGATGGCAGTGTTTTTTTTTTTTTTTTTTGTTTTAACTTTGTTAAAGTTTTCAGCGACCATAAAAGGAGATCTTGTTACTAGTTCTGTAAACAGTTTCTTCTGTTTGACTAAGATACGTGTCAGGAATTTCATATGAACTTGTTGTCAGATTAGTATGTGAACACGTTTTGTTTGCCGGGTCATGGTTCGAGTAAAAAAAAAGCACTGTTAACTAGGCAAATCCCTACAGGAAAAAGTTTTTAGTGAATTGTCGCGGATTTTCTCACAAAACGTTATTTCTGTTTATAAGTACCTACGGGATTCTTTACGCAAGAGAAAAGTTATTAAACAAAGAACGAATCTTTTTTTACTTTTTGCAGCGAAACTTTTTTTTTTTTTTTTTTTTTTATATAAATATTTATGGACGCATCAACATCTAAGGTTATTAGCGTCCGGAACTATAAATTATGAAACTATTAGGATTAGACGAGTGTATATAATCCTGATGAGTGGAGAAACGATATGAAATGAGAAAATGTAAATTTCAATAAAGAGTGGCGCTATACATCAATCAAGGCTATTAAAGAAAATTGGCAACTGTGGCAATTTTAAGGCGCTGATTTCGATCAGTGGTGGGGATAAAGACAAGCGAATACAACCGTGGTACTAGTATATTATAGTTTCAGACCGAGCTGGGTAGAGTAGTGGTGAGAGCACTAGACTCGCATTCGGGAGGTACCGGGTTCGAATCCCGGCGGGGGCAGATGTGGCTGGGACTTTTTCCTACTGCCTCTCGCCGAGAAACGGTAATTCCTGTACCGGCCATCTTGATTGAGGTTTTCCATGGTTTCCCTCAATTAATTCCAGATAAATATCGAGATGGTTCCTTATTTGAGGCCATGGCCGATTACCTATCAAACTCCTAGTTCAAAAATTACCTACCTTATCCTAATTTCCTATAATTCCTTCATTCGCCCATTGCTATTACATAAGTTGAAGCTGTAAATAATATAGAAAATAACGGGAAGTGGTACATGAAAGAATGGTAATGGTGCGAATGGCGTCTGTTATGACATAAAGTCGAGAAACGGACGTTAAACGCATTATTATTATTATTTTTATTATATTGTAGTTTCAGAATGTATATGTTGCAGGGAAATGATGATAACGCAAGATGTGATCAAATCCCTAGGTAGATGATGAAATCACGGAAGATGATCTTTAGTGAATTGATCATCTATACCTCAGGGATTTGACCAAATCTCCGTTTTCATCATTTCCCTGAAACATATGTGATATTTTTCGGCTTAGATCATTTAATAATAATAATAATAATGCGTTTAACGTCCGTTTCTCGACTTTATGTCATAACAGACGCCATTCGCACCATTACTATTTTCCATGTACCACACTTCCCGTTATCTTTCTACATTTTTAAAACTTCAACTTATGTAATAGCAATGGGCGAATGACGGAATTATAGGAAATTAGGATAAGGTAGATAATTTTTGAACTAGGAGTTTGATAGGTAATCGGCCATGGCCTCAAATAAAGAACCATCTCGGTATTTATCTGGAATTAATTGAGGGAAACCATGGAAAACCTCAATCAAGAAGACCGGTACAGGAATTACCGTTTCTCGGCGAGAGGCAGTAGGAAAAAGTCCCAGCCACATCTGCCCCCGCCGGGATTCGAACCCGGACCTTCCGAATGCGAGTCTAGTGCTGTCACCACTACTCTACCCAGCTCGGTGGCTTAGATCATTTGCTCCATAAAATCCTTAAGTGTGAAGATCCACACCCATTGAATCGATTCGGATACTACAGTGTATACGTATACTGGATTCGAGTCGACTAGTGTATGGGAACCCATTTAACTTCATGTATCCCATTGCCGATCGTCCCGAGTTGATCCGATCCGATTCAGTGGGTGTGTAGACCTTTACTATGTATAACTCATAGAAATTCAAAACAAAACAATGTTGTGCAGATAATGCCGAGTATTAATGTTGTTACAAAAAGCCACAGCAATCCTTTTGTCAGATTTATTTTCAGAGAAGATTTATATGTGAAGTCTGGAGAAGGTTAGTTTTCGTTTCAAAATAAAAAAAAAAATCAACTGAAGGAAGCTTAATAAGAACACTCTCTATATTTAGTTTATTTCCAGAACGTTAACCGAAGCGTTTTTAGACCTTTAGTGACGATAGATTGAGCGATTATATGAAACGTTCTTGTTTGAAGTAATTGTTTTGTATGTTTGGTTCAACAGTCGTTCGAACGAGATCACATTTTTTTTGTCCGTATTTTTTGTATGTACGTACTTACATAATATAAAATTAACGGTTTCTTTTTTGTTTCAGGTAAGGACAAACACTTTCCAGTCAAACTGTTGTTTTCCGTAAGCTAATTTTATTTTTTTATTTTTTCACATTTGATTTTAATTAAAACGAGTAGATGCGTAGTACGCGCGTTTGGAGTTATACTTCTTTGGCATGATTAAAAACAAAATTTAAATTCATCTTTAAAGTTCAATTCCAAAATATGTAATAATAGAAATTAGTTTCACGGGTAATTGGAATAAAAAATCAATTTAAACACGCATTGATTGCAACGTTTCGTCTTTATTAAATCAAGACTTTTTCAAGCTCTTAATATGTTTAAATATCATAGTTTTATTATAATTTAAACATATTGAGAGCTTGAAAAAGTCTTGATTTAATAAAGACGAAACGTTGCAATCAAGAGTGTTTAAATTGATTTTTTATTCCAATTACCCGTGAAACTAATTTCTACAAAATTTAAATATACGTGCAAATAATTTATTGAAATAAAGTCTTCAAGAAGTTTAAGAATAATACATACCAAAAATTGGCCTCAACTATTTTGAACCTTTTTAAAAATTTTAATGGGTTGATTATAAAAATCAGTCCATTGAGTAATCAAAAATACGCTTCAGCTTGAGCTTCTTATGGCCGATTTCATACTGTCAAATTTTCGTCACGGCAAGCAACTTCATACTGTCGAATTTTCGTTAGCTGTACGCGCCTACTAAAATGTTACTCTCAGCGCGCCAAAAGAAGTATAAATTAACAAATTTTAAGGATGAAAGTTTCAGGCACGATGCTCACATTAATTTATAAAATTCGTCGACGTTTGGTAATTTTAATTAATTTGAGTAGGCTGACATTATTGATTATTATTATTGATATTTATGGTTTTATCTCCTTTTCATATTAATTATGTGCGCAATCTCTTAACATAATGGACGGATTTGGACCAGATTATTTTAACTGTAGCAAAATTCTTCATTAGTGATTCAAGAGCCTATATTTTTATCCCTGGAACAAAGCACTCACTTTTACATGAAAAGTTCTGTAATACATTTGCATTTCAATTTTTTTTAGATTGTCTTGAAATTGGCCCTAAATGGAGTTTTATGATACATTCAGTAATTCTCAAAATAAAAATGCAATGTGCTAACATTTTTATCATTTTAAAGTCTACATGATTGATGATTACGTATAAAAAATATTTTAAAAATATTTTATATACTCATTATTATCATAAGACTGGAACAAGTGAAAGAAATTTCCCGAAACATCAATATGGTTACATCATAAAAGTTCTGTTAGAGAAAATTAACATCTAAATGTATTTAATCGTATATTTTTCTAAATATATTTGGCAACGTGGGATATGCAGGAAATGGCCGAAATCTCAAGAGCAAATTCTGGGAATTTTTTTTTTTTAAATGTTGGCAGCACTGTCGTTTACGGTGATTACCAGAGTTAGTGTTAGAATCGCCACGCGCCATCGCCAAGTTACTTCGTTGTAATTCCCCAGACGACCGACGTTACTGACTGGAGCGTTGATGAGGATAGACTGTTCTGTGTAGGACATAGATTTCACCGTCACATCTTCACCATTCACCACCGAAAGATTGTGTCGTGTGCTTATTAGAGTTTCTCAACAGGAGCTGGGACACCGACTGTACTATAGATGGAAAAAACGAAAATGGCAAGTTTTGCCATAAACGACCTGAGTTCTATAATCTACAATCTCTCAGTCTCAGATATGAAATGAGAAAATGTAAATTTCAAAAAAGAGTGGCGCTATACATCAATCAAGGCTATTAAAGAAAATTGGCAACTGTGGCAATTTTAAATACATTTTTAACATTTTGTATTTTTCTACACGTAAATGTTTTATTCTGTTCACACAGAGTTTAGACTGCAGTACCTGCTGCATTATACAAAGACTCCATCCCTTTTGGGAATATTCGGAAAGAACGACACGTTTTTCAAGTTTTTTTGCGCGTCGGACAAAAAGACGTTGGCTTTATTTTTTATTTAACTGTGATTTCGTACAAAAAATTCAGCTTGATAAATCTGTATGCCGCGCACAGTACAGTTTGTAGAAATACATTTGCAATCAAGCGATTGCTAATTTAATTATAGGGGTTTAAAATCAAGATCATTCGAGAGATTCACTTGAGCAGGAATTTTTTTTTTGTGTCTATTACGTTGATTATATAATTTTACTCCTTTTGGGACCTTATATTTAGAAAGGAATTATAAGTCAAATCCAAATCTTCTTGCGTTCCGGAGGTCCAGTCGTATTTCTACTTGATGTTTCGTATAATTAATAATTCCGTATGAAAATTAGACTGTTTTATTAATTGGTGAATGCGATCGTAGATATCCATGGTTATAGATTGCATACAGAACATTAGTGACGTCTTATTTTCGGAAGCTTTTTATATACATGCAATTCGTAGTCCTTGTATAGTTAATGGATCGTCTGTATTTGTAAAATATGGGTTTAAATTTGACGATCCAAAAACGGGCGAAAACATATTTTTTCGTACGTTTTTAGTTTAATTTATCGAGCTGCAAACAGTAGCAAGAAAACAATACGAGTTAAAATATTTGTCAAAGTATATAAAAAGGGTGTTTTGATGTCATTATCTTATACAAATCCCCTGACAATACACCGTATAAACAGTAAGTAAGGTTGATGATTTGCGTCTTGCCTCCAATCCCAACGACATTCAAATGATGGCTTGTAATCGTATATCCATTATCCCGTTTGTGTTTTCAGTTTAGATGACGAAACCCGTTCATTTTCTGAAATAACCCGAATAAAAAGCCTGTCTTAATAAGTATGAATGGAGTCATCCCATACAAGTAAACTGTCAGCTTTGAATTGGCTGTGGTCTTCATTAGCGAATGTTTTCAGTCGTCATTATTGGCTTTCTTCGGGTTATATTCCTTGTCTTCCTTCTCCAAACAATTGATTTCATGTCCTGGTGAGTACCTAATCTAAATCGTCCTTGGTTCCTTTTTATCTTAGAGCTCGTTCACACTAGCCGGTAGTCGGAACGATTTTTTATCGAGTGCCAAATGTCTCTGTTCACACTATTCGATAAAATCCCGATCCTTCGGTGTTGACTCGCGCTCATTTTTTGAATAGGCGATCGTACGTGATGGACGACGACGTGGTTCTTGTTGTTATGTGATACTTTCTAAACAAAAAAAGTGAAAAAAAAGAAATAGTGGGTGTACTCAATCTTGGTAGAGTTTTTCTGTAGGATTTTTCTTTAATGTTCAAAATATTCTAGCTTGTGATGATGCTATAAAAACGCGAAGCGATCCCATTAAAAATTAATTTTCTGCTATTTAATATCGAGAATGAGGTACTTATCGGATAAAAGGTAAAACTTATCTATCCTGCACGTGACAAGCTTTCAAAATCAAGTACCTGACCAGAATCGGGTACACGTCGTCATCCTTAGTTTAACACCTGATGTCACTGATTTCACAGTCCCAGCAGAGACTGTCAACTGTTAAAACTGTCCCATTGTACAAAGCTGGAACATTGTATCTTGTAAGAAATTTTTTGTTGGAATACAGCTAAACACATTTTTTTTATTCAAACACTAAGTTCCAACAAAAAATTTCTTATATATATCTTACCAGCTGTAAATAAAATCAAAATATAATTATTGTATCTTGTTTATTCAAATTTATTTATTTTTAGATTTTACTCCGCGTTTAAAATATTCCTGGATTTTTTAAAATACGATTCTTCTTTATTTAACAAGTAACAACTGTTATACTAAGAAATGGAAAAATTTTGTTTTCTATCGTTTAGATCTATTTAAAGCAAACTCGGAATTCGTTTATTTACGCTATACGTCCGTGATTACGTTATCTAACTCTATATATATGTACCAAATTTCAACTTTTTTCGTCCAGTAGATTCGGGGAAAATAAGCTATAACAGACAGACCGACAAACACGAAAGTGATCCTATAAGGGTTTAGTTTTTTTTGTCGAATGTACGGAACTCTTAAAATATACATATAAATAAATTAATTTACTTATCAGTTTTTTTATTAATTATAACAAAAATTAGTTTTTCTAAAGTTACTGAAACATAACACACACTTATTAAACACGGATGAGCACAGCACAAACCTGCAACCTGCCCGATTTGATCAGCACGAACCAGCAGCTTTTATGCGGGTTCTGTATGCGGTAGACATTTTGCGCAGCTTTCAAGTATTGAGTTTGCAGCTTGGACGTTTGTAGTTCGAGGGAACTTATTATTTTGGCGATATTGTGTGAAAAGGGGGAAAATGATAAACGCCTAAAAAAGGATTTTGGGTCTTCCCTATTAATGAAAACGACACATCATTAACATACTAAATCGGCCCAGCACGGCTGGGCACAAATTACAGGCGACCGACTGACGGTCGTTACTTTGTTGCAGGGCTGGTCCAGTGTGCACTATTACATGGGTACCTTCACGAACAGTTTTAACAGTTATTTTTGGGAACGATTTATTTTTTTAGTACCTATTATTAAATAACTTATTGTCCAATCACACTATTTCTTTTCTCTACGATTTTGACACATGAAAAAAATTATAACTTTCATGGTTGTGACAGATTGAATTTCTAACTAAAATCGAAACAATAGTCAGTTTAAGTTATTAGTCGCCATTTTGTTGTACGCAATTTCATATAATTTGGAGTATGTATAAAGTTTTGTTTCGAAGATAAATTTGTCTGTGCCAGCATCGTGTTCGTAGAAGTAAAATATGACCGTCTAAGTTTTTGGCTTCGATACACAAAACTTAGTAAAGAGCAGCTAACAAGCTTGGAGTAGAACGATTCGTTCAGCTCCAATTTATCAATCGCAAAGCCCGCCATATATGAACTATATACAGAAAACTACACAGTTCATATGATCTTTTAATAAAAAAGAAAATATTACTTTGGTAGACACATCGAGAAATTGATTAAATTTGTATTGGGTTTTCTTTAGCTACAAGGATTTTATATTAAATTGAAACTCAACTAACCGGAATTTTATTCAGAATTATTTGTGTATGAATAGTAGTTTATGGTATCTAGATGCCTATTGTAATACGATGTTTTGACATTATGACATTATGAAAAAAATAACCCCCAAAATCAAAATTCGTTTATTCACACTATACGTCCGTGATTGGGTCATCTAACCAAAGTACAACTTTTCTCAAAGGTGTTTTTTGTCGGTATGAAATATATCAAAATTAATGTTTGATACGCCATTTTGGAGATTATTTGTCTCGCTAATGCCGAAAAATAAGTTAATATCTTAAAATTAATTTTTTCATTAAAAAATTACAGTTTAAAAATTTTAACAATTTCATTGCAAAAAATAACATTCTAAAAAAACAAATGTCGCCATCTGGTGTCAATCTGTTTAACAGTTGTCGGTAATATGACTTGTAGTGACACTGAAGTCTCTGAATAGAATAGAATAAAATTTATTTCCGCCCTATTATATTACGTAACTGACCACTAACGGTACGAAGTATTCGCACGGGTCCGCTAGTAAAACTATATTAAAACAAAAACAAGAGAATTATCAAATGTCAACTGCATATGAATCGGTAATAAACTATCCTATCATATCGTTATTACGTTTTTGACTAAAAAGCATTCTTTCGTGTTTAATTAATTTTCATATCGGTTTATATCTTCGGTGTAATATCAAAACGATCATTGAAATAACCACCTTGACTGACATTTTCGACAGCTCAATTTTCAGAACGTTCAGTGGTGATACTCCACCGGTCCCCTAATGTCGATAATAAATTAATATTTCAGCTTTCAATTTTCAGTTATATACCCTTGACAAATTACGTACCACGCAACAGTACATCTGAAAATTTTTACAATTTTTATCATCAAACAGTTTTGATTCTACAGATTGTTGGAGACTATTATAGCAAAGTATAAGAATTTACAATGCTGTTAGTTTTTTGTCACTTTCTAATAAATTTAACATCACATAGGTATATGTTAAATTTTGACAGAAATTTAAGTGTTAATTTTAACCACGGATAGATATTTAAGCAATTCAAAAGATATAGACTTTTTCATAAGTTTTCTGTCTAAGAAATCTGATATTGAAGCGTATTAACGTCAATATTGTCCAAAAGAAATTTTATCAAAGTCGGTATAGTTGTTTTTTTGTTTGAACAAAAAGACTGTAAAAAAGTGTATTTTAATATTTTTTGAAAAATATTTCTCGGATCTAATTTGTTAAATACTTACATAATTAATATTTAATGTTAATATCTGGTAATCTTCACGGGAAATTGGACAAGTACAACTTATTAAAACACCTTATTGAGCGTTGTATAACGTTTCGCCAACCAGTTGTGGCTTCGTCAGATACTTAGCTAGTAATATTTAATACTAACGGCCCAGTCCGGCTTTGCCCGGGTGTAAATGTAATATATAGGATATAAAAGATGAGAATCATTATCATTAAATTCTCAACGTGTATTGAATTTGCGCGAATTCAATCGCTTTTATTTGTGAATGTTCAAAAATCGAAGAAAAATCTTATTTTCTAAAAAGAAATAAAAAAAAAACTTGGAACGTGTCGCGGGACACGCGTTTGAAACGAAGTCCCTTTCGTATAAGACGTTTTTCGTAACGCGTTTTATATAATCTAAAAACACTCGGTATAATCTAAAAACACCCGCTATAATCTGAAAACACCCGGTATAATCAAAACACCCGGTATCACCGTATACCAGTTTTTCGTGACATTTTTGTCTTACGGTATAGCCTATGTTACTCAGGGTGAATGTAGCTTTCTAATGGTGAAACAATTTTTTAAATCGGCACAGTAGTTTTTGAGTTTATTCATTACATACACACAAAAATACAAATCTTTCCTCTTTATAATATTAGTGTAGATTGATCATACTGGGAAGTTGCTTGTGTGGACCTCAAGATTTGCACTTGTAGAGGTCTCAATAAACGATCCACCTCAAGGCTTGTCTATTTTGCAATGAGCACGTACATTTTTTCCGTTCACTATCATATTTGCTACAAGTGCACCAGCGGTCTTTTACACTTTTTGTAAATCTAATGTCCGCCTTTTTGTGTTTCACTGAGTTATCTACAATACACTAATATACCAAACACACCAAATATGCTATGTGCCAAATATCAGGACAAAAAGTTCCAGAGGGATGTGTTGTTATCAATTATCATTTATCAAATAAATAAAAGAAGTTCATGAAACGTTCTTTATTCTGTTGTGTAACATTTTTTTGTTGTTGCCTGCGGTCTATTGTAGTCAATATATCTATAGCTACAAGGCCGAGTGGCTTATATCAGAGTTTGTTAAATTTTTAGTTGGTGGGTACATTGCAAAAATGGTGTATTTCTGTAATTGGAAGAGATAACACTTTCGATCAGTTTCAGAGGCCTTTTTATTACATAATAGAAGAGTCGAATGCAATTTATTAACCGGCATATATTTTTATTGTGATTAAATTCGATACTCGGTCCTTCACACCGCCATTATGTACTTAATAAAAACCGAACATTTGCGCAGTGCGAGTTAGACTCGCGCGCACAAGGTTCCCTACCACCAACTATATTATTTGTTTTCATATTTCGAAAAATATGGCTGTTGAAAAAATACCCCTTCATCATTTTTTTGTGATTCTTACTATTAGAGTATTCACAGGTTAGTAAATAGCTTTATTTAGCTTAGTGACTGACATACGGACTCTTAACATGTGATCCTATAAAAGTTTAGTTTCTTTTTGATGTGAAACATCTAATGGCGCACTTGTATGGAAGTGAAATCGTTTAAATTGCACGTTGCGACTTCCCATTAGGCCAGCTTAGCGTCTCGTCGGCTCTTCCGACTTGTCGCTCTCTTTTCAACACCTATACTGAACCCTTCTCTCTGTACTACATTATGTGCCTCGCTACTTAACGTGTGTGTTAGTGTGTCAGCATTTTACTCGTGAATATCTGTGTAATGTTTCGCGTCTACCAGGCGTTCCACGACGGTTTACGTTTTTTTTTGATTTATGCCATCACACGTTTGTACGGAACCGTAGAAAAATAATCTAAACCATTTTGCCGTGGGTCCACAGATATAATCGACATAGAAACTGTTGTAGTGAATGGTGGCATCACTGGTTGCAAGAGATAAAAGCGAACAGTGTTTTATTCTTTGGTTTTATTTGTCGATTTGTCGGAGAACGTATTTCGTCTGTCAAATGATAAAGTGATTTCAATCGATATCAGTTTTGTGGGAATTAGTTTCATGTCTGTCCGCTTGTCTGCTTTGGCGTTCATCGTCTTGTCTATGTCCATTGGTTGCCGCTCATGCTGTCGTCTCACTCTATCATCGGATCGACGTTTCTATTTATTTGCTTTTATGGGAAATCGCTATTGAAATAATAAGAGCACGAATATAGAGAATACGTGAGGCCTTTTTACGAAAAAAATATATCAATATTATCAAACAGATAGGTACAAGTAAATACGCGCAGTGTTGACAGTTTGCACACATTCCTAGTATAGTCAGGGGCGGATCTAGGTTTTTCGGAACACCATTAGATTACGAATCTTTGAATTGGGGTTAAACGTTTTTTTAATCACATCAAAACCGGAGTTGAAACTAATTGATGAAGAGCCCAAACAAATAATACTACGAATTCACCCAAAAAATGTCAAAAATCATTAAAAATTTTATACTTTTTTTAGATACAGATAAATAAACAGTCAGAAAATGGTGAAAACTGAAAATTTGCTCTAGGAATCTTTAAAACTGTACAATTACAAACTAAGCTACGATTTTATTTATTTGTATTATATGGACTAACTTCTGTAGAATTCATTAAAAAACAACTCTCGTAGTATGTTGATGTTGTAATCCATTGCTATATACATACCTATATGATTTACAAAGAATTTCAGTTTATTTATAATTATGTGTAGCTATACTATACTGCATAAACGGAATATAGGCCGCGCAAAAACGTAACAAGATATTGTGACGACAAATCACCGAGTAGCGTCACAAAACTGCGGCCTAAAGAAGTTGGGTAACTCAGATCTGAACCGGTTCGAAGAGCCGACTCCGACAGAAGATCCGTGAGAGCCGACTCACTTTTTTTTGAGCCGACGGATCAACGGATCCGCATAACTCAGTGAAACACTTAACACACAGAAGCACATTTTACACTTACGTATCAGTTCTTGCTTTGATGCATCTGTCAGCTCAAATGACTCATGCATCACATGTTTGGCTATGCATTCTTGATTCTATAGAGGTCGTGATATGATTGACTGAACTAGGTACCTCAGTGGCAGACTGCAGTAACATATTCAGAACTTGGCTCTTTTTGAACCGGTTCAGTGAGCCGGCTCACATACGGGATCCAGATGCAAAGATGCAGATCACTAAAGAGACCCGTTTTTCCCATCTCTAGTGTTACTTTAAAAATATCTCAAAGAGGGACAGCACTGGATTAGATCTATCATTTCGAGTGGATAAGAACAGCTTAAAACGCAGTCTAATCCAGAAATAAAAGTTGTCACCAAATTAATTAAGTAGGGATTATGTTTTAAATCGAGGATCGCGTGTTGCATTTTATCATTTATCATTCGTCGAGGATGAAGGAACGAGGAAGGACATTTTGACAGGGTGACGTTCAAACTGATGGAACCCACGCTGTGTGTATGTGTGGATGCAAGAGTGCGTGGGATAAACAAGTGAACTCTCAGTAAGACAACCTGTCCTTATGGTAGATTGGGAAGAAGATCGGCCAATAATTAATCAACCTACTGAATATGACGAGGCTTATGTCTACGGTCACAATACAAAGTGGCTTGTGCAATATTTTTAACAAAGTAGCATTAAGTAATATACTCTCGAAGAGTGATCTTGAAGTAGTTATAAAGGGTTTTCCATCAGTGGTCCACGAACTTTAAATTTAAATAAATCAAGTTGGGTGTTACCCTTTTTCTTCTTGCCTCCTTAATATAATTAAAATCAATATAATTAAAATTAATAATTTAAGTCTCTATAAATTTCGAATAAAAGATTAAATAACGAATCTAATATCGTCAGACAAGAGTGACCTCTATTGTAATTGTACAAAGTATAGGTATAGATTAGGACAGTCCTGTGTTGGCTAGTCAGTCGTTGCTCGTTTTCGGCGCGTGTCGGAGGTGAAGTGGTGTTTATTCTTATTTTGAGTTTGAATACTCTATTTTTTTGGTGGTTTCTGACCTCATGCCGCTATGGGTCCCGGCACGCTGGGTTTTTTTTAAAATATTTATCTGATGGGAACATGCCAACATGGGTATGATATCTTATTAATTAGTGTATTTGCCATATGGCAACATACACTATTGGCGTCGGTCGGATGGCGGGACCTAGGGGTCGGACCAAAATTTCTCGACGTTTCATAACCTCCTAAACACTTTGGCACCATTTTTAAAAATGTTTATATATATATGTATATATATATATATATGTGTACGCGCGATAACTTTCGAAAGAGTTAATTGATTTCAACGAAATTTGGGCCACGTGTTGAAATCCACCACCGCAAGAAGCCTATTTAAAATGGGCGTAATCGGGGTATTTTAAGGGTAGTTTTTAGGGGTTGAAAAATGTTTTTGGGCCCCAAAATACCGAAAAAATTCTCCGAATCGTTTCAAAATTGAAATTTAACCCTCTGGTAGTAATTAAAAAGTGTCCCCAAAATTTTAATAAAATCGGCCCGACAGGACCGGATTTACAAATTTTATGAAAACACTAGTTTGCTGCAGATACATAGTAACTTATTTATTGAAGGGTGTATTTAATTCGGTGTAGACGTTAGATTGATAATAATATTACAGTTAAGAAAAAAAATGTTATTTTAAGGGGTGTATTAAGGGGTTAAATTTTTTATTTTGCCCAAAAACAAACTTAATTTCACATAATAAAAGTATAAAACCACACGGCCCTATACAAGCAAATACACTATATTGTCGGCAGGGTTTTGGCACTGCGACCCGGGTTTTTTTTTTTTAATTATTAAGAGTAATCGATTACATTCTGTGTGGACCAAATGGCCGCCGCGGCATTGCTGGACGACGCGTATCCATCTGCTCCAGTTTTCGATGACATTTATTCATAATATATTAAATAGATAGCTTATTGTAACGTTACGTCAAACGATGAGCTTTGTTCAGTGATTTCGTAACATAAACTATCAGATAATTTATTTCTAAATAATAATATTAGAATAAGGTGCTAAATTAGATCGAAATACACTTTTCTCAATTTCAAATAATGTCAAATATTCTTGGGTTCCGAACATGTAGGCCGTGGTTCATCATTGCGTTATATGGAGAGGTCAACGGAGCAACCAAGAAATTCGTATTATCAAGAAATTTGAATTATCGGTGTTCGAATTTACGAAGTTTTACTGTATTTAACACTTGTCACTTTGCCTATATTGCTAGTGATGCGGACAGAGACTTAACAAACACACGCACGCACGCAACTCACTGAACTGCACAAATTAGACGGGCTGTTTGCAAATATCGTTGTTTGTTTATTTAATTAGTTTTACTTCAGGTGTGGATAAACCCCATCTCAAACCGAAAACAAATGCGACATGTTGATTTACTGCTTCCAAGCGTAAATTACTTGCATAGTATTGTCTTGTTAAATTGTCGCTTCTTACTGCTTTCAACCGTTCCTTACTCCTTACTGTGCTAAGACTGCGATAAATTAAATCTCACAGTAGCAGCTAGGATTAATTCAAATTCAAAGCACCGAACCTAAGTGCTTGAAGCATCGAGTACTTTCATAATTTATTCAAGCAAAAAGCACTTTTATTTTCAAAAATGTTTAAAAGCATTGAGCATTTACTAAATTGCTTAAAAAAATTAAGCTTTAAAAATTTTAAAGTAACCTCTTAAATATTAACTTCCAGCATTAAAGTGTGATATAAATCGTGGACATGAACAATATTTCTAATTAATTGTTAGGCTTAAAAAGAAATTGATCTCTAATATCAAACGAAAAAAACCCAGGTCGCAGTGCCAAAACCCTGCCGACAATATAGTGTATTTGATATACAGGCAGTGTGGCTTTATTATGCGCACTTAAGTTGGTTTTTGGGCAAAATAAAAAATTTTACTCCTTAATACACCCCTTAAAATAACATTTTTTTTTTCTTAATTGCACTATTATTATCAATCGAACCTATAAACCAAATTATATACACCTTTCAGTAAAAAATTCCATATCTGCAAAATAGTGTTTTCATAAAATTTGTAAATCCGGTCCTGTCGGGCCGATTATATTAAAATTTTAGGGACACATTTTAATTATTACCAGAGGGTTAAATTTCAATTTTAAAACGATTCGGAGAATTTTTTCGGTGTTTTGGGGCCCAAAAACAATTTTCAATCCCTAAAAACTATCCTTAAAATGACCCGATTACGCCCATTTTAAATAGGCTTCTTGCGGTGATGGATTTCAACACGTGGGCCAAAATTCATTAAAATCAATTAACTCTTTCGAAAGTTATTGCCCGCACACATATATATATATATATATACGTATATATATATATATATATATATATATATACGTATATATATATACAGGGTGTCCCATAAGTCGACGTCCAAACGAAGTGAGGTGATGGGGGAGGTCATTTCCTATCAAAATAACCATAAATGTGATTATCCAATTGTTTACGGTTCGAAAGTTATTTCAATTTTTGTATTTTTCTCTGAAATCGTGTAGTGCTTATACTAAAAAATTAATTTAAAAAAATCTATGAGTTGTTTGGTTGATTTTTTTTTGTAATAGGATCCTGAAGGGTGTGCCTTTCCAAAAAAAATACTTTTCATGAGCTCTGTTATCATCTGTCAAATAAAAAAAATGGTTTTGTAAACACTTTTCGGTGGCAAGAAAAATATATTTGATTTTAAATTCACGTTGACAGAAAAAAAGTGTTATAAAAAAAATTGACCAATTATCAGAAAAACTTGTCCATTTAATAGAGATTCTAACGCGGTATAGTACAACTCGTCATTCATGACAGTTTTTTTATAACAATTTTTTTACATGCAAGTCGTGTTTGTTAAAAAATACATTTTCGAAAATTTCAAAATCTAAGTTGGCTAGTCTAACACAAATGAACCAAATTTTATTTAAAGTTACAACAAATGTTCGAAATTAGTCGAAACGCCCGTTAGTTATTTTGTATTGTATTGGTCGCAATTCTTATTTTTTGCCGCAGCTGATGTTCGTTTTGGTTTTCTGTCGCGTAGACCAGTTCTTTGAAGTAACCCCATAAAAAGAAGTCTAGGGGGTTTAGGTCAGGTGACCGCGGTGGCCACTGGATGGTTCCTTCCCTTCCAATCCAGCGATTTGTGTATTCGGTGTTGAGGTATCGTCTCACTACTAGAGCATAGTGACAAGGAGCCCCATCGTGCTGCAACCACATGTTTCGGCGTGTTTCTAGCGACACGTGTTCCAGTAAGCCGCCCAAATCATTTTGCAAAAAATAAAGATATGCATCGCCCCCGATCCTTCTGGGTAGCTCAAGGGGCCCAATCATTATGCAAAAAATAAAGATATTCATCGCCCCCGATCCTTCTGGGTAGCTCAAGGGGCCCAATCATTTTACCTTCAACAATTCCCGCCCACATGTTGACCCCAAACTGATGTTGAAAATGGTCGTTTCTTATAGCTCTAGAGTTTACATAATCATAACAGTGAAAATTATGGATGTTGAATACTCCCGTTCTTCGAAAGCTCGATTCGTCACCCCACAAAATGTTATTAAAAAACTAAGGATCTTCCCTGTTCCGACGTAGAATTTCTCGGCAAAATTGCACCCTTTTGTTATAATCAGCGGGTAAATGTGCTTGCACACGTTGCACATGGTATGGATGTAACTGATCCCTTTTTAAAATACGGTGCACTGTGGACCTCGAAACTCCCGAACGTCTTGACAAACGACGAACACTTGTAGATGGGTCCTCTGTCACCATTCCAATTATTTCATCTTCGTCGATGCCAAGTCTAGGTCTTCCAGCTCTTTGCTCATTCCCAGGGATTTCACCTTCTATGTACCGCCGATGTATACTTTGGAACACCCTGTGGTCAGGATAGTGTTCTTGGTTGGGATATCGTGCCCGATATTCTCTTGCAGCAGCCCGAGCATTCTCGTCACAAAACCCATAGACATAGTGCATTTCTGCATACTCCCGATGGGAATAAATAACCATTTTGATGCGTCCAACGTGAAAAGAGTCCAAATCACAAACAGGATCGAAGTTCAAATTACCAAGCGCAGGTCCAAATAACAAAGTACAAAATGAAAAGTCAAGTCGGAGGTTTACTAGTAATAAAACGAATAGCGAGCATACATTAGAAGTAGTGAATGAAAGAGGAACGGATTAATTTGTTTAAGTCGTTCCAGCCAACTTAGATTTTGAAATTTTCGAAAATGTATTTTTTAACAAACACGACTTGCATGTAAAAAAATTGTTATAAAAAAAACTGTCATGAATAACGAGTTGTACTATACCGCGTTAGAATCTCTATTAAATGGACAAGTTTTTCTGATAATTGGTCAATTTTTTTTATAACACTTTTTTTCTGTCAACGTGAATTTAAAATCAAATATATTTTTCTTGCCACCGAAAAGTGTTTACAAAACCATTTTTCCTATTTGACAGATGATAACAGAGCTCATGAAAATTATTTTTTTTGGAAAGGCAGACCCTTCAGGATCCTATTAAAAAAAAAAATCAACCAAACAGCTCATAGATTTTTTTAAATTAATTTTTTAGTATAAGCACTACACGATTTCAGAGAAAAATACAAAAATTGAAATAACTTTCGAACCGTAAACAATTGGATAATCACATTTATGGTTATTTTGATAGGAAATGACCTCCCCCATCACCTCACTTAGTTTGGACGTCGACTTATGGGACACCCTGTATATATATATATGATTTTGCGAGCAATAACTTTCGAAAGAGTTAATTGATTTTAACGAAATTTGGCCCACGTGTTGAAATCCATCACCGTAAGAAGCCTATTTAAAATGGGCGTAATCGGGGCATTTTAAGGGTAGTTTTTAGGTGTTGAAAAAAGTTTTTGGGCCCCAAAATATCGAAAAAATTCTCAGAATCGTTTCAAAAACCCTTTAGTAGTAATTAAAAAGTGTCCCTAAAATATATTCTCTTGCAGCAGCCCGAGCATTCTCGTCACAAAACCCATAGACATAGTGCATTTCTGCATACTCCCGATGGGAATAAATAACCATTTTGATGCGTCCAACGTGAAAAGAGTCCAAATCACAAACAGGATCGAAGTTCAAATTACCAAGCGCAGGTCCAAATAACAAAGTACAAAATGAAAAGTCAAGTCGGAGGTTTACTAGTAATAAAACGAATAGCGAGCATACATTAGAAGTAGTGAATGAAAGAGGAACGGATTAATTTGTTTAAGTCGTTCCAGCCAACTTAGATTTTGAAATTTTCGAAAATGTATTTTTTAACAAACACGACTTGCATGTAAAAAAATTGTTATAAAAAAAACTGTCATGAATAACGAGTTGTACTATACCGCGTTAGAATCTCTATTAAATGGACAAGTTTTTCTGATAATTGGTCAATTTTTTTTATAACACTTTTTTTCTGTCAACGTGAATTTAAAATCAAATATATTTTTCTTGCCACCGAAAAGTGTTTACAAAACCATTTTTCTTATTTGACAGATGATAACAGAGCTCATGAAAATTATTTTTTTTGGAAAGGCAGACCCTTCAGGATCCTATTAAAAAAAAAAAATCAACCAAACAGCTCATAGATTTTTTTAAATTAATTTTTTAGTATAAGCACTACACGATTTCAGAGAAAAATACAAAAATTGAAATAACTTTCGAACCGTAAACAATTGGATAATCACATTTATGGTTATTTTGATAGGAAATGACCTCCCCCATCACCTCACTTAGTTTGGACGTCGACTTATGGGACACCCTGTATATATATATATAAACATTTTTAAAAATGCTGGCAAAGTGTTTAGGAGGTTATGAAACGTCGAGAAATTTTGGTCCGACCCCTAGGTCCCGCCATCCGACCGACGCCAATAGTGTATGTTGCCATATGGCAAATACACTAATAAGAATTATAAAATATAGATGCATCTTGTGAGCTGAGGGCTTCTAATAGACTAGCCATGGAAACGTCATATAAACAGCGGCTCAACTCTCAAGTCCAGATAACATAATAGATTTTCTGTCATCTTTCGAGCCGTAGTGGTTCGAAAGATAACAGAGAATCTATTATGTGATCTATTTAACTTTTAACACTAGCTCCAGATAATCCTAACAGTTGGTGTACTAACAGGTAAATAAGTCAGCTAGCATGTGTCATCGTTTGCTGTAAACACATTATTAATAAATGATTAATTTTAATTGAAAAGCATACCTATTTAAAAACTTGATTGTATTTTTGTGGCATTATTCAGTTTATATGAATAATAAAACTCTTTTGTAATCCGATTTAACACACGGTTGGTGATATTTTAATTTATATTATTAAATACAGACATGAAAGCCATTTTAAATTAAATGGAAGCGTTTTATTAGATCAACACATAGAAAATATGTGAATGAATAGATGTTAAAGGTGGATTTACAATAGTGGAGTTGCATGGACTTTTTCATCCCATTTTTATTTTACAACACGAAAATATAAGTTAACCAAATTCTGAAATCACGACACCTTTCATCATAAATATTAGTCAGCTAAGGTTTCAAAGTCAGTATTTTTATCCACAAAATTCTGCTGAATCGAATAAGCGCGCGTAAAGAAGTCCCTATCTGTGTTGTCGCGTTTTGAATTTTTCGAATAGTTGGGCGGATAACACCAAAAATATAGCAGTATTGTGCATTTTATGACAAAAGCATGAAACTTGGCATAGAGGTACCTCTTTATATTGTTAAAAGATAAAGTCGGACACGTGAAATATAGCCTCTGAAGCCAATTAAGATGGTAAAACTTTCTGCAAAAGTCTCAAGGACTGTTAGATATACAAAAAAAAGTTTCAAACAAAAATTGTTCCATTGTTAGATCCTTAAAAAATGGTTCTTACACATTTTTGGATATGTGAAAATGTATAACCAGAAAAATGCTAGAAAGTCGAGTGCTTTTGTCATCTTGAAAACCAATGCCTAAAACATAATGTCCTTGTCAACAACTTTAATTATTAAATATATATTTATGGCTAGCGGGTACTTGGACATAAATAAATAAAAATCCTAAGTTTTATAAATTTTGCGACGTTTCGTAGGCAGTTTTCCTACTTTTTCAAGCAATTTTATAGTTTAGAATCTTTGTTATGTTTTACTAAAACATAACAAAGATTCTAAACTATAAAATTGCTTGAAAAAGTAGGAAAACTGCCTACGAAACGTCGCAAAATTTATAAAACTTAGGATTTTTATTTATTTATGTCCAAGTACCAACATAATGGACGATATCAACTCAAAAAAAAAAAAAAAAAATTTCATTATTAAGTTCTTTATGGAATTGTAAATTGAACTTTCGTGTGCTCATAATGCAAAGAACGTCATAAATAGCGTTTTTTATTCCATATCGATATCTTTAAAAAAAAAGTTAAAAGCATCATTGAGTCTTACATGTTTTTTTGATCCTGAGACTTGTGAAAGAAAAATTAACAAAAAACCTTTTGGATATTCTGCAAGTTCATAGAAAAAAGTACACTCACCAAAGAAAGTCGAATATTAATCTATTAATAGCAATTAGTTTTAATTGTTATTAATTTGTATCAATTAAAAAGCCAAAATTGAGCTTTTGTGTGCGTCTGTTCGGTTTATCTATTGACACTGTCACATGATACTGTCATGTGACTATGTTAATTTAATTGTGGATCGTCCTTTAATGTGTGTATGTTTTGTTGCGCGCCATTTTCTTGTTTATCCCTTCCATTTTATGTTCCTATTCCATATACAATGTAGTAGTTATCATCGCTATATTTACTAGGTATTTTCCAAACGATAAGACTTGACGTTTTGTATTTAATTAAACAAGATTTCGACTAAACTCACTGAACTGCGGAATACTTATTCGTGTACTAACGTTCGGCTTATAAGAAAGCGCAACATAGTTCAATAATAGTAAAAACACTAGTTTATCTTCCGACGGACATATTTCTCCGTTTTTCTAAGTTGTTAGTCTACTACCGTATTAGTAGTATTTAGGTTATTTTGTTGTAATAAGAAAATACTATATAAATTTATGAATTATTAGTGTATTTGCCATAAGGCAACATACACTATTGGCGTTGGTCGGATGGCGGGACCTAGGGGTCGGACTAAAATTTCTCGACGTTTCATAACCTCCTAAACACTTTGGCACCATTTTTGAAAATGTTTATATATATATGTATATATATATATATTTATATACGTATATATATATATATATATATATATATATATATGTGCGGGCAATAACTTTCGAAAGAGTTAATTGATTTTAATGAAATTTGGTCCACGTATTGAAATCCATCACCGCAAGAAGCCTATTTAAAATGGGCGTAATCGGGGCATTTTAAGGGTAGTTTTTAGGGGTTGAAAAATGTTTTTGGGCCCCAAAATACCGAAAAAATTCTCAGAATCGTTTCAAAATTGACATTTAACCCTTTAGTAGTAATTAAAAGGTGTCCCTAAAATTTAAATAAAATCGGCCCGACAGGACCGGACTTATAAATTTTATGAAAACACTAGTTTACAAATAGTGAATTATTTACTGAAAGTTGTATATAATTTGGTATAGAGGTTCGATTTATAATAATATTGCAATTAAGAAAAAAAATGTTATTTTAAGGGGTGTATTAAGGAGTCAAATTTTTTATTTTGCCCAAAAACCAACTTAAGCTCGCAAAATAAAGCCACACTGCCTGTATAAGCAAATACACTATATTGTCGGCAGGGTTTTGGCACTGCGACCCGGGTTTTTTTTTATTTTTTATTCAAATATTATATCGTATAAATTATAATTTAAATGTTTAATATTTAGGGAAATAATAATTAAACATAATTTGACTTCAGCAGTATATTTCGTATAATGTATCGGACAGAGGCAGATATAGTCCAAACACGACTGACAGCTTCTTTGACAGTTTTTTCAATAATTTTTAAGTAATAATTCTCCAAAACTACACCTGAAAGTTTAAATGAATTCTCCAAGTTTAAGATTTAAAACTCACAATCAGTACCTATACATATAAATGATACTTTAGTGGCGTATTCTCAAACTTCGAAAAAAAAAAAGATCCAGCGTTTCGTTTCTTAGAAGAACAATTTTAAAAATGACGGTATCAAAGTTCTTGTGTAGAGATTCATGCTTGACAAGCTTCCGTCGCATCTTTTTTTTAGTATTAACCAACTTTAAGGAATAAAAAACCGCACGTAATACACTTGTATAATTTAAAAATATTATACGTTTTAACAATATCCCGTTCCCGTTATATTTCAAAAAATGAAGTTAAACTTTATTTTTTGATCTCGTTTATTGACAGTTTTCATTACTTTCTTTTATTAAATAAATAACAATTATCAATTTATAAATTTGCTAAATTATTATAAATTAAAGTAATGCATTTTTATAACTATTAGAAGAAAAAATCAAACAATACTTTGACTCATTAGTTACGCTCGAACCTCCTTAAGTGAAAGGGCTAAAAGAGATGACTTAAAATTGCCTCGTGTGTCTGTACCTTTTTGCAAACATTAAAACCAGAAACATCTTTGTGCATATTTCACAACTTTAAATATGGAACAAAATGAAATACTAAAATTATGAGAATGGAAATTAAAATCTTCGTTTTCGCATGAACGTTGAGACCGTAAAAAAATGTGAAGAGAAGAATTAAAAACGCTTTCATGAAAAATCCACGTCAAGAGTACGTTGTATGAAAAGAAAATAATAAACTCAGGAAAGCGATAATTTGTACGTTTTCCACAAAAAAGAAAAATAAAAAAAAACTTCAACTGTATATTTGTGGTTAGGTGACAAATGGCTTATGTAGATTATATTTTTACAATTTGATAATAAAAAAGATAAACGAGTACGAGTATTACTCGCGCCATGAGTGTTCCGTACTGTAATAACAATTTAACAATGACCTTGTTAAGGTTAACAATTGGCAAACCTAATAAAATTTAAGTTTGTTAGGTAATATACTTAAAAATTAATGATTTTCGGAAGCTATACTTCTTTTGCCGCGTTGAGAATAAAAGTTTAGCAGGCAACGGCAGTTGCACGTGCACAGTTAACGAAAATTCGACAGTATGAAGTTGGCTGCGCTAATGAAAATTCGACAGTATAAAGAGGCTCAGACTGAAATGACAGATAGACGAAATCTGTCATCTGGAAACTATGTATATAATGCACTAGACGACTGTAACTTGTTAGAGTTTTTATTTTAATAAACTATTTGCATGTACATTCATAATTTAATTAGTTTTTAATCACGTCAGAAAAGTATAACTTCTAACACGAGTACATCAGTACACGCAGTTACTTTTTTTCGTTTTCTTTTGATATGAAACTTTTCGTGCCTAAGGTTTTAGGTCAACGGAGAGTTCCCTATAGACTTTGATCAATGAGTCACTATCAAAATACGGGATTTTTGAAAGACCGTATCTTTTTATTGCATTGAGCTAGAAGCTTGTTTTTTTACTGGACTATGGGAATGTATTTGATATTTTTGTCAGCTTCATACTTCTAGTTGTGTTTGAGAAAACTGATATTGACAGACAACAAAGTGTTCCGTATATTTATCCTGAGGTAGCCCTAAAAAGATAAAAAAAAATCGACATATGCAACTTTACCTTGTCATTTATAGACATACTTATGTTGTACACACACAAACTACATGTTAAATCTCATGTGACGAAAAAATATAGCTTCACTTAAACCAGAATGTCGTGGAATTCAACACTTGAACGTGTTATGCAAGGCGCATAAAACAGTTCTTTTACTTTTGTTTGTCACGATGTCAACTTTTGTAGTTTATTCGCGCGTATATCTACTGTAGGTCACGTGTTGAATGCGTCTTTAAAAATTATAGACGCTCGACAGCTGAGGCCATTAAAATAGTGGAACTTAAATCTTTGCTGACTCTAATATGAAATATCATGGAAGTGGCTTGTCGCACAAGTGAAATCAGTTAAAAACGACTGAACCGATTTAAAAAAAAAATGCGATGTCAATCTGTTAGCATTCTGGACAAAATGGTTTCGAAATTTTTAAAATCGGTTGTAGTTGAACATATATAAATATGTATATTAATAATTTCTTGTTTTCTAAAGTCGGTTAAAAAAGACGTGGGAACGTTTTAAATTAAAAGAGCAAAACGACGCCTCATATTTTTTATACATCGTTATTATAAAAGCGGTTCGTCGCGTCGTCAGTGCGAAGAAAATTTGTACACATGAGTTGCAAAGTCATAAAGGTGTGAACGAGTGAAAAGGTGCTACATTAGAGACTCCCTGCAGAACTTAAAAAATATTGCTTAAAAAACGATTGTTACCTTTGTGAGGAAAGGAGATCTCCTGGGGCGAATACAATTTCGCGTACAAAAGAGATGTGATTGCTGCAAAAAATATTTGTGCATAAAAAAAAATTCGTACTATTATTGAATCAGTTCTCATGAACTTTAATTGCAACATAAAATCATCGAAAAGAAAAAAAAAACTTTGATCTTGCCGAACAAAATGATTAATTTTAAATTATATAAAAACAATGTTTTAATTTATTTACACTTAATATATCGAGAAATGAAAGAAATTTTGTCAACGTATTTCTTAATATGGTTGGAATAAGTACTCAAACTTTCAGGACGGTTTACTGAAACGTTTTTTTATATATGGAGTGTTCCATACTAAACGCTATGTGTAATTTATTTTTGTAACCACGTTGTGATGAAGTTTTTAATTAAAACATACTTTTACATTTGATGCATTTAAAATATCTACATTTATACGAATCATTAAAATTTCGGTATTCATCTATAATTACTTGGATTTGTGTAGTAAATTTTATTAATTGCACTTAACCTAGATTAAATTTTTATTTTATGTACAAAATTATCAAAGCTGGTATAAAATCATTTCATTTTAGTGAATTTCTAATTTTAAAAATTTATAATGAAATGGATATTTCGACGAGTAATTAAAACTACTACTTCGTTAATAAAAAGTTATTGCACATTTTACAGAGTTAGTATATTTCGAGATTGCCACTTAATTTTGACTGATGGTGGTTTTAAAAAACCCGGGTCGCAGTGCCAAAACCCTGCCGACAATATAGTGTATTTGCGTGTATAGGGCCGTGTGGTTTTATACTTTTATTATGTGAAATTAAGTTTGTTTTTGGGCAAAATAAAAAATTTAACCCCTTAATACACCCCTTAAAATAACATTTTTTTTCTTAATTGTAATATTATTATCAATATAACGTCTATACACCGAATAAAATACACCCTTCAATAAATAAGTCACTATCTGCAAATTAGTTTTCAAAAAATTTGTAAGTCCGGCCCTGTTGAGCTGATTTTATTAAAATTTTAGGGGCACTTTTTGATTGCTACTAACGGGTTAAATATCAATTTTGAAACGATTCTGAGAATTTTTTCGGTATTTTGGGGCCCAAACACATTTTTCAACCCCTAAAAACTACCCTTAAAATGGCCCGATTACGCCCATTTTAAATAGGCTTCTTGCGGTGATGGATTTCAACACTTGGACCAAATTTCGTTAAAATCAATTAACTCTTTCGAAAGTTATTGCCCGTACACACATATATATATATATATATATATATATATATATATATATATATATATATATAAACATTTTTAAAAATGGTGCCAATGTGTTTAGGAGGTTATGAAACGAGAAATTTTGGTCCGGCCCCTAGGTCCCGTCATCCGACCGACGCCAATAGTGTATGTTGCCATATGGCAAATACACTAATAAAGAGAAAAAAGTGCAGGTTCAAATATGATGGTATTTTTGAAAACAGTGCTTTAGTATTCTTTAAACGTGTAGCGTTTTTCCTTATAAATTTGCTATGATCCGAGAATGCTGTTTGCGAACAAGCGACTGTCGGGGTGCAAGCAATTTATGTTTACCGTAAAATTGTAAGAATAGAAAAGAAAAATATATTGCTATACAAAGCATATGGCGTAGGTAGAAAGCCAATGGAATATGTATGCCCTCAGCGAGACTCACTCGCTATGCACAGATGTTTATTCGAAATCGTAAAAATATGGAAAACGTCTGATACATTCAATACGGAAAGCGTGAAATGTAGAAATTGTTATATAGAAAATATGCCGTTGAAATAAATGAAAAGTCGAAGATTTCTTTACCTTGAACGGTCGAATTTTCACTTAAATGTATCCTTTTCAATTTTTTTTTAATTAAGATTGTTGAAGTGAAATAAGCCGCGATTAGGTAATTTTGTTCAACAGTGTAACGACAAAAATGACACTCTCGAGAGTGCTAGCGACGGACCAAAAACCGATTGGCTGGCAGGAATACCCAGACATTCTCAGGTATTCTAAACTTTTTTGGGGTGATTAAAAACTAATTTTTAATATAATAAAATCTTCAAAAGCTTTAAGAATAATACTTACAAAACATAACCTCAAATATTTTAATTGACTTTCAAAATTTCATTTTTTTTGCTTTTTTCCGCTGGATAACACCTAAACAACTGTATTGGTTGAAAGGTGAAAGGTTATAGTCGTCTTGTATATTATATAGTTTCTAGATGACAGAAACTGCATTGATTTCATTCGTCTCATATTTCAGTCTAAGCCTCTTATGGCCAACTTCATAGTGTTGAATTTTCGTTAGCGCGGCCAACTTCATACTGTTGAATTTTCGTTTATTGCGCGCGCGCAAGTTCCGTTCAATTTCAAAATCGTCATTTTGTTTGTAGAAATCTTTCGCTCCTGATATTCCAGAATTTTGTACATGACTAAGTTTCGTAATAGTTGTGCGGAGTTTCAACAGGTAAAGAAAAGTGGGTCGCCTTCTTTGAATTGGAGAACGACTAGAGTAAGTCAAGAGTCTCACGTACCGGTAGCTAATAGCAGTAGCTAGTTGCTACTCTGACATAGCTGACGTGATCCGTAAGGATTGCAGGTACGCTGCTTATGTGCAAAAGGATCCCAGAAGTACTTACTACTTTATGCCCGACCATACATGTACAGTACAGTATACTTCAGCTTACAGACGCGGCGAAATGGATGACTTTTGTGCACGCTTTTAATGCTCGTACCGCCATTTTCATTTCTCGATTTGATATAAGTTTTATAATTGCATTAAATTGTACAGTTAAAGGCAAAAGTACATATGCTAATTTTTTTGTAAACCAATGCTGGTTGCACAAAACATTGTCAGAAAAACTGATTTGTTAATGACTTTAAATTATGACTACACATATTTCTCCGTAAGAAAAGCATAGTAGAATTATAAATCAATTTTGGCCGAAGAAGTGTTTTTTAATGAATTATAATACCGAAGTTAGTTCAATGAATACAAATAAATAAAATCGTGATTTAGTTTGTAATATACAGTTTTAAAGTTTTCTAGAGCAAATTTTCAGTGCCTGTTTATTTATTTGTATCTATGTCGTGGACCAAATGATTAATAAAAGATTATTCATAATGCCCAATACGAGAGAGCAGTATATGACAACTATTGGAAAAAATTTAATTGACTGGGCTTTATGAATAATGTCTTTCACCTATTCGGCAGAATAATGAAAAGGTGTGTTTTATTAAATTTTTTTTATGTGTGACATTATGTCCATAATGACCAGGTACTGTGATAAATAATGAAGTATTAACAATAATAATAATAATGCGTTTAACGTCCGTTTCTCGACTTTATGTCATAACAGACGCCATTCGCACCATTACTATTTTCCATCTACCACACTTCCCGTTATTTTTCTACATTTTTAAAACTTCAACTTTATGTAATAGCAATAGGCAAATGAAGGAATTATAGGAAATTAGGATAAGGTAGGTTAATTTTTGAACTAGGAGTTTGATATATAATCGGCCATGGCCTCAAATAAGGAACCATCTCGATATTTATCTGGAATTAATTGAGGGAAACCATGGAAAACCTCAATTAAGATGACCGGTACAGGAATTACCGTTTCTTGGCGAGAGGCAGTAGGAAAAAGTCCCAGCCACATCTGCCCCCGCCGGGATTCGAACCCGGACCTTCCGAATACGAGTCTAGTGCTGTCATCACTACTTTACCCAGCTCGGTAATAATGAAGTATTAAAAATTATTATGTACAGCGCCTTATTTGACTTGTCATTTCATACTGCCCGGGTCCATAATATCTGTACAGTATACAATTAAAAGAACTGTCAACATAATATATTATTTATTGTTTGCATGTTTTACTTCAACCGCGTGTAAAGACTGCACGCACACTTTTTGGTGTGAAATGGATATTTTCTGCTGTGTTGAGTTCGAAGACTCATTATAATAAAGAGTGTTAAATAGTGTCACGTTAGTGTCGTTTAGTTAAATCATACCTGGCCCGGTGAATCTCATTTAGGTTCAGTTCGCTCCACGACGAAGCCCGAGGAACCTTGCGATAATAAATCACTTTAATTAAAACTAAAACCGTGCTCTCCCGCCTACACACACACGCAGCACATATTAATGTAGTTACAACACTCTCATTACCTCCTTGGTATTAGAAATGAAACGGCTTGTATTTCCAGTTAGAGATGGGAAAAACGGATCTTTTTAGTGATCTGCATCTTTGCATCTGGATCCCGTATGTGAGCCGGCTCACTGAACCGGTTCAAAAAGAGCCGAGTTCTGAATATGTTACTGCAGTCTGCCACTGAGTTACCTAGTTCAGTCAATCATATCACGACCTGTTAGAGATGGGAAAAACGGGTCTTTTTAGTGATCTGCATCTTTGCATCTGGATCCCGTATGTGAGCCGGCTCACTGAACCGGTTCAAAAAGAGCCGAGTTCTGAATATGTTACTGCAGTCTGCCACTGAGTTACCTAGTTCAGTCAATCATGTCACGACCTGTTAGAGATGGGAAAAACGGGTCTTTTTAGTGATCTGCATCTTTGCATCTGGATCCCGTATGTGAGCCGGCTCACTGAACCGGTTCAAAAAGAGCCGAGTTCTGAATATGTTACTGCAGTCTGCCACTGAGTTACCTAGTTCAGTCAATCATATCACGACCTGTTAGAGATGGGAAAAACGGGTCTTTTTAGTGATCTGCATCTTTGCATCTGGATCCCGTATGTGAGCCGGCTCACTGAATTCGGGTTCAAAAAGAGCCGAGTTCTGAATATGTTACTGCAGTCTGCCACTGAGTTACCTAGTTCAGTCAATCATATCACGACCTGTTAGAGATGGGAAAAACGGGTCTTTTTAGTGATCTGCATCTTTGCATCTGGATCCCGTATGTGAGCCGGCTCACTGAACCGGTTCAAAAAGAGCCGAGTTCTGAATATGTTACTGCAGTCTGCCACTGAGTTACCTAGTTCAGTCAATCATATCACGACCTGTTAGAGATGGGAAAAACGGGTCTTTTTAGTGATCTGCATCTTTGCATCTGGATCCCGTATGTGAGCCGGCTCACTGAACCGGTTCAAAAAGAGCCGAGTTCTGAATATGTTACTGCAGTCTGCCACTGAGTTACCTAGTTCAGTCAATCATATCACGACCTGTTAGAGATGGGAAAAACGGGTCTTTTTAGTGATCTGCATCTTTGCATCTGGATCCCGTATGTGAGCCGGCTCACTGAACCGGTTCAAAAAGAGCCGAGTTCTGAATATGTTACTGCAGTCTGCCACTGAGTTACCTAGTTCAGTTAATCATATCATTATTATGGATTTAAATTTATATTCACATTAAATCCATGTATAGACTTAGCCACGCCATTGAAAGATAAGGCACAGTTAGTTTATTTTCATTTTAAAAATACGGCAAGAAATTTGATTACTGTTTTATAAGGATGTAAAAATTTATATAAAGTTGTTTTGCAAGTTGAATTCGTACTTCCTGTCTTCGATGTACCAATAAGCAGCCATTCTATAGACCTCTGTAGACTTATACGCTTCTATGTACCATCGAAGAGTAAACAAGCCTTCTATAAGAGGCGATGTGACGCTAGAAGAAGATTAATTTAGCATAGTATTTCAATGACCTTAAAACGGAGAGTTGGTATTATGTGCACGCAACGAATCCAAGGCGAAATCGAAAACGAGATCGTTAATATCTCATTTTGCTTCTGAATTCACCGTGGGCTCCATTGCGTGGCCACAAGCTGGATTTCAAAACTATAAAGCGCCTATGATTGCCCCTGAAATTACAAATCACGTCACTACTGATCGCTTTCCCCACACTTCTTACTACGCAGATTCTCCAAGTTGCTACTATTTTCTCTAAACGGCACTTCTATCAAAACGAAACTGCCACGCAATTCTTTGTTTACGTTAATTTATAATTAAAAAATCTTTTGTTTTTAAGTTTCTGCGACTTTGTTACACAAATCTCCGGTAAAACTGGCCGGTAAATCTGGCTTTCTAATTTTTATATCTGGCAACCCTACCACGTGCTGATTCGAGTGTTTTGATCTCTCTTTCGTTGTTTCGAGTGTCGCGTCTCGTAGATTACTCAAGTCTTTGGCAGTAATAGTATATTATAATATAGTAGTCCAGACTAGCGCGTTCGATCGAAGACCCAAACGGCGTGCTCGAGAAGGTATATTTTTACCTTATGGAGTGAGTATTATTCAAATTAGGGAACTCGTACGGAATTTAAAGTTGGCCTTGCTCCTGCGGTCTCCTTGCGTTTGTCTTTGAGTTCAAATCAAGATTTATGTGTATATTCAAGGCATATTTGAATGACTCAACTTTCTCCGTCCGCCCGCCATGCCGTCTTTGCGTTTATATTATATACACAAGCGGCACTTTATCTTTAAGCTTTCACGACAGGAAGTGAAGAGTTTTTTAAGGACGAAAAATGCAAAAAGAGTTAAATCGCAAATTCGCATAAATTGCTTTTTTCTTACTAATGATAATTTCTTTTACATTTTTTACTAATTAATGAAATAAAATAAAATTTAATAATTTTACATTTTTATATTTATTAATAATTTTATTGTTTTTATTGTTAAATTTTAAACTTTGATATAAAATGTGTAAGGAGTATGGCTGTCTCTCAAGAAAAAATCTGCCGAAACAACTCCCAATTCGAAACATCAGTAACATCTCTGTTTTTTAGTGTATTTGCCATATGGCAACATACACTATTGGCGTCGGTCGGATGGCGGGACCTAGGGGCCGGACCAAAATTTCTCGACGTTTCATAACCTCCTAAACACTTTGGCACCATTTTTAAAAATGTTTATATATATATGTATATATATATATGTATATATATATATATATATATAATGTGCGGGCAATAACTTTCGAAAGAGTTAATTAATTTTAACGAAATTTTGTCCGCATGTTGGAATCCACCACCGCGAGAACCCTATTTAAAATGGATCAAATCGGGCTATTTTAAGGGTAGTTTTTAGGGGTTGAAAAAAGTTTTTGGGCCCCAAAATACCGAAAAAATTCTCCGAATCATTTCAAAATTGAATTTTAACCCTCTGGTAGTAATTAAAAAGTGTCCCCAAAATATTAATAAAATCGGCCCTACAGGACCGGATTTACAAATTTTATGAAAACACTAGTTTGCAGATAGTGACTTATTTATTGAAGGGTGTATTTAATTCGGTGTAGACGTTAGATTGATAATAATATTTCAATTAAGAAAAAAAATGTTATTTTAAGGGGTGTATTAAGGGGTTAAATTTTTTATTTTGCCCAAAACAAACTTAATTTCACATAATAAAAGTATAAAACCACACGGCCCTATATACAAGCAAATACACTATATTGTCGGGAGGGTTTTGGCACTGCGACCCGGGGTTATTTTTTAACTTAAAGCAAGAAGATTTTCTCTTCGAAATTTCAAGTTGAATTTTTGGTTCTGTAATCCTAAGCGACAACATATTTCTCTTTGCTAAAAACAAAACTGTTTGATATGTTAGTAAATCTGAGAAATTTCGTTATTGTAAAATATTTAAAGTAAAGAACACAAAAAAAGTGATGTCTGGTCAGATATTTATAATTTTTATTGTGGTTCTAGTAACTTTTCTGTTCAAAGTTACAAGCTCAGAGTAAAGTTAACCTGAAATATATAAAATTTTCGCCTTTTCATTCTTTTTCATCGCGCAATTCCATTACTATTTAATATTTATCAACAATAATTTATTTTTGAGGTTATGAATGCAACGTCGAAGCAGGTGCTTTTATTTGAAAGTCATGCGCCAAAAGCAATATCTGTCAGATATTCGCTACCTCAACTAGCGTATAATGTTATTTGTGGGATAAGTATTATCTGGAAGAAACGGAAAAGAACTCTTAGCGTTATCTTCTGGATAAAGTTATTCAGAACTTATCCTATTCTTCAGTGTAAGCTTAGAGCTCGTTCACACTAGCCAAATACCGGAACGACTTTTTATCCGGTACCAATATTTTTTGAATAGGCAGCCGTGCGCGATGGCCGACGACACAGTTCTTGTAATGTGGTACTTTTTAAACAAAGAAAGAATGATAAAGGTGAAAAAAAGAGAATATTTGGTTTCTGTAGGAACTTTCCAAATGTTGATGGATGAATTGAGAAGTGACGTATAGTTAGGGTTGCCATCCGTCCGGGTTTCCCCGGATTTGTCCTAGTTTAGAGGGCATCCGGGGAGCGTCCGGGCGGGGCTTCGTTTGTAGTCCGGGTTTAAAAATTTAAGAATAAAAAAATCCTAACCGATTATTAAAACAATTTCTATAACAAACTGTAGTAAGATTCTGTTTTGTTAGGTACACTTAAAATGATGATAAAAGATGACTAAATTTAATTTTAAGGTCTGAAAATAAATAAAGAGGTGATTTATGACATTTTCAACCGTTTTTTATTACACTGACTATGTTTAACAAAAAACCTGTTGACCTGGGCTCTAAAATCCGGGGTTTTCAGGCGTCTTGTCCTGGTCGCCAAATTTTAGAGATGGCAACCCTACGTATAGTTAAGTTTTTTGATTATTTTAGTATGTCTATGACGTATTCTATGATACTTTCACAATTTTTAATGTATATACAAAAACAATAGTTCTCCGTGCGAGATTCGTTCTGACTATTATAATATAAGCAGTATATAGCGTAGGTGCTAGAGATGGAAAAACGAGTCTTTTTAGTGATCTGCATCTTTGCATCTGGATCCCGTATGTGAGCCGGCTCACTGAACCGGTTCAAAAAGAGCCGAGTTCTGAATATGTTACTGCAGTCTGCCATTGAGTTACCTAGTTCAGTCAATCATATCACGACCTGTATAGAATCAAGAATGCATAGCCAAACATGTGATGCATGAGTCATTTGAGCTGACAGATGCATCAAAGCAAGAACTGATACATAAGTGTAAAATCTGCTTCAATGTGTTAAGTGTTTCACTGCGTTAAAGCCAATTCAGACTAGCCGTTCTCGGTTACGATTCACCGGTCCGATTGGGAGCTCGAGCAATCAGGGCGTAGTCGTTCCCGATTGCGGTTCGGTTCGAGCGTTTAGGTTCAGCTCTAATTTCAACCGGACCGTTCGCAACCGTAGCCAATGAGAACGCTTGCTGGAGTCACGTGACTAGCCAGCTTGTTTTTGTTGACGTTTAACTACACATCAAACGTCAAATCATATTTCGAAATTGCGTATGCGCACCGAGAATAATCGTAGAACCGAATCGGGATAGTGTGAGCAGCCTAGATTAATCAAATACCGAACCGGACCGGTGAATCGTAACCGAGAACGGCTAGTCTGAATTGGCTTTTATGCGGATCCGTTGAACCGTCGGCTCAAAAAAAAGTGAGTCGGCTCTCACGGATCTTCTGTCGGAGTCGGCTCTTTGAACCGGTTCAGATCTGAGTTACCCAACTCTAGTAGACAAATGTGCGAACAAAGGCATACGAAACTATACACAAAAGACTTCCGATCCGATTTCTTACTGACCGGCAGGCGGTGACAAACCGCTCATCTAATCGTGTCGGAGACGAATTTTTATCGCTTCGGATAAATCTATAATATAAACGAATAAGCTACAACGTACCCATTTAAAAAAACGTCCTGGCATCCGACTAGTGTGAACTAGGCAACCAACAGTACTGAGGCATATACTCTAAAATCTAAATCTTACGGTATAATTTTGGGTGTGTTTTTTTTTTGCATTATTTATATATATATAGGTACACTACTGTAGTGTATTTATGTATAGAATGAAGAGAAAATCCCAAATCTCAACCTTCGCTGAAAATATCTCAACATAAAACATAAAAATGTCGTTACTCGCCTTCGCAAATCATAAACATAAAGAATAGAAAGTGAAGTATCCGCAGTCTTCTGTTTACTGAATGTATATTTTGAAAGTAAATTCTCCGAAATATAACGCAAGTGTAAAGATCTAATAATATAAAAGCAAAGATGTTTCATGATATTTTCTTCCTGTCGCTTTTAGTCAAATTGGAGTATTATTACCTTATTAGTATTATTTTTATACAATTTGAATTGCATAGATTTTTAACCCGGATACCAAGTATTAGCATGGAGTTAATTATTATGATTACGAATCGGTGTATATTATTTTGCTCGAAGGTGTTTTTTGTCGGTACGAAATATCTCCCTTAATACTATATCAAAATTAAGGTTTGATACTCCATTTTGGAGATTATTTTTCTTTCTATAATGACGAAAAATAAATTAATACATATCTTAAAATTAATGTTTTCATTAAAAAAAATCAGTTTAAAAATGTTAACAATTTCATTACAGAAAATAACATTCAGACAAAATGATATTTTTTTTAACTGTAAATATATGCATGTATTAAACATAGTTTTATTGTGCACTTTCTACTTCGAAACGACATTTTTCTACGCATTTTGATCAAAATTGAGCTTGGAAAGCGAACTATTATATGCAGATCAACCAGTCGTTTTTGTCTGAGTACAATCTTATGTTCTACATGACAGGAAGTTTGACAACGACAACTTGATATATAAAAACTGTAATCTGTGATCACAGTCAATGTTAAATAAAAATTTTTGAAAATGCTTTTTGCAACCCAGCCCCGGTTTGCTAAGAACTGTACCGCAGATTTGCTGTATTTTTGTCTAATTTCTCTGAATTAACACAGTTTCAGTTACAATAATACGAAGTCGATCTAAATTAACAACCTGAAGCTGAAAATGTGTCGCTGCAGGTGACATGAAGTTTATTTTCAGTTAACATGTACTGAAACTTAAACGAATGAATAAACAATGTTAAGCGTCGAAAGCTGCTGCATGTTTATCTTTTACTTGCATTTGTCTCAGATATTCCAGAAACGGTGCTGGCTGAGCGTTAATTTATTTACTTGACAGATAAATGCATTTGCTTTTGTTATAAACTAATTTAAAGTTTTTGATATGTCTCTTACATACAGTGTGGCCGCAGTAACGGGGCTTTGTTTTGCCTGACGGTTGCCTGATTAGAAATAATCGGATGATATTGATTAATCGAAGGTTGCTATCGAATGATTTTTATGATTGAATGATTCATTCGAAACGAATCTTTCAGCTGCTGCTTCACAATAATAGGTGTGTTGGTACTATGCGTGAATGTTCAACTCTCATATAAATTTTGCTCTCGGTTTCGATTGTCAATCTTGACAGAGTCACCTACATACAGTACTTCATAGTACAGACGGAGATAGAAGATGTTATAGCAATCGTTTTAAGTACTGTGCAATGCATAAAGCATCTCGAAATTCGAGTGAACGAATTAATTAATCCCTGGGATTTTCGATTATGAGACATGAGAGAGTTACATGCATGCAGTACTTCATAGTAGGTACAGTAGAATCCGTTTATTATGACTCCGCCTATATTGACCAACCGCTTATTATGACGTAATTAAAAACGAAGTTTGGTTTTCATATAAAATTCTTTGTAACAAAGTCGGATATAATGACTTCTCTTACAGTGACATGTCGCTTATTATGACCCATTTTTAATAAATTTTGTCCGTTTATAGTGACCGACATGATTTTTCGGCAATGTTCGTTGATTCCTGACAACGTTCGGCACGTGGCTTGTTTTTGTTTTGAATCTCAGTTAGTAATTGATAGTTGAACGTCACGCGTTGTTTTTAGTGATATCCTACGTAAAAAATGTCATCTCAACGTCGTAAAGCATTTACGATTGAGGAGAAAGGTGCAATAATATGCAGATTAGAAAATGGAGAATCAAACTCATCTCTCGCAAAGGAATTGGGCGTCGGTAATTCGACAATCTCAATGATTTTCAAAAACAAGAACAGGATTAAGCGATCGTTCAATTCAAATGTTTTGAAACCGAAGAGGCTTCGAAAATCGCGACAAGAAAATGTTGATAAAGCGTTAATTCAGTGGTTTAAAATCACGAGAAACAAAGGAATACCCGTCAGCGGCCCTATGCTACTTAAAAAAAAGACGGTTGTTTTTTCTTCACAAAAATGCTTTGTATGACGTCCGCTTAGTATGACGTGTTTGTCAATTCCCTTCGATGTCATTATAAACGGATTCCACTGTACATAGTATTTCATATAGTACAGATACAAAACTAAGTAATCATATATTAAATATTGTGAAATGTAATCTGAGACAATTGCATGCAATGTTTTAAAGAGTAAAGAAAGAGCGTAGTATAATAATTTATTACTGGAGAGTGTATTATAGTCGTAACTCGTGGGTATAAAAATCATTCGAATGATTCTGAATAACCTCTTGAAATATCTGGAGATATTTTTAATAATTGAATAGTTCGACAATTGTCACTCGAAATATCTCATCTGTATTATGGATTACGACAGACATATTGTTTTATATAAAATGATGTTAGATGTTAAATGGATTGTAATGCAACAAATTCAGACATAATTTTGATAAACGATTGTACAGAAGTTATCTTGTAATTTGTAGAATTTTCATGCTTTCAGCATGATTAATATTCCGCAGTGCGTGTTACGTTTCACTAAGAAGTTTGTAACAAAACATAAAATACATTCATTTTATGAACAAGAAATCTTGAGTGAAAACATTACTTCACCTGAGAGCGAAAATAAATATAGCTATGTCGCAAGTCCACAGAATCACGCGCCATAGTAAGATGCCGCTCTATGGGTTTTTTATTACAAACCCCCAGCTCCCAGGTTCTAGTCCTAGAACTGGTAAAGGTATCAATTGAATTTTCAATTTATTTTCAAAAATAATGTGTTAAATTCACCCCTATAATCATTGTCTTAGGCTACATAAAATATTAAAAAAAACCGGGTCGCAGTGCCAAAACCCTGCCGACAATATAGTGTATTTGCTTGTATAGGGCCGTGTGGTTTTATACTTTTATTATGTGAAATTAAGTTTGTTTTTGGGCAAAATAAAAAATTTAACCCCTTAATACACCCCTTAAAATAACATTTTTTTCTTAATTGTAATATTATTATCAATCTAACGTCTACACCAAATTAAATACACCCTTCAATAAATAAGTCACTATCTGCAAACTAGTGTTTTCATAAAATTTGTAAATCCGGTCCTGTCGGGCCGATTTTATTAAAATTATGGGGGAACTTTTTAATCACTACCAAAGGGTTAAATTTCAATTTTGAAACGATTCGGAGAATTTTTTCGGTATTTTGGGGCCCAAAAACAGTTTTCCACCCCTAAAAACTACCCTTAAAATAGCCCGATTAGGCCCATTTTAAATAGGCTTTTTGCGATGATGGGTTTCAACACGTGGCCCAAATTTCGTTGAAATCAATTAACTCTTTCGAAAGTTATTGCGCGTACACATATATATATATATATATATATATATATATATATATATATATATATAAACATTTTTAAAAATGGAGCCAAAGTGCTTAGGAGGTTATGAAACGTCGAGAAATTTTGGTCCGACCCCTAGGTACCGCCATCTGACCGACGCCAATAGTGTATGTTGCCATATGGCAAATACACTAATAAGTGAGATGAAGCTTTCCTAGGAGAGTATAAAACTACGTTTACATTAAGAGATTGCTATAAATTAACAAGTGGATCCTAATTTAGATTTTTTTTACCAGACATTTCTCGATATCGGAACTAGCTCCGGAATTCCGGAACTGACAGCCAAACATCGAAAACATTTCCGAAATTGAGGATGATTCAATATTGAAGGTCCTATACACGACGAAATACATCCATAACTGCAGTCGGCCGACTATGTTGCATGATTGCGTGGACATTTTTCTGTACCTCGTGTCAGCGATGGCTATATAGGCCGCTATGCTCGCCTTATCTGCTATTCATTCATCTAACCTGTTATTTTGTAAATCAGATAATTTCTTCTTAACACGAACTTTATGATAAATGATGAATAATTATTGTTTTTAAAATGTGTTACATTTAAAACTTTTGGAATTTTTGTTTTATATCGTTATTTCATGTAGGTAATTTATTCAAGGTTTTATGTACATTCCAAAATTCTTTTTGTTATACAAAATTTTGTGAAAAAAAAGTTTGTTTTTACTCAAGGTTATTCGATACACAGGTCACCTCGTTAATACAGACCGTTTAATATTTTATCAATCAATACGAATTTAGAGTCCACTGAATGGTGTGTCATCTCTGCACTACTACTCCACGGAATGAGATCACATCTGTATCTAACGACCTTGGTTTTTGCTTTAATTCATAGGTTAAATTTTGTTACAAAAAAATCTGACATTCCGACCCAAGCAGTAACTGAGGGATAAAATTTGTAGTCTCTTTCTTTTTTTCAACAGCCAAGATTATTTGAACCTAGCATCGATTAATATTTTCAATTTATTACTTTTTGAATTAAACAGTCTAAATCCAGTTGTTATATTTACAAGTTCTGTGAACTGGGGGCTTGTAATAGAGGAGCCATGGAAACGAAATATAAACAACTGCATTGGTATTTTCTCGGCTATTTTGAAGCTCTCCGACAATTTCCTTTGCTTTAAAATGATTTTGACGTGAACCAAAATCATTTTAGTGGTTTAATCTGGTACTAATAAAAGAATATTATTGTTATTATTTGGTTCCAATAGGGCTGAAGACCTATTTGCGACTAACAATTTCTTTAAAAAAAAATTATAACAGAAACATATAGTCTCAATCTTTTACCACAAATTCACATACCTTTTCAATAATTGAGAAGGTTACATGTTTACAGAAACCATTGTAAATGAAAGAAAATTTCAGACCTACGCCTTTTTCGTTACATTTTGAAGAACAATCGGAATTTAACCTAATCACGATTGTTCAACCCCATCATCGACTGTAATTTTAAACATCGTATATTAACTGTTCTGTAAACTTACTGAAACTAAGAATTACGAAACGTGAAAGTAAAATCGATATTAACCCAAACGGAGCCGCGGGTATAGGCTAGTATGAAACATTAAAACAAATACTGAACTCCTCAAGATGAGAGAACTAGCTCATAGACTCCGAAAGTTCACTCGTTAAATAGATGAAACTAAAAACAGTAGATGCAGCGTCGTTGAAGTTTTCTGTATTATTTCACTTCAAAATGATGAGCTCCTGATGATGAGGAGTTTCTGTGTATGTTTTACCTGCAGATTTAGCAGCTATTTAGGTCACACTACGACTTGTCTTTGTAATTGACACCAGTTAAGGACTTACTCTTACTGTTTTAAGTTTGTGTTTTTACAGGGGTGACTCATCCCTGTTTGTATCTGTGAATATGTCGTAGGATAATTAAAAAAAATCGGATTTTCGCGAAAATCCTAGGATGTTTGCAAAAAAAAAAAACCCGGGTCGCAGTGCCAAAACCCTGCCGACAATATAGTGTATTTGCTGGTATAGGGCCGTGTGGTTTTATACTTTTATTATGTGAAATTAAGTTTGTTTTTGGGCAAAATAAAAAATTTAACCCCTTAATACACCCCTTAAAATAACATTTTTTTTCTTAATTGTAATATTATTATCAATCTAACGTCTACACCGAATTAAATACACCCTTCAATAAATAAGTCATTATCTGCAAACTAGTGTTTTCATAAAATTTGTAAATCCGGTCCTGTCGGGCCGATTTTATTAAAATTTTGGGGACACTTTTTAATTACTACCAGATGGTTAAATTTCAATTTTGAAACGATTCGGAGAATTTTTTCGGTATTTTGGGGCCCAAAAACAGTTTTCAACCCCTAAAAACTACCCTTAAAATAGCCCGATTAGGCCCATTTTAAATAGGCTTCTTGCGGTGATGGATTTCAACACGTGGCCCAAATTTAGTTGAAATCAATTAACTCTTTCGAAAGTTATCGCGCGTACACATATATATATATATATATATATACGTATATAAATATATATATATATATATATATATATATATAAACATTTTTAAAAATGGTGCCAAAGTGTTTAGGAGGTTATGAAACGTCGAGAAATTTTGGTCCGACCCCTAGGTCCCGCCATCCGACCGACGCCAATAGTGTATGTTGCCATATGGCAAATACACTAAAAACCGGATTCCAAATGCCCGGTTTTTTTGCAATCTTCCTAGGATTTTCGCAATAAAATCTATTCTATTCTCTAGCTGACAAGCATGCCTGGGTACATTTTTACATGTGAAAACATATTATGGACCCATGCAAGCATTTACAGAAATTTTATTTTATTCAGGGATTATATGAAAGAGAGAATGTAGATTGTAGATGCTTGACAACTGAGATAATTAGCGATTATTTCGAAAAAAAAATTTACCATCCCTACAATGTTGCATTAAAACAAGTTTTGTCAAAGGTACAAACTTGATGACAATTGTTTTGTGAACAGTCGAAAGTTCGATCAAAGTTTTTTCAACTTAATTGGTTTTCCGTAGAGCTGTGTAATTAAAAGTTCTAGTGACGTCACTAGTCGATCAATATCTACAATCATTATGCTGTCAAATACTATAATATTGTGTATTTGTCGACGAAGAATATTTAATTTATTGTACATTGTAGATTATAGACTGCTAAAGTCAGTAGTGTCGTAATTAACAATATTTAAAAATGAGCAACGTCGTAATGAGCGGCCTTTAGGGTCAAATCTTCTGTTCCAATTCTAACTCATTTCCAAATATCTAATTGCCTTGAAAAGTTGCAAATATTTAATTATGTATGATTTGGTACCCTGATAATGAAAAATCTTCAACAAAATTTTGGAATCTGCTACGAGCTCATAACTTCGATATTTGAATATTTTGAGTAAATTAATGCAATGAAAAACTTTGTATACTTATTTTTCTTTCTTTTTCTCCAGGTAAATTTTCATTGTTTCTCCTTGTTGTTTGCTCATCATTCGTCACGGTAAGAATCTGTATTTTGAATATTTATAATCCTAAGGGACAAGTTTATTAGGAACCTGTTTTAAAAAAAAAAGTTCTTAAGAACCTTTTTTGAAGTTATGCTTCTTTTGGCGCGTTGAGGGTAAAATTTTAGCAGGCAACGGAAGTTGTGCGCGTATAGCTAATAAACATTTTGACAGTATGAAATTGGTCGCGCATAGTTAACGAAAATTCGACAGTATGAAGCTGGCCATAAGAGGCATAATGGCAGATAAATGAAGTCAATGTACTTTGTACCATCTGGAAACTATATAAAATATCCTAGACGACTATAACCTTTGATTACAACTAAGAGTCGTTTTAACATCTAGCGGAAAATATTAAAAACCAATATAAAATTTTGAAAGTTTTTTAAAATATTTGAGGTTAATTTTTGTAAATTTTATTCTTAAACTTTTTGAAGATTTTATGTCAATAAATGATAAAAAACTAGTTTTTAATCACGCCAAAGAAGTATAACTTTTAAGAATACACACACCCATGTTTTTTTGAGAACCTGTTTTTAAATTAAACCGGTTCTTCGAGAACTTTAAGAATCGTTATTACTGAACAGTACAATTCAGAGATGTTATTTTTACGGAACCGGTTCTTTTCCAGTAACAGTTCTAAAGTAACTGTTACTGTTATTTTGTCGCATGATTAGAAGGCGGAATTTGTTGGAGACACGGTGAAAAGGCGACTGTTTCATGGAACAGTCTCGCCGAAGACATTATTGTTCAAAGTAAGTCAGTGTGAAACTCTGATAAGGAAATTACGTTATAAAGTTTCATTGCTGGAAATTATATGTATATTCTGTCCTCGACAAACCGCCGTTTGATTATGAATTATGATACATTTTACTCGTTTTGAACTTTTAATTCAGTTTATTTTTATCTTCTACAGTTTATTAGTAAACTAACCGCTACCCTTGGCTCCGCACGCGATTGAGATGAATCACGGCAGCGATAGTGGATAGTGGAGCCAAGCGTGATGCACACATTTATTTATATATATTCGTACTTTCATCATAAACTTACTGGTTTTGCACCATGTACTCAAATTTAACTAATTAATTTTGGGAGTTTTATTAAAATAAAATATGTTTATATTACTCAGGGGGATAGTGTAGCTTTTTATTAGTGAAAGAATTTTTAGAATCGGTTCAATAATTCTAGAGATTATCCCCTAAAAACAAACAAGTTTTGCCTCTTTATATAATAGTAGGTATAGATATACAATAGTTAAATAAAGTTATAACATTAAATAATACATAGTTTATGATTTGATTTTGTTTTTAGTGTATTTGCCATATGGCAACATACACTATTGGCGTCGGTCGGATGGCGGGACCTAGGGGTCGGACCAAAATTTCTCGACGTTTCATAACCTCCTAAACACTTTGGCACCATTTTTAAAAATGTTTATATATATATGTATATATATATATATGTATATATATATATGTATATATATATATGTATATATATATATATATTTATATATGTATATATATATATATTTATATACATATATACGTATATATATATATATGTGTGCGGGCAATAACTTTCGAAAGAGTTAATTGATTTCAACTAAATTTGGCCCACGGGTTGAAATCCATCACCGCAAGAAGCCTATTTAAAATGGGCCTAATAAGGCTATTTTAAGGGTAGTTTTTAGGGGTGGAAAAAAGTTTTTCGGCCCCAAAATACCGAAAAAATTCTCCGAATCGTTTCAAAATTGAAATTTAACCCTCTGATAGTAATTAAAAAGTGTCCCTAAAATTTAAAAAAAATCGGCCCAACAGGACCGTATTTACAAATTTTATGAAAACGTTAGTTTACAAATAGTGAATTATTTTCTGAAAGGTGTATATAATTTGGTACAGAGGTTCGACTGATAATAATATCTCAATTAAGAAAAAAAAACGTTATTTTAAGGGGTGTATTAAGGAGTCAAATTCTTTATTTTGCCCAAAAACCAACTTAAGTTCGCATAATAAAGTCACACTGCCTGTGTTAGCAAATACACTATATTGTCGGCAGGGTTTTGGCACTGCGACCCGGGTTTTTTCGATAGATGCTAATGACCTCAGTTGTCGAACGTTTGTAATTTAGTCTTTAATAAATTAGTTATGCCTTTGAGTATTCAAAATAAGATTTTTTTTGACTATATAATTAATAGAATCGGCCGTTAATTGATGTAAATTAATTTATATTAAAAATTTTGTCAAGAAGTATGATAGACTTAAATGAAATATATCAAAAATTATTAAGCGTAAAAAATATTAATTTCGAATCGACAATATACATCCGCAAAATTCGAATACTCACGTTATTACAATAATGACAACTATTTTAATATCCAGTATAATCCGAGAATGAAAGATATATCAATCCATCGAGTTGCACATTAAACGCGAACAATAAAATCAAATACTGGGATATGTTGTGTTCGTGTTACACAAGCAACACTTCCGTAGTTCCTTCCTATGTGGCAGAAGCACTTACCTGTAGCTAAAACATTGACTGGCGTATTGCTAGAACAGTGTCTAGCATTCGCGACAGAAATGGATTAGATCTTCTTTCTCACCAACAAATATTGGGATCACATGACAAGCACTTGTTCTGTCACGTGCAGGATGCACAACATACTTGATTGGTTGTCTGAAAATAATCAATTTAAGGTCTTCGTGACCTGCAGTCGGTTGTATACTAAGTATACGCCTTATCGACTACTCCATAGAGCCTAACTGCAAGTTGGCAATTGTCATGGTATACCACTTAGCTTTTCTATTCTACTATATACTGAGCAATAATAATATGATTCTGAAAATGTTTTTGAAACTTAGCTCTCAAAAATAAAATAAAATTGTTTATAAAAATTAAACTACTGAATGCATTTCAGTGAATTTAACTAGGGTTCTGCTATGATAGTAAACAAAGTGAATATATAGTTCAAGATGATCCGTGACAAATTGCGATCTGTAGAGCTCGGACGTACGTGTATATACTTACAGACCAACCGACGGTTTTCAGTTATTATTTTCAAAGTAATTATGAACTCGAATCAATCTAGAAATAGTTCCGTTTTGGAGAACAGAATCGTTCCTTTTCAAAAAACTGCAATTTGAATGGATTTCGTGCGAAATTAACCTAAATATAATTTCTTATATCAGCTTTGGCTCGCAAAGCGATATTATAGAACACATTCGCTAATCTAGCTAGCGGATGTGCAATAGTAGTGGTGCGAATGGCGTCTGTTATGACACAATGTCGAAAAACGGACGTTAAACGCATTATTATTATTACATAAGGGATTTCACTTCGGTCGTGTGTGCCGCGACGCACACATTTTTTATTCATCTTTTATGACAAAATAGGCGTTATTGATCTCAGTTGTTGAGCGTCTATCTTTTATGTCAAGATTGTTGTTGTCACGCACGTTCGAAACTACGGTGGCAGTAACTTACACTAAATAACACTATAGTTGTATGCATAATACAAAACGCATTTGCATAATGCATCGGTATTGCCAGCACAAAACCTTCACTCACAATTTACTTCGTCACCCGAATCTAGCACAAACTGAAAATCACACTCGCAGAGCCGGCATCAGCTAAACTTAGTTGCTAGATCTTGACATTTTACTTCAAAAGTAACTCACTTTGACTCAGTGGGCCTATACACGACTTTTTTTAAATTAAATTTTTGAAATGTGTAACTGAAACTGTGCCGTTGAATGGTTAAATAAATATTTTTTCTATGTTTGCACCTGTTGGATGTCAGTTCACGCGCTTTGACTCTGTCGACGTCATTGCGTACAAACATTTAAAAAGAGACGCCATTGTGTTTGTGGTAATGATTTGTAATATTCCATTGTTTTTAATTTTTTACTGCTTTATTCTGTTTTTCTTTTAAATTAGCAGTTTTTATTTACATCAGATGAAAAAACGGAACCCTTATATAAGATCTATATTTTCTCCAAATCTAATGGACGAAAAAAGTTGAAATTTGCTACTTTATATAGAAGTTAGATAACCCAATCACGGACGTACAGCGTAAATAAACGAATTCCGATTTTGGGGGCAAATTAGGAAAAAAATCATGTGGATATCAACTGAAAAGACTCGCATTATGAGAAATACAACTGTTATTTTTATAATTATAAAATGCATAGTTTAAAAGGTATGAAAATATACGAAAATCGAGCATTATCCTCTTTATTTCCCAAACTAATGAGCCCAAAATTTTGAAAAAATAAGAGATATAGAGCCTCCTTCATAGTTTACAGGAAAACCTAAACTAAAAACGTAAGTCTAAGTTCTCAAAGGACACGGAATGGAAGGAAACACTCTCCACGCTGCTTGCACTTGACTGTTTTTTACCTTTTTATTTTTATTTTATCACATTGCTCTGTCTGCATACCGAACTTTCGACGGATAGACAACGAAATCTCAGCATAATAGAAAATAACCAATAATTTCCACATAAGCGATTTTGCCTCATGACCACAGATATTTTTTGTTTATCCCAGTATATCGTGTCCCATTTTATCATTTTATCTTCAGCATTAAATGCTTTATCTGTGAACGTGGTACATTTATAGAGTTATAATGTTAAGAAACATTCCCTTCGCATTTTTTAAGTCACAAAAGTAATAGGCTATAAAATATAAAAGTGAATGAAAAGAAAAAAAACGGAAGTGTGTAAGATATAAAAAATGTATTGCGTTGCCCTCAATAAAACGTCTGCCACTCGGGGAGTCATGTGCCTTTTTAATAACGGTAACTGAATTGCCTATGCTATATTTTTTTATTTCCTACTAACTAAAGCAAGGCCGTTTTTTATAATTCCTTTTAATTTTAAACACCTGTAAGCTCAAAGACAACTGTGCTTGAGTGAAATGGGTGTTTTAGATAATCCTTCGTACTTTTTTTTCGTCTTGTTTAACTAAGTGCCCGGGCTTCATCCGGGCACATTTTAGTTTGGCAGTGAAATAATAAAAAAAATATGAAAACCAGTTGATCTGTGGGCGTTAGGGGATACTGCTACAATACCTCAACAAAAAAATACAAAACTTTCAAAATTAGTCTCCAACGCCCAACCCGTTCATGAGAAAAAATAATAATAAATTATTACATGCTTTTTATTATTAAACAACCGATTAAGTCCCAGTTTTGAGTTGGCGACTTTTAGATTTTTTATTTCTTTTCTATATATTACCTAGCAGGGGCGTAGCTACCGCCGTATCTGCCGTATCAATTATACGGGGCACCCGGGCCACGGGGGCCCCCAACGTGCGTAAGCAAAAATTAATAAAAATTTCCCAATTTTTTTTTTTTTATTTCAGAAATGACAAAAGTCAAAAAAAGCAATTTCTTTTTTTCCCGCGTAAAGCGTGCGTTCAAAAGTTGGCAACACCCTACATCGGTTATCGCAGGCTGCGGGATTTCCCCGTTTAAGTCATTTACTTCAACGGGGGAAGGGCCCCCAAATAAATTTTTATACGGGGCCACGCCAAGGCACGCTACGCTTCTGTTACCTAGTATTGATGTTCTACTACGTAATGCTTGAAATCCAGAATGAGTGAATTATAAATAACTAAAAAAGAAGGACTGAATCCAGAGAAACTGTCTATAAGCTCTTTGGCTCCTAAGTGACACACATATTTAAATACAGAATTTATTCAGTGTATATTGTAAACAATGCATTCCACTATCGTATCCTGCCAATCCTCTTGCGTTCTCCTGCTCTCCTATTCCCGTACATTTGTACCTACGTATATAGTCAGTATGTCAGTTTGTCCCGGAGCTTGTAGCCTAGATACATAGCCCGTTCGTGGGATACGTTTGAGATTTCGTTCAGATTCTTAGCACGGGTTCACAAAAATGAATATTAAAAAGTTGAACTTAAAAAAATGTGAGCTGTCGTGGCATACCTGACAGATGTGAAACATTTTTAATTACCTATATTTAAATATTTTTTAAATAATAAAAACGCATATAATATGAAATTATGATTATAATTGTATATTAATAATTATAATATATAATTATACAAGTACTTAATTTTATAAATGCTATATAATTATTATATTTGGTTAAATTTCGTAGAGGTTTACGAGAGTGCCAATATTTATAGTGATCTCAAACGTCTTAACCTCAATTAACAGATAAAATGGGATATGTAGAAAATTTAAAAGTAAAAACATGTATGAGTGAGATTAGATGATAAAATATACAAAAACCATAAGGAAATAAATATTAAACCTTTCGTTCAACAACACATGCGACACTAACACAGACATAAAGTAACGAATGTGTATCGTGTAGAGAGGGAAGCGCTCACTATAGATATTGAGAGTCAAGTCGAAAAGCGCCGACGAGACGCGGGTCGTGTCTTACAATCTTTCGCGTCTTGCAACCTTAAAGGTTTTCATTCTCAACTAAGCGCACCTTTATATGTTTTTCATCAAAATAGTATCTTCGCTACTCAACAGATATCTGTAAGCATTTCGAATAATAACTACATCAAAAAATTGACAGCTGTAAATGAAATTGGATAAAACACTCGCTACGAAACACAGATGATGACAGCGAAGAAAGTCTTGAATTGGTAACTACAGGGATATCGTAGAAGAGGAAGATCCAAAATATCCCGGAGAAGGACTATTCACGAAGAAGCTATGGAACAAGGAGCTGGCTTCATGTTAAAAATATACGAAAAAAGATAGGATTAAATGCAAAATTTTCGTAGAGGCCCTATGCTCCACTTAGGAATCAGAGGAACTTATTAATATTATTTTAAAGTTTAATGGCAATTATGGACAAATTTGATTTGATTTATTGCCAACGTTTCAACAGTCTTTGCTGTCTTCTTCAGGGCTCTACATGGAAATTCCCATTAAACTTTAAAATTATTAACAATGGACTTAAACTTCGATGATTAATATTATTATTAATTTCTCTATCTATCTAATAGTGGACATTCACGCCAAATAAAGGACATCGCGTCGTGCGTTTTATCTTATCCCAAACGTGTCCCGGATATATTATAGGGACTCCATACGTGAGAATGTGTGCGTGTGTGTGTGTTGGAACTAAACGACGACGTCGGTGACGTGTGACGTCATGAATAATTCCTGAACACTCTTCGTTCACTTTACTTTTACATGCGGTGAAATATTTAAACAGCGTCGAAATCATCTAAATAAACTACAGTACAGTACTAAAATTATTGTCAGTTAGTCATATATAGTTACGAACAAGCTTAGCGGCACGCCAAAGCAATGAAACAATGTAATACACCTGGCCCATGCATAAAAACTCTACCACTTATGATTATTCTCGAACCGTAGTATGTATTGTAATTTCTGTATGTAGCCGTATGGCAAAACGACTTATATAGCATGGTTTTTCGATAAAATAAAATATGAATGGCGGGACGAGACGGTTTTCGTTTCATTTCGACGACCCGGGAATATTGTTTCAGAACGAGGAATGAGTATTGAGAAATCTAAAAAAAATTTGAAAAATCGAAATAGTAATAGAATCATTTCAAGAATAATCCCTGTCGAGATGAAATCGAGGTAGCCTAGAATGTTGCCACTGACGAGATGTTTTTTTTTTGTCCCGAATCAAATTGATTTAATCTGTCGAATGGCTTTTTTAACGTTGCATGGCGACTCCTGTATATTTTTTGAATGCAAAAGTTGAATCGCGAATCGGACATAAAAACCATGGATTGTAAGATTTTTAGTTTATCGCTGCGGCACACTTTAGCAAAAATTATGGCTTTACTAATTGACTCGAAGTATATAATGCGGATATTACGTGTAAACGTACTTTATATTTTCCTCCAGACAAATTGCACATGAAACAACATTTTCTTTTTATCAAGGGAGTGTTTTGAATTTTTCCAGTGGCTGCATTATACGTACGAGTTAAATATCCATTATGAGGATATAGAAATTCATACAATACCGTCTATATAATATGTATTCTCTCTGCACATGCATATTATATAATAAAGGTGCGTTTACACTAGTCAGTGTAATTCTCATGACCACTTTCTCAGCTTCGTTTTATCCAATTTCTGACCAGCGTGCAATGATTAAAATTGCGGAGCCAAAAAATATGAAAAAAATTTGGAACGTGTCGCGGGACACGCGTTTGGAACGAAGTCCCTTTCGTATAAAACGTTTTTCGTAACGCGTTTTATATAATCTAAAAACACCCGGTATAATTAAAAACACCCGCCATAATCTAAAAACATCCGGTATAATCTAAAAACACCCGGTATAATCTAAAAACACCCGATATAATCTAAAAACACCCGATATAATCTAAAAACACCCGGTATAATCTAAAAACACCCGATATAATCTAAAAACACCCGGTATAATCTAAAAACACCCGGTATAATCTAAAAACACCCGGGATAATCTAAAAACACCCGGTATCACCATATACCAGTATACATTATACGTCTTACGGTTTTTCGTGACACATTACATTTTTTGTCTTACGGTTTTTCGTGACATGAATATTACATTTTTTGTCTGACGGTTTTTCGTGACATGTTACATTTTTTCTCGGCTAGGTCCCCTCGCTAACCCGCGATAAGGAACTTCGTTCCAATAAAAATCAAACAAAGACTTCGTATTTCAAAGTAGTTATATTTAACTGTGGAAGGATCTGTCCACTACATCGTGCATATTGCGTTTTCTTTTTTTACCACCAGCGTCGGTAATTTCTCTTTTACACTGGCATGAATTCAATTTATATAACAATTTGAACAAAATGGCTTTGACACTATTCAAATCGGTTCACAACTGGCCGAACTATCGCGGAATTTACACCAAAAAAAAAATACTCGTCGAATTGTGTCATTTTAATTTTGCTATGGAAATGTTTATTATTTGTTTACTTGAATTAAAGCAGGCTAAATTATTTATTTTTTTGAAGAATTCTCCATGGCTCGGTATACATAATCTTCCATCGTTTCGGGACATAACATTAATGCATTGTTATTTTAGAAAGGCATTTGTATAATTGGAGGAGTTCGTGCTCCTTGTATGGGTCGATGACTGTCACGAAGTGAAGATGAGAGAGAAGTTGAAAACACATGAGTCGATTAGTCCCAATAGATTGAAAATACATGAGTTCTGTATTAAGCAAGCGTATATTATGCAAAACATTACTGGTATGTTTTTTTGTTTTAATGAGGCATTGGGTATATGCAAAGACCCGTTACTGAAAGTCATAGAAAATCATGCATTCACTATTCCTGTCTGCGATACTTCATGCATCAGCGTTATGAAAAAACTGTCTGAAAGCAATTCACTATAACGTATATTCTAGGCTTGCACAATACGTAGGAGTTGTTCTATTCTTATAGTTTAATAATAGGGTCGTCCCACATATTAAAATTTGATAATTCTGAACAGTGCATATTATTATCCAGGTGTGTAGGCTTTCACGATCGACTTTCTTCCAAATCTTCTTGGTTTTCGGGCTTACAAACCGTGAACCATTGTTATTTCTACCTGACGTTTCGTCTATAACTGCGGTAAACATTATCAAACGCCTTTGATAATGTCTATCGCAGTTGTAGACGAAACGTTAGATAGAAATACCAATGGATCACATCCTGCAATCTCGGAAATCAATAAGATTTGGAATGCATATTGTTCCTCATACATAAATAATGTAAACCAACTTTGTTGAGATTAACAATAAATTGACGAACAAAAAAAATTATTTTTCTTCACAAAATTATAAATTATTTTCGAATTTTTTCGTTTACTTGTGCTATGAGACCTTCCTTTTTTGCCAATTACTATAGTACTGAGACGTACTCTATAGATTTCGATCATAGTCGAGTGTCGTAAAACACTTGTTTCTTAATTTTTTCTGTTATTGCATTGAGTTAGAAGCTTGCATTTTTTTGCAGAACTATGGAGCTTAGTATTTGATATTAATTTCCACTTGGTACCTTTATCCGTTCTTGAGAAAAAGTGTCTTGACGGACAGTCATACGAAAAAGTTCCTATGTTTTCAATTTGAAGTACCGAACCCCAAAAAAAAACGACTATCATAAAAAATCGCGTTAAAAATAAGATAGACGTATAATAAGATAGGCGGTATATAATCTATTTTTTAATGCATTGCAAGGTCATTTGGTAGTTGGTACCTCGTTAATGAATTACATCAGCTGGAAGACCGTTGAATATTTTTATCAATTACGCAATATCAATTGACAGTCCACTGGATGACATTATCCCCCACTACTATTCAATGGAACGAGGTTACCTCTGTATCTAATTATCTTGGACACATTACGTGTGTTTTGTATCGTACTCCAGTTTAAAAAGTGTTAACACTTTTTAGATTATTGCGTTTGTTATACCAAGAAGTAACTTGCACTGATCTCTTTGGGATCTGTGTCGGACTAAAAGTGTGAATACCAGCAGTCCCAAATCTTGAACAGGAGTACGTAGAGTAGAGTAGATCACGTGACATATGTCTGAATTTGACAATTGTTAAACGAAGTACATCAATATAAAAACAACTGGTCTTTCTGTTCACGTAAATCTAACCTTCTTGTGAAATCTGACACTCATTTCTTATAAGAGTGTACATGTGGTAAACCTAACTTACACTTTTGAGAGTAAATTCACTGAGTTTTCTACTCTACTGTAATATATCAAACACCAGCTACTGTTAACTTCAATTTTCTGACGGTGTGTTATGCAACCCAGCAACTGTTTTTACATTTTATTTAATTCAAAATTTCACCTTCTTAAGATGTTGTTTTTTAATTAATAATTATATAGGTACTTCAAGTAACTAAAGATGAAAAAACATATTATTAGTGTATTTGCCATATGGCAACATACACTATTGGCATCGGTCGGATGGCGGGACCTAGGGGTCGGACCAAAATTTCTCGACGTTTCATAACCTCCTAAACACTTTGCCACCATTTTTAAAAATGTTTATATATATATATGTATATATATATATATATATATATATATATATATATATTTATATATATATATATATATATATATATATATATATATATATTGTTAGATAATTAAATAAAAATTGTCCAATATTCAAGTAAAACTTTAATTAAAACTCAAAACTACAGATAATAACAAAATAGTAGCGGCCATGTAATCTCAGCAGCTATCACAACTTCGACTCTCATAAGTGAATGCGTAGCTGACGAGTGGCGGCTTAGCCCTTCGTCTACTTCAACAATCTTGTTTACATAAGTGTAGACACATTAAAAAATGAAACATAGACAGATAAGGCATGTATATCTCACAGTTTATATAAGTTGATGTTAAAATGAAATACAGAACGATAATACATGCATATATCTAACACGACCATCCTGACGGAATCTTCGCTCTCGAAGCATTGTCCATGGCCAATAATCTGAAATGCAACAAAGCATTTAAACACAAATAATAACAATTCCTGCATATAGGCTTGCACCTGTTTATGCAGTGGCATTGTTCTCAAGTATCACCACTGTGATACGTCCATCCTCATTTACAATATTTGGGTAGTGCACGGCTTTCCGTCAGTGAGAAACTACTGAAGTTTGGCACCCCAAATATCGCTTACATTATTTGGGTATAGTGCGCGGCTTTCCGTCAATGAAACATTCTTTGAAGTTTGGCACCCCAAATAATCTATTCCGTCCGAAGACGTGCAACTCAAGTGCTCGACTTTCCGTCAGTGAAACAGTCACTGAAGTTTGGCAACTTGACATTATTTGAGTAGTGCGCGGCTTTCCGTCAGTGAAAAACATTCACTGAAGTTTGGCACCTCAAATAATTTATTCCGTCCGAAGACGTGCAAAACATAATTCACATTATTTGGGTACAGTGCACGGCTTTCCGTCAATGAAACATTCATTGAAGTTTGGCACCCCAAATATAATCTATTCCGTCTGAAGACGTGCAATTCAAGTGCTCGGCTTTCCGTCAGTGAAACAGTCACTGAAGTTTGGCAACTTGACATTATTTGAGTAGTGCGCGGCTTTCCGTCAGTGAAAACATTCACTGAAGTTTGGCACCTCAAATAATTCATTCCGTCCGAAGACGTGCAAAACATAATTCACATTATTTGGGTACAGTGCACGGCTTTCCGTCAATGAAACATTCATTGAAGTTTGGCACCCCAAATAATCAATTCCGTCCGAAGACGTGCAAATCAAGTGCTCGGCTTTCCGTCAGTGAAACAGTCACTGAAGTTTGGCAACTTGACATTATTTGAGTAGTGCGCGCCTTTCCGTCAGTGAAAACATTCACTGAAGTTTGGCACCTCAAATAATTCATTCCGTCCGAAGACGTGCAAAACATAATTCACATTATTTGGGTACAGTGCACGGCTTTCCGTCAATGAAACATTCATTGAAGTTTGGCACCCCAAATAATCTATTCCGTCCGAAGACGTGTACGACTTACTACAAGGATTGCACATCTTCCGTCTGGTAATACACATACCGACGTGAAAGATGACAATCGTTGTTTCTTTCTAGTAGTGTGCTGCTCCGTCAGGTTCTACGACGCTGACGTCATCACACAACTACACTCAAATCAATTAGTTATTTGTAAAATAAGCAAAAATTCAGGTTGTACTGTTATACTTACAATTAATCTGTAGTATCAGATTCCATTAATTCGAGCAAACCTTCCATTTCACATTCCACCGACCACTCAGAAGGCCACAAACGCAGTTGTTCTTTGGCTGCCTTTGTGATCAGGTTTTTACCCAATCGGCGTACTTCATATCGACCTTTATTCGTGAAACCAACTATTTCGTATGGCCCCATGAACTCGTAGTTCATTTTACTTTTATGCATAGTAGAATCTCGATGCATTAACACAACGTCACCAATTTTGAATTGAAAGTTGTCACGCCGTCTCGCGTTCACTTTCTCGAGATTTGGAGTATTATTTTCCAACGCTTTCCTAACCCTTTCTCGATCAACATTAAGATTTCGCACAGGACGAATGTCGTCCGCCAAATCTTGTATAACAGATTGAATTAGAGGCGTGGCCGCTGAAATACCTATTAGGGCTTGTATGGGAGTCATTTGTATTGTTTTCTGAATGGTGGAATTCAAAACTAGTTGTATTTTCCACAAACAGTTCGACCATTCTGACTTCACCTCTGACTCAACGCGCAGTAAATTCATGATTGTACGCATGTACCTTTCAACTTGCCCGTTTCCACGATGCACGTCAGGTGTCACATAATGATAACGAACGCCCCACAAGTCGAGATACCGTGCAATATCTAAATTTTGAAAATTGCGTGCCGCGTCGGCTATTATTCGTTTGGGTGCACCAAATAGCGAGAAAAAATTTTGTAACTGACTTTTTGTTTCTTTAGATGTTACAGTTTTCAAGGGCAACAATAAACAGTATTTTGTGAATGCATCTACAAGTACCAGCACGTGTTTATAGCCATCAATCGTCACATTTAATGGGCCTAGACAGTCAACATGTACCGTGTGAAAAGGTTCATCGGGCTTAGGCAGCTGTCCGACAAAGTCCTGCAATGGACCCGTGCGTGTCTTTTTAACCGCACAGACTAAACAATGTTTTATATAACTGTTTACAAAATTTCTCAGTTTAGGAAACCAAAAATGCTGTTTTATACTGCTAAGGGTTTTCTCGGGACCAACATGACACTGCTCATCGTGAAAAATTCGCAAAAGACCTAAACGGCTCTGTCTAGGTACAACCCATCGTAACATTTTTGACCCGTCTGATTGTATTTCTTGGTGCAAAAGCATACCGTCCTTTTCGACATATTGGTTAGAGTCTAATTTTCCTTCTTTCAACATTGTCAACATATTTTGCGTTTCCGCATTGCCTTTTTGTGCTATACGCAACCAGTCATTGTGAGCAACGCGCCTAACGTTTACAGAGGGGTTTCGGCTGAGAAAATCGACATGTGGCAACGAACTGCCTTTACGGTATATCAAGTTAAAATTAAAATCTTGCATATAGGACCACCAACGTGCAACCCGTGGTAATATTGACTTTTTATTAGCGGTTGATTTAACCGCATTACAATCGGTCACAATGCTAAAATGAATTCCCAAAAGATAAACACGAAAATGCTTAATTGAGTTTACTATTGCTAACGTTTCGAGCTCGTAAGAATGATATTTTGCTTCGGCAGGAGTTGTACGTTTACTGAAGTAACCAATCACTCCGTTTTGACCATTTTTCTTTTGAATCAAAATTCCACCATAACCTAGCGAGCTTGCGTCGGTGTGTAGTTCCGTCGGTAGGTCCGGGTCGTAAACAATGAGCAAGGGCTCTGACACTAAGTGATTAATGACGTAGTCGCGAGCATTGTGTTGTTCTTTTCCCCAGACGTATGGTTCGTTTTGTTTTGTAAGCTTTGTGATGCAGGAGGTAACTGCAGCGAAATTCGGTATGAATCTACGAAAATAACCCGCAAGTCCCATAAACTGACGGACTTGTTTGACAGATTTAGGTATGGGTGAATGCACCAATGCCTGTACTTTGTTCGGATCTGGACGTATGCCTTCAGCGGAAATTTTACGACCTAAATATTCGACATTATTTTGCAAATATTTACATTTGGAAGCATTAAGTGAAAAGCCTGCTTTTCGCAAAGCTTCTAGAACTAACGCGAGTGATTCTATTCCCTGATCCGGTGTCTCAGAAGGTATCAAGATATCGTCAAGGTACACTAACGCTACAGTATCCTTAAGGTGACCTAACGCTTTCATAAGTGCTCGTTGAAACACAGCAGGGGCATTCGCAAGACCAAACGGCATACGCAAATAATCATAATGCCCGTCGGGAGTAATGAATGCAGTTTTCTCTACCGACTCCGGACTTATAGGTACCTGGTGAAAACCAGATGCTAGATCTAACGAGGTAAAATATTTACCTTTTCCTAGTCGATCTAACTGATCCTGAATCACGGGCAACGGATAACGATCTTTTATTGTGTGTGCGTTAAGTTCGCGATAGTTGACGCACATGCGATAATTTCCATCCTTTTTCCGCACTAAAAGGATAGGGCTAGCATACGGTGACTCGCTTTCTTTAATTATTTTATGATCTAACAATTCTTGCACAATTTCGCGAACAACGGCTCTTTCGGATAACGACAAACGAGGTGGGGGTCTGTTCACAATATGGTTATCAATAAGTTTAATGCAAAGAGCTGCGGTTTTAATTGCCGGTACGTTGTATCCCACTGTTATCAAGTCACTATATTGAGTTAAGAGTGCGTTAATTTTTTCCGCATATTCAGATGGTACAACAGAATTATGAGATTGGGATTTTGTTGACGAGTCGTCAAATACTCGCCGAATGCCAGGCATCTGCTTTCTGTGTATAGTCGTTCCAGTGGCGTCGGTGACTGTGACTAAATTGGGGTCTTGGTATAAGTTGCAACCAACTAACACATCAAAATCCAAAATACTGTCGGGAACTACTAGAAATGTTAATTCGGTTTCAATTCCGGTAATCTCGACATTCGCTTTAATCTGTTCTGTAATTTCTAATGTACCCGATGTTATTCCCCTTATTACAGATACACACGGCTCAATTTTGCTTTCAAATAAATGACGATGTTGGTCTGAAATTAACGACACGTCGGAGCCCGTATCGATTAAGCCCTGTAATTGCACGCCATCTAGTTCAACGCACGTGGGGAGCGCGGTTTTGCCTATGGTACAAAAATTAACTTTACGCCTTTCTTCTATTGTTCTTTTAGTAAAGCAATTTTTTTCAGAGTGCCCCGGCTTGGCACAAAAGGGACAAATATCCCGATTGCTACCGACTGGTTCTGTTGCGGGCTTAACAATACGGGTCTCAGTGCTTGGGTAAATTTTAGTACGACACTGTCGTCGAAAATGCCCTAATTTATTACAGTTATGACATCTAACGTTCGCACGACTACTGTCTGACGGTAACGAAAGTTTCCGTTTTTTAAATGATTTCACTTCAAAGCTAGTATCAATGTTGTCGCGTACCCTCTTTGTAAATGCAGTCAAATAAGATAGTAGTTCTGATACGGTTTTACAGTCCCTCGACATAGCGGCATCGCGAACATGTGACTCACTAATACCATGCACAATTAGCTCGACTAGGTCTTGTTCTTGCCAGGTCACACGCAAGTTTTTCAGCAAAGATGACTTTTTATGGACATAAGAATCATAGGTATTACACTGATTACTATCAAAACTAGCGGCCTCGCTCAATAATCTGCCCAAATTACGGCGCGGTGGGAAAGCGTCAGTAAAATCTCTTTTAAATGTACTCCAATCTCTTACCTCTGGTGACCAGTTGTCGAACCATCTCCGCGCATTTTGTAGTAGGTAGCGGCCAATTCGTACCAGCATCTCTATGTTAGACCAACTCAGCTCAGTTTTGATCTTCTCCACTTGCTCCAGCCACTTCACTGCATCGTTCGTCTCTGGATGAAAGATCGGCAGTTCGACTTGATCAGACGTTGATTTGTTCGCCTTCAAAGCTTTCACCAACTCAGACACCAACTCCTCCATTTTATAAGTTAAAAATCAGGATTCACACGTGAACTTGAGCACAATCCCACTTCTGATGTTAGATAATTAAATAAAAATTGTCCAATATTCAAGTAAAACTTTAATTAAAACTCAAAACTACAGATAATAACAAAATAGTAGCGGCCATGTAATCTCAGCAGCTATCACAACTTCGACTCTCATAAGTGAATGCGTAGCTGACGAGTGGCGGCTTAGCCCTTCGTCTACTTCAACAATCTTGTTTACATAAGTGTAGACACATTAAAAAATGAAACATAGACAGATAAGGCATGTATATCTCACAGTTTATATAAGTTGATGTTAAAATGAAATACAGAACGATAATACATGCATATATCTAACAATATATATATATATATAGGTATATATGTGTGCGGGCTATAACTTTCGAAGAAGTTAATTTATTTTAACTAAATTTGGCACACATGTTGGAATCCATCACCGCACGAAGCCTATTTAAAATGGGCCCAATCGGGCCATTTTAAGGGTAGTTTTTAGGGGTTGAAAAATGTTTTTGGGGCCCAAAATACCGAAAAAATTCTCCGAATCGTTTCAAAATTGAAATTTAACCCTCCGGTAGTAATTAAAAAGTGTCCCTAAAATTTAAAAAAAATCGGCCCGACAGGACCGGACTTACAACTTTTATGAAAACACTTGTTTGCAGATAGTGAATTATTTACTGAAAGTTGTATATAATTTGGTATAGAGGTTCGATTGATAATAATATTGCAGTTAAGAAAAAAAATGTTATTTTAAGGGGTGTATTAAGGAGTCAAATTTTTAATTTCACCCAAAAACCAACTTAAGTTCGTGTAATAAAGACACACTGCCTGTATAAGCAAATACACTATATTGTCGGCAGGGTTTTGGCACTGCGACCCGGGTTTTTATTTCATGAAATCACCTTGATATTCTTTCAAGGCTCTTTAATGTGATTTGTGTACCGGCGTCTTTTTATATTCGTTCTAATTTATTGGCGAAACACTCTAAATTGACTTTATAATAAGTCCTTTTGATAGCTGACAGACAGAAAACCATTGAAACTCGTTCAGTTATATCATTGTAATATGTACATTGCATAATAAAATAAGATGACTGTTCTTTTCGACGAAATCATATCTAAATTTCCTTTTGAAGTAATTAGGTCTAATGTACAACAAGGGATGTGCAAACAGTTTCATATCGACTTTGTGATTTGAATACAGTACAAGATACCAGTGGTTTCAACTATTTTGTCTGAAAATAATGTTAATGTTAGAAAACTGTTTTTACATATATTTTATTATAATTTAAAGTTCAATATTTTTTTCATATTTTTCATTGTATTGCCGTTAAAATATGTTGTTCAAAAATACACACTCTATACAGTATATGTAACCCTTTAAGGGGTTTACTTAACCTTCGTCAGGCGGCATAATTTTACAAAAACAATTCGACCTCCTATCTCGGACGGGTGTGGAGATATTTTTTTGAAATTTGGTATATATATATAGAATTTAAAAACGAAAAAGTTACAATAGGTAATTGTACCTAAGCCACTTGGTTTAATGAAGCAAGGAAAGCTTTCGCAGTATTCTATTTTATTTAAAACCACTAATCCTGCGACACAACGTTACGATTATCTTGCGATCGGTCTATCCCTCTCTCTCTCGTCTCGTCTCGTCTCGTCTTTTTTTGCGAAATTAATCTATCTATATTTATAATTTAGTCGAAGGGGAAGGTACCTATACTTGATTGAAATCTAAGATCATCAAAAGCATTAAAATATTAATTTCGAAATCACAATATATAGATTTATCCACAAAATTCAAATACTCAGTTTATTACAACAAACAACCTGTGACAATTAAAAATATTAGTAATTTTAGCAAGGGCGTACCCAGCGTGGGGCAGGGGGGGCAGCTGCCCCCCCTGGAAGCAAAAAAAAGTCGTTATTAAATTTTGTTGCTGGAATTTTTACAATTCTTGAAATAACTTCTACAAATCCAAGAAAAATGATACTAGTATAAGACATGTAACTAGAATTTTTTTTTTCAAGCAAATAATTGTAATAACTTAGTTGATAAAGCACTGCTATAATTATACATTATTTTCTTAATATTTTGGTTTCATTCACCTTTTCCGTGATAAAATGTTACAACCTGAACGACCATGGCTGCCCCTCCCCCCCTAGTTTTGATACTGGGTACGCCCTTGAATTTTAGAAATTTTAAACGTAATCTACGTGACTTTTTATGAATAAATATTTCTATATAGCATTAATGACTTTAATTTTTAATTTATATGACATATTGTTATCGTTTTTTTTGGTTAATCATAAAGATATCTATCTATCTAATAAAACAGTTGATTGTCTTTTATCCACATAAGTCGTTAATAAAGTGATTTATAGGTGACGCTTTGGTACGGTAGACTTGGTCGAAATCTATCACAAATTACTATTCTCTTTCTCAGTAATTTATTTACTAAGACTGTTGAGACTATTTAGGTTAATGGTTAGGCTGCAAAGAATCGTTTTTATCATTTCGATAAACTGACATAATTTCTTTTTAGAAGCGGCGATACATAAGATCATAAAAGGGGCGGAAATATCGTACGCGCAATATTTATATGGCTATTTCTGACACTACGTTAAGTACACACAGAACTTAACCCGAGCGAAGCTGGGTTCGCAACTAGTAGATAAAACATTTTTGTCATATGTGCATTGCGATGATACAACACACCGTTGGATCTCCGTGAAATACTCTTCTCTAGCTGCCATCCCTAGCACAAAACACAAACGATGCCTTGTGTGTAGCTTCTTTCGCATGTAGCGAGAATATGGTTACACAACTGGTTTTTGCAGGGCCTGTTATGTAAATAATAAATGGCGTGTCGTCCTACAGAGAACACTGCGTACTGACATAAACATTTACACATAGCATTTCTCACAAACATGTTTGAGGTTTTTTTTTTGAAGTCTTTCATATCTCACAAATAAAACGGTTATCAGAAATGTTATAATCGCTCGTTTAAAAATTAAAATAAATTCAAGCGTGTTTTTGATTCTTCGTTGACGGAGAACGACAAACTCGTTTGCAGAAAGCATTTCCAAAAAAAATTATTTAACGACTTAAGATTGCGACCATAATATTTCTCTGTAAGAAAAGCATTGTAGAATTTTAAATCGATCCTGCTGGAAAAATAATTTAGTATCTAATTGATAGAGACGACATTTTTCTTAAACTGAGCATTTATGTGATTAACATCGTTTTTGGTACAATAGGGATGTTGACTGTATTCAAATAAAAACATAATTTTAACGAAAAGTAGTAGTTTCTATGATAGAAATACTAAAAAACACTATATTTTTCCTTATTTTTAAGGAATTTAATTAATATTTAAGAAATAAAACCTAATAAAATCACGTGACAACAGACACCAATCAGAGCGCATGACGTCATATTTTCAGCCGCTGTCAAAAAACTTCATTGTTTGGTTAATATTTAGTGTGTAATTTATTATTATTTGTTTATAGGAAACGTCAAATTACATGTAACTATAGCAACGACTACGAAACAACTTTTCATCACCTCAGTTTACTAACGTTTATGAGCACAGAATACGCATCTATAGGATGGTAGCTCCCGTGTAAACTTTTGAGCCTCCTTTGGTATGAACAGGTGACGTCACGCGACTAGTATTGGCGTTTTGGACCGAAATTTGAAACGGGATTTAAAATACATGATTTTTAAGGCTTGAGTTGTATTTAAATAAAAATAATAAATCTTTGTGGCAATATTAGGTACTCTTGCACGATTTAAAACACTTTCCCAAAAATAGTCAACATCCCTATTGCCACTTCGAAACAACTTTTTTCTACGCATTTTGGTCAAAATTTAGCTCGCAAAGCGATCTTTTTCAAAGAAAATCAATCATTTATTTTTCTGTGAGTACATTCTCATGGTCTACATGAAAATGTTGATAAATTGTAGTTATTATTTGATGAAATTCTCAATATTTATTTCAGGGGATTTCCCTTCTCATATACTTCCTCCATTCAAAAACAACCGATAGACTTTGAAAAAATAAATCGATGTTTATATTTATAAACGAAACAAGTATGATGAAAAACACGGTTTGTTTTTGTTTGCTCCATTATGTGATAAATATTTTTTTTAGTTCCGTTTTCATCATTTTCCTTTTTCACCACATTTTATATTTAAGTAAACTTTTGATGTTTCTCGCTTTGAGTTGTATAATATTAATATATTCTCTTTTTTTGGATTTTGTAAATAGTTAATATTCTTTGTTATACATATTTTATTCAAATTTTGTATAAAGATGACAATTTCCAACCATTCTATGCTATTCCGAAATCAAAATGTTTTAAATGTAAAATAATAGTAAAATAAGTTTTAAAAATTACTTTTTGAAAACTGGATTTGTTTCGCACAAAAAGGTAGAAAATAATTTTGATCAGAGTGATTTTCCACATTTATAAAAAAAGAAAAACATCAAAATTACTGTTGCTGTTTTTATGAGCGCCCAATGGTTTTCTTTTTACAAACGTTAAAAATGTTTCGGATCAAAATTGTGTTCTATATTTTAGTGCAAAAAAAAACATTGCTTTTAAAACGTTTTTCTTTATTTATTTTATTTTTTACTTTTAGCTGATTATTTTAATTTCATACAATTGAAAAAAATACTTTTTTGCACGACCCTCTATAAAATAAAAAACTCGTGTGACTGTTAAAACTCATTAATCGCTCGTTAATGACATAATGTCACAACTCGTTATAAAATAATGCTTTACAAAAGTAGATACTTTATTTAGGTTCTGATCGTCGGAATATATGCGATTGGGGGTTAGTAATGCCGAATTTCAATTTAGTACCTTATCTAGTTCAAAGAGATTTGGACAGACAAACAAATTATTTCATAAAGATTCCGTTTTTTTCTTTGGAAATACAGTATGCTAAACTGAGAAAATGTGTGTACTTTTTTAGATTTCCGGTACCAAAAATATACTTTCGAGTTATATCCTTGACCCTACACTATGTGAGTGGGCATTCTTGTAGCAATAAACAAAAACGTATATTGCATCGTGTTGTTTCACTTCAACAAATGCATAACACGTATTTCTTCATATCGCTTAAGGATGGGATATTTCGAGTGGAAATTGTCGAACTATTCGATTATTAAAATATCTCTAGATGTCTCGAGCAGTTATTCAAAATCATTCGAATGCTTTTTATACAATTTTCAGTAATTATTTATGATACTACACTTTCTTTACTCTTCAAAACACTGCATGCAATTGTCTCTCTCAGATTGCATTTAATATATGATTGCATCTTTTATCTGTCACTGTTCTATTTAAAAAATTAATCGTTATAAAAATCATATCGAATGCAAAGACAGAATGAATTCTGTTTTGACTTGCATCGTAACCACTCGATATGCTTATATGCATTGGACGTCTTTTATCTGCGTCTGTACTCTGAAGCAATGTATGTCGGTGACTCTCTTAAGACCAACAATCGAAACCAAAAGCAAAATTTATTCGAGAGTTGAAATATTCATTTTTTCACGCATGGTACCCACACCAAATTATTATGAAACATCAGCTGACGAAATCATTTCGAATGAATCATTCTCTTATAAAAATCATTCGAATAGCAACCTTTCCTTTATCAAAATCATTCGATTATTCCCAAGACTAATATCGCTCGCTATAACTAGAGAGTAATTACAGAATGCTATGTTTGGACGGAATAGTGCTTAAGTGGGCGGGCGGTATTGGAGCTCTAACAATACGTGGGTATATAATTTGGACCGGAATAACAACTTTGAATCGAGATCTAAAGACAACAACGCCCTCACGTTTTTTAAATAAACGTTTGCAACTGTACTTTAATTTTTAATAAGAATTTACTTATGTGTAGTACAAACGGCGTAGCAATGACCCTGAATTCGCGGAAGAAGTAATTAGTCGTACATTTAAAACACAAGCCGTTTTATTCCGACAATACGCCAGCGGTCAACCGATTTACATAGTTTTTAACCGACTTACAAAAAAGAGGTCATTAATTCCATATTTATGTTTGTCCAGTCATAAATTTTCAAAGGGGCTAACCGATTTCAAAAATTCCATCACCGTTTTATTCAAAATGTTTGCGGATTGGTACCATATAATATTTTTTTTTAAGAATTGGTTCAGTACTCGACTTCAAAAACTAGTTTTTTATTCATTAAATTTTTTTTAAATCGGTTCAGTTTTTTTCTAACTTTAGTAATAAAATATTAAGAAAGATGGCAGTGCAGCAAACTACGTTTTGCAGTCACAAAAAAGTAAAAAATAAAATACTTAAAAGAATTGAATCTCCTTCAAAACAGCTACCAAAAACGTAAAATAATAAAGTTTTGAGGTCTGTGCTAATTTAAAATTAAATTGACGCCGACATCAAAGCGTTATTATTTTACGTTTTTTATTAGTGGCTTTTTTAATTTTTTTTTTGTTTGAGTGTTCCACATATTTATATTTTTAACCACTTGGTCGAAAACAAGCAACCAAATACATATGTTAAAAAAGATTCGTTCAGAATTGTTTTTTTTTATATTACCAGAAGGCAGCGACCCCGCCCGACTACCAAATTATTAACTTATTAAATGTGGGATACGATTGTTTGACATAGAAATATCATATTTCCAATAAAAAATGTATTTAGTAGAAGTGAATTTTACAAAAGAAAGCTTCTTAAATTAAATTTCAATAAATCTAACATTTTAATTCCGATTTTACTATAAATATTCAAACAGCTGGATTTTCTATATTTCTAACACACCCACGTTGTGTAACACTTTGTTTTAGAAAACAAAATCTACATCGAAAACTTTCATTTTGAATGATGTCTAAGTTCAATGATTTTACGGTAAAATTCTAATCAAGTGATAAAAGTTCGAAAATTTATTAAAAACTAGATGTATGTTCGCTAAAACCGTGAAAAATACTAAATGGATTTGAATGCGGTTTTTATTTTTCAATAAATTCATTTTTAGAAAAAGTTTAAGTCTATAAAAACTGGCTGACCCAGCTTCATCTAGCTGTAAATCGAATTAAATTCACTATAGTGAGCAGTTCTGAATGAGGTTTTTAACATTCGATAACTTATATATTTATTGTAAAAATTGTAAGACTATTATAAACTGAATTCTTTCATAGTATAAATGAAGTAATTATATACCTGCTGCCATCTGCGTTACGCTTGTCATGTGCCCATGTCGATTTTCCAATTTACTAAACTAAATGAACGTTTAATATAAAAGTGTCAAATTTTGCTTCACAAGAATAATATCATTAATACTCGTTTAAGGTAGTTGTCGTGGTTGAGGCACACCGTTAGAAAATTCTTAATTTTTGTATACTTATTAAGGACATGATAATACAATTCCCTTGAAAATTTGAAGTCGATCGACCGTATATAATCCGAGATAAATTCAATTGAAAATTGGATAATGACCATTGATTGTATACGATCTCTGTAGTTCTGAACCAGTTTCTTATTTATAAAAAAAAGAACTAACTGTTAGAAACTTTCGAAAAACTGACAGTCTTTCAATGCATTTGCTATGAGCTTAAAAAAGAGAACATTTTTTTGACCGCCTAATTATTTATAAATAACGGTTTAAAGTTCAACAATTTATAGAAAAGTATACATGCATATGAATACTGTATGGGTTACGTTTCCACGAGTACAGTCTTGCGTACAAATTATGGATCACTTAGCTACAAGCTAGTATACTTTTGTGGCGCGTATAATCTATAACTTTTTGACAATATTGTACCACGACAACTACCTTAACTATCTCTTGACGATGGTAATATGGCTATAACGAAAGATGCGTCGAGGAAAAAGGGTGTTCGTGTTTTGTGGTTATTTTTTAATGTTCAGCACAATCCATATATTAAAGATCAGCGGATGCAAGCAGGAGTGAAATCCTCTGGGATGGACAGTTGGCCATGGATGATGTTGTTGACTGTTGAACACAATGAAGTACAGCAAATACTTGACATTATAGTACTGGAGAAGAATGGCAGTGTTTTCATGCTAATGATGTGCACTTGAGACATGCCTTTGCAACTCGTTCGTGTCGTCCTCGTCTTTAATCACGTGATATTCTCCTGTAAAACAACAACAGCACTAGTAAATCATCTTCTCTACCGAATTTCAGTTGGTTTGACGTGCTTTGGTTTTGCGTATCATACTAATTATAGAAAAATGTAACGGGATTTCTCTAAGTTCCTAATTTTGTGTATGTCGACACGTATGTGTGAGGGTGTGTTTGTGCGTATGATGTAGGAAATATGTGAATAATAATAATAATATAATAATAATAATATGGAGATGTATGCATATTTATGTTTGTGACATTCAAATGAAAACATTAATAACTCTGCGGTTCTTCTGCAACTAACCATTAACTTAAGTTGGACTTCTTTTGGCGCGTTGAGAGTAAAATTTTAGCTGGCAACGCAAGTGCGCGCGCACAACTAATCTAAATTCGACAGAATGAAGTTCACCGCGCATAAGTAATGAAAATTCGACAGTGAAGTTGGCCATAAAACGCCCAGACTGAGGTGATAGATGAACGAAATTAATGCACTTACTGCTATTTGGAAACTACAGAATATACTAGACGACGGTAACTTTTGATTACAACCAACAGTCGTGTCATCCAGCTGAAAGAAGTAAAAATCAAAAATAAATTATGAAAGTGTTTTCAGATATTTGAGGTTAATTTTTTGTAAATATAATTCTTAAACTTTCTGAAGATTGTATTTCAATAAAACTAATTTTTATTAGTGTATTTGCCATATGGCAACATACACTAGTGGCGTTGGTCGGATGGCGGGACCTAGGGGTCGAACCAAAATTTCTCGACGTTTCATAACCTCCTAAACACTTTGGCACCATTTTTAAAAATGTTTATATATATATGTATATATATATATATATATATATATATATATATATATATATATATATTTATATACGTATATATATATATATATTTATATACGTATATATATATATATATATATATATATATATATATATATATATATATATATATATATATCTATATCTATATATATATATATTTATATACGTATATATATATATATATATATATATATATATATATATATATATTTATATACGTATATATATATATATATATATATATATTTATATTTATATGTGCGGGCAATAACTTACGAAGGAGTTAATTCATTTTAACGAAATTTGGCATACATGTTGGGACCCATCACCGCACGAAGCCTATTTAAAATGGGTCCAATCGGGTCATTTTAAGGGTAGTTTTTAGGGGTTGAAAAAAGTTTTTGGGCCCAAAAATACCAAAAAAATTCTCAGAATCGTTTCAAAATTGAAATTTAACCCTTTAGTAGCAATTAAAAAGTGCTCCTAAAATTATAAGCAAATCGGCCCGACAGGACCGGACTTACAAATTTTATGAAAACACTAGTTTGCGTATACGAATTTACTTACTGAAGGTCGTATTTAATTTGGTGCAGATGTTGGATTGATAACAATATTTCAACTAATAAAATTATTATTGTAAGGGGTGTATTAAGGGGTTCAATTTTTTTTTATTTTGTCCAAAAACAAACTTAATTTCATTTAATAAAGCCACACTGCCTGTATAAGCAAATACACTATATTGTCGGCAGGGTTTTGGCACTGCGACCCGGGTTTTTATTACATTAAAAATTAGTATGACTTCAAATGCGCGTTAAGTACACATGCCCACTTTTTATTTGTGTTTGCCAGAGAAAGGAAGATTTGGCTTCCATTATTTGTTTATGTATAAGGAATAATGTGCCCTGTTAAGAGTTACCGAATTTTGATAGGCGGAACTATTCTGTATAGAAATCGGATTAAGAATTCAACAGGCCATATTACATAGGACTAGATCTGTCCCTTTAATATATCCCACCATATTAGTAGATCGGGATCTTACTAATATGGTAGGATATACTAGAGGGATATATCTAGCCCTATAATATGATCCAGCGTTTCCTGGGTTGGCCTGTTGGAGCCTTAATCCTATTTCAACCACGAATCGCGTTTGGTTCCGTTTCTTGTGTGTTGGTCTTGAGACATGTATATTAATATACTGCGGATAGTACAAAAATTGTATTCGCACGATTAAGACAAAATCATGTCTTTTTTTGTAGCAACAATTTGTTGGTTCTGATTGGCTGTTGTCATAGAAAAAGACATACCTACTCCATGCTAATATATTGTCGGAATAACCATAGGGAATCACTTAGTGTGTGAGAGTCTTCATTATAGAATGTTTAACAGTGACTTACTAACTTTTGCCGTTTGACCTGAACGTGAGAGTTTTAATTTTCCGTTACGTTTTACTATGGTTGCCTTAATTCGTTACCGTTGATTGTGGCAGGCGCTGATTGTTAACACTATTGTGAACTAGAAAGTGTCAGCAAACGAAACAAAAAACGTGAGAATTGCTGTTCAACGGAAAGGCACGTGTATTCTCTGTGACAAATAACTGTTTATAATAAATTATCAAGTCTTGTTTAAACAAATGTCAACGCTATTGTTCTAGATACAGTTAACAACTTTTTCTAGACACAGAGAAGTATGTTTTATGTCATTGTTACGCGAATCGTCACTTGTGGTTCTCCGAAAAAAGAAATGGCGATTTTTTTTATGATGTAAAAAATATACAGTGCGTTTGATATTAATCAACACATACACGTTATATGTTAAATGTTTTGATTTACACTGAGATAATAAAAACGGAGATTTGATCGAATCCCTAAGGTAAATAATCAATTCGCGGAACATCATTTTCCGTGAATTATTTCAAATTATTGCATCAAATCTCCATTTTCATCATTTCCCTGCGACATATAAAGTCCACACTTACTCTACTCCCACTGAACCGACCGGTTCGGCACGGTAGTGTTGCCTAGTCGATCCGAGCCGACTAGTGCGTGGAAACTCATTTAACTTCATGTATTCCAAAACTGCCGATCGTGTCGAGCCGATCCGGTCCGATCCAGTCGGTATAAACCTTTACAGACACCACTTAAATGATTTTCGTAAGTTCGAAAGCCTGTCTGTATGAGTCAAATGCAAATATTAAAACTTGATCTAATTCCCGTTAACTAATTGATTTGAAATTTTGTATACGCATATGTATTCCCGATAACAGTCTTAGAATTAGAATATGAATAAATGTTTAATGTTGTTTTTTTCAAATTAATGAATGAACGTGACACTGGTATATATAAATTCGGAACTGTTGTAGTAGTGCTAGATTATTCGGTAGAGCATGAGATTCGTAAACACAGAACCGTAGGTTCGACCTCCACTTAGGGCCAATGTATTTTGTTTTCAAACGTTTTCGTATTTGTAAATTGAAAAAAATAACATATTTATCCAAATCTATGAATTTAAAATAATTAAGAAGAAAAAAAAAACTTCTAAAATAATGATTTTTTGTAATAAAATAGTTTAACAGTACTCTTAAATTTTTGCCTCACTGCAATTATCCAATGTTAAATTTGTTGACAAAAAATTACCGCATTGTAGTCTGTAAATTCTTACAATGGCCGTACAGAATAATAGCAATTAATTTTTCATGACCGGAAACAAACGTTTTTCAAAATTAAAAAAAAAAATGTTTAAATATCTTGAAAACCGTGATGTATCTAAAGTGGGTCAGAACTATCACCGGCTTGTTTTACAAACAATTTTCTGAACATTAATTACACCTATAATATAAAAATGTATTCGCTGAAATGTATAAATGTCTTTTCAAGCTTTGCAGTTTGCGAGAATCGCTCAATAATAAAAAAATATCAAATTGAATATATTAAATATTTCTGATATTGACCCCGCGTGCCGAACAGTTACTACAATAAAATATGTATAACTATAATTGAGTGTCATCATCAACGTATGTGTCTGTTTTAGAATAAATTTACACGGTAGTGCATAGAGGCGATTATTAAATTATAACCTATAAACCGCTTTATGTAGGTGAATTCTTTGAAATTCGCTTTAACGTTTTTTTGCGTATTATAAATATAACTGTCGCTTCTAATAAGCAATTATGTCAAGTTTATCGAAATGTTGAAAACAATTCTTTGCAAGATAGCCATGAACCAAAATTATTTCAATAATCATAGTAATTAAATTACTGAAAAAGAGAATAGTAATTTGTGATGATTTTTCAATCCAGTCTACTGTACCGAAGCTCACCTACGACCTTTATCAGCGACTTATGTGGATAAAAAAGCATTCGACAATCAATTGTTTTATTGACAGAGATGGGCGTCATGAGGGTAAAATTGTCTCTGTTACGGAAGCTGCGTACGCAACATGCAACGAATATGTCGCGGAAGTTGTTTCTGATAAAGTCAAAATCGTTTTTTCATAAAACAACAAAATAGGTTATACTACCGACATCGGACGGAACTTCTTAAAAGCTATTAGTTTATATTTTTTTGCGTTTTTCCTGACTCTTGAAGGAATAACAACTTTTGAATTTTGACAGCTAAAATAACCTCAATACTTGTATTTTACTATTTTATTTATTCAATGTACACCTTTAACGAAAATATGTGAATATCAATTGTCACGATCACGCCAAAGAAGTATAACTTCTGCTGCACGTACATAAGTACACGCGCCACTTTTTCTATGCTAATTTCAACTTACTTACTTACTTACTCCTCGACGAAATTATTAATATAGATTACAAAAAAATCAACATTGGTGTCCATTTAGTCTTTTAAACACGAAACTAGAATAGATTTAGAACTACACCATTAAGAACATTTCCGATCACCTGATGTTATCGAAAATAGAGTCGCAGAAGGGCTGTGCGAAAAAATATGAACCACAGCGGCAAACCTGTTCTTGAAAAATTAATGATATACGCAAACTCATTAAGAATTCAACAATTTTATACATTCATAATACCGCCGGTGGCAGCTTTGTAAATATTTGAACGAAAACTGATATCGATGTAGTTCAGGTAGTGGAGGCTGAATACTTACTCTCGGAGTATCTTATGTCTGGGTCGAACGAAATTGAATATTTTATTAATATAATTTAAAATTCATATACGTCATGCAGAAACTGCGTGCCGAATATTCTCAAAGGAAATTATCATATAAACGCCAGTTCATTATATACGAAGGTATATATAAAATGACGAAAAATACATATTTAATGAAAGTTATCTCTACGTGTGTTATATTTACTTACGAATAGCGTCTTTTCTTATTATCCTGCATTAGAGAACTTGTACAAACAACCTATGAAATTGTACCAAAGAAATCGGTCGAAATTTCGTACTTACAGCTATTATATTTCACAAATTTCTGAGTTGTTTATTTCAGAAATAACTGAACGGATTGTTTTTAAACTTATTTTTCGTAATAACATATATTGTCTTAGGGACGAAGGTCGGCAGCTATGCGCATTATCTCTTGGGAAGTATGCGAACGTGGCGCCATCCTACGCGATGATTGTAAACTATATCTGACCATTCGCCATTTACGGTGTTTCTGTTATGTTTTTAACGTTGTTCTTTCAATACACTTATACTAAAGCCACACACATGCCAAGCCTTTTTTCCAACATTTTGATTACAATTAATTACAAACAAAGAAAAATATACCGTTTAAAAATGCAAATAACATCTTGCTTTTCTATTTTAAATACAAAATTGCAAGTTATGTTAGTATTTAGATACTAAATGGAAAATATGTTTGTTGAAATAAAATGGTTTTTGTGTAATTATGTTTGTTATTTCACTTTCATTCATTGATTTTATTAAAACATCGACAAATGTGTGTCCAGACCAGCGTTGCCAGATTTTTTTTTGCCAAGTCGGGATTTTGGAACTTTTTGACTGAAAAAAGCGGGATTCTTTCGGCGAAAGCGGGACATAGTAAAAAAACGTATATAATCAGAAGTTTTTAAATATTTATCTTTTTATTTGAGTTCAAATTACGTTTACGTGACAATAGATAGCAAAAATAGCCATAGAAAATGTATTTTAACAAAAATATGATATTTTAAATCAGATTTACCCTATTGTTAAATAGTTGAGTCTTATTCGTCTTCTGAATAAAAAAATAAAAAAAACAGAAATCAAAATCAAAAAAGTTTTATTCATTAGAAAAATATGGCGTTTCAAACAATAGTCTGAGGAGTGAGTGTTACAAATTGCAACTTACAATAAGAGAATAATTATTTACGCACGGTCGAGTTATCTCCGAAAAGCGGGACTGAGCCTGTCCCGCGCGGGACATTTAATTTTGATTTAAAAATCGGGGCGTCCCGCCAAAATCGGGACGTCTGGCAACGCTGGTCCAGACTCATCGGAGCACTGTCAAACAAGGCAGATTTTTTTATTCAAGTTGGAAGCTGCTCGGTATTTGTCGTTCTCTTCGGCCAATCCTTCCAATACTTACCTTCCAGCCTCGAATATTTGCAGATCATTTTACTGGTGAAGCGGCCACATAATCGTTATTGGACGATATTGAGCCAGGTTTGCCCTGTGTGAAGCCTCTGTTCTATTACAAAAAGTATCGTGTATATCGGGCAACATCACTCGTTCGCAAGTGCCAAATTTCTGCTCTAATTGCACAATGCAAGTACTATTTGAGGGTAGCGCAATCAAAATCTGGCCCTATCTGCTTTCATTTCTTTACGAAACATGGCAGGAATTGCAATTTATGTAAACAAAACAGAAAGCATGGGTGAAAGAACATTAGACACGCATTTCTCACGTACTTCTTTTCCAGTGTTAATTGACAGTAGAGCCATTGTCACAACGTAAAACAAAACAATCACACAATGTATGCCGGCAATTGTTTGCATGAGTAGAACAAATGAAGTTCAATTATTGTTTGATGGAATAAAATTGATCAAGAATATTTTCCTCTGACCTCACCTTTTACCGGTTCTATATCAAGGAAAGTTTAACCTTTGTTAGTGTATTTGCCATATGGCAACATACACTATTGGCGTCGGTCGGATGGCGGGACCTAGGGGTCGGACCAAAATTTCTCGATGTTTCATAACCTTCTAAGCACTTTGGCACCATTTTTGGAAAAATTATATATATATGTGTATATATATATATATATATATATATATATATATATATATATACGTGCGGGCTATAACTTTCGAAAGAGTTAATTGATTTTAACGAAATTTGGCACACATGTTGGAATCCATCACCGCACGAAGCTTATTTAAAATGGGCCCAATCGGATCATTTTAAGGGTGGTTTTAGGGGTTGAAAAAAGTTTTTGGGCCCAAAAATACCGAAAAAATTCGCAGAATCGTTTCAAAATTGAAATTTAACCCTCTGGTTAGTAGCAATTAAAATGGGCTCCCGAAATTTGAAAAAAATCGGCCCGCCAGGGCCGAATTTACAAATTTTATGAAAACACTAGTTTGCAGATAGTGAGTTATTTACTGAAAGGTGTATTTAATTTGGTGTAGATGTTCGATGATAGTAATGTTGCAATTAAGAAAAAAACTGTTAATTTAAGGGGTGTATTAAGGGATTAATTTGTTTATTTTGACCAAAAAACTTAAGTTTTTGTAATATAACCAGACTGCCTGTATTAGCAAATACACTATATTGTTGGCAGGGTTTGGGCACTGCGACCCAAGTTTTTTGACTTTGATCTTGATGTCATCATCTCAATTGATTAACCTAATAAAGTCAAAACGGTATAAATTTCTAAATTCAGCGTGTTCATTAAATAACTAGCTGCCCGATTCGTCATATTTTATATATATATATATTTGTCATATATGTTTTTTTTTATAATTTTTTTAATATGAAAATTTTCTTGTGAAAGAACTTTTTTTTTACATGATTGTGTATACACATATTTTAAATCAATCGAACTGGTGCACCACATTAAAAAAAAAAACTTTAAATACGTTACTTTTCGAGATAACTCGAAATCTATCGCTTTGACATACAAAAATCATTGACGCCATTTTGTAGAACACTTAAATTGTCTACAAAGAAGTGCCGAACCATATTTTTCATGACATATATTTCCAGTATGAGTCATATAAAAAATAAAAATAATTTTCTTCCAACAATACATAAACACTAAACAAGCAACTGAAGTTTTTCTGCGAAATTCAAGGATGTTCAAGTTTTCGTTACTTACTAACTTCTGTTAAGTCTTTTATGCAACTGGCTTTAACTCTCTCACAGATCAGATGACGTGTGAGCATGTTATACTGTCAACATATTCATATGGAGGTGTTCTCACGTTTTGTTATTCTATCTGACATCTATAAGGGTATGCACTTTCATTGCCAAGCTAAATAAGCACTAATTAATGACAGACAAATTGATATCCACGCCCACAAAACAAAATATCGAATGTCCAAACTTTGGTAATTAATCCACAGAGTTGTAATTATGATTAAAAAACATATTTAAAATTTGTCTATTTTAATGTTCATGACATTATTGCCTGGAAAATGTACCCAATCACAAGAATAAAAATTTAATAATTCTCTGTAACTCGCATTATTAATGGCCCGTAAATCGGTGTTCAGTCAACCTGAGATTCTATCCTGAAACGACCAGTGTTGTATCGTCTCGATTGTTTGAAGGTTTACAGCGAATTGTACTTGCTATGATAAGACATTTTTTTAAAAAACAAAACCGTAAATATATCAATTAATTAGGTACGCCAATGGAAAAGCAATAAAATTTCATCTTTTATTTGAAATCAGTGTCACGAATCCATTGGTAGTCTTATAAAAGACACTACCTTCGAGCTATGCTTTTGCAGTTATATACTTGTTCTTATGATGTAATTCGCTATTCAAAGTTAATTCGATTTGTGTAAAATTTTGATTCTTGTAGATTATGGACGCTTGGCAACTAATGCATTTAGCGTGTGATTACATCAGATTAAAGTTTAAAAAAAAATTTAATGTCGAATAGATTAGGCTTATTTCGAAAATCTGGCATAAGCTATTTTGACGTGTAGTCATAGATTCATATATTTTTATTTGAAACTTAAATATATTTTGTCGTTATTGGACCAAATCAGCATACTGTGAATTCGTTCGATGATGAAATTCGATATGGTGGAAATATATTGGGAATTATGTTGAGAAAATTTTGCCAACATTTGAAAAAAACATATTGAATTGTTTATTAATAAACTATTCATTGAAATAATAAATAGTTCATATTTTTTGTAAAATAGTTATATTGATTAAATAAGGTTTTTTTTTTAAATTCTAAATATAAAAATTTTGGCGCGATTCTCTATAACCTGTGCTAGATTTGGACAGCGCTGTTAAATTTCTGTCCCACTTTAACTTATTTAATGTTAAATTTTGTAGAAAGTGACAAAAAAATTAACAGCGCTGTACAAATCTAACAGAGACTACAGAATCACGCTCTATAATTAATTATGTACAGTGTTTTAAACAAGCGTTGGCAATTTTTTTAAAAAGCAAAAATTTGCGAACGAATAAATAAATTAATAATTTTGGAATAATTGGTATGAATTAGTTCAAAGAAGTTTAGAATTCCGCCCTGGATTCGCCCGGCTTAACAACGAACTAATTAAGTACCTGAATTTCTCATATATCACTTGACTCACTTTACTAGTTTATCCAGTGTGTCCCAATTTAGCTCAGATTAGTAATGAGCAAAACAAGACCAAGACCATGAAATGTGTTGACTTAAAAGTGAAAAGAATTATTAATTAATAAACACGATTTCTGGCAGTAACCTATTAAAATTAATTTAATTATGTTTTCCAGACACTAAATTATAGTAGAAAAATACAAGTTTTATAACTAAGGTATCGAAAAATTTATGAACATTTTTAAAAGCTAAAAAAACAGAATTTAAGCAGTCTGTTTTCTTTATCAAGATTATAATAAAGATGTTGTTCATTTAATAATAATGAATATTATGAATCTCTCGTTAACATATTTAAACATTAATAGGTATCATTACAAATTCATTTGTTTTATGGGTGATCTTGTTTCTGTAAAATAAACATCCAAATATACATGGCCTCAAAGCAAAGGTACTTATGTGTCGAATTTTTGTAATTTTTACTTTCATGTTTCAAATTCAATTAAAATTATTCCAGTCACCGATCTGAATGCAAGTCTGTAAATGGACGAGCTGTATGAACGCAGTCCGGCAAACAGTGTTCTGTTTTTTACATTACACTCAATAGAAGTGATACTTACTAACGCTAAGTTTTTACTCGTATGTTATAAAGTGACATTCACAGGATGCGATTTATTTTTTGTTGCTGTTGTTACAGCATTACTGTTAAACTAGCGGTACCTGTGCGAATAATTCGCACTAACATTCGTTTCTAATTTCTCACACTCTATAACTTTTTTCTTTTTATTGTATTGCATTACGAAGCGCAGTGACGGTTCAAGAAAATATTTTTCTAAAACTGTCATATAGAGGCGCAAGTATCGAAAACGTTGAGCTGAAGCGCCGCCATACGAAAAGTATTTATACGTGAATTTTGATTAAAAATTAAACAAAAAAAAATTACCGACCGTCAATCATGTTGACGTTGTTTCAAAGTTAGAACCGTCAGATGGCAGCATTGCTGTATTGTGTCTTAATGTATATCTATATATATATAATTTTAATAATTAATAAATTTACAAAAACAAAAGCAATAATAATTTTTTTAGTTGTTGATGTCGGTAGAGCAAGCAATTATCTATAAAATGATATAAAATTTATGTAGAGCAATTGTGTGGTTTTTTCGAAAAAGGGAGGCAAACCTTAACCTTAACGTATTAATATATTATGATACTTAACGCGTTACAGTTAAAAAAATGTAAATAGCCACTTGCCCTTGTTACTTCAAATATTAAGATGCAGTGATGATAAAAAGAAAAGAGTTTTAAAGTGGTTGTAACGAGAGTAAAATTTGTAATTTATGACTTATGTTATTCAAGTCGTCGAGTGACATGAAATTAAGCCTATTTTTATAAGACGAACATCCTGTTTTAATTTTCTTTTTCTTTTTTGGTACAACATATTGCGTCGATGTTTATTTCAGCTGGATTACACCCACCGTAAAAAACGCGGTCGCAACACTGTTCTTAAACTATTTTTTTTCTTTTACTATAAAACACATTATGACAGACATTTGGTGTGTTTGGTATTGTGTTCCAGTGTAAAAAGTGTTAACACTTATGACACTATTATTTATTATGTACAAAAGTCTAAGATTAAGTGACTTCTTTGGTACTTCAGTGTCGGACTAAAAGTAAACACTAGTGGTTCGGACTATTGAGCAGGTGAACGTTTTGTACTATAAATCACGTAATAGATGCATGAATTTGACAATTATTGCTAGAACAAATTACACTTTCGGTGAGCCTAACGTACACTTTTCAGTGTAAATTTCACTGAGTTATTTACACTGCACTAATATTTCCCACATGCCTATTTTAACATGAAAAAAAAATTTCAGAACTTCCTTCAAAAATGGTCACTAAAATCTGTAAAACTACTAAATTACTTCCTTAATATTTTTAAACTAAACTAAAAAAGCTGCTGTACCAATTTGAATAAAATTTATGTGAGACCACCCTGCAGGGTATGCTATATTAGAGAAAGATTCATTAAAATTGGTTCACAAATGCTGGAGATATATGAGCTAACATATATAAAAATCCCCTTTTTTGAAACGAGTTAAAAACGACTGGACCGAAAGTATATAGTACTAATCGCTCAATATTCTAAATAAAATTCAATAATAAATCGCAGATATTTGGATTAATAATACAAAACAATCGTGTTATTGTTAATCTTGCAAGATTAACAATAACACGATTGTTTTGTATTATTAATCCAAATACCTGCGATTTATTATTGAATTATAATAATAATTTTGGATGCGATATAATGTCTAATTCTAAACAAAATTGTGTCGAAATTTTTCAAATTGGTGAACTTCTCGAAAAGTTATGACTGATCACAAAGAAATATATACATGCGATGAACTGAAGTCGGTTAAAAACTGAATTATAAACAAACTATAGTGAACAATGAACATCCATTTAAGTTGGTAAATCAGTGATGATGAACCTTTTTCCGTGTGAGTCAATATTAAGTACATAATTTTATTTTCAAATTTGACAGCGTTTGTCAAAATTATACTAATTTTATATTTAAATTTGACAGTGGCTCATACATATTTCATATTACATATTTCATTTTTGCACCATTCGATTCAGAATTATTTAAATAATAATTTGTCTAAATTAAAAAAAAATATTTTACTAAAACGCTCCGGTCAAGATGGTACAACTATCTTAAGTTTATGTAGTTACATGTATAACATTATTTATTTTTCAAACATATACAATTAAGTTAGCAGGAAAGTGGACAAATTGATGTAAATCAATAAACCAATTATTAATTTAGCGACGTTTCGGTCATTTATTTGAAACGTCTCTAAATTTATAATTGGTTTATTGATTTACATCAATTTGTCCACTTTCCTGCTAACTTAATTGTATATGTTTGAAAAAAATATGGACACAACAATTTCCAAATTATTTATTTTTTTTTTTTTTTTGATTTTTGGAAATGGTCTGTGAGCCGTAGGTCATAGGTTCGCCATCACTGATATAAATCGATAGATTTGTGGAAAACTACATATTAGTATGAGCTACTTACATCGTAATTACTAAAAATGAGGATATTATAATTATGACAGCTGTTTACGGATAGAACTTTACTATCTTTCATCTACATATCAAGTCAGTTGCATGCCTGAAACTCATATCCTTGTGTTGATAAGTTAACATGGTGAAACACAGTTCCAGTCACCGATAGAGGTGTATAAATGAAAGGATAACATCACTTAAAAGCTATGTGAGTGAGACAGTGACAACTAGGGGTGCCACGCTTCCAGATTAGACCCGAAGTCCCCGGATTTCACGGGCGTATATCCGGATCCTTAATTAACGTTGCAATTCTCCGGGTCGCAACCGAAGTTTCAGTTGGAAATAATAATTATAATTATTAAGAATTTCCTTGTAATTTGGACATTCTGAAAACTCATTAAAATAATTTATTGACGTTAACGAGTGCCAAGGGAGTCTTAACAGTCACACGGGTCGTAATATCATTACACACGAGGCATTTATAGTGTTTTTTGCAAGTACCTTCTATATAAAAAAAAAATTACTTCTCACTTCATTTTCAAGATTTTTGAGAGTTTACTTTAAAAAAAAACGTGACTTCTAATACTAGGTTATAACAAACAGTAATTTACTATGGGGTGGTATAGTGCGGCCAGTTTTGTTTTAGTAAGCATTAAGTTTCACAAAATTTGGCTGACTGCATAAACATTTAAAAAAAAATACTTTTCTTTAAAAATTGATTCGAAAAATGTGATATTCGTCAATATTTCTTTACAGCACGTCATGATAATACGAATTTAGGGATGCCAAATTAACATTTTGAAGTTTTTTTTTACAAACTTATGTTAAAAGTACTGACAAATTTGGCTTGCCCAATAGTTTTTTTCAAATTTTATTTGGAAGTATTAACATCAAAGATAAAGTTGTTTCATAGAAATTCTAGATTTCCGAAACGTGAGTAAGTGCATTTTACATGTACACACACATTCAGTTATAAACTATACGGGTAAAAAAGGCTGACATATTGAACAGCTGGTAAGAAGTCACTTTAAAATAAAATGTTTCACCTCGTGAAAAGTTAGATTGTCTTGTGTTGTGATTTAGAATTGGCCCATCCGAAGCCCTGTGCCCTAACAACATAGGTACACACGGACAATACCGTTCCTTGCCGTTGCGTATAAACGGAACTACATGCTCTGCCTTTAAATTGCCAAATTAATTTTATTTCACCTAGTGAACCGTTGCTGCTCAAAATGTTCTTGCTTGACTTTTTGAATGGCTTGTAAACCCCCATAATTAATTTTTTGGAATAATGCAAAGAAATGAAAAGCATAGTATGTATAATTATTTTTCTTTTTTTTCAGGTAATTTTCTAATACTTTTTTCCATTGATTTGTCATCTGCGGCTACGGTAAGAATCTATTTCATAAACCAGTTTATAAAAAAAGTGCTAAAAGCTTCTTCAAATCATGCCCTGATGCGGCTCACTAAGATCTAGGTCAGCTACCAGTCAATAGACAATTAAAACGTAAAATTTCACCAGACTTTGCATACGACTTGGCTAACTAATTAAGCAAAGTGATTTAATAATAATTGATTAATTAAAGCATATAGTGATAGAGAAGTAACGATTCATGTCTTTATGCACAATACCACGAATAGCCAAAATGTGCTGAATTGGCATCATTCAAATAAAAAAAAGAATCTATTTAAATTTTATTGCATGAATAAATTTGAATAAAATTCAGTTGTATGGTAACGTCCAAACGCTGTAAGTTAAACACTGTTACGTCATCAGCAGAAGCGTTTCTTCTTAAAATCTCATATTTGCCATGTGGGTGATAGCCTCGACTCCACACATGGCAGGACTGGCCCAATATCGTTCAAACGATTGCGGCCGCTTCAGCAGTAGCAATGAACGTTAAATATTCGAGACTTCCAACTCGAGTCAAAGGAGCCGCCTTGTTTGTCAATGTTCCAATGAGTCTGAATACACATTCATCGATGCTGGTTTTATAAAATCAAAGTAAAATTACGTACATCATTACTCAAAAAGTATTTTATTACAGTAAATATATTTTCAAAGTACGTATTACGGAATTTTGCATTTAGTGTTTAAATACTAGCACAGCTAGCTAGTTTGGATTTAATATAGAAAATCAAGATGCTACTTGCCTTTTAACTGGTTTTATTTAATTAATCCAAAATCTTTATGGTTGAGGGTTTGTTGAAAATATAATCATTGAAAAATATTAAAAATTATAGTGTTATTAATACCCACTTCAAAATAATTAGGGTTAAGTGTTCTGGAAGCAAACATTCGTCAAGGAACATTGGGCTAAGCTGAGTCAGTGTTTAGCCAGCTTGAAGTCGATGTGGAGTAGGGAAAAACGAAAATTGGACCACATATTTGCCAGCGACTGCAGTGATACCAACTGGGGGGTTTTTCCTCTAAATTTAGGGGGAAAAAATCTATACAGGGAGTTTTTTTAGGGAGAAGAATTTTTTGGGGGTATTTTTAGGGATAAAATTTTAATTGTGTATTTTGTATTTTTTTATTTAATTGCACTACTCTCCATACATACTCCATACTTGTATTCAATAAAAGCTTATAAAAAATTAAATAAGTATTGTGATATGTTTTATTGTATTAAAAAAGATATATTTTTGTCACAGTTGGGAAGTTTTAGTTTGAATTTAGTGGGTTTTGAAATTGCTTTAGGGGGAAAGTTTTTAAAGATTTGGCGACACTGACTGCGACTGTTGGGTCAGCCTTTCCATGTGTGAAGTCGTGGTTTAATGATCTACTATAATTCTGGCGTTCGTTTGATGTGATTGTTTGAGTACCGCATGAAGTACAATATTTCTCCACACGAGGTAACCGCGCTGAACACCGACAGGCAGGGCAATGCGGCGAATCTTTTTGACCAGATATAGTTCCGTAGTTTTTATGCGTTGCGTGCACGCCGAATAACAATATTGTACTTCTCTCTCTCTCTCTCTCTCTCTGTCTCTCTTCATATTTATCTGACAGCACTAATTTTTATGTGTCTTTGCTTTGTTTGTTTTCATTATTCAAAGAAATCTGGGTTAAAATAATTCGAGAGATTGTTTTATTAAATGAAACATTATGTAAAATGAAATGTTACATTTGTTGAAAAAGTTTGAGGAGCTAAATTTAAATGGAAAATACGTCCCTCATTTGTGATCGCATTTGGTCACTGTTTTGATTTTCGTTCATTCATTTTCATCCCCAAATTGTCGAGGTTTTATGTCAAAAAAAGATATAATAGACTTTTAAAAAAATGTTTATTTTACACTACATACTACAGAAGTAAAACTGGTATACTTAATTGTAAAAAAAAATGTTCCACAGCCGATTTTATAGTATATGGTACTGGTTCTTAACCTGTGTTCCGCGGATCACTGGTGGTGTCTGGAAGCACTCAAAGTGGTTTGCGAAGCCTCCTAACCCTTTATTCATTTACATTTACTGTATATTACTTCCAGCCAGTTGACGGTCCCTGGCAAGACAGACATTTTGTCAAATGGTCCATCATTAAAAGGTTCGGTACATTCAGTGTTGCCAGATTTTTTTTTTGCAAGTCGGGATTTTGAAACTTTTTGAGTGAAAAAAACGGGATTCTTTCGTCGAAAGCGGGACATAGAAAACGTATATAATCAGAAGTTTTTAAATATTTATCTTTTTATTTGAGTTAGATAGCAAAAATAGCCATAGAAAATGTATTTTAATAAAAATATGATATTTTAAATCAGATTTACCCTATCGTTAAATAGTTGAGTCTTATTCGTCTTCTGAATAAAAAAAAATAAAAAAAAAACAGAAATCAAAATCAAAAAGTTTTATTCATTAGAAAAATATGGCGTTTCAAAAAATAGTCTGAGGAGTGAGTCTTACAAATTGCAACTTACAATAAGAGAATAATTATTTACGCACGGTCGAGTTATCCCCGAAAAGCAGGACTGAGCCTGTCCCGCGCGGGACATTTAATTTTGATTTAAAATTCGGGACGTCCCACCAAAATCGGGACGTCTGGCAACGCTGGGTACATTTTCAATCTCATAAATCAATTTTATTCTACCGTGCTAAAAAAATTGTTGCTTCGATAAAAAAATCTGTACCTCTGCGTTTTTAACGACAAGGGTGTGTGAGGTGACTATGTTTTGTTCTATGTTTTTAATTAATACATAGATACAAGAAAATATCCTACTCGCACATCCCTACAAACAGGTGACAGTTTGAGAGAAACCTAAAATCACGATTGTCGTTTTGTGATCATTTTGCAGCGCGATGCAGTCGGCTAAACGTTCAAATGGGAGTTATTTAATATTAGTGAACATTAAGAGATCCTCCTAGAGTTAAATTAACTAATTATACCTATAATATAGTAACTAATACCTAAGTACTAATACTAAGACGGCGTTCACGCCGCTTCGGGACTTTAAACTATTAAACAAAGTTTTCAAATTGTTTTCCTTTGCTGTATGCAAATTCGGCTTAGTCTGTAGATTTAATTGCTTTTTTCTGTCGTTTCTGAATTCATTTATTTTCCTTTTTAAAAATTATCTTAAAATGAAAGAAATTCGTTTTCGTTATTTTTGCATTAAAATAAATTTGTTTACGCCGATGTATGTTTTCGTTTATAAAACTTTCTTTTTATTTAAGTTTTTTTTTTTTAATAATGTTATTTTAACTTTATTTCTTTTTTGTCCTTGGTAATTAATATAAAAATGATTTTTCGGGAAAAAGGACTTTATTTATAAGTAAAACACTTAATATTTTAATTTCAGCGACGTTTCGTTCCTTGTTTGGAACTTTATCAAGCTTTAATAAAATATTAAGTGTTTTACTTATAAATAAAGTCCTTTTTCCCGAAAAATCATTTTTATAATAAGTTATAGTGTAAATAAATAAGTTGCATAAATGCTATAAAGTACAGGACGTGAAATATTTTGTAATAATAACAATAATTTTCGCCCCTGGACAATGCGCTCTTCCCTAATTTGTGTTCTGAGCTCTGGCCTCACGTGCCATATCTCCGTTCAGATAAATTCTTTGGTGTCAGATATAAATTGATCACTCAGATTGTAAAATATAGTCTCGGAAAATTTCGAACTTTGGTCGCAAAACTCATTCTAATACTGTTTTTATTTTTGTGATTAAGCATTAAGCTTCACAAATTTGACTTGCTACTTAAAAATATATATTTTTGTCCTAAAACTTGTATAAAAAAACGTGATATTCGTCAATATTTCTTTACAGCACGTCACAAAATTTTAAATTACGGGAAGTTTCTTCTTTACACTTATATGTTAAAAATACTCACAAATTGGTCTTGCTCAATTTTTTTTCAAATTAATTTTTTTTAACTGATTTTAAAGTCCCCAAGCTGATTTTAAAACTTCATTTAGATCAAACAACATGTAAAAAACTTACTTCAAAGAACAATTTTTCAAGATTTTTTTAATTAAAATTTAAAATGTAGAGACCGTAGTTGTTATTTGAATGATAATAGCATTTGGTAATTTCTTGGTAAATATTAGTCGGTCGAGATAGCATGTCTGTGACATGACAACAAGGCATCTATTGATTGGACGGAGCGTGTGTTTGATAGAAACAAGATAATACAATCACACCTTCAGCTGTGCAGCTTTACCTTATTATCAAACAAACGACGCCTACCTTGTTTCCGTCTCCACACATACACGTGGGGTGTATCAGAAAGTTTTCATGTAAGTACGAATTCAACCAACATCAAAACTTTTGTGTTTGGTTTTCTGAGTTCGAAATCGTGTCTGTACGTACGAGTCAAATTCAAAATGAATTATTGAAATTTGATCCACTTTCTGCTAACCGATTGAATAGAAATTCGCGAATGAATTGTTTTTTGAATTAATTATTGTTTATTAATTGTTTTTTTATTATAAATGGCCATTCTCGTTTCGACTGTCGAGTGGAGACATTTTGCAATTTACTGTCATTTTAAGCATATAACTTATTCAAAGATATTTATAAATTTTCTCCAGATGTCTCGATCACTCGCCAATCTAACCTCAAACTCGTTTTGAAATACGAGTTAAGAAAAATTGTTAATTTCGATTCGATATTTTCCGCTACTTCTTGTTGGGTGCAAATTCCTTTTTTAGACCACCAACATCAAGGGCTATTGACATCAATTTATATTATAACTATTATTTTTTAAATAAAAATTTGAAAATAATTGATACTTTTATCAGTTCTCGGATTAGAACCTATGAACTTGTACATGGAAACGACATATTATACTCACCACTGTTTGTCGATAACGTCCTAAAGTGCCAAGCGTCAGTAATCTTCAATCTCTTAATTTTGGTACAGCCTGTAGAAATATAAGCGCCACCTAAAGTTAACACAATGACGATAGATAATCGAGGGAGACCTCCAAAGCGTGTAAAATATTTAACAGTCGAACAGTTGTGTCGGTCGAAGGAAAAGGGTTACCTACTGAGCGATCCTTAACCATGACGAAGGTGAATTGAAGCGAAATTACGTACGTCATTACAGAATGTTCTAGATGAGGCGGAAGGAGCTTACTTGTATCAGAAAAGGAACGCTAACGCTTAATTTTGCCGCTGAATTGACTGCTTGTTTTCGCTGCTTTGGCGCTAGGCGTCGAGATTAGAGTTGGGTAACTTAGATCTGAACCGGTTCAAAGAGACAGAAGATCCGTGAAAGCCGACTCACTTTTTTTTGAGCCGACGGATCAGCGGATCCGCACAACTCAGTGAAACACTTAACACACAGAAGCACATTTTACACTTACGTGTCACTTCTTGCTTTGATGCATCTGTCAGCTCAAATGACTCATGCATCACATGTTTGGCTATGCATTCTTGATTCTATACAGGTTGTGATATGTTTGACTGAACTAGGTAACTCAGTGGCAGACTGCAGTAACATATTTAGAACTCGGCTCTTTTTGAACCGGTTCAGTGAGCCGGCTCACATACGGGATCCAGATGCAAAGATGCAGATCACTAAAAAGACCCGTTTTTTCCATCTCTAGTTGAGATGTCTTGGCTTCACACGATGCACGTTCTGAAGCTGGATTTGTATAGATGGTTCTGTTCGAATGTCAACAAAAATGAGCGACAGCGCGATTATAACAGAAGTTGCTCGTTGCAGACGGATAACAATTATTGCCTTCTTATTAATTTATTAACTATAAACTATCACAAATGACAACACTACACATTATGACGCTGTTTGTTTATGGCATTCGCCCGTTTGACGAGATACTATTTTCTCATTGATTCTTGCTTAAAATCAGCACAGAATCAAGCATAGTCCAGATTCTAATTTTGAAATCATTAACTTGTGACCACGCACTGCGGGGACGTCATTTCTATCCTCGCATCCAGCACGACTACCACTACAAGTTCCAGCAGCGAATCCAGCAGGAAAAGCAACGGCGAATGCAAAGTCGTGAACAGTAAAATTAAAGTTTATGTCTTTCTCACTTTAACAAAGACACCTTGTACATAATTACGGTTGATTCTATTATACAGGTACGTAAAATAGAGTGGAAATTATTATTAAGGGTTAATATGCATTCGTAAAATATTTATTAGAATCTTCCGGGATGCGAAACAAAGAATGCTAAACCGAATATCGTGCTGATATGACCAACAATGAGATTTTGTTGGTTTTTACAATAGTAATTATTGCCGTTTTCATTGTTTGTAACTAGAACTAGATAAACCTTGACAGTTGGTAACCTTAAAAAAGAGATGATATTAGGCGTATTTGATATATTAGTGTAATGTAGATAACTCAGTGAAACTTACACTTAAAGCAGTCCGTTAGGTTTCCAAAATTACCAATTTGTTCTAGCAGTTGTCAAATTCAGGCATCTATGACGTGATCTACACTACACTACGTTCCCCTGCTCAAGAGTTGGAACTGTTGTTGTCTTCATTATTTCGGTACTGTAATGTCAAACTGGTCGGTGTGTCTTACAATTTTGTATCACAAACGCAATAGTGTCAAAAGTGTTATCACTTTTTACAGTACACCTATTGTACGCGCGTATTCCATCAAGGTCATTCGATGTAGTGCGGTACATCGAATGGTTACCTCGTTCAATATTTTTATCAAGCACGCGATATCAATTGAATGGCGTCATCTCCTCACTACTATCCAACGGAATGAGGTCACCTCTCTATCTAATAACCTTGGTTTTCCATTATCTATAAGTAGCTAACTTAACAAGCGGTGTTTTGTAAAAGAGTGTATCGAACCGATAACGAAGTTTCGTAATGGTTTGGTTAAACTTATCCACTTTGTAAATATTATCTCACTTTTTGCCACGTAAACAAAGAGTTCATAACCCACACTTCGTATTTTTCACTTTTTCTCTCGAATATGTACATCATTCTATATATCATCTATATTCTTATCAATATTTAAACTATACTGTCGAATCTAGATTATTAATGTCAAAAGAATATTATAATACTAAAAAAAGGATAAACTTATTGCAGTTGTGGGCGTTGATTCAAGTCTTAAAGACGTTTTAAATTCAAACGCCACTGAACCCAACGTGCAGAAATTCAAGGGATGACTAATCTAATGCCGTTTTTATTGTTATAAGTTTTTATGACCCCAAAATACCAAGGAGGAATTAAATAGCAATTTGTGAATTGAACAACTGTTGAGTTTCTAAACTCTCATTAATCATCTCATTTGCACTAAACCTATTTCTGAATCATGTTTCGCTCCATTTAATCCAAATATTCAAGACTAAAATTAATTAATCATAGTGAAGATAATAAAATCTTAATAGCTACTTTCTGGAAACACAGATATCACCGTCGTTAGGGTTTATCACATACTGTTAACGATAATTGCCCGGTACGAATCTCACACCTGTGAAATATAATACCGTTAAAAATTTATTTTCTCGAATACCTACTACGGTAGCTAAGAAATTTGGAGTTTCAGATTTTTTTAAAATAAAATTGCGGTAGAAAAAATTTGACCCCAAAGTGCCAAAAATCATTTATGCTGTTTAAACAGGAAGCATTTCAGGTTTTGAGGGCACAGATTAGAATTGAGATAAGGACCTGAATTTTTGACTACTTTTTTACCATTCCAACTCCACAAGTGGGGAATGCTACTAATTTAGGTCTCAAAATAATTTTTCACATTTTTAAAAATAATTTTTCGTTTTCACTCCATTTATTATTCATATATTTCGGAAATTCAACAGCAAATTTGTTTTCATATATTTATTTAAGTATTCAAATAATAATCGTTTCATCAAAATTTTAGCTTTCAGCTACACATTGAGATTGCTGAAAGCTCGCCTATGCTTCACTTCCATAAATATTGACAAATGAAGAGAGAAAATTTTGTGAGAGTATTTTTTGCTATACACAATAAATTTCTATGCCCTTTTGAAATGTAGCAAAACTCTTAAACAGTCTTCTTTAACATTCTGTGAATCTTTAGAGTTATGTATTCAGACTTTTTGAATAAAACAACGGGAACAACAAAATCAACAAACATTTTATATAACAATACGATATCATATAAAGATCACAACAGTAAATATACGGGCTTCTTCGTACTTCTCTTTCGTCAGAACTCACGAGTTCTTTGTTACTTAAATTGAAATTCTAGTCTGATGCTTTTACACTAACGTTTTCTCTCTTTCGCATACCATCACTCTTTCTCCGACGATCACTCTCTCTTACACACATGTGTAAAATACTTTTCACCAAAACTGACTTAAGACTGGAAATTCAAGTGATATTCCTATGTAGAGCATAGAAAATGTCGAACAAAATAACAAAAAGTTATCTATGTGAGTCAGATAAATGTCGGAGTCACAATTATTATTAATTTTAATAGAAAACAGTATCACGGGTAATTGGGACAAAGAAATAGATCAATTAAACACTCATTGATTGCAAAGTTTCGTCTTTTCTTTAATTAAGACTTTTTCAAGCTTTAAAAAATTAAAATAAAAAAATTAGGGCTATCCTGCGGTTGCGACAGGATGAACTCTGGTGCCCCACGATGATATGAAAGTATTCGTTGCTGCCGATATTAATTGACATCTGATTTTATTTATATCAAAATTTTATGTTACGTCCTCCACTATGGCTACGCCTACATTGAATCCGTTTTTCTCTCGATCCGATTTTGTAATCCGATGTCGTTCGTTATGAGTGCCTTTTTTTCCAATGTAGGTAGGTGTCGTCTAATGCAAATAATGTCCTACATAATCTACATCATCTATTGTCGTAACAGGCTTCTCTTGGCAATGTCGGCACTTCAATTATAATCTAGGTATTTGCTTTTCTTCCGATTTAGGATTGGTAGAAATACGAATCACATGTAGGTGTAGCTTACCGCCAACATGTAACACTACGGAAGCAGTTGAATATTCCGTAGCTTTTGAGTCGTAAGTCAGCTCTTCTGGAAGACACTATACAAGAACACGTAATACTTTAGACTAGTAGTATGAGTCGATGTGGCAACGACCTTTAACGTCAGCCCTTTAAGACTGCCTTTCGTTATATGCAACCACCTATACTAAGCCCTAAGTTGGCAAGACGTTTGTAAAATATAAAGATCGATTTTGTGAAGATATTCGTCGACCTAACGTTTTTATATACGACTGACCCTAGTATAGAAACAAAACGAGGGTATATATAGGCACATATAAGTGAATTCTATTTCAATGTTTCTAGTATTGTCTGGTACTTTAAAAGTCCTTCTCGTTTTATTTTCATATTTCAACAGTAGTAATAAACCATACGCTGAGCTATAATTAATTTAATAGTTCTACTTACTCATTTAAATGCAACATTGATGAAGCGATATTTCTATTCTTCTAGAATAAGTCATTTTGATTCAGTAGAAAAATTACAGCCAATTGTGCGAGAGGATCATTCCAATTTTAGAAATACTGACATTTTGTCATATTATTGTATGGTAAATAAAATAAAACTGTTAACCGGTGTGGATACGCGGGTAACGGCTGGTAATAAATATGATATTTGCTATTTGTTTGCATGGTTACAGTACCCAAAGCATGCTGGTCAGCTACCTAATTTCTTTTTGACAGATCTTCAGAACAAAAGAACAGCTGATTATTGCGGAGTTAGAATGGTAACAATGATAAAAGTTGTTATTTGCAACAAGATCTTTCGTTTACCATTTACTAACTACCTCTGAAGAACATTTGACCCAAAATCAGACAGCGTCATCAAGTTTGTTCTGAGTAACATTAAACGAAATTCGCTAGTAAAATAGCGCATTTCCTTTGTTGCTCTTGATTTTTTTATTGCTAAATCAAAATCTACAGGGAGCGATGCTAAATCGGAAAGCTTGTATAATAATAAGTTGCCTCTGGCCGTCAGGAACATGGAAGCTCTTTTGACCATTGATGAACGAACTGTTTTGGTTGTTGTTAGGCTGGTGTATAGAAGCTCAAAGTGTCACCATGTCGCCTAGCCAACACAACGTTGCTATTCGTATCCCCGTGCCGTCCGCGTCGCCGCCAATCGGCCGAGCCCGGAGCGACACCTAACCTTGGGAACACTCCGGTGCTATTTGTAGGTGCGTCACACAAATATGAGATCCTCTCGCTCTTTCGTCTCGTTCACTGCTATTCTTATAGTCACTCAGCGTTATGAACCTCATTCTCTTTGAGGCAACTAGTTCCCTGTGTCTTGACTATACTGTTTCCTGAATGGGACTAAATAAATGCGTAAAATAATACTATTCCGACTTCTCAAGTAGGAAATGGTACAAATTTAGGTCAAAATTCACTCGTAATATTTTTTTAACACGGCTCTCTATAAAATAGCCGCTTTTCATGCCTGTATAGCGGAAATAAAATGACCAATTTAACAGGAGAACTAAAACAATTAAGGCTGTCGGAACGCTCTGAATTTAAGCCCAAAATAGAGCTTCGACCGTCAACTGATTGTAGACTTATTCGTCAACATTCTGCAAAAATTCTTTCTCTATAAGGAAGATAAAGGACAAATCTAGGTGTCTAATGGACTACTTTTGTTATTTATGTACGATTTACTAGAAAGAAGTTGCCATTAATTGTGCCAAAAAAACACACGTTTTCAATGTCATACTACGACCTTATTCGTACTTATTTCGCGAAACTGTTCCATCACAAACCTAAAGCGATTTTTAAATCTTTAAAATATTTCCCAAACTTAGAGTAATCAATTGACAGTGGCACCCTTGCAACAATATTTTTTAGCCTCGTAGTTGACACCAGCCAAAAATTGAAACGTGCGGATGATTTGAGCGAGACAGAGCTAAAGAAGGTCACACCCACAATATGTCTTTTGCCTACCTCGCCCCTTACCGCTGGGTCTCAGCTCAAACAAAATTCAGAGCGTTCCGACAGCCTTAAATGATATCTTACCAATCCAGCAGTAATTTTCAAAAGTGGCCGGTCACTTATTATATTACATTATAAAAGAAGTAGAGATAACAAAACAGGCGTGACTTTCGTAAACAAGCCAAATAAATTACAAATGGCTACACATACCAGCTCTCAATAATTAATTAAAGATAAAATAAAGTTATAAAATAACTAAAAATGTAGTATGCATGTAGAATGTAATATTATTATGACTTGTGTGACTGTTTAAACTCATTTCTCCGTAATTTCAATGACATTACCTAATAGCAATAATTTTTATAACGCTTTATCATTTTCCTTATTTTTGCAAGTAAATTTAGCACACAGTTTTGTTTCTCTAAATATGTATGGTAAATATTTTGAAAATAAAAATAGTCACTTTGTTCTTTGTTCTGAAGTAACTGATAGGTTTAGCATTATGGTTAATTTTTATACACCATAAATAATCATGGCAACAGAAAGCAAATGAAATATTTATTACTTAACACGCAATAACTTTTTACTCGTATGTTATTTATTATGCCAAATATGATTATTTTGACCTGTGAATAGTTCCCTACCTACAACTTAAAACCGCCATTAACGCAAGCAACACTTTGGCTACTGTAAAGTTTTAGAAATTGGCACATTTTCAATATATATTTTCTGTGTAAGGACTGCTTATTTTCCTTATTTGAAAAGCTGTTCCTGTATCAGATGTTCTGATTTTAAGAAATTAGATGCCCGAAGGTTGTTGACTTGTTGAGAATGTGTTCTCTCTCCTGTATATGCTGTACCACAATACAATGTAGAAAGGGAAATTGACTTTTTCGTTTCCTGTTTTATATTTGTTTTTTTTTTCTTTTAGTTATGAGCTATTAAAAGAAGATGTTATATAAAACGTATGATATACAGCTCATCATATTTTTAAGTAACCCACTCAACTACTTTAAACTTTGTTTTACTAATTCAAAACTGAATATTAAAAAGTATTGGACTTGAAAATAGTCGAGAGTGTAGCAATTGCGTTGGCGTTTCCATTACACGGCTACTTACAAGCCCTCAGTGCCCAGGTTTTAATCTGAGAACTGGTAAAAATTCGAAACATGAATTGGTTTTAATTTAGGTAAGAGATATTTTAATAATTGTTATTTTTATTTCTAAATTTTTCGTTTTGAAGTAAATGGTCGGGATCAACTCAACATTGATTTTTCTATAAGTGTACCTACTTAATTTCAAACCAAATTGACGGACTTTATTTTTTTACGTGCCCACTGAATGGTTAAAAATTTAGTTTGTTTTTTGGTGTAAAACAACAGTATTTTCACAAGACAAAATAAATGAGAGTGGTAATGAAAAAAACGTTGAGACATCTTATTTTATCTTGTCTAGTTCTGGACGACAAGCTGTGGCGACAAAAATAATACCCGGATGCGCTCATAAAACAGAAAAATAAATAAAGTAGAATCTTATCTTTGAAACCAAGTGCAAGAGTTGCATTTAACAAACTGGTATTAAGTTAAGAAGTGTATTTACGGTGTTGCGAATACTTTGTCTGATTAATAAAAATCGCACGGACAAATGATCGTGGGTCAAAAAAAAAAAAAACGCATTGAAAGAAACTGTTTTTCACATTTTAAATGTCAAAAGGTTTTAACTAGGGATGGGATATTTGTGCAAAATATCTCGAGATTTTTATACCTATGGGTTACGACTTATAACTCTAGTAATAATTATTATATTACGCTCGTTTTGTACTCTTTAAAACACTGCATGCAATTGTCTTTCTCAAATTGCATTTCACAGTATTTAATATATGATTATTTAGTCTTTTATCTGCCACTTCAGACAGATGAGTCTCTCAAGTCTCATAATCGAAAATTCATTCGTTGATAGTCACTCCGAATGCAAATACAGACAGAGTGAATTATGTTTTCACTCGCATCCTAATCACTCTAGTTTTAACCACAAATAATAACAGATAAATAAAAACACTTAAATTCTACAAAAAATATTTATTAAATTATTTCTCGACGATCGTTTCGGACAATATTAGTCCATCTTCAGGAATATAAAACCTACGATATACTTAATTACAAATTTGCCTTGAAATGATTTCGGTCAAATGATTTCAGTTCAACTTTCCGTGTAGGTACATTGCAAATTTCTAATTTCGTATATGTTTTATATTCCTGAGGATGGACTATTATTGTTCGAAACGATAATTTGATATTTTTTTTGTAGAATTTTCATGTGTTTTTATTTATATGTTATTATTAATCATGTTCTACCAAATGCCAGGTGAAAAATCAGTGCAAATTATATTAATTAGAGTTAAGTAACTCAGATCTGAACCGGTTCAAAGAGCCGACTCCGACAGAAGATCCCTGAGAGCCGACTCACTTTTTTTTGAGCCGACGGATCAACGGATCCGCATAACTCAGTGAAACACTTAACACACAGAAACACATTTTACACTTACGTATCAGTTCTTACCTTGATGCATCTGTCAGCTCAAATGACTCATGCATCACATGTTTGGCTATGCATTCTTGATTCTATACAGGTCGTGATATGATTGACTGAACTAAGTAACTCAGTGGCAGACTGCAGTAACATATTCAGAACTCGGCTGTGTGTAGTAAAGACCTAGTACTTCTTCTGCTTGCAGTCGGCACTAATTCCTAACGTGCATGTTCTTCGATGGAATAGAAGCGTGAGAAAGACTGCCAGTGGAGTGTAGACGACAGCTTCATCAATAGAATATTGTAGTATCTGTATTAGTAGTTTCATGTCACGTCTTATTTAGGGTAAAAGTACCTGGTTCCGACCACCTATTGACGCTAATGACCTGGTAGGTGATCAGAACGAGATTGTATATTATAAACGCTCGACAGTTTATAATATACAATCTCGCTCCAACCACCTGTCAGTAGTCATCAATTGATAGAACAAGATAATTTTTTAATCTGTGTATATATACAAATGGACATTGGTATCTGAGATAAATAGACTTCGAAACCGTTTGACCCATCACCATGGAAGTCGGCACATATAATATATATTTTTTCATGGTGAAGCTGAAGGGTAGCGGCTAGTAATACATGTAATGTAATTTCGTTTATGCATGTTATCGGACAAACTAAAAACTCGAATATTCTAGTTAGGGGTAAGCTCCGACCATCCCTGATATCCTACTTTTATTCTATTTTACAATTATTCCTAGAAATTCACTAGGGATATTTATGGATTAGATTAAAGCGTGTACAGAGTTCTACCCGTTGAGTATGACAACCTCAGAATACGTATAAAATTTTATTGAGAATCAGTTCAGTCGTTTGGTGCTTTTGAATGAAAAATATTTTTATTTTAATGCAAACAAAGCATAATATAAAATAGACTATCGTTTTTTGAATTTAAGAATCCTGTATACTTACTTACCTACTTTTTTTGATTTTTTGATGATCTCGGAAAAAATCTTGCTTGGCGAAATTCCTCAGAAAATGTGTTTTAAGTTTTTCATGAATTTTAGGCCCCCAAATACTAAAAAAAAACCCGGGTCGCAGTGCCAAAACCCTGCAGACAATATAGTGTATTTGCTTATACAGGCAGTGTGGCTTTATTACGCGAACTTAAGTTGGTTTTTGGGCAAAATAAAAAATTTGACTCCTTAATACACCCCTTAAAACATTTTTGTTTTTAATTGCATTATTATGATCAATCGAACATCTATACCAAATTAAATACACCTTTCAGTAAATAAATCACTATCTGCAAACTAGTGTTTTCACAAAATTTGTAAGTCCGGTCCTGTCGGGCCGATTTTATTTAAATTTTAGGGACACTTTTTAATTACTACTAAAGGGTTAAATGTCAATTTTGAAACGATTCTGAGAATTTTTCCGGCAATTTGGGGCCCAAAACATTTTTCAACCCCTAAAAACTACTCTTAAAATGCCCCGATTACGCCTATTTTAAATAGGCTTCTTGCGGTGATGGATTTCAACACGTGGGCCAAATTTCGTTAAAATCAATTAACTCTTTCGAAAGTTATTGCCCGCACACATATATATATATATATATATATATATATATATATATATATATATATATATATATATATATATACATATATACGTATATAAATATATATATATACATATATATATAAACATTTTCAAAAATGGTGCCAAAGTGTTTAGGAGGTTATGAAACGTCGAGAAATTTTGGTCCGACCCCTAGGTCCCGCCATCCGACCAACGCCAATAGTGTATGTTGCCATATGGCAAATACACTAAAAACATTTTCAGACGTCTCGACTACTGGTGTTGAATATCAATACGGATCTCCATTACCAAGCGCTCTAGCGTACTCCATCTTAACAGAGAATAATGTAAGAGGAAAAAGTTGGAGAGGGGGACTCGAAATACCTATAGTATTTTTTGTCGCTGGCTCTCCACCTATAATAATCCATAAATAAGAGTGGTCGAAAAACTGGCACTTTTACTCTATTTCAGATAATATTATACGTTCTCACAATAAACTGATTATACAACATACATTCATTAATTTAACGACTGTACTAATGATTAGCGTGCAACTTGCATTCTTTAGACCGCCTTTTCATTGTACCACTAGTCAAAGAACATACGGATTCTATTTCACAGGCGATTTTGGGATCTCTGACATATGGGGGAGCTTATTTGTGTCGTAATCAATATGGCGACATTAAAGTGAAATAAATTAAAAATAGCCCTCAAAATCGGAATTCCGTTATTTATGCGTGATTAGGTCATCTAACTATGTACCAAATTTCAACTTTTTTCGTCCAGTAGACAAACAGATAGACACCAGAGTGATCTCATAAGGGTTCCGTTTTTGCATTGGATGTACGGAACCCTAAAAAGTAATACAAAGAAACTTTTAAAAACAACGCTTGTGTAAAATGTATTTTTTACCGCTTCGTTCAACTGTTCTACATTGAGATGCTAAAGAAGATAGTCGATAGCATTTATCGTTGATTAAATCAGCAATATTTATTTTATTTGTAGAAGTTAATCTTGCGCTTTATCGATTTTCTCTTCTTTATAGACAAAAGTTTTGTATGCTAATTTGTAACTACATTGTTTTATTAAATGTTAAGTTTTAAGTCTTTCAACGTAGAGTATTTATTGGCATAAAAGTTTTTGAGAGACTAGATTAAAATTTTTTTTTTAAACACCGTCCCATAAAATAGTTGTTTTTCATGCCTGCATAGCGATATTAAAATAAGACACTAGTGTCTAAAGTAAAACAAATTATAATGAGCCGCACCGTCATAAGCTCACATAAGAATTTTAACCTCTTTAGTTTTTAATATTATCTCCAAGTTTAATTTTTTGATGTGTAACTAATTAATAATATTTACACATACTTAGCAACTTATAAACTTCTGTCCTTGTCAGTTTCATGTAATTTAGAAACCAAATTAACTTCCCCTTTATTTGCCAGTTCTACTTCCCCTCGATTTCTTTCTTTTTTTAAATACGTCGCTAAAGAAGTTAAACTTTAAAAAATATCCAGCCAAATGGGTGACAGAACTATTCCAACATGAAATATATTGATATTTGACATATGTAATAAATAAAATAAAATATGTTAAACGCGCTTGGTGACGCTGGTAACGGCTAGTAACAAATATGAGCAACAGAGATAGCAAAATAGGTGTAGTTTTGCGCAAACAATCCGAATAGATTCCAGTGTGACCGGAAGCAACTGCGAAATAATATCTGTTTTATGTATTTATTTTGAGTGAAAAGCATCTCTGCGGTTGAAAAGTTTTGAAACCGCTGCACTAGATGAAGTTAATATAGTGGATGTTTTACAACAACATTTCTTCTTTGATGTGTAATTTTCTAAATGGTACACGCAACTAAAATAAAACTTTAGTTCTGAAAATAAAAAGGACTCAGAGTTGTTTTTCTATATATGGTGAGGTGTATTCTTCTTTTGTACTAAACAAATGTTATATTATGTATTTACTTACAACAGACGAAGCAAATCCCAACTTTGAAATAAAATTGGTTGGGGTCAAGAACTCCACCTACAACACATAAATATTTTTTCTTAACATTATCTGTCTCTCTCTCGTTTTCATTTGCAATTCTAAAATCTTTTAGTAATGTGCCACTCCCACTAAATAGTGGACAACGTATAAAAGACATAAAACGTTGAGGCTATAAAATCTTAATGTTTTGTTTCAATGTATTTTTTCTGCAAATAAGGAATACTTACTGTTAATTGCATGCGTAAAATATTACACTGTACACCAATCCCTCGCAATAACGCGATTTGTTTATTAGTGCTGTGTTTTATAACGCCGTTCGTTTAGGGACGGTTTACTATAGCGCGAATCATTTAACAGTGTTTTGTTGTACAACGAATCGCTTTGTCACTACATTGCGAATAATTTAGCGTGGTCTGTCTATAAAGTCTGGATATGCTAGGAAAGTGCTACCGTAATGTAGCGTTCGTAATATAATGGTAAATGGCGTAACAAAAAACGTGTGCTTCGAAGTAAATAGATGCTGCTTTATTACGTTACGGTGATGCCGCCGTTACCGAGAAAACCACATTCATTTATTTTTATGCACACGTTTTTGTTACGTCATTTACCATTAAATGACGACCGCTATATTACGGTACCGCTTTCTTAGGAAAGTTCAGGTTAATGGGATTAATAGTTCTTGTTATAGAAACGAATAGAATATTAGAGTAAATTAAATATCATGCTGGCATTAACGCGAGTGAAGCCGCGGGCAAAGGTTAGTAAAGTAAGATGACATTTGAAAAAGTTTGTAGAATTATATTACTCAAAATTTACTTTCTTGTTTTCGTCTCGTTATTTTATGACTTGGTTTGTTTAATTTAGGTTCACATTGAGTTTCGAAGATTATAGCTTCGTATAATAAAGCTATGTGTAGGCAAAACCAAACATTTTAATAAAACTTTACGGTAAAGATTTTGATTGAGATAATATGTGTACGGCTGGTATAGCGGTATTAAAATTAGGAGAGGCAAGACGTGGCTTCGTCTGCTTAAAACAAAAAGAAACTATAGTGCTACTTGATAGTTATATTGGTTCTAAAAGTACCTACGTTGTGTTTAAGTGAAATTTATTGAGGCACCATTAATTTGAGGGTGATTTTTATAGCGCAGTCTGGACGTTTAGTTCAAGAATGTCTAAGATATTTGACCAAAAGCATACCCGATGTCTTGCTCCTAAAATATATAACCGAATTCACGTAGAACTTTAAAAATATTGCCATTGGAGATATAATAAATAAAATAATATTTTTGTTAACGTGCGTGGCGACGCGGGTAACGGTTAGTAACAAATATTATAATATTTGCTATTCGATTCCATGGTTACACAATATGGTTTCACATGTAAAAATTAACCGAAGATAGGAAATGTTTTCAAGAGCTATAAATGTCCGGAACTATTCAAGATAAATAGATACGTACATACCTTGAAATGTCCGGTAGTGCGGAATTCTCTGTGTACAAACGGAATTGATACTTGACTGATTTTTTTTGTGCAAACGATGACGCACTCTGATCTCTTCTAGTTTTAATACTGATTCGAAAGGAATTGGAGTTCATTCAATAATCGAAGCGGCTGTTAGCTATGCATATGGGCTAAGTATTTCTTATTCAAATACAGCGAGCGATGCATTTAGTCGTTCTGCTGAACTGAAGATATGCTGTTTGACGTATTGACTTACGGAATGGACTACGCAAAAAGCTAGAAAAAGTATCATTAAAATAGATAAATGTATGTAATAATGGCTGCTTTCTTCACCTTCTTTAAGCCTGAAACCTGTAAAATTAAACATAATTTCTAGCTATACGCGTAAATACAGATAGAATAGATAGTTTGAGGTTATGTTGTGAACATTTGTCTTACAGTATTTACAATGTTAAAAAATTTGTTATTATTAATTCTACGTCGAAAAGTTATTGGAAAATGTTGTAGAGTGTTTTGTTATCTACGAAATTGTTCTCTATAAAATTTTTGTATGAATTACAGCTACGGAGATATAGCACAAAAACCACTTAAACCCTTTTTTTTCAAGATAGTGGCCAGAAGTCATAACTGGCTCCCATGTGAATAAAAAAAAATTGCTGGCTACCTAAAATGCACGATTGAATGACGGATTGGCTACACTAACAGAAAATCAAAGATAACCAATACTGGCTTCAGATTTTGGCACAACTTTATTTCATCTCGCTCACACAAGTGGTTAAGAAATGCGTAGTCCATGTTTTAAGTCAATGCGTTTGATGGATGTTCTAGTTCCATATATTACTTGAAACGGTTTACCTCATACGCCATCGAAGTGGGATTTCTAGTATATTCTACTGCAGATAAACATATATCGTTTTGGATCCAGAAGCTAACTTGACAGAATTGCATTGCAATAAATTTTCTGTTGGTTACTATTTTTATTCTTTCTGTATATATTTTCTTTAACTAGATTATCATTTATCAAAGTCAAAAATGTTTCTATTTTTTTAATTTAAAATTTATGTTGTCTCGTAAAATCGAGCATTTTCTTTTGCTGGAGCGTTTGGTTTGTAAATGGTAAACTGATGAAACATTTGTTATTTAATTTGGAGAGTCTTTCTAATAATTAGGGAAGCAGAAAATTACGAAAGCATAATTAATTTTTTGTATAGCTACTAAATAAGTAGGTGATGAGATCCTGATTGTGTATTTTTATTTTTGAAGTAAAATTTCGTTGGCATGAACAATTCAAAATATAAAAGTTTAGTTTGTAAATTTGAAACATGTTTTATTTAAATTGAAGGATTTTTGTTTAAAATAATTAGGGAAGCAGGAAATTACGAAAGTGTAGTTTTTTTTGTGTAACTACTAAGTAAGTAGATGATAAGATCCTGATTATATTTTTCTTTTTGAAGTAAAACTTCCTTGGCATGAAGGGTCCAAAATAAAAAAGTTTAGTTTGTAAATTTGAAATATTTTTTATTTAAATTGAAAAGTTTTTGTCTAAAATAATTAGGAAAGCAGGAACTTATTTTAGACAAAATCCTTCAATTTAAATAAAAAATATTTCAAATTTACAAACTAAATTAACATTATCAGGATATCATCATCTACTTACTTTAACTATACAAGAAAATTATACTTTCGTAATTTTCTGCTTTTCTAATTATTTTACATTTGCAACTGCGGACGTAGTGATATATAAATTACAATATCTATCTAAATTTGAATTCAGTGGAGCAGGGTCCCATTCAGACGTAGGCAAGTTACGAACAGACAACAAGAATGATATTCCATCCATTCCATTATGATTGGAAACTGTTAGTTAAATATTTGAGTAAAAACGAGGTCGCGCTTCTATTGTTTATCTATCTTTCGATATCTGAATCCCTGAATCAATCCGAAATCCTGCAATCAAGATTTCCGGAAAGCAGTGTGAATTCATAGGTTTGCATTAAATCAGTGCTTTCTCATTTTAAGCATTCAGTTTTTCTCTTTGCTTTCTTTTTTAATCATTTTAAGTTTTGCAATTTTAAATGTTTTCTTAATAAATCTGTTGCAAAAACTAAAGTTTTCACTAATAGCCGGAGTTATTTGGCTCAAGTACCAATCCATGTTTTAAATGTATACTTTTTAGAGCTCCGTACATCCGATGAAAAAACGGAATCCTAATAGGATCACTCTCGTGTTGTTCTGTTACAGCTTATTTACTTCGAATCTAATGGACGAAAAAAGTTGAAATTTAGTGCATATAATAATAATAATAATAATGCGTTTAACGTCCGTTTCTCGACTTTATGTCATAACAGACGCCATTCGCACCATTACTATTTTCCATTTACCACTTCCCGTTATTTTCTACATTTTTTTACAACTTCAACTTATGTAATAGCAATGGGCGAATGAAGGAATTATAGGAAATTAGGATAAGGTAGATAATTTTTGAACTAGGAGTTTGATAGGTAATCGGCCATGACCTCAAATAAGGAACCATCTCGATATTTATCTCGAATTAATTGAGGAAAACCATGGAAAACCTCAATTAAGATGGCCGGTGCAGAAATTACCGTTTCTCGGCGAGAGGCAGTAGGAAAAAGTCCCAGCCACATCTGCCCCCGCCGGGATTCGAACCTGTACCTCCCGAATGCGAGTCTAGTGCTGTCACCACTTCACTACCCAGCTTGGTAATTTAGTACATATAGAGTTAGATGACGTAATCATGGACGTATACCGTAAATAAATGAATTCCGATTTTGCAGGGAAAATTAGAAAATTAAAAAAAAAATCAAGTGCATCATGTGACGTATCAAATGAAAGGACTCGTTATGAGAAATACCACTATATTTTTTTATAATTTTAAAATTTGTAGTTCTCAGTTTTAAGATAACATATAACTTATTATTCTTTAAAATATATTTTATACTAGCCGCTACTCGCGGCTCCACACGCGATTGAGATTAAATAATGTTTTATAACCCGCTCGGGAGCGACAACAGTAGAGAAGCTAACAAATATTGATTTAATAAGAATAAGACTATTTTTTGTCAGAAACCTTGAATGGTATAGGAACGCGTAGGACAGGAACACACAAACATTTTTATATATAATAATATTATTGCATTGAAGACATTACAAAAGTAATAGAAAAATACTCAAAAAATTCGACTTAAACTAATATTTCATGTGGCCGTAGATATGATAGAGAAATCTGTTTGTATATTGAATGATTTCCAAAATTGCCAATATAATATTGTTGACAGATAGAAATTTGTAGTCAGAAGCGTGCAGTTAATTTTTATTTTAAATGTATTTTTTTAAATTCATATCTAAAATATATCCACAAAAAATACTATTTAGTGGTTTTGTGTTCAGATGTTCCGTAAAATCGTTTACCGATTGTTTTTAAACTTGGTGAAATTAGTATGTACTATGCTTATTTGTTTTGGCGCCCAGAATATTTTTCAACACACATGACTGAAAAGCTATAATGTGTAGTTTTTTATGGACAATGCTGCTATTTTCGATACACATATTCGATTTTAATATGAGAAGTTTTCTATTTTTTTTTGTGAGACTTTTTATGCGGAATCTCATCGATTTGAGAGATAAAATAAAAGAAACGAAAAACACTAACACACATTATAGTGACGACAAAGTCATGGAAACGCAATATTGTCAGACATTTTATTATTTACTTACTGTCAAAAATATATTTTAAACACATGTATAATGAAAAATGAAGTAAAATGAATTCCAAAGTACCTAAGGTAATTTTTTCAAATTTGGTAGACTTTCGAAGAAAAAATCTCATTAGATTGAATGATGCAAAACGATTGTATGAGACTAGTATAATTTAAAGAAAAAACTGGTCAAAATCTGTGACCTCCCTATTCTATTTGTCAGTTACTCAATTGACATTAAAAGTTATACTCAGTAAGTTAATTATTAGCGTTACGAGAATTCGTAGATTTTAAAAACAACGAGTTGTTAATTTTATTTATATTGTAATCAACGTTTCTATCCGTAGATATAGGTAGATTATAGATTATAGACGTTCAACAACTGAGGTCATCCTTTGAGAATCATCATCAGCATCTGTGGAGATCTTGACGATAAATCGAAACGTCGTTGGTTAGACATCAGTCATCGACAGACTTGTGAGCCGCTAAAAGGGACACTTCGCCCGTTGCTACACCCCCTTTGATAATGTCTACCGCAGTTATAGACGAAACTTCAGGTAGAAACGGTCTACAACCGAGAAAGATTTAAAGGTGCACTATTTCTAAAGTCTTAAAACTGTATTCGTCATCCTTTTAAAAATAAACCAAAATTATACGCACGCTAATGACTGAAGTACGTTCAATATAGATGTCAGAACTCAGAACCGTAGCGTTGAAGTGATAATCTCCGTTCGATTTCCTTTTGGCACGGCTAGAGGGCGGGGCGGACGCTCTGTGGTTAGCTTCACCTAGCTCTCGGGCCTCCGGGAGTTATCGGTAATGGATTGGTGAAATGCATTGTAGACAAACATGCCTAAGTAATATTTAAGGATATTTGGAAGATACGATCGTAGCCAAAAGTATATATGTCCATTTGCCACATATACTAAAGGCCCTAGTACACAGTGGTCTGTAGTGGGCCATGCTATGTGCAACTGTAGGCCGCTATCATTTGGTGTTCACACAATGGCCCATGGCTCATTTCTGCCTGGCGAAGCACTTGCGATGGACGTGGAAGTAATTACGGCCGCGGCTATTTATTTATATACTGTTTACAAGTATTAAAGTATTATAAACCTAAAAGTCTCTTCATTGCTCCAGGATACTGACATTTTGGGCGATTAAAAATTTAAATTTAAACACGCAACAAAAAAAAGTAGGTACCTGTCCAAACAATGGGCGACTGTGTGAACACCACAGGCCACGCCACGCCACGATTCCTTTGAAGTGTGTCAAAAAAACCGACAAAAAATGGATTGCGCACCACGATTCACAATTGTCCGCCACTACACAATGGCGTCCCCTGTACACAATGGCGATAGTCTACAATGGCCCACTACAGACCACTGTGTACTGGGGCCTTAAGATAGGAAAGCACGCCTGATAGACCCAAAACTTTTTACCCCGGTACAGATTGATATGCATAAACACAGACACCAAACTTTTACTTTTGGACACATCTTCCATATATCGTTGTATTTGTTTTTCCGGTTCACTGAATGAGGAATAGAGTGGCATGTGCTACGAAAGAAAACTACCTTGAAAGAGATGTGATTGGCCACACTGTCGATCTATCTTTTTTTCGGGGAAGACACTATAATTACGGTGCTAGGACACGTCCAGAATCAGAAGTATAGGTCTATGGAAGATATTGTGACAATGCGTCGTATTTCAAGTATAGTTATATGTAGTTGCAATGGAAATTATCAATTTCATTGGTTAGTTGGCAAAAGTGGGCGGCAGTTATGCTAAAAATGTTTATATGTATCAGTTCGCTGTTGCCACGTTTTAAGAGTAACTATCTCGATAACTCAGAAATTATTGACAAGTTCATCATAATGAATAAATTTTATCCTACCATGTCAAAAGCCGTATTACTTCAAAAATCTTTTACCAACAAACGTAAATACGCTTATGGCGAAATCATTATTAATTTATCGTATTATTTGATAAGATTGAATGAAATGCAATTCAAAATGACATATATAAGTACTTACCATTGTAATTTTCGATGTAGTGATAATAGCCTTAGAAGACGATTTACTTTGTTTTGTATTCGTTTGTTAGTTATACGAAATCCACAGCGCGCGAGTAATACTCGCACTTGACCGGTCTTGTTTTTATTCTAATTTAATAACTAATACAATGTTAATGTGCACACCGGGCACTGAAATAGGTTTTGATATTATACTATTAATTTTTTATCAAAACTCCATTCCGAATATTATTCAAGTTGATTCGAGTTACGCAACTAGTTTTCACGATTTGCATGGCATTATTTTATTTCACATTGTAATATTGAAACTGATTTTGTGTACAGTAATTTTTGATTCGTTTTGTGTTCTGATTTTGTTCCTGTTTTATTATAAATGCGTTGATTTTCTAACAAACAGTTTATAAACGTAAAAATAAAGTAATAACTTATTTTAACTGTATAATAAAATTATTAGTTTTATATAGATGTGAAGGTGATTAGGATAACGTTAAAAGTGAACTGACAAAAAACATTTTGTGTTTTAAAAAGCCCTTAAATATTAACAATAATTTGTGTTCATGTTAGATATTTGATAAAAATATTTTATTTTTAGAAATCAAAATCATTCTGTCAGTTATCAGTTTGATGTAGAATTTAGTTCAATTTTACAAAAAAATATTTTAACTCCCTAGATATTCTATTTAATTATGCAAGTTGAATAATAATTACATAATTAATAAGATATCCAACTTGCACTTGCAAATACATTACAGTTTATGATACGGGCCCCTAATAAAACTGTAAGGAGTGATTTTTCTCTAATTACTTTTTTTAAAGAACTTTAACCCTTTTATGTATTTTACGTGATATCAAGACATACGTCTATAATTGATAATTTTCAAATTTTTTTCAGTCTGTCTGTTCTATCATATTTTAGGCGTCAATGGTCTTAGTTGTCGAGTGTCTATAATCCACAATAACCAACTGTTTCGCCATAACTTGTAATAAAGGAGTCTTCAACTGAAAGTATAGGTCATTAATATATGACTTTCCGTGCAAATAAAAGTATTTCTCGTAAAAAGTCAAGAAACAATTGAACTGATTTTCAGTAAAATTTAGTAGGTACACTTATTATGAAACTTCCATAGTAATCTCATTCTCATAGGGTAGAAGTTTATAATTATTATAATCTAAATCATAAACTCCCACCGGAATGTAGCTTAGTAGATATATAAATTTAATAAGTATAATAGGTATTTTTTATTTTTATCGAGTTTTGTTTTTGATTTTGGCACAGACCTAACAGTTAAAAAGAGAAGTGTATATTTTTAAACTAGTGCAAGTAAAGTGGATGAATAATATCGGGTATATTAATTATTGGATACACTTGGCAGTATGATGTTTTGACTCCAAAGCCTCAGGTAAGCCTACGCTGTTAAACAAATTGATATTATTATAGAAATAAATTTTTTGAGAATAGTGGATCCAAAAAGTTAAAAGTGTCTAATGGCAGCCAACTATATTTCTGGCGTTGTCGATGGGTGACGTAGCGATGTTTAACTTACAGCGTTCGGACACGGAGGCTTAAAATATATCAATCACGCCCCAAGAAAAGTTTTTCAATATTGTAGGTTGTTTTATAGTTTCAATACTCTAAAAACTTTCATAGGATAAAAAAAATGTCAATGCTTTAACAAAAAAAAATTGAATGGACAAAAAAAAAATCAAAATTAAAAATGTTTAAAAATGCAGACGAACGGAAAAAACTAAAAAAAAATTGAACCTCGGTCATAAAAAGTCACTAGAAAACATAACATTATAAAATTTTAAGGTCAGGATCAATTTAATTACTTTAATTTTCTATTTATACGCTGATCTCAAAATTCTATAAGTTACGCTTTTTTGTGTCTTTTTCGAAAGCGGTTCAACTTTTTTTAAAGGTTTTGTATTTAGTAGCTAATTCGTAGTTTGCACGTTATTAACCACCTTCTTCCTTAATATTTTAATACTAAACTAGATAAGAAACTGCTGAACCGATTTATATCTTTATGTGAAACCACTCTGAAAGTATGCCCTATTAAACAGGAAAAGAATCAATTTACAAATGCTGGGGATATAAGGAAACGTAAAACATTCCTTTTCTGAAGTTAGCTAAAAACGATTGAAAAAAATTGAAAAAAATAAGATATGGTATCAACCCGTGATTATTCCGTTGTTGACATTTTTTAAATCAGTAAACCCTTCGAATAGTTATGGCTGAACAAACGAATTGATAACCTATTTTTAAGTTGGTTACAAAATGATTGAAATCGTTCTTCTTGCTGAGAATTTTCTCACTACCCATTTGGCACACTAACGTTGAATCCACGTTCAGGTGTAATTTAATGACACGCTGGAAATTCATCGACGCGGCAATGCATGATTGTGCAAATGTTGTGGATATCAGATATCAGCCTGGTTCAACGATTCGCTACCGCAAGGAATCCCCTTACTCCATATTGACTTACTATTTAGATGAACTATATATTTGTGACCCACAAGGTTAAGTGGCTTATAGATATTTATTTAAAATTTGCATGGCCAAAATTTCTGGATATAAAAAGTCAACAAAACATACAATACAATTTAAATAAAAAATCCACAATGTCATCAGTCATTTTAAAAATACATCCATATTGTATAGTGTCCAATTCATTAAATAATCTTTTAAGATCTTCTTGAAATCATTAAAATTTGTGTCGCTGACGTATCTAGACACTTTGTTATAATTTTAAAACCAGTTTAATGAGACATTTTTCATAGTACGTGGTTCTGTGCTTGCTGCTGTAAATATTTTGCCTTATATTATTATTAATGCCGGTTTGCACAAGGATTTTATCTTTCCCGTTACTATTCTGTACCTATAAATTAAATCATTAGTATATTACACCGCAAGGGTAGAAAGTTGAAATTTCTGGCCGTGTAGTGTATATCTACTATTTTTTTTATACGCGGTCGAAAGTACGTACTTTCGTATCAGTGTGCACGAGAAAACTGTTTCGGTCCGCTACTACAGATGGCGTGCGATTAAGTCCCGCATAAATGTTAAGCTTTGTGCCAATCGAAGCCGAAAGTACTTACTTTCGACCGTGTATAAAGAAAAATATTTTTTTGCACAGCATCTCTATAAAATAGCTGGTTTTCATGCCTGTATAGTGAAATATTTTGAAGATTTAAAAAACTTTTCCGAAAAAGAAAGAGTCACTTTAGGTTTGTGATGGAACAGTTTTGTGAAATAAGTACGAATAAGGTCGTAGTGTGACATTGAAAACGTGTGTTTTTTTGGCACAATTAATGCCAACTTTTTTCTAGTAAATCGTACATAAATTACAAGAGTAGTCCATTAGAGACCTAGATTTGTCCTTTATCTTCCTTATAGAGAAAGAATTTTTGCAGAATGGTGACGAATAAGTCTACAATCAGTTGACAGCCGAAGCTCTATTTTTGGCTTAAATTCAGAGCGTTCCGACAGCCTTAACAGTAATAGTATGAACTAAAATAAATCCTATCTGTCATAATCTTATCCATCCAGCAGTAATTTTAAAAACGAACTGTCAGTTACAATTTAACACTATAAATTTAATAACAAAAATTAGCACAGCAGGCGTAGTTTTTGTAAAAAAACTAAATAGATCGCAAATGGATGCACATGCAACTGTCAATAATATTAAATATACACTTATTACGATGTGAAAATCAGCAATTTTATAGGGGTTAAACACTACTCAAAGTTATAAACTTATTTTAAATATTGAAAAAAAATTGACATACGCGATTTTGTATTGTGTACCGGAATTAGTTCAAAACAGTGTATACTTGTATTGTGGCGTTATTAATAACCTCTATATCAGGGGTCAACAACCTACGGCACGCGTAACATAAATGAATCTCAACAAATGCCAAAAATAACGTTCTCATTTTTTTCGCTATACATAATATATTTTAATAATTGTTTTGATTTCTGTATTATTGTAAAAATATTATAATATGTCTACGTGTTTACAATAGTTGTATTATTATCGTAGATATATTATTTATGCAATTTTTAAAATTATGATAAAGAAGCATATTTCTAATAAACAATCCAGTTGCTGACTAAAATAGTGTAGTTTATGTGTCTAGAACGTAAATGATGATAGATATTCTAGGAAAGCCAACCAGTTTTAACAGTCACACGAGTCATAATTACGTTCAAGATATATAGTAGGTACATTTTATGCAAGTTTAGGATTCAAAATAGTAGCTTGTCGTAAAGATATACATTACGCACGAGTGGTAACATAAAGCGAGTTTTAACAATCATACGAGTCATAATATCATTATGTACAAACTATATGTAGTATTTTATGTACGTACTCTCTATCAAATATCTGGTTTTTACTTCATAATAACTATATTTTTAATTAAAACAAATAATTCAAAAGATATTTTATGAGCAGATAAATTAGTTAATATTTATTTTGTTTATCACGACGTTTCATATAATAATTTATTACTTCTTCAGGTGCTCTATAAAATTATTTGTTTAAATTAAAAATAAAGAGCTGAACTTTCTGTAGAAATATTTTTTTAATATTTTTTACAGTTTGATTCTGAAACAAACTTCACTTCTATTAGGCTGTTTATGAAAATTACTGTTCGTGTTGTTTTACATACATTTTATAATGGCGTGGCCGATTATGTAAATTACTGTTAAATCAGTTAGAACGCATTTTTTTGTTTTTCTTTATGAACAAGTGCCAAATGGATTATTTTATGATCGCTACACAATAGCAGCTATTTTATATAGGGATTGTGTGCAAAAATTCATTTAATGCATGATCCTTCTATTATTTTGTGTGGGAGTGTCTCGATTATTTGAGATAAACGGTCTCGGTCAACAAAAAATATATTGAATAAAATGAAAATGGCGATACGAGATGAAAGAATGAATTCTGTGCATGAATTTGCCTTTGTGTCTTGATTGTTTACAATTATTGCTCAATGGAAAGATCTAATTCTCTTTTTACATGTTTTTACAAAAAATAAAAAATAAAGCGCTCTCAAATTTCAGTCTAATAGGATAATCGAATTTCAATAAATTATTATCCGTTGGTAAATTTTGTCACTACGTATTTCATATGATTTTATTTAATACGGTTTCTTTTTGTTTCAGGTATGCATCAATTCTATAAACATCATGAAATTTGAATAAACAAAGGTATTTATTTATAATATTTTAAATATAAATTATAACAATAATAGTAATTTAGGTAACATGAATAACAATAAATATCTGAGATTTTGGGGTTATACTTTACATATGGAAAAGGTTATGGTTAAATGCAATAATTTAAGTATTTATAATCATTGAGCTGTAGATACGGAGTGCTATACTGCACATACAAACCAACAGGAAAGAGAAGACGATACACACGGTATATGTGTCTCTTTCTGGCTTGTCTTGTTGTGTTGAACAAAAACGGAATGGCTACGTAATAGTATATTACATCACACTAGCAGAAAGTTGAAATTCCTGCACTGTGCATAAATTTCAATTTTCTGCCCGTGTGGTGTATACTATTTTTCTTTACACCCGATCGAAAGTACGTATTTTCGCTATTAAATAAAAAGACTAATAACTTCCAAATGAACAATTTTTCGTCCCGCTGTTACTTTCTTTCGGCCCGCTGTTGTAGATGGCGTGCGAGTAATTCCAGCAGAGCATAAATGTTAGGCTTTCTGCTTTAAAATCGAAGCCGAAAGTACGTACTTTCAACCGGGTATAAAGAAAAACGTATTTTTGGATCTCCTGTAAAATTTGCAAAGTATTGCTTACGTCTTTTTGGACATTAACCATCGATATACAATATTCATCCACCACATCATAGCTTGGTAAGAAACCCTACAATAAGTAGCAACATGATGTTGTTCTAAACCAGAGCTTAGGACGAGGGCGATGTCTTTTATAAGAAAACTTTTGCGAAGGGGGAAATTGTTGTATATGTATCATTAGCATTGCGCCTACATGTACGATAGTAAAAAGAATGTCGGATTCAGAAATGCATTACTCAAAGAAGCTTAACGTAAAAAACGGTCGAAGGTATTCAACCATTAAAAGAAGAGGGTTGATGCAACCGTTAGTGAAATCTTATAATGTACCCCTCTTCAAGCTTTGTCAATATTGTGAATAAAAATGGAAATTTTTGAAATATATTCCTTTTGTGAATATAGAATTAATATACACGAAGTATGAAATAACAATCCAGTTTCCGCCAGGTGAACTGCGGTAACCGATCATAGAATTTTAACATGTAAAACCATACTTTCGTAATTTTCTGCTTCCCTAATTATGTTAAACAAAAAATCTTTTACCAAAAGTTTTAGAGCATCTAAACAAATAAGCAGATTTTGCATTTTTATATAGCTACAGAAATTATATATTAAAATTCTACCTCACAAATAGACCATGGAACTCAAATAAAATGATAATAACAGTAGGATAGCTATAGTTTGCTGCAATTGTTAAGAAATACCCATTGTTACAATATAATATTTGAAAAGTATTTTGAAGCACTGCTTCCGTGGGGACTCAAACCCGAATCTTTCCACTATCGCGGCGAAATGAGTTATCTATTACTCAACAGTGACATATCCAAACAACTTACGTCATGCGAAGGAGGTTAATTTTATTTTTTTATGTTTTAAGCATTCGATTTTCGTGGATAAGGTATTTTACTTTAGAGATGCAAGTGTAAAAGACAACGTTGAGTGACTGACAGGCATTTGTCTTTTAAACAGAGAGAGAGTTTGTGAGTGACAGGGCGAACTGCTATCTTTGCACCGTCGTTCTTCATCTGTTTGGTACGTATTCACAGTATATAGTTGTGTGGGAATTAGAGCTAAACAGTAGACTGTCTGTCGCATAACTTCCGCGACGAGTTTATAAATAAGTTCACGCACTCACGTGACATCTGTGGAGACGAAGATGGAACTGTTGTACTTTGTATTGTTGCGTAATGTGATATATTTGTCGTATAGGCAATCCAGTTTATCATGACCTCTGATCCTTATTTTTTCATATTTATAGCGGTACTCTTACAGTGTGTCCGCATAAAAATTGGATCTGGGCGTGCGTAAAACAGTTTCAAAGACGGAACTATTATTTGGATTATTCACTTCAGTCATAGATCTACCATAAAAATACAAGATTATTAATAATAATAATAAAAAAAAAATTCGTTGTTGAATATATGGGATTAATCATTAAAAAAATAATACGCGGTACTAATGTCGGGGTCATTATTTTTTGAAAACAATTCGTAGTACAGAATTCAGGATTATTAAATTGAAAGGCAATATATAATTCCCAAGTAATGCATTATTAAAAGTAGGCAATGCATTATTTGCAACCCTAGATTGAACAAACTGGAACGTTTCCTTTGTTCAGAAAAACATGTACGAGGAACTATCACGTTCCACTGTTACCATTGCATTGAAGGAAGGAAATGATATGAATGTTCGCGAATTGCGGACCGATCTCGTTAGTCGTTCGACGGTTTTAAAATCTAAACGGAATGGAAATTTGTTTCGTAGTGCAAAACTCGTCACTCTACTCTCATTCGGGGACGCACCAATGTTCATGCTGTGGTCGTTGTTGAATTTGATGAATGGCGATAGGTCTCGCGATGAAGTCAGCCGTCGTTGTTCCAAATCTTTCCATTGGTATTTCTGCTAGACGTTTCATCTATAATTGTGGCATTGTGGTAGCGGGAGAAATGTCCTAGACGGCTCACAAGTAAGTATGTCGACGACTGTAAGCCGTCTAGAAGGTCACTTCTCCCGCTACCACATTGCCTTTGATAATGTCTACCACTGCTGTAGACAAAACGTCAGGTAGAAATACGAGTGGAACACGGCCTACAAGCCTGGAAACACGATATGGAAAAGCGATTTCTTAATTTAAACTAAACGTGACTGGAACAAACAAAGGAGCAGCACGCAATAACCACAGGTAAAACGCTAAACGCAATAGCGAATGTTATACAACGATAACAGTTTTGTTTCGTTATAGATAATTGCGACTTGGCGTGATACCGTTTTACGTTACATTCTTTTGTGCAATTACCGTAAATGTGATTACAAACAAATAAAAACACTCTAAGATATTATACCAGAAACACTGGTCAATGTGCAGAACCCTAACACATACATTATATGTCTATCTTTCGTATATTAATACTCGTAGACTAGATGGCCTGTCAGGCTTCGCCCGAGTGCAATATGCAGACATATATCTCTGATGTCAGGTATAAGGAATATATCTCAAAAAAATTGTTAAATTTATTTTTTAAAGTCTATGTACTGTATTGTCTTTCGTTTGGTATTAATGGCTAAAAAACTGTTTTTTTTCGACTTATACATGACACCAAAGATATTTTGCCCTTAACATGCTATTAGTTACAAACCTTTTGTAATAAATTTAATTTCATTCCAATTTGGATGCAACACGATTTACGCTCGAATAGCTAGTATAGACACCTAAAAGTTTTCCAAGGAAAAAATTATCGAATGATAAAAACCATTCTAAACTCCGTTTAGTACCCCGGTACAGACAGCCATCTACCGAGACTTCTTTTTATACTATATGTACATACATTATTATATATTTTATACTAGCCTTGACTTGCGGTTCCGCACGCGATTAAGAGGAATCAATTGTTTATAGTCCGTTCGGCAGTCATAATAGTATAGTCTTGGAATGCGGCAACGACAACAGTAATGGAGCAAACAAACACTAATTTAGTAAGAATAAAATAAGAATATTTTGGATTAGAAATCTTCGCAGGGTCGCGCAGTACAACTAACCAAAGTTTCATCGTAATCGAACGTATAGGAGACGAACAATCAAACAATATATCGATGGTTTAAAGCGCAAATATTGTATGTCCGATTCAACCCATTTTGTCGAAATGCGAAAAATAGATTTTGTTTCGCATTCAAGTAAAATGCGTATTAAATTCGCAAGAGTTTTGGCATTTTTTAAGTAAATTTAGCTCTCTGTAATACATTTATAATATATGTAAATTATAAATTCTTATCATTTTTAATAAAAATCGTTATAATTGGAAATGTGCATGGACATACAATATTGTGAATTTTTTCGAGTGGACATACTACATATGGGCTTAATAAAAAACGTATAATTTTTAAGACGTTTATTTTATTAGAAAAAGAAATATACTGTTGAAAAATCACAAGTAGAACAAAAATTTTTCATATTATTTAAAAAAATAAAAGTAACTTAAACCTCTTCCTCGGTGACTTGAGTTGTTGTGTATGGAACAATATCTTTGGCTTTCTTTGAACTTGGTAAACTTTCAAAATAACTTTTGTATGTCTTGGGAATAATTTGCTTACCAAGCAAATAAAGTAAATCTTTTTTTTTTGCCTCTGAAATTGGCAATCTCTGTGTATATTTTTGTGATAAGTTTAGGGTTTCCCATGATATTTTTTTTATTCTTTTCCCTTTCAAAACATCAAATTCTAAGAATTCATTATCAGTCAATGAATATTTATACTGAACGATAAATGGTTTAGATTTATCAAATCTTAGCCATTTAATGTGTAGCCATTTTACTTGTTCCTTTAAGTTATTGACTTTTGTGTTTTGCATTACAAGCGACGCCAGTTCCTGTAAGTCATAGAACTCCGGAAAATAAATTTTATTGACCTGATACGGACAGGGTTTTTTTCTCGCCATTTCTATTAACAAGCCCCATTCTTCGGTTGTAAAAATTTTGCGGTGTTTACGCGCTCGTTCAATAGTGGCGTGAATTGAATCTGCCTCTAAGTAGGAATGGCCAGATTCCATAAACTTTAGATCCACAATCTGTAAGTGTTCAATCTTATGGACGGCATACAACATCGCAGCAGTTACAAATTGATTCCGGTTTTGCCCTCCGCAAGTATCAGAAAAACTAGAAACGTGAGCGACAGTATGAGGTAAGCTGTACAAATACTTTAAAAGGCATGTGCCGATTTCTGAAGCTCCTTTAGAGCCATGAGTCTCATCCCAAAGAAAACAGTGACCACTGTGGTCGAAAGAATCGAATATGGTGAAATTAAAAACCGAGAGTTTACGCTTGTAATAAATTTGACAATCAGCGGAAAAAGGGACGGATAGAATAGCTTCCAGATCAAAAGAAATAGCTCGGTAGGTTGGGTCTTCTAATGATCTTTTTTTATCAGCCTCTTTCATCTCCATTGAGTCTTTTTCCTTCTTTTTGTGCAGTTGCCAGCTTTCTTCCAAATCGGTTTTGTCTGTAGCGTTATAATACAGATTGCATGTGGAACACTGATCCTTTTTAGGGATATGGAACGACAGTTGTGGATCAAAATTATGAAATATTTTTCGGTAAACACTGATAGAAACAGGCGTGATTTTTTCATTTGGACAATAAATTTCAACATACAAACGATACATGACGGAAATATTTAAATCAGTAGATAAATACAATTTCTTTGTATCACGCCGACTGTAATGAGATTCCATACGAGGAAAGCTGTCTATGTGTTTTTTGACATGATTTCTTGCTTCTTTGGGTGTAATGTTGGCTGGAGATTTTCCCTTTCGTCCATCAGTACCTATATAAGCTCCACCTGGGCCACGTTTTTTCAAAGCTAGGTCAATGATTTGAAAACTAATGCTAAAAGTTGTACAGAAAAATTTCAAGCAGACTCGCACATTACAGCCCTTTTCATCACATAGTGAATAGACGCGTGATTTAGTTTTTGTGATTTTGCTTTCAGGGTTTCGTTTTCTGTGACGCTGAATGCTTTGTTCTGTGACCAAAGAGCATAAGAGTGCTTTTTGACGATCAGCATCAGCAAGTCCCCAATATTCTTGATGCAAAATTTGCTGTCTCTCCATCGTTATTTTATCGGAGCATTTGAATCTGCACCTTGAGCAATCAATGTAACTTGGCTTTTTTTCTGGCATGACAATATTTTTTCTGGTTTGGTAGCTCTTACCAGACATTCTTTTTATTTTTCTTTCGTTTCTTTTCCATGTTTCGGGTTCTGCTTTTCTTTTCCGAATTCTTTTCATAACTTCAGGCACCAAACCTTTACTGGATGTTGATGGTAGTGGAGGTATTTCTATAGGATTTGTTTCATCATATTCATCTTGGATATCGTCACTTGTTAATCCGTTTTCTTCTTCTTCTTCTGGAACATATTCCTCTGAAGTAGATGAACTTTCACTTGCTATTTCATTCGTACATACGTCTTTAATATTGTCCTTTTCAGCGGTACTCTGTAATAGATTGCTTTCGTTGATGACAGAATATTCGATGTTTTCTGCCACTTGTAACGAATCTTGACATAAGGGTGTTTGTTGAATCTCAGACCCTCGATGATGTTCTTGAATTTCTTCGCAATGAACCACAGTAACACCACAGGAAGGATTTATCTCAATAATTGACTCTTCAACTAAATCTGTAATAAATGATGATAAACATAAACGAATGTATTACTACTACAATTAAATGCAACATACCAAAAGGAATAATCAATGTATCTGATTCAGCGGAATTTGGATGGTCAAATGAATAACTAAAATCGGTAGGTCTCTTGCAGATTTCTGTTGCCTTTTGCAGATCTGGAAATTAAACCGGAAATACATTATTTTATTTAGTGGCAATAAATTATTATACTAATTATTTTATAAGATTTATTTACCCGTGTAATGGCATGTTTAGTTAGCTGTATTTAATATTTGCTTTAATTTTAACATTAAAATTAATTGTTTACAAAACAATATCCAGCTTAAAATGTTGACAATATACAAATTTAGGATTATTTTACTCTGAAATTAACCGTAAAAATGTTGATGTGTAAATTTTTAAAAATAACTTTTATTACTAATGATTTTAATTTTAAAATTGACAGTAGTATTAAAACAAGCTGGCTAAACCCGCCGTTAGTACGCGCATGGATACATAGATTTACATGAAGTGCAGCTATAATAATATTATATTTAACAAATTTGTCTGTACAAAATTTATTATAAAACTATAATTTTTAAATATCAATATACGTGCAATTAATACAATACACAGGCAGTCATTATTTGGAGTATTCTTACCTCTTACAATTCCATCAGGAGCTGTTTCTTTACTCTCTTTTTGCTTGTTTACCAGGTCAACCATCATTTTGCCACGTTTAAACATTATTGCAATAATAAAAGTTCACTTTAAATCACTGTAAATTAATTATTCATATAAATCAAGCCACCAAACACTAGAAATACATTTAAATTCCACAACCTTAAATAGAAACGAATAACGCGATGTTGCTTTTTTGATATCCAACAGGAAACTGCAGAAGAAACAACAATATTAAAAATGATAAAATGTTGCAAGTTCATACAATAATCAAAAACAGCTGATTTTGTGTCGGCAATACTCTTTAGCGCACACTTATGTTAAGTCCGGACATACAATATTTAAGCACATGTAAAACTTTCCATGAAAACACAAATATTGTATGTCCGTACTTACTACATTTGTGCTTCGACCAATTTACACTACTCCAGCGCACATTTATGTTATGTCCGGACATACAATATTTGCATTTTTTTAGAACAATTAACACGTGCATATATATTGTATGTCCGGACTTACTATATTTGTGCTTCAACCAATTTTGAACTGCGTTAGAATTCAGCAGATACTATAAGTGTGCAGAGACAGACCTTACCGACCTGTGGGCTTACAATGTAAATCAAATGATGATTCTCATTTTACGCGTTATTCTAGACATACGATATTTGTGCAGACATTAGATCGTCCCTACTATGTTCAAACTACACCTTTATCCTAAAATTGACAAAAAGTGGACATACAATATTTGTGCTTTAAACCATCGATATACGGATTGTATTTATTAGCTAGATAGATAAAAGAAGTGTACCTTCGAGAACGAATGAACCAATTTTAACATTGTTTAAAATCTTATTTCTTGACGAATAACATAAGCTATATATTCCTTGCCTGCAATTTTATTTTCTATGTTTTGTGGGGTTGATTTTATCAAAATTTTATGAGTATATTTTAGTTGTACAAAGCAGTCTAAAGATTTCCTTTTTTGTTCATGCTTCCGGACTCTATTTTTTCAGCTCCTATAAGTACTTTAAACGATTGAATTGTAATTATTTTAAATATGTTTCGACTTTCGAAGTTTAACGTGTATACTATTTTTTTTTAATTTTAAGAATAAATGCTTCGGCATAAACCATTAACATAAAAAATATGCATATACTAAATTTTGTTTAAATCGATGATGGTTTTCGAAAGTTATCATGCTAAATGCTGAGGTTGTCTGAATTCAGCCATCAAACTAACGTCAGTACTCAATAGTGTATCTGCCTGTATACTATGCTATAATATAATGTGTGTTTAATGCTATATTAACATATACTGAACTATCGTTAGGGAAATGCCTTTCTAGCATGAAGCGTCAAGAAACTCAATTATATAATATTTCTGTGTAAGAAATACATATTTAATTAGTAAAATGAAAGCGCTATATGTTTTACCCGCACGATTATATAATTATTATGTTAAATGTTTCTCACCTCCGTCCATGTTTTTTCGGTGATATTTTTTTTTATATTTCTACGTTTGAGTACGAGTCAATAGTATTCCAAATTTCATTAAATTGTATTCAACCGTTTGTGTAGTGTAGTAGAGAGGGATGACTGGTTGGTCAAACGAATAGCTCGTCGCAACGTTTCATCTACATCTTAAACGAATTCACTCTTAACCAAGCGTGCCAGTAGATGTTTCACATCAAAAATATGTTGAATTGATAAACTCTTTTTTATATTTATTAATTAGATATTAATTTTTTAACACTGTTTTGTTATATGAATTTCTCTTGAGTTTTCATTTTATAAACGTAATAGGTAAGAGAAACGATATCGTTAAGTAATTTTAGAATTTGCATTCTACGTATTTTATTTTCAATGTTCTCTGCGTTTTCGGCACGGGTTAAACTGTATAAATTGGACTGAAATTTTAAGCTAATCATTTTTTCAATATATAGAACCATTTCAGGGGGTAGCAACTCAAAAAATTTGAAAAAAAATTGGTTTATACGAATAAGGGCCAGTCTAATAGACTGGCCCTAATTTTGACAAAGTTGGAAATTGTCACATGCCAACCTTTAAAATGGCTCTTTACATTGAAAAAATGATTCTCTGAAAATTTCAGCTCGAATGATTAATATTAACCCGTGCCGAAGACGCTGTAACGGTTATAGGTTATCATTAGCATTACGTTCCGTAGTGCGTGTGCGTAACTTTGTCTATGACTTAGCACCAATCAATTTCTGTCTTAAAGAAATCCTAAGATGTGTTTAAGAGGAGAATTGATTTGTCCAAATCCACAGGAAAAGTTAATTTTTTATACCCTAAGCACAAAGTTGCTTTCTGCGTAATTTATTTTCAAAGTTCTCTGCGTTTTCGGCACGTGTTAAACTGTATAAATTGAGCTGAAATTTTAAGCTAATCATTTTTTCAATATAAAGAACCATTTCAGAGGGTAGCACCTCAAAAAATTTGAAAAAAAAATGGTTTATACGAATAAGGGCCAGTCTAATAGTTTGGCCCTAATTTTGACAAAGTTTGAAATTGTCACATGCTAACCTTTAAAATGGTTCTTTACATTGAAAAAATGATTCTCTGAAAATATCAGCTCGAATGATTAATATTAACCCGTGCCACAGATTCGACTGGAAGTCGGGGGCATAAAATAACACTCGTATCTTTTTACAAGACAGTCATTCCGTTTGAGGCTCTGAGCGCGCAGGATAAAGAAACTGCACGCGCGTTTTAAAGACCGCTTTGTTTGGCCAACTATTGGGAGCCTCAGTGGTGGTTATTGCGTCAGGAAACAGCCACTGAACTCGAAATATTTTCTAGTTTTACGATACCTAAAGCATTCATTACTACCCGCAATGTATCTCTCTATTCCGTGCAAGATTTATTTTAATGTTTGCCAATTTAAATCCCGGAAAAAGTATCTGGATTTTTACAAATAAGTATTTTTAAATAGATCTAATGAAGTTGCTATAAAAATTTCAGCGTGAATCAATCACTTATTTTTTTATTTTTGAAAATACAACTTTGGGGTATTTTGGCTTGATGTTAACCTCTCCAAAAGTGTCTGCCTCATTTATTTATTTATTTAAAATCAACTTAACTTTCGAATAGTACTTGTTGACTTTTGAATCAAAAACTTTTTTGGCGTATATTTTTTTACACCTTTACTGTATCTGGCGTACAAAGGTAGAACAGGCAAACAGTCATTTACCTATACATCTTATCTATATATACTATTGTATAAAATTTCTACCTGAATCAAACACTTCATGAAACGGGTGTTATTAGCTCTTGGACTAATAGGAGTAAGTCCACAGACGTTTGGTTTGAAATTTGAGCATTTACCCAATGTACCTTTTAATATAAAGTCTTAAACTAAGATTTTAAAGTGGTGAATTGAGTAGAATCTAACAAACTGGGGTAATATAACAGAAAACTGGTTTGCTGCGTAAAGCTTGCATAATTATGAATATACAGTTTCAAACTGCAAATAATATTTTGTACAGAATTACTGAGGTTAGAGATTAAACCAGATTCCATTTACATGTTAATCAGAATTTGTTGCAAGATTAACTCGTTTGTTTGTTTAGCAGAATTGAGGATCACGCATAAAAGTTAAATCACCGATAACTTGCATTATCTTTAGAAATATTATTAATTTTAAACTTATGTTGATATCAGTTGTGAAATTCATGTGTATACAGCGTCGACGTCATGTGACGTCTTGAGTGTCCGTTTCCATAGTTTCAGAGTTTACTTAATTTACAGTATCGTATCTTTAAGAGGTTTTTGGATGTTGGATTGCAAGTTTGATAAACTTTGCTTGAAATATCCTCGGAAGAGAGGTTTGACAACTACAAAACATTTTTTTTATTCCGACAAAACAAGATAGTGTGTGCGATAATATGCTAGACGTGACTCTCTCTCTCTCTCTCTCTCTCTTCGGCGTCTCTCTCGCTCACATCAATGCAAAATTTTTATTAAATGCCATCTGGGACAATTTATTTTTTATTTATTGAAATAAAAGTTCTTTACGCGCGTTTTGTGGATTTCGCAAAGGAGCAGCTCGTTGAATTGGCGTTACGAATAAATGTAACGTTTTTGCACGGCTTATACTAAGTTCGTTTATGCAATACAGGGTTTCTATAATATATAGGTATTAAAGAATTGTTTATATTTATATATGGCAACGGATTACAAACTTCACATACTAAAAAAAGCTAGTTGAATGAATATAAATAAATAAAATCGTAACTTTGTTTATAATTGTACAGTTTTAAAGACACCTAGAGCGAATTTCTAGTTTTCGACATATTTTGTCTGTTTATAGTTTGTATTTATACAGGATACGCATAGAAAAACTATAAGCCTAACAATATATTTATTGTATAAATGCTTTACTTCAACAAACTGCCTACACGAGTACCGCTGTTATATTCCGTTCTCCCTCAACACCGTTCGATCGGAATCCTCTCTATCTACCGTTCCGAAAAAAGAACTATAAAAAGGAACCATTGCACTTCATATATTCGAAGAATAACTATTCAAGTGCAGTGTCTTTTGTTTTTCACACGTCTTCTCGACAGAAAAATATTTTCTCTTTTTGATGATAAGTTCAAGATACATGAGAACTGAGAAGGCAGGGTGGTAGTTTCCCTTTCGCTGCGAGGGCGGGTCCGCAGTGGTAGAATTCTCTTGATACTTGAACTACTCGACTTTTGTTGAATTGGCAGTTAACACAAAACAGCTTTCACTAGCATGATATAAAAAAACACGTCTAACTCCTGCAATTTCTTTATTAACTCTTTCATGACAAAGTATGTGCTTAAAAATCGTTGAAAGATAATTATCTTGTGAATAAACAATTGAGTAGATGTATTTTGTGTAAATGAAAGCTGGATGTATTTTTAACCGATTTAGAAAAAAGAGATTATCAATTCGACTCGTAAATATTTTTGAAAATTATTTTTAGGTTTGTTCAGCCATAACGTCTTGAAGAGTTGACCAGTTTGAATAAATTTCAAAATGTATATGAAATGATATAGATTTAATTTTTATTAAAATATGCTATTCCGTTTTTAACCGACTTGAAATACATATAATAAAACGATCAATCTTAGAACAACTTTAAAAAGTCTTAAAATTATTTTGGTGTAAATTTGATAATTTAGTAGCATCCAGGCACCCCATTTTATCTGCTTATGATTTCTCCGGGTACGTTTTCACGAGTAAATAAAACTTGAAATAGACAAACTAGTCAATTGGAAGTTTTCTGAGGAATTGAATTAAATGCTTGTCACTTTTTATTTCTTTCTTTTTTCAATTATATAGTTGGCGTTGTGTGTACTTAGTGACATCTTTGATGTTAAAAAAAGCTATAAAAGTCGTCAAGTTGTAGATGTATTTTCTACAAAATACAAAACAAACCAGTAGAATAGGGTTGAGTTAACATTGAAAATCAAAATCATTTTCGATTCAAAATACTGATATAGGATCGACGCTCCCGTTTTTTTTGTATTTTGTCTTTAATTAAAGCAATAAGCGTTGCCAGTGATTAGAGTAATAGACTGGTCTACCATTTACTACTAGATAAAGTTTCTAGATTAGGCAAACTACTACGGTCGGTCTCCATGTTAGGGCTTATGATTCAATTAAAATATATAAAAGTTTTCGTAGCTATGGACGTATACGGTAAACTGTAGCTACAGATGGGTGGTAAATTAAATAAAAAACGAGCAAATCGTCACGCTCTACTCAGCGTCTAATGTGAATAGAGATTTAACATAGAAAAATACAATCGCATAAAACCTATCACGTAAGGGGAGTATAGTTTCCGTCGTGTCTCCTCGAACTGACGCACCTTTTTTTTTAAATTATTTTTTTTCATCCCATCCCTCACCGAAAGCGATCGTTTAACTAGCGTGATGCCGTGTTTACTGTTTAAACTCACCGTTGTTTGTATTTTGTCAAATTAAAACTTTTATTGCTTCTCCGTTTGATAAACACTGACAGTCAACCGCTTGAAAAATCGCGTGTTTAGCTGTTTGTTTTTGTTACGTCTCAGCTAATAATTGTTTTACAGACATAAATTATTTACAGCTATACATGTTCAACTAAATTTATCGACTATCGCTGCTATTTAATTGAATTTTTTTGCAATGTCCATCAAATTAAAAATAAATGTAATTTCAAAGTTCTCTGAGAAGATCAGAGATATTTAGTACTGGCTTTTAACACAATCAAAAGTAATTCTCTGCATGTCATTTTATCTATTCTATATAATTTATATATTGCGCCAAAACTTACTACGTATTTCATTGATTTGTTTCTTGAGTTAAAAATTCAAATTTGATCTTTGGGAGGTTGATTACTTGATAGAAGAACTCCAAGGTCATTAAGTATAGAAGTGACCTCTTCCCGTTGAATAGTAGGAGGACCGTCATCTAATGGACTGTCATTGTTGATAACAATATTGAACGGTCTTCCAGATGACGTCATTCATTAATTGGGTGATCTGTGTATCTATTGACCTTGAAGCGGCCCAAACTGATATAGATGTTATCGTTTCGCATACTTTGTTATTTTAAGTATAACGCCATAAAACCGGTCAATCCGCGTGGAGTAGACGGTTCGTTACAATGAGAACTTTAAGATTTAGGATTTTCGTTTAAGTTTTTCTGTAAACTATATGAGTGAAGCCCTGCAGTCCCTATTTTTTCCAAAATTTCAGGTTCGGTAATTTTAGAGATAATGATATACATTTAACAATTATAAAAAAAATATATTTGTATTTCTCATAACGATCTCTTTCATTTGATATGTCACATGGTGCACTTGGAAACATTATTTATTTTAAATTTCCAAAACTAACCCCCAAAATCGTAATTCGTTTATTTACACTATACGTCTGTGATTGGGTCATCTAACTCAATATATGTACCAAATTTCGACTTTTTTCGTTCAATAAATTCGGAGAAAATGAACTGTAAGATTCCGTTTTTTAATTGGTTGTACGGAGCCCTAAAACTAGATTAATTGAAAAACATCAAAAAAATGTTTTACTTTCTTTGGTAACAAAAATTGGTGACGCGAATTACCGTATCTCAACGTTAAGGATAAATTAATGCAGTCATGATCTCATTTTGATTCATTCATTTGATTTAGATTAAAAAGCTTTGTATATGTTATTAATATTGTGTTTTAAATAAACAAATTCCACATTTAGATTAATTATACCAATAGAAGTTTCGCTTCGGCGTTGTATTTTTTTTTAAATATGAACCTTGTCAATTTCTAATAGCTTTGATCTCAGATATTTCACAAATTAAAATTGCATTTTGAGGTTTACTTCGACGAAATGTAATTTGTTTTATATGAGATTTTTTATGTTCAAACTTCGCATTTACTTTCCTATCAATATGGTATATAGGTACGGTTTTCCCCCAGCCCGATTACGCCGTGGCGTTGTGTGTTCCCTGGGGAGCCTCTCTCTACTCGTAATTAAAGCAAAGGCATCCCCATTCGACACACCGCCATAATAAATAACAAAGCGAGACATCGCCACAGCTAACTGTGCGACGTATTTTATATCTTGTATAATATCATAGGTAGATGGAATACTGTGTTACTCTGGTCTTCTCGCATATCTATAACTGAAATTTTAAAAAAATTGCATGAATTCAGTTTTTGTTTTTTCACAATCGTATTTATAATTAACAACTAGCTACAATTGTTGAGAAATACCCATTGTTATAATGCTACTCGTATATTGGAAATAGTATATTAGGTCACAAGGACAGAAAGTTGAAATTCCTGCACTGCGCAACATAATGCCCGAGGTGAAGTCTTTCAATTTTCTGCCCGTGCGGTGTTTACTATTTTTCTTTATACCCGGTCGAAAGTAGGTACGTTTATTATCAAAATTTTTAATTATTCGTCCACCATTTTCTTTGATTTAATTTTTACTTAATATCACTATTTAACTTTTATTCATCATTATAAAAAAAGCCTAATAACTTTCAAGTGAGCAATTGTGAGGTTATTCACAATAACAGCTGTTAGCTACTACTGGCTGGCGGCAGTCTCACGTATCCGTGTGCACGAGAAAACTCTTTCGTCCCTCTGTTACTTTATTTCAACCCGCTGTTATAGATAACGTGCGAGTAATGCCAGCCGAGCATAAATGTTAGACTTTCTGTCTTAAAATCGAAGCCGAAAGTACGTACTTTCGACCGGGTATGAAGAAAAAAATATTTTCAAACTCAAACAAACCCGATTTTTTCCACCAGCGCGGCTACTACTACCAAATACTCAACAGTAACATATCTTTCTCATATTTAAAGCGTATTTGTAACTGTTTTTTCACCACCACACTAAACACACATACAGTAGTAGTATAGTAGTAGTAGTAGTAGAGAGGGAAGCGCTCAGTATAGGTCGGAAAGAATCGACGAGACGCGTGGCTGGCCGAATGGGACATTGCAACGTGCAATCTAAATGTTTTTCTTTCCCATCCAAGCGCGTCATTAGATGTTTCACATAAAAAATGTATCGTGTATAGCAAAGTCTGTACCTTTATAAATAGTTGAAGTAGGTCATTTAAGGAAACTGTTTAATGTATATATAATAGGACAGTCCTTGTACTGTGAACACAAGCATAACCCAGTGTCCTACCATCCTACACGCTTCTGGTGGACCTTTCTCAATGCAATAAATTTGCTGATTAATGAAATTGCCCGCGTGTAATTTATCATTCTGTATTTGGCTGGTACAATTTTACACACATATATCGCCGAAACACATCTCGTACATTAATCAGCTATTGTGAAGGTATCCATAATGCTTATGTTATGTATGAATGTTATTGTAAGCTATTAATTAATAAATGAAACGTTATTTCTATTACTATATCGTGTAAAATGCAAAATACTCTATCTTATTCTGAAATCTATTGACTGTAAATCATGTTTAGTATTTTATAAAGGGATTTTGTAGTAGAACTATTTTCTCGGGTAAATACGCCACTCACTTCAAGTTACCATTGCCACGCTTTTTATGAAACAGAACGAATCGATAAAGTGTGTAAGAAACAAAGATAAACGATGTTTGAGGTGTCATATGAAAGGCAAAGAAGTCTCGTTTAATTGTTATTAAATATTTGTAATATGCGTACGTTAGTTTATTCAGTATTGAAAAAAAAAATTGTCAAGTGCAAGCCGAACTTGCGTGGAGAAGATTTCGTACCATTCAGTTTTCCATGAGAACTTTAAGAATTAGAATTTTCGTTTAGGTTTTCCTGTAAATTAGGAGTGGGGTACTATATTCCCTATTTTTTAGACTCGGTAGTTTCGGAGATTTTCGTACATTTTCTCTAATATATTTTAAAAATATATTGGTATTCTTAATTTTATTATATTCACTTGTTAGTTAGTGTATTTGCCATAAGGCAACATACACTATTGGCGTTGGTCGGATGGCGGGACCTAGGGGTCGGACCAAAATTTCTCGACGTTTCATAACCTCCTAAACACTTTGGCACCATTTTTGAAAATGTTTATATATATATGTATATATATATATATATATATATTTATATACGTATATATATATATATATATATATGTGCGGGCAATAACTTTCGAAAGAGTTAATTGATTTTAATGAAATTTGGTCCACGTGTTGAAATCCATCACCGCAAGAAGCCTATTTAAAATGGGCGTAATTGGGGTATTTTAAGGGTAGTTTTTAGGGGTTGAAAAATGTTTTTGGGCCCCAAAATACCGAAAAATTTCTCAGAATCGTTTCAAAATTGACATTTAACCCTTTAGTAGTAATTAAAAGGTGTCCCTGAAATTTAAATAAAATCGGCCCGACAGGACCGGACTTACAAATTTTATGAAAAACTAGTTTACAAATAGTGAATTATGTACTGAAACTTCTATATAATTTGGTATAGAGGTTCGATTTATAATAATATTGCAATTAAGAAAAAAAATGATATTTTAAGGGGTGTATTAAGGAGTAAAATTTTTTATTTTGCCCAAAAACCAACTTAAGCTCGCAAAATAAAGCCACACTGCCTGTATAAGCAAATACACTATATTGTCGGCAGGGTTTTGGCACTGCGACCCGGGTTTTTTTGTTAGTTAAGGTCAAATCTTGTAATTCAGATAAAAAAAACAATTTTTTTGCTTTAATATGCAAAATCAGTTTTCTTGAAAATTACGTAACTGTCCCGCCACTTCCACCATTGATGTTCCGTTTCTCCCACCATGTACCCAAGAAATTCTCATTTAAAAAATCAACATAAACTTATGTATCCCAAAGTACACCTGGGATATTGCTTTTTGCAACCGTACCTTAGTTGTCGATAAATAATATCTCAAAATGTAGTACTAACACATTAACGAAGTTTCACTGTATTTAAGAAAGCGTACGTTTGTTAAAAGTTGTGAAATATTTCAAAAAATACTTTTATGAATAAATGGCGCGAGTCAGTTTTCTTTTACGTTCTTTTTACCTGCATATTAAAAATGGCACATTCACTACATTCCATCAGATTATTGCAGAATTCCATTTATCATACATATTTTGTCGATCGGAAAATAACTTTTGGAATGTTGAAATATTTCAAGCAACGCATCACCTTCCGTTTTTAATTGCTTAAAATAATACAGTGATATTTTTTATAGCATTTTTGCGTTTTAAACCCTCAGTCTGTTTCTTTTTTGAAAGAGAAATCACTGGAATTTAAATAATATTCGGTATAGGCTGTCATAATTTGAGAAGAGGAATATAATAACCGATAACGTATTTTTTCCCTTTTACAAACATCCTTCCTATATCAACATAAGCTGTCCTGACCTGTGTTTCAAACGATGTGCGCTGACGCCGGCTAAAATTTCGACCGGTCGGACGTGTCTCGGCCGACACGCTGACCATACGTTTCGTATGATACTATTCAAATTAAAATTAATTTATTTTCTGTAAATCAAAGAAATACCATTCCGTATAAATATGACAATAATTTCGACCGGTCGGACGTGTCTCGGCCGACACCATTCAAAATTTAGATTAATTTATTTTCCCAAATCAAATCAAATACCGTTTCGTATAAGTATGACAATAAATATGCTCTACCCAACTTTGGGATAGATAGATTGTACGTTATTATAGGTAGCTGAGGCCACGCGGTGCTCTAGAATTTAACCGACACTAAATTTACCGACGCTAACGACCTCTCTGTTGTCGAGCGTCTATAATCTACTATCTATAAAACTTATCGGTGTAGATTTACGTGCGAGAAATGTTCCTCACCCAAAAAGTAATTTAATACATACTGCGGTAGAAAGAGCGGATGCTTACAGATACTTGATATAAAGCAGTCCTAGCTGGGGCCGCGGCCTACTTTAGTGTGGTTGCTCTGTTGCGACCGTAGATTGTCGACGATTCTGTTTTGTTTGGTGTCAGAACAGAAACTTGACTTTCTTCTTTCTTATATAATAATAATATATTATATTTACCTTCGATGTATACAGCAAAGTGCGTGAAGCAGTAAGTAAACACTCAGCTCAAGTGCATACGGGGTGTATCAGAGAGTTATTGATACCTATATATTTGTCTCGATGAAAATTGTAGAAACGAAGCTCACATAATCAATACCACAATTAACAAATGAATAATATGTTACAAACATGCTGCAAAAATTAGTTTTGAAATTACTTTTTTAGCGCGTTTTAGCGCACAGCTAACGATAATAATAATAATAATAATAATAATAATTTATTAAGTTTCAGATAACTCACGAGAGTATGAAACATAGTCATGTACAAAGATAAAAATTAAACATTAAAAAATTCCTGTAAATTATAAAAACATCTTTCAATCAGGTAGTTTTTCAATTCAGATTTAAAATTATTAAGGGATGCAATATTTTTAATGAAGCATGGTATAGCATTGTAAATTTTGGCAGCCATACTAGCAGGGCTACGCTGATATAGCTCCAGAGATGCTTTCGGCAACAATAAATTATTTTTATTCCGTGTGGAATAGTGATGTTCCACAGTTCCAAAGATATTAGAATGAGTTCTAACAAAAATTGCAATAGTGTAAATATAAATCGATGGCAGAGTTAAAATTCTGTGCTTTATGAAGGTGTCACGACGTGATTGATTATAATTTAACTTAAATACAATACGAATAATTTTTTTCTGAAGAATAAATGGACGATTCATGCCAGTACAGCTGCCCCAAACAAGTAAACCATACCTCAAGTGAGGGTAAACGAAAGCATAATATAGGGTTTTTAATGTTTGCAAATCAACCTCTTGCGATAAGCGCCTAAAAATAAATATTGATTTCGATATTTTATTGCAAATACTGTCCATATGAACATCCCAGACTATGTTTTCGTTAACCCATAAGCCTAAAAAATTAAAATTTGGAACGTTATCAATCACAGATTCATCAATTACAACAGTAGGAGAGGTACATAACCTATTCTGCTTTGTAAAGAAATGCATAGATTTGGTTTTATTGATATTTAATTTTAGCGCATTTTTTGTACACCATTCAGATAGTACATTAGCCGCAATGTTTGCATTAATCGAAAGTATGTAATTGACCATAAGACACCCAGACTCAAATGGACGAAGTCAGTGCATTTTCTACCATCTGAAAACTATATGATAATATACTAGACGACTATAACCTTTGGTTACAACCAGTATTGTCAAGTAACGAAAAAAAGCAAAAATCTAAATTTTTTTAAAGTTATCCTTATTATCATGATGTGACACAAATAGAAACTTCCCAACTGCTAATTTTATGGTGACCAAAGTATTAGTGTTTTTTATGAGAATTCGCCTTTATTTCTTATATAAAGTTGTTTCTTTTTTAATGTGTAACTGTTTAGTTACTTTTTCGTTCATTTTATGTATAATAAAGTATACCAACCTTGCGGGGAGGAGAGAAGGGAAGTTGACATTTTTTGTAAATTCACGCAACAAATTAAATTTAATTGCGTCTACAAAGAGGCGAGCGAAAATCAGTGTAAAAAGTCACACGTCCTCGAAAGTTTACACAAAAAATAAAGCATTTATATTTTTAAAAAGCAAAGGAAAAGAAATGAGAGTCGTTATGTGGAGAAAATATGTGTATATTTTGTTATCTACGGACACAAAACAAAATTGTTGAAGCTTTCTTTCAATGATCTACAAGAGAATGCTGTCATTTAGAAAATGACAGGGCGGCGATAGACGCTGATGACCTTAGTTGTTGAACGTCTATAATATACGATTGTCCAACAGACAATCAAGGGTTGGATCCGCAATCAGCAAATCTCTGACTGGAGCTTGCATCCAGGAAACTTACACGGGAAAAGGATGATTGTGGGCCCGTCAAATAAACTTACAGAGGACATGATTAAACTCAGTAGGTCGAAACTCAGGAAAGTGGTTGGGTTCATGACCGGCCATGCACCCCTGAGGAAACACTTATACAGGATGGGGATACGTCAGGATTCAACACAGTTTATATTTTGCGAGATGGAGGAAGAAACAGCCACCCATCTACTGTTCGAATATGAGACCTTAGCCTACAGAAGAACAACCATCTTTGGACGCATTGATGAGGACGGAATAATTCCGCAGGATAATCTAGTCAACAATCTTCTGGAGCTCATGAGAAGATTCGGATTATTGGAAGGCTAGATCCAGGATAAGGGGGAGCACAAAAATCCTTATAGGATGACGTGCATTAATAGGCTATCGATTGTCACAATCCCAAATTTTATTCATTCATTAATTCATTCAATCAACAAAGCAGGGATTTCTAGAACCATTTTTTTGATGGAATGTTTTCTTTTTTTATTTTTACAAAGCCTATTATATTTTCATCTAATCAATAAGTGCCCTTTCATAATATGAGATGAAATTGTCGGAATTTTGATCACAACATTTTTACCAGATAACATCAACAGAGAAATTATAAGTAAATAAAAGCGTTGCGATAGTGCTTTATCTTCTTCGCGATAAAGTGGCATGTTAAAACGAGCGAAGTCACTCAAGTCGTAATATCATTACGAACAAAACACCTACTGTACTTTTGGCACGTATCTTCTATAAAATAGCTGGTTTTCACATAATTTTCAAAATATTTGACATTTCCTAATTATTGTAGGCTGCATTCAATCTCGTGTGGTTTGATCATGATTTACTATGGAAATGGTAGGACGACTACGTTTCTTTTATTTTACAGACATGAAAATCAGCTAATATATACGGAGACGTACAAAAAAATGATTGCAGCTTTTGTCACTTTGTCTTGCCGGCACAGATTTAAAATAAACAGAATGAAAGAGTGGTAACGGCGACAATTTTTCAACCGTTATCCATACATAGAATGTCAGCGTTTAATGATCAGTATAAAAGCTTTCCGGACCGCATCGTTTATTGGTGTACGAGAGAGAACAAGTCGAAACGTTTGCCGTTTTATTTGATGTGTGACAGTGACAGCCGATCTCGGCACACGGCACACACGTATTCTCACTTAAGCTCGACGCGATATGTAACAGGCCATCAGGATATCAGGGATGCGAGATTTTAGATTAAATTGTGTGAAAAAATAATTTTACTCCATGTTTTTGTGAATTATGGTCGTTCGGAAACACTTTACAAAAGAGGGAAAATACCGAGTTTTAGGTTCTTTTTTAGAAACGGTAATTGTTGGAAAGACTGGCGCTCCTTTATCCTGAACGTTCTACCACTTGTGTACGTTAAAAAACTGCATCCTGTATTCGCTACTTATCATCTTCTGGCGGTTGTAAAGTGTACATAAACTTGGATAATCAAGTGTAGTCTTATGGAAATTGCAAAAATAAGTTTAATTATAAAACATTTATGCTATCGTGTGTGATAAATTTGAAAATATATGTTAAAACGTCTATTTGTATAATATAAAAAGAAAAATGGAAGTATACCATTTGAAAATCCTTTTTTTAACAATTGAACTAAGTCTTTGTGACATTTTGAAATAACTATACTCCGTATAGTGAAGTAGAAAGCCTTATCTTTTGTATAATTTACAGATTTACAATACAAACTAATGAAAAACTTTTCGAGTTTATTAACTTTCTCCACCTCGTGCGCTTCAATAGCTTCGACTATCCCCTCCAAGAAGACGCACGGAGCAAATAAAGAATAAGAAAGCTGCGTCTAATTTGTTTGGAGTGTTCTTTTTTTGAACGCACACTGTATTAAATTCGAAAACTCGTCTAGCTAGGAACGTGCGGGATTATAGTGCTTCCAACTCTTGTTTCTTTCAATCAAGAGCTTTGGCTTAGAAGTTTATCATAGGGTATCAACTTGCCACTAACTTTTATTTATAAACACAAATCAAATAAATAGTTGCTCTATCAAGACCAAACTAATGGTCAACGGTAGAATTTACAGCACTATAAAATCTCGGTCTCAATTTATTTTCAAATCAGATATGTTAGAAGGTGACAGAAATTTAACAGCACTGTAAGCTTTAACACTGACAAATGAATAGCACCACTGTTTGTATGAAAAAAACATATCGTTGACGAAAAGACAAAATTGCGTTTGTAGAATTTTGAGTAAAATAAGATTAATAATTGTGTTTTGCAGTTTTAATTGGAATGACATACTACAAATACGAGCATTGCGAACACCAAAACAAATGAAATGCATCATTGTTCATTTTAAATTTTCGTAATCTTGAAGCAGCGAGATCTCATATGCAAGTCTAATCCTTTTTGCGTGTGTATTTCGAGATATTTGATCCAATGGCGTAGTAGTAGACCTATTAGTACTGAAAGATTAACAAACAAATAAATTTAGAATGTGTGTAGAAATGAAATATTTTTATATAATGTAGCATAAAATCAAAGTCATTAGATACACAGGATATCTCGTTAACGAATGACGTCAGCTGAGAAACCGTTCAATATCAATTATACCTCCAGTATTATCCTTAACCTATAACCTTGACACAAAGCGAAGTTAAAAATGTATTTAAAAGCATTTCAAAACGTACGGAAGATTTGACTTACACGGTTTTACTTTTAGAGCACAGATATTAAAAATGGTATAATATTATTTTCTTTTTGTTCAATATAATTTAGCAGCTAGCTAATTAAAAAAGTGTAGCGTTTCAAACGGAAGTAAAAATATCTCAGTTTCTTTTTTTTTAATATCTACTTTTTCGTTGTAATCTGACATTTATTACATATAATTTTGATTTATTACAATAAAGAACAGTGGCTGATTTCTGCAACAACATAGTTACCAACATGGTAAGTTATTAAACGGATTTCGTCTACAAAACAATGGGGAGAATCTCACAATCTTTTGTCTCGAACTTCAAGATACGGAACTTTTCAGCTGTATCTTTGTTCATTATGTTTCGGAAGCTTTTCCATTTTTTCGGCGTGTTTCGGCTGGATACGATACCCTCAAACCGGTACATCTGCCCCGGGCGGCAGGACCAGAGTATGACAAAATCATAATATAAATATATTTGAAAATTGATAACCAATTATTTAAACGCTGGAGAGAGGGGGCGCCATTATCTAGTTTCTGCCCCGGTTCGAAAAAATCGTAGATCCGGAGCTGGCTGGATATACCCAACAATCGAGTTCACAACAGCGTCGATTGTTGTGTTTTAACCTAAAACAACTCACGACGTTCTTTCGAACTCGATTACTGAGCGTTTCATGCATGGAGACCTATTTAAAGGAGCACGAACGAAATTGACAGAAATTGACCACTAAATCGTACAAACTGTACTGCTTTCTTTTTTTATTACTACCGTTACTCACTTCCTATTATTATGACGTGAAGTTAGGTATCATAAATACATGTGAATAGTGCAAACACATATTAGATAAATAATCTGTCAAAATATTCATTGAGTTATAAGCATTTTATATTAATAAATGTATGATTACAATTGACAATTAATTTCAATATTTTAATTGAACTTTGACTCTGTAAATCATACAGGGCACTAGTGACCTCTTTTTTTAGGAAGCTTTTATCTTCGCCCTCCTTGTGTAGTATTCGATGAAAGTTTTGGAAATTATTCTGCCTTATTAGTGAGGCTCTTCTGTAATTTATTATGTGTGACAATTAATTTCAATATTTTAATTGAACTTTGACTCTGTAAATCATACAGGACACTAGTGACCTCTTTTTTTAGGAAGCTTTTATCTTCGCTCTCTTTGTGTAGTCTTCGACGAAAGTTTTAGAAATTATTCTGCCTTATTAGTGAGGCTCTACTGTAATTTATTATGTGAATTGTGTGAGTTTGTTACTTAATGTTTCTTTTTGAAACCAGTCATTAGTTGGGAACATTCTTTAAATCTTTTTACACTGTCTAAAATTAATATTTAATAGTTATAAGACAATTACTTTATCATTATCCAGTTTAATTAGTATATTTATAAATTACATATGTTTCTTCTAATGATAGTTTTGTGAGACTGATTTTAATTAGCATTTATCTTTGTTAATTTGCTTAATTATCAAATTACTTAATATATCTCTGTTCTTATTAATTAAATTGTTTTAAATCAACATAAAATTATCACAATCTCTTGAACCATTTTCCTGGTTTTAAATCATTGTATCGAGAAAGATTTTTTATAGTGCCATGGATATTATAATATTTACATTTTGCTAGTAATGATTATATATTCCGCGGATTCTACTTATACAAGGACTTCGAACTTCATGTATATAAAAAACCTTCCGAAAGTAAAAGGTCACTAATGTTGTGTATGTAATCGAAACCATGGATGTCTATGATCGAAACGGTGGAAGCGTTCATCCGCTTCACATAAGTCAAATGAAATACCAATTAATATATAGAACAGTATAATTTTCACACGGGTTTATTAATTATATTGATTTACGGTTCTGATGAGAATACACCCACGCTATGTGCTAAATGATTAAAAGAAAATAATTAAATATGTATAAAAAGCCTTTGAAAAACAAACTTTAAAGTGTGCTAAAACGAAGATAATAACAAACAAATAAAATAATTGTGTTATCAATGTTGACCTGACTTCTAAACTTATCCCGAGATATGTTCATAAAACATTCACAATTTAAACTTCTCGCCAAAAGTTGTTGGGTCAGGTCAGATAAAATGATATTTGTATTGATTATTTTCTTCGTTTTAGTACATTTTAATAAAATAAATAAATAAATTTATATTTATTGCAGAAATTTTACAGCAAAATGTACACAGGCTACGGAATTCAGTTTAAAGATCGGTTTTTAATTCTGACCATATCAAAAACTAACAAATATATTAATAGACGCGGAAACGAGCAACTGTATTGAACACTGAAAACGATTTTTTTTATTAAATTAGATGAGTTATTACGTTGTGAATTTGATATATTATACAGAATTTTCGAAAAATCTTTTGACTGAGTAATATCATTAAGAAGTTTCGGTGCGAAATAAGAAAATGACTTTTGGAATTGTGATAAGTTATTTTGAGGGATGTCAAATAGTAAATAACGAGTGTTGTAAGTTTGTTTATATATTTTATTTACTAATTCGTTTCGCGTGTACATTGTACATATTATTTTGCATAATGTATAATTTATGTGTTTATATTGCATAATACATAGCACGTTATGCATGGCGCGAGTATATTAACCATTTTATTAACTGTTAAATGAGACACCAAGCTACAATAGCTGTCATTGCTGTGCTGTCACGGTGTCACCGATGATTACTGCATATAAACATACAACAACGCCGTGCTGACACGTGTGATAATCACGAACAGTGTAGCGTAAAATGTGAAGAAGATTAAAATTATAAAAAAATATACTTGTATTTCTCATAAGGAGTTTTTTCATTTATACGTCACGTGATTTTTTTTTAATTTTCTAATTTGTCCCTCAAATTTAACCTCCAAAATCGGAATTCGTTTATTTGCGCTGCACGTCCGTAATTGGGCCATCTAGCTCTATATGGTATGTATATACCAAATTTTTCGCCCAGTAGGTTCGGAGAAAATCAGCCGTGACAGACGGATAGACAGATTCGAAAGTAATCGTATAAGAGTTCGGTTAGTCTATCGGATCTACGGAACCCTAAAAATCCTGCAAATACCCTATTTCTCGTGTTGTGAGAACCCTGAGCCAATTCTGATTGATGCATTTGACGACCAGTTTAATAACGTACCTAACCACCGCCAGTTATATATTAGTTAACCTAATCAAACAGTTACATCACCGATGTCAGTTTTATTTATTTATTTGTTTTATGTTGTCACTATTTGTTGTACGAATTAATGCAAGCACGATTTATGGTTGGCTGCACTGCTACTGACTGTTAATTACGTTAGTTTATGTCGATTAATAATTATTAAGCTTTGTTTATTATGAGCATTTAATTGTCCACGCAATTCTATTAAATGTTATAATAACAGTGGGATAGCTAAAGTTTGCTACAGTGGTTGAGAAACACATATTGTTTCAATGCTATATTGGGAAAATTTATTTTCAAGCAGGCACCGTCGGGATTTGAACCCGAATCTTCCCACTATCGCGGCGGAATGAGTTACCAATTACTCAACAGGGACATATGACTGATGACTTGTTTCACAGACAGATGTCTCCACGAAATAAAAACAATTATTATTATTATTATTATCCAAACAGTCAATCTTCCTAGTATTTAAAGTATATTGATAACAATTTGTTTCTTATTATGCGAGTGCTAATTTTTATCTTCGGTACTGCTAGATATGAACCTTCACAGTAGTGAGTGTTATGGGTGAATCACAGATGAAGTTATTTCCATTCATTAATCAGGCCTAAGTCAGAATAAAAAAAAGGAAAATACGTTAATTCAGTTTGGTACATTAACCAGCATAGTATCATATTTCAATAGTAAAGTATTCACTACGTTATAGTTCGTAAGACTAAATAATAAACAGTAGGTTTGCTGCAAATCTATACTGGATCCGCCTGTTGACGTCATTCATAGGAACGAGGTAACATCCGTAATTTACTGGCCTTGCACACATCGTAGCTAATTCGACGTAATTCATTTTGGAATTAAATGAGTTTACAATTATACGATTGATGGTTTAATTGTATATGCGAATGCAGTTTTTCAATCGAGTTGCGCAACTGTAGCAAAACAAAATATTTGTATGTGTGCGTCCATCCTTAATTCTTTTGTTTTCATCGCAGCTATAAATCTGTTCGTATATTTGCTGTCCTTATCTTGCGCATTCATCTTAATCAATCATATTATCCAGCCAAAAATGTTCTGTTTCAAATATTTATTTATATTCTAGCTTTTTATTCAGAGATAATGTCCGTAGTTCAAAGACAGGGCCGGCTCTGAACACGAACATAATATTAACACGCTTGGGCAGCATATTTTTAGGGGCGCCTGGACAGTATTGAGTTAACTCATATTGGAATAAACTACATGTTTTCTACAGTCTGCTCTAAACCAAGGTTGAAAAAACATATTATGAGAATATATTCCCAACGGGGACGAAACCACCCCCAGTGGATGTTGGGGCCTTCCATGGGAACGGTAGCGAATCCAAAGACTGGGGTAGCGTTGAGGCAGACAAGAGGACGGCCGTAGCGGACCTATCTATTTAGAAAAATAATATAATAAAATACTAAAATAGAAAAGGGGGAGCAGAACGGAGTACCCAACAGTTTTTTTAAACAGGCGATCGTGCGTGATGAACTATACGACGAAGTTCTTTTTGTGATATACTTTTTAAACAAGAAAAGATTGAAAAAAGTCAAAATGGCAGAGAGATTTTGAGTAAGAACTTATCAAGTGTTGGTGGGTGAATTGAGAATTGATGTAGTTAAGATCTTTGATTATTTTAGAATGTTTATTTGCTCCATAATACGTCCACAATTTTAATTCGTATACAAAAATGACCGTTCTGCGTGCGAGGTGACTATAGCATATTAATGCAGAACGGTTGTTTTTGTATATTAATTAAAAATTGGGGACATATAGAATAAATCAAGAAAACTACATCACTTCTCAATTCACCCATTAACACTTGGAAAGGTCCTATAGAAAGTGTTTCTACTAAGATTAGGTGCACTCAAAATTTCCTTTTTTTAACTTTTTTTGTTTAAAAAGTACCACATGACAACAAGACCGTCGTCGTCGTACATCACGCACATTTGTCTATTTTAAAAATGAGCTCGACCCAACGAACTGACCGGAGTTTTATCGTTTTATCCGTCACCCGATAAAAAATCGTTCCGGCATTCGGCTAGTGTGAACGAGCTCCTATTTCGAACTTTGACTGTAACATATACACGTAACAGATGGTTTTATGTTGTATTTCATTATTTATTTATTTGATGGACATTCATCAATCATAGAGCTTCGGTGTAAATGTATTGATGCAAATAATTTCACCAACAGCAGCCGCAGTAAGAGAAGAGTTGGTTTCACTTGTTTCTAAATGATATTTTAATCCCCATAAGTAATAACATTTTGTTCGTTTCTCATTAAAATTATAATTGGATATAGCTTATGCGTTTGCCCAAGGTAATACGCTCGTCGTTCAGTCTAGAACTTTCGTTTTCCAAACGACTTCGAAAGATGCTACTGTATACAGTAGCATCTTTCGAAGTCGTATCTCGTTAATTTAGATCGACACTGTCAAACTTTACCGCTAGGGGCGCCAACTATAAAACGACCTCAGTGTGTGAATAGTTTAGAGCAATGTGTGCAAAATAAGTTTATTTCAAATATATAAATGTTTAAAACTAATCTCTGTGTTGCGGGTATCATACTTATTGGATTCTTTGACTCCAATAGAGTAATATTTCTTACATAAAAAAGTTAAAGCTTCATAAACACCGTGATATATAAAAATAAAAGACCGAGCTGGGTAGAGTAGTGGTACAGCACTAGACTCGCATTCGGGAGGTCCGGGTTCGATTCCCGGCAGGGGCAGATATGGCTGGAACTTTTGCCTACTGCCTTTCGCCGAGAAACGGTAATTCCTGTACCGGCCATCTTGATTGAGGTTTTCCATGGTTTCCCTCAATTAATTCCAGATAAATATCGAGGTGGTTCCTTATTTGAGGCCATGGCCGATTACCTATCAAACTCCAAATTACCTACCTTATCCTAATTTCCTGTAATTCCTTCATTCGCCCATTGCTATTAAATAAGTTGAAGTTTAAGAAATGTAGAAAAAACGGGAAGTGGTAAAATGAAAAATAGTAATGGTGCGAATGGCGTCTGTTATGACATAAAGTCGAGAAACGGACGTTAAACGCATTATTATTATTATTATTATTATTATATAAAAATAAAAGAATAGTTACTTCTTACCACAACAGATTTATTCAGTGGATGTACATTTCGAGAGCTAAGCTCCCATCTTCAGTTTAGTGTTTTGCTGAAGATGGGAGCTTAGCTCTCGAAATGTACATCCACTGAATAAATCTGTTGTGGTAAGAAGTAACTATCTTTTATTTTTATTGTTCCAACCACAGTGCTCTTAATATTTATACCATGATATATGTTAAAAGGTCATTATTTCTAAAAATTGAGCTATATGAGTCCTTATTTTTAAGATTAAAAAAACTTTTTTTTTTTCTATAGTGAGTTAGATTTCAGAGTGTTTGATTTGAACTAAGAAAATTCTTACCCCCTTTTCTATGAGCATATAATATGTTATGTCAAAAAAAGGTGATTTTTAAAGAGTGAAAGCATTTTTCTTGCCGAGTTTCAAGGTTTTATATTGTTGTATGTATGGATGAAACTTTCTATTTCTTATAAAAATATGGTTTAGTATTTTATCAATCAAATAGTATAATATCTCATTGAAAGCTCAGAAACAAATTCGATAGTGCAAATTGAAAAGATGTATTTTTTGAATAAATTTACATTCAGAGGATGAATTACGAAAATACTGACAAGTAAATTTTCCGAAACTAATTAGTCATAACAGAGTTCAAAATACATACGGAATAGAACAGACCCGTCTAACAGTTGTTTGCACTAACTCCCCTGGTTAGCGCATTAAAACTGACAGCTTCAAGTTACTATTCAACTAGGCAGGTATCCGAATCCCTTAGACTCGCTTAACTTCCAAATAAACTAACTTTTTGACTTGTAGAACGTTAATAATATTTTATCAAACTAAATAACATGTTGCAAGATTGTTAAGATGTAATACAATCTAGACTCTAGAGTCTTCTAATCAAATTCAGCTATGATCTAATTTTTTTGAGGTTAAACTTCTTTTGGCGCGTTGGGAGTAAAATTTTAGCAAACAACTGAAGTTGCGCGCGCACAGGTAACGAAAATTCTACAGTATGAAGGTCTCACATAGCAACGTGTATGCTCATAATAATTAACTAACATCTATTAAAGCACCTTTCACTTCAAATGTCACCATTCATATTTTTGTTGCGATAAGAGAAATAAATGTAGCAATTTTTTTTTATTTATTTCATATTTGCAGACTGAAAAATTACAGGCTGCAAGAAGGTGTCGAACCTAAAAATTATTCTGACCCATGTTATCAAAAAGGTTGTCCACCCCTGTACTAGACGACAATATTACAACCAATAGTCGTTTTAAGTGGCCTCCAGTAGAATTTATAATATCCTATTTTTGATTTCTCTGTGGATTGACTATAAAGGTAAAAACCAAAATAAAAAGTAATTGAAGAATTCTGTTTTATTTCGAATCTCTAATACGCTGTGTTATCAAACGTCTCTAATTTACAATAATTTAAATAATAATTTAAAATATAGATATTATAGATTATATCGACGCTCAAAAACAGTAAAACTCAATTAATTAATAATTCACATATCTGATACGTAAGTTGATAATTTGAGCTTTTTTTTTTGTTAAAAGTTTAATGCTACTGAAAGTTTTATCCGTAGATCGTACATAATTTGGATGACTAATGATAAAACTAAAGCTAGAAGATTTATTGTACTTAAGTTTTAAATGACATTTTGAAAGTCTTTATAGAAAAAATCTAAACTTTAAGCTTCTTATATATACAGATAGGAAACTTTCACAAAGTGAAACTTTTGTTTTAATTCAGTACGTCGCTTGTAAATACTGAAAGCTTTTTGTAAGAATTTACCATGCGGCATGCTTGTGTACTAATCTTTAATAAAAGAGAAAAAGTTTGATGTTTGTCACGGGTAATATCATCAGTTACTACCGAACCAATTTGAAAAAGTCATAGGCAATACAGAGTATTTAGTTTACATAAAAAACGTAAGAACGTTATTTTTTAACCGACTTCTAATTCGATCAGTATTTTCTTTAAAATTATTTTTTGTGTATGTTCTGCAATAGCTTCGCCAGTTGTGAACCGATTTGAAAAATTCGACGCCATTATGTTCAGAATATTATCATATTGGTACCATATAATTTTTTCTTAAAATCTGATTTTAAAGGACTTCAAAAAATATATTTGCTATTAGTGAATTATATTGACCAAACTTAGTCTTTAAATTATTGTATTAGCGCATTCTTATATTGACTTTTTTATCTTTATTATAGTGTAGGTACCGTATATATGTAACTCTAACGATTTGGATGACATTAACTGAAAATGTGTATTGAGAGACAAAAAATCGATCCAGCTAGGTCTCATTCCCAAAAACATTCGTTTTCTTACAACTTTAATCATTTTAAAAATCAATTTTTTGACGTTTCAAAATACTGTAATATTGTAAGTAACCTTTGGAAATTGCAATTAAACAATTGCGTGAAAAATTTCAACCTTGTCGATACACGTAGTACATTGTGTCTCATGTTTGTTGCATGCTGCGTGCACGACTTCCGTAATAGAGAAAAATTTACTTTCAATGCGCCAAAAGAAGTATAATTTCAATAATCACTAGTTATAAATATTTCATTAGAGTTATTTCTAAGATGATAAATCGTATAAACAAAACAAGCATCGTGTTCTATGGTATTCCATGTACAAGACAAGATACCGGATCCGAACAATGGCGGATTTATCGCCATATGGTGTTAATGTGATTTTGTATTATTTATTCATTTAGGTAGTTCTATATGTACTTTATACTGTCTTGCGATGCCAAAACATTATCATGAACTTTGTCTTGAATTGCCGAGAACATGGCGTTGAGTGAATAACAAAACTCTAACAGAATTTAAATATATTTCCTTCCACTCGTGAAAGAACTTGCTAATGAGACTGTCTCGCATTTTTTACTTTCTACTTTGGCAAGAATATTATTCAAAAATTTATACAAATGTATATTATACCCAGCGCCGGATTTAATTAGTCTATTGGCCGTATATGGCACATACACTATTGGCATCGGTCGGATGGCGGAACCTAGGAGTCGGACTGAAATGTCTTGACGTTCTTAGCAACATGGCACCATTTTTTAAAACATTTATATTATATACAGGATGTCATTTTAATCCTCGGATGAAAATATCATCTCCTGATACGGACCTAGAAAAAAGTTGTTTGGTTGAACATTTAATGCCCGCGGTACTTTTGACCTTGGACATAGGGTTCAAGGTTATTCGAAGTCAACTTTTTTCAAATGGGAACCCCTAATTATCTTCTTGGCAATCGATTGTACATTGAAAAACATTAAACTTTTGTCCCAAACATTTTTTCGCAAAACGCAAATTTGCTCAATAACTCAGCTTTCAAAATTTGAATATTCCAAGTTTTCTGATTTTTTTACCGACGAATCCGTGAGTTTCTTGAAAAAATCACAAGAGACAAAAAGTTCTTGGAATCTAACAATTAAAAAAAAAATTTTTGTACACTTTTTGTTAACGAAAGAAAATTTGACACCGAAATAACACTGTGCAAAATTTGTTTTTTTAATTACCTAGAATTGAGTCCTTGAAAGATTCCAAGAACTTTTTGTCTCTTGTGATTTTGGGCGTCAGTGAATTCGTTCTATTAATTTTATTCTTACTATACTCTCGAAACTTAGCTATTTTTGTCGCAATCACAGACTTCAACTTTACATTATAAATGTTTTTTTTAATCAGATTTACGTAGAACCAAAGTGACAGCCAATCAAAATCGTATCTAAACACTAATGAAACACTCCATTTTTAATGCCTTAGTGAGAAAATCAGCATTATCATCGTGTATGGCTCGTTCTTGGGACACGCGGTATCCAAGTTACAAAGTGAGAGAGATATTTTAGTTAAAGTTGTGTGAATTATGAAGACTTCCTTGTCTAGATATGAACTCGTGACTGTACAATGCACATACATTATTGTTACGTACACATACATACGTTACGACACATTGTGTGTTTCCTGTTAATTATTTACATAGTGCGTCGCTATTAGCTAAACAGTCTTTGCACTACAAAGTCCCTGTTGTAACGCTTAGTTTTGTAGAGTAGTATTAAAACTGGAAGAGGCCAGCTTTCAAAGTCGAATTCGAAGAGGATCTTATAGCTCCCAAAGCCTTCACAAACTCCGCAATTTATTTTTGAACTCTTTTTTCTTTTTTTTTTACTTCACATGATGCATGTTTAGATCAATTACTTTGAACAAACTATAATTTTATATGTAAATCTGTAAATGACATGTTACAAACATACAGTCAATTGTAACGAAATATATTATTATTATTATTATTATTATTAATGTGTTTATAGTAAACATTTTAAAAGACTAAAAAGAACAAAATAAAATATTGGTTAAAAAGTGGGTGCGCGTTTGAAGTTATACTTCTTTGGCGTAATTAAAAATTTGTTTTTAGTATACGAGTACATGCAAATAATTTATTCAAATGAAATCTTCAAAAAGTTTAAGATAGTACTTACAAAACATTAACCTCAAATATTTTAAAACTTTCAAAATTTTATTCCGATTTTCACTTTTATAATCAATCTATTGAGCGATAAAAAATTATAATGAGCCTCACCCTCCTAAGCTCACATAAGAAGTATAACTTTTAATATGAATATTTTTTTAGGCTCATAATTATAATAGCGTGGGTCGTGAAATATGAACTATCATCGAGTTGACAACACACGCTTTTATAACATAATATAGTATTAAAAAGCATTTTTGTTCTTTTCGAAATCTGCATTTTAACAAAAGCGTGTTTTGTACTGACGTTCAATTTATCTTACACTTTTGTGTAACAAACCGCAGTAGTGTTAAAAGTGTTAACACTTTTTACATTGTGGAGCACTCCCGTTATTTCGGTTAACCTTCAAGTGAAGCAACCTAGCATTGCTAGATAAGATTATTGTATTAAAACAATGCCGAAATTCATTATCGTTGTAAATAATACAGGCAAACGTAAATTACCTAATTTTCGTATGCGTTCATATATTATATATGAAGTAATTAAGACACATATAAACGTCCTAAATTTAGTACATTTATGTAATTAATTACTTCGAGGTAACGTATTAATATCTCAGAAGGATTTAATTAAGTCTATTTAATTACGGTATCTATATGTATGATATTACATAATAATATGTAGAAACATATATTACACTCATTATATATTATGTAATGAATGATCAAAGTCATTATTGAGGTATTGGATATTAAAAGAAGATACTGTGCATTTTACACCACACACTTCAGAAGTAAAACACACACATACTAAAAAGTCAAGTTTAACCTAAAATCGTATCTGCCATTTCTCACATGTGTAAAATGGTAAAATTGTAAGAAACTTATAAATAAATATAGATGAAATATGTAATAATTATGTAAAAAACAAAGAAAAATAATGACGTCGATCGCTGGAATCGAATTTAACATCGTTTGTATACGAGGCAGCCGCTATATTTCTCACTCACCATATGCTAATCCTATACAGTCGGTTTTATAGTTTTAGAACAAAAGTGGTTATTCAATGTGTCATGTACCTATACATTTTTTTTAATGTTGGTTCAGCCATAACTTTTCTAGGGGTTAATCGTTTGAAAAATTTCGGCACCATTTTGTCCAGAATGTATATCGGGTGGTACCATATAATTTTTCTTTAAATCGTTTTTAAATGACTTCAAAAAAGGAATTTTTTTATATAATATATATGTCTACAGCATTTGTGAACCGTTTTGACTCTTTTTATTTAATGCAACATACCTTCAGGATGTTTTTACATTTTTACTGAAATCAGTTCAGCAATTTTTCTTTTTAGTTTGGTATTAAAATATTAAGGAAGAAGTAATAAAATAATAAAACTTTTTTAAAAAATTGAACCTCCTTCAAAGAAGGCCACTAAAACGCGTAATATAATAAAGTTTTGAGGTCATACATAAAACATTATAGTAATTAAATTGAAGTCGACATCAAAACTTTATTTTACGCTTTTTAGTGACCTTTTTTGAAGAAGGTTAAATTTTTAAAAGTTTCTTATTGTGTAATAAACCGTCTTAATACTTATTTGAAAGAGATAAAACGATATTGTAGTATATAGACGGTCGACGATATAGGATAATCACGGAAAATCTCAAGTGGATCGCCGGTACAGGGTTACCGGTTTCTCGACAAGAAACAGTAAGGAATACCACATCTATTTTCCCGCCGGGATTCAAACACTGTACCTTCCGAAACTAGTCTAGTGCTCTTACCACTACCGCACTCACTCGATTACTTGCGGTGTATACCTATGTAGGTATTTCTTAAGAGAATCGATAAGATAGAAGACTACGGAATAGTAGATGTATTATTCCACCTTAGTGCACCATCCATACACGGTATAAATATACATCGCATAATATACATCTTTGTGCATATTGGATGGTTCAAAAAACTTTTTAGTGTATTTGCCATATGGCAACATACACTATTGGCGTCGGTCGGATGACGGGACCTAGGGGTCGGACCAAAATTTCTCGACGTTTCATAACCTCCTAAACACTTTGGCACCATTTTTAAAAATGTTTATATATATATATATATGTATAAATATATTTATATATATAAGCGTATATATATATATATATATGTGTGCGGACAATAACTTTCGAAAGAGTTAATTGATTTTAACGAAATTTGGCCCACGTGTTGAAATCCATCACCGCAAGAAGCCTATTTAAAATGGGCGTAATCGGGCCATTTTAAGGGTAGATTTTAGGTGTTGAAAAACGTTTTTGGGCCCCAAAATACCGAAAAAATTCTCAGAATCGTTTCAAAATTGACATTTAACCCTCCAGTAGTAATTAAAAAGTGTCCCTAAAATTTTAATAAAATCGGCCCGACAGGACCGGACTTACAAATTTTATGAAAACACTACTTCGCAGATAGTTAATTATTTACTGAAAGTTGTATATATTTATTTTGAGTGAAAAATAGCTATTTTATAGGAGGTACGTGAAAAAATGTAATGCTTGCTCGAATGTAATGCTTTTCTGACTTGTGTGATTCGCTGGTCGATCGTTGTTTACATAATATTACAAATCGTCAATAAAATAATGCATTACGATCTAAAACATAAACTACTATTTTCAAAATTACATTTAACCTTATAGAGAAAAAATATTGACCCATGAAGGTTGGATCGGATCATCTCGGCACGGCACACAGTGCGGCCGATTGCCAAAAGTGCGGCCAAAAGTCCAAAAAAACAAGTTTCTATTTAGGGTTTTTTCACCCTTGAGTTGGCTGCCATGATCCTTCAAGAAACTAAAATCGTTCATAGTGATGACTAATTCGTCATGCCCCTTCCTTAGGCTCAGTTGGAATGTGGCCTTCGCTCGAGCGTCACTCTACAGTTAATACACTGAGAACGGTTATACAGGTGAAAAATTTTATGTAATAAAGAAAATCAAATAAGACCAAATGAAATCCACTTCTGAAGGTGAGTAGAACATGTAAAAAAAGTACTAATTATCAATTGGTAAGTAGTGAATTAGGGAAAACATAAACAATAGTGTCATTTTTTCACATTAATTTTTCCGAAAATTAGACTTTTCAAATGATACTGCATTAAAACGCTGCAAAACGCTGCTTTGAAACCTTATTGACATGATAATTAAATATATTATCTACCAAATAAAACAAGATTCAGCTGCCAAGAGCTGCCTATTCATCTTTTATGCCCTTTTTTCGAAATCACAGCACGATTATTTTTGAACATCATGGGAAATCTGCTCAAATTATTGGAATCGATTAAGATATTATTTATCGGTTTTACGTCATATTACAAGCAATTTCATGTGGATATGAAATCGATGTGAACAAATTTAGGCAGTATTGTAAAGAATTAGCTGAAAGGATCGTACATGCATATGATTGGTATTACATGCCTACTTTAGTGCATAAACTTCTAATTCACGGCCCAGACATCGTTAATCAATACTACCTATAGACCAAATGTCCGAGGATGCCCAAGAGTCATGTCATAAATTTTTTAACATTTACCGCGTTGCTTATGCAAGAAAAAACTATAGGCAAAACACGATGGAGGACGTTTTCAAAAGATTTCTGATTTCATCCGATGCTTACATTTCTACTTGCCGAAAATACCAGTAAAACCACTTAAGTCTTTATCACCTGATACAATCGATTTATTATCAGCTCCATCTGTACATGACGAAGAAAAAGAGCCGGAAAGTTTGAACAGTTCCTCTGCCTCAGAGTCAGAAGCAGACGTAGATGTGGATTCCTACGAAACCAATTTTTTATTATAACATAATTGACCTACCAATTATTTGTAATTAAAAATTTTTTGTATATTTTTATGCTCAATAGAAATAAAGATTGTTACAACAATATTCAAAAATATTTCTTTCCTTATAACATAAAAACTCAAACCACGAATTTTCTTCGATTACAATTTTTTCTTCAAAGCATTAGCACAAAATATTTTGGAATATAATTTTTAAAATATTTATTCTTGTAACTGTAAATGTTGTGAATTTACAAAATCCTAATTTTATAATCAACTTTTATTTACAATAAACAAAAATATATATTTTACATTCTACAATGTATACATACAGATCGTTTTTTTAATTTCTCCATTTTTGGCTGTATTAGGTGTGGCGATATATTGGACCCGCCATCTTGAATTTCGTAATTCTGACAATGGATTCGTAATCAGCGACCCCAAAAACCCCCGAGTACAAGATTTCAGGTCGATCGTTAAAGTTTTCGAGTTTTGGCCGCACTTTTGGCAATCGGCCGCACTGTGCGGCAGTGTATACGCACGCTGGGTGCTGTCGAGTCGATCCGAGTTGATTAGTGCGTAGGAACTCATTTAACTTCATGTATCCCAAAACTGCAGATCGTGCCGAGACAATTCGATCCGATTTAGTGGGGGTGGACCGTAAGTCTAAGTTGTCAGAAGCCTTACTTTTTACGAAAACTCGCCCCGTTGCAACAGCCTTAATATACGTTCTATGTTGATTTCTCAACTCAACTATTATCTATGTTTTTGAGCCATTCTGTATTAGAGTACGTTACACTTTGTATAGTTGGTAATCTTCTGATTGGTTTCTGTTCCAGTCTGTTGTGTGCCACAATTCTTGTCCCACAATTCACAGAACAATATCACTTTTAACTGTACCCAAGATGTATTTTACGTCCAGGACAATTTACAAGTAAAATTGTTATTCTAGATCTTCTAAAAGTTACGTTGTGACCATTTTCTGAGAGTTTTGACTTTAGTTTTGTGAATTGAAACATTCAATTTAAAATTATGAAAGTTTTGACGTGAATACATCTTTAAAATTCTAACAGTATTGGAATGTACGAAAAGTAGAACGTTACGAAAATGGATGATGATGTTGGGTCTTACAATTTCAAAACTTATAACGTCGAGTAGACAAATGATGACCTTCGCGCAACCGCAGTGATCTCGGGAGAGGGCATCTCAATATCACACATTGAGTCATTTACACGCTCAGAGAGAGAGAGAGAGATTGTAGATTATAGAAGATAAATAAATTTGAGTCATTCACGTCAAACCTACGGTTTGACTTCCTTACACTACCTACTTGTTCGTAAATGTTGTCACCGAAAAAAATGTCAGTACGTACCTAAATGTGAAGCGATTTGCAAGGTTAATATTTTGATTGCAATTAATTATTTATTTATTTAATCCACCAACTGCGAGGAATACCGGAACCTAGTATCGATATATGATTTCGGTTTATTAATTGCAACTATTAATAAATTGGAAATTTAATCCATATTTTTACCAGTTCTCAAATCAAACACCAAGAGCTTGGAAACGCCATATAAACAATGGCATCATTGCGAGGTTGGCTATTTTCAAACCCAGGGTAGCTGTTTTTATATTTTTCTTTTTTTAAGATCCCAACAGTTAGTCATTTGTACCTAGTACCAGGTCATATTTTCAATTTATTACTGCTTTTAGATATGTCGGATAAACCAGAATGTCGCATAATAAAGTCTGAGAATCAAGACCGTACTATACCTTTTAAAAAATCCGGATATATCGAATTTTTATTATTCTTTTAAGTATGTACTGTTTTCGACTAGATAAATTACAATACACAGTTAGTCCAAGAGCTTGTAATCTAAAATTGCACAGTTTTTGTAGACGTATTTTTAGGTTAGCTAGTATATTGGAGCGCTTTGAAAGGTGTAAAACTAGTGTTTCAAAGAAGCTCAAATTTAACACAGGATTAATATTGAATTTATTGATTAAAAAGAATATTCAGGCATCATTTTTAAAACCGACCTAATCAACAGTCAGCAGAAGTTTGCTGTTTGTTTTTGTTTCACTAAATTAATTCTGTTAGATCTAGGTAAAGTTTGCTATTATTACATATTGTGTTCCATCGCGGCGCTGAGTTTACATTTAGTCTACAGTGACGCACTGAATCAATCAACCTTTCTCATTTTTGTAGGATATTTGCAACTTTTATTCACCTCATGCGAGAGCTAATATTGCACTAGGTAACTCTAGATATGAATCTTTTCTCATGAGAGTACTAATTGGCTGAATCGAAGATGAAATTTTTCCATTTATTAATCAAAAGCAAAAGCTATGATGTAACTGACGAATTAAATCGTAGAACATATTATATTAAATTTTTACAAAGCACTCGTTTTTTTAACACTTTTTAACACTAAACCTATTATGATGATCGTATTTGATCATTATATATAAAATAAAATAAATAAATAAAACACAATAAAATTTGATTTAATCAAGACGAAGTCTAAATGCGTCTGATCACAACGAGATTTAAAATTATAATTATAATTTGTTTCTCAAGCGTTGCTAATAGAAACTTCAAACAAAACAATGTTGTGGTCGACAATGCAGAGTATTTATGTTGTCACTAGGAGACCCAACACTATCATGACGGGTCAAATGACCCATTTTAAACTTTTTGTCAGAATTTCTTGAAAATAACATTATCGCATCGCCATTTGCCTTTACGACTTTTATTAAAAAATACATCGAATGTATTTTTTAAGATTTACTCCTCGCTTGTTAATTTTTTTACCGACAAATATATGTAATCTGCCCTAACTACCGCAAGGGATCATTTGACCCGTGCAAAGATTCTGTATCTTGATTTGTATTTCTTGTGATACGAATCCGCTGTATTGGACATTTTTGTTATTGCGTGATATATTTTGCTGCATTGTGCTATATTTGTTGTTGGCTGACGGATGAATAGCCAATTTCACTCTACTCCAAGCGAGTATTACAGTAAAAATTTCAAGTTATAGTGCTATTTTGCGAATCAAGAATTCTTATTTCGTCATTTTACTATTAATTCTTATCCCCAAAATGTCGAAACATTCAAGATATTTGAAATAATTATAAATAACATAGATCAAGAGTGTTCGGAATTTAGTGAAGAGAAAGAACAACATAGTGATTCATTTGACACTACGGATGAATGTGCGTCCTTAAATTTAATATATAAACTATTTTAAATCGTTATTTGAAAAACATTGTTTTATTCATGTGCCAAATTGGCCTAATTGATATATTTTTCGCTAGACATAGTAATATATGTAACATTTTAAAGACGGGTCATTTGACCCGCTTTGGTAGGAATAGGAATACATGAAGTATCGGTAGGTTTAGTGTTAAGGCTGTCGGAACGCTCTGAATTTTGTTTGTGCTGAGACCCAGCGGTACGGGGCGAGGTAGGCAAAAGACATATTGTGGGTGTGACTTTCTTTAGCTCTGTCTCGCTCTAATCATCCGCACGTTTCAATTTTTGGCTGGTGCCAACTACGAGACTAAAAAATTTTATTGCAAGGGTACCGCTGTCAATTGATTACTCTAATTTTTGGAAATATTTTGAAGATTTAAAAAACTTTTCCGAAAAAGGAAGAGTCCCTTTAGGTTTGTGATGGAACAGTTTTGTGAAATAAGTACGAATAAGGTCATAGTGTGACATTCAAAACGTGTGTATTTTTAGCACAATTAATGCCAATTTTTTCTAGAAAATCGTACATAAATTACAAAAGTAGTCCATTAGAGACCTAGATTTGTCCTTTATCTTCCTTATAGAGAAAGAATTTTTGCAGAATGTTGACGAATAAGTCTACAATCAGTTGACAGCCGAAGCTCTATTTTTGGCTTAAAATCAAAGCGTTCCGACAGCCTTAAAGTGCCCCAACGCGAGATCCCGTCCGTTGACGTACCGACTGTAGTATATTTGTATACATTTTAAATACTAGTTAGTGTAATTAAAATTTGTAACCATAAGCTCTTGGACTAATAATGGTGGTGAAGTTTAACGACGATGGGACGATCAGGTCGGTACCCCAACCTCGCTATGTCTCGCTATGCAATGCAATACCAGTGCACTGTATCGTAGGCGCACTGCACTATGTCTATGGCCAGACAGTATAACCTTCCCTGACGCAGCTTTAACTTCCAACTCGCTTTCGTTCAAGTTCAAAACTCTATAACTCCGTTCCCAAACGTAACTGTGAACTGGTTCTATTTTGAACGGTTGTATCAATAGAGTATATCAGAATTTAAACTATGATAATAGTATATTCAAAAACATTGTCCGATTTTGGTCCAAATTAGGAATATTTATATTTGATACCCTTACTACAAGCCCTTTCATTTGATATGTCACACGGTACAATTTGCATTTTTTTTTAATTTTCTAATTTTTCCCCATGTTGAAAATTCATTTATTTACATGTCCGTCTTTGGGTCACCGACTTACATATGTGTACCAAATTTCAACTCAATCGGTCCAGTATAAGATAAGAGGGGAGAAATGGTCAAGTTTCACCTATTTTCTTAAATAACTTTAAAACTATTAATTTTAAAAGTATAAAAAAAATATATTTGAGATCCTTACTACAAGCCCTTTCATTTGATATGTCACACGGTACAGTTTGACAAACTTTTTTTTTAATTTCCTAATTTGCACCCCAAAAATGACTTCATGCCCAAAATTCATTTATTTACGTTACACGTCCGTCTTTGGGTCACCGACTTACATATGTGTACTAAATTTCAATTCAATCGGTCCAGTAGTTTCGGAGCAAATTGACTGTGACGAGTGGTCCTATAAGGGTTTCATTTTTTCCTCTTGAGGTATGGAACCCTACAAACGTGCTAACGTTAAAATTGCGCGAGAGCACTATTCTAGAACGATTCTTTAACCATACAATTTTGTTAGCGAACGAAGCTTTTTAACTAGCTTGCTGCCGATAAATGGATATATACCATTTACCCTACACTACACCTGTGTGCTAACTGAACTTTTCTTTGTTGGTGTCGCTGATATTGACTTCAGGCGCCATTGTGTTAGCATAGCAAGGATTAGATGTTACGTCTTTCCGCTTCCTTTGTCGCTGTTTACTTTTGCAGTATGTGGTTTCCCGCAACAAAGAAGATTAATATTATGAAGAACCGTCAGTTTTTATATCTGTTTGGTTTATTCCATTGTATAAACCAAATAATAGATGATGATTCGTTTACAGCCATCGATTCTTTTTTAACTGATATGTGTATTATACTTTTGAGGTTTTTGTCTTGTTTGACAGAACTAATTTTAACCACGTTCACTCACTATTTGCATTCTCGATTAGTAAATCAGTATTGAATGATTTCTTGTTTATATTATTAAACAAATAATTTCAAGAAGTGTAAATGTGGACGGATTATTGGACTTTATAAAATTGTTTGATTTAAATTATTCAAATCACAAAATTTATGTACTAAATAATATGACTATAAAAATGCAAAATGTAACAAAAATGAGATTATGATAAAAAGGTAAAAAATATGAATATATTATGACATACAGTTTAACATGGAAATGTTTTGAAAAACAAACATTTTGAACGGTGTTCTTGCGTGTAATATAAAATTATATGTGACCACAAAAAGAAACCACGCATGTCGAATTTTTGACAGCTATTTCAAATAGATTTTTAACTGTATTTTGTTAACACTCTGCCAGAACGATTCATCTCAGCAGAAAAACTTTAATTTCAATTACTTTTTCGAAAACAAATGAAGATTTACTGTAGATGTTGCGACGATAGTACCAAACAAACGCAACAATCGCTAGACCGGACGAAAGTGCGTTAAAATATTCATTCTATTACCAAATCGCGCGATCGAATGAAACATTTCGTATTACTGAGTAATTCTTGAATTGCGATACAATTAGTAAATCGCGCGTTTTCGCTACAAAAGCTGTGCGCTGAGTCTTACTGAAAATTTGACATAAACCGTTTTTGCGTTATAACCAACGATATATGTTTTGAGGACGCGTAGAAAAGTTTCATGAAAAATTATGTAAATTATTGTAATGTTTAACAATAAAGTTTTATTTCTTCAGCAATTTGAATAATGAAATGAATGTTTCAAATGTATGATGTGACATTCTTTACGCACTGAAGAACATTTCTTCAGAATATTGTCGAGCTTTATTTTATGAAGTTTCTTGTCTCTTTGTTTCAGGTCAGTGAATCAAGTGAATAGTTCTGGCAGATTTATTTACTCCACTAATGTTGAAAGTAAACAATGTAAGTTATCCAAATCTTCTATACAATTAAAACTTTCTTATTATTACAACTAATAAATTACATTTGCTATTCATAAATTACAATAAAAATTATTACCACAAACTGTATAAAATGTTAAAATCCAAACTACTAATAAAACTGTTAACCTTTTTGGGATATTATAAATGATAACAAGTCATAATATGCTATTTTCAGATTTGTTTTCTGTGTTCAACTCAAAAAATAGATTATTTTATATCCGGTTCTTATATTGATGCACTGAAAAGTGGAAAACTAATTTATTTTACGTTTAAAAGTTTAGGGCACATTGCTGAAGACAAAATATATTTTTTACACTTTGTGAATTATTTAGTCACATATATTTAAATTTTAAACTACTAGAGACACGTTTTACCACCATCAGCACCGCTAGTTCCACCACATTTTTTAACTTGTTATATAATTATTATTATAACCAAAATATCTAAATATTTTATATAGTTATCAAAAATTGGACATTTGGAAGAGGGTGAATCTTCTTCGAGACCTTAAATTAGCAAACAGTTTCTTAATAATTATCATTTCCGTAATCTGTGGTCTATACCAACTAAATTTCCCTTTTTGCTAGTCGAGAAAAAATAGACTTTTTAAACTAAGAGAAATTTTCGAAACGATTAAGTAATTTCTGAAATTACCAGCGACGAAAAAACAAACAAAAATTTTCTCTTTATGATATTAAGTTTACATTAAAAATCTGATGAAAGTTTTTACATCCTTTAAGGAAACACATATTCACAGCATTTTTAAATAGATGTAAGATGAGCATATTAAATGATTGTCAGCAAAAAAAGAAACATTTTGTACATCAATGGACTTGGTCAACATATTGTCTGAACCACCAGTAACTTAAACTTCATTTGAAGATAAAAAGCATAATCCAGTTCATCCTTAAGTACAGTTGAGAACAGATCATTCACGGCTTTTAAGGAACAGTAGAAGGCCTGTTTGTATCCCTTGAGTATTTAAAAGTCTACGAATTTTAAAAAATAATATACGATAAAATCGAAAAATAACTACGAGTATTGTTGCTTGTGTTATATTTGGGTGCCTTGAGGAATTGACGTTTATGAAATCAGTTGTTGAGGGTCTCTAATCTGCAATCTTCTCTTCTACCTTTTTATGAATGATACTATTTTAGGTCAAAATTTACTTTTCAAAATATTATCAAAAAATTGTTAAACATATTTTTGGAAAAAGTTTGCTCGTCTGTGAGCACGATACAGATCAAACGGCTAAGCATTTCGAAACCAAATGGTAATAAGATGTTTAACATGTAAATATGAAGACTCTTAGTGTTTTTGAAAAAAATCTGCGCATGTGTAGAATCTATAAAACGTCTTTTCTTTCATGCCGGTGTAATATTTTATACATTTTTGCAAGAAAGTTTTGTAGAAAAATACCTATGATTATATTTAAAAAAAATACAGTTGCCTCTTTGACCTATATATTGATATTTATGATGATTAATTACTATCTTGTAGAGAGTTTCATCCCATTTACGAATATAAATACTCAAATAATAGATGAAAACTAATCATCTACTGCGATAAAGTTATCTTCAAAAGAAAAAAATTAAGAAACAGCCACAGGCTTCGACAGTAATGTCTGGGACATCCGAAAGTTTTTGCGTATGCATTATTTCTAGGCTTGTTCAAATCACCGGATCCTTACTGTATTTGCGTCGCATGTTTTTACCGCCATCTGTCTTGACTGGTTGCGTTTACTTCGACATATCCCTAGCAATCTCATTTCTCTTATTCTACATTTCTTCTGCACTTCTGACATCGTCCAGTGCACAGCGTTTTTTTATCCACCTCGCTAACTTTGGCCATTCGTCTTGACTTTCTTCTCCTCTTAACGTTCTGTTCTAATACTTTCTCCGATTCTTCCATTCAGTATTATTTTATTTGTGCAAAGAAGGGTACGTAATTTCTCTCTATTTGTTCAACCCTTTCAATACGTTTAATTATACGCTCACGTGATTATCGATGATTTATAGATAATAATGTTCCTGAGTTCATTAATCAGATTATCCTCTCCATTAAAATTAAAGACTGGAATATTTTCTTCGAAAATAACAGAATTTCACGACTGACATTGTTCCAAATATTCTTGGTTTCCGAACTTAAAATTGTATCGAAATTTCTCGAAACTCGTTTATACACTATATTTCGTCTTGGAAATCGATCACTACGTCTCGATATTTCTCGTCGAGAGAAATTTCGTCTCATTGGCAACACCATTAATGAAAACAGACGTGGCGCTCTCACAAATCGATGTCGCGAACCAAACTCAGGTTACAAAATTTGAGTTGTGTGTAATATGGTGTGTAATAGTCAATTCCACTTCACTTAGGAAAGCATCAACTTGTTAAATGTAGCATGGCTCCTCAGTCGCAGCTTAACCGTGCAACATACGTGATACCTAACTGTCATGGGCACCTACTAAATCATGCTCAGAAATCTTCCACATCAAATAGTAGGCAGGTTCCCACATCCTGTAGCGGATCACCCTGCTTATCAACTAATGAACAGAATACAAAAAAAAACGGAGTACTCTTAATTTTTTTTGTCTCCTGTACATTTCTTAGTTGGTCAATCTAGCACGGAAAACTCTTCCTAGTCCAGGATTCTTAGGCTAGAACCCTGTCAGTATCCCCTTCCTTGTGAAGGCCAAAATATAAATATGATTTTTGAGTATTGTTTGTCTTTTTATGCTGCACACGCATAAATAATATTTCTCATTTTTTCTGAGATTTTATGATAGCCGAGCATGTAGCGATGCCGTCATTTATATGGTGTTTTCATGGTTCCGCTATTACAAGACCCCAGTTTCCAGCTTCTAATCCGAGAGTTGGTAGTGTGCCAATTGGATTTTCATTAAATTGTTCAAAAAATAATTTAAAAATATGAATTGATGCTAAACTTAAGTAGTCCTGAAGACTGTTAATGGTCTTAAAATAGTAATTTATGTATCTAGTTTGTAATGCTTTATTTGACACTGTGTTAAAAACGAGCGATAAACGAATTTTGACAGTCACACGAGTCATTAACGCATTACAATCGACATACATACCACATTTTTGTACCTATCTTCTATAAAATATATGTTTTCACATCATGATAAATATATTTGGAATATTTTTGACAGTTCAGGTTCGGCTACATTGGTGTTCAGCGTATACTTTTCTTCTCTGTCGCTCATATGAATTTAAATGGCAACCAACAGAAACATAACTATTGTACGTATTGTTTTACTTTACGCACTAGTGCGTAAATTCAGATATGAAAAACAGCTACTTTATGGAGGGTCGCAAAACATATATTACGCGATGGATTTCGTTTGTATTAGAGTTCAAAAATACGTGCGATAGCGGTAGTAGCTCGCGGACAGGTAAATAGGACAACATCCTTCGTGCCTGCGAGTGGGGCTCGGTCGATTCTAACAATATTCATCTTTTCCGTTACCTACTTTGAGATATTTTCATATATGTAGAAACATATTGCATTTATCCGCGTCTCTTTTAAGCAATAATCCTCAATGCATAACCTCAAGGCTCAAGGAAATACTATTGAAAATGTTGCCCTCAATTCCATGAATCCAAAATCGATCGTCAGTGATTCTTTTATTTTGTTGTTGCCCCGATAATACCATGTGTTGGTTCATCAAGGTTAGTAGAGTACTATAGGTTGAGCCGTAAGAGGCTATAAAAGTGGTCACATCTATGTATGTGATTGGTTGTATCGATTGTTTGTCATTCGAAACCTTTGACTTTATTTAAAAATAGACTAAATGTCCACACCTACTGAATCGGATTGGCTCGGCACGGCAGTGTACACGTATATTCATTAAATGAATGTAGACTTTAACTCTGAAATCTTTTATTGAGAAAAAATGGTTTCTATACTATATTATTGACTGTAAAAAATAACGTTCTTATGATTTTTATGAACTGAACCTACTTTTTGACATAACTTGAAATCACTGTAAATAATATGGAGTTAAAAATACTCTGCATATGAAAAATGGCGGACTCGACATTGCATTTGGCCTAAACTCCGCCCATATATCAAATCTCAGTAGCGTAGAGCCTTACAAATCGCAAGGGTTTGAACAAATTTCAAAAATTTTAAGGAATCAATTAAAAGCAAAATTAAAAAAAAACGAGTCGCATCGCCAAACCCTGCGAACAAAATAGTGTCTTTGCTAACACAGGCATTGTGGTTTTATTATGTGAACTCACGTTTGTTTTGGACAAAATAAAAATTGTATCCTTTAATACATCCCTTAAAATAATATTTTTTTTTCTTAATTGTAATATTATTATCAATCCAGCATCTGTACCAACATTCTTTAGTTCCACCTAACAACATAAAGGATCATAGCATTAAAAAACTTAGTATAATTATTATAATATTTTTTCTTTTTTTTGCGTGTTTTATTTATGTGACAGTAACGCAACCAAAATGTGTAAATTTTATATTTTTGTAACTTCCTGTAAAGAGATTTATCTTAAATACAGTATTCATAAAAAATACATCCTTCAGTTATTAATTCCGCATCCGCAGATCACAACTTATGCTGCGATTTCATTAAGGGGAAGGGGAGCACTTCTAGTACGGGGCCCGGTACAGTTGTCCCGGTTGTCGCCCTGCTAACGCGGCCCTGGTGTCAGTGACAGAGCTTTAAAGATGAACTAAACGGGTTAATTTCAAGTCGGGAATGCTCGAGGGATTTATTAAGTGTTTACTTAATTATTATATAATTAATACAATTATTAAAATGAGAGCTGCGTTTAACTTGCATCTATTTTAATTAGTGTTGATATTAAATTGCGTAAATAAATGACTCCCCACTTGAAAATCGCATTTTGCGTATAAAACATTAAATTTCTCTTTTTTATACTGTTTGAGCTTAGACGTTTCAATATACAAGGTGTTTCTTAAAAAAGCGGTTCAATTCAGCTTTGTTTGTATTGCTGTTTTCCGTAAGATAATGTCTTTTTTTAAAGTAAGACTGTAGTTGTAATATTTTTTGAGTATATTTGATCCAGATATTTTACGACTCCTGTAACTGTCTAAACTCTCTGGCCTTCGTTTTAAACAATATACGCCATTATGACATACAATCTATTATTTTGACATATCCGCTATAAAATAAGATGCTTTATGTACATGTATGTATACATGTAAAGTGACCCATAAAGCACTAGTGCTGTAATGAAAAATAGACGTAAGCGATCTAACCATTATAACAGTAATTTTCGTAAACTATTGGAAGTTTGTTACACAACTGAATTGTTAAAAATGTTCAGATATTCTGACAGTCCTCGTATTTCATAATGTTAATACTCGTAAGTAATAAACTCCATTACGCTACTAGATGTACAGTCTGCTATAAACGAGACTTCTTTGGCTTTCAAATAACACCTCAAACATCATTAGGTATATCTTTCTTTATTACAAAGTTTTAGCGATTTTGCCTGTTTCATAAAAAAGCATAACATGCGTAAGTCGAAGTGAGTGGCGTATACCCGCGAATATAAACGGCCAAACTTCAGGAGCGAATTTTATGCAAGTAAGCTATTTTTTTCATAAATCACACCTTAGTTCGTAAACGACGATAGCACAGTTTGCTCATTTATGAAATAATAATGATCCTTCGCGGAAAACTGAAACGTAAACAAATATTTCACAGAAACTAAAAGTGTTTTTTATTGGATGACGTGTGGAGCAAGTGATTCGTAAAAATATCTGGCAGTATTTTCTACGTCTTCTAATTCGATAAGCCAAACGGATATTCCATTTCAATATGATTTAAATGGAATCAAAGAAGATGCTGAATTGCGTTTCAATAAAATCTTCTTCTGATTGAATCTTTGTAAGTATGCATATATATATACCGTCTGTTCCAATGAACGCGTATTTTGATAATTGAAATAATTTTCTATACGAAATCATGCCTGGAAAATACTATACTCTTGCTATTTATCCAAATGTGTAGACTTTCAAGATCGGCGTTGTTCCAAATCCTCTTGATTTCCGGACTTGTACGCCTTGATCCATTGGTTTCGTCTACAATTATTGCGGTAAACAATATTAAAGGCGTGTAGGCTTTTACGGTCGACATTATTCTAAATCTTCTTGGTTTCCGGGCTTTTAGATCGTGATCCATTGGTATTTCCTCTTTGAAGAAACTCGAGTTATTATCCGCGCAAATAGAGGAAGGGCATAGAAATACGCAAACATGTGCAGAATTTCAACCGAAAAGCTGAAGGTTTAAATCTAAGTAAAACCTCGACACCAGCACTGAAACATACAAAACTACTGAGTGGAACGACCAATCACAGAAGAGCGAACGACGACCGAGCAGAGAACACTAAACATGCTGAGGTCGTCGGCACACCTACCTGTTAGCTGCCTAGAAGAACACTTCGCCCGCCAACTTCATTGATATTGTTGTAGGCTATTCTCCAAATCTTCTTGGTTTACGAGCTTGCAGGTCGCAGTAGAAATACCAATGGATCTCAGCGTACAAGTCTGGAAACCAAGGTTTGGAGACTGCTGTTTTTTAGACAAGGGTAGCGAATATTTTTACGTTATGTTTGATACGAAAATATATCCTCTTTCCTTGTTCAATAATATACCGATGATTGGAAAAATGTTAACTTAAGACGACAAACCTGACAACTCTAGAAATACCAATTTTACAAGAAAATAAAAATGGAAATATTTTCTATATAAATAGCATATATTGCCTGGTTTACTTGCGACAAAGCTTAAGGAAAATCGATTATGTTTTGGAGTTGTTTTGCTAAGGCAGGGATTGTTTTAGCAGGTGGCATCAAAATCTAAAATTCGCCAAAAAGTGGGGTTAACTGGTTTGTAACCTAAACCAAAATTTAGTATAGGTACTGTGACTGAAAACTATGAAAAATACATTTTGGTAATTTTAACCACAATTTTATTTCCGGGGAACAATTCTCCAATAAACACCAATAACTCAATTGTTAAGCAAAATTTCTAATTTAAACCATAGATTTCTTCAATAATCAAAGCAGTGGTATCCAACATTCTAAATCATTCTGTATTTTTTTGTGTATATAAAAATATGTCTGTATCGTTCCGATTTTAGAACATAACATAAATTGAAAAAAAGCAGTTTTGATCGCTTTTAACATTCTCTTATAGGATAATGTGATATCAAACTGATTTTTCTTTATTCATTTCCTTTCTTTCGCTGTAAAATTTATTTTATGAGGATGTGAGGTTTTCACGTTAATCGTTGTTTATTTTTTGTATCTTTTTGTACACTCGTAGAAAACATGTTTTTGGGATATTTTTTAAGATAATAGGAGACTATATCTAAGGAGTAATGCAGACGATTTTGACCAGTGTGACGGTCGTTAGCAGTCACCCGAGATAAAATTGCATTCCGCACTTGATACTCAAAATGGCGATATAAAAATTTTATGCGCAGACGAGTTATTGAAGTCAAAAAGAAAGACATCATTTATACATTATATTCAACATTTTCAATACTCATTTTTAAATTTTTCACAACTATTTGACATCGCACATTTTTTTTTTGCATTCGAGGGATCTCAAATAGGGAAATATTGTAAAATTGTAAAAAGTGAAACTTGATATAAAATTGCACGTTTGCGAAAGTAAAATAGTAAAAGTTTTTTACTCTCGTTTCAAACAGTATGAATCAGTAACAAAAAATCGATACATGTTTTTGCTATTTTTAATAATAAAATGAAAGTCCAATTGCTACTTTTATCAGCCGTCGGAAAAGAGCTTGGGATCTAAAGTCATGAAAACATCATACAACCAACTGCATTTCTACACACTCGGCTATTCTCAAACCCCATATAATAAATGTAGGGAACCGCTGGACTATACAATAAATAAATTAATGCTTCCATTAAAGGTGAGTATAGAACACTGTAATACAGACTGACAAGACAGGGATACAAAAACAGCCCTTCAGCAAGCCGCCCTCCATGTATTCCGAACTGTTTGATATGGGTTTTTAGCGAAATGTCAGATGTGACAAGATGAATAATTATTTTTTTATTGACTTCTGCATGTTCTAAAATTAGAATTTATATCGCTTACGCCCATTGCAGTGATGTTTTTAAACGACCATGTTTTTCACCTTATTAGTTTTTGGAATGTCGTACAAGGAGAAAACGAAACCGTTTTGGAATCACTCGTTTGTCTATCTTTTCGTATGTATGTCACAGTCGAATTGTTCTCACCTAACCTTCCGTTGCTGAGCGTCTATAATCTGCAACTAAATAAGCTAACAGTTATCGTAATCGTAATGCTTACTAGCCCCTGAATTACATTTAAATAGTAAAAGACCGCGCACACTTGTCAAGCGCAAACGTGCACGACATCATAGAACGGTTCGTGAAGATGTTATTTAAAGGAGAAATGCAGTCAGTCGATCGCCTGCAGTTTCTGTCTAGTGTGCTAGTGATGGGTCATTTTCATTATTGCTAAAACTACTTGAAAATGTCTACCGCGCATCACGAAATATGCCGGTTTATGCTGATCTAGTGTGTGATATCGTGCAGGTTTCAGGTTTGTGCTGTGCTAGTCGTGCGGGTTCATGTTTGACAAGTATGCGCGCTTTTTAAGAACTTAATAAACATGTTCTCCTATTAGTTTGAAGAGATTAAAGTTTGACACCCCAAAATATCTTTGTATTCGCTTATTTGGAATAGATCCAAAGGATTTAAAAGCTATTTTTTTCAGAATTTTATAGTACATAGTTTTAGAGATTTTTCTGAAGAATACATTTCAAAAAATATTCACCAAACTAGTACAACTATTATGATGTTTTTAGCAATGATAGCTTTTGAAATTCAGTCAAGTAATATACTGATGATCCGGGTTTTATTTCATGAAAATTTATTTGTTTTATAAAGATAGAATGATATTAAAATTTAACTTTAATAACTATCAATTTTCTATTTTGATTTCAGTAATATAAATTGACTATTTTGTTCGTTTTTGTTCAATTTCAAAGTAAAACAGGAATGCAGAAAATTACATAATTTTATAATACGATATCCAAACCGACATTTATTATTTGTTTTCAGAAAACTCGCTCGCTTCTTTTTAATTCTCTTCAGTTGATTAAATTATATTATTATTCGATAAACTTTTAAAATCTTATTATAGCAAGTAGAGCCATGCTTCTAAACTTTTTGACGCCAGGACCCATTAAGTTTTTTTTGACAACCAACACACTAGCGAAATATGAGAACAAAAAACTATTTTCTTTCTTTTTTTTAAGTTATACTTCTTTTGACGCGTTGGGAGTAAAATTTTCGCAGGCAATGGAAGTGCGGGCGCACAGCTAACTAAAATTTGACAAACTCAAATTTACCAGTTTTCTTCTGATACATTAGACAATGACATCAAAAGGAATATTTTTTTCTATCTTTCCACTTTTCAAAACGGGCCTCCAAAACCCAAATGTTCGTACTTTACTTCTGTAATTTGGTTCACTGCACTTCCTTCAACGTCTGCTTGCCTGTGATATTGAAATTATTTCATGTTCCATTTTCCCAATTTTGATACGGAGCATTAAAAGTACCTACACTAAATACAATTTTTCATCAGTTTTTGCGACATCCACCGTTTGAGAAACTCTGAAATAGATGGCGTCATGAGCTATCAACAGATACGAACTACGACATTTCGCAATTGCAAATTGTAAAATAAAATCATCACGGCAAATTCTAAGAAAATCAATCGATCGTCTTTTGTTCTTGTCGGAAAATTCGCTGTAAATTAAATTGTCCTTAGAATGTGTCATAATTACCATAAATTGCTTGAAACTGCGAAGTAATAAAGAGGCTCATGCATTTAAATTTTAAATTTTATGCGCTAACGTGGATGCTGTTTTACTGTTTGTTTCTCTAAGCTATAAACGCATTAAATGGAGCTATTCTGTGAATAATTGGCTTTATGAACCTTCACTACAATGTTGCCAGATAACCAAACTTTGCTTGATTTCTAGCATTTCCCACATAAAACCGATCAAGTACGAGCCGAACTCGCATGGAGAATTTCCGTACCATACCGTTTCCCGTAAGAACTTAAAAACTTGGGCTTTCGTTTAGTTTTTCCTTTAAACTATTTTTATCTAATATTTTGGGCTCAGTAGTTTCGAAAATAAGGGTCAAGAGAAGTGCTCGATGTTTTATTATTTTGTTAAATATCTTTTAAACTATGCATTTTAAGGTCATAAAAAACCATATTTGTATTTCTCATAACGAGCTCTTTCATTTGATATGTCACATGGTGGACTTTTATTTCTTAGTTTGTCTACCAAAATTAACCTCCAAAATTGGAATTCGTTTATTTTTGCTATACGTCCGTGATTGGGATTATTTAAATATTAGTTGTTCTGCCAGAAACCAGTAATAATAATTATATCGATTTTTCTATAGAAGTATGTGTTCACTGCAGTGACATCTGACAAGGTCAAACTAAATAGAGAATCACAATTATTAATGTATTTGCCATATGGCAACATACACTATTGGCGTCGGTCGGATGGCGGGACCTAGGGGTCGGACCAAAATTTCTCGACGTTTCATAACCTCCTAAACACTTTGGCACCATTTTTAAAAATGTTTATATATATATATATATATATATATATATATATGTGTACGCGCGATAACTTTCGAAAGAGTTAATTGATTTCAACGAAATTTGGGCCACGTGTTGAAATCCATCACCGCAAGAAGCCTATTTTAAGGGTAGTTTTTAGGGGTTGAAAACTGTTTTTGGGCCTCAAAATACCGAAAAAATTCTCCGAATCGTTTCAGAATTGAAATTTAACCCTTTGGTAGTGATTAAAAAGTGTCCCCACAATTTTAATAAAATCGGCCCGACAGGACCGGATTTACAAATTTTATGAAAACACTAGTTTGCAGATAGTGACTTATTTATTGAAGGGTGTATTTAATTCGATGTAGACGTTAGATTGATAATAATATTACAATTAAGAAGAAAATGTTATTTTAAGGGGTGTATTAAGGGGTTAAATTTTTTATTTTGCCCAAAAACAAACTTAATTTCACATAATAAAAGTATAAAACCACACGGCCCTATACAAGCAAATACACTATATTGTCGGCAGGGTTTTGGCACTGCGACCCGGGTTTTTTTATTTTTCTAACTTATGTAACAATATATGTGTCAAATTTCAACTTTTTTCGTCCAGAAGATGCGGAAAAAATAAGCTGTGATTCTATAAGGTTTCCGTTTTTTGTACGGAGCCCTAAAACAATTGTGATTGTAACTATGTATACGGACAAATTACTCCCTGATGATGAGTCGATTGGACTACAAAGAATTAAAAAAAATTATAAAGTTATTTGAAGAGGTTGGAATGAAAACAGGCGAACAAAAGGTTTATTAAAAGATAAGAGAAACGAGTGACATAAATATTCACCCATAGGTATAAGTAATCTGTTAAGGTTTTAAAAACATTTCCTTCTTCCCCTACAGAAAAATATCTCCAATCAACAGTTCCCTTAATTAAAATTCAGTCAAGCGATATGATAGTAATCTTACGTAGTTGGCTTTGCAAAATACGCGTTTTCTCCAGCTTTAAAACCGAATTGTATTTGTGATTGAATTGTTATGACTGGTGCTGTCCCACATCTCGGTAGAAGCTGCGTGAAATTTTGAGCATAGACGGGGAACTAGAGACGTTTTTTTCTCAAATGCCTAACGTAAGGCAAAATAATATTAAAAATACCCATTTTAGAATCTGTACGTCTGAGGCCCCAGTACACGTCTGTAGTGGGCCATTGTAGATCATCGCCATTGTGTACAGGGGGTAATGGTCTGTAGTGGCGGACAATTGTGAATCGTGGTGCGCAATCCATTTGTTGTCGGTTTTTTTGACACACTTCAAAGGAATCGTGGCGTGGCGTGGCCTGTGGTGTTCACACAATCACCCATTGTTTGGACAGGTACCTAGTTTTTTTGTTGCGTGCTATACTATTTAAATTTTTAATCGCCCAAAATGTCAGTATCCTGGAGCAATGAAGAGACTTTTAGGTTTATAATACTATAATAGGTACTTGTAAATAGTATATAAATAAATAGCCGCAGCCGTAATTACTTCCACGTCCATCGCAAGTGCTTCGCCAGGCAGAAATGAGCCATGGGCCATTGTGTGAACACCAAGTGATAGTGGCCTACAGTTGCACATTGCAAAGCATGGCCCACTACAGACCACTGTGTACTGGGGCCTTAAATTTTAGGTGGCTAGGTAGCATTGTAATTATATATCGGTTACGTCAGCTGTTTTTGAATGCCATTTGTAAGTTTGTGAAACCGAACTGACAAGAGCTCACATATTTCAAATGTTATACTTCTTTAGGTGCAATGACAGCAAAATTCAAAACCTGCTAGGGATGCCAAGTTGGGAACCCTTGATTCCGGGACAAAATTTTAATTGATCGGAAAAAATAATATTATTTATAATTCTTGGAAACAGTTGGAAAGTTGAATAATTAAAGACAATATAGTAAAACAAAGAAACTGATTTCTCAACATTTCGTTCATATATTTGGATTTTATCAGCGGCTAGTAATAAATATATTAGCTGTTCTTTTGCATGATTACATAATATGGTGTCACACGTAAAAATTAACCAAAGCATGCTTGTCAGCTACTAATTTTTTTTGACAGATCTTCAGAACAAAAGAACAGCTGATTTTTTTAATTTCAAAATATTTTCGAAACTAAAGCTTAGGAAAAAAATTTCTAGAAAACTTTCGTTGAAAAATAAATAGAATAATTAACCACTATGAAAAATATAATATTATACCAAAAACAACGCTATAGCTCATTTTCGTTTTGCTATTTTCCCCAAAAACAATAGAGCCTTTCATATTTACATCTTAGCAAAATTTGGTTTCGATCCGCTCAGCCATCAGACCTCACAGATTAACAAGCATTTTCCAAAAAATATTTTTTGGATTTGAGAGACCTCGAAATGAAAAAATGTTGTAAAATTGTGAAATGTGAATTTTGATCTAAATTAGTACAATTCCCCACTTGTGGAGTTGGAGTGGCCAAATAACATTCTTACTGCTAAAATACACATGCTAGAAAGAACAAAAAAGATCAAGTACCTACATTTTTGGAAAAAAGTTTTTCCATTATTATTTGAAAGCGACATTGGAACATGGCAGTAATGCAGTGTTTTTCAACCTTCTTGTACACGCGACCCCTTTACACGTTAAAAAAATTGCGGCGACCCCCTAGACCTAGAGCCATAATAAAACTATATCAGTTTGTAGTTATTTTTCTTACTGTTCGACCTATATTGATCGAAAAACCAAGTGTACTTCGCAAGGAAGTCGCGAGAGCTCTGCAAGTATTAACTTGGTCGCGGGGATTTTTCTATTGTAGTGTAAAATCTACAAACAATGACCTTTTTCTTTTACCCGCGACCCCCCGAGTAAGGCTTTGCGACCCCCCTGGGGGTCGCGACCCACAGGTTGAAAAACACTGCAGTAATGTAAGGTTTTCTATAACCTATTTTTTTACGATTCTGTAGAGTGTTAGTAGATAGGCTGACTCAAACACAGCTGAAGTAATTTTGCATATTTTTTTTGCAGTGTAATGTGAGCACAGAAAGAGGGGATCTGTTCAGTCTCATTCGATAGGGAATTTTACGCACCTATGCTATGCACAGCATGCCTTTTACGCAACTGGAGTTATTCACATTTTAAATTATTCCCCACGAACAAACAGAACACCTCCTTTCGCTGCGCCCCTTATAATAATATGAATAGAGCATTCGTCGCCATCAACACATTACTTACAATATCATAGTTCAGTTCGGAAACTGTATTCATAGTGTTTCACTATGCAACATAAGCGGCACAGTTTTTATGCATGGCGAAATCTAAGAACAGTTATATATGCCTTACATTATTTTTTGCACACATTTTTTATCTCTCTATATAGATCGTTAAATGACACATTTAACACTAGTGGTGTAAAATAAAAGTAGTCGTATTACCAGTTTCATAGTAAATCGTAGGAATTGAACACAGTCTACCGTTAGAAATATTCTTGGTCAAAATTGAACTGTCAAAAAAAAAATCAGCTGTGTTATAAAATGGTAGTATTTGCAAAAAATACTATACATATCTCGTGCGTGATTATTTTATGAGCTGTGTGACTGTTAAACCTCGCTGGTGCTCGTTTAACCATAATATCATAAAATAATAATTCACATAATAGATACATAACCTACTATTTTTTAACAAACATGCGAATACAACGCAATCCACAATCAGAAATGAACCGTCAAAAATTGGGAAAATTAAGTGAAAGTGTATTTTTAGTTTGCCGTCTGCGTCCATAACCTGCGTTAAGAAGCATAGCTTCAAAAATATTAAATTAAAAATATGAATTAGTGCTAGTCCCACATTGCCCTGTCTGTTGGTGACCGTAAAAAAGTTAACTAAGATATAAAAAAAACATACTAAAAGATACCTTTTATACAAGTAATTTGAAAAATGTCTAAAACTGCGTTGATAAGAAATCTTAATGTTTGTTTGTGTAAATTCTATTTACCGATCCCCGAAGTAAACTGTGAGATAATGAAAATTTACTTGGTTTATAAAATTAGAAAAGCCTGCGTGGATCGTAAAATAGACGAAAGGTGGAAGCTGATTTACCCTACTTTGTTCACATTTGACAACCCATTGAGAAGCATCCATTTTATGTCTTAAGGTAGATACATAGCTACTACGCAACAGGCTATTTGACTCTTATTTTTAAATTGTCTTAAAATGTTCACATCGTAGTATTAGTTCACAGGAATTTTTATTTTTTATAGGATGAAGTAGAATTCAAAGTTTTAAATATATAAGTGAGCACGAAAACACGAGCCGCCATGTCTACCTACTGTGACGTTATTGTTGTAGCATGCCAACGAGGGCAAATAAAGTTCGGTATAGTTTATACGCGGCTCACTCAGTATTTACTCATCAGTGTGTGTTTAGGTATATGTCTGTTTACTACAAGTCGTCACACTTGAAACCGTCACGGCTGGCAGGGTTTTTTAACATGTTACATTAACTCACGCGGGAAGTGAAACTTGTGTTGTTTGTTTAGTTTAAAAAAATATTACATGAAATCTAAATTTAATACGTTATCCATTTTGCGTTACCAATGTTTCTCTTATATTTCCTCACCGTTAAAAAATTTCTCCATTTAACGTTATGGACAGTTTCAAATAGAGACGTTGCTAAAGAAGTATCACTTCAATAAATATGCATCCTGTAGATTGGAATGTATAAGTATTTCAGTTAGCTCACTATTTTAGGTTGCTATGGATCCTCCTTAACCGGCCTTCTTCAGAGCACCCCATCGGTCCTGTCGACAGCGTCAATTTTATAATAACGCATGGCACAGGGTTTTAATCTCTGATTGCATTTCTCTGCCTTTGTCGTCTCGCAAGCAACGCTCTCTCTCTTTCTAGCCGCCCCCCTGTTAGAGGGATCCTGTTTTACTACGGGATGAACTTGTGTACGTATTCCCGACAGTCCTTCAGGAGTTTATGCTCCAATGATGACTCTATACAGCAAATCCCTTTACATATCCGAAACACGAAGGTAAAATATCGTGGCAAATAAGGATGGAGAAATACTCCTAATTAATAATAAAATTGTAATGGAATATCTATCTGTAATTTTGTTTTCTCTCGCAGAATTACAGGATGTTTTGTCTTTTACATTATGATAAAGACGTAGTTGAATCGTCAACTGGTTAGCAGTTAATTTAGCTAGTTCGTTATATCAACGCACACCACTAATAGTTAATTGCAAAGACGTTCCCAACTAAAGATGGAACATTTAAAGTGAAAATTGTCGAACTATTCGTTTATTAAAATATCCCGAGATGACTCGAGAAGCTATTCAAAATAATTCGTACGATTTTTATACCTACGAGTAATAATACACCTCTAGTAATAAATTATTGTACTAAGATCTTTCTTTACACTTTAAAACACTACAGACAATTATCTCTCTCAGATTGCATTCACAGTATATTTTATATATATTTACTTAGTCCTTTATCTGCCACTGTTCTATGAAGCACTGCATGTAGGTGATTCTCTCAAGTCTCATAACTGAAAACCAAAGCTAAATTCATTCGTTATAATAATTATATCGAATGCATAGGCAGATACAGTGAGATTGCCCAGTACTGAACACAATTACTTACATCTTCTATCTGCGTCTGCATTGTATGCAGGTAACTCTTTCAAGACTGACAATCGAAACCGAGAACAAAATGTATTCGAGAGTTAAAACAGTACTTCATTAATGAATAGAACCCACACACCTAATTATTATAATACATTAGCTGAAGAATGAATCATTTGATTATAAAAATCACTAGAATAGCAGCCTTTCGATTATCAAAATAATTCGATAAATCCCAACCCTAAAAATAGATTTGACACGCTCGTATGGAGTGAGAAGGATGGAGCGAATAAGAGTCATCATCGTCTCTCCCTTTGAGAGATCTCGCGCTCTTGGTAATGAACAGCTGACTCCCGATTACTGCGTTTAGCTATGGAGGTAGTAAAGTCGCGGGGGAGTCGGCTATATTGTTTCCGAGGTCTCCTCACTAATAATAACATGCTTTTATGCGTATATAATATATAGGCTCCGAGTGGATGTGGCAGATATAAGGATAAACTCTACATTATATAGCTACTGTAGTTGTGTGCGTTCTTATACATCGTGTATTTTGTGTGACCGCAAGGCAGAAAGGCGTATGTCGAAATCTTGAGACGGATTTTTTATCTCTCTTTGGTACTATCTATGTCCTACCGTATATTTTACCTTCAAAAAAATTATTATTAATTCTTATAGTATTAAGCGGTGATAAAGTTATAGACGGAGGTGAGGAAATCCATCATGGACACCCGTTGGTGCTCCAATGGGTAGTGCCAGACTCCTACTGGCTAAAACCTCACCCCCTTATCGTCACGCCTTTCATGCCGGAACCGCTTTCGCATTACTTCAACATAAGAGTTATAGACCTAATGTTTGGAATCTTGGTGTATAACTTTTCTTTTCTTTTAACTGCATGACAATAAAGAATCTTTTTATTATTATTATTTTACCGGTTACAGGAAAACTCGGATCGCAATACCAAAGCCCTGCCGACAATATAATGTATTTACAGGAAGTATGGCTTTATTATGTTAAGTTAAATTTGTTTTTAGAACAATTAAGAATTGTTATCTTTTAATACATCGATTTTATTAGAATTTTAGCAGCACATTTTAATCTTTACTAAAGGTTAAACTACAATATGGAAACGATTCTTGGAATTTTTTCGGTATTTTTGGGCCCAAAAACATTTTTTATCTCTAAAAATTAACCTTAAAATGGTCCGATCGGACCCCTTTTAAGCAGGTTTTGTGCGGTGATGGATTCCAATGTGTGAATCAAATTTCGTTTAATATATACATTTCCAAAAAAGGTGTTAACTTGTTCTATGAAACGTCTATAGATTTTGGTCCGATCTTTAGGTTCCGTCACCCGACCGATCTAATAGTGTATGTGTCATATGGAAAATACACTACAAAGATCCAGTATATTATAAATTATGAAAAAATGTTCCCGGAAATTTGAACAATAAAACAACGATCAACCTATCACCGAAAGATGTGACATTTTGCTCTTTTATTGAAACTTTTGCAAGAAATTGAAAAATAATTACAAACACAGATAAAATAAAAAAAATTAACATGTCAGTCGTATGCCAACATGTACAATACGATATACGTGATTTTGTATTGTGACTGTAGATTCAGACTTTAGCTGTATGAGTGCCTATATACTGTATTTATGAACGATACTGCTGCATTATTTCATTGCATCGCTGGAACCCCGTCTCACTTTTTTTTTCAAAAGATAAAATGATTAATAAATCATTTCTTATTTGCTACATACAACGCAGCAGGGTGAAAAGACTGCAGGAGTTGACTGCTTTGTTGGTTTTAAAAAATGTAACTTTATCTTCTGCCTTTATAAATAATATAATTTTAGAAAGTAGATTTTAGAAAAAATCATTTTCTTAGTAAATCATAGAAATTGAACACAACCTACAAGAATTACATGTGATCCTGCTCAAAATTGATCTGTCATAACTTTTGACAATTAGGTGAAAATCAGCCAATTTATAAGGGGTACATACAAAAAACTTATGTAAGTCTCGTGCGTGATTATTTTATGACTTGTGTGCCTGTTCAAACTCACTGACTCTCGTTTAACTATAATGTCGCTCGGCTTTATAAAATAATAATTCACACACTGGATACACAACCTACTATTTTTAAACAAACTTTTCTATTAAAATGCACTGAAAGAGGTTTGACTGTATTTTTAAAATTATATTAAAAAAATTAAACCTTTGATACATTTTAGCTGTTAAAACACTAGTTTTTACATGTTCTAAAGCGCCCAAACGCTGGCCTTCTGACTGTATTTGCTAACTATTCTCAAAATTAGTGATGCAAAATTACCACTTTTTTATTGTCACCATTTTAGTTAGCCCAGCTATGTATAATAAACATAGAGTTGACCAGTTTCTGTTTCTCACGCGACAAAAAACAAAACAATAGAGCAACAGCAGAATCAGTAGAATAAATAAAATAATGTATTTATATTATGTAGATATTGGCTTTAAAATTATGATGGCTGACACTTAACAGATATCCGCAATCTCGACCGGGTTTTACAATTATGCGTAAATCTTTATCCGCAGGTTTCGTATAATAATGATAAATAGCTGCGACTATTTAAACGAATATTTAACGGGTTAATTGGTTGACTATTTACCCTTTTACATCACTACTCAAAATTTACTAAATCTTGCAATTTTTGACCACGAATCTGTATCTGATTAGTTATTTGACTGTGTTGAGTTTAAAATATCACGCAATTTTTTGCTTTCCCGTTAGCATTTCCTTCCTTGAACGCTCTCAATTCTATTAAAATTTACGGTGAATTCGCTCAACTGCCAACTCTAAACATCGCATAGTATAACTAAGTCCAGAATAAACAGTGCACTTTGTCGATTGCAATCATTTCAAATAACTGAACCTCTGATTTTTAATTTCGTTGGAACACGTACTTAATTTGTATATTTACGTATATGTTTTCAACAGAAACATATGTACCTACAGTGTAAGGTTCATAGAATACTATAGGCTGGGCGTTAACATTGTTAAGTGTAATTTGGCGAGACGGGAGAGAGGATAGGGGTAGTAGGCGTTGAGACCTTTTTCCCAGTTATTAAACGTTCATTATAATTGAAAAATCAAACCAAAGGTTTCGAATGACGTAAGCAATGGATTGAATCACTTACGCCCAACCTATAGTAGTACTCTATTAACCTTGCCTACAGTGTAATCGTGGTTTGCTGTTTGGATATAAACAAGTAAGAACGGTTTCACTCAATATCGACATTCACCAAGAGAAACCACAGGTTAAGGCTAGTAATGTTAAAAATAAAAAATATCGAAGAATATCCGCTATTTTATACTACGCGTATTTTTTATTGCCGGTAGTAATTTATAATAGAACTGGTACTTCCATTTTGGACCAAACTGTCATGGGTTCGAATCTCACCTCCACTCATGAATGCTTTGTGATGTGTTTTAATTTATGTTGATGTATAAGACGCTAATCAAGGGAAGAAGGTTTCCATTGTTGTAAGTGAAGCCGCAGATAAATGCTTGCAATGTCATAAAAACAATCGAATAAAATCGGTTATTATTAAACTCAAGTGTTTATTAAAGGTTGTAATTTATATGAAACACGTTCTCCCACCATATATACCCGTTCTTCCACCATCATTTTAAATAACGATCAGGTACAAAAGGTTTTTGTTGAAACCGGCGTTTGCGGAAGCGAAACCGCAGGTAAAGGCTAGTATTGTCAAGAATATTCATTATTTTTAAGCTCACGTATTTTTTTTTTGACAGTACGTAGTATTACGAACTATAGCGAACAACTTACTAGTGGTTATGAAACACGTACTTCCACCATATGTACCCGCTCTCCCACCATTATTTGTAATAAAATTGTTACTGTCTAGACTCTAGACTAGTGTATTAAATATTTTGTTTTTGTTGTACAGTTACAGAATGTTATATAATATTTATTACATGCATAATGCTTAATTAAGCCAAATTTACGTTGCATTTCGGTTTTTTAAATAAAACTGTGTACAAAGAATTATGTGGTGGCACAGGGGCACTGCTGGTGTACCAACTAACTTTTCATATTGAAAGTTTGCTAACTTCCCAGTTTATTAATAACGGGTTCGAAATAAAAATAAAATTTTTGACATATTATGTTTCAAGGTCACCACAGTATTTTTATAATATTTTTGATAAGTATGGTCATTTCTTTCTAGTGTGAAATCTCACGAATTAAAAATGAGATCGACTTCGTTAGGGTTCCCATCAAAGCGTTTAAGCGTCAATATAAGTCTTGTCAAAATCCGCTAAGCCGTTTTTTTGTTGAAATAAAAAAACTTTAAAAAAGTTAATTTTAGGATTTCGTGAAAAAAATATTTTCAGATATAATTTGTTCTGGTGGCAAAAATAAATATTTTTTTTTATGATTAACATCAAATGTTCACTTTACTATGTTATTATTGTTATTAAAAGTATCTATGATTTATACATATTCATAAAAAAAATCGTAAGAACGTGAACGAAAAAAGAAATGCTTATTATAATCAATACGTCACTAAAAATAAGAATTCACTGATTATAATAAGCATTTTTTTTGTCCACGTTCCTGCTATTTTTTGTTGTGAATTATTATTACTAATATTGAATATTCAATAAACTAAGAAGTTGGTCTTTTTAACCTTAAAGCCGCTTATTTTGTTAAAATGATCAACTTGACTGCATTTTATTCTTCATTAAACTAAAAAACGCTTACAACTAAAGAACGGCTAATTCGTGTCGGTTTTTTATTAAATTAAAAATTAAAGTACCTTTCAAATAGCTCTCTTTTTACATAATACATTTTTATATGATAGTAGGTAGCTCTGACCCCTTCGTTGAATTTTCAAAAACTTGATTGTCAAAAAAAAAAGACTTTGATAAGATTTTATCTCTTTTTTTCCGGACTCAATTCGTTCAAAAGTTGCGAGGAATTATCTTCAAATATATGTTTATATGATACGATTTTCAACTCGCTACGTGTTCCCTGTTACAGTAAGTTAGTCTGAGTAACTATTGTGCCTCACGCGAAACCGGACCGATAATCTATCATAAAAGTATGCATTGACAAAAAATAAATGAAGAAGCGGTATCTAAAAACTAAAAAAAAAAACTGGAAAAGTATGAAACAAAAAAAAGTAACTGTAACGAAGAGTAATATAATATGATTTGCACGTAACAAAAGTAAATTAATAACGAAACAAATGCAGACACCCTGTCTAGACAGTAGTTATTATAACCTAAGATACGTGCGGTAGGAAGGTAATAACAGGTTAAGTAAAAAATTGCATAACTAAATTTCTAACAAAATGTATATCGAGGGTTTCCCAAACTTACTTTGTTGGGAAATCTCTGTACAACGAGTTTCCAAAGATAGTGAAATCTATACCATATCAATCCATATAAACTCTTGCTTCTCAGTGTAAATGTGGAATTATTTAAAACAATTGTTATTTTAATGAAACAAATCTTTATTTCGGTTTTGCGTAATATTGATATCAAAATTAAGAATTGTCATATTTGAAAAAAATGAGGTGGTGAATTTTTCAATTATTTGCAGGTAAATCTTTGACTAAGGTTGAGAAAATTTAAATCCGCTTTCGACTTTTAAGAAAAACAAAAACACAGAAACGAAGCAGCTTTAAGAAATCTGAGTAGTTCTTGTGATGTGAGTTATTAGAAATGTTGTGATTTTTCCAGATTTGACCTTAAATATGTCAAGAACCGTTCATTTTAGCTCTTCTAAATCCTCTGGAGTAAAAAAGGTCGGAGGCTGCGCAATAATTCGACATTTTTATGAGATTTCATCCTCCCATAGATTACTCACACCAGAAATTTTAACTTTTGATTAAACTCTCCAAAATATTAAATCCGTGAAAAGTTTATATAACATTTTTCAACTGTTTAACTTTTTATGTCTGACGAATAATTCCCATATAAATTCGACTCGGCAACATTTAATGTACGTATACACTGCCGTCTTGATCCGATCCGATCCAGTGGGTGTGGACCTTAACAGTTAATTTTTCCTTTATAACAAACCCTGAAATGTGAAAGCATTGAAAGTAAATACTTTCGTGCAAAATTGATTTCCAATGATAATGCATCATTTTAAAATAAAACAACTATTCTGTTAATGCTGCAATATTTATTATTTCGACTCGATAGACGTCTGCAGATAGTCTGTAGAGTTAGTTATGTATTATGGTTCTATTCTGTATGATCCGTGTTAAAATTAACAACGCTGTTAAATATCTATCTCACTTACACTGTAATAATAATGTTGGAGAAGGTTTGGATAAAAATCCGTGGCAAATAATGAATTGAGAAGCAATACTGAGTTTAAAATTGCATTTATTTACTGACGTTTTGATACACTTCATACCATCTTCAGAGTTTCAAATGCTTTCAAATCATGTCAGTATTTTGTCGAATAAAAATAAAAGTAGACAGCATTTGAAACTCTGAAGATGGTACAAAGTGTACCGAAACGTTAGTAAATTATAATTATTCTCAACTGATCCTTTGTCACGGATTTTTCTGCAAACCTTCTCCAATAGTCATCAATGATCACAGTCGCTCTAATTAATCATTTAATTTGAGTCAACCTCATATTTGTAAGTTATTTCACATCATGCGAAAGCACTGTAACAGTGGGTATTTCTTAACATTTGTAGCAATCTATAGCTATCATACTGTTTATTACACTTTTGTATGATGTTTTTGTTAGAAATTAACAGCAGTGTAAATTCTTACATTGACCATACAGAATAGCACCATTAGTTGGAGAATGTTTATAACGGATATGCACGCGATTCACATAAGCGGCCGGTAGTTTCCGCCGCGGCGGTAATGCATATCTGCAGCGGTCATTTATTGCAGACCGAAGAGGTCAGCCGCAGATATAACCGAACGCTTAACCATCGTGTAGAGAGGGGAAATGTATTCCGTTTTTAGTGTATTTGCCATATGACAACATACACTATTCGCGTTGGTCGGATGGCGGGACCTAGGGGTCGGACCAAAATTTCTCGACGTTTCATAACCTCCTAAACACTTTGGCACCATTTTTAAAAATGTTTATATATATATATATATATATATATATATATATATATATATATATATATATATATATGTGTACGCGCGATAACTTTCGAAAGAGTTAATTGATTTCAACGAAATTTGGGCCACGTGTTGAAATCCATCACCGCAAGAAGCCTATTTTAAGGGTAGTTTTTAGGGGTTGAAAAAAGTTTTTGGGCCCCAAAATACCGAAAAAATTCTCAGAATCGTTTCATAATTGACATTTAACCCTTTAGTAGTAATTAAAAAGTGTCCCTAAAATTTTAATAAAATCGGCCCGACAGGACCGGACTTACAAATTTTTTGAAAACACTAATTTGCAGATAGTGAGTTATTTATTGAAGGGTGTCTTTAATTCGGTGTAGACGTTAGATTGATAATAATATTACAATTGAGAAAAAAAATGTTATTTTAAGGGGTGTATTAAGGGGTTAAATTTTTTATTTTGCCCAAAAACAAACTTAATTTCACATAATAAAAGTATAAAACCACACTGCCCTATACAAACAAATACACTATATTGTCGGCAGGGTTTTGGCACTGCGACCCGGGTTTTTTTTTTAATTTTCATTGAGTTTCAAAACCACATGATAATTGTTAATTAATAAGACTATCTTTGATTTCTATTTTTGTAAGTAGCAACGTTTTTTTTGGGTACTAGCAAAATCGCCGTAACTCAACATAAAGTTAAAAGCATGTTTGTTGTGTCATTTGAAAAACAAAGATTGATTAGACTATTATTGATATTGTTTAATGCGCATTTGTTACTTAATTTAAGTCGAGATGGAGTAAGTGTGGCTCAAAAAAATGAAAAGTGTAATTTTCAATCGCTAAAACGCCACGAATAGTAATTAGAGTTTTTCTCTTGGCAGTATAGTCGCTTGGATTTACTTTATAACACAATATAATTGTAAAAATGAATTTTCGGGAAAAAGGACTTTATTTATAAGTAAAACACTTAATATTTTATTTTCAGCGACGTTTCGTTCCTTGTTTGGAACTTTATCAAGCTTTAATAACTGTAAATAAATTTTGTTTAAAAATACAATTTATAAAATTTACAATTGAAATAACAAATAATAATAATACATACCTATTAAATGTTGTGATTAAATAGATATAAAAGATAATATATACATGTGAATATAAATTTGAGTTTAACAATATTAATACAAAGTTTATAATAATTTCGTTTTTTTTTGAAAAATGTTTTTTGACTATAAATAAACAAAGTCACGTGACTTAATTTGTGTGGTTGCTCCTCATTTGAACCATTGTTTTTTGTTTTAAACTCTTTTTATATTTTTCTAGCATATTGTTATAGGCCAAGCTTAAATTTTGTGTATCAGATCTTAGATTTACTGTATTATTTAACTTGATGAAAACCATTTCACTAATGTTTCTTTTTAGATAATTATGTTCATAATCCAAAATTTCTGTCTTATCAAAGGCGAATTTATGACCAGTATCAAAATGATGGTTAGCTAATGCTGTTTTGTTAGCTTTTAGCATATTGTGATTCTTGCAGTCATTGTTATGTAAATTATTGTAAATTTTATAAATTGTATTTTTAAACAAAATTTATTTACAGTTATTAAAGCTTGATAAAGTTCCAAACAAGGAACGAAACGTCGCTGAAAATAAAATATTAAGTGTTTTACTTATAAATAAAGTCCTTTTTCCCGAAAATTCATTTTTATATTAATTACCAAGGACAAAAAAGAAATAAAGACAATATAATTGTTTCGATAAAGTCGTGGTTTTTGACAATTTTTTGCGTGAATTTTAACATTTGCTGAGGTGAATTTTGACAATTTTTTGAGTTACCTATTTTATAGTGTTATATGTTTGATCAGGTCACTAAGTTTCATCTCTGATTTTGATGTTATTAAAAATGAATTTTAAACTCCAATTTAAAGATTCAAACAAGAAACTGAGACCCTTTGAACTTCAATAATCCCTAGGCCCCGAAAAATCTAGAGCAGCCATGCTGTCCAGTCCTAAGAATACCTAAATATGCTTCAGTCACGTAACTATTTCAGGACTCAACTAAAAACGTGATTGTTCCAGGATTTAACGATTACATATATGCAGCCCTTAATGGAAATTCGCTTGAAAAATACTTCTGCTATTATTTTATAGTGATAAAATAAACATAAAAGAAAATTTAATTTAAAACTACGTACATTTTGTAAATACCACTCTAACAAAAAAATATAGGGGAAAAATGTAAATGTGTCCATCTGGCTTAGCTGGCCATTACGCGGTAAATGTGTTAAATGGCGGTAACATGTGTTTTATCTGCTGTAATATAATTTCAAACTTATAATTAAAACGGGTTTCTCATCCCGTCCCTGTTTTTCTCGTTCTAATGTTCCCTATTGTGCATTCTGTCTTATTCGCCCATCAACCCCCCGCCCCCATGTAGAAATACAAAGTCTCATACGTTGTTGCAGCTACAAACCGACCATTTTCTGACGATTGCCAAATTCATGGAAGGTTATGTCGACGAATCGATGAAACGTACCATAAATACTAAAAACTAAGCTTCGAAGCAGGGTTGGTTTTAGTCGACTTTTCATTCCTACTCCACAAGCGGGAAATGGTTTAGGTTAAATTTCATTTTTCAAAATTTTACAAAATCTTTTTATTTTTATGTCCCCCAAGTTCGAAAAACATTATAGCTTGTCAGTTTTACATTAAAATATTAACAATAAATTAACAACAATATTTATTTACTAAACATATTTTTGATTAACGTTTCGGCAAGGTTCTTGTCTTCCTCAAAACTCCAAAACAACAATCTTGCCGAAACGTTGATCATATGTTAAGGGAATAAACATTGTTTTCATTTTAACCTTGTTACTAGAGTTGCCAGGTAGGTGCCACCTAGACAGCCCAGTCCTGGTGAAAAATGAAAACAGATCCAGAGTATAACATGTCTGGGTATTTTTTTGTACAATTTTCACTTCGAGATAACTCATTTTGGTCTAAATTTAGCTTGAAATGCGATCTTTTTTCATGTAAATCAATCATTTGTTTTTGTGGGTGTAATCTAATGTTCACAACTACATTAGACTGCTCCTGTTTGTATATAAACTGTAATTTTATTATTACAATCGAAGGCCATTGCCAAGTCAAAATTTTTGACAATGCCACCATTACTGACACAGATTGTGTGCGAAAAATGCAAGTTCTCTCTTTTGTGAGCCTCCATCGTCTGATTTGAAACGTTAAAACTTGTGAATAATTCAACCCTGTCAATTTTACGTTTTAGACCCTTTCTATGCGCGGCGAAATCATTTTTCCTGTATCTAAAACAGGGGATGATGTACAAGTGCCCATATGTATAAATAACACGCGTGCATATCGAGCTGTAATTAAAATCCACCCCCTTCGACCACCATTTTATACCTACATATAAATCTGTGCAACCCTTGCATTCCTCCAACATATAAATCTGTGATTCCCCCATGGATTTACGACCATAGAAGGGTAGATGTTCTAGCAATACCATTTCAAGGAAACTTGCGAGATATTGATAGACCTGGAAAATAGTTTCGGCAACTGTTATTTTGGAATTGTTACTGAATTATAACAGTAATAACTGCAAAGTGTAAGCAGTTATTTAGAGACTGGAGCAAAATTATAACTATTATTGCTTTATTAGAGTGTTATTTAGTGCAGCATATGTTATAAATTCATGACAAAAAAATAGCGATGTACAACGTTTCAGCCCTAATAGTGACATAAGTGATTAGTTCTTTTATATTAATTGTCTAAACAATCTGTTTAGACAATTAGTTTTGCAAAATTGGCCATTAAAAATTTAGAAAATAAATATTGTTATTAGTTTGCATCATGTCCCGTTCTTCTAAAGGAAATAAACTTTAAACTAGATGTCTTAAAAAGAAATTAATAACAACACTATATGATAAAATATAAACACTTTTTTACGTACTAATCATTCGTGAATAATTTCTTTCTGCTCAATTGAAAAAATTGATTTATTGTATTTCTTCTCTATAAAACGAACAACAATTTGTTACAATGAACAGATGCACTTACCAAAGGCAAACGTACGTTGATCACGTTTTTTTTTTCGTTTTCAGTCTGTCAGACGTGTTTTCCGTTCATATCAACCGCAGGATGGTTCGTTGTTTGCAGGTAGTACCACCTTTATAAAGTATAAACATCATCAATCAATATATGAACGGTGCTGTGTTCTGAGAGGCTGGATTACCCCAGTCCTTAAGCGTATATCGATTACCATACAGCAAAGTGGCTCATGTTTCATTTTCAAATTTTCAGATCTAAGATTTGATAAATTACTAATTTGCAAATAAGTCACACATCAAGCAACAAATCTGTAAATCACATGCAAATTAATATGTTCTAATTAATTAATCACATATTATCAGTAAACAAATTATAGGTTTAAAACAATTATGTTAGGTAAAAAATGTTAAGAGAAACGATGGTTTCGTAGATCAACTTATTTATATGTCTGATTTTTTCATAGTTTCTATTTTGTGGTACATTTTTAAATAAAAAATAACCTATGAAATATTCCTCAAAAAAATTACAAAAAAATATTTTCAGTATCTTCAAAGTGCTTTTGCAACGTCATGTCACATCATGCTAAATATAATATATGCTTTTTCAATTTATACTTCCCTGGCGGTCGAGAACGCAAAACTTTTTTTTGGTAAAACAACTTCTGAAATATCTGTAAAACACATTATCCTATCTGTATAGAAAATTTCAACTTTCTACGATTAATCACTTAAATACAGGCCTGTGACGATGAATAACGTAGTTTAACAATTTACAAAGACTTTTTGCAATTTTAATACGAAGCCCTAAAAAGTTCGACATGAACGATTTAGGCTTGTGGTCACAAATATGTATGTGTACAACACAGAAGTTCTCTTAACAATGTTACGATACTATAAATAAATGTTACGTTACCGTAACCATGTTGTCTCGATATGTGTGTATTTATTGAGAGAAAAACTACATGGTTGCCTGGTTAAATTCGTTATGAATTAGGGCTGTCAAAAATACAGTCAAAACTTTTTATAACGAAAATCTCTCTAGAAACATTAGTTGATACACAGCAATATTGAAAGTGCATCCGAACTGTGTGTCATTGAATGGCAGTGAGAGAATGACGTCATCAGGCGGACTTGTCAAATGATTGCATGGCAACGGCTGTTATTTATGCATTTCAGTGGCAGTATTTAAAAATGTCAAAGGAATCAAAAGACAAAACATTGATATTATTTGCAATAAATTGTATTTTTAAAACATTTTGGCGGCGTATTAAATATCTCAACATAAAAATAAAAGAAAGTAAAGTAAAAAGAGGGCCGAAAGCGCAAAAATATGTAAAAAAAATGTCCTGAGTATTACTTAATTTTTTGATTGTTTATTTAGATATTAGAACTTTGGAATAAAAATAACAACTTTTTAACGTCTGTTCTTTGTATTTCATTTGGACGGTCTACCAGCTGATGTCATTCCCGCTGTACGAAGCAACCTCTGTAGCTCTGCTAAGATTGGCCTATAATAAAGTTCTGAGAATCGAATCTGGGAACTGGGGATTTGTAATAACCATGGAAACATCCCAATTATCTCGACTATTTTCAAACCCTTTACATCGGCTCACTGTGGCTATATTCCTGCAAGGCTTAACTGAAGCAAAAGAACTTAGTTCTATATATATTTCTATATAGCTATTTATTGCTTCCTGTTCGTGCGAAGCGACTTCCTGGTGGCGAGAGTCGTTCTCTGGTACGTCTTCTCTATCGTTCGTCCTATTTTAGTAACATGAAGATTGAAGAGTCATCGTTGATTCTAGATAATCAATTGTCTTTTTTACCATTCTACCGTGGTACTAATTATGATCAAACTTAAATTTTCATAATTTCATAATACTTCTTTAAAAACTATATTTGTCTATTACAGGCAAAACAACAGAGTAAATCGAAGCTAATTTTTTGCTGGGATGTTTGATACGTAGGAAATTTATATTTATACTATGATGTAACTGTTTTTTCGGTCTAATTTTCATAACGATTTATTATTCTACTTATTTTTGGGGTTTCGTACTTTAGAATAAAAAAACGGATCATTTTTTTTGTTCATTTCTGTCTGTTCTTCAAACCCTTTTTTCTCAGGAACTGCTGAAGATATCAAATACTAAGTTCTATAACCCCATAGTTCTGTAAAAAATTTAATCTTCCAAAAAATGAAAGTTTAATTCATATTTTAATGGAGTGTCCTCTTTATTGTTCAAGAAGGGAAAATATATTAAATCCACTATTAAAAGAGACCAACGATTGGGAAAATATCATGACAATTCTGAATTCGGACGTTAAATATGTAATTAATAAATTTTACTCTTATGTTCTGCTGTGTTCAAACATAGAGCAAATACATATTAAAAAAACCAACCTGGCATATTTAAATAATTATAATTATGTAATCCTAATTTTTAAGCTACTATTATAGAGAAACTGCGTAAAGACTAGTGGCGCCTCTCTCGTTAAGATTGTAATTTCATTAGTGAGGTCAAGCTATTTGTAACGCTAGTTCCTTTTCACCGAGGACACGCAGGTTCTCTATTAGTAGAATTAATAATAGTATATTATGCACGTTATAATTATATTTCTATTTATGCGACTGTAGCGAAACCAAATTTGTAAATTTTCACTATTGTAATCTCCTGTAAAGAGATAAATATTATTATCTTAAATACAGTATCCATTTAAAAATTTAAACTTCCAACTCAAATACATACATACATAATTAGTTTTTGGAATACGTGCATCATTGAAAGTGTCGAACGTAGCGTCATCCTACGCGATGATTATAAACTACATTAAATTATTACAGCGGTACGGAAGCCTTAATGCAAGAGTCTATATTTTTTTTAAATCAATGATTTGTAATTTTTGTTTTATAAAGTATCTGCTTAAACGTGCTGTCAACTACTGCGTGTACTTAACCCTATTTCTATTCTCTTAACATTTATAAAAAAAGAGGCCGTGCATTTTACAGCATATACACTATAAAAGTGAAACTTCTAGTCGCGTCTGTTATATAAGGAAGTTTATGTAATGATTGCTGCACCGATACTTCCAATCGTCCCACTCTAAGTGAACGACGTTGAGGAATGGAGTTATATGTTAGCTGCATAAGTCCAATTCAGTCTACCATGCGTTAAGAAGTTCCACTTTTTTCTCATGATGCTATTCTGTACGCACCTTTATATAATATGATGAGCCGTCGAAATACCGGAGAGCGAGAAAACAGAAGAAGATGGGACAGGAAAAATAATAATAGGATGGTATTGATTTTGTGTTTCTCTCTGTTGGTTGCAGGTGTGACGGTGCAGGAGACGGGAGGAAGGAGGCGGCGGGGGAGGGATGGCGCGTGCTGGCATGGCCCGACATAGGGGTCGAAACCCAGGACAAACAGAGTAAGTCATACGCTCTCGTATCATATTATTATTATGTATAATGTTATGTGGACATAGTAGCAGATCCCTTAACCTTTCTGTAAAATCTACTTAAGGCTGTCGGAAAGCTCTGAATTCTGTTTGTGCTGAGACCCAGCGGTAAGGGGCGAGGTAGGCAAAAGACATATTGTGGTTATGACTTTCTTTAGCTCTGTCTCGCTTAAATCATCCGCACGTTTCAATTTTTGGCTGGTGCCAAATACGAGGCTAAAAAATGTTATTGCAAGGGTGCCGCTGTCAACTGATTACTCTAATTTTTGGAAATATTTTGAAGATTTAAAATTTTTTTCCGAAAAAGGAAGAGTCACTTTAGGTTTGTGATGGAAAAGTTTTGTGAAATAAGTACGAATAAGTTCGTAGTGTGACATTGAAAACGTGTGTTTTTTAGCACAATTAATGCCAACTTTTTTCTAGTAAATCGTACATAACTTACAAAAGTAGTCCATTAGAGACCTAGATTTGTCCTCTATCTTCCTTATAGAGAAAACATTTTTGCAGAATGTTGACGAATAAGTCTACAATCAGTTGACAGCCGAAGCTCTATTTTTGACTTGATTCAGAGCGTTCCGACAGCCTTAACTCGTCATATGTCGCGTTTATAAACTAGTTTTATTAGAGGTAATAGATCGCCGTGTTATGTTTATTATTTACAAGGTGGTTCAAAGAATAGACCAGTTTCGTATGAACTATGCGTCGATATACGCAAGCTAAACTATTTTATCAAAGACAGGCGGTAATTGAAACGATAAAGACAAATTATATATTTGACATAGCAGACTCGCAAATTTGGTATATAAAATATGTAGAGTCATTCACTAGATTTGAAATTGATACTGAAAGTATTTTTTTATGTGCTTGTTAATTTTTAAGTTTATATAGAGAATTGAAACACCTTCCATATCACCAACCTTTGCGGATTTAAAATATTGTGGTGATAGTGTTCATTTTGTATTTGCAAACACAAAAAAAAAATAATGCGTGAAGAAATTATTTGAAATCTCGCAATATTTGGCCCAACCCCGAAATCCCGCCATTCAACCAGTAAAAATAGTGTAGCTGCTTATCTGCATATTTGTGTCGTCTAATTTCAAACACCGCCAGATCCACTTTCTTTAAAAGGAGATTTTCTGTCTATTTTATTTTTTTTATTCTAAAACGAATGAATTTAAAATCAATATGGTGTTTGCTATACTTATCAAATATTGCTTTAAATTTTGACAACTATATTATTCACGTAATAATAATAATAATAATATAAAAAATTTAGCCTTTGCCGCTGAGCGCGTATATATTATAAAAAAAAATATAAAAAATTACATACTGTAAAAATTACATTTTTGGATCTGACTGAGTTTGAAATTAGACGCCACATTTATTTGTAAAGGCTAATCTCTGAAAGTACTGAATCGATTTTAAAAATTATTTCACTAATAAAAAGTTACACTATCCCTGAATAAATAGGCTATATTTTATTTTAATAAAAAAAAAATCGAAATAAACTTGATAAATTTGAGTACATGCTGGAAATACGGGTATATATTACCCGTGTCTAATAATACGATGGAGCCGAAAGCTCCACTACTGCTATAAACATTTTTTCATCTCAATTGCATGCGGAACCGCGGATAGCGGCAAGTTTACTGCTGTGCATAGACAAATACGACACTGACTAGAATGATTATATCCTAATCCTTCACCAGACAGACAGTATTATACTTAAAGTACACTCTTCGCGAAACTATAAAGAGCGGAAGTGATACTAGAAGTACATTCATGACGTAAGTGGCTGTACTATGTAGTAGTTGCTATTTGTTGTGAAGTTGCAGAAATGAGCTTTCCAGATTTTTGTTTAGGTCTTATATGAATTGCGAGAAGAATATTCAGATATTACAAAGAGAAAAAGTTTGCTTGCTTGTCGTGGGTGAACTCATGGAACGTGTAAACTGATTCGATTTTTTTTTTTGCCTTTGAAAAACCAATTTATTCCCGCGTGACACTATACAGATTGTATCAACTCAAAGCTGTCCATAGGGCACTCTGTGTGTAAGACAGAGCTCTATATACAAACGATAAGTAAGAGTGAGATAAATGATCGCTAATAGGTAGTAATTACTGTGGTTACTGTAAAATAAATTTAAGTAAACGTCTTTGTTTTCTAAGTAAAAATAGCCATTTTATCAATTAATGACAGTCTAGTCACTACCGAAATTATTGATAAAATGGCTATTTAATCACGAAAAAATCCAAATAATTAAATGGTTTTATGGTGGTAATTCAACCGCCGACGTAATAAATTTATTTGTAGTTGCCTTTGAAAACAGACCGACTTCTTCTAATAATTTAAACGAACTAAAAATACAAATTTCTAATGCATGTCAGTCCGTTGACCATGAGATGTTAGCCAATGTGAGGAAAAGTATTTATAATCGATTAGGTTATTGTTTGGCAGAACGTGGAGGTCTTTTCGAACATTTAATAAATAAATTATTAAAATTATTGTTCAAACTGTTGTACCAGATATAATAATAATACGAATTAATATTACGGCTTAGTTCTTTTAGTTTGTAAATTGGTAAAAAGATTTACAAGTATTATTTATTTACAGTAACCACGGTAACTATTAGCGATCATTTATCTCACTCTTACTTATCGTTTGTACATAGTGCTCTGTCTTACACACAGAGTGCCCTATGGACAGCTTTGAGTTGATACAATCTGTATAATATTACGCCACGATAAAAAATGAGTAAGCAGTTAGTGAAAAATGTCAAATTTGTATGTTTGTCGCAAATAATCTCAGGTACGACTAAACCCAATATAAAAATTCTTTCACTGTTTAAAATCCTACTTTATCCCTGGCAATATAGGCTAAATATTATTACGCTTAACGCTACGATAAAAGAGGGATAATATAACATATATGTATTATCCACTACTATCGCTCCAATGTTTCATCTCAATCGTGTTCAGAACCGCGGCTAGTAGACAATGCAAATGTTACACCCAAGAAATATTTATGACTTTGTTAAGTTTCCAGTACATTGGGAACTTATTCTAATAAGGCCGAAAATAAAAAAAAAATATGTTTCAAGATGACTGTACTATTTTTATTTTTTTTTTTCAAAATTTCTGTCTGTGTGTATATACGGTACGTACGTATGTGGTCATTTCTTTCTAAGATGAAATTTCGAGAATAAAAACTGATATCGGCCAGTCGACGCCTATTAAGTATTAACGTGAATATGACCTGAAGGATTTTTTTTCAAAATTCGTCTAGTCGTTCTTTATTTAAGCAATTAAACTCCAAGAAAGTAGATTTTGCACAAAATCTCGCAAAAAAATTACATCGAGTTCGTTTGGGTGTCAACATTGTTTTGATCCGAAATGCGGAAAGGGTCATTTTAAAATTGCTATACGGATATAAAAAATAGCTACTTTATAGGGCAATCTCAATCGCGTGCAGAACCGCGGGTAGCGGCTAGTAGACTAGAATATAGATTGTACTTGTAGAGTATATTCATTTACGCAAACTACAATCGTTGCATTGTGCGTTATCTTCAGGGCTATTCATTTAAAATCCTACATCCAATTTACTAGATTTATTTACTACTTGAGAAGAAGCTGATGTTTGGACGGTACGGTTGTATTTTGCCAGTGGTCTTACATAACGCAAAATTATGGCATCGATACAGCAGCCGAACAACTGCAAACGTTCAATCGACGAACACTCAGAGAATAGGTGGGTTTGGTATAGTGCTCTATTGTTAACACTTTTTAAAATATTGCGTTTGTTAAACAACACGCTTTTATGAACTGAAAAATGCTAAATAATTTGACAACAAAATTATCTTCACTCTAGTAAGAGTAAGGTGCTATCTACTTAAATTTTCATAATAGCTCTACGTTTACAATTAGCTAGTAAATGAAAAATTTATTACCGATATTAAGCACTCCACGTTTTATACAGTAAAGCTAATTTTGTTGTGAAATTATTTTGCATTTTTTAGTTCATGAAAGCGTGTTGGTTTAGTTTTTTTAAACTCTAATTTTAATTATGACTAAAGACTATACTCAATTTAAATATGAGATAGGCAACTCAACGTACATCACTGTATAGCGTGTTTTTCAAGTTTTTTATCCTGAGGGTCCTGATTAGGATAATGGGACAAAATTATTAAATTATTATATTATCATCGGTCCTTTATAAGTGTGCAAAGTTTCAGTTTAATATGAAGTTTTGAAGTAGGTAAATTTCACGGTCAAAGATTCCATTACAAACAAACCTACAGGTGAAGCTTGTTAATTTTGGGAGCCGCTGATCTTATGATACAGTAGTGTAGATATAATGCTAACGCAATGCATATGAATGAGTCGCAGTTATTTTATCTGCCTGTCTGTATATCTGTTGGCTTTTTGTCTTGTAGTTTGTCAGGCAATACAACACAAGCCTACTATGGAGCTTCTATTATTAGCATTATTATCAAACAACTCTAAAACTAAATTGTTAAATGTTTTAATTGGCTTTTTAAAATTACTTAATTGAGCGCGTGCGATGAAGCAAGAATATGTTTAGTTTTTTTTACTGAAGGTGCATTGCTCAAATTAGTAGAGTACTATAGATGCTGGACGTATTAAGAGCTATAAACGTCTGTGATTGGTTGAATTGCATGCTTACGTCATTTGAAACCCTTGACTTGATTTTTCAATTTTAATGAACATTTGACAGTTGGGAAAAAGATCTCAAGGCCGACTACCCCCGCTCTTTCTCCCGTCTCGCCGACTCACACTTTAAACAATGTTAATCTATAGTATTCTACTAACCTTGCACTGTAGGTACATATGTTTCTGTTGAAAACATACACGTAAATATATAAAAAAAACCCTGGTCGCAGTGCCAAAACCCTGCCGACAATATAGTGTATTTGCTTATACAAGCAGTGTGGCTTTATTATGCGAACTTCAGTTGGTTTCTGGGCAAAATAAAAAATTAGACTCCTTAATACACCCCTTAAATAACATTTTTTTTTCTTAATTGCAATATTATTATCAATCGAACCTCTATACTAAATTATATACACCTTTCAGTAAATAATTCATAATCTGCAATCTAGTTTTTTAAAAAAATTTGTAAATCCAGTCCTGCCGGGCCGATTTTTTCAAAATTTTAGAGACACTTGTTAATTACTACCGGAGGGTGAAATTTCAATTTTGAAACGATTCGGAGAATTTTTTCGGTATTTTGGGACCCAAAAACATTTTTCAACCCCTAAAAACTACCCTTAAAATAGCCCGATTAGGCCCATTTTAAATAGGCTTCTTGCGGTGATGGATTTCAACATGTAGGCCAAATTTCGTTAAAATCAATTAACTCCTTCGAAAGTTATTGCCCGCACACATGTATATATATATATATATATATAAACATTTTCAAAAATGGTGCCAAAGTGTTTAGGAGGTTATGAAACGTCGAGAAATTTTGGTCCGACCCCTAGGTTCCGCCATCTGACCAACGCCAATAGTGTATGAAAAAGTTAATTGATTTTAACGAAATTTTGCCCTCATGTTGGAATCCACCACCGCAAGAACCCTATTTAAAAAGGGTCCGATCGGGCCATTTTAAGGGTAGTTTTTAGGGATTGAAAAAGGTTTTTGGGCCCCAAAATACTGAAAAAATTCTCCGAATCATTTCAAAAATGAAATTTAACCCTCTGGTTGTAATTAAAAAGTGTTCCAGAAATTTCAATAAAATCGGCCCGACAGGACCGGTTTTACAAATTTTATGAAAAAACTAGTTTGCAGATAGTGAATTATTTACTGAAGTGTGTATATAATTTAGTATAGAGGTTCGATTGATAATAATATTGCAATTAAGAAAAAATTGTTATTTCAAGAGATATATTAAGGAGTCAAATTTTTTATTTTGCCCAAAAACCAAGTTAAATTCGCATAATAAAGCCACACTGTCTGTATTAGCAAATACACTATATTGTCGGCAGGGTTTTGGCGTTGCGACCCGGGTTTTTTGTCATTTAGCAACTGAAAAACAGACAGTTAAAACTGTTTTTTGAACACACATGGCATATTGCTTAATTTTTAAATTTAGTCGAGTATCAATTTTTCGTATTTTATTGCAAACACATTTACATAATCCCCGTTCATAAATCTATGTCAAGAACACGAAACGCACGCCGCGTCGACGGCACAACGAAGATTCCTCTCTTTATTCATTCACTTTGCAGATTGAAAAAATGTTACTTTAAAATTTTCATTCATTTTTCATTGTGTAAAAATCATTGCATTATAAATCATGCGGTTTTACAACAGGAAATGAGGAAAGCGAAATGCTTAGACAGGACCGAATTTATATTTGTAACGGCCCAAAGCATAGAAAGAATCCTTAATCTCGACGAGTAATGTAACCTAAGCTAAAAAAATCCTAAAATTGGAGAATAAATTATTTTTTAGGTGTTTATTTGGTGAATAAACACCTAAAAAATAATTTATTCTCCAATTTTAGGATTTTTTTAGCTTAGGTTACATTACTCGTCGAGATAATTTTTTTATCCTTCCACAGCCTTCGTCGTCTGCTGAACATTCTGGGCTAGGTTTCTTTCCTTTTCCCATTAATAATGTCAGTGGCAAGTGACGAATGACGATTTCGGCACAAAGATGAAGAATGACGTGTCATGGCGTCACTTACTTGGCGCGGATGCAGTTTTTCTATTTTAGATTTTCAAGTATATTATGGCGACACTTGTACACAGTAGAGATTTTATAATTTAACCTCGAAGAAGAGGCGCGAAATACAATTAGCAAAATATTCTTATTATTTAAGAACAAAATAAATCACAAAGCTTTCCTTCTACATGGATTTCACGCGAGCAAACTTATCAATTATGTCATTGAAAAAGAATTAATTCTACACATAAAATCTACGAATCTTTCCTACTACATAATTGTGCAAACATAGTTTTTAATTCTTTTTAATTTGGAAAATTACCTTTCGCCACAGCAATTTCCTACTATCAGATTCAAAAACAAGTGCAGTATGAGTTCAGCGTTCGAAAAAGCCGCTTCAATTTAAAAATTTAAAACGTTTTCTGTCTCTGTTCTCAAATTTAGTTACAAAATTGCCAAAGTTTCAATGAATCAAGGGTTCACATCAAGCTTGGGACCTAAGCAACTGCTTATTTTGCTTATGTGTAAATCCGGCCCTGTGCTTAGGCAATCTTCTTGTTATTAATACTGAAAGGAAAAAATACAAACAGAAAAAATGTACCTCGCGTCATTTGTTTCACGTTTTGTTTACTTCGTAAAGGATTTTGCTTAATGTATACGTATCTACAAATCTTTGTAAGTATGAATTATGAATCTGAAATGAAAATAAACAATACCTACTTGTTAATGGCAAAAAATAATATTACAATTTTCACTTATTTTTTCAGTGTTTGTACTTGTTCTTTTATTTTTTACAGGGTTACGTAAGGACTATCCGAAATATTGTATAGTTTCCAACAATGGTTCTTGAACTTACACACTATCCTACGCTTTTAACACCGTTTTTATCAAACTACGTTTCTTAACAATTGTAGCTAACTGTAGCTATCCTGCTGTTGTTATTTAGTCTTACGAAGTATACACTTTGCTAATATGAAAAAATACTTTTTAATAATTAAGGTTCATAATTATAAAAGCCTGTGCTGTAAACTCTATGATCGTTTGTTAGTCACAAGCCTTGCTTTTTTTAATTACTTACTAAAAATTATTTTTTCATGTTAGTAAAGTGTTTACAACGATCTAGTTCGTAAGACTAAATAATAACAGTAGGATCTTGTTGAAGTCTTCCATGGATTCCCGTAATTAATTCCAGAGAAATATCGAGATGGTTCCGAGGCCATGGTCGAGTACCTGTCAAACTCCTATACCACAAAATTGCCTATCTTATCCTAATTTCCTATAATTCCTTCATTCGCACATTGCTATTAAGTTGAAGTTTAAAAACTTAACGACATAACGGAGTGTGTGGTAAATGGAAAATAGTAATGGTACGAATGGCGTCTGTCATGACACAATGACGACAAGCACATTATTATTGTTATTTAACCGAGCTGAGTAGAGTAGTGGTACAGTACTAGACTCGCATTCGGGAGGTACGGGTTCGATTCCCGGCAGGGGCAGATGTGGCTGGGACTTTTTTCTACTGCCTCTCGCTGAGAAACGGTAATTCCTGTACCGGCCATCTTGATTGAGGTTTTTCATGGTTTCCCTCAATTAATTCCAGATAAATATCGAGATGGTTCCTTATTTGAGGCCATGGCCGAATACCTATCAAACTCCTAGTTCAAAAATTACCTACCTTATCCTAATTTCCTATAATTCCTTCATTCGCCCATTGCTATTATATAAGTTGAAGTTTTAGAAATGTAGAAAATAACGGGAAGTGGTAAAATGGAAAATAGTAATGGTGCGAATGGCGTCTGTTATGACATAAAGTCGAGAAACTGACGTTAAACGCATTATTATTATTATTATTATTGTTATTTATTATTCAAGTTTATTTCCGCTTTTCAGCCGCTAGAAAGGTGACACGTGGTATGCCCATAGCGAATCATTTGGTTGTTTATTTTTTATTTCGTCGGTGACTTGTAATTGAATTTCAATCTAAATGCAATTGAATTTGTCTCGATCGTTTTTGCATCAAAATATTCTATTAATGGGAAACGTCAAAATGTAGATTCATATCCGGAACACAAACCTCAGTCTCCAATCAACCAAGTTACATACATGTATGGCTACGTGATGTGACAGAAAATGGTTCGTGTCTCCGGCCGTCACAAAATGTATTTCATGCCCAACCTATCACATGCAACAAATCTATATAATAGCTGTCTAGTGCAGTAATGCAATGTCATACGAAAAAGGGGAAATGTTTGCTTCTTTTTTTTCAATTTTGACAAAGACACTAAAAGTAACCAAGAAATTGTGACGATATTACGATATACAGTGAGATCGCGGGAGTCAGGTGTCCATCTATAGCTGAGGACCTCTCATAATGCAAATGTTACACCCAAAAAATATTTATGGCTTTGTTGAGTTTCCATTACATTGGAAACTTATTCTAATGAGGCCGAAAATTAAAAAAAAAACCCGGGTCGCAGTGCCAAAACCCTGCCGACAATATAGTGTATTTGCTTGTATAGGGCCGTGTGGTTTTATACTTTTATTATGTGAAATTAAGTTTGTTTTTGGGCAAAATAAAAAAATTAACCCCTTAATACACCCCTTAAAATAACATTTTTTTCTTAATTGTAATATTATTATCAATCTAACGTTACACCAAATTAAATACACCCTTCAATAAATAAGTCACTATCTGCAAACTAGTGTTTTCATAAAATTTGTAAATCCGGTCCTGTCGGGCCGATTTTATTAAAATTGTGGGGAAACTTTTTAATCACTACCAAAGAGTTAAATTTCAATTTTGAAACGATTCGGAGAATTTTTTCGGTATTTTGGGGCCCAAAAACAGTTTTCAACACCTAAAAACTACCCTTAAAATAGCCCGATTAGGCCCATTTTAAATAGGCTTCTTGCGGTGATGGATTTCAACATGTGGCCCAAATTTCGTTGAAATCAATTAACTCTTTCGAAAGTTATCGCGCGTACACATATATATATATATATATATATATATATATATATATATATATATATATATATATATATATATATATATATATATATAATATATATATACATATATATATAAACATTTTTAAAAATGGTGCCAAAGTGTTTAGAAGGTTATGAAACGTCGAGAAATTTTGGTCCGACCCCTAGGTCTCGCCATCCGACCGACGCCAATAGTGTATGTTGCCATATGGCAAATACACTAAAAAATATGTATCAAGATTACTGTACTATTTTTACATTTTTTTTTCAAGATTTCTGTCTATGTATATATACGGTACGTACGTATGTGGTCATTTCTTTCTAAGACGAAATTAACGCCTATTAACGTGACTATAATCGAAAGGATTTTTTTTCAAAATTCGTCCAGCCGTTCTTTTTTTAAGCAAATAAACTACAAGAAAGTAGATTTTGCACAAAATCTTGCGAAAAAATTATATCGACTTCGTTTGGGTGTCAACGTTGTTTTGATCCGAAATGCGGAAAGAGTCATTTTAAAATTGCTGTACGGGCATAAAAAATATCTACTTTATAGGGCAAAAAATATTTTCAATTTACTCGTTTAAAAATAGATTTGATGACGCGATATTGGTGTTGCAGGTTTTCTTTGCTTTTCTGTTGCAATAAAAAAAGCGACGACATGCATTTTCCGGTGCAGTTGTGCATTTCCTATTTTCTCCCGTTTCACTTCCAGCAAAATATGTAATCTAACTTACCCTCTTGAATTATAACGAAAGACGGTTTTATATTAGCACTAGCCTGTACCCACGGCTTCGCTTTCAGTAATGTCGGTATAAAACAGAAACCATATATTAATTGACATAGAAACCCTATTTTAACCCTTTATTATACCATATTACATTCGTAAACCTATAGCTAGTGACCATTTTAAGCGGATAAATGGCCGGTTCATTAACCGGCTGTCTATAAAATAAACTTGGCGGTTCTGGCTTCACAAAACGCTCCTAAAAAGTTTTATTTCATAAAGCGTTTTATTCCTTAGCAACGCCGTAACCGCTGACTTAGAGAGAGTCTTCTGTACATAAATATTTATAGTGAACTTCAAGATGGCGCCTTGTTGCTGACGAACTCTGCGCGCTATAAACGGAACACTATCATTGATTCAAATTACAGTTTTTACGATTACAGCGCTCCGTTAAATTGCAGCGAAGTAACGTCAAATAGCGTTATTGTGAATGCTTTCTATATGGCGTACTTAACATATTGCATTTAGTGTTCTTTTTACTCTGTTTCACGTCTCTCAGTAAATGTTCTTATTCTCTTTTTAGTGTAGCTTCGTCTCCGTTGTCATAAAACAAAATTGCTTTTGTCATATTTTTATAAGCTTTTATTTCACATCACCGGTTAGTTAGGGTCAAATCTTGTTAACCAATTTTGACCTACTTCTACATAATCGACTTGAAATTTTTCACATATATACGTAGTTCCGATGACAAAACAATATCTCATGTCTGTACTGACGATGGGCTCAGAAAAATCGGAAACTTCTCGGTGATGATATGTCTATTGTGATTTATGTTTATTTTGCTTAAGTTGCCGACGATTTTTTTAAAACACATTTTAATAACGGTGTGTTTATTATTATTTTTTTAGAATTTAATAAACAAGTTTAAATATTTTTTATTATAACAAATATATCACCTTGTCCATGCACCTTCGAAAAATTCACAAAAATGCTGTTTGATGCATATATTTAAAACACAAGCCGTTTCAACAGACCGGCAGCGGTCCCGTACTTAACCGTTTTGAAGTTATACTTATTTTGGGGCGTTGAGTTAAAATTTTAGCAGGCAACGGAATTTCGTGTGCACAGACTCACAGCTAACGAAAATTCAACAGAATAAAGTTGACCATAAGAGCCTGGCCCAGGTTCAAATGACAGATAGACTAATTCAATACACTTTCTATCATCTGGAAATTATATAATATACCAGACGACTGTAACTTTTTATTACAACAATTAGTCGTTTTAAGTGTCATCCAGGAGGAACAAAGTAAAAGCCAAAATAAAATTTTGAAAGTGTTCTTTAAATATTTGAGTGTATTTTTTTGTAAGTATTATTCTTAAACTGTTTAAGAATTATTTCAGTATATTTGCATACTTATTATAAATTAATAATAAAAGTTAATCACGCCAAAGAAGTATGACTTCAAACGTGCGTGCATAACACGCACTTTGCACTTTTTTAATTAAAGCTTATTATTTCATTGTTATTTTCCTTTGTTGGTGATGAGATAAAACGTCTTTAATAGCGTTTTAGAAACGTGTTCAAGCCAGTTGTGATCTTCAGAAATGTTTTTGTAATTTCTTTTTCTTTTAAACGGACGTAAAAATGAAATACTTCTTATAGTTTTATTTGTAATTGAAACTGATTTGAAAAGTTTTGAAATTTTTTGCAGTACTTTTTTTCTGTCGAATATTGTTGCAACGTTTTCTTTTCTAACACTTTTATAATTTATATTGAAGGGGTTTTAAAATTGAAGTTTGCTATAAGAATTTCATATAGAATCTTGATTCACGTTTTTCAAGTGATTTTATCAAGTAACATGTTTTCCCAAATCTTATTGGTTTCCGGGCTTATAGTCTATGGTTCCTTGGTATTTCTACCTGACGTTTCGTCTACAACTAGACATTATCAAAGGCGGTATATCAGCGGGCGAAGTGTACTTCTTGACGACTCACAGATAAGTGTGTCGATGATTGGTGTCTAAGGTTGGTGCTTTCCGTTCAGTCGTATTAGAAAGCACGACCGAGCTCAACGGCTCAACTTATCTGTGAGACGTCAAGGAGGAAACTTTGCTCTTTGTCACACCATCTTTGAACATATTGTCTACTGCAGTTGTAGACGAAAAGTTATGTAGAAATACCAATAGACCATGACCTCCAAGCCCCAAGAAGATTTGAAACAACACCGGCCGTGAAAAACTTTACACTTGAGCATATTTTCTAGTTTGTTTTCAGTAAGAGAAACGATAGTTCATTTGTACAATTAATTAATTATTTTATGTCTCTGAATTGAGTTTACAAAAGACAAACAATTTTTTGCACACATCGTCATCGTTTTGCGTACCATAGCTGAGTCTTGCTCAATCAAATAGTTAATAGGTTAATTTCGCAAAAAATTCATTCAAATTGTACTTTTTTGAAAAGAGAAAATTCTATTCTATAAAATGGGATCATTTTTGGATAGATTTGAGCTCATAATAACTCCTAAATCGAAAATTGCGAATAGTAGTAGACGATTGATCCGTACGTACGTATAAACTAACCAAATGTGGTATGCATTATTTTGTGTAGGTATAAAATTATTATGTTCAAGAATATAATTTATAAGAAATGAATTAAGTTCAGCTGTATTAATACTCCTTTTTTAATTAAATTATAAACTGCGCTCGACTATACAAAGGGAATTCGTTTGCTTTGTTGTTTACTTCGAGATGTAATTTAAACAATAAAATAAATCTATCTAATGCGCCTTGGAAACACAGGGCCGGACACAGGATTATTTTTAGAAAACAGAACATGAACGAGTTAAATTCGCGATTCGAGGGTTCGATATCAGATTAGTTTCTTTTAAATTTCGAAAACCATAGCTGTCGGAAACGTCGTGATAGTTTTTCTTTTTATCGAAATTTTAGCTGTAGTTTTGAAATTCGAACGAGGAATCAGCTTTCGATATGTGTTTTCAGGAAAATCTCGAAAACTACATAACATAATATTCTAAGATATTTAAGTTATTTTATTAACACATAGTGCTAGAGTTAGCCTGGAACAAAACAAAGAACTATTTATTTTATCGATGAATATTTATATTATTATTTATTACGGCAGTGGGAATAAATTGTGGAATTTATATTGGATTGATGCATGTAAAAAGAAAATAAAACTTAGCTGTTGTTTAATAATTATGATAATAGCATTGCAACATTAAGGTTAGGTTTGAACAATATAATATATATTTCGATATTTTAGATATATTTACTGATGATTTGAATACATTTGTTTATCATTTTTAGAGCCTGAGGAAGCATAAATATAATATGAAACGTCGCCCGTAATAATAATATGTTGTGCTATTTTAACCACTTATTGTCCAATTTACCCTTGAAACTATATATATTTTGAAAAAGTAGTTTTAAGGTCCTTAAAATTACCGCAATAAAAACAATTTTTTGTGATACGGAAAAATCTTTCATGTCTTATAATTGACATAGACATGACTTACGTCTGACCCTCCAACTCACATAGACATAACTTCCGTCTGATTTTCGATTTCATATGAATTCCGTCCCGCGAAGCGATAGCTAAGATGTTTGCACAACAAAAATTAATCAAGCCTTTGTTTTGTAGTGATCTGATGTATCTAGACGTTTTATAAAACTTCTAGACATTTCATGAAATTATTTGTTATAGCAATGTTCTTTGCCAACGGCCCTGTGTCGTACTTCAAATAGAGAAATATACAACGTGAAAACCTCATCAGCTGGAAAACAATCAAGTAATATAACAATTAGAGCAAATATTTATTCAAATCACCCGGCCTGAATTCCTGTTTAAATGTAGACAATACGCCTCCTGTATTTATTACCCATTTATTCTATTTCTATACTGCAGTAAATCTATTGTATAAGCAGACCTACTTGGCTAAATATTTTCTTCAAATCAATACTTAAGACATAAAAAAATTGTAGAACGGGGTCTCGGTTTGTAATTTATTTTCTTGCGGATTTTGTACTTCCCGACTGTTCTCTCTGTGTAGCCAAGCTACTTTGCGAAATATTTTCGTAAAATCGATTATAGTTATTTAAATTATATAATAGGGAAGCGTACTTTTAGATTGTTTAGAACGACAAACTATCTAAAAGTGCACTTCAGTATTGTATGATTTAAATAACTATCATCGATTCTGTCTGTCTGTCTGCTAGTACGGTTGTACCGACTTTAAAGACACTTGGTACCTAATCCAAACTTAAAGTAATTCCGAACTTACGCGATAGGTGAGATCGCGCAGTAACCGTCCAAATCCAATTCGCGTAAGTCGGGGTTCAAGTTTGCGTATACATACAAATTATGTTTAATTGAGATCAGAGACTAAACAAAACAATAATTTAGAAGAAAAATGTGTAATATTGTGTTAAGTAATATAATAGATTATATTACTATGGATTGCAAAAACGTTAACCAAAGTTATTTTGACGTAGAAAGCTTCATAAAATCAAAGTCATCTGACGGATCAACAATTCTTTCTTTTCACGCCAAATTTCCTCGCAACACGCTAATAATTTTTCGTTGGAGTTTATATTTTCCTAAAATTATAAACCCAAAATAATTTATTTTATTATCCGATTTTAAGATTTGCTAAGTTTAGGTTGAATTATTTCTGATGGTAGGACCCTTACAAATATAAATCCGGCGCTGAGACTTATGTAAATTATTTCTGCAATCAATATGCTTATTGTTATTATTTATAAATTCAACAGATGACACTTTTTGTGTCTTGAAAATGGATTAATTTACCGATTTATGCGGGGATCAATTAGAGTTTTTTTTTCAATCAATTTCAGTGTATTACTAAAAGATGTAGAGCACAGCTTTAGTCGTAATGAACAGCAAGCTTTATAAGCAGATCAATTTGTATTATGCTCAGACACACTCTGCAGCAGTCAATAGAAATGGTTGTCTATAGAATTCTGATTGACAAAAGAAGCGAAATGTGCGAATTAGATCCGGCGCAGCTGCAGCACAAAGGCGGAACACATCTCCGCGATGACATCACAAACTAGAACTACTACAATATCGACAAGCTCATCAGGGACGCATGCCAACATAAAAAATCATGGAAATTGGGATATGGATGAATGTATTTGCGACATAATCAGTTTGGCAACACGGACGAGGTAGCTTTATTTTTATGCCCTCGATAGCTGAGATTATTTGGGATATGTAGACAACGAAACCATTACACCATTGGCTATTTTCAATAAAAACAATTCTTGCAATTTGTGGATTTTGCTATCCACTGCTATACAGCGGGTTCACCGATAGTGATAACAGTGAATAATTCTTGTATGCTATTTGATACAAAAAAAAATTGAATAATTTTTTATTTGACTCGAAATTTACTATCGGTATATTTTTTGTGCTTCAAACTCAAGCGGAAGTGTATATACATTTATTTTTTCTAATAGTAACATATTTTTTTAATTTTTTCGGAATCTCGAATGTTTTTCTCTATAAATTCATATAAAATTGTCATACGATTACATAAGAGGATATTTGAGAAAAATGTTCTTGATTTATTAATTAAACAAACAGTAAATTAATAAAAAAAAGAAAAGAAAAATTACTTCTTACCACAACAGATTTATTCAATAGAAGTACATTTCGAGAGCTAAGCTCCCATCTTCAGCAAAACACTAAATCTGTTGTGGTAAGAAGTAATTTTTCTTTTATTTTATTGTTCCAACCACAGCCTGTATAAGCAAATACACTATATTGTCGGCAGGGTTTTGGCACTGCGACCCGGGTTTTTAAGTTTACTGTCGATTATAACTTTGCACTGTATTAGTGAATAATTACAATAAGCTATAAAATAGTTGTTTTATCACTTTTATACCCGTCATACTGTTATGCATTTGTGGATTAAGGCTGTCGGAACGCTCTGAGTTTAAGCCAAAAATAGAGCTTCGGCTGTCAACTGATAGTAGACTTATTCGTCAACATTCTGCAAAAACTCTTTCTCTATAAGGAAAATAAAGGACAAATCTAGGTCTCTAATGGACTACTTTTGTAATTTATGTACGATTTACTAGAAAGAATTTGGCATTAATTGTGCTAAAAAAACACGTTTCCAATGTCACACTATGACCTTATTCGTACAAAACTGTTCCATCACAAACCTAAAGTGACTCTTCCTGTTTCGGAAAAGTTTTTTAAATCTTCAAAATATTTCCAAAAATTAGAGTAATCAATTGACAGCGGCACCCTTGCAAGAATTTTTTTTAGCCTCGTAGTTGGCACCAGCCAAAAATTGAAACGTGCGGATGATTTGAGCGAGACAGAGCTAAAGAAGGTCACATCCACAATATGTCTTTTGCCTACTTCGCCCCTTACCGCTGGCTCTCAGCACAAACAAAATTCAGAGCGTTCCGACAGCCTTAATGCGCTAGAATTATACAAAATATGTTTGTCACGTTGCAAAACACTTCACCAGAACAATTCGAACTGTCTGAACGTTGTATTGTTAGTACATATAATATTATAATAATGTACAAATTGTTTGAATGTTACATTTTGTACAGACGAGCTAGAGATAATGACAGAAACCCGTGTCGCCGAGTGGAACCCGGATACTCGATTCTGAAAGCTGCATGGTAACATGCATGACCATGGATAGAACTTACAGCGCCCATGGTGGCGATAAACGGAAAGTTTTGATGGACTGGAAGCATTTATATCATGTGTTTAAGAACATCTAGAAAATACTAAAAGTAAATTTGAATTGTAAAAATTCAGTTAAAATTACATGTTTTTATTGAATGAACTTATTAGGGTTCCGGAGCCACTAGGAATTTTTATAATTTTGTGATGTCGGTCCGTCTGTTACAGCCCCGTAGTTCTAATCTACGAATGTAATTTCATAGTACCGACAGTTTGTTAAAAAAAATTGAAAAAAATCATGAATGTCGTGTTAACTAAGCACTCTCATTGAAAATTATTACAATCACTATAAAATAATAAGTTTTGAAGAAATACAACAAAAACATTCTTGAAGCAAAGCTTTCTTAGCCTCGTTTCGTGCTCGTTTGCTGGAGAAACAGAAAAAAAACGTCTCCCTTCATTAGCGCGCGGCTACACTATTAAAAATGCGTAGAAGCTTTGCTTCTGTCGGGTGTCCCTCGAATCCCCGAGCCTACTTTTTCTTTCTAAATGAGTTGTTTAGAAAAAATCTGAAACAACATTAATGTATTTTATGAAAAGCACAGCTACAACCCTAATAGTATATTTACTTTGAATTAGTAAAAGTATCAATTGGATATTTTGAAAATGATGGCAGTTGATAGGATTAATAATATTTAGTCGTGGAACTACCGGTAGACATGAAATCATGGGCTGACGGGATTCTATTAATCTTCAGATGGTTGCCATTTTCCAAGTTCTCGCCCGATTTCTTTGATTTTAGTCTCAAACGATAGGCCTGCTGACGCTCTGCATAGGATTTGCCGGTTTTCGGTTTGAAATTTTTGGTTCGTGTTTCATCGCGATTTTTAGATCGAGGCATTTCAAATTTTTAGGTTGAAATTTTGTTATTATTTTCTGTGAGTGCTTCTGGTACTTGGAATTGGTCTTATTGGAGAGATTTAGTTCTGAGAATCATAACGCGCTAGCATAGAGGCGACTGAAGTCAGTTGTCAAAATTTTCAGTACTATTGGTAGAAGAGGGCCGAATGACTCGATCATCTGATACCTAGTTTGCTGGGATTGGTTGAGCGCTCCATGAGATATAGTGATATACCGAAAGTACATTTGAAACATGATTCATTTTTGTTCGAGTAAGACATTACATGCCTATGAATTCTATGTCAAAAAGTAACCCTGCAGTTCCTTTTAATAGGAGACAGCCTGTATACGACGAGCGTTAGTTTTTGGAGTAAATAATAAATGACACGAATTCCGACTGACACCAAATGAGTTTTGTAACTTTTGTTCTGTTGGCTTTGAACACCAAAATGCAATGTTATTTTGTGTTTATACGTATGTGTTTGCAGTTCTGGTTAAATGTATTGTATGCTAGCAGAAGTTGAACACATGTTGATAGGGATGAAACCCTTTCAATGAACTTTAAATGTAGTCCGAACTATCTAACAAAGTCTATTGAACACTAATAAAATTTAATTTCTACATTAAGCAGATAATATGATGAGAAACATCAAATCGGTGGCAGACTAATTAGATTTTTTTTATCATTTTTAGGGTTCCGTACATTCGATGGAAAAACGTGTCTGGCTGTTCACAGCTTATTTTATCCGAATCTACTGAACGGAAAAATTTGATTAGATCCAATCGCGGACGTATAGCGTAAATAAACGAACTCCGGTTTTAAAGGTTCATTTTGTGGTCAAATTAGAAAATTAAAAAAATATTTTCAAGTGCATCATGTGACATATCAAATGAAACGGCTCGGTATGAGAAATACAAATAAAAATTATTTTGTAATTTTAAAATGTTGCATAGTTTAACCTATATCAACTACCTACATCATTAATAATATTGACTCTACCAACAGTAATAGAATATTAAATAAAATGAAATTACTTGCAATTACTGTTCAAATTAATTTTTTATTTATAAGACGTTTCGACCAACCATTTTGGTCCTTTTCAATTTTTTTTTTTTTTTTTGAAAAGGACCAAAATGGTTGGTCGAAACGTCTTATAAATAAAAAATTAATTTGAACAGTAATTGCAAGTAATTTCATTTTGTTTAATACCTACATCATTATTCGCTTTTTTTATATGTCTGTTCTCCCAGTCCTGGTGGCTCTTTAGTAGCAGTTGTTTCGTCGGTATATGCTGATACCCACCTACAACATCGTTTCGTTTGCCGGATAAGCATGAAATGCTATTTATCACGTTTTACTTTTATTTTTATGCATACACTATTTTATTTATTTATGCATTCATAAACGAAACTTTTAAAAGAAACGTGGGAATGTTTTCACGTTTATCCATCTATAGGTTAGGTTGAGAACTACCGTTATTCAAAATAAGTTTCGATGTCCTTATAATTAATCAATATATTAATTATAGAATCCTTAATTTTTATATTGCAATTTCACTGTAGTAATATATGATTAGGTACATTTTTTTTGTAACTAAGCTTGCTAAATATCCCGAATTTTTCGGGACTTTTCGTTTCTAGGGCTATTACCTTTTACAATCCTTCTCGTGATAATACCTTTCATTACAAACAAATTACATAAACTACTATTTTGCAATACCGCGAGTGCCGGATTTAACTTTTTGGTGCCCTAGGTTTTTATAATCAACAGTACCCTACGTAAAGAGTCTTTGCTCTGGACTTAAGGTGAATAATTACGTAATAATAATAACAATAATAATAATAATAATATACTATTTATTATTATTATTGGTAATAACTTCACAAATAGAAAATATTGTTTATATGTCGATTTGCATATATTGCTGTAAGTTTTTATTATAATCTTTATCATTAATTAATAAATTGATCATAAATGCTCTAAATCTTGTGCAAACATATAATAATAATATATAATAATATAATATAATATAGAATAATAATCAGAAGTCTAATAATCTAAATAGTTCTATCTAGGAAAAAAGTAATTTCTTTTTGTGGTGCCCCCTCTGTGGTGAAGCCTTAGGCCGGTGCCTATGGTGTACTTTACTATAAATCCGGCTCTGACTACCGCTTATATAAAAATACTATACTTTTATATAAATAACGTCCGAAAAATATATATACATAGGTTTCTACAATAATAACTCCTCAGTTGATTAATAAATTGTATTATTTTTATTCATTTGCAAATTACAGATCAGTTAATTACTTGACGATTGTACAGCCATGGTCCATGAGGGTATCCCCACGGAGTAGGGTAATAATTGTGGTAATGATTTTGATAAGAATACGGCGGATAATATGGTAGAGGTCTCCAAATCACGTAACTCAGTGCCTGTAATAATTTCAAATGTATATTAAAATTTATGAATTAAATCTACGAACACATAAAAAACGGCATCGCTACACGCTCGACTATTTTTTAAGTCTACCTTTTCAGAAAATTATTAAAACAAAAATATTAAAAAAATGTTTTTGAATATCTTACCATATAGCACATTAAAGCAAAAATTGTCAAAACCAGAATACTTCTTGGAAACATTTTTTTAAAATAATTTTGATTGTGTGTCTTGAGTCCAGACAAGAAACGATATTAAATGAATTCGCGCAGTGCCTTATATAGGTACTAGAATTTTGTTTTTACTTGTTTATTATTTTTTGTCGTAAGAAGTGTTTAGTGTTTATAATATTTCTTCAACTTTTCTGTGTACCTAAACATACCGTTATTATTGTAATCTGAGCGGTCACCATTTTGTTTCCAATTTCACACTAAAATGCTATGTCGTCTAGTTTTTGTTTTGCAAGAAGGTTTCCGCTAGATCTACGTAAATAATACTTTTTTTAGCGTGTCATAAACGTAGTCGACATTCAGAACTGCAGTATTAAATTTTATTTTTATTGACTTTAAAAGAAAGCTAGGTTCCTGCTCTGTGGTACCATTAAAAATTGTCAAAAATTTCAAACCAAAATGATGTATTACTCTATGATAAATAACAATTTCTTTGTGATCGTCAAAAATCAACATTGTTAAGATTTAAAGCTAGCTTTCAGCGACATAGTTTCGCTTGCATGTTGATTTTGTTCGGACCTATTTATATTTTCATATAATGTTTATCTTTAGTTATTATAAAATTTTCACAATCTTAGAGTATAAAAATAAACTTTTGCATTTGAATAACAAAAATACTCTATTGTTATGTTTATAAACTGAATAAAATACATTTGTTGTTTGAATGCTTCCTATTTTTCAATTTTCTACGACATTTATTTATTCATTCTAAATTGCATTACGCGATGTACAGCTGTGAAGTAGAGATGAGAAGTATTTTTAGTAACAAGTATTTGGGAACTGTTCCGCAAACAGAACACTAACGTATTTACGAGACATGAAAATTACTTGTTATTGAAGTCACGGTGTAAAGGAGAATGAAATGATTTACGACTCAAGGTCATCAGATACACAGGCCACCTCGTTAATTAATGACGTTAGCTAGAAGACGACTGTTCATTATTTTTATCAACCAGGCAATATCAATTGACTGGATGACGGCATCCTCCACTACTATCCAGCTGGGTTACCTCTGTATCTTGGTTGTACCTTGGTTACTTACGACTGGTAACGAAGTACTGGTAACCAAAATCACATGTATTGTAGAATATTGTAGTCTATAGTTCTTTAATAAGGAACAATTCGATTGGCTGGACGCATTTTTTCTACAGCATTTTGGCTTTAACTGAGACAAAGAGATTGGATATTTCGAGTGAAAATTGTTATACTATTCGATTATTAAAATATTTCGAGATGTCTTCGAATGATTTTTATACCTACGAGTTACGACTTATAATACAATTTCCAGTAATAAATTATACTACGCTTTTGCTTTACTCTTTAAGTACTACATGTAATTTTCTCTCTTAGATTGATTTTCACCGTATTTAATATATGATTGCTTAATCTTTTATCTGCCACTATTGTATGAAACAATACATGCAGGTGACTCTCTCAAGTCTCATAATCGAAAATTCATTCGGTATATATAATATCGAATGCACAGACAGATAGAATGAATTACGTTATCACACGCATCCTAACCACTCGACATGCTTATATGCATTGCACGTCTTTTATCTGCATCTGTACTGTGAAGAAGTGTATGTAGATGACTCTCTCAAGACTGACAATCGAAATCGAGAGCAAAATTTATTCAAGAGTTGAATCATTCATTCACTCACGCATTGTACCAACAAACCTATGCATCAGCGGAAGGAATCATTTCGAATGAATCAATCGATTATAAAAATCATTCGAATAGCAACCTTTCGGTTATCAAAATCATTCGAATATTCCCTAGACTAATTAGAATGCAGTCTGTTGACGTATGTGTGTAATGGAATATTTCGAGTGGAACTTGTCAACTATTGAGTATTTGGAACTAGTATTTTCGCAGAACTGGAACACATGGTTACTGTTACAACTGTTACAGATCGTCATCTCTACTATGAAGAACATTTTGTAACATGAATCAAAATACAATTTCCTATGACAATGTATGCAACACTCATTTCACTGTATATCTATTGGTGGATTATGTACTTCAATTCAATTTCGTTTATCAAACTCCGAACTATATATGTCACAATAATGCGGTATAGATTTACATATAAATGCTATAAAATGGTTGTGATATTACTATTATTTTCAAAAAAATATGGATTTTTTTTTGTCCTCGACTTATGATCGTCTTAAACCATGCACTGTAGGGTAAATGGGTCGTTTTAACAGAAATTTGGAGTCAAAATAAATAAACAATATTCTAATTTATTATAATTGTTATTTGTAATTCGTTCTAGGAGTCTTTAAAACTGTGAAAATATAAACTAAGTTACGGCTGTATTTTTTATTCCACTACTTCTGTACAATTTATTTAAAAAAAAACAACTCTTGCAGTATGTAGACTTTGTAATCCGTGCTTTGTATATAAAGATTTTTTGTACTGCATAAACGGACTTACTTAGTAGACCACGCAATAACGTCACATGTATTCGTAACGCCAACTTATCGAGCTACTCTTTCACGAAATTCACAAAACGGGCGCAATGCAGTTTTACTTCAAAAATATAAAATGCAAATTAGTTATGTACGTTGAGTTTTATAGGCAGTAACATCTATCGACTTGGTTGCTGTATTAATTTCCAATTAAAAAAACAAAAACAAAAACAAAAATTTCGAGTTATGATAGCGTAAAAAGACATATAATAAATATAAAATATATATTGTATACATATTTATATTTCGTACACTTACACTTAACCGTAAGTGCGTTAAGTTGTTGCACTAATGTTTATTTTCTTTTTGTTTATGCTTTTTTTTTGTATAAAAATAAAAAAATCTAAACAACGAGATATACGGTAAAAATTTAACTTGAATACTTTGAATTTATGGAAGTTCGACTGTATTTGTCTTTAGTATTTTATATGTTTATAGTTACCGAGTTAGTCTACAAATAAAATGAAAATAGAATGCAATAAGCATTGCAAGAAATACAATATTTGTACAAAAGTACATTCCGTGTAATTTATTCAAAATGGTTTTTGTTTAATGGGTCTTCCAAATGTACTGCATTGTTTATTAAATTTGAAAGTAAATAAGAATACATAAATTTCATAAAAGCTACTTTAAACATGGAAAACTGCACTGTACTGCTGTAGCAAACTTGGAACTTTCACTACCTAAAGAAACGCAAATAAACATAGAATGTGACAGTTTTATATGCACAATCGGCGCAAGATTGTGCAGACAGAGTCATAAAATGGAGTATTCAATATAAAATATCTGTGACCGCAAAACAAAGTCGCTCATTTCGATTTTTCCTATGTCAAGTTTATTGGTTTGTTTGTACTTTTGGGTATCTTGATTTGACAATGACATCAGATTGTGATACTTAATATAATTACAGTTTTCATACATGCAAGAGCAGTCTAATGTCGCATTCAAACTCCCTGTCATATACAACATTCGATTATGCTCACACAAAAACAAATGACTGGTCTACATAGCTACTTATTGACGCTAAATTTTGATCCTAGTTCAAAAATTACCTGCCTTATCCTAATTTCCTATAATTTCTTCATTCGCCCATTGCTATTACATAAGTTGAAGTTGTAAAAAAATGTAGAAAATAACGGGAAGTGGTAGATGAAAAAAATAGTAATGGTGCGAATGGCGTCTGTTATGACAAAGTCGAAAAACGGACGTTAAACGCATTATTATTATTATTATTATTATTATTCTTTAAAAGACACGTCAAGTCTTTAATTATATAATATAATTTATATTAAAGTTAACTAAACATTTTATAAGCGGGAAACACAACTTTATTTCTAAAATTATTGAGACCGAGACACTGAGACTACATAGTTTGTAAAATAGGTAAACGAATAACTATTTCAGATATCCAGAATATCAATTTAGGTGATTTAAGACTGTATTGTGATAATTAATAATTATACTCCGGATACTCGTAACTATTACTTACTATTAGAGTACTTTACTAACGCCAAAAAACGAGTATTTGACGTAAATGTATAAGTAAATAGTTACTAAAATTTCTAGAGTTAAGAAATTGTTACATTTATTTGAAAAATCGATTAATGCTGGATCCGCGCTTGATGTGCTTTAATTCAGCATAAATCTAGCTGGATTGAAAATGCCGCTGGATTGCAATCCCTAATCGAAAGTATACGGTAGCCCATTCGATCCCAGACAACGCCAGTATAGTTTTTGACTTTTTTGCGACTATTTCATATTCCGCTTGGTATTTTTACATTAATTACATGAATTTATGTGTGTATATATATATATATAGTTCGTGCTTATTTTATGACTTGTGTGACTGCTAGAACCCACTGGACGCTCAGTTTACCATAATATTACACTGCGTCATTAAATAATAATTCGCGCACTTGATACATAAAGAACAATTACAGTTATTCGCAATTTCGATGTTAGTTCAAACAAATCTGTTGAAGTTTTATTTCGACTGGTTTCAGAACAATTTCGACATGCAATTGGAACAAACAAGTATAGTTCAATATTATTACGTAATAAAGTATTGATTTCATCTCTTTATGTAACGATTTTATTTTGAATATTTTGAGAATTTTCAATGGAAAGACATTCATCAAACTTCAGTTTGAGCAAACGTGCCGATATTTTATTTCAATTAATAAAAAAATAAGTTCTTCAAATGAGGTGAGTAGATATTTCTTAACAATTAATTTAACGGTGCTAAGTTTTTATATTATATATTTTTTATCTACATTTCTCTGTATTTAAAATTTATGGCAGAGATTTTTTATGAAAAATTATTTAAATTTTGTAAAAAATTATCTAACCTATTTCGTAATAACATTATTATTTTAACTGCATTCAAAATTCAATAAATTAATTTAGATTTGAGTTAATTTAATTAATTTGTGTATTTTCTCACAATAAAAATTACTAATACAAACATAATTTACAATCATTCTAATACAATGATTAATAATTAATAGTGTTTGTAAAATTGAGCAGTTTTGTGTACATACTGTAGAGGATTACCCTCTGTCGTTTTTTTTTTAATTTTTATTTTGGAGTAATCCGTTTATATAACGAAGTTGTTCCGGTTGAATACATTTTACACTATAGCCAATAAAAATCCAATAATCGTTATTAAAGATAAGTAATTATTTTTAGAAAAAAACGGAACGTGAGTCCAGATCAAATAAAAAAAATGAATGATTCCGGTAATAAAAATAATCCTGAATCAATATCAGCTGATCCGGTAGAAAATGCTTCAAGAGTTAAAAGGGAGCGTGGGTGGCAATATGATGTAAAGGTTGATGCAAGCAAACAAAAATCAAAACCACCATCTGCACCCACAACAACGGCCGCCGATCATGAAAATAATAGAACTTATATTATTTTCCAAGCAATTGGCACAAACCTTCCGACTATTACTGTAACGCCGCCAACGCCTTAACCGCGTAAAAGACGTTAGCTGGATCCAAGATGTCAATTGCCTCCAAAATCACCAAAAAAGAATAGTATTTTGTTTTTGATCAATATCTACATTCTGTCATTTTTATTCCGTATTTTTCAACAAAGAAAAAAATAATGTCTTCTTGATCAATATTCAGAGATAAGTTTTCCTTGTTGAAAATCGTTGAGAATAGATGACTTTACAAATTTTATAATTTTTATATGCTTTCATGTTTAATTAACTGTATAATAAATTCTTAGAAAAATCTGCAGTATTAATTTTTTGCAATGTTGACATAAATTTTTAAATTTTAGTATTTTATATAGGTTCAACAAATTTTCAATTTTTTGTATGATTTCATTATTGACGTGAGCAATAACCGTACCTAGAGATGGAGAATTGTTTTAGTTTATAAATAAAATTGTATTTTAAAGTATTCTTTAAAGAAAAGGCAAGTGTAAATTTGTTTAAAGTCTAAACTAGTTTGAAAATGATCGAAATTATCTCATCATTATTTTCGTCGCCAACAATTCAATTATATACCAACAAATTAATGTTAGGTTACAGAAAATTGTCAAAAAATCGGAAATGACTGTGACCTTAGTTTGTGGTCATTAATTCCAGTTTTATATGTATATGCAGGTCTAATGTTGTTGTCAAACGACAAACTCTGCGGGGTTAATGTTGCTTCTTGCAAATTTGAAGCTACAGCTGCATGTATTTAAATTCCATAGGATCTGCTAATATCAAACAAAATTTAAATAAAAATAAAATTTAAAATTTAAAAAAACCCTGACACAAAAAAACCTATAAAAAGTTAAAAAATAAAATTTCTGGGTCTGGTCCTATTTTGTGATTTAAACCTCGTCGCGCCGGGGGACATAGATAGAGTACTAACATTAAAACTTCTGTTTATTTGTATTCTAACTTTTATTTATTTAGCGGTCCCCCGGCGCGACGACGTTTGAATCACAAAATAGGACCCTGCCCAGAAATTTTATTTTTTTTTTTGCGTCGAGGTTTTTTTAAATTTTATTTTTTATTTTAAACTTTTTAAACTTAGTTACAAACAAAATACCCGTTATGCGTCTAAGATCCCTACCGCAGCTTAGAGCTGATGACCTTGAAACGGCTGAACCGATTTTGATAAAATATGTCTAAGAGCCACCTGCTTTCATATAAAAAAAACCCGGGTCGCAGAGCCAAAACCCTGCCGACAATATAGTGTATTTGCTTGTATATAGGACCGTGTGGTTTTATACTTTTATTATGTGAAATTAAGTTTGTTTTTGGGCAAAATAAAAAATTTAACCCCTTAATACACTCCTTAAAATAACATTTTTTTTCTTAATTGTAATATTATTATCAATCTAACGTCTACACCGAATTAAATACACCCTTCAATAAATAAGTCACTATCTGCAAACTAGTGTTTTCATAAAATTTGTAAATCCGGTCCTTTCGGGACGATTTTATTAAAATTTTGGGGACACTTTTTAATTACTGCCAGAGGGTTAAATTTCAATTTTGAAACGATTCGGGGAATTTTTTCGGTATTTTGGGGCCCAAAAACATTTTTCAACCCCTAAAAACTAACCTTAAAATGGTCCGATTGGGCCCATTTTAAATAGGGTTCTTGCGGTGGTGGATTCCAACATGCGGACAAGATTTCTTTAAAATCAATTAACTCTTTCGAAAGTTATTGCCCGCACATATATATATATATATATATATATATATATATATATATATATATATATATATATATATATATATATATATATTTATATATATATATATATATATAAATATATATATATATAAACATTTTTAAAAATGGTGCCAAAGTGCTTAGGAGGTTATGAAACGTCGAGAAATTTTGGTCCGGCCCCTAGGTCCCGCCATCCGACCGACGCCAATAGTGTATGTTGCCATATGGCAAATACACTAAAAATCGCATCCAAATCGGTTCACCCGTTTAAGAGCTACGGTGCCACAGTGAGACACACAGATACACACACACACACACATAATGGTCAAACTTATAACACTCCTGTTTTTGCGTCGGGGGTTAAAAAAGTCAGTTGTTTTGAAAAATATTTATTTTACGTGCAACTCATAATGTTTCTTATAAATTACAGCACAGTGAGTCAAAAATAATTGTTTCTTCTTTATAAATAATATGATTGGTCCGCTGAAGTTGTTCCAAATTACGAATAAATTACTTGTTGGCTATTGTAAAGCATTGGTCCATAACCTCCATAATACCAATGAGGTGGATAATGGTAATATGGTGCAAACGATGGATATGGGGGTCTGTAGACTGTATAGCTGAGAGCCTGCAATTAGAAGTTATTTTAAGAAAAAAAATATATATACCTACATGTTGAACTGAAAACCTCTTTTTCTATTTGAAGTTGGTTAAAAATATGAAACTTTAATTTTTGTGCAGTGCCATATAACTGGTATATACACCTCTTTCCTAAACTTAGCAGTTTGAAATGAAAACTTTTTTTTTTTAATTCTTGTTTACAAGTAAAACTAACGATTTAAGAACGAAATAAATGATTCACATTATTTTTTATGTATATAAGGAATAACGTGCACTATTTAAAATTATCAAGTTTTGATAGGTGGGACAACCCCTTCTAGCATACTTCAGTTTTGAAGTTGTACCTGCTTATTTTTACTGTAGAAAATAAAATTAATCTTTCATATAGGACTAATTAATAAAGTGTTATATTTCATTTAAAACAGTTTAATATATTGGTGTCACTTTAGAGGTCACTATCATCTTTTAAATGTTTAGTAAAAAAATCTATTCTCGGTATACTAACCGAAACTGTCAATAAAAAATAGTTTGATTGATTTTAAATTATAGCTTAGGTTACTAGTGTCTGTAAAAATAATTTTAACGAAATCGGGATACATATTTTTTCTCAAAGGTGTTTTTGTCGATATGAAATATCTCCCTTAATACTATATCAAAATTAATGTTTGATACGCCATTTTGGAGATTATATTTCTCTCTAAATAGTTGGTTTTAAAAAACAAAAATAGATTTAAAAGTATACAAAAATCTTACCATACAGGCCAGCAAGGCAAACATCGCAACGAATAATGCTGTTTTTGGATACATTTTTCTTGTAATCGGGATCTTCTCTGAATGCTGACTGATGATGTTCGTAAAATTTATTAACTCTTATATAGTACTGAAACTGTTTCTTAATTGCAAAAAACGTTGTATGTTGTTTAATAAAACATTATTTTGCAACCGACCTGATGTAGCTATTTTAAGAAAAATAAATTATTTATTATTTTGATATTTTTTTATGTGAGTATAAATAAAAAATATTTTGTTTGTTTTTTCGTCGACTTAAAACCATTAACTCATTTTAATCCAACAATGACAGAATTTCAGACATTCGACATGACAAAATACAAGCAACTATTTTATAAATAGATCATTTTTATTTGCGCGAAAGCCAGTAGATACAAAAAGTCATTAAAACATTTAGACAATATAAAATATAATATGTTAATACAATATGATTTTACAAACTAAGACTGTATGAACATTTTTATAGAATATATTTCCTGAGCTCTTTTTCGAAATTTCTTGCTGTTGCTATCCGTGTTTCCGCATGCAATTGAGATGAAGCACGCCTGCAACAACAGTAGTAGAGCCTTCGACTCCACCTTATTACATGTAGAATCCTTTCCCAGTTAAACTATTCGATCTGTCCACGTATATATTCAACCATTTGATTAACATACGTCGATTTTCGAACTAAAAACTTATTTTTTCAAAATACAATATAGCCTATACTGCTCAGGAATAATGTATTTTTTTATTAAGAAAAAAATTTTAAAATCGACTCAGTAGTTCAAGAGATTACTCCCTACAAACATACAAAAAATATTTAACCTATTTATGTAATAATGTAGATAAATAAAATTAGGGAGGTGTACGAAAAAAAAAGCTAACAGATGTGCCTTAATTTTAAGTGATAATTGAACGGAACTTATGTGTCTTTTAAATGACACCTCCAACAAAGTTATATCGATGCTGCCTGTATCATAAAAAGCTTTATATGAGAAAGTCAAATTGAATGGCATATTCATGAAAATATATAGTACACAGCCCTACATCAAAACTGTGTGTTTTTGAACCTCTAGTCCGTCCCTGTCTGTGCGTATTGCATGCTTTATTTAGCATAGCTTAGGCGTAAGGAGAATTCTACGTAAACCCTATTACTGATCTGACCTGATTAATGCGCGTAGAGGAAAGCAACAGTCTTTAATACCACCAACGGAATGGTGTGGGATTTACATTTGGGAACATCTTAGCGTGCTGTGAGGCAGCCAAACCGTGTTAGTAATTCCGAACGAAATTGGAAGATGCCATGTATAAAACATTTCTAACGTTTTGTAAAGTCGAACTGAAGATTTCGATTCTATCTTCTCGAATAGGTTCGGCCGTAGATCAGCACATTTAATAATGTATCTAATGATTTTGATTAGTGCGAGTAGGACTCGCGCAATGAGGGTTACGTGCCGTTAAGACAATTTAGCAATTACTTTATGTAGGTTAACAGTTGACAAACTTAAATAAAACATTCATGTTTGACTTAGTAATTCCACATAGAATTAAATCTTAATTAATTATTGTCGAATTTTTTTCTTTACTCATTTATCTTCATTGGAGACTAAATAATGGAACACGAACGCGTACGGGAGAAATTTACAAAATCGGCCCACCAGGGCTTAGTTTTAATACCTATTTTCGATATATCATTTTTAATAATATGTAGGTACATTGAATATAATATTTAATTTAGGTTCTTTATTTCATTTTTTCTATACAAGTCAGATACATAATAAAAGCGTTGGGTCACAACCCACGTTTTTATTATTTTCATCTTTTTGGTACATTTTCATAAAATCGTTTATACATGTAATTAAGGATGACTGCCTAGGGTTATATGGTTTAATATTCGAAATTGTTACATAGCGAGATTAATTCTTTCCAACTTCTGCCAGTAATTAATTTATAAAATTAATGTTATTTACAAAATAACTCTTTTACGCATTTCATAAAATATTAAAATATTCGCCGTGTCGCTTTGTTGTTTAATATCAGGTTTTTTATACAAATATGTACAACAGGTGAAATATTTTTAAAAACTGTTCATTACACTGAAAGCAATGCTGCGAAGTGATTATAATAAATTCAAGTTGAATAATGACTGGATATAAATTTGTTGGTTATGTTTTGCCACCCACAAATTCTTATTATAATTTGAAATGACAAACACATGCCTTAAATTCCAACTGATGTCGCGTTATAGGCGGCCTTCTCATATACATAAAAACGTTCTTACATACGCTCGAACATTGCAGTTATAACCCTACGTGTTTTTATGTTATTACTACCGGAGTCCATCCTTTAACATGCCTGGAACAGTTGTATTTGACTTCACGAATAAAGGGATTGTGCTGGAGTAAACAGCGATCATTCGCGAAGTGAGTCGAAGATAGGCAATTCTCTTGTCACTAACTTCACGAATGGTGTGGTTTCAACAAAGGTCAGAAGCAATAAAAAGCGATCTATCGCGAGATTAATCGAAGATAGACGACCTTCTTGGAGTTGACTTTTCGTATTAAGAGATTGCACCAACAAAGATTTGGAGTAAAGAACGATCCAGCGCCGAGTCGAGTCGAAGACTTGCGATTATCTTGTGGTTGACTTCATGGATAAAGGTATGAGATGCCAACAAACGTTAGAAAAAGTAAAGAACGATCCAGCGGTCCACTTGAATTGAAGATAGACGATTGTCTTGCAGTTGACTTTCCGGATAAGGAGATTGTATCAAAACATATTTGGAGTAAAGAACAATCCAATTGCGTCGAAGAGAGGCGATTGTCTTGTGGTTGATTTCATGGATAAAGGTATGGTGCCAACAAAGTTTAAAAGAAATAAAGAGCGATCTATCGCGAACTGAATCGAAGATAGACGATTTTCTTGCAGTTGATGATAAAGAGATTGTACCAGCATAGATTTGGAGTAAAAAACCATCCCGCACCGAGTTGGGTCGAAGATAGACGATCCCCGTCTGGTTGACTTTCCTGATAGAGGAATTGTGTCTATACAGGCTAGAAGAACCTAGTTAATAAAGAAATAGATGTACATTTGTGTTTGACTTACGGATAAAGTAATTGTATCAAGAAATGTTAATTCCTGTGAGAAATTTGACGAACTTAACATTTTAAATATATAGAGCGTAGTATGTTATTGGTGTATTTGCAACATACTCTATTGGCGTCAGTCGGATGGCGGGACCTAGTTTTTATTATTTTTAAATTCTAATTTATAAATTCTAATATATAGTAATAGTAGTAGTAATAATTCTTTATTCAAGATTGTCATTATGACAAAGAAAGCGTCAGTAAATCACATAGTACAATACTTAAATATAGGAAAGATCATACGGGCATTTTTCTAATAAATACTCTGTAACTTTTTTTTAAAATATATTGTAGCTTTCCACGTTCGTAACCTCTGGTGGGAGAGTTTCGTAAAGTTTCATCGCAGAGTAACGCGGTCCTTTGGCATACAGGGTAAGGCGGTGCCCCGGTACACCGTGATTAAGACGTCCCCGTGTATTATAATCATGATCCGGCAAATGTTGAGAAAATAAATGCTTGTTTTTAAAAAGAAAGCAAACAGACCTTAGTATATAAATTGCATATATTGTCAAGATTCTGTTCCTAACAAAAGCTGGCTTACATGACTCAGCAAACTTAAGGTGGAATATAATTCTTAATATTTGTTTTTGCAAAATGAACGCGCTTGTGATAGCGGTGGATTTACCCCAACACAATACCGTAGTTAAGCAGTGGATATACGTATGCATAGTATGCCGTTAAACAGGTAGAAATGTCGCAAATACTGCGGAGCCGAAAAAATAAGTACTTAAGTCTCGATAATTTGGAACAGAAATTGGCTACGTGTTGCTTCCATGTGAGAAGGCTATCCATGGTGATGCCAAGAAAATTAAATGTGGAAACTGTATCTATGGGGACATTATCAATAAGTAAAAAGTTGGTTAAAAGTCATATGGAAAGAATGATACATACTTCTAGTTTTGAAAGCATTACCATCAAAGATTGAATAAAGTTTTTCATAGAAATTAGAGATTTCCGGAACTGTTTTTCATGCAAACGGTCGTAATGTGGAGCTATTCGAGTGAATAAGGGGTTTTATTGAACAGCTGGCTTAAGACAATTCATACTGGTGCCAAACCTCTTTCACAACGGCTTTCGTGGTGAGAAAGAGCTCTGATGTTTTGCGGCGATATAGTACACTAACCTATATTGCGTACGAATCTGTCCGCATAACAATTGTGTGACGGGGGGGAGCAAAACAAACTGCCCGCCCCATCGTGTATCAAAGTGCGTGCGGTACGCTTGTAACAACCTAACAAATTTGTTGTATAAACTTTAACGTATATAACGTTAAAAGCCACAACGTGAGACTCGAACCACACATACAATATATACTTCACCTACGTTATAGAATATATATGTGGTCACAAGATAAAAGCGCGTAAGACCTCGTTCAAACTATCTGGATACAAGAACGATTTTTTATTGGGTCTCCTGATCACACTACACGATAAAGATCGGATCCGTTCGTCGACTCAAACTCATTTTTGAAACAGGCTGACGAACTTCTTGTAGTGATGTGGTACTTTTTAAACACAAAAAAAGAAAAACCCGGGTCGCAGTGCCAAAACCCTGCCGACAATATAGTGTATTTGCTTATACAGGCAGTGTGGCTTTATTACGCGAACTTAAGTTGGTTTTTGGGCAAAATTAAAAATTTGACTCCTTAATACACTCCTTAAAATCTCATTTTTTTTCTTAATTGCAATATTATTATCAATGTAACGTCTACACCGAATTAAATGCACCCTTCAATAAATAAGTCACTATCTACAAATTAGTGTTTTCAAAAAATGTATAAGTCCGGTCCTGTTGGGCCGATTTTATTAAAATTTTAGGGACACATTTTAATTGCTACTAACGGGTTAAATGTCAATTTTGAAACGATTCTGAGAATTTTTTCGGTATTTTGGGGCCCAAAAACATTTTTCAACCCCTAAAAACTACCCTTAAAATGGCCCGATTACGCCCATTTTAAATAGGCTTCTGTCTGGGATGGATTTCAATACGTGGGCCAAATTTCGTTAAAATCGATTAACTCTTTCGAAAGTTATTGCCCGTACACATATATATATATATATATAAAATGGTGCCAAAGTGTTTAGGAGGTTATGAAACGTCGAGAAATTTTGGTCCGACCCCTAGGTCCCGCCATCCGACCGATGCCAATAGTGTATGTTGCCATATGGCAAATACACTAATAAGAAAAGTGAACATATCTAGTGCACCCAAATCCCAATCTTAGTAGCGAGATTTTCTAAGTGTAGATGGGTTTTATCTTGATAAAAATCCCATACGGCAACACTGTTACAATACTGTATTAGAACTTTTTTTTTACTTTCAAATAATTTAAAAAGTGTTTACACTTTTTACACTAATTCGTTTGTTAATAAAGTAGTAAAATACACACTGATCTGTGTTAGGTATCTCAGTGTTTTTCCTATTTTTAGTGTATTTGCCATATGGCAACATACACTATTGGCGTCGGTCGGATGGCGGGACCTAGGGGTCGGACCAAAATTTCTCGACGTTTCATATCCTCCTAAACACTTTGGCACCATTTTTAAAAATGTTTATATATATATGTATATATATATATTTATATATATATATATATATATATATATATATATATATAGGTATATATGTGTACGGGCAATAACTTTCGAAGGAGTTAATTTATTTTAACGAAATTTGGCACACATGTTGGAATCCATCACCGCACGAAGCCTATTTAAAATGGGCCCAATCGGGTCATTTTAAGGGTGGTTTTTAGGGGATGAAAAAAGTTTTTGGGCCCAAAAATACCTAAAAAATTCACAGAATCGTTTCAAAATTGAAATTTAACCCTTTAATAGCAATTAAAAAGTGTTCCTAAAATTTCAATAAAATCGACCCGACAGGACCGGATTTAAAAATTTTCTGAAAACACTAGTTTTTCAGATAGTGAGTTATTTCCTGAAAGTTGTTTTTAATTTTGGTGTAGACGTTCGATCGACAATAATGATGTAGTTAAAAAAAATGTAATTTAAAGGGGTGTATTAAGGAGTTTTTTTTTTATTTTGCCCTTAAGTTCACATAATAAAGCCACAAGGCCTGTATTAGCAAATACACTATATTGTCGGCAGAGTTTTGGCACTGCGACCCGGGTTTTTTTTTTATATAAACCATTCCTGAACTGAAACGAACACACAAAAATAATTATTCAGATCGAGCCGTTTTCGAGTTTTAGCGAGACTAACGCACGGCGATTCATTTTTATATATAAGATAAAAACAACTTGTCTTTCTGTTTGAACTCTAAACCTTGTTGTAAAATCTGGCTCGTTTGTTATGTGGTAAACCTAACGTACACTTTTCAGAGTAATTTACACTGAGTTTTTTTACTCTACTTCTAATACGAGTATATCATGAAGACTCTAACATAAACCGCAGCGATAGTGTAAAAATATTGAAGTGACCTTGAAACATAAAAATTCGTTAAAAAAATCCTATTTCGATTTTCAGCCCCATTACAATAACTTCCGAATGTACTGGGAAGTTAATCAACATTTTGCTAAAAATGTGACATAGACCGTTTTGTAGCATAATCACAGATTACCTACGTTGTGTATGGGCGTGATAGGATAGAGACTATTAATATGTATGTACTGTGTACATTGTTTAAAGGAATAGGAGGTCGTTCTTTGTAGTCTTAGACAAAATGTTGTCAGAAATAAAGTCGCCTCAACATAACAACAAATATTTAGGTTTGAGGATATTCGAGCTCGCTGGGACCAAGGTTAGTAGAGTAGATGCTGCCTCGTTCCGTTGTTGTGTTGTGTTGTGTGTTGGGGTGACGTAACCAGGCAGACCTGCCAAATAATTGCTTATACACAAGTACGATGGAAGTATAAAGATCGTTATTATGTCGGACTTGTACTCGAAATGGCGCGTTCATGAAATTTTTCGGAAGTCTTGTTAGCGTAAGTTACGATGTAACTTGAAACCATTTACCACCCGTGTAATGTTCTTTGATAAAGACATTTTGTCCCATTTTAAACTCTTCGAAAGTGGAACAGATTTGTTCTATCGGCTTGAGGCGTGTGCCTCAGTGCCTTGTTGTAGAATTCGAGGAGAAAGAGAAGAAATGTGTAAGAGAGAAGGTTACATACAGCCGCCTTTATATAACTCGTTAGTCAGATGGAGCAGAAATATCACTCGGGCAGAAGAACGCAAGATCGATTCTCTCCTTTTAGTTTTTGCACTTCGGGTTACTGAAAACGTACTCTGAAAAACATTAAATTAAAATAAATATAGTTTTTATTAGGCTTAGTACTAAGGGCTATTTAAATATACAAATAGATAGCTACAGTTTGCTATGATATTATGAAACACGTTATTGACGTTACAATGCCATATTAGAAAAATTAACTACTCAAACATATCACCGCCGGGACTCAAACTTGATTCTTCCATTGTTTGGATATGCCACTTTAGAGTAATTGATAACTCATCCGCCGCGATAGTGGAAGATTCGGGTTAATTCCGACAGTGAAAATAGGTGCGTTTGGTATATTAGAGTAGAGTAGGTAACTCAGTGAAATATATTCTGAAATATGTACGTTAGGTCTACCACATGTGTACATTTATAACAAACGAGCTACTGATAGATTTCACAACAAGGTTAGAACAGAAAGACACGTTGTTTGTATATTCTATATATTTATATTGTTTTTAAATTGAAACTGATTCATTTTAAAACACAAAAAGTGTAAAAACGGATAATGAAACATGTATTTGGTCAAACAATTGTCAAATTCAGGCATATTATGTCACTAGACCTACTCTACTCTACGTGCTCCTGTTCAAGATTTGGGACGGCTGGTGTTTACTTTTTTAGTCCGACACTGAGATACCAAACAGGCCAGTGTATCTTATTCATAACAAACGCAGTAGAGTACAAGATGTTAACAATTTTTGAACTGGAGTACGATACTTAACACATCTGTTGTTTGAATAGTATTTTTTCCTAATATTACATTGTAACGTCGACAATGGGTGTTTCGTAATATAATAGAAAAACTGTTGCTATTTGTATATGAAATTCAAAATGTGTTTATGTGAATTATTTCAGCCATTTAGCTCTGTTGAATGGTAAATGAATAAATAAAAAATATACGGATTTTAGAGATGAAAAGCGACCAGCCAAACTTGTAACTAAAACCTTCCTTCACAGTTATGTTATTAATATATTGAACATGTCCTGACTCTTGAGTTCTGATTCTTAGTCAAAGAGTGTAAATATCAGGCGCATAATAGTTGATTCAACAACGTCAAGGTTAGACGGAGAAAGTGTCTATAAAGTTGTAAGGCGAAAAGAGAAAGTGGCGTCGAGCAAAGAACGGAGGCGGAGGAGATATCCCTCAGGAAGCTGTGGCGGGTGGCGGCGGTCTTGTAGTATGTACCGTCCCGGGGAGAGTTTGGTTCTCGTTGGGTTCTCGTAAACTCTGGCGCGCTTCTATAGTATGTAAGTGAATGCAACGATGCGACCGCCACACGACGCGGACGTTCGGAGAGGCTGCACCCTGTCTGTGTTTATGTATGTCCGTCCGACAACGCCGTTTTATTATACTCAAGTGCATTATATGGACATGCAATTACAACTACAGCTTGCACTTTACGATCATAGGTTTGACAATTTTATGATCGTTTTAGGTTCAACGTGATGCACAATAATTGCTTTGTCGTTACTGAATTAGCTCGAGAGCAATGGTTCCCAACCTCGGGATCACGATCCAATTTAATAAGAAGTTTTTGGATGGATCAATGCATGAAGTGTTTGAAAATGAACAGTCGGGTCACAGTGCCAAAACCCTGCCGACAATATAGTGTATCTGTTAATACAGACATTGTGATTTTAATATTAATTAATAATTTAATATTAAATTTGTTTCTTAGACAAAATAAAAAACATAACCTCTTAATACATCCTTTAATTTTTTTTTTTAATTTTGATATTCCAACCCTGAAACTGGCAATAGCCAAGTTGGGTTGGAAAATTCCATTTATTTTTACACGTAATGTGATTTATTTTCTATTCACTAATTTTGAAATTCTGTTTTCTTTTTTTTCCGAGGAATAAATTTATTTATTATTATTATTACTATTATTATGTTAAAAACTTTTTCAGCATAAATCGTAATCTGCAAGAAAAATTGGATTAGTCGGGGCTGGAGGGGTGTGTGGCTTTTATGAGCGAACCTTGCCCCCTCAAATTTATACAACTTTTGCTTGAAACATTTTTTTCATTGAGATGAGTTTTCCTGTGCGAATAGTAACAGGAACTTAGACATTATATCGCATCCAAAATTATTATTAGAATTCAATAATAAATTGTTTTGTATTATACCTGCGATTTATTGTTGAGTAACAGGAACATTAACTCTGTATACATTTTCACAAACGAACGAAGCATTCTAAGAAAAAAAATTGCACAAAATTTTATTTATAATTTATAGTAATTAAATGGGTGCTAAGTTCAAAACTTTGTTATTTTACACTTTTTAGTAGTCTTTTTTGAATGAGGTTCGATTTTTCTAAGCTTTCTTTATTTTTCGTTCAAACGAAACCACGTTCGCGTCATGGCGTCTTTTATTTTAATCGAGTATATACTATGACGGTAGGCGTGACGTTAGATTTCTGAAAGCGGCCGCTCGTGCGTGATTTAATTCTATCCTTTAGCGTCCCGCACGAACGTGCGTGCACGACCAAACTGTAATCTACTTCAATAGACCGCTCAGTGACACATACAAATGAATTAATTAACAGTTTAATGACTGCTGGAGCAACTGCCTCTCAAACCTTCGCTCGCTGAATTCATAATTTAGGTAACGCCTAATCATGTAATATGTACGCCGGAGATGAGTTTATTTACTTAAATCACGTCATTAATAATAAACGAAGGATCAATAAAACAACATACTTAAAATAATTAATTTGAAAATGATGTTACAATCAAACAAAACAAAATCAAAATCATTTTCTTATTGTACTCAACCTGAACTACTCATAGATGCATTATTATTAATGAAATTTTAAATATTGTACCCCCTTCTTAATGCACAGGAGCCCTCTTATAAGTAAATTATTCTGTTGTCACGAACAAAAATGCTTTTTAGCGGGCGGGGCTTGTAAAAATATATTTCAAAAAATATTTTTGGGCTTATTTGAAATCAGAAGGACGTGATTTAGGTATTCATAATTTACTGCTTTATTAATTGAAAAAAAAAACATGCAAAGACTATTGGCTGCGCCTGGAATATTTAGGTCAAAGTTGGTTGCTGTTCTTATAGTCTGTTATTTGATGATGACAAAGATTATAATATGTTAGATAATAATTTGTACGTTACTATCAGTAACATTCGCTGTACGCGAGTTGATATTATCATATGAAACATGAGTGACGTGATAAACACAAACAGTGATCACAGTCACTGCTATTTGAAAGTAGCAGTCACGAATCACGATTTGGCTCATCACTAGCTATTATATGAAAAACACTAAATGATAAAATTAACTAGCGTTTTAATAAAACAATATATAGGAATATTTGAGACACGTTTGCAATTTTAAAACCAAGTCATAAGTAGCTTTAAATCCATCTCCCTTAAAACACAAAAAGCAGTAAATATTCCTTTGAGACTCTGCATCTTTGAACAAAGTATACCTTTGTTGTATTTATACGACGATGCATTTCTTCCCTTTAGTTATGTTTTTTGTTGTTTTCCTCTACATATACTCCTGTAGTTATATTGTACCCGGAAAAATGTACTTTAACTGAAGAACCTACAGCTATTATTTTTTATATTATAACTAGATTTATAAAATGTCGACTTTAATTGACAAATGAGTATATAAATCACTTAAAAATAGAAGCAGCACGTCGAAAATTTAATGGCAGTTTTTTACTTCACTATACTCTTAATTTAAATAAAATAAAAAATGCTGAAAGTAAATAAATTTTTTTAAATGTTTAAAAATAGTAGATTTTATTTCTAGTGATTGGTGACATACTAGAATCACGCACGAGATACATATAGTATTTTTTTGCACGTATCCACTTCAAAACAGCTGATTTTAAAAAAAAGTGATGCTTCAGTTTTGAGCAAGTTCAGTTCTAATTATAGGCTGCGTTTGATTTTCATACTTGTCGCATTTCTCTTGTTTTACTTTACGCACTAGTTCGTAATTTTATAGGGGGTCGTGCAAAAACGTATTTTATTTATTTGCCAAATTAGTTTATAAACTTTGTTTCACAACCGAATTGTTAAAAAAGGTTAAAGATATAATGATATGAGAGCCAGCTATTTTATAAGAGATACGTGCAAAAAATTATATCGCGGACGTAATGGTATTTTTGTTGTTTGACTGTTAAAACTCGTTTTAACATAATGTCACTTACTCGCCGAAAAAAACGTACAATTCATCCTAGATACATGAAATACAATTTGAATTTAAAATACCTTTATGACAAAAAATGCTGTTCTTACAAAACGAAAGAACTTTTTTTTTAAACGTAGTCTTGTGAGAGATTTTTCTTTAATATAATACAGAGTTATTGTGAATTCATTCTTATTCCGGAGTTATGTAATATAATACGCTCTTGCATATATTTAACCTACTACAAAGAATGGAAAAGAACGCGTTTTACAAAAAAGGCACGCGCCGTCAGTATCATAAAACATAATTATCAAAAAAAAAAAAACTTCCATTGCAAACATTAAACAGAGAAGAACACAACACAATAGTATTAAAATTGGAAGTGGCCTGGGTGTGGTTTTGTTCGCTCAACAGAATAAGAACATACCAAGGAACCAGAGGAAAAAAGAGGTTCTAGATTATAGACGTTCTTCAACTGAGGTCTTTAGCGTAAATCAAACAATTTGAATCGGCAAACATATAGCTTTAGTTCTCAGATCGCGATGCAAAAAACTTACTAGATTTATCATGTCCCGCAATCCATAATTGTTTGCCTTCTTTATATTTTTGAAGTGAAACTTCTTTAGCGACGTATCTGTTTAAAATTTTCTGTAACGTTAAAGGGGAAAAGATTCATCAGTGAAACGAATCCATAACTCTAAAGAAGTTTCACTTCCCTTGCGAGCTTATGTAAGTGAGACTCACATGTTTTTTTTATATAGGTAGAGCCACGCTGTGGTTTCTTCCAATTAGAAACAGCAATGGCACTATTATGCTTAGTATGCTAGTCTTGACTATGAAAAAAGTACCTTTAGTTCACAAAGAGATGTTCTGATAAACACAATATGTACATTTTGTTGTAAAAAAGAACTATTACCCATTGTTATATACCACGTGGCTTTTTTGGTGCAACTATCCAATAGAATATTTGACACTGAGTCCAGTTATAGGTGTTGAAAACGATAATTTATCGAATAAAAAAATCAGAATTTATTGGCTTGTATTCACCAAAAACATGTTTATTTATTATTTCAATTTCAAAATTCCAAATTTTTGATGTGTCAAAAAACGCTGCCGCCATGATGTTTATATTGGACGTCAGACTTGTATGAACACACGACACCTTATTTGCACGTGTTTGTATGCTACAAGAATGACGTCACAGTATTTAAACATGGCGGTTCGTATTTTTGCGCCAAGTTATATATTTAATATTTTGAGTGCTATTTTGTCGTATAAAACGATTACATTTGAGCGAAATAAAAATTCTTGTGGACCAATACTACGATATAAACATTTTAAGACAATTTAAAAATAAGTCACATATTGTGATGTCCTTTCCGACTTGTAGAAAACAACAAACTCACATCTAATTTAATTAACTTTTTGAATTTTTGTCTTTTAAACTGATTAATCTGTTTCTTATTTCAAACAGACGGTCTTTTTTGCCCGAGAATTTTCAACGACTTTCAATTACCCGATTTTTCATATAACTCTATAGCCTTGGCTACTGTATTTTGCCATTTTTTTTATAAATATTGAATCCATTTTTAGACTTTGCCACGCCATCGACGGTTAAACACATCTACTTTGTTATTAAATAAGGAGTTCTTAATTTAAATAAATATTTAAGTATAATAAATAAGAAGTTTCTAAAATTGCGACGACAATTCTTTGGTGTCAGGCATAAAGCACTTAAGTCTAAAAATCTAGTTTTTAGCCGTTAATACCAAACAAAAGAGAATGCAATTTTAGGTACAGTAAAAAATGAAGTTTAACAATTTTTTGATTTAAGTTCCTTATACTTGACACCAAAGAATTTTTACAAAATGAAAACTAAATTAAATTCGTGTTATCAAGTACCTACCTACTTTGAAAAATGACAAAAAGTGGAGTGATGAAGAATCTTAATGAAATGGTTAATACGAAACTTATTATCCTTGACGCACTGAAGTCTAACTAAATGGACCTTTCCATAATTTTATATTTTGTTTGATAAACCAAAAAAATATTTGCATTCTAAAGGCGATACAAACTCCACTTCATTCTGTTTCTTGAAAGTATTTTTATATTGTCGTTTCTTCATTTTTTGTTTCATTTTATAGCTTAGCTCTTTTTGGTTAATTGAGATCATTTGCTTTATTTTGATAATGGGTAAGGTCACCTATTAGCATAGATTATTACATACGTTACATAAAATAAATGTTATGGTCCTATTCTGTATGGTTAATATCAAGATCATTAAAGTTCACAGATTACCTCGTTAATGATTGACATCACCTGGGAGACCGTTTATATTTTTATCAACCACGCAATATTTATTGCCAGTCCACTGGGAACGATGTCATCCATGTATCTAATAACCAGTACTGTAAAATTTCTGTCGCACTTTACCATGTGATGCCTTTGTTCGAAAGTGACAAAAATTTAACAGCATTTTGCTTTCTATAAGGAAAATTATTAGGAATAATTACTCTTCCGAAACGTGAACTTTATTATTAAACAAATAAAAAGAATGTTTGCCTATTTTCTCGTAAACTTACTTCTGTCGTCATTTAAAATCTCTAGTTTCGTATTTTACGATTCAATAGGTGCTAAAAAATCGTTTTCTTGGTGTATATCTTAAAAATTAATTTCTTTAATTTTTTATATAGTGGAATTTCCTTTCACTCACACCACCGAAAAAAATTGCAATAGCTACAAATTCTGTAGAAAAACATAAAAAAAATAATTTAAAATTTTGGCGATGTTACATAAAATTTTTACGGTCCATATAATAGGAGAACGGTTTAAAGTAAGAGCTCGTTCACACTAGCTGAACGCCGGAATGATTTTTTACCGGGTGGCATCGTAGCTTATTCGTTTATATGGCGTAGTTCACATTTATCCGACACAATTAAAATTCGTCTCCGGCACGGGTGGCGTGTCACCACCTGCCGTCCGGTTAGAAATCGGATCGGAAGTCGCATAGTCTCTGTTCACACTTGCCGAACAAGACTTGCACCTATGCTATATTGCTCATGTTATAATATGCTATAGTCACAAGGAATCGCGCACGCAGAACGGTTGGTTTTGTATATGAATTAAAAATAATGAACGTATGGAATAAAAATAATTAAACAACTTAACTACTTCACTTCTCAATTCACCCATCAACAGTTGGAAAGTTCCTATAGAAAATCACTTTATTAAAAGTGGGTGCATCTATTACTTCTTTTTTTTCGATTAAAAAGTACCACATCACAACAAAAACTTCATCGTCGTGCGTCACGCACGGCCGCCTGTTTTAAAAATTTGCTCGAGTCAACTAACGGACCGGGATTTTATCGCGTAATGTGATCAGGAGGCACTCGATAAAAAATCGTTCCGACATCCGAATAGTGTGAAGGAGCTCTAAGGAAGGAATAAATTACTTTCCTTATTTGTTAAGTTAAATTTCCGGAAATCGCAGGGCGGAAGTGCTGCGTTTGAGTGACGTGGGCCAACAGGCGCAATATAATGAAAGATGAAACTAATGTCAGTCAGGCTGCCGTGGCCGGAGCTATGCCATTATGGCGCTAGTATATGCAATGCTCCTTATCAGTTGTCAAAAACACAGTACAATGCAGACAGACATATTATACCCACCATAGATGACACAACACAATAATATCTTGTCGGTAGTCTTCAAACAATAGGGATGTTGACTGTATTCAAATAAAAACATAATTTTGACGAAAAGTAGTAGTTTCTATGATAGAAATACTAAAAAACACTATATTTTTCCTTATTTTTAGGGAATTTAATTAATATTTAATAAATAAAAGCTAATAAAATCACTCTCAAGTCACGTGACAACAGACACCAGTCAGAGCGCATGACGTCATATGTTCAGCCGCTGTCAAAAAACTTCATTGTTTGGTTAATATTTAGTGTGTAACTTATTATTATTTGTTTATAGGAAACGTCAAATTACATGTAACTATGGCAATGACTACGAAACAACTTTTCATCACCTAAGTTTACTAACGTTTATGAGCACAGAATACGCATCTATAGGATGGTGGTAGCTCCCGTGTACACTTTTGAGCCTTCATTGATATGAACAGGTGACGTCACGCGACTAGTATTGGCGTTTTGGACCGAAATTTGAAACGGGATTTAAAATACATGATTTTTAAGGCTTGAGTTGTATTTAAATAAAAATAATAAATATTTGTGGCAATATTAGGTACTTATGCACGATTTAAAACACTTTCCCAAAAATAGTCAACATCCCTATTGCCGGCTGAAATATACTGGACGCTAATGGCTTTCAGTATTAAAAAAGTAACCAATAATTGCGTATATTGTAACAAAGCTTTAGGTGTTATAATTCTTGATTTTATTTGGCAGTGGAAGGCTTGTAGTAATTTTTCAAACGGTAAAAAATTACAATAAAAATATATAACACGACACGTAGACATACCATATTACAGAATAAGGCAATAATCACATAATTCATTGTTCCGTGGAAAATTAAGAATACGGCCACAGTACTAATTGGTGTCTTAAAATTAATTAGCGGCCGACGGTTTGAAAGACTAAAACACGAATACAAATCTAAATTTTTATAAAAGTAATTTCTGAAATGAAAGATATTAATTATGTAAGTACCTATACAAATTAAATAATGACAGTTTTTTTTTCCTTTTAGGCCGAGCGCCAGACATAGCAACAATATTTGAACACTTGTTTTAACTAGGGATGGGGATTATAAATCGATTATTCGAAATAATCGATTATTTTTCTGCCAATCGATTCCGATTATTTCGAAAAACCGATTGTAGGGAAAACCGATTATTTTATTACCCTAAAATCGGATAATCGGTCCAAAAAAGAATATTCTTCCCGATTTTATAGAAGAAAAAAAGTTTTATTGTTCTTTTAAAACTGTGGGAACGAACAGGCAACTTGCCTGTTCATTTTTCTATAAAATCGGGAAAAATATTCTTTTTGTGATTATTTCGAATAATCGATTTATAACCCCCATCCCTAGTTAAAACAAGTGTTCAAATATTGTTGCTATGTCTGGCGCCGGCATAAGAACAATCTATCGTAGAATCTAAATATCAATTTTTGGATGCATCTTGTGTACACGTAACGCATTTGAAATGATTAACAGGTTGATATCCACTGTTTGTGCGATTTACGAAGCGTCTTGAGCTGTTTAATGTCGTGTGCGTCGCAGTCTATTATATCAGACGACGTTAGATGTAACACATTACGTCATACAATACGCACTGCACGTTTTGAGGCGTATTCCTTGGCACACTACCTGCCTATGTGTGTGAGTACACTATACATCCATCAGGATAACTAGGTAGATACGCAGAACATAATACCGTATTAATTACTGTCATTAATCAAAGGCTCTAAGAACTACTTATAATATATATTATATATTATATTTGTTTATCTTCCTCTATATGCCATAACCGCCATTTTAAGGCGGTAAATAAACGATTATCTTCAGAGTAAATCTTTATTTACACGTATACTTAAAATTTCATTCGACGTTTTCTTATAAATATGGAAAGAGATTTCGATAAAAAAAACATGTTTTTTCTACATGCAGTATTTTGGAGATTTTGGAACTAGTCACTGATGAGCATTGGAAATCAATGTTTCGAGAACAAAAAAGTGAAATTTGAACAAAAAAGAAATATTGAACTTTATCTCAGTATCCGGTGCTGGCAATAAAATGAGAAAAGCTTTAAAACTTCAGGATAATTCAAAAATATATTTCAGAGTTAATGTTTAAATTACTTAAATGAAAGTTCTAATTAAGATTTATATTTTCTGATACAACATAGCGTTTAGTCAGAATGGCCTCTGGCGTAATATGTAAACAAATTTGCTAAAGAAGTGAGTTAATTAAGAAACCGATAAGTGCAATTAAATACGGATTTCCCCGGATGACAGCAAAATTATCTGGAAAAACTTACTTTATATTAGCCTTAGGGACTAAAGTTCAAATGAATTTACGTTTTCTTATGCTTACCTGTAAATCTTTTATTCTTATAAAACTGAACGTATTAAAAAAAACTCGGGTCGCAGTGCCAAACCCTGCTGACAATATAGTGTATAGTGTATACAACGAGTGTCATTTTATTAGTGAAGTTAAGTTTGTTTTTCAGCAAAATAAAAAATGCAACCCCTTAAAACATCCCTTAACATATAATGTTTTCTTAATTGCAATATTATTATCAATCGAACATCTACACTAAATTAAAAATACATCCTTCAGTAAGTAACTCAGTCTCTGCAAACTAGTGTTTTCATAAAAACTGAAAGTTTGGCCCTACTGGGTCGATTTTGTTAAAATTTTAAGGGCACTTTTTAATTGCCACTGAAGGGTTAAAGTTCAATTTTGATATGATTTCGAGAATTTTTGAACCTTTTTTTTAAAGCCCTAAAAATCACCCTTAAAATGGCCCGATTGGACACATTTTAAGTACGCTTTGTGTGGTGATGGATTCCAATGTGTATATCAAATGCCGTTAAAATCAATTAACTCTTTCGAAAGTGATTGCCCGTTCACACACAAACACAGATTTTAAAAAATAATGTCAGAGGCTATGAAACGTCGAGTAATTTTGGTTCGACCATTAGGTCCCGTTATCCGACGAACGCCAATAGTGCATGTGCCATATGAAAAATACACTAAAGACATTCTAAGAGTATATTATACAGATTGAAGTGGGCGTAAATAAACAAACGTTGTGTTAAAACTACATAAAATATCAGAAAGGCTTTTATTAACTTTCTCTGTTAAGCTTAAGGTGACTGTTCAACAGCTGTTCAATGTTCTCTCGTATACTTAGATTGTATTGAATGTGTTTGTACATACTCGTGTTTCGAAACTGAAAAATTGTATTCTATCTTTGATGCTAATGCTTTCAAAATAATAATTCTTTCTATTGAATCATTTTTAGTGTATTTGCCATATGGCAACATACACTATTGGCGTCGGTCGGATGGCGGGACCTAGGGGTCGGACCAAAATTTCTCGACGTTTCATAACCTCCTAAACACTTTGGCACCATTTTTAAAAATGTTTATATATATATGTATATATATATATATTTATATATATATTTATATATATATTTATATATATATTTATATATATATTTATATATATATATATATTTATATATATATATATATATGTGTACGCGCGATAACTTTCGAAAGAGTTAATTGATTTCAACGAAATTTGGGCCACGTGTTGAAATCCATCACCGCAAAAAGCCTATTTAAAATGGGCCTAATCGGGCTATTTTAAGGGTAGTTTTTAGGGGTTGAAAACTGTTTTTGGGCCCCAAAATACCGAAAAAATTCTCCGAATCGTTTCAAAATTGAAATTTAACCCTTTGGTAGTGATTAAAAAGTTCCCCCATAATTTTAATAAAATCGGCCCGACAGGACCGGATTTACAAATTTTATGAAAACACTAGTTTGCAGATAGTGACTTATTTATTGAAGGGTGTATTTAATTCGGTGTAGACGTTAGATTGATAATAATATTACAATTAAGAAAAAAATGTTATTTTAAGGGGTGTATTAAGGGGTTAAATTTTTTATTTTGCCCAAAAACAAACTTAATTTCACATAATAAAAGTATAAAACCACACGGCCCTATACAAGCAAATACACTATATTGTCGGCAGGGTTTTGGCACTGCGACCCGGGTTTTTATAGATTGTTTTATCAAACTAAATTATTTAAAATCAGGTAAAAATATATGTACAGAAAAAAAATCTTTTTTGTTTATTGTTGAGATCAAGCAACATTAATATACGTATATTTTAAAAAGAAAAAAGCTTCGAAATGTTAATTAGACATCCCGTAATTTGAAATCTCATGTCGTATTGTAAAGAAATATTGTCAAATATTAAGTTTTTTACACAATTTGTACGACAAAAATTTGTTTTATGAAATTTTTAAGAAACAAGCTAAATTTATCAAGCTTAATACTTAATCTCAGCTAATAAAAACACTTATAAAATGAGTTTTGGGACTACAGTTCGAAATTTCTCGAGAGCATATTTCATACTATCTGAGGGACCTTTACAATTTTATCTGACATGAGTGAACAGCTACATAAAGGAGATAGTTTTTAACATCGTATTAAATTATGCGAGTGCCTTTAATAACTTGGTGGAGTAATAATAATAATAATAATCATAAAATAATAATCGAATATATTGGCTCCTCACAGTCTGAGAAACAACGACCGGTTCAACAAACCCAACCGGTTTCGTATATCAAACCTTGATTCTATCCCGTCTCAGACATTTTGCCGCACCGCAGACAAACGTAGTGTGAGGTTCTGAGACGTATTCCACCAACCAACCCTGCACATGACGCTGTCGGCCTCTCACAGTACAATATCTGTCCTTCTCTATCGCACACACACATTTTCTCTGTTTTGTCTAGCAACGTTTTATTACATTTCAAACAAAATTGAAGAGCTATCGATATCTTTAAAAGTTTCGAAACGCTTTTTTCGTCCGAAAACTTTAACTTGACTGAATTAGATTTTTTAGCATTCCAACCCACTAGTGGTACTAATTTAGGTCAAAATTCACTTTTCAAAATTGTACAATATTTTTTCATTTTGAGGTTCCCTGAATCCAAAAAACATTTTTTTCGGAAAAAAGTCTATCTGTTGTTTGTCTATGAACATGTGAACACGATACAGATCAAACGGATGAGCGGATTTAAACTAAATTTTGGGAGGATGTTTGATATTTTTGCGGAAATCGACGCATGCACAGAAGAGATATATACTATAATGTTGTTTTTTATAACAGTTTATTATTCTTTGATTCTATTTTTTTTTCTAAGTTTGATGGTTTCGGAAATATTTTGAAAATAAAAGAAATCAAATGTTCTTTTGTTCTGAAGATTTACGCTTTACCAGAGATTTTATTTTATTTTTTATAATATTTCAAATATCAATATATTTATGAAGTTGGAATGTCCACTTGGGTACTTCTGCAAATGTGTCAATTGTAATTTATTTTGGTATTTTTTTGGATTTCGTAAAAATTGGGAAATGAGAACTCTTACAATTGCTTACACTTGTCATATCCGAATTATGGAGTGAACAGTACCTAGATGGTTCATCTAAAACAGGTCTTTTACCTTCAGATGGATCTAGTTCCACAACTGAGAAATTATATTTTTTTCGTATTTGTTTTGTTTTCAAACATATGTATTTAAATACTACTGTAAATTGTATTATTTTGTGGAACAATAAATTCTAATTCTAATAAGTAAAAGCTTCTTTTAAATTTTACTGTATTGTATTGCTCTTACGAGTCCATAGATTTTACGGACCCTTATAAAGATTTGTGATCACATTTTGAGATATTTTGGTCTAGATAGATATTAGCAATTATGGACGCTTGCCAACAAACGTCATAAATACTGGTCTATCACGAATCATAACTTTGATACATCTTATTAGTAAGGTATCGAAATTTGAAGCATACCCATCCCGTACATAAAAACCATGTCGCAACATTGTGAAGTAAGTGTATGACTCACTTCTTAAATTTTGTATTCATAGTATAGAAACAAGGTCATTAGATACACAAGTTACCTCGTTCATGAATGACGTCAGCTAAAAGACATTTCCAAATTTTGTTTCAACCACGTAATTGACAGTTCACTGGATGACGCCATTCCATCCAACGGAATGAGGTTACCTCTGTATTTAATAACCTTGATATATGCAATATTGTATATAAAATAATTTCTGAGTTAGCTTTATTATGTTTGTGAAATATACAATAAAATGGGGGCTGTAGTTATCCGTTTCTGTGTAAGGATTCAGTGAAGCGGGAATAAACGAGCCACTTTTGTTCGTGGCCTAGCAACTCGGCGAATCCAAAGCTTCACGCAAACAGTGTCTGCGGTTAATACAGAAGGTCGTGATGCGAGTTTAAACTCACTAATGTGAGGGAAACCATTTCATCAGCGGTGTCCAGTCTCATTAAATTTACTGAATTCTCATTGGCAATTCAATGTAAAGACGAGAATCCACTGAAAGTTGAAAATTTTAAAAATCTTAATTTAATTTTAGCTACTTTGTGACTTGACCGTCCGGTCGTCAATAAGGTGTCCAGAAAAAAAGGATCCATAGATTTTTCAGCTTTTATAAAGATACATTTACGCGCGGTTGAAGTAAAACATGTAAACAATACATATTGTATATTTAAAAGTAAATAGAATTAATGACTATTTTTAACCAGATTTTATTTTCTACAGATTACTTAAAGAGAGTGAAAATGTAACATAAATAATAATGAAATAGGTATTAAAATAGTATAATATAGAATTACTTATATTATTCTCTTTAAGTAATCTGAAGAAAGTTCAAATGTAGACCGAAATGTTGTTATAATTTAAACGAAAATAAAGTCTAATTGAAATCAGATGTTATCTAAACTCGCAGTCCACAGCCAAGATACGGAAAAAATTCTCTTCGATTATTTCCGGCTCTTAGTTCGACTCTCAAACTGGAAAAACTTACATGCCCTGTGCGGTAACTTATGGAGCAAAATTCGCAAAACGCGCCTAAAGAAGTTTCATTTCAACAAACAAAAATGATCTTAATGCATTCTGTCACTTATCCTTCATACCTCCAATTATTTTTTGCAAATTATATTTTTTATGTACAAAACACGCAAAGTTAACAGTTTTTTTATTAAAGTATGATACAGATAAAATAAACAGGTACAAATGATGAAAACTGAAATTTCGCTCTTGGAATCTTTAAAACTGCACGCTTGCAAACTCAGTTACGATTTTATTTGTTTGTATTAATTGAACTAACTTATTACTAAGTTCTGTATAATTCGTTAAAAAAACAACTCTCGCAGTATGTGGAACTTTTACTATATATATGTAAATTCAGAAGAATTCTATTGTGTTATATAATATATATATATAGGTCGCGCAAAAACATCATATTTGTTCGTAATGGCAAATCACCGAGCTGTCCCTTTGTAAAATTCACTAAACGCGCCTAAAGAAGTTTAACTTATACGGATAAATATCCCTACATGCGACGGCACTGGTCTCCGTAGTATTATAACATGGTATAATATGCAGACACAAGTACTCATGGATTTACTGTTGGGAATTAAAATTACGTAACTCATTATGTGTTGAGAATTATTACTGAACTACGACACTTCATTGAACTTTGTACTGGTGCAGATTGTTCATTCAAATTGGTTAGTTAAACTATTTAGATCAAACTTATGTATTTTCAGCTGATTTTACTCACGTATTTTCAAGTTTTTAGTTCCTACTTCTCACGCAAACTGTCTTTACTACACAAAACTCTTATAAATCACTCTCGTGTCTGCCTGTTCGTCCATTTTCTCTGAATCTACTGGACAAGAAAAAAGTAAGGTACATATATAGAGTTAAATGACCCAATCACGGACGTACAGCGTTAATAAACGAATAAATAAATGAATTCCGAATGGAGCAAAATAGAAAATTAAAAAAAAAATTCAATGCGTTATTTAAACGATATTAAAGAAAATTTACGTAGAATCCAGCATCCCCCTTTATCTGCAAAACTGTTGAGCTTAAAATTTTTAAAAAATAGGAAAAAAATCGTTTACAGGAAAACCTAAACGAAAATCTTTTTTTTTTATTTAAATATTTAAGTCTTAAAGTTCTTATGGAAAACGAAATGGTACTGAACCCTCTCCACGCGAGTTCGGTTCGCACTTGACCGGTTTTTAAAAAAAAAATAATTTCTAAGATACATTTTAATATTTATACTAGTAACAACTTCTAGACTCCAGAGTACAGAAACGTCTACCGTCTGTTCGTGACATGCTGTACTTACAGAAGTACGTATCGAAAGAGGCGTTCAAGTGGCACGGCGCCGTATCCACCACTAGGTAGGGAACGTCTCTTGTAAGTAGATACGGGATATTTCGAATGAAAATCGTCAAACTATTTGATGATTAAAATATCTCGAAATGTCTCAAACGATTATTAAAAATCATTCGAATATTTTTATATCTACGAGTTACGTCTTATAATACAACCTCCAGTATTAAATTATTACACTACGTTCTTCCTTTACTCTTTAAAATGCTCTGTCTCAAATTGCATTTCACAGTAATCTTTTATCTGCCACTACTCTATGAAGCACTACAAGCTGGTGACTCTGTCAAATCTCATAATCGAACATTCGTTCGTTATAATAATCATATCGAATACATAGACAGATAGAATGAAATTGTGTCCCAAACTATTCGAGCAGAGTGCGGAATACGTCTTTTATCTGCGCCTGTATTATGAAGCACTGTATGTAGGTGACTCTCTAAAGCCTGACGATCGAAACCGAGAGCAAAATTTATTCGAGAGATGAAACATTCATTCATTCACGCATAGTACCTATACACCTGTTATTATGATACATCACCTGAAGGAATAATTTCGAATGAATCATTTGATTATAAAAATCATTCGAATAGCAACCTTTCGATTATGTAAATCATTCGATTATTCCCGGGACTATAGGTACTGTCCACCACCAGGCAGGGAACGTGTCTTGTACGTGCATCACAAGGCAGATGATGGTAATGGTGGTAACCACTCAATCACGCTTTCAGCGGCAGACAGAAGTGAACTGCCCCCTCATCTCTGTACCTTATTTGCCTTCTAACGCGGTTATGTGAGGTCCTGTCTGTGTCTCCGTTCGACATCACACCGCACTGAAGACCGGGTATCGTGTCGGAAAAGACTAGGAGAACAGGAGTGTATTTGAACTCATGGGAGAAGGCTTCAGAATTAGGAAGCTTCCTATTTTTTAACTTTATTACATTGGGATGTTATGGGCCAGAAATTCGTATGTTGCTTTTAAACTATTTTTGAAGAGGTCTCTCTATCTCTTTCTCTCTCTTTCCAAAACATATTTTTGGAAAAACTCTGTGCGTCTGTTAGTCTGTGAGCACGATACAGTTCAAACGGATGAACGGATTAAAACCAAATTTTAGGAGGATGTTTGGTATGCAAAAATGAAGAGCCCTATTGTTTTTGAGGAAAATTGACTCATGCGCAGAAGAGATATATCATATAATGTTGTTTTTTTGTATAATGATGGTATACTTTTTTAACGGTGTAATATTCTATTCATTTTTCCAAGAAACCTTCGTAGAATTTTTTTTTTAAAGTTTCTATTTTCGAAAAATTTTGAAAATAAAAAAAATGTTCCGAAGATCTGTCAAAAATAAATTAGTTATTGGTAGTTAATAAGCATGCTTTGGTTAATTTTTACACGTAAAACCCTATTAACCATGAAAATGAATTTCATAATGCTTATTACTAGTTGTTACCCGCGTCATCGCACGCTTTAACAGAAATTTTATTTTATTTATTATAATATTTCAAATGTCAATATTTATGAAGGTGGAATAGTCCTGTCGCCCAATTGACTACAGTTTTTTATAAAGATCCTGAAGAATAGAATAGAATAGAATAGATATATTTGTACTACCCTAAGTGGATACATCGTCAATTACAATATAAAATAATATTTAATAATTACAATTAAAAAATTCATCCATGCTGTAAAAACAATGTCTGACCAGAAATACTTTTAAATTAGTTTAAAACATTGAATGCTTCTTAAACCACAAAGAAGTTTATTACATAAGACACTTCCAATGTAATCCGGGTTTTTATGAGACAGTATTAATCTGCACTTTTCTAGTCTGATGTCTTCACGGTTTCTGATATTATAATTATGTACGTCATTGACTTTAGTGTATGAATTGATATCTTTTTTGATTCGTAAGATATATTCAAAAATAAAAATACTGGGAACTGTTAAGATGTTATTATTTATGAATGTGTTTTTGCAAGTTTCCATCGGTTGATATATCAGTTGAAATTAAAAGAGTGTTAAAAAAGTACGTTTCCTATGAACTGCATTCCACCGAACGCCGTGTATACACAATTATTTCATAATTTAACTGAAAATATTTTTTCCCCGTTGAATTTAAAGATAACTGTAAAAACGACACCCTCAGTAATTATGAATGTATTTAATAAAACGTTAAAATTGTAAGGGTACAGTTTTCAGTAACATCTGCCTAACGACAAAATAAATGAATAGACAGGTTCATTCATTTGTTTTCACATATCTCTCTCGTCAGTTTTACATAGTTCGACAGCCACAAAATATATGTATCTGACAACAGCATTCTTCTTTTTTTAAATTTATTTGTCGTAATACGTATCACTCGTACCTACCTTTTGTTTTATGATTGATGTTTTTTTTTTCGTTGTTTCAGGTGAGTATTCTCAACTGATATAATATTTGAATTGAATCCATTGCAAAGATGTCGTTTTCATAAAGGTAAGCTAAAATCTGCTGGCATTTTTATCCTGCATCCAAAAAATTATGGATGATGATTTTCGTTACATTTGTTTTCGGAGACGAAATTTAGCTTTTTTTCGCCAGTGACGTAAAATAAAAGTCGTCCATTTACAGATCTAAAGTAAAGTGTGTTCGTCGCTTTTAAAATTATTTTGGGTCAAAAATAAGCGAAAGTGACGTTATTCTATGTAACGATGCACGTGTTACAAAATAGTAATTTATGTATCCAGATTGTAATGCAATATAGGTGTGAAATTATGGAAAAACGACGGTCAGCGAGTTTTAACCATAAAAGATTTACATTCGAGATACATATACTGCAAATTTTGCACGTACCTTTTATAAAATAGCTGATTTTCACTTCATAATAATATATCTGATAGCTGTCATATTCTGTGTGTGCGGCCATATTGTATTTTATTTGGGTTGTTTACGCGTGCTCTGTATCGCATGCTCATCTTATATAGAATTAAACGAGAACTGACAAGTCGCTTTTGAAAATTACCGTTGGTGTGGTTACATTACATTTTTTGACTTTATGTACTAGTACGAAATGGGTTTTTTTACTATCGCTATATACAGGCTATTTTATAGCGGCGTGTACAAAAAAATGTTTTTCGCGTCGCTACCGTATTATCATTTGACATTCTGTGATACTTTTTCGACATTTTTATAGCATACATAAATCAAACTAATTCTCACGAGAATAAAAATCCCAAATCACCAAACCTATTAAACCATATTTTCATCACAATTGAATGAAACAATTTTATTACATTATTGTATGAATCAATAGAGTACATACGAAATGCACTAAAATTCAACGGCACGTGTTTAAATCTGCGGCCACAAAACACAGTGACGTAAGTCAGATTTTGTTTACTCCATAGTCGTCATTTACTCTTAATTTCTGCTAGCATGCTAATATGTCATCTCAAACCATTAGAATTTACTTAACAAGTGCGAAAAAATCGCTGTAGCTAACACTTGCAAAGAAATGAAGATCCTTGAAAAAATTTAATAATAATTTTAAATAACACAAAAGGAATAAATTATATCTGATATAACAAAATTTTATTGAACGTCCATATAATATTTAATTTTCACAGATTAAAACTTAGTAACTAATTGCCGATTTCTTCAAAACTCCCGTTAGTTGTGCTTCAAAGATGTTTAGCAGATAAAATAATTAAAAATACAAAGTTATGACACGTTTAATACTTCTTTCACAATTTAACATTTTGACGATTTGAATTTCAGATGACAGTTGTTTTTAGTGACTTAAAGTAAAACTTACGCCATCTTACAGAGCATTTTTCACACTATAGAAAAGTCAGGCGTTATTCATTTGTTACAAATCTACAATATATAGATCGAGTATAAATAAATAAAAGTTCGACGTAGACTGCTTTGTTTTTCGGCCGCACATATAGTTGAGCGATTAACACTATTGTAGGGATTTGTTCGAATTATTGTGACTGTATTGCGATTATCATTCAGTGAAAAACTATTGTGAATGTCCCCCTGTATAGATACAGTGTCCCCCAATAGTCCATAAAGAACAATACAATGCATTATTGTTAAATTTGCAAATTCCACTTTGATGTTGTTCAATTGTTCATTCGTATTTGAATCACTTAAAATTTGATTGATCTTTATTACAAATATCTTACATTTTTCTAGGTTATGTATAAAAAATCGGTCAAGTTTGAGCCGAACTCGCCTGTAGAGGGTTCCGTGCCCACCACTCAATTTCCGTTAAAACTTTAAGACTTACGATTTTCTTTTACGTTTTCCTGTAAACGAGTGAGGCCCTATGTTCCCTATATTTTTTTCAACATTTTGTAGACCGGGATCCGGCTGCAAAATTACTACAGGAATAATGTAGACAATCAAAATCAAATTTTTAAGTATTTTTACAAGGGGGGGAATTCATTTTTCATGCGCAATAGCTCAATAAACGAGTACAGCTAGCATTTAGCATCCTTGTCCTATAAGTAGCGTCGCCCGTTCGCTCTATGTCACTTTATTTTCAATACCTAGCGTCTTTAAGGGCAGGCAACCTCGATTTGCGGGCATTTTTTTGCAGGCAACCTTATATCATTAAATTCAGAAAAAAATTAGCTTTAATGTGGTATAGATGAAATAAATGTACGTCATGAACGAAAAGTTTCTACGAAATTATACCTGTTTACACCTGGCTGCGTAGAGGTTGCGGCTAAGCAATCGGCGGCACCTGTGACTTTTCAGATCTTTTAAATACACTGTTGTGAAGTGGTGTAAGTTTTATTTATATACGATATGAACGAAATTTTTCCCCAAAATTCAATTAATAATATTTTAATTAATAATACTGGCGGGCAATTTTTAATTGGCACCCTATGAAAAATGAATTCCTCCACTTGTAAAAATACTTAAAAATTTGATTTTGATTGTCTACATTATTCATGTAGTAATTTTGCAGCCCGATATTAAGCTCAGTAGTTTCGTATATATTCTTTATATTTTAAACTACGCATTGTAAAATTATAAAATAATGTATTTGTATTCCTCATAACGAACCCTTTTATTTGAACGTTACATGATGCACTTGATTTTTTTTTAATATTCTAATTTGGACTCCAAAATCGGAATTCGTTTTTTTATGCTATACGTCCGTGATCCAAACAACTTTTTTCGTCCAGTAGATAATAATTTCTGATAGACATGAAAATGATCCTATAAGGGTTCCGTTTTTTCATTGGACGTACGGCACCGTAAAAATGATATAGTTCCATACGTTAATCAGTCACTAAAAATGTACAGAACCGATTTGAAAATTCGTTCATTGTTCTTTTAATTATACTTGGAATTACCTAATAGAATAAAATAGAATTTAGAATAACATTATTTTCTTTATTTGTGGATTAGTTTAGCTTATCTTACAAAATCGTCGATAGATAAAAATTCATTAGTCGAATAATGCAAATATAGTAATCGTATCTTGTGTCGACACACGCAACTTTGTTATGGATGTGGTACTTTTGTGCAATGTCACAATGTGTAAATTCTTAGCGTGTATTGCAAAATTAATTAGCTCATGTGTAGGGATATATTATTATTATTACGTAAATCGAATATAATTTGGAATAAAGCTACATGTACTAATTGGATATTCGACCTTGTCAATGTTACTACGTGATATATATTATTGTATGTGTGTTCAAAGAGACGTTGACAAGCAAATCGTTAATATTATATCTACAAAGTTAGGGAGGGTCCGCCTGTCACTTCCGATAATGTTCAAATAAATAATTCCCAAACAACAAGCCTTCAGCTTTGTCAGCAGTACAGGATAGACTCGAGTTGGAAAAAAAAGATTCTGAATTTTTTATATATTTCAAGTTTTGGTTTCCACGAATCTCACCTGTGTGGTGTGAAAATACTGATATTAAAAATAACCAGAAAACACTAAAAGCAGGGGCAGATTTAGTTTTTTCGGGGCCTAGGGTTTATTGAAATTCAACATGGTCCCATTTTCTATGAAAAAAATTATAATTCACCGAGAAAAATGTCAAAATCCACCCAAAAATTTATAAAAATTTGTTTAAATTTACACAAAAAATTGTCTAAATTCACCAATAAAAAAGTTAAAATCCACCAAATAAATTTTCAAAGTTCACAAAAAAATAGTCAATATTCACCCAAAATATTATCAAAATTCTTCCAAAAAAATTAGAACTCACTAATTGCTCGTTTTAATGTCATCTAATGCATTACAATCTAGATGCATAATGTATTATTTTTCACAAAATGTAGAATTCGGCAAGCATATAACCTTTACCTTGTATTGAAAATTAACTCTCTGATTGCGATGAGCCCTTTATATAAAGAAAAGATATTTTTGTTTTTGCTAACACTGACCTGTCGTCCATCAAAATAAAATGTTTCGACATCAGCAATTCTATTTTTCTTGTGTAACGTTTATTGTGACAGATGCGCAGATCAAAAAATATTCCATTGTCAAAAAAATAACAGTAATAATCTCTTTGATTTCACTCTGGTACGATGTTTTTTTCGTGTACAATTGGATCAAGAATTCTATGCGAATCCAAAATATATTTCTACAGTACCACAACTCACATTTCTTAGGAAGGTTCAAGCGACTCTTATAGGTAAAACGAATTTTCCAAGTTTAAGATTTGAAACTTAGTATACATATAAATGACTACTTTAGTAGCATATTCTCAAAATTTGGATGAGAGTGAAACGTTTTGATTGCACATTGCGACGTCCTATTTGGTCAGTTTCGCGTCCCATCGGCTCTTTCCGACTTGGCGGTCCGCTCTCAAAACATACCTAATTGAGCGCTTCTCTCGTTAACATAACTCACTCACTACTTGTGTGTGTGTTAGTGTCGGCATTTTACTCGTGAATAGCTGTGTAATGTTCCACATCTGCCAGACGGCCCACGACAGGTCATATTTTTTTATTATTAGTTTTATTTTATGCATACATATAGGCCTAGTAGACTGTCGAGGACTTGAATACCCCTTTGTTTTCTGCAGACCCGATGACAATGGCGGCATGATATAAGAGTGTTCACATATGATAAAGCACGACATGATGCCGTTGGCAACTAACCTTGATATATATGACATTGTTATGTTGGCAGCGATTAGAAACACGCACGTTCAATGTACTAGGGCAACAGAATACAATTGTATTGATTAATGTTATTGGAAGCTTTCAAACGAACAAATTTAAGAGTCTGATAGGACAATCACTTCTACTAAATGAAATGGATCTGATGACCATCCCAATGTCATTTTTAAACATAACACTGACCTCATCGAAAGTCGGCGAAGTGAAGGTATTTCGACAATATCTTAGTAATAAAATAAATAATTGTGATTGCTTTCGTTATTTACGGTAAAGTAACAATTCTGAACGATTCTTTTTAACATGCTTTGGACTAATATTGTGGTTAGAACAACAAATCACTTTACTGCATCTATTGTAGTAAGCGCCGAGTTCCCTTGTTTTTACTCACTGCTTAACCCCCTTTTTGTCGTAACGTAATTAATCGACCACAAAAAAGCAGAGGTTCGTAATTCGACCCGTATTTTTTATGTGTATGTCCCGTGATATGCCAGTAATGAATCGATTTTAATGAGTCTTGTTCTGTTTGATAGAGCATGCATACCCTTCAGGGTGGTCCCACATAAATTTTACTTAAATTGGTTCAATATTTTTTATGTATGTTTCGCGATATCGCCGCCAGTTTAGTGAATCTTTAATAGGTTTGCCTTCAGGGAGCTCCCACGGAAAATTTACTAGAAATACATAAGAAAATTACTATACCGATTTATAGTAGTTTTCTTATGTATTTCTAGTTTTAAAGTTGCCAATCGCACATTAAAAAAAATAAGTCGGTTAATATTTAATTACGTGCAAACTACGTGTCGCAAATCCACCACATATAAAGTAAAAAATAGAAACTAAAAAAAATTGAACGTCCTTCAAAAAGTTACTACAAAGAGAAAAATAATCAAATTTTGAGGTTGACGCCAATTTCATAGAAGTATATATCTAAAAAATTTAAGTAAATAAATTGTCACCGACCTCATTTTATTATTTGCTTCTTTTTAGTGACTTTTTTGAAGGAAGTTGTCTTAAAAAATGTCTAATATAGTCTGATTCTCGGGAAGAAGTAGGTTCTTAAACACTAATCTATTCAGTAGTTCCTAAAATAATCTATACCCGTGGTTAGCTCATATATCGCTTGCTTTACATTTTCCATTACGGCTCATTCCTTTTTTATAGTATATATAGCCTATTTTACTCGGAAAAAACTAAGAAGTAGCCTTTCGAACAGTGAAATAATTTTTCAATTGATACGTAAAGAAGTTTAAGCTTAATATGTAATGGATTGCTATCCATTACATACTAAGCTGAAAAATTACCGAGCTGGGTAGAGTAGTGGTACAGCACTAGACTCGCATTCGGGAGGTACGGGTTCGATTCCCGGCAGGGGCAGATGTGGCTGGGATTTTTTCCTACTGCCTCTCGCCGAGAAACGGTAATTCCTGTACCGGCCATCTTGATTGAGGTTTTCCATGGTTTCCCTCAATTAATTCCAGATAAATATCGAGATGGTTCCTTATTTGAGGCCATGGCCGATTACCTATCAAACTCCTAGTTCAAAAATTACCTACCTTATCCTAATTTCCTATAATTCCTTCATTCGCCCATTATGCTATTATATAAGTTGAAGTTTTAAAAAATGCAGAAAATAACGGGAGGTGGTAAATGGAAAATAGTAGTAATGGTGCGAATGGCGTCTGTTATGACATAAAGTCGAGAAACGGACGTTAAACGCATTATTATTTAATAATAATAATGCGTTTAACGTCCGTTCATTTGCATCTTAACTAATTACACCAAAATTAACGTACATGAGTGGAGGTGGCATTTTAACTCACAATAGTCAGATTCAAAGGTCCAGTAGCCTTCCGAACAGTGAAACAATTTTTCAATTAATTTATTAATTGAAAAATTGTTTCACTGTTCGGAAGGCTACTGGACCTTTGAATCTGACTATTGTGAGTTAAAATGCCACCTCCACTCATGTACGTTAATTTTGGTGTAATTAGTTAAGATGCAAATGACCTTAGCTGTCGAGCGTTTATAATCTTCAACAAATAAATAAGCAGTTCAGTTCAATAAGACAGCAAATCTTAGCTCGTGGCGAGCGACTGTAAGTTCTAAGCGAAAGGTAAAAGGCCAAGTCGTACCGGAATACCGCGTGACTTGATACATTGTTTAGCGGCCTACTTGATTTATCGGCATGCAGGTCGTGAGTAGCATTCAACAGCGTTGCAATCTAATCGTGAACATCGTATCGTACGACGACGCGCGATACACAATAGCGAATTGACAAGCCCCACGATACAAGACTCCGCGCCCGTGTTCAATCTGCAGCTGATATGATTGAATTTATGTGTGGGTTTTGGTGTACGCCAACAAAAGGATAAGAAATAGCGCGCGGTCAAAAAAACTGATTGTTGTGTACAATAATCTGGGTTATTGGAAATAACAGCCGACGAAAATTTATTGACGTAGCCACGTTGATGGAGTAAGGAATTTGGAAAAGTATCTTAGAAGAAACTTGTAAATCTTAAGCATTAAACTTTAATCTTTAATATTGCTATATTGTTTCTGATTGTTTCTAGCAATCCTCGTTATTTTTTCTGTTTGAGGATATACTTTTCAAAATGTTTTATTATTTCAGGGAAGTTTTGAAAAAAAACTTTTTTTTGATAAAACTTGCCACTGGAAAAGATTCACCCTGACTGAAAAGTGGATCTTTCCTATAGTTTTTGATAACAATGTCCATAATCAAAGTTTCAGGACAGTTTAGCCAACAATAAACCGCGATGAAATTACTACGTTAGCTACGTGTTGACATTTTCACAATTGTTATATGCAAAGTTCGTTCATTATTATTTAGTTCAAGGTGCTATTAAAAGAGGGTGCCAGTAAAAGTAATATGACAACGCCGTTTTTATTGTCTCGATGCAAAATGGGGTTGCACAGGGGGAATTAGTTGTTTGTTGTTACATAACATAGGGATGCGTGATATCCTGTCCAGTTGCTAATTTTTGCTGTCAGCCGACTCTCTGATTGACCCGTCTAAATATAGGGAAAAATAATATTAACTAGGCGTAAAGCGGGTCGTTTATTTAGACTCAAGTTCGACTCTTGAGGTCCAACTTCCCAGTATGATCAATATTAAATTTTAATTATGTAGGTATTTGATAAATTAGATCTAGAAAATGTTTTTCTAAAAATCCTATAAATCAGATCATATTACGTTAATATGCATCGATTGGAATCTTATTGTAGTCTATATAATTTTTAACCGACTGCAAAAAAAGGAGGAGGTTCTATTCGTCTGTTATTTTTTTTTATGTTTGTTCACCGATATTTTCTTTTTCAACGCCATTTTGTTCAGAATGCTACCGAATTGGCACTGTATAGTTTTTATTAAAATCGGTTCATCCGTTTTTAAATGACATAAAAACATATTTTTTAATGTATATACTACCTCATATCTCCAACATTTGTAAACCGATTTTGATGATTCTTTTCTTATTTAATAGGGCACAATCTTTAGGGTGATCCCACATAAATTTTACTTAAATCGGTTAAGTAGTTTTTAAAAACGTGCGAAATCAAATCCACTAAAAGTAAAAAAAAAATCTTTTTTAAAATAAAAATATTCACCTCCTTCAAAAAAGTCACTAAAAAGAGGACAATAATGAAATTTTAAGGTCGGTGCCAATTTAATTAGTAAAACATTACATAGGCTTCTACTTTTATTAAATTGGAACCGACCTCAAAATTTCATAATTTTTGTCTTTTTAAAAGTTTGAAGGAGATTAATATTTTTATTTTAAAAAAAGTTTCTTTTTTATCTCGAGATTTCGTCCTACAAAGAAATAACCATGTATACCCAGAGATATAGATAGATAGATAGAGAAAAAGAGCATTGTAAAGTCTGCTCCAAAAATAATTAATCATTTGAAACGATATTTTTTTAACTGCGTACTTAATATCGGTTCAATCGAATAATTATTTTTCAAACAAGATCGATTTCAAATTCGGCAATGCTTTTCTTATGGAGAAATATCTGAGTTCCAATCTGAGGTCATTCTCACATCAGATTTCCTGACAAACCTTTTTGCAACCTAGGAATAATCACGTCGAAAAATATTAACCATTTCACCCCTACGAGAACACGATATAAAACCTGTCTAGTGCCTAGGTGTATGTAACAATGGATTGGTGCAAGAGTGGCGCACTACATGACATGAGGGTAAGAAATATGCAGTCAGTGCATTGAGAACATCCCTCAGGGCCGGCAGCTAAGACCACCATGGGTATAGTGCGTAAAAGACAACGTAGGAATCGTGTTCTATTTTAATGAGCTATTTACTTATGCATAAACGGACCGTGTACAGTGTTTGTGTAGCTCCGAACTGTGTTACCGACGCGAGTGTCAACTGTTTGCTAGTGTGCTAAGTGTCACCGACAGAACTACCAACTGAAAAAAGTGATTTCTTTATTGCCAACACTGAAAAAGTGATTCGTGCATCTATAGTAGCCAACTTTTTTGAACGCGACTTCTAAATGTGAAAGCAAATAAAAGTAACTATCATAACCAGGAAGTCTGGGAATCGATGGTGATGCACAGGAATAAAAAGTAGGTTATCTCAAATATGATTTGGTTAAAGTCATGATTTGCTTTTCGCTTATAAAGTTAGCATCATCAAAATTACGAACGATTCTTTTAAAAATGTGTGCGTATGATTTGGAGAAGTCCAAAAACGAACGACTCAATATAATGAATCGGATTTTATCTAATCGCTCGGCGAAGCCATGCACACGCAATCAAGCATGTTAAAAAGGAGCGTTTGGAACCGTTCCTTTGTAATGCGGTATAAATAAATACAAGTATTTCTTTTACAGCGTTTCCAGGGTATTTGGCACTATAAAAAATTAATTATTAAACACGAATTCGAAATATCGTCTCTCCGTCGAATTGAGACGCGGTCAGTCTAGATTCCACTAGATTCTAGAGTCTAGATTCACGACTCTGGTTTGCAGTAAACTTTTGATAAGAGATGTTATTGTAACGAAGGGGTTTAGCCGAAGTCAAATCATAACAAGAAAACGTTTTGAAAATAATTTATCATCGGTTTTATTATAGCATTCGTGTTTACGAGATGACCTCAATTCGCAAGAGACGTGTAACACGACACGATGCATTCAAGTTTACGCTAGCCACAAGCCACCACCACCCCGCGACCTCGACGACGACGCAATGTTTGGAATATATAGGCACAACAATAACTATTATTCAGTCGATGTTTATTATAAAAGAGGGTGACGTGATAGACGCTGAATTATTCACATTTTCCTCACATGTTTTTGACATTACTTGAATATTTCACATTTGTTATTTCATCTACACTTTGTCTCATTTATTCACTTCGAACACAATTGTTACAAAATTGACTTCATTAGTTAGGGCAAATTTTGTAATAAGTTTGATCCATTTCCAAATATTCGATCGATTTAAAGCTTTGCACATAGGATTTAGTTTTCTTCATCGAAATTTCCAAAAGTATAATTTCTGCCATACAGGTTCCGTTCTCTTGCTCTCATGTCAAACACAATGTTATCGTGTCTAAAAAAAAGGTTACCTATTGAAATGGAGACTGTGTATTTTATGCTACATACTACAGAAGTAGAACTGGTATAGGTAATTTAGGTTACGAGACAAAAGTTCTACCTCGTCGCCAATTTAACTTTTTGCGTACATTGCTAGAATCAATTTTAACCTACAGTGTGAATATAAGTTTTACTTCAAAAAAGTGTGCATGTAACTTTTGCGCGCGGTTGAAATATAACATGTAAACAATGCAATATATTGTTTCCAGTTTTTTATATAAGTACATATGTATACTGTATAGAGACAAAAGAATGACGAAAACTGAAAATCCACTGTAAGAAAACTAAGTTACGGTTTTATTTACTTATTTATAATTTAAATTCATTTAGCTATTACGTCTGTACAGTTAGCAAGGTTATTATTAATAATAATAATGCGTTTAACGTCCGTTTCTCGACTTTATGTCATAACAGACGCCATTCGCACCATTACTATTTTCTATCTACCACACTTCCCGTTATTTTTCTACATTTTTAAAACTTCAACTTATGTAATAGCAATGGGCGAATGAAGGAATTATAGGAAATTAGGATAAGGTAGGCAATTTTTGATCTAGGAGTTTGATAGGTAATCGGTCATTGCCTCAAATAAGGAACCATCTCGATATTTATCTGGAATTAATTGAGGGAAACCATGGAAAACCTCAATCAAGATGGCCGGTACAGGAATTACCGTTTCTCGGCGAGAGGCAGTATGAAAAAGTCCCAGCCACATCTGCCCCCGCCGGGATTCGAACCCGAACCTCCCGAGTGCGAGTCTAGTGCTGTCACCACTACTCTACCCAGATTAGCAAGGTTATTAAGTACGGATAGTAGTGTGGAAATGGCGTTAATCGTCAACCAGTGGACTGTCAACTGATAATGTATACACTTTATTCCACTCGTATTAGAAATACATAGAATATGTCGATACAAATATTGAACAATCTTTCAGCTGACGTTCATTAACGGGGTGACGTGTGTAATGGGTTCGTAAAAAACAACTCTAAAAGTTTTTAATCCGTTGCCATGTGTATGTCTAGCAGTGCTGGCTTTTAGCTCACCGAGTAGCCCCTTCGCAAAATTCACAAAACAGACCTAAATAACTAATTTTACTTCAAAAATTGAAACGTCCCGTTAACATCGGAACGTCTAGCAGTGCTGACCTTAAGCCATGCAACGCCAACTCTGCAGACTAGCCCTCTCGCAAAATTCACAAAACGCGCCTAAGGAAGTTTTACTTCAAAAACTGAGACGTCCCGCGACAATCGGAACGTCTGTTAAAGCTGGACTTAAGTCATGCACTGTCTATAAAGGCCCCAGTACACAGTGGTCTGTAGTGGGCCATGCTTTGCAATGTGCAACTGTAGGCCACTATCACTTGGTGTTCACACAATGGCCCATGGCTCATTTCTGCCTGGCGAAGCACTTGCGATGGACGTGGAAGTAATTACGGCTACGCCTATTTATTTATATACTATTTACAAGTATTACAGTATTCATTGCTCCAGGATACTAACATTTTGGGCGATTAAAAATTTAAATAGTATAGCACGCAACAAAAAAGTAGGTACCTGTCCAAACAATGGGCGACTGTGTGAACACCACAGGCCACGCTACGCCACGATTTCTTTGAAGTGTGTCAAAAAAACCGACAACAAATGGATTGCGCACCACGATTCACAATTGTCCGCCACTACAGACCACTGTGTACTGGGGCCTTAAGAACTGAATGGAACGCTGTGTAGGTACGTTATGTCACGTACATAAAACTGGAATTAAACGAGTGAAACGAGCCAGTTGTTAGTGAGTTAGATATATACTGAGTCATGTTGAGTCGCATTTTTGTTACTCAATGCCATATTGCGCTGCTGTGACTGCAACTCCTCTGACTAATGAAATGCATACGCGACTCCCTGAATGCATAATTCACTTTTAAAGTCTTAATATACTGTACGTCGGGTTGCTACAGAAACAATGCGAAAATATAGTTGTATGTGCCGTAAACATGGCTGAATTATGTCTGCGATCGCTTAAATATATTTTTATCGCTTTTTTTAAATTTAAAATTCAATTTCAAGTACTAAAATGTTAATGCTATACCGGCAAATATACTGACGGGCTCCTAAGACATAAACAATTCGTCTCGTTAAGTTAAACTTTTTTTGGTAGAACTTATCAATTTTCGGATACAAAAAATCGGAATGCATCTTACTGATAACAACAAAAAAGAAGAATGAAAAGCACTTCTCTTTTGCAAATTGCGTTTTTTTAAAGGCTTTGTATTTTTTTATCGTCATAATGTAATAAAATAATAAATTATAACAATATAAGAATCCAATGACATTTTTTACTTTCTTTCAAGTAGGTATCATACGATAAAATCCCATGCAATTTAAATTTTGCAAGGGTGACTTTAACGTGTTAAGACAACTTATCAATCATTGTATAAATTATAGGTATCCAGCTCACTATACAAGGTCATTACAAGTACAAGAGTGACGTCGGTTGGAAGACCGTTCATATTTTTATCAACCACGAAAATCAATTGGCAGTCCACTGGATGACGTCATTTCCTCACTACTTTTCAACAGAATGACCTTTTTACCTACACATCTAAATTTCGGTTAAACACTTTCAATTAAAGACGATTTTGTTAATTACTAGCTATGAACCGGGCTACGCTTGGGCCAAGTTCTGTGCAGATACAATCTTTAAATTGCAGTTAGTGTGTTGACTTATATTAATTAACATCGGAAAAGTATTCTTTGACAAAGGGAGTAGTAAATTACGTATTTTAACGTGAATATTCGATTTTTGCTAATATATGTTATCGATTCGTAATTAAAATGTTTTTTATGCTTAATAATTTTTGATAGATTTCAATCAGGTCTACCGAAGAAATTATTATTATAGATTTGTATCGTTTTCGAGAACAGTATCTTTATAGCTATAGCTCACGTGACTTTTTTGGCTATAAAAAACCATAACGTTTATAAATAACTAGCTGTCTTAAAAATCTCGTATGACATTACACACTATAATATGGCCTATAAAATTGAAAGCTGTATATAAATCTGAGATTTTTATTTTATGTCATGAATTTTAAAATCAAACGTGTCTTTATTTCCATCTTGTGAACCATTTACACTTATGCACCTGTTTCTGCAGGCTGTAAAGCCGGTGTGACAGTGCCGCGACTATAAGGCGCCAAGATTTGATACCGTATTGGCTTTGACATTCATTAATTTGTGGACATTCATCTATAAATATTATGAAACGTAACGTCTAGCTGCCCCTTATTACATTTGTAACTCCAGAACCACTGATCTAATTTACATGCATTTTTATGTAACATCAAATGGTGCGCTTGGATGGGAGTGAAAATGTTGCGATTCCAAGACTCGACGTCCCATTCGGCCAGCCTCGCGGTCTTTTCGACTTAGCGCTCCCCTCTCAAAACCTATACTGACCGGTTCCCTCTCTACTGCACTACACACTCGCAACTTTACGTGTGCGTTAGTAAGTCGGCAATTTACTCGTGACTATCTGTGTAATGTTTCAATTGCCAGGCGTTCCACGACGACTCACAATTTTAATTTATAGCTAGGCCAGGTTATAGTTTATATTTGAATACGCTAGTAGACATTTGCTGCTTTAACTGTTAGAAACAAATCGATGAAATGTGTGACAATATAGTTAAAAAAAACCTACACGGGATATTTTTAACACGCTTATATTAGCTTGACTTGTATGTTGTAAGTAAAAAAATCTTGTAACTCGATTTTCATCCTTTTCCAAATGTCTGATTGACGTGAAACGTTGCAATCGTATGCAGTTTTAATGACAAGACAATATTCTGATATTTTAGCTGTAAATAAGTTTTAAAATAATGGAAAATCCACATGTGGTGGAAGTTCTGGTATTGATGGTGGGAGAACGTGTCTGCAGTCGATTAAAATTTAAAATAATATTATGTTATAATTGACTAAAATAATGACTACAATTTGGAAATAAAATTATAGTTTCATAAAAAAATCTAAAAAACACGTTTATATCAACGGACTAAAAAGTAGAAAATATTTTTTAATTTTTTCTCTTCTATAACGTCTATGTAAGAGCGTGGGGCACTCAATGAATTAAATGAAATACCGGTAAAGCGAGTGTCTCACGCTTCTAAATGTCATAGAATAGATAGGAATTTGTTTTCTACTTTCTGGTGCGTTAATATACGATATTTCGTGTGTGGTGCTAATCAAAAGAATGTATTCACTGAGTGAACTTTCTTAAACAACACATTTGACTTATTACGTTGCCTTTTTTCAGGAAATGCACCACAAAAAATAGGTAATTCAATTTTAAATTTCAACATTTTTTTTGCAGTGTTGAGTTAATGAAAAATTTTTGTTTACAAAGATTTCTTAATTCTGATTAGATTACGTTTTTTTCGTTTGCTTTTACTTTGATAAAAAATGCATTATGTTTTAAGCTCTGTAGGTTTATTTTCATAACAGACGCTTTCCTTGAACTCCGCTGCAGTGTTTGATCTTCGTTTAGAATTCTGGCATTGTGTAAAGTGGGAACAAAGACGCATTTCATCCCCCAGGTCGTATAATACGCAATACGCATGTGTGTGTACAATGTAAATGCGTACAGGGACGGGTCTAGGTTTTCCGGAGCTTAGGGCATATTGAAGTCCAGTGAGGCTCTATTTCGTTCATAAGAAAATGTCAAAAGTCACCTTAAAATTTGTCGCAATTGGCCCGGAAAAATAACGAAATTCACGTCAAAATTTTCATAATTTATCAGAGAAAAAAAGATTAATCAAATAGGCTTAGAGAGAACTTGATCAAAGTCATTAGACCAAAACTGAGGAAAGTTTTCCAGTTCAAAGTATCAAATAAAATATTATAGAATTGCCTAACAAGATGACACATTCAAATGTGACATAAGTGGTTTTGTCTTTTTGCCGCAGATTTATTTCTTTTTTCACGAGTCCCGTGGAATCGCTGCATAAAACATACAGTGTAAAATAAAAAGTCGAAAAAGGAGTAATGTCCCTGTTTAGATCACAGGGAGGTGACGCACAAGGCCGCGCGGGGATTGGGACGAAGCACACTGATAAATTGTAGACGTAGAGGAACAGTCTATACGATACGCTATCAGGGCTGTTGTGATTATTGGCTGTTTACAATAGTTTATGTTATTTCTTTTTGAGTGAAAAAAGTGCTGCACGTGGAAAAAGATTTATCGAATTTTTCTGTATAACTGGTCTAAATGTAATAAATACAGGGCCAGCTTGGAAATATTCATTATTAGCACTCAGCAAAACGGAATGTCTATTAATTGGAAAGTACAAGAATGTCCAAACTTGAAAATGCATTAAAATATATACAGTGTGAAGAAGAAGGTTGTAAATTATAGACGCTCAACATCTGAGCTGAGATATGGAGTTTGTCTTGCTGAACTTAGAATATAGAAATTTACATGGGCTTAAGATATTTTGTTGATATTTGCTCTCCGTTAAGCATTTTTGCTAATCTGTTTTTATGGACTAGTTCCAAACATCCTTAGTAATGATTTAGTGAACTTATTTCTTAAAAATTATTTTAAAAAATAAAAGTAGAACAGCATTTGTATACCTGTTTTAATAGCATCAGCAAAGAACAATCAATAACCGTGGTCACCAGGTCATTGCTTACTAATTATTAGCCAAACCTCTCAGATTCGAATCTCAATTTAGCATTTATATATTTTTCTTTTAGGTCAAAATTCACTTTTTAAAATTGTACGATATTTTTCGTTTTAATCTGTTCGTGTGTTACCTTGTGAGCATGATACAGGTCAAACGGTTGAGTTAATCGAAACGAAATTTTGGTAGGATGTTTGACATGTAAATATGGAGATTTGGAGGAAATCGGCGCATGTGCAGAAGATATATGCGCTATATCGTTATTTCTGCAATATTTTTATTCTATTTATTTTTCTAAGGTTTGGTAATTTTTTTTTCTAAGCTTTATAGTTCTTTTGTTCTGAAGATCTGTAAAAAAGAAATTAGTTAGGTAGCTGACAAGCATGTTTCGGTTAATTTTTATAGCAAATATATTAGCCGGTACCCGCGTCAACGCACGTCAAAACTTTGAATGGTCCTGTTACCCAGTTGACTGGAATTTTTTTACATGTAACAATGCCAGCGAATAGCAAATATCATAATATTTAATACTAGTCATTACCCGAGTCACTGCACGCGTTAATAGAAATTTTCTTATAACATATCAAATGTCAATATTTTTTATTTGGAATGGTCCTGTCGCCCAATAAGCTGGAGTATTTTAAGGCTCCGTACCCAAAAGCTAAAACGAGACCCTATTACTAAGACTCCGCTGTCCGTCCGTCTATCACCAGGCTGTATCTCATGACCCGTGATAGACAGTTGAAATTTTCACAGATGATGTATTTCTGTTGCCTCTGTAACAACAAATACTAAAAAACAGAATAAAATAAATATTTAAGGGGGCTCCCATACAACAAACGTGATTTTTTTGCTCGTTTTTGCTCGATATTGATAACAGCAATAGGTAGACGCTTGAAATATTCACAGAATATTTAGTTATATATTCACTTTAAAAATAAATAATTAAATTAAAATAAAACAAATATTTAAGGGGGGCTCCTATACAACAGACATGATTTTTTTGCCATTTTTATAGATAATGATACGGAACCCTTCGTGCGAGAGTCCGACTCGCACTTGGCTGTTTTTTTTTATACGTCAAGTATGATTGTACCCATCTCTTCTGAAGCCCTGGTTTCAAGTAGTTGCATAAACCAGTGAACATTGTTTTGTTCACCCCTATCGCGCGCCATAAACTAACGCCTCTCTTTCTTCCCACACCCTCCACCCGTTGACATGCGTGTATCCACCCTTCAGTACAATAGTCACGTGGGTGGTGTAATTCGTATGTCGCGCATTACCGTGTGTGTACTGTGTATGTTTGGTTGCATTGTATATAGCTATAGCTGCTTGTACACAGTAGCTGTGCACCACTCTGCAGTACAATATTGTACTGTTAAATATACAGCGTGTTAGCAAAGAAATCAAATATTTGTTTTCCTGCTGATTGCATTTGCATGACCAATGGTGTATAAACGAAGTGTGAAAAACACTGGTCGTAGTGTCAGAGCCGGCCGACAACATAGAACTCTGCGTTATGCGGTTTCGAAAATTTATTTGATTACCCTGCATATTAAGGTAGTTGTCGTGGTACAATATTGTCAAAAAGTTATAGATTATACGCGCCACAAAAGTATACTAGCTTGTAGCTAAGTGATCCATAATTTGTACGCAAGACTGTACCCGTGGAAACGTAACCCATTCATATGCATGTATACTTTTCTATAAATTGTTGAACTTTAAACCGTTATTTATAAATAATTAGACGGTCAAAAATTTTTTCTTACTTTTTTTTTAAACTCATAACAAACGCATTGAAAGACTGTCAGTTTTTGGAAAGTTTCTGACAGTTAGTTCTTTATAAATAAGAAACTGGTTCAGAACTACAGAGATCGTATACAATCAATGTTAATTATCCAATTTTTAATTGAATTTATCTCGGATTATATACGGTCAATCGACTTCAAATTTTCAGGGTAATTGTATTATCATGTCCTTAATAAGTATACAAAAATTAAGAATTTTCTGACGGTGTGCCTTAACCACGACAACTACCTTAATATCTCTAAAAATATTTTATTATAATAGTAGATGCAAAGATTCCGGGAATTTTTCGGTGTTCTTGGGTTTAAGTACTTTGTTCAATGCAGTTGCAGGCTTCGAAACATTGATAGATGAGATTATTGTTTGTGAATGTATACGTTACAAATTGGCCCATCTTAAAGAAGTCAAAGCTTTCTTCGGAATGAACTTTGTAATGGGGTATCATTGCTTACCTACATTCGAAAGCTATTGGTCTACGTAGATCCTGACATGGGAGTTCCTTACATTGCTCATGTGATGCCTATAAACTGCTTTGAAGAAATACGTAGGAATTTGCATTTTAGTGACAATTCTAATGAACCGAATAGAACCGGTCCTTCCTTCAGAACATAATTGTTTCGCTGAATACCATTAATATTTTATATTTTGTATTATAAATAACTTCCTAGATTAAATAAATTGTATTTTCTACCATATTTTGTGTTTATTTTGCAATTAAAGCGTTCTAGTATTTTTTGCGATAATTATATTATGTCCCATTCTTAAAAACACAAAAATATACACTACTTCTATCAAATGTATTACTTTTATGTTAACTTAGACCAAAATAAAAATAAATATAAATTAACAAAATCATTTTTACTGTCTTGGAATGGTTATAAGCGTGAAAGGGCTAAATACCGCCCTTAAAATGGTCCACATGTTGGAATCCATTTACGAGTCTATTTAAACTGGCCCCATTCTAAATGTATTCCAGCCCGTGGACCAATCAGTGAACTCTTTCGAAAAGTCTAGTTTATTAGGTGTTAATACCAAACTAAATAGAAAACAATTTAGACGTAAGTCCAATAAAAAACTAAATTTAACAATTTTGGCACTTGAATTTCTTTTACCTGACAACAAAGAATTATACGCTGTCTATTTTGAGTCAAATAAAACCGGGTTTGAATGAATTTAGCGGAGAAAAAAAATGTCTGTTACAGTCTGTATTTTAAACAATGCGTCTATTTTTTCACAGTGGTTCTCCTTTAAATCAGACCTTGGCTTAAGAGATTATGTACGCAGTACGCACGCATGTACTAACAAAGTATGAAGGTACATGTGGAGAAATAGACTGGCTTTACTGTATAAATAAACCACAGTTATACGTTTTTTAGTGCCTAGTGTCCTTGTAAAATTACCTCATTATTTTAACTACCCGGAACATTTTGAATGCATTATTTTGTCGTTCTAAATTTAAGAGGTTCTCTTTGAAGTATATAACTGCATTGTCACTACGTTAGAACAGTATCAAGAGCCGAAATTAACAGAGTGTTAATTATGGGTATTTATCTACAGCCGCGGACTTAATGTAGCTTACACTTGAGTTTTTCGCTGTAAATTCATAAAAAGTATTTAAGCAGATTCGAGCTTAACTAATGAGCGCAAGTAGTGTTTGAATTTTTCTGTTGGCTTAATTCTTCTAATAATTATAAAAATACCTTATTTGAATTTATAATAATATAACATAAATTGATAATTATTATATATATAAGTGTTAAAATTTATAAAATTGTCAATAATTTAATTATTGACAATTTTATAAATTTTAACACTTTGAGCTATTTTATATCGGTGAATCTAATAATTTTTGAACTTATGCATTATTGTACTTCATTATTTATTGTAAAAATTAATGGTATAACTATGTTTTAACAGAATTTTCGAGATACCTGAGGAAGTCGGAATAATACCGACGAAACGTCGTAGAACGAATAAATGTGTTAAAAACGTAAAAAATTGGTCTTTTCGCCTGATTCTTTTTACCTAATAATTGTTATTTATATAATAAAAGAAAGTAATAAATTTTTAAGTTTTACTTTAATTATTTGAATAATTCCAACGATAACGGTATATTGTTAAATTGTTATAATATTTTATAACTATTCAAGCTTATTACATGTGGTTTTTGCTTCTCTGTCGGTCATATGGGTTTAAATGGCAACTGACGAAGATACTGAATTGTTAAAATCGCAGTACTTTTATTTTACTTTACGCACTAGTTCGAAAAAGAGTTATTTTACTACCACTGTGCAAAAATATTGTTAATGAATTTTTAGAATGTAACCTTTGGAACTGATTAATTGATCCATTATAACAGGCCTTCTTAAACTATGGGTCGCGACCCCAAATGGGGTCGCGTATCAAAATTCTGGGGTCGCGAGAGATTTTAATGTCAAACGACTGCGTTTGAATATATTCGAGCGAACTAAAACGGTCAGAATTCCCTTTTATTTGTTATTGCAAAAAATGCAATTTTGATGAAAAATAAGGCAAATAATTTTTGTAGCTATAATAAATACAATTTTACAACTGTTGTGCAATTTTTAATTTTAGATTTTTGTATGTTTCTAAACGAATTCTAAAACTATATATTTTCATATGTATATGTATATTATAAATCAATCACCAAAAAATATTTATTTATCTTTCTTTTATATTTATATGGGGTCGCCAACAAACTCGCAATCATAAATGGGGTCGTGAATGAAAAAAGTTTAAGAAGCCCTGCATTATAACCATCAAAAGCCAAATTGCAATATACAAAAAAAAAACCTGTGTTAATCCGTCTCTGGAAAATTATAGCACCAATTCATAGTGTCTATGGTTTGTAATAACTATTCATAAATTAAAAATCCATATTTGATACTTTTCCCAGTTCTAGGATTAGAACCTGGGAACTGGGAGCATGTAATAGACGAGTCATGGAATTGTCAAATAAACAAGGACATTAGCACACGCTTGGGTATTCTCAAGCCGTGAAATTGAATTAAAAATGTTCTAGAATACTACGATGGCAGAAAAACATAAAATATTTCATGTACAACAGGGATTCAAATTTTAGTGAAATCGTCCGTGCGACGTAATATTATATGACGTGCGGTTATCGCGGCATGGTTTCACCCCGGCTTTATATAAAAGCGATCATAATATATTTGGTTTATGCAACAACATCTTTATTTAACATCGGTTGAACGGATCTGTAAAAAATCTGTTCTATAAATCGGATATTTTATGCCCGGCGTGATAACGAATGCATTTGTGACGTGCTACATCAACCCCGATCTCCCCTATAAACGGCAATGGCGCACTGCCGCCCCTCTTCTTACCAAAATCTCTTTACAGATAAGCCGTGATTATTGTTATTAGCGCAGACATAAAACCTTTAATCTTCCAAAAAAATGTATTTAATGGATCGAGTTTATTTTTGATGCAAGTTATTTTTTTGGAACATTTTTTTAGCTCAAATAAATTTTATATGATTCAAGCGAATTTTATATTTTGATTTAAGTGAATTGTATTTTATTTAGGTATATTTAATTTCAATCCAGCGATATTTTGAAACGAATTCTTACGAGTAAGAGTTTAAACAAATTTTATTTCAGACATATTTTTTTTTATTCAAAAAAGTTTTATATTTTGATTCAAGTGAATTTTATTTGACTAAAAGCGAATTTAACTTGATTTAACGGAACTGTATATGATTCAAACGATTACATTCAAACTTATTTTATGTAACTCAAACGAATTTTAGTTGATTGAAACGAATTTTAAATGACTCATATACGATTTTTTTACGATTCAAAATTCAAATGAAATTATATCTCATTCAAACAAATATTATTTGATGAAATCATATTTTATTCGATAAAACGAACTTTTTAAGTACCTACGTATCAAGTAAAATATTTCTAGCAAAGGGGCGTTTTTTTTCGTATATTTATTTTGAATCAACAATTTTTCTGTTATGTAAGCTGTATTTTAAGTATTATTGATATGCACCGCCGCTACTGACCAAATCTGTAAAACAACTGCAACCCCCCTCAGTGGCAGACACATCGTTGTACCACCCCTATCTAAAACGCGACGACGTTCCATAGATATTTATGCTCAACTGTATGTCCAATTCAAACCGAATATATCCCACACCCCTCTGCATTTTTCTTCTACTCTTAACGCCGTGTCCGGGCCGTGGTCTGGTCTCTACATTTCTCATTTATATTGTACTAATCAGTAGGCGAACTTGTGAAATATCTAGAAAATATCAGTATTATTTTAAGTCACCAACAGCTAGGGCTATTTGAACCTAGTATCAATACAGTGGTGTACACACCGCTAGCGATATCAACTTGCGCATCAGAACTGAGTTTCGCTTATACAAATGGCTGTATCTAGGTTAATTTTGCAAGAAGTTGATTTAAACTGTAGCTCTTCGAAAAGGGAACTGATCCAAGTTCAAAATAAGTTCTAGAATTATAGTTGAAAGTCGCTACGACAGTTGTTGGTTGGTCTGCACGTACGTCCAAGCTGTACAGGTCGCAACTCTTATTGATTTATGCTTTATTCGATCAGAATAGAACCGTACTGAAATTCATCGGAATGCGTTTAGTTGTTTTATTGTTATAAGCAACTTTATTACTTTGCGACAGCTAATAAAGTTTCAATCACTAACATATAGTAACATTTTACACAATAGTAATTAACAGCGCAGTTTACAGATTAATTATATTACTATCAGCGGCTTCGATAGCCGAATTGCTATCGCGTCTTCTTCGTATACATACGGCTGCTGGTTCAATTTCGGTCGGCACCATAAACTTTTTTTTTCTTACTTATCAATTATTCTATATGCCATTTATATATGTATTTTATATTGTCTCTATTTATTTATTCTTCTGGCGCGTTGAGAATGAAATAATTTTTAGCAGATAACGGAAGTTGCGCGCCCATAGCTAAATTGACAGATCCAGTTAATAATTTTACCAGCTCCTAAATCAGAACCTGGGAACTGAATGTTTGAAATAAAGAAACCATGCAGGAAACGACGTTACTACACTCTCGGCTATTCTCAAATCCCACACAGCATTTTGTACAGTACATGAATTTCCGTGGGTATCTTGGATTGATTTTTGTCGAGTTGCACAAAACTGAGCTAACTTTATTTTAACAAGTTAATCTCCCATCTGCGGATATATGGTTAGGGTATGTTGACTGGCTGCATTCGCTGATATAGAATTTATGCGCCATTACATAACCTGTATTTATTATAACTGGGGAATGAATAAGACATATAAACGATGGACAGACGTCAGATCTTCATGGGGATTATGGAAGACGAGGGGTGGAACCCCAATCTCAACAGTCGAGGCTTCGGTTGATATACATACATGTACATATTTGGTGTCTGGAACATATTTGTTTTTATCTAATTGTAATAAATAATAACAGATTATCAGAACTAGACTTGTAATCGAAAGGTTGCTGCTTGAACGATTTTTATTATCGAATGATTAATTCGAAATGATTCCTTCGCATGATGTACCTATGTGGATTATGCGTAAATGAATGAATGTTCTAACCATAGACTCTACACAAGAACTGCGAACTCCAAGTATATATAAAAAGCTTCCTAAAAAAAAGTCGACGTGTGTACTGTATGTAATTGAAACAATGGATTTCTATGATCAAAACTATGGTGGCCTCAGGTGTTCATGCACTTCGCATGAGCTAAATGAGACACCAATTAATAGAGCCGTATAATTTTACACGGAATAATTATGTTGATTTTCTGAGTCAAAAAGTTCCAGTAATAAACATTGTTAAAATTCAATTACTTATTCATATAAAATTCTTATAATGCAATGAATATTTTGACTGCTTACTTGTCTAATACTTGCTTGCTTACTTCTCATGTATTTATGATATACTTAAATTTACGTCAGTGGTAAAGTAGAAAATTTAATATGTACGATTTAGTGGGTAGATTCTGTCAGTTTCTCCTATATGAGTTTGTGATCCTTATCCATGGTTTCAACTCTCGATTTAATTTGTTCTCGGTTTTGAAGTTCATTCAAGCTAACACAACTGGCGAGCAGCACCGTGTGTAATATTACACGAACCATTTGGAGTTACTTTTGACCCCCTCATAACATTTACAAATTATTAGATGTGTCAAACCTCTAAGGTTTAAATCTCAAATCAATATAATTTCATTTTTTGTTTGTTTCTTATTAATAAATAAAAAAATAAAATTTAATAAATTTGTGGTTTTCTTGTATGTACATAAATTTTTAACATTAATATAAAATACGTAAGGAGCTAGTTTCCGTCGTATATCCACGAATTGACACACCTATTTTTTTAATTTTTAGTGTCAATGATTCGTTGTAATATTTTTCTATTTAAGAGTATTTAACGACTTTCATAGCAAATTAAAAAAAAAACATCTCTGATGCCAAATCACTCTGTTATGTGTTTTTCTTGCAAATAAAAAACAGGCGTAATGAGTATTTTATTATTCGTTATCATAAAATAAAATGTACAATGGCAGACGTAAGCAATCCAGGTTCGAAGTTATTAAGAATTCGAAAGAGAAAGTCTACCCTCCATTTATACAAAATATGTTTTCTGCCTCGCGTCTTTCATGATTGCGACTTCATCCTTGACAAGTTTCTTTCAATTTTCCTGTCCTTGTATTCAAATCGCATTGAAAAATGCGTACACATGAATTAGTAACAAGAAAAAGAAACGTATAATTTGCCTCTAATTGATACACGAAACGGAACCTTCGATATCTTCTGCTTTCCTTTTACATTATATTTCATATCCAATTACAATATCTTCACTGTGCAGTGTGCGTAGTATTTATGGCCCTGAAGTTTGCTGACACTTAGAATGGAAAATTTTCTTAACAGTGTTGGATCATTTTCATACAGTTTGTGCTGAGACCCAGCGGTAAGAGGCGAGGTAGGCTAAAGACATATTGTGGGTGTGACCTTCTTTAGCTCTGTCTCGCTCAAATCATCTGCACGTTTCAATTTTTGGCTGGTGCCAACAACGAGGCTAAAAGATGTTATTGCAAGGGTGCCGCTGTCAATTGATTACTCTAATTTTTGGAAATATTTTGAAGATTTAAAAAACTTTTCCGAAAAAGAAAGAGTCACTTTAGATTTGTGATGGAACAGTTTTGTGAAATAAGTACGAATAAGGTCGTAGTGTGACGTCATTACTTTTTTTTTTGAAGGATAATCTAGAAAAAATATAAACAATGCGTAACTAAATCTCATCAAAGACGAAAAGTTCCCCGATAAAAATAAAAATCGAATTATTTTTACGGACGTGGTAACTTGACAAAGTTATTTTCAATTGTCTGCAAACTTCAGCTAATTTCTCTCTTTATCAAATACGTAACATAGCGTATATAATGTAAAAGACAACGTTTCTCTGTGCTAAAGAACTCGTAATCTATTAAACCGATTTTCGTACGATTTTCAGGAATAGAAAAAAAGAATATTTGGGAAGGCTTGGGGCAATCATCACGCTGTTAAAACTAACAGCTATCATTTCTGGGCACTTGAAGGTCCAAACACATCATTAGAATAAGGTTTAAATATATATTTACTCTCCCTAAAGACCGGACGCAACCCGGGATTTTAGCGACCGTTGCACCGGTTGAGCGTTAACTCAGATAGAGATGCATAATTGGTAAATAAAGCTCTTGAGAGAGATGCACATAGTTTAGATTGCCGGTTTTCTATGGACGTTTCACGCACCAAGTACCGAAGGTTAGGGTTCTTACCCATCTTATATACTCAGTGGTACATCAAACATTTTTTTAATAATCTATCAAAACATTAAAAATAATCAGTCAAACTTTGTTTTTATAAGGTCGTTGTATTGAAAATAAAAACAAATGACTAGAACAAGAAAAAAAGCTTTATAGCTCGTTCTTTTGTTATGCAAAACAATGTCAATAACAATACAGAAAAGCTGAATTTGAAGTCCTTACATTTTGCAGCTAGAATTACTTATGCAGGCTCGGCAACACTGCTGTTGGTGAACCCTTTCTTTTCGTTGGTATGACACACTTCCAAGCTCATTGATGTTTTGTTTCTGTGTGTATTTTGTTGTATACAAGGTGTTTATTGAAAGCTCAAATATATTCCACGATGAAAAATGAGCGACTCTTACAGTAGTCACCAATGATGTGTAACATATTTATTTCACAATGTGTTTATAAAAGCACGGTTGATAGTTGTGTCTTTTTATTCTCAAATTTTTTGACAAAAATATATCATACAATGGTCGTGTACGTTGACATATTTTTGGTCCAATTTTATTTATTGCGCATGCGCAATAAATAAAATTAGACACATTTGCATGAAAACTCATGTGCAAATCGACAAAAAATATGCCAACGAACACGGCCATCACTTACTTTACCCAATTGTCAGACCTACGAATTGAGAACCTCTTTCTTAAGTCGGTTAAAACGACACAGTCAAGAATAGAGAAAATGTAATGAGCTGGCACCGGAAAGAAGATAGCGCGGAAATTATTTTTTTCTTAATTATTGAAATATCAAAAAATTGCTCCTTAAATGCTCTATCAGAATCAGTAATTGCTCCATTTCTAAAATTATTACTTTATTTATAATTAATTTTAAAAAAAATCTAATTACTGAAAACTTGATTTTACTATAGAATGATAAATATTCACTTTTTATACAATTTTTTTTGCTAAAAAAATTGCTCTCAATTTGCTCTATCAATTGCACAAAAAAATTATTTAACTTTGACAATTTTTATAGTAATTAACAGAAAAATAATGTTTGTATGGTAAACCTACTGCGCTGTGACGTCATCAATTGTCGCTGCAACTTATAAGGTCCATATTTACATGTATCAGCACTACAGTCATATTCATAGTCACCTTAATGTTTATGTTTTCTACTTTAATTAAAATTAATTAAAATTCTTGATTAATACTGTCTTTTAATGAATTAAGTCCAGGTCTAGAAGACGGTTACTGTTAGTAAGGCTGCTGTAAATTAGTTTCGTTAATCGGATTAGACTATCTATTGTTTTGAATAGGCGGAGTATTTACTATATTGATGAGTCATTACTAGATCTTTAAACTTCAACTGAACAAAGGACAACAAATCGATAACAAATAGAGGATTATGATTTGGGACAGACACTCTTAATTTTTTTTTTCAGGTTTACCATACAAACATTATTTTTCTGTTAATTACTATAAAAATTGTCAAAGTTAAATAATTTTTTTGTGCAAGTGATAGAGCAAATTGAGAGCAATTTTTTTAGCAAAAAAAATTGTATAAAAAGTGAATATTTCTTATTCTATAGTAAAATCAAGTTTTCAGTAATTAGATTTTTTAAAAAATTAATTATAAATAAACTAATAATTTTAGAAATGGAGCAATTACTGATTCTGATAGAGCATTTAAGGAGCAATTTTTTGATATTTCAATAATTAAGAAAAAAATAATTTCCGCGCTAACTTCTTTCCGGTTGAGCTGGCAGTAGGGAGTCAATTGTGATTAGATTTTGCAAGTAGTGCGTTGAGAAGTCAACTCGATAGACACGCCTCTTTTTTATGTAAATCGATCGAGGCCGGACTACTGACGAACATTCGATAGAACAAGACTCGTGTTTTAAATATTTATAGATTGTCCATCACCTAGTATGTAGTCATGGTAGAAGCACATCCACCTTAGTTATCCCCAGAAACACAACCCTTGTCCTACCAGTTTGCGATGCAGTGAAGTTTGCAAAAGTTTATTTAATATGCTGGCATCTTATTACATTGATAAATTCTGTCTGTAGTCTATATTTACATTTGTGTTTTGTTTTATTTAATTTATGTCATAAACAGTGGTTGTTCGAATGAAGATTTTGCAAAGCTAGTGGTGGAAGTTCAATTTTACTTTTAATCAGTTTCAAAATTCGATACATAAGGTGCTTTCCAGTATAGAAGTATATATAGTGGGTGTACGTTCGTGATGAAACGAAAAAGCGATTGAGAATGAAAAAAATACAGCATAATCAACAACTAACTCACTATTTATGAATTTCACAACGCGTTTTGTTCCCTTAAGGCAAGGTTATTAGATATAGAGGTGACTTTGTTACGTTGGACAGCAGTGGTGAATGGTGTCATCCCGTAGACTGTTAATTGATATTACATGATTAATAAAAATATTGTGCGGTCTTCTAGCTGTAGTCATTCATTAACAGTAAACTTTATATTTAATGAACTTGACCTTTAGGTATCATGAATGATTAGGTAGACATAGTACTTCAGAAGTTTCACTTCTACCGTGTGGTTTTAAGAACATATTAATTTTTTTTTAAATCGTTGTTATTTGTTCTACAGCAAGTCGAAATCTTATTAAAAAAATAAATCAATTGTTATGGTACTTGCAAACTGCAATCATTAAGAAATAGGATTCTTTTACAAAATAGGGCGTAAAAGAACGCGGGTTAAGGCTAGTTTTGAATAAAAAGATCTTATTGACAATTATATTAAAAAAATATAATAACCCAAAGAATTGGAGCTATTTAAAAGCATTCATTATTGAAACTGAACAAGTTATGTTTCAGAGTATTTCTTGTAGATAAAATGGTAAAAAACATTCTGTTATTTCAACAAAATAATATTGTTTTGTTTCTAAGAACAAGATAAAATAGTTTAGCTCTCGACGCATCTCAAATCTGTCATTTTTGTTAAGAAAGACGTTTGCGAGGATCCGTGCAAAGGTGTTTTTGCGTGAGCCATAGAGTTGTTTCACCCGAACATAACCTGTCAGATATGTCATTCTTATTTTTTATACACCCAGACACAGGACAAAAAACGTACTCGAGCTTTTTATAATCTATATATTTAAAGCACAAGCTGTTACTTTCGACAATCCGTCAGCGGTTCGTAACAGATTTGCATGTTTTTTTTTTACTTTTGACTTTTGACAGTATTGCGTTTGCTGTGCAAAAATATAATTCTAACCTACTCAGAACATATTCAGAATCACTAGTCTGTTTGTAACAACTGTACCAACAGTTTACACTATTGGTAAACCTAACGTACACTGTTCAGTGTAAATTTCATTGAATTATCTACACTACAGTAATATACCAAACACACTTGTATACATATATGTCGATATTTAACATTAAAAAGCGAGACTAGAGGTTAAAAATAAAAGACAGCATGTGAAATATGCAATCAACAATAACAGACATCAATATTTCTCAGCAAAGGTATAAAAAAATCAGTTTTTCACAAATAGGTGATAGCAAAATCATTTTACTTGTAATCGGTTAATTTCTGCTCCACTGACGTTGCGAGTCTATAATGTACATAGTATATGAAGTGTTCTATTGGCATCAACACGTTTTGGCAGACCTCACCTTCATCGAGCTTTTTCATTCTATCGACGAGTATATTGTTTTTTCCTTCGATCGACTCTTTAATGCAGAGTTTACCGGGAGACACGGATGTGTTTTGTCTCCCGTTAGTTGTTTGTTTCGCCTTCTTTTTTTCCTGGCATTTTGTTTTCTTTCAGATATGATTTCTTTTGCTTCCCTTCCGTGTTCACAATATTATCCTCTAATAACATTCCACACAGCCATGCGGAAAGCCAATCGTATTTCGCAATCATGTTTTCTATTAAACGACAAAAATTTCATTTTCTTATGTTGGTATACTTATAAATGGTTGTTTACCATGCGGGACGTGCTAACTTGCTTGATAAAGTACATAAATTGATATTATCCTGATATCAATATTTTACTTTCGATAATTTTGAGAGAAGAAATAACAGTACCGTTTTCGGGATCGAGATTAATTCAAACATTTAACTGACAGAAATGATAATATTAGGCAAGGGCGTCGCCAGCGTTTGAACCAGAGGGGGGCAGAAGAATGAGAAAAAAACAAAAATTTCAGATTTTTGAGGGTTCAGATATTAAATATTGACACATTTATTAAATCCTTAAATTTGATTTTAGTTTCAGAGTGATTCTGCTGAACGCTACATTTTATTACGTACTTATTCTGTGACATTAGGCAGGAAAACTTATAACTTAAAAAAATCCCGAACCTCTAGGGAGGGGCAGCTGCCCCTACCTGCCCCCCCCCCTTTGGCGACGCCCCTGATATTAGGTGTGTTTGGTATCATGCTGCAGTGTTACGTGTTAAGACTTTTGACACTACTGTTATAGAAAAGTGTAACGCTGGCCTGTTCGCTATTTCAGTGTCGGACTACAAGTGTAAATCCTTCAAAGAAAATATAGTTTACATTCTAATGCTTTTTGAGAACTAGCGCTCTCAGGAACCCAAGCTCGTACCAGTCGGTTTGAGCAAAGAAAAGATTTTGAATAAACTGTTTTGGAGATATCCTGATAATATGGTAAACAAACTAATGTTTTTCAAAACTGTCAGGTTTCCCTGTCGTTATTAACAAGCTGTATTGTTTTAGCATATCTTCTTGTTCAGCATTTTCTTCCCATTGTATAATCTTCTTCGTATCGTGTCTAAAAATAACAAAAGCATACAATACCCAGGAAACCTATATATTCATTTCTGTGGTCTAAAGGCAAACCAGTGTATGTCATATGTTTTCTGTTTTTTTCATATCTTCAAAACCAAGATACATTTTTTCGACATTATTTTGTAATATTTGAATTTATCTACATAATAATTTCGTCGAGGACTACGTTCTCACAACAGTACTAATAACAATAAATTACAGTTATTTATACACACGTCTTGACAGTTTGCCCGTCTCTGTCAGTTTACTGTCAAATGCTGTTTTATCCACTTAAGTCGTTGATAAAGTGGTTCATAGACAACACTTCGGTACGGTAGACTTGATTGAAATCAATTAAAAATGATTAAACATAAAAAAATATTAATTTCGAATCGACAACATATATTCACAAAATTTGACAATTGTTTGACCAAATACGTTCTTCATTATCCGTTTTTTATATTTTTTTTGTGTCTCAATTTGTCTTTCTGTTCAACTCTAACCTAAATCGAACCCTTGTTGTGAAATCTGTCACAAACCCGTTTAGTATAAGTGTACACATGTGGTAAACCTAACGTACACTTTTCAAAGTAAATTTCGCTCAGTGATCTACTCTACTCTAATTCACACCTATTATAACCTTTAATATAAAAAATTCAACATACGCGATTTTGTGTTTTGGTCGCGAATTTATAACGGGCGGAAAAGTTCCACTTGTGCTGTTTTTGTGTATTTTATGTTGTTTTTGTTGCTCAGATGCACTTTTAATAGATTGTAGGCGTGCGTTGCTGTAAATGTAAAACATCGAAACTGCCGCTTTAATGACAGAGTTTTTGAAATACTCTAATATAATTACACACTAAAAACTTTTTAATTTGATTTATTTGTTTTTCTACTTCCTGCTTTATTTGTTTTTTGTGCATTTTAATTCCACTCTTAACCTCTTCAGGACCAACGCTGAATAATTAGTTTTTTCGAAGTTTTATATAGTAAACAGGAAGTAGATAATTAATACCAACATTTGAATTGTAAATATACAAGTAAAGAGTAATATACTACATATTTTTAGGATTCCGTACAACCGATGAAAAAACAAAACCTTTATAGGATCACCTCGTGTCTGCCTGACTGTTCGTGTTACAGCCTTTTTTTCTATTATAAACCTAACTTGACATGTAACCACAGAAACGAATTTAGTGTTTTTACGTGACAATTTACAATCTGAAATGTTTTACTAAATCCGATTTCTATGAAATCGGGCCCCGTTTGACGTCCAAACGTCATAGATTTATATGTAAATTGTTTAATTTTCTCGCTGTAATAAAGTTCCTAAATGTAATGTACTCTCTGACCATAATTCGTTTTGAATTTTTAATTCGTTTATATCGTTTTTACACTTCAAGTTTTATATATGTGATAAAGAGAATGTATATTATAGAGGCGCCACGAACCGTTAATAACCGGTCGTAGGGACGTCAGAAGTGCCAAAAAGTATCGATATATATATTGATTCGATTTTTTTTTCAAGTATCGATATCGGTACCGATATATTTTTTTAAAAATCGGTCAAATTTGAAACAGAACATTGCCACTCGAAGAAATTTAGTATACATATTGGCTAGCTTAATATAATCTCAGATAGCAATTAACGGACATTATTTCTAATAAACTAAATAATAAATAATTATCTGAAATCAAAAACAACGATAAGATTTTTTTTGGTATTTATTAATCAAACGTCTAATACGTTTAGGAGTAGATAATTTTAGAGATTAATAGAAGAATTACTTAATAAAATCAGAGAGAGTTGCATGTCAATATAACTTAAATCGAACAACTCTTTCCTATGGTGCATGTTCTAAGGTCTTGACTCTATAATGTACTTAGTATATGACCATATGTCATTATACGGTATGCATGAAAAAAATCGAAATATTAAATTCGGTCTCTTGGGACTGCTATTTTCAATTAAAAACATTTTAACGATTATAATCGAATTTGAAAAGTTAATTTTATGTGAACGGCTCTAGCAAAAAGTGAATTAAACTTTTAAAAAGCTCAAAGTGGAACACGACGAATTTAAACATTTATCAAGGTAACTTCGGTTTCAAACTGAAGTGGGGTATGTCTAATTTTTCGAACATCGTGAACAAGTTAACCGAAATCCAGTCATCTAAATAAAAATTCGCAAAATTATTTAGATTAATATTACTCCTGTTAATCCTCTCCTGCATTGTTCTTTTTTCCTGTAACCATTTTCTAACTAACTATATCATTGATTTTTACCTCAATGCTAAGGATACAGTAATACACCGAACTTACGCGATATGTGGGACCGAGCGATAACCGTGTTAGTCGAATTCGTGTAAGACAATTTTGAATATAGGGACGTTTCATAGCCACCTGAACAATTTGGTTCCATGTTTGAAAATGTTTATATTTTGTATATGTGTGTGCGTTCGCACCATAACTCTGACAGACGTAATCGATTTAAACGAAATTTGATCCACGGATTCGAATCCTTCACCGCGCGAAGATTATTTAAAATTGGCCCAATTGAGCCATTCTAAGGGTTGTTATTAGGGATTGTAAAATGCTTTTGGGCCCAAAAATACCGCAATAATTATCAGAATCATTTCAAAATTGATATTTAACCCCTTAATAAAAGTTAACCTGTGCTGATAAAATTTTTGATAAAATCAGCCCGACAGGACCAGACTTACAAGTTTTATGAATATACTAGTTTGCCGATATGGATTTACTTACTGAAAGGTGTATTTAATTTGTTTCAGATCTTGGATTGACCATAACATTGAAATTAAGGGAAAGAATATTGTTTTAAGGGATGTATTAAAAGGTTAAAACTTTTAATAAAGCCACACTGCCTAGATTAGCAAAGTCATTATATTGTCGGCTAGGTTTGGCAATGCGACCCGAGTTTTTTTTAATTTGACTTAAGGCTGTCGAACGCTCTGAATTTAAGCCAAAAATAGAGCTTCGGCTGTCAACTGATTGTACACTTATTCGTCAACATTCTGCAAAAATTCTTTGTCTATAAGGAAGATAAAGGACAAATCTAGATCTCTAATGGACTACTGTTGTAATTTATGTACGATTTACTAGAAAAAAGTTGGCATTAATTGTGCCAAGAAAACACACGTTTTCAATATCACACTACGACCTTATTCGTATTTATTTCACAAAACTGTTCCATCACAAACCTAAAGTGACACTTCCTTTTTCGGAAAAGTTTTTTAAATCTTCAAAATATTTCCAAAAATTAGAGTAATCAATTGACAGCGGCACCCTTGCAATAACATTTTTTAGCCTCGTAGTTGGCAGCAGACAAAAATTGAAACGTGCGGATGTTTTGAGCGAGACAGAGCTAAAGAAGGTCACACCCACAATATGTCTTTTGCCTACCTCGCCCCTTACCGCTGAGTCTCAGCACAAACAAAATTCAGAGCGTTCCGACAGCTTTAAGCCATTTTACACTGTGACCGTGGAACCAGTGAGGCGTGTTTTGTTAGAGTAACATAGACAGTGGCTTTATGTGTATAATGTGTGGAGGAAGTGGGATAATAAATTCCGATGCGACTAATGATAATCCAATTTAACATTTCAACAAAAATGTCAGCTCATGTATTTTGAACTGAGTTGCGTTTCGCTTTTGACCTTTTGAACATCACACACACATTACAGGCTACCTTTGTGTATATCTGTGGGCACAAGAGAAAATCACGCATGTCGAATAATTTTTGAAAGCCTTTAATTTTTAAGGGGGTATTCTTATGTGACCACTTCGAAAAATCGATTTTTTTTCATATTTCAATAGAAAAACCTATCGAAAATATGCTGTGAAAAATAGAGACCGAAATTCCTAGTTTTAAATAAATTACAACTCATATAGTGACCGACGCGCCGTAAGCGACTTGTTGGCTCTTGAAACTTTAAACGCATTTTTCTGGAAACATTATTTTCTAAAACTGTCATGGTCCTAAAAAAAAAAGTATTCAACCGATTGCTTTGAAATTTATATATGTTCTTCGACTCATTAATGGTTATCGTCCGTACTAAAATTGCTTATTTTCGAAAATATTTTCTTATTTTTTTTAAACGATTTTTAACAAAAAAATTAACAAAAAACAAACTTTTTTCTACAGTCCGCCATTTTTTTTTTAAATGAAATTGATTAATTTTAGTAGGGACGATAGCGACATCCCTACGAACAATGATCCATTCGATTTTTTTATTTCACACAACATGAACAGCCGCTATTACCATGACCAGTGACCTGCTTTTTTTTAATGTCTAATTTAATTAAAAAAAATATATATATAAAAAATGTAAAATAAGAGAAAAACAATTTTTTTTATACAGTTTAAGATACAAACAAAAACATAAAAAAATTAAAATGATTGAATGTTATTGTCGTCTAAAAAAAAATTCCCTAAAAAGAGGTAAAATTTATGCGTTCACAAAAGAATACCCCTTAACCTTCCAAAAATAACAAGATAGTAGTCATAAAAGCATTACTATCGAGACACATACTACATTTTTGCACGCACCTCCTATAAAATAGCTGGTTATCACATCATATTAAGTGTATTTGTAATATTTTTAACAGTTCAGTTCGGTCATATTGAAATTATATGCCCACTGTCTCGTTTGCTAATATGGATTATAATGGTAGGTGGCAGATATATTTCTATTTGACTGATAAAATCGAATTACATCTGTTTTATTTTACGCACCAATGCGAAAATAAGTCATTTTACAACCACTGCGTACAGGCATTAAAAGCAACTACTTTTATAGGGGGCCGTCCAAAAAAATAGTTTTTGGATCTCCGACACAAGCTTTATAACTATACCAAATTTCAAATCGTTTACAAACCTATTGGAGCTCCTGAGAATAGTATATTACCATAAATATTATTTTTTTTCACTTTATTTTATGAAACATTGTGCATAAACATAGTATCATCTCTATAGTATGGTACTAAAATAGTAAGAGCTAGTCATCATTATAGTACGGTTTAATTGGAGCGGCAAAACAATGTAAAACATACCCTTCCCTCGCATAATTCATAATTAATTTCGTAGTCATAAAATTTAGGTAGGACGTAGGTACATTAAAGGAAATTATTAACAACGACAAAACATTACTCAATTTATAACCCGGTACAGTTATGAAGCGCATGAGCAGCACCTATTTTATAACCCGATGCAATTACAAAGCGTATTAGCAGCGCCTAATTTATAGATTTATTTAACAAATCATAGCAGCGACGACCTTCAACGCTTCTATTACATAATAGTGTCTTATAGAGAATACGGCAGAAACAAGATACTATACGGACAGTTGTAATTTTGCATTTTGATTGCTAAAATAAGTAACAATTTATTTAAAGTATTGTTTATATATTTTGTGTGGTTATTAAAAAACTATAATAGAATAAAAAGTGTATACAGTGTGGTGATGAAAATATTTTTTGTAAAAACTTAGTGTCACTTAATTTCTTGGTTTGGACACCACTTGCAAATAAATTGGTATGTATTTGATATAAAATCATTTGTTTGATATTAATTTCTATTTTTTATAAACTACATGTACCTAATTCAATTTTTCAGTTATTATGTTTGCTATGAAAATATTTAGATTTAATTCTTTTCAAACAGCAATTAAATTTAAATTTAGGAAAGAATTTGGTTTACAGAAAGTCATTCTCATTACATAATTTTTTGTATTTATTATTCAAAGGTTTAAATATTGCAAGAATTTCAAAAAAACTTTTTTTATAGTAAACAGAAAAATACATTAATTAGGTATAAACATAATAATATAGCAACAAATTTAGATATTTTTATGCAGAAATGAAAAAGGTTCAACCCTATTGGGTGGGGTGTCTAATGTATGTTAGTGACCCACAGAAAACATTTTTTTTAATTATTTGATTTTTATAATAATCGTAATAGAAGTTTTTTTTACGTTTTTCCAAAAAATATTTTCCCCCCTCACCATATCTCGAAAAAAATGGCTCACAAAAACTGAAAAATACGGAACTGGTAATAAAAGTTGGGCTTGTAATTGGTCGCATTTTTAAGACATTATTATATATATAAAATTATTTTCATTTCTGTTTATGTAATTTGATGAAAGGCTCACAGGCATTGTAATTGTATCTATACTATAATACGAGTAATATTATAAAGAGGAAAGATTTGTATTTTTGTGTGTATGTAATGAATAAACTCAAAAACTACTGTGCCGATTTAAAAAAATCTTTCACCATTAGAAAGGTACATTCACCTGAGTAACATATGCTACTCAGAAACTACTGTGCTGATTTAAAAAATTCTTTCACCATTAGAAAGCTACATTCACCCTGAGTAACATAGGCAATACCGTAAGACAAAACTGTCACGAAAAACTAGTATACGGTGATACCGGGTGTTTTTAGATTATACCCGGTGTTTTTAGATTATACCGGGTGTTTTTAGATTATACCGGGTGTCTTAGATTATACCGGGTGTTTTTAGATTATACCGGGTGTTTTTAGATTATACCGGGTGTTTTTAGATTATACCGGGTGTTTTTAGATTATACCGGATGTTTTTAAATTATATCGGGTGTTTTTAGATTATATAAAACGCGTTACGAAAAACGTCTTATACGAAAGGGACTTCGTTCCAAACGCGTGTCCCGCGACACGTTCCAAGTTTTTTTTTAAATTTCTTTTTGGGAAATAAGATTTTTCTTCGATTTTTGAACATTCACAAATAAAAGCGATTGAATTCGCGAAAATTCAATACACGTTGAGAATTTAATGATAATGATTCTCATCTTTTATATCCTATATATTACATTTACACCCGGGCGAAGCCGGACTGGGCCGCCAGTAGTTTATAAAATTATAGAATAGGTACGTAGTCAGCAAGGTTATTAGATACAGACGTGACCTCGTTCGGTTGAATAGTAGTGGGGAAATGACGTCATCCAGTAGACTGTCAATCGATATTGCGTGTCGATAAAAATATTGAACTGTCTTCCAACTTACGTCATTTGTTAACGAGGTAACCTGTGTATCTAATGATCTTGCGTAGTTACCTGGACTGACTTTCAGAATTTTCTTTCTTTCCATTAGCGCCAGAACCGTACCCAATATTCGGCGGTTCGGTAGGTGAGCTTGTCAAAATTCAATTTGATGTCAAATATATTATTCATTTGACAGCTCTGTTGTGAAATATTTATTTGATAAAATTTATAGAAAATAATTTTGGCGCGTAAATTATTTCGGCACAATTTGTGCATATTATAAAGCTTCGACGTTTTGATATGACGATGTGTTATCAATCAAGTTTAGGCTTTAATTACACAACATCGTTATCTATCGTCACGTTATTACCGCGCCAACACAGCTTGGAGCATCTGACAGCTGTTCTGAAACCCTGTTAAATGAACACACGTTACCCTGTAACTTGGATTACACAGGGTGTAAGAAAATTTTGCTAATATTTTAAAACGTCCTTATTATATGATTTTTTAACTACTCGCTACTAAAAAAGTTTAAAAAAGGGGTTGATATTGGTTTCGATTCGATTTTCGAAAATCTAGTTTTTTTAGATCTCGACGTTTTGGGGTCCTAGGAATCTATTCTGACAATTTGTGTCGGGGTGTGTGTGTGTAAACAAATTTCTGGCGTACGCGGTACGATATCTTTACAACGAATCAACCAATTGAGATTAGACTTTTATATTCATTTATATTTTTATAATCTTTATATTTATAAACACAGTAGTATCGATTTATTGTAACGTATTTAACATATAGCGGGAAGGTCTAGGATTGATTCACAGGCCAAAGTGTTTCCACATTTATTTTTTTAATTTCATAAAAGTTTGTATAAAAAATTACAAGTTTTTGCATAACTTTTAAGCTGCGATCAAATCTTTTAATCCAATTTTGATCCACTTCAACATAGCCGGCTGACTTAAAACTTTGCACACCCTAATTTTGCTTTTAATTAAATCAAGGTTATTAGAACACAGGCTACCTCGTTCCATGAATGATGTCAATTGTCAAGCCGCTCATATTTTTATCAACCACGCAATATCAATCCGCTGGATGACGTCATCCTGTCACTACTATCCAACAGAACGAGTTCACCTCTGTATCTAATAACCTAGAATAAAAGCTTGTTTTTAGTGTCCGTCCGTCTGGCACAGGCGACTTTAACGTAAAAAATTAGAAAGTTTAACCGCGGGCAACAATCGGACCAAAATCAAACAGTTTTCTCTGAGACATGAATTGGATGCAGTATGCGTTCATCAAGGCTATTAGATACAGAGGCGACCTTGTTCTGTTGGATAGTAGTGGGAGGAAGACGCCATCCAGTGAACTGTCATTGATATTGCGTGGTTGATATGAATGGTCACCCAGCTGACGTCATTCATTAGTGAGGTAACCTGTGTAGAGTGACCTTGCGCGTTCATCGAACGTTCATCACAAGTTAACCACGCCTTGGGGCGGTCATCGGATATTGCGCTAAATGCAGGTTAACTGACCTATAATTTAATAATCATTTAATGAGATTGCGCGAGAAAACATGATGAGTTGTCGACTGCAGTGCACCTAGCGGTGTGCTGTATAACTAACCACCACGTATAGCCACCGGCTAAAGCACCGAATACTGAACTGATTTAACGGTAAAGCTGCGCTTCCACGAATCTCGGGAACGGGAACCAACTCACGTACTTTTTACTGTGGGATTTTTATACTCAATAATTCTTGCATACATTGTTTAAATATATTATTTTTAACGGTTTAGGCTGCATAAGTCAAGAAATTGTTATAAACATTCATTGTTACAATGCTAAATTAGAAAATTTTATTTTTTATCAGAATTAACATTTTCTTATATTAAGTCAAGAAAGCTCTCCTATAACTGTTTTTTCGTCGGCTTGCTACAATAAAATTGCCTGCTCTCTTTTATTGAGATGACTGTTCACTCACGAAAAAAACATTTTACTATACTATTTTTATTAACTGTGATTAAACATTAAGCTTCACAAAATTAAAAAAAAAATACATTATTGAGAGAGACATCAGATGACTGGAAGTGTTTTTCTTTACAAATGAATGCTAAAAATACTGAAAAATGTAGCTTGTATAATTTTTCTTTTTGTTATTTTTTGGAAGTTTAAATTTTAGCGACGTATCTGTTTGAAAAAAGTAAGAAATCGAGGGGAAGTAGAATTGACCTGTAAAGAGGAAGTTAGTTCGTCTTCTAAATTACATGAAACTGACAAGGACAGAAGTTTATAGTGTGTTGCTAAGGCATGTGTAAATATTATTAATTAATTTCAAAATTAAACTTGGGAATAATATTAAAAACTAAAAAAGTTAAACTTCGTATGTGAGCTTATGAGGGTGAGACTCACTATAATTTTTCTATATATAAATATTTTGTTTTAATATAAATAATTTAATTTCTTTATAACTTCAGAACTATAATTTGACTGTAGAACATTAATTGTGCAAGTATAGTTTGCACTTGACCAATTTTTACCTGATTTTAAATAATTTATTTAGATCAAATAATATATAAAACTCTGACTCAAAGTCATTTTAAAACAATGATATATACTTCTAGTTTATTATAAAAGCAATATCAAAGTTTTAATAAGGTTTTTTTATGGAAATTTAGATGTACGGAACTGTTTTTCATGTATTTTGTATGTGTAGAAAATGCGTTATAACACATACATTGAAATTCTCTTAATATAGTGCTATACGGGTGAATTAGAGATCATATTGACCAACTGGTGAATATTTTAAAATGTTTCACCAACACTGAGGGATGCTCTATATATAATAGTGAAAACCGCATCAAAATCCGTCCAGTGGTTCTCGTGATTATCGCGAACAGACAGATAGGCGTTCGGCGGGAACTTCATTTTTGCTACGTTTACAGAGATTGTGATTTTTTACCGAAATTTCGGTTTAAATACGTAAACTAATTCAGCTGTTTTTAGAATTTTGTCTGCCTATCTATGTGCCAGTTTGTTTCGTGTTACCTAAAGAACTACTGAACCGATTTTTATCGGCAGAATTTGTTATATATATGTATAAAAAAAAATTCTTGTTTTCGTTCTTGAGTTAAAATGAAAAACGTGCCCAACCGATATTTAGTATAAAATATGAACGATGTGAGATCCGCTTTATAATTTTCCCTTATTACATTTCATAGTCCGCGTACCGACATTTTCAATTTTCCAGGTGAAATATTTCGCATAAGTAATTAATATATATGAAAACTCATTTTTTTTATTGCGTTTTCATTTTTTAGAGCTTCTAACCAACCCTTAAAAATACAGTTAAACATAAAATCGAAATCAAATTTCCGCGGGCTAAATTTTTAATCTGTGTCGGTGGAAATTACATTTATGAGTAATTAATCGGATAGAAACCGCTAATTGCAAGATCATTAATTACCTTTTTTTTTAATGACGACACTGTTAATGGGCCGATAAAAAAATATAAACACATGTTAGCATAGTGAGTAGATAAAAAAGTAGGATATTTTAAAAATTCGTTAAAAAAAAATTTTTTTTTGAAGGCTATTAATTCGAAAATTTTGTGGTTTTAGCTATAGCTAAAAATATTTAATATTTTATGCCTCACTAGTTTTTTTTCTGTAGTATTCTGTAAAACTTTCCTGAAAAAAATCAGTTCTATGAAATATTCTATAAAAATCAATTCACTTACATCAGAATATCTTTCGTTTATAGAACGGGTATAAAAAAACTTCATAATCATAAACAAAGTATTGATAAATAAATAATGTTAAAAACCAGCAACTTACTTATATAAAATCGCGTACGTCAAAATCAGCAAAATGTGTGAGTTGTCGAAATTATTAAAATTGATGAGTTGGAAAAAAAACTTGCTGAGAACGTCTTGTTCAAATTATTATCGAAAACTTGCTGTATTGGAAAATGTGAAAAGATGTATATCTATAGAAGGATACTCCGGTCAGAACATTAAAAAACCATCAGCCCATTTAAACGGCGATGTGTCCAAAAGCTACGATCACAGAATGGGCGTGCCTACTTTTTATATTTACTGACATAAAACGTAAAAAGGTTTTTCTGAACTTACGAGTTCGATGTATATCGTCAATTAGTATTTAAAAAACTAGAACCAAAAAAAATATTCGTCATCAGTTCATATTCAAACAAATTAATAAAAAAACCCGGGTCGCAGTGCCAAAACCCTGCCGACAATATAGTGTATTTGATAATATAGGCAGTGTGGCTTTATTATACACACTTAAGTTGGTTTTTGAGCAAAATAAAAAATTTGACTCCTTAATACACCCCTTAAAATAACATTTTTTTTTCTTAATTGTAATATTATTATCAATCTAACGTTTACACCGAATTAAATACACCCTTCAATAAATAAGTCACTATCTGCAAATTAGTGTTTTCAAAAAATTTGTAAATCCGGTCCTGTTGAGCCGATTTTATCAAAATTTTGCGGGCACTTTTTAATTGCTACTAAAGGGTTAAATTTCAATTTTGAAACGATTCTGAGAATTTTTTCGGTATTTTTGGGCCCAAAAACCTTTTTCAACCCCTAAAAACCACCCTTAAAATGACCCGATTGGGCCCATTTTAAATAGGCTTCGTGCGGTGATGGATTCCAACATGTATGCCAAATTTCGTTAAAATGAATTAACTCCTTCGAAAGTTATTGCCCGCACATATATATATATATATATATATATATATATATATATACATATATATATAAACATTTTTAAAAATGGTGCCAATGTGTTTAGGAGGTTATGAAACGTCGAGAAATTTTGGTCCGACCCCTAGGTCCCGCCATCCGACCGACGCCAATAGTGTATGTTGCCATGTGGCAAATACACTAATAAAGAAAAAAAGTGATTTTTTTAACTCCATTATTATTTATAGCAAAAAAGAAGTTTATATTGCTTTTTTAACTGATTAATGTTTATTACGGGTGTCAGCGAATATTGACAGTTACACGAGCCGCAATATCATTACGTTCGAGATTTATATGGTATTTTCTGCACGTAACTCTTATAAAATAGCTACTTTTCACTTCATTTACAAAATTTGTGACAGGTCACTTTTAAAATTCTTATTGTAGTTTATTAAAAATCTCACAGACATACAGTAATTTATTTAATTTAATTTAATTTACGTTACCACACTAGTGCGTGATAGGTCATTTTACGTGCCTATATACATGCATGTAAAGCAAGAGGTAGTGCAAAAAATATATTTCGCCGCTCTTGTTTTTGAAAAACGATAATAACATAATATAATTATATAATACGACGATAGAACATTCCTTTTTTTCATTTCGAACAAAAAAAATGATTATAAAATCAAAAATGACAAAAAAATTTATCGAAAAAAATAAACGTTTTTAAAAGATCACAAGAAATATTTTTTGAGGAGATTAAGATATTTAAAACAAATACTAAAAAACGTTTTTCATGTTAAAAAATTAATTTAGATGAGTGATCTTTTGAAGGATTAAACTAAGAATGTGATGATGTGATTCTAGTTAATAATAATTTTAATGTTTTGAAAATAATTATTAAACATGGTGATCACAAATCTGGAAAAGTTTTAGTAACTTAGAAAAGTAAAATAATGGTGGTTTATGCATCTCGCTCGTAAATGAAGGCATTATACGAGAAGTGGCATTGTTAAAACGAGCGACCAACGAGTCATTATATCATTACGAACAAGATATATACTTACTACATTTTTACACGCAGCTCTGATAAAATAACTGCTTTTCATTTCATAATAAATGCATAAAATTTTATTTGACAGTTGAGGCCATATTATAGGATAATATTTGAATTGTTTACTTTGCTGTCTTTGTTGATTACATGGATTTAAATGACAGAGAAAGTAGTAAAATCGGATATCTTTTGTTTTACTTTACGCATTAGTGCGAAATGAGTTATTTTATCACCGCTATGCAGACATGAGAGGTAGTTATTTTTATAGAGGGTCATGGAAAAATATTTTCAGACCACCGACAGCTAGAGCTATCTAGGTCTAATATCAATTCATATTTTCAATTTAACATTTTTTAATAATAAATTGATAATTCATTTCATACTCGTATTTGAACCTGAGAACTGGGGGCTTGCATAATAGAAACGACGTACAAATAACACTCGCGGGATTCTCGACGACTTAAGTCATTAGCGTCGTGTAATCTATCATTTGTTTAATTTTATGATAGAAAACAAACAAAACAGGTACGAAATAATAATATTACGCAGCGTATCGGCAATTATGACCTAATTTATTAAAACGTAGCTGGTCAGGTTTCGAAACACATCAATCAAAGCGTTAATTAGATAATGCACTTTGATAAAACTGTTGTATAATATATGGATATTTAATTTATGATCGGATTAAAACAAAATATTAAAACGTGGAAAAATAATCCTTCCTTTGAGAGTATCTGTGATCGTAAGTCAAAAGCGCCAAACTCGATTCTTTTCAAGCTTTTCAGGGTTTGGTACTCTAGGGCAGTGATTCGCAACCAGTGGTTCGCGAACCCCTGGGGGTTCGCAGTGTTTGCAGAGGGGATTCGCGAAAATAATATTGTAATGGCGGATTTTTTAAAACGCCATTAAAATCAAAAAAAAAAAACAAAACAAAAACACAAAAATTAAAGAACACACCCACTGTAAAACAATGTTCGCTGCCTGTTTGTTAAGAAATCTATAATAAATTTCAATATTTTCATTTCTTTTTTCCTTATTTGTTTTTCAAAATTACTTCATCAATATCAAATTATATCAACAATTTTATACATTATAATTTATTCCTCTTATTCATGTAATAAAAACTTATCTGAAAGATAAATACGCAGAAGCAGGTTAGATGCAGAATCTGATCTAAGACTGAAATTGTCAGATATTGAGCCAAACTTTGAATTGCTTTGTTCCATCAAACAGCCACAAATATCCCATTAAGAGTTTTTCCAAATGTAAAACATAAGAACCAGTTTGTTAAATTATCTTAATTCTTTTTAAATTAAATTTTAATTATTTTTTATTATTTTTCAATATTCCAAAAATAATAAAAGTGGCGTCTGACAACACTGATCGAATTATTCTGCAATATGAAAAACATATATTTTATCAAATATAATTGCTTTTTTTTTACCTGTCATTAGCGACTACATAGGGGGTTCGTCAAATTTTTTCGGACCTTTCTTTTGGTTCGCGAGGAAAAAAAGGTTGGGAAACACTGCTCTAGGGTATAACGAAACCCTGTTGTTGTAACAACGTTGACTGCCCTTCCTCTAAACGCAAATCGTATTTAAAGTCATAATAAACGATTTTTGAAGGAACGCTTCCTTTAAGGAGGTATTGTTATGTGAACGCATAAATTTTGCCTCTTTTTAGGGAATTTTTTTTTAGACGACAATAACATTCAATCATTTTAATTTTTTTATGTTTTTGTTTGTATAAAAATTTTTTTTTCTCTTATTTTACATTTTTTATATATATTTTTTTTTAAATTAAATTGGACACTAAAAAAAAAAGCAGGTCACTAGTTATGGTAATAGCGGCTGTTCATGTTGTCTGAAATAAAAAAATCGAATGGATCATTGTTCACTAGGGATGTCGCTATCGTCCCTACTAAAATTAATCAATTTCATTAAAAAAATGGCGGACTGTAGAAAAAAAGTTTGAGTTTTTTATTAATTTTTTTGTTAAACATCGTTTAAAAAAATAAGAAAATATTTTCGAAAATAAGCAATTTTAGTACAGACGATAACCATTAATGAGTAGAAGAACATATATAAATTTCAAAGCAATCGGTTGAATACTTTTTTTTAGGACCATGACAGTTTTAGAAAATAATGTTTCCAGAAAAATGCGTTTAAAGTTTCAAGAGCCAACAAGTCGCTTACGGCGCGTCGGCCACTATATGAGTTGTAATTTATTTAAAACTAGGAATTTCGGTCTCTATTTTTCACAGCATATTTTCGATAGGTTTTACTATTGAAATATGAAAAAAAAATCGATTTTTCGAAATAGTCACATAAGAATACCCCCTTAAAGTCATAATAAACGATTTTTAAAGGAACAGTTTATGACTAAAACAATTTTTTAAATATATTAAATTTGAACCCCACAAACATAGCTATAATTAAAAAAATCATGTAAGCAGGGTAATTTTTTTTTTTAATTCTAGCTATGTTTGTGGGGTAGAGCTTTGTTAGCAGAGCAAATATATATTTAAAGAAATTTTTTTGCTTTAAATTAAAATTGTGGGGGGGAGACTTCAAAATTGTGGTGTTTAGATGATATTTTGTTACCAGGTCTATCACAAAAATGGCTTTTTAGGAGAGAAGTTGTAAAACTGGACGATAAATTCATCTATTATTTTGATTGCAACAAAAATAGGACTTAAACCGTTTTGCCTTACGACCATACATTTATTATGTTGATGTTGGAAATATTTAATGGAAATTAATAGCTTTTCTAATTGCAAGGATGTCCACTGCTACCAAAAATATTTTTTCCCGTTTGTTAAAAACTAGATAAACATGGAGTTTATTGAAAACATTGGTTTGCTTTTTTCAACGTGTATAAAAATTATCCTCACCAACAAATTTTGACGGTATAAAACTCATCTAATTTTAAGAAAAATATTATATGAGAATATGATAAGTATGTTCCATTTTCCCTATGAAGGACCAAGAAATATGTATTTCATTAAAACAAGAGGATTTAACAAAGCTTTATGTTTTTTCCGGATATGATTGTGAGTCAATCAACTTTTGTAGCTATGAAAATACAGGATTTGGAGCTTAAAGTCATTTAAAAGAGTACGCGTTTGTTACAGAGATGAAAGAATATAAATCGGCTTATAAGATCACTTTGTTGTCCGTCTGTCGATGTGTTCTGGTCAAGAACACTTTTCTCAGGAACGGCTGGAGGTATCAAGTTGAAACTAGTATATCAAATAATAAACTCTATAACTCTCAAAGTCCTGTCCAAAATTCAAGTTTCTAACTCAATGCAGTATAAAGATACGGCCTTTTAAACCACTCATTTTGGTCTGACTCACTCAGTCATCGAACCGCCTATCGACCTGGATTTGTGAAATTTGGCACGAAGGAAGGTGTCATAGCACAAAGGATAGAAATCCGAACGGAACCCCTATAGAATCACTCTGGTTTCCATCCGTCCGTCTATCACAGCTTGTTTTCTTTTAATCTACTGGGCGAAAAAAGTTGAAATTTGGTGCATATATAGTTAGATGGCCCAATCACGGACGTATAGGGTAAAGAAACGAATTCCGATTTGACAGGTTTTTATTTAGATTTTAGGTCTTGAACACTCAGTAACAGAGGTTATTAGTGTATTTGCCATATGGCAACATACACTATTGGCATCGGTCGGATGGCGGGACCTAGGGGTCGGACCAAAATTTCTCGACGTTTCATAACCTCCTAAACACTTTGGCACCATTTTTAAAAATGTTTATATATATATATATATATATATATATATATATATATATATATATATATATATATATATATATTATATATATATATATATATATGCGTATATATATATATATATGTGTGTGTGTGTGTGTGTGTTTGTGCGGGCAATAACTTTCGAAAGAGTTAATTGATTTTAACGAAATTTGGTCCAGGTGTTGAAATCCATCACCGCAAGAAGCCTATTTAAAATGGGCGTCATCGGGCCATTTTAAGGGTAGTTTTTAGGGGTTGAAAAACGTTTTTGGGCCCCAAAATACCGAAAAAATTCTCAGAATCGTTTCAAAATTGACATTTAACCCTCCAGTAGTAATTAAAAAGTGTCCCTAAAATTTTAATAAAATCGGTCCGATAGGACCGGACTTAAGTTCGCATAATAAAACCACCCTGCCTGTATAAGCAAATACACTATATTGTCGGCAGGGTTTTGGCACTGCGACCCGGGTTTTTAACGTTATATTTATTACGAGTTTTTGTTCAACTTCTCATGTTTGTCAGAGTCAGTTTGAGTCAAATCTTGCAAGTCTATTTTCAATCAGTTCCACTTGATCTATTGCTTTTCAATTTTGCATACTTAACAATGTAGTATTGATGACAATACAATAATCTGATAACCATGACCTGATGCTGCAGTGAGGATAGTCATCTCGCTTTGCAACTTTTTAACAAATCCTATGGTGGACGTACCATATTTGGGTTCGTTTTAATTGGCGGACGGTTCTGTAGATAATACATCTGTGCTATGTTCTGGTAGAGTAATGACTAAAACGAAAATAATAAAATACTAGTATTTATAATTAAAAAAACTTTAACAAGCTTTTATTAAAATGTACTAAAACGAAGAAAATAATAAACAATCAAGCAAATAAAATCTTTCTATCATTTTTCGCGAGATGTATTTTAAAAAAAAAATTCAGTATTTAAATTTTTTGCCAAAAGCTTTTGGGTCAAGTAAACTATGCTAAGATGGATTTTATTTGCGCAATTGTTTTTTATCCTAGTTTTAGTACATTTTAATAAAAGTTTGTTTTTAAAAGGCTTTTCACTTATATTTTATTGGTTGTCCTTTGTCCATATTTTTGAAATAGTTGAAAACAACAATTGCTGGATTCTATGAGGTAGAAACTCGTAAAACAACTAACTTTATATATATTATGCAAATCTATAATACATAATAAATATGTCATATCAAATTTTCAGTGTATTCGTTGCTTTATGTGAAGATGCAAGCGTATTATAAATATGTAAATATTTTCACCTTTTTTGTATCCACCTTTCACATACTTTTTCACCCCGCAGCTATGTATAAAATTTTAACATGCAAATAGTTATAGAAATAAATTTAATAACGGCACCATATTTTTATACACAAAAACTGCCGCCTTGTGATGTATTTACAGCCACAGTGGCATCACAATACGATGTTCTGATATTATGTGCGCTCGAGAAAAAAGCAGGAGAAAAAAGATCAGGGGTCCAGAAATTTTACAAGGTTTTTTAATAACTTCACTAGGATCAAATCTTGAAATCCGATTTTGACTGACTTTCATATATCCGATCGTCTTGAATCTTCTCAGTATTTCCTTTGACAATCTATTTTTATTATTATTATTATAATTTGTTTTGCTTTTTAATTAAATACTAGTGGACATGCCTTCGTCATATATCTTAGCTCAGTGAAAATAAACAAAAATACAAATCTCGGAACAATTCTGATAGAGATGGACATTTTCACCGACCTTTAAATCATCATTTTGAGGAAAATTACAAAATTCCCTATTGTTCGGGCTTGTGCTAAAAATTGTATTCAAGGTCAGTGGTAAAAAAAAGGCTTTATAAAATTTGAACCAAAAAAGTTTTTATACTTTTTTGCTACGAATGAAAAGCATTGCAGAATAAAATTATGCAATGCTTTTCTTATGGAGTTAATTTAAATCAAGATTTTCTGACATGCTTTTAGCAAAAAATCGACATAATACATTTTGCCGCGTTGCCACAGATTTAACGTGCGATGTAAAGCAACATCACTTTCGGCCTGTCAACATAAATTCATTTCGCTTTGACAACACCAGGCGTCCTTAGGTATAATATGTTCATGTTGGTATACCTGTTTTATGTGCAACATAGTAGTAAAAGCTTCACACAAATAAAGATGGGATATGTTGAGTGAAAATTGTAAACTATTCGATTATTAAGATGTCTCGAGAGGTTATTCAAAATCATTTGAATGATTTTTGTACCGACTTAGAATAAAATCTCTTCCTTTTCCTTTAATTGCAGTTGTCTCTCTCAGATTGCATTTCACAATATTAAATATATGGTTACTAAATGTTTTATCTGCCAATGTTCTATGAAGCACTGCATACTGATGACTCTCTCAAGTCTCATAATCGAACATTCATTCGTTATAATAATGATATCGAATGCATAGACAGAGTGAATTGTGTTTTCACTCGCATCATCCTAACCACTCGGGATGCTTATATGAATTACGCAGTACTGAATACGGTTACTTACATTTTTTATCTGCGTCTGTACTATGAAATATTGTATGTCGGTGGCTCTCTTAAAACATACAATCAAAATCAAGATCAAAATTAATTGAAACATTCATTCATTCAATCATAGTGTTAACATAGGTATTATTATGAAACATCATTTTGAACGAATCATTCTATTATAAAAATAATTCAAATAGCAACCTTTCGATTATCAAAATCATTCGATTATTCCCAAGACTACACACAACTGCGCTAATCCTCACTTCTTGCTCCCCCTTGCCTGTGTCGCGAAACGAAAAGCACGAGGAAGTCTAAACAACATCATAAACGAGTGATGCACCTGTCTTGTACCTCTTTCTCATAATACCAACTTTATAAAACCTGGAAACCATCCAGTAATGAAATTTACACTGACAAAATTTACTGAAAATTGTAATATAAATAATGTGCCGGAGAAATTTTGACCGCGTTTGCGAAAGGCGAAGAGAAGAAAGGTGCAGTTTGTAAATATCCGTGTTCCGTAAAGTCAGGCGTTAAATAGTATATTACATCCCCAGGGCAGAAAGTTGAAATTTCTGCACTGCGCGACACACGATACGTACGCGCAGTAGTACATTAGCACTCCATATCTACAGCTCAATGGGAATACGGTGTAGATATGGAGTGCTTGTCTGGATTGAGCGAGTAAAACGATAGAAAGAGATAGCGATAATTGCGGTAGCCATTCCTTCTATGTTTAACAACGTACAAGACGGGCCAGAAAGAGACATATACCACGTTTATCACCTTCTCTCCTTGTCGGTTACTACATTAACAGTCCATATCTACAGCTCAGTGCACGGAACATGTAGTATTGTGTACAAAAAGATTTAAATTGGTTGAAGAGAAGTTCGCGGTGTTTACTTCCGGCCGCCGACGCGACGGTAAAAAAGAACAAGCGAACAACGATATATACCAATTCTGCGGTCACCGGAAAATGACTGAGCTGACTTCCGGATCGCTGTGCATACATGATTTTACTCTTGCTGCTCTTTGTCCTGGAGACATCCCACCGTGCTCTGCACATACAACGATGTGTCCTACCTGTTGCAGTGAGAGAAGATCAAAGTGTAAAAAAAACACATGAGACTTAGAGATGGGAAAAACGGGTCTTTTTAGTGATCTGCATCTTTGCATCTGGATCCCGTATGTGAGCCGGCTCACTGAACCGGTTCACTGAACCGGTTCAAAAAGAGCCGAGTTCTGAATATGTTACTGCAGTTTGCCCTTGAGTTACCTAGTTCAGTCAATCATGTCACGACCTGTATAGAAACAAGAATGCATAGCCAAACATGTGATGCATGAGTCATTTGAGCTGATAGATGCATCAATAAAGAACTGATACGTAAGTGTAAAATGTGCTTCTGTGTGTTAAGTGTTTCACTGAGTTATGCGGATCCGTTGAACCGTCGGCTCAAAAAAAAGTGAGTCGGCTCTCACGGATCTTCTATCGGAATCGGCTCTTTGAACCGGTTCAGATCTGAGTTACCCAACTCTAATGGGATTTGAAAATAGCCAACCACGTAGCAACGCTTTTATTTATATGGCGTTCTCTGTTACAAGCCCCCAGTTCTCAACTACTAATCCGAAAACTGACAGAAGTTTCACTTGGATTATCAATTCATAACAATAAAATAATTATTTTGTACTTCTTTATATATTTCCTCTACACACTTCCGTTGTGCGCATGATAACTGCGCAGAGCTGATTTTCTCTTATGCACTTCCGTTGTGCGCTGTCAACTGCGCAGAATTCACTACCCCTTACAAATTTCCGCAAATTCTGCAAAGTAATGTTTTCATATTTGTAAGTCCGATCCTGTCGCACCAATTTTATTAAAATTTTAGCAGAACATTTTATATGCAAAAAAAAATCAACAAAACCGGGAACAGGAAATCAATAAAATTTGAAATGACATGACTTTCCCCATGGATCGAAATGGAATGGATGACCCTGTTTTAGATAGCCGTAATAATAATGAATTTTATTCTTGAAAAACAAAGAAGAAATTCTGCAATAAAACTAGAAATTCAATTATATCTCAAAGGGATATAAAATACTGCCAGTTTCATAACAATGTCCATTGTATCTAATTGTATTGTTGAACATTAAATATTGTATAAATACGGGGATGTACAAAGTATAGACATTATGCGATTCTAGAAGGAATTTTTAAAATACAGTGCTCTCGCTAACATGAACATCCAAAAACGTGAAAACCTGATTTGATAATCCATACAGTGTTATGGTTAACTAGTTAAAGTTGTGCCTGAAGAAGTTAAAAAGATTTAACGAAACGTCGCAATTTTTTAATTTAGTTTAACTATTTTTGAATTGTCCAATTTCCCGTTAAAAAATAAAAAAAAAACTTATTAATTATAATGGACGTGAACAATATTGAGAAATTTACAAGAAATCACTGTTTTTGTTTTTATTTTATAAATAAAAGTTGCTTTAGGTATTTTCAACGCTTTTTTTAAACCATTTGCATTTTATAAAAAACTAAATCAGTTGTTATTATTTGTCTATTCAGTTACATGAACTCCTTAGAAACGTGAACAGCACGTGCAGTAATTAGTTCACGTTAACGAGACTGTACTGTAAGGCGTTTTTGGCAATATAGGTATCGAAAATAGTTACTTGAAATATTCTGAAAATGTTTTGTGTATTGTATTTTCATTTCTTGTGCTCTTATATTTTTTAACGCATCTTATATGTATATAGCCTATATATATTTCAGAAAAGATTACGTTTTTAAAGTCTCACCATGAGTACACAGTAAGGGACAATTTGGCATTAGATATACCAATATGCAGGACATCAATTGGCTCCACATCATTTTTTGTATGTGGTCCACGTTTGTGGAATGAACTACCATTACAAATTCGATCTTTAACCAACCACAACGTGTTTAGAAACAAATGTTTTACGTACCTATTAAACAGTATAAACAATTGATGTTCAATAGACGTAATTATAATTATAGATGCTAATTTTAATTCTGTTTTTTGTAAAACTATTTTTGAAAGGCTATCTCTAAAATTGTTATATATTTGAATTTACTTTTTACTTTTTATGATTATTAATTGTTATTGTGTTATGTTGTATGTACCTGTACGTTCATTTTGCAAGGGACAACTTACACAGCCATCTGGCTTTGTTGTGCCCTAAATAAAGTTTTTATTATTATTATCTTCCGTATACTTGTAATACTATTTCGTGTTTAAATATTTATTCATATTTACTAATAAATTGTCATTTCTTTGTTTCAGGTGAGTACAAACAACTTTTTTAAGATTAAGAAAACGTTTTTTCGAATATTACATCTTATAAGGTAAGAATACTAATTTTTTATCCGTAGCTAAATAGGAACAAACCCTTATATTTACAAACCAACTCCGCCATCTACCCTAAAATATTAAAAATGTTTCGTCCTCATCAGAGAAACGTTAGCATCTCGTGTAAACAATTCCATTACTATTTATCACAAATACATTCGTTTTCTTTTTGAGGTTATAAAAGCAGCTTCTCAACAGCATGTAACAACTGCATATATTTTAAAGTTATGCGCAGAGCTCGTTTAAGTCAAATATCCAGCAGAGAACTTGATCTGTAGAATCTAGAAGTAACAAAAACCATGTCTTTCGGATAAAATGCAGTGAAATTCTACCGTCATGATAAGATATTTCGAGTGAAAACTATCGAACTATTCAATTCTTAAAATAACTCGAGATGTCGCGGGAGGCTATTCAAAAGCATTCGAATTATTTTTATACCTCAGTCTCCAGTAATAAATTATTATATTACGTTCTTTTTTTACTTTTTAAAACACTACAAGCAATTGTCTCTCTCAAATTACATTTCACAGTATTTAATATATGATTACACAGTCTTTTATCTATCACTGTTCTATGAAGGCACTGCACGCAGGGGGCTCTCTCAAGTCTCATAATCGAATATTCATTCATTATAATATTTGCGTTTTCATTCACGTAGTACTTAATCACTCGAGATGCTTATATGTATTGCACTGTACTGAATACGTCTGTACTATGAAGCACTGTATGCTCTCAAGGCTGACAATCGAAACAGAGAGAAAAATTCATTCGAAAGTTGAAATATTCATTCATTCACGCATCATGAATGAATGAATGAATAAAATTTGGGGTTGTGACTATCGATAGCCTATAAATGCACGTCATCCTATAAGGATTTTTGTGTTCCCCCTTATCCTGGATCTAGCCTTCCAATAATCCGGATCTTCTCATGAGCTCCAGAAGATTGTTGACTAGATTGTCCTGCAGAATTATACCGTCCTCATCAATGTGTCCAAAGATGGTTGTTCTTCTGTAGACTAAGGCCTCACATTCGAACAGTAGATGGGTGGCTGTTTCTTCCTCCATCTCGCAAAATCTACACTGTGTTGATTCCTGACGTATCCCCATCCTGTATAGGTGAGTTTCGACCTACTGAGTTTAATCATGTCCTCTGTAAGTTTATTTGACGGCCCCACAATCATCTTTTTCCCGTGTAAGTTTCCTGGATTCAAGCTCCAGTCAGAGATTTGCTGATTGCGGGTCCAACCCTTGATTGTCTTCACGCATCATAGTACCAACACATCTATTAATACATCAGTGGAAGTAATCATTTTGGAATGAATCGTTCGATTATAAAAATCATTCGAATAGCGACCGTTCGATTCATTCGATTATTCCCAAAACTTGTCTACCGTTTGTTATTAAAAACAGTTTGAGCGGCACAGTTTTGTGATAAATTGAACGTACTCGTGCTTTTTGTGCGCATATAATGTCCACGTGTGGCACATGGACGTTTATGCAAATAATGCACTGTATTATATATGTTTGAAGCGATAGCTGTGGTGTGAATTGACCCAGTTTCGGTTCGAAATAGCACAGTATGACGTCACTGACGGTCAAATGTAATGTGTTTTGATATATTATGTAATAGAATTTCGTTAAGTTAAAGTATGCGAGAAGGCCGTTGGGTGAAAAAAAACGCCGACTTAACCGGAGCCAATATTTTCTTTTTTATACTGAGTTGCAGAAAGGATGCTCAGAAATCTGATTTTACAGTGACCTTAGATTGTGATCACACACATTTCTCGACAAAAAAGCATTGTAGAATTGTAAATTGATTCTGCTCAAAAAATAATTAGTCGATTGAAACGATATTATTTTGCAACTGTGTATTTAAGGTAGTTGTCTTGGTACAATATTAACAAAAAGTTATAGATTATACGCGCCACAAAAGTATACTAGCTTGTAGCTAAGTGATCCATAATTTGTACGCAAGACTGTACCCGTGGAAACGTCACCCATACAGTATTCATATGCATGTATACTTTTCTATAAATTGTTGAACTTTAAACCGTTATTTATAAATAATTAGATAGTCAAAAAAAATTTCTTATTTTTTTTAAACTCATAACAAATGCATTGAAAGACTGTCAGTTTTTGGAAAGTTTCTGACAATTAGCTCTTTTTTTATAAATAAGAAACTGGTTCAGAACTACAGAGATCGTATACAATGTTAATTATCCAATTTTTAATTGAATTTATCTCGGATTATATACGGTCGATCGACTTCAAATTTTCAGGGTAATTGTACTATCATGTTAGTATACAAAAATTAAGAATTTTCTGACGGTGTGCCGTAACCACGACAACTACCTTAACATAATTTTTATGCATAAATTCCTCTTCGAAACGACATTTTTCTACGCATTTTGATTGAAATTTAGTTTGAAAAGGCATCTTTTTCTATATAAATAGATCAAGCATTTGTTTTTGTGTGAGTATAGTCTAATGTTCTACACGACAGGCAGTTTGAATACGTTATATAATGCTCCTATATTGTGAAGATTGTAATTATATGATCACAATCGTCGAGCTCGTGAAACAGACGATCAATTAAAAAGCCTTATTTACTGGAATAAAATTTTATAAAAATCGGCTAGATAGGACCGACTTTCTTTTTTTAAAACTAATTTGTGTATAGGTGAATAACTTACTGAAAGATGTTAGGTTGATAAAATTCATTCAACTAAATGAGTACTTTAAAATTAATTACTATTATCTCTCGGTTTGGAAACGGAACTCGTTCACTCTATGGGACGATTTTTTATCGGGTGCTCTTGTGGCTTATTAGTTTTTATGACACAATTCACGTTTATCCGACACGATTAAAATTAGTTTCCGGCACGTTTAAGCGGGCGGGTTCTCACCGCCTGCCTGCTTAATTATTATAATATGCTTTAGTTAGAAGAAATCTCGCACTCAGAACTATTGTTTTTGTATATGAATTAAAAATTGTGGATCTATCATTGGAGTAAGTCATAGACATTTTAAAATAATCACATAGAAATTAACTACGTCACTTCTCAATTCAGCCATCAACACTGGGAAAGCTCCTACAAAAAATCTCTACTAAGGTTGGGTGCACCTAATAATTCCTTTTTTTCACTTTTTGCATTTTTTTTTGCTCAAAAAGTACCACATCACAACAAGAGCTTCGTTGTCGACCATCACGGACGCCTGCCTGTTTAAAAAAAATTAAGCTCAGGACAACTAACGCAGCGGCATTTTATCGTGTAGTGTGACCAGAAGGTACCCGATATAAAATCGTTCCAACATCCGTTTAGTGTGAACGAGCTCTAACACGAAAATGCAAAATCATTATCTCAAAGTTTGAGAGAGAATCACTTCAAGTGAATATTGAGTCAGTGTAATGAAACATTGCATAACAAATTTGCAATGTACTTTGCAATTGTTCTCAATTTCTGAACCGCAATTATTGGGTTGGAAAGATAACATTGACTTGTGGCAATGAATGCAAATGTCATAGACGTCTATTTACTGCAATGCAATTGACTTGGTGTTAATAATTAACTGGAACAATATCTTAATGCCAAATTTGCTCTCTAAACAGTAAACATGCCAAGCCAGTGACATCGTCAAATCAATAGGCCATAGTACATCAGCTGGACGGTTTGTGATGTTGACGTGTTTACTGGGGAGTTATGTGTGGGGCGAGCAGGTCAAATGACATCCCACTGATCCCTACACCACAATATCTAGTTGCGTTCTCATCCCCCCTGCATGCTGCATTGTCCAGAGAATTGCTCTGGCCGAATTAAGGCGATCGGTAGATCGTCGAGTTCGCCAGACAGACGATCTACTAAAAAACCTTATTTACAGGAGTACGAATACATGCTGGCTTTTCATTTTTATATCGAGAGATGGCATTACTGTGCTAATTTATACATATTGTCTTCATAGTACTAACCTTTGTTTACGCATGTGGATTTTTTTTTGCTTTTCATTTTGTCACCGAGAGAATGCGTTTCTGTGTTCATTTGTACTATTATCTTTATTATCATAATATTACATTAATGAATATTTTTTTAGATACAAATATATATTATACCAATAAAACAGAAATGAGCGATGTCGTCAAAAAACATTTTTGGTTTGCTTGTTTTCTTTTTTTTACGTAGCCGGATTTTAATTTTTCATTTAACATAATTGTTTTTATAGACGGAGCTTATATAAATATTTCGAAAGAAATTTGAGCTAATTTGAAGGGATTTAGGAAAAGATTTTTTAAATAAAATATTTCCTTTTGTAAGCGTTGTGTAGTAAATCGCAAACTATGCAAATATACTCCCAACTCGAGATTTAAAAATATAAATTGTAAAATTTAAGATTCATACCAGACGAAGCCACTTTGTTGTGCGAAGTTGTGGTTATAAAATAAATTAAATCGTTGTGTTTTAATTAAATTTATTCAAGGAACGGTCAAATAATTATTATATATATATATATATATTACATGAAAAATATTAAATTTAGCTCAATAATATTATAGCTAGCAGGAAAATGAATTTCAAGATTTAAAGTAGGTATAACCTTTCCTAAGCACATTGACCTCTCAACGTGTTCGCAGTGTGTGGACCAGATGCAACCAGCAGTTAAATTTTATGCGACCCTTCGAACGTTGAAATTAATTAGTGTTTTTGGGCAATCATTTAAATATATAATCTCGATTTAGATGTCTCCCATATGAATTAATCTCATCCTCCTTTTAATAATTTAATTTAACGAGAACTGTTTCAAAGTGTCGAACGATGAGGTAGTTATAGATGTATTTGGTACATTAGAGTAGATTAGACAACTTAGTGAAATTTACTCTGAAAAGTGTACGTTAGGTTTACCGCATGTGCACACTTGTAACAAATGGGCTAGTGACAGATTTCACAAGATTAGATTTAGGTTCGAATTAGAACAGAAAGACCAGTTGTTTTCATATTTTATATTGTTTTTATATTACCTCCTATTAAATATCTCATTGTACTTCATAATAATATATTTGACAGCTGTCATATTCTATGTGTGCGGCCATATTGCATTTCTTTTCAGTTTCTTCACGAAGTATAAATAATAAGGAGCTCTAACGACAACGGTTTTTCCGTTCACAAAAACGGATTCACCAGGGAGTTCATTTTTGGACACTAACAGCGCTGATGTTCAGGACGTACCGTTTACTCAATGATTATTGGTTTAAACGAGTACGTCGTGCGCAGTAGCGTACTCTACGTGTCCATAATATCGAAACCACTTTTTAAACAGCGCTTAAATCTATACTTCGTGGGTTTCTTCTTAGTGTCGGTTTATTATCTCTGTTCATCTTATAAAATGAAACGGTAAGAGATAACAGGTCGCTATTGAAAATTTCTGTTTTGGATTGGTTAAATGGCAATTATTTGTTTTAACGCACTGAAACGCGCGTGATACGTGACATGAAACAAAACAGAGTCGGCCGTTTCTTGATGTAAATTAATGCTGTGTACATTTTAAAATATAAAACAACTGTTTAATTTATTTACATTTGAAAACTTAATTTTATAACAATGTGTTTTGTACAACAGTGACTTCTTCAAGCAAAAATCTTAAACTATTGGTTTTAAATCTTGTGTAATGCATAATGCTTAATGTAACAGCATATTATTTGCTATAACCGCGCCTAAAAAAACGAAGAAATAAATATCAAAAAGAAAACTGAAATAACTTCATTATATTTTCGATTTACGTACTACTTATGAAGAAGAGTTTTTTTTAATTGTAGTGCAAAAATTCTGAAACATATATCATTCCTAAGTATCTGGTAGATTCGAAATCTACTCCGCAATTAAAAAAATGTTACATATTGAACTAGCTGTACTGTAGATTTTATTAAAATAATTATTTACTGCTTTTCAAGAGGATTCCTTTTTGTTTTAACAATCTCTTGACATTTTCAACTGCGGATTTTACAACTACATTCTGTAACCAATATTTTTTTTGCACGATCCGCAATAAAATACTTAGTTGTCATGCCTGAATATAGGTTGTAAAATTACTCTTTTTCACACTAATTCAGTAGTTATCTCTGTCAGTTGCCATTTAAATCTATATGACCCACAGAGAAGCAAAGTAGGCTTTGTCTTCGTATACAATCCAAATTTCTAATATAAATGTATACTTATTATGTAGTGAAAATCAGCAATTTTATAGCAGGTACGAGCAAAAAATGTAGTATGTAGTATCTTGTATAAGTAATACAATTATCACTCTCAAAATTTACCTAAAGTAAGAAAATGCCCCCATTTGATTTATTGGGTAAGCCAAATTAGTTCACGATCGGATTATAGAGATAGACAAAATGTAGATTATAGACGGTTGAGGTCATCAGGTCTGTAGAAGAGTCTACAGCAATTGAAAAAAAACCCGGGTCGCAGTGCCAAAACCCTGCCGACAATATAGTGTATTTGCTAATATAGGCTGTGTGGCTGTATTATATGAATTTAAATTCGTTTTTGGGAAAAATAAAAAATTTAACCCCTTAATAAACCCCTTAAAATATTTTTTTTCTTAATTACAATATTATTAACAATCTAACGAGTGTACCGAATTAAATACACCGTTCAGTAAATAAGTCACTATCTACAAATTAGTGTTTTCACAAAATTTGTAAATCCGGTTCTGTCCGGCCGATTTTATTAAAATTTTAGGGACACTTTTTAATTACTACCAGAGGGTTAAATTTCAATTTTGAAACCATTCGGAGAATTTTTTCGGTATTTTGGGGCCCAAAAACATTTTTCAACCCCTAAAAACTACCCTTAAAATGGCCCGATTAGGCCCATTTTAAATAGGCATCTTGCGGTGATGGATTTCAACACGTGGGCCAAATTTAGTTGAAATCAATTAACTTTTTCGAAAGTTATTGCCCGCACGTGTATATATATATATATATATATATATATATATATATATATATATAAACATTTTTAAAAATGGCGCCAAAGTGTTTAGGAGGTTATGAAACGTCGAGATATTTTGGTCCGACCCCTAGGTCCCGCCATCCGACCGACGCCAATAATGTATGTTGCGATATGGCAAATACACTAATAAACGTTGGAAAGTCAAAACGCGGAATCCTACTGTACTATAGATTTGTATTTTGTATTGCATGTGGGAAGCTGACTGCTCGGTGTTCCAACATGAAATGGGGACAGAATGTTGTTTGTATGAGTGCGGTGAACATCGATGTATGTAGGTCACTGGATGTTGCCTTCATCCAGGAGTGTGTGACACCCTCAAACACTCCGGTTGCCATCCCTCTCTTCACTCAAACCGTTATGCATAAATAATCTCCAATCACATCACAACTATCAGTGTATAGATCATGCCAATCGTAATTAATCTGTAAATATAGTTTCTTTATTACTTTTATAATAAACTAGCCGATACCCGCGGTTCCGCACGCGATTGAGATGAAACACTGCAGCATCAACAGTAGTGTCGATAGCAACAACAGTAGTGGAACCTTTGGCTCCATCGTATAATTTCGGTCTTGCCATGCGGGACTTCGCCAGGAAAGCATAAAAATATAGCAGTTAAATTTCAAGTCGATAGGATTTGTAGTTTAAAAATTAGAATGAGTTAATTATTGACACTCCTTTACCTCACCCCTGTACCACCCCCCTGTCCGCTCCTTAAAGGTGATATCAGACGGCTCATTTTTTGTTCATTTCTTTCTTTCATTCGAAATGAAACGTCTGAACAGAAAATGAAACAATAATGAAAAATGAATTGATTAATGAATCGATCCAACAAAGCTAGGTATCATTCGGGTTCGATCATTTTGTGTCGTGTCTTATAGCGGACTGACTTTGGACTACGACACCACATAGTGAATATATTCTGTCTGTGTATGAGACAAAATGGTATTCAAGAGGAACGACCAAAACACGCTTTTGTTTTTGGAGAATTTTAGAAGTTATCAATATCTTTGGAACCACAAACTCGACGAATACAAAGACAGAATAATACGGACAAATTCTATAAAATCTCTAATTAATGGTATAAACTTAGACTTTGCTTTTTTTTGATAATTCTTCGATTAAATGATCGCAAATCAAACGAATTCCAAGGCGCACAACTTCATTCTACGACATCTTCGAGGAAAAGACTGGATGAACATTCATTTCTATGTCATTCTGTCTGTGCCGTGCGAACGCGGAATTAAACAAAAATGAACATTCAGTCAAATGAACATTCATTTTCGTTTTTAGTAAATGTCTATATAACATAAGAGACATTCCTACCCAAAAACTAATTTTTAATTTGCATGAAAATAATTTATTGAAATAAAATAATAAAAAAATTGGAGGATTAACTTAAATGCAGCTATTATGCGCTATACGTGCGTGCGAACATCGTCTCTAGCATACTCTATCCTTCTGACTTTAAATTAGTCCACGTAACAAACAGAGCTAAACGCCGAAGAATCGAGTTAAATTGGAACATCACTCGTTTATTTCACATGGTGAAATAAACTAAAAGTGCGCTGTTTTCAAAAACAGCAACTCTGTTTATCAATAACCGATAAATTGGACAAATATTTAATAAACATTAGTTCACTTGTAAATTAATTTAATCGTCTGCATGTGGGTTGTGTATTTCGCACGTACAAATTAAATTGACAAATTTGTTCGTTCCAGTTTCAGATAATTTAAATGGCGCATTGAAACTAGTTCAATTAATAATTGAATAGGTAAATTATACAGGCTGTATACCAAAAATTGAAAACAAATATATGGTATTTAGATTAATCAAAATTTGAATCAGAAAAAATATACATCATGAATTTAATAAAACACCGTTTATTTACGTACGCCTAATAACTTTATTTTACCACAATTGTTTCATACAACAATTAAACAATAACAGATATAAAACAGCATAACTATATTGTAATCTACTTTACCGAGAACTGTTTAGGCATTTATCGCTAACGACAAAATTATAGAGGTTCTGTATTGTTTTCAAGAAAATAGTGTGAACTAAACGTATTAAATCAAAAGAATTATTCTATTATATTGGATAGTTTGCTATTGGATAGTTAGCTATTAAGAAATTGAAAAAAAAACTTAACTTCTAAATACTTTTCAGTCTGACTTTTTCTGTTATATTGGATAGTTCTCAAAATAGGAACTGCTTTGACGTCAGTTAAAAACTCTTAAAAACACATAAATAACTTATTAATAATGCCAATAAAAATATCCACAAACAGTAGCATCAATGAATAATTGGAGACGTGCTTCAAAATCGATGAATAATTGTAATTACAGACGGACACGGCGTATCTAAAATGGGAGCATCAATGAATAATCACGATCTATCAAAAACAAAATCTATTGGATAGTTCTCATTTATAAACGAAAACTTCTTAATCAATGATCTATTTCAAAAGCGTCGTATGAATAATTTTCAACAAAACAGCCTAGAAATGGAAGCATCAATGAATCATAATAAAGAACTTTTGGACAGTTCTCAACATAATTGGTGACCTGCTTCAGCATCGATGAATAATCATAATTACAGACCGACTCGATGTATCTAAAATTCACAGACCAACTAACTATATAAACATTAATTTAAACCCGTCCTCTTGTTTATTAACGTCAATGGGCTACGAGGCGAACCTTTGATAGCGACTTTTATGTAAATATTCGGTACACTTCACGTATGGCAAGGTGTCCTCCTCATTGCCCTTTGGGATGATTACGTTGAAACGTGCCACTGAAGCTAGGATGCACCAACATATTATAAAGTTCACGGCATTTATCTCGCCAGATAGCAACTCTGAAAGCGGTATTTAACAACAAAATGTTTTAAAACAGTGGTTCCCAATCTTCTTCTACCGTAGACTTGTTAGAAAGAGACAAGAGAATCAACAGCACTAAATTCTTACATTGGCCGTGCAAAATAGCAGCATTATTTTTATAAACAAGTGTTAGATTTTGAGCAAAATTAGTCCAGTATATGCTGAGATATTTCCAGAAATGCTATCAAGCTCAAGTTTTTTTTTGTGAGGCGGCCAACAGCTACGGTTATTTCGGCTCATCATTAATTCATTTTCATATTACATATTCAGTAATATTATTATTTAGTATTATTTAGTAATATTAAATATTTTAGTGATGTTAAATATTTAGTAATATTAAATTGAAAATCCAATTGATACTTTTACCAGCTCTGCAATAGAAGAACTATGGAAACGTTATATAAGCAACGTTATCGCTACACGCTCGGTTATTCTTAAGCCGAGTCAGATATTATCATATTTTAAATTATAAAATATTATGAATATTACCCATTCGAACTCCACTAATGAGGAATGATATTAATTTAGGTCAAAATTGACTTTTCAAAACTTAACAATATTGTTCCAAGGTCAAAAAACGTATTTTTGGAATAAGTCTATGCGTCTATTTGTCTGTGAACACGATACAGGTCGAACGGATGAGCGGATTGACACCAAATTTTGAAAGGATGTTTGATATGCAGATAGGAAGAACCATAATATGGTTTTTCGGGAAAATGGGCGCAAACGCAGAAGAGATACATGCAATATCATTGTTTTTTTATAATGATGGTGTACTTTTCATACCGGTTTATTATTCTATTTATTTTTTCAAGAAATTTCGTAATTTTTTTTTCTAAGCTTCATAGTTTCGGAAATTTTTTGAAAATAAAGAAATTAGTTAGCTGCCAAGCATGCTTTGGTTAATTTTTACATGTATTAAACTATATTATGTAAGCATGCAAACAAATAGCAAATTTCAGAATATTAATTATTATGCCTCAGCCACACACTCGACGAGTGGCATGGGAAGTAGCGAGGAAAGGAGGCAGAGACGTTGTGTGGCCGCGTTACTCGTCATGCCGCACGTCATGCTCCTCGCCATGCCCAATGCTCCCTCGATTGTCGGTTTTTTGTGCGCGAGTCAAAGGACCGGCAATAAAAGCACGAGTAAGCCGGCCACATACTCCCGCGCCACTCAGTACGCATCAAGCGGTCTAAGAAAGACATAGTGCGCGCGCTGCCACAGTATCGACCTCCATTGCCGAGAGGCGAAAGCCGAGTGCGGAGCGTCGCGAGTACAGCAGTGTCTGGCCGCTTAGGGCAACATCGCGACAGCGCGATGAGCAGAGCGAGGAGCAGTGTGAGGAGCATAGTCTGGCAGTAGGGTTAGTCGTTACCTGCGCCACCGCACGCAATATTAAAAAAAATATTTTATTTGTTATAATATATAAATGCCAATATTTTTGAAATTGGAATGCTTCTGTCGCCCAGTCGGCTGGAATATATATTTTTTTAATATACAGACTCAGGAAAACAATTGCACGGAACAATGACGTTTTTATCTGCCTAATCAAGATTTTTGACATGAAATTGAAAAGTAATGAAATAATAATTTCATTTAATGGCTTATATATAGAAAGTACATTATCATTAGCAAATGAAAGAGAAAAAAAAACTAGTTTGCGATCACGCTTTTAGTCTAGACCGCTAAACTACTAGACATCACAATTAGGTTTCGAAGTCGTTAATTTTAACTCGAGGCACGCGTCCGGAAAATCCCACAGGATCTATCCTCTAATATAGCATGTTTTCCGTTTAATGAATACAATGAAATCTTGTTATGGCGCATACTTTGTCATTTAAGAAAAGCATATTATTGAAATTAATCATTAAAAGAGTCGGAAAATTTTACAATCTGCTTATATTATAATTACATACACAAAAATTAGACTTGCTGCTACATTTGCCAAATGGCACATATTCTGTTGTAGCAGGACCTAGAGACCGGATCAAAATTTTCAAAAATGTTGAGGAGGCTATGAACCCTTCCTGAACAATCTGCCACCATTTTTGAAAATTTCTATATATACTTATATGTTCGTGACATAACTCTCGATCGATTTAAATTTGGTCCACGGTTTGGAATCCATCACTGCACAAAGCCTCTTCAAAATGGGCCATTTTAGGGGTAATTTTTCGGGGTTGAAAGAGGTTTTTGGGCCCAAGAATACCAAAAAAATTCTCAGATTCGTTTCAAAATTGAAATTTAAGCCTTTAGTAAAAATTGAAATGCTGTGTTAAAATTTTGATAAAAGTTTTAACATTCACACGAATCGTATAATATCATTACGCACGAGGTATTTATGATATTTTTCGCACGTACCCTCTCACAAATAGCTTATTTTCACTTCATATTCAATTTTTTAACATTTTTGACAGTTCGATTGTGAAACAAACTTTACTTCTATTAAATTGTTTATGAAAATGTTTTATATGTACTTCTAATGGTAACTGATAAGTAGTTTATGAAACTTACTGTTGAATTGGTTAGATCACGTACTTTGGTTTTTCATTACGGCACTCATGCGTAATGAATCACCTTTACACGCTTGTATACAGGCATGTAAAGCAGCTGTTTTATAGGGGGTATGCAAAAATAATTTTTCAAGTCGATCCACCTGCACCGGTCTACATTCAAAAAAGGCCCAAGACCGTAGAGTTCGAACGAAGACCAATTTTTTGGTCAATGCCGAAATCAAACTTCGGTTTGTTTTCTCATTTCGGACGAAACCGAAAGTACTGTGTTATGCTAAAAAGCTATTGTAAACGGGCCATTTGCGGTAAAATTTCTTGTTTTCTTTTTTTAATTTTCTTTGTTTCCAGGATGGTGAATGTGATTTTAATAAAATAATACTCCCTTGTTTATTCAGTAAATTTTATATTTGACTTCGACAAAATCGAAGTCAAATGTTTTGCCGAAGGTTCAATTTTTAGCCGAATGTGGCCGAAGTCGAACCTTCTACCGGACTGACTCAAATATGGCGCACTGTATATTCATGTCTACGAGCACGTAGTACTTCGTTCGGAAAGAGGGGGCAAAGTCTCCGTGGTACTCTTCGTATTTCCTAATGCACGCATATTGTAATTAAACTCTTAGTTGCGTGACCTCCCTTTAGGCTATTTCAGTGTCGTACAGACATATCCCTCCTCGTCCTCTTCGAACCGTAATGACACTTTTATTTCCTTTTAAAAGATGCTGTTGAGGAATTGCTTTATTGTATGCATTTGTCATTTCGTTTTGTTTTTTTTATTATGACGCATAAATAGACACTCGATAACACAGATCATAAGCGTCTAAGAAGATGAATACATCAATAGCCGTGTATTTATTTACGGGCGTTAGAAGTTATACTTCTTTGACGTGATTAAAAACAAATCTTTAATTTGCATGCAAATAATTGATTATAATAAAATAATAAAAGGACGGGAGTGGAATTAGCCCAAATACACTTGCTACACTATTCTGTTGGTAGTCTTTTTCAGTGAGCAGCTTCATCTTTTGTTGTTAGAGTATGCACGCGCATCGTAAAAATTCACTCCCATCATTTTTTTCATACCGCGCTAAAAGAAGTATAACTTCAAAAATAGAAACGAAACTTTTTTTTGTTCGGTGTTTTTTTTTTTTTTTAATAAACGATAGGGCTTCGGCAGCAAGGCCATTAGCTCCAAATCTATGATTAATATATTATATATCACTGTTTATCACTGGTTAAATTTTGCTAAGAAGTTCAGTTTTTTCAAGGAAACGAAATAGTTTGTAAATATTTTCACTGTTGTCGCCGAGGATGTCTTGAAGTTGAGTGGGGAGTTCAAGTATTTTGGGAACTTACGAATGCTTTTTAGAAATGCCTCTATTCAGAATTATCATTTTGTCTGTCTGGATTTGTTTATACTACAGTCAGGTAGGTAGGTATTTTTTCTTTGCAAAAATCACGTATTTTTATTTAAAGGACCTAACACCAGTAATTTTTAGTTTGTAATATTAAATTGAAAATCCACTTGGTAGTTCTCGGATTAGAACCTGAAACTGGAAACGCCACTGAAACCACGTATGTTGAAGGTCTGAACTCTTAAGACGATTTTCCAGGACAATAAGCATTTCCTATCCAGCTTACATTGTTCATAAATACGTACAATGGACATATACAGCAACTCTCAAATGTCTCCCTCCATCTTTTGAATGACATTATGGACAGAAAAGAATTGAGACTCTTAAAATTCAATTCTTTGGGACACAAATGATAAAAATATGTTTGATTTCTGGATGGTACGGCATCTTGCTCTGAAAATTTTTTCTGTATATTTTACTGCAGCTGAATCGATTTCGAAAAGTGTTTCATTTTTGTTCGATTCTTTTTGAAATTCACAAAGCCTGATTTTAAAAATTTATTGTCTCATTTTGGAATTAAAATATTACATCTAGGGGTCGAATTAAAATGTCTCATCGTTTCATAGCGTCCGGAATAATTTGGCACCATTTTTGGAAATGTATATATATACTTATATATTTGCGACAATTACCGCAGAAATTCTTAAAATCGTTTTAAAATTGAAATTTAATCTTTTAGTAGCAACACGATAGGATTTACAAATTTTATGGGAACACTACTTTGCGGATAGTGAGTTATTTACTGAATTTGGTGTAATCACATAATAAACCCACACTGCCTGTACTCTTAGTATAGCCAATACACTATATTGTCGACAGAATTTGGCACTGTAACCCGAGTTTTTTAAATTTGTTTTTAATTACACGTCACACGTATTTCTTACATATTTGCAAATAATTCTATTCTATCTCTTACCACGGTTTCGGGATCTTAGTGGAGGCGAGGGAAAATTGATTCACCCTCTGTATAATGTCGGATAGCCAAGAACGTAGGGTAGCGTTGACAGAGTTTTGAATATATTTGGCTGAAATGATAAACAGAATACATGTATTAAACGAAAACCAACCACGGTCATGTTGATTGAACAAGTTTAAATAACTTCTGTCCGGTTTTATTGAAGATTGTCGAGCCTTCGGGAGATTTTACCGAACCGATAGTTCTGTTTATTTAAATGAAGCAGCTTAAGGCTATACTCCTTAAATCTCTGTTTCAAATGAGAAAAAAAAACTAAAACCTCAGTGCCAAATCTTGCCGACAAAACTATGAATTTGATCACATGTGCTGTAGCAACCATTTGGTAAATTATCTCTTTTTTTCTAATGTAATATTTTCTAAATTATCTATGATTGAATCGGTCGGACATTTTTAAACCAAGATTTTATTTCATTTACGACCATACGACCATTATTTTGAAATCACAAAACATGTATTGCCAAAATCATTCGCGGGACTGAGACAAATCTAATGACGACTTTGTTATGAAAATCGACTCAGTAGATAAAAGATTTAACGAACTTACATGCATATACAGATATAGATACATAACCTGCTAAAATCATAACCCTTCTTTTTAGTTCCCACCTTAGTCGGATAAAAATAGAGTAAAAAACACGCCGCTTGGTGGATCGTGTGTTAGAACTTTTCAAGTGCAGCCGTTAAGGTCCACACCACCAACTTCTCTTTATGATCATTATTGAATATTGATATTTAACAAATTAGACCCAAGAAATCTTTCTCAAAAAATCCAAAAGTACACTTTATGTAGTCGTTTTTTATAAAAAAAAAATTGTTGAACAGATTTTGATAAAATTTCTTTTGGATTATTTTGACGTTAATACGGTTCGATTAGCACCCTAACAAAGTTAATAACATTTTTTTATTCGTGAGATTTCACGTAAACACAAGAACCGATTAAAAAAAAAATTCTTTCGGATCATATTTACGTTAATTACGCGTCGATTGGTATTCTAACGTGGACGATATCATCTTTTTTTCTCGAGATTTGGTAGAAGAAAGAAATGATCACGTACACACAAACACACATACTTCTTTTCGAAAATAATGTAAAAACACTGTCGTGACGTTGAATTTTTGGAACATAAAAATATGTTAAGTTTTCGATTTTACAGTAACGTTCCAATATACTGTGACGTTAATTTTGTATTTAAAAAAAAATGAGTTAGTAATTTATTTAAGAAATGCCTAATTTACTGTAAGGGTTGGCCATATTATTAGTCAAAAAATTCATACTTAAACGTATCTCAAAGTTGTAAAATATTTAGAGTGCAAACTTTCAAGAGAGCCATCAAAGAGAACAGCTCCACCAAGTTGTATAGAAGACTTTAGGTAATACATAACTACAGACATGCTATAGTATAGTCTATAGGTGTAGATACCACTTTACTTAATATACCCGTATGTAGACCCGAACTTAGGAGGAACCTAGGTCGTATGATGAGAAACTGAATTAGGCCCCGTACACCTGCGGACATGTGCAACAGAAGCTGTGATTAGGCTTGTATACTACACTAACTGATTTTTTCAATTTATTGTTTTTTGGGTTCCGCAACATCCGATGAAAAAAACGGTATCCTTAGAGGGTCACTCTGTCCATCTGTCTCAGCTTATTTTCTCCGAATTATCTAGATGACTCAATCACGAACGTATAGGTACTATAAATAAATGAATTCTGATTTTAAGGTAGTACCCTCGCCAAACCCGTTTTCTTACGATTTGTTTGAAATTTAGCCAGAATAATGTTTATGTTATTCTGCATCGATTGGCGCAGACTGAAATTTTTGAACAACACAGTTTCAGAGATATTAAATTCCAAAGTTCGAGTTTTTGAGGCTCTTATACATTACGGTATACGGGGTATCAAAAAATTTACCGACAAATATTTTTATATCTCAGAAACTTTAACTAACAACTAAACCATTTTTTAAAAATAGTCTCATTAACAGTTACAACACAGTTTCAGAGATATTTAATAAATAATAATGGAAAATTTACCAGATCTCAGCAGAGGAAATTAAAAAAAAAAAAACCCGGGTCGCAGTGCCAAAACCCTGCCGACAATATAGTGTATTTGCTTATACAGGCAGTGTGGCTTTATTATGCGAACTTAAGTTGGTTTTTGGGCAAAATAAAAAAATTGACTCCTTAATACACCCCTTAAAATAACATTTTTTTTCTTAATTGCAATATTATTATCAATCGAACCTCTATACCAAATTATATACAACTTTCAGTAAATAATTCACTATCTGCAAACTAGTGTTTTCTTAAAATTTGTAAGTCCGGTCCTGTCAGGCCGATTTTATTAAAACTTTAGGGACACTTTTTAATTACTACTAAAGGGTTAAATGTCAATTTTGAAACAATTCTGAGATTTTTTCGATATTTTGGGGCCCAAAAACATTTTTTCAACCCCTAAAAACTACCCTTAAAATGACCCGATTACGCCCATTTTAAATAGGCTTCTTGCGGTGATGAATTTCAACACGTGGGCCAAATTTCGTTAAAATCAATTAACTCTTTCGAAAGTTATTGCCCGCACACATATATATAGACGTATATATATATATATATACATATATATATAAACATTTTTAAAAATGGTGCCAAAGTGTTTAGGAGGTTATGAAACGGCGAGAAATTTTGGTCCGACACCTAGGTCCCGCCATCCGACCGATGCCAAGAGTGTATGTTGCCATATGGCAAATACACTAAAAAATCAAGAGCATGATCTGACATTATGACGATATCAAATGAAAGAATTCGTTATGAGAAATAGAAATACATATATTTTTTTTATAATTTAAAAATTCACAGTTTACAAGACACCGGAAAGAAGTTAGCGCGGAAATTAATTTTTTTTTTAATTATTGAAATATCAAAAAATTGCTCCTTAAATGCTCTATCAGAATCAGTAATTGCTCCATTTCTAAAATTATTAGTTTATTTATAATTAATTTTTTAAAAAATCTAATTACTGAAAACTTGATTTTACTATAGAATGAGAAATATTCACTTTTTATACAATTTTTTTTTGCTAAAAAAATTGCTCTCAATTTGCTCTATCAATTGCACAAAAAAATTATTTAACTTTGACAATTTTTATAGTAATTAACAGAAAAATAATGTTTGTGTAATGACTCATCAATATAGTAAATACTCCGCCTATTCAAAACAATAGATAGTCTAATCCGATTAACGAAACTAATTTACAGCAGCCTTACTAACAGTAACCGTCTTCTAGACCTGCAATTTTGAAAAAGTATTTATAATTGTAGTCTATTCAACTTCTACCTACATAAATAATTATAAATATAAGATTACTAATAATAAGCATTAATTAACGATAATGGCTGCATTAAATAGTACTTACTTCCATTTTTTCTCTTGTTATTCAATTGTCAACATTAATCACGGATTATTTTACTAGTAATAAACAACTATTTTTAATTAACATTCAGTTAAAAACAGCATATTTGGATAACAATAGAGGTTATATATTCGACATTATACAAAAATTATTATGTTTCAAACCTGAAATCTTAATCTGAAGACTTAATAAAAAAAAAATTATAGAATCATAATTATTTGTTATTATTCGTATTATCAAAGCCACATGATTGCTTGATAATTAATAACCTTACTTATAATAATACCATAAATAATATTAATTAAAGTAGAAAACATAAACATTAAGGTGACTATGAATATGACTGTAGTGCTGATACATGTAAATATGGCCCTTATAAGTTGCAGCGACAATTGATGACGTCACAGCGCAGTAGGTTTACCATACAAACATTATTTTTCTGTTAATTACTATAAAAATTGTCAAAGTTAAATAATTTTTTTGTGCAATTGATAGAGCAAATTGAGAGCAATTTTTTTAGCAAAAAAAATTGTATAAAAAGTGAATATTTCTCATTCTATAGTAAAATCAAGTTTTCAGTAATTAGATTTTTTAAAAAATTAATTATAAATAAACTAATAATTTTAGAAATGGAGCAATTACTGATTCTGATAGAGCATTTAAGGAGCAATTTTTTGATATTTCAATAATTAAGAAAAAAATAATTTCCGCGCTAACTTCTTTCCGGTTTACAAGACATTAAAGAAAATACATAAAAATCGAGCATTCCCCTCCCGTGTCTTCGGAACTACTGAGCCTAAGATTTTGAAAAAAATGGGAAATATAGAGGATCTTACTCATAGTTTACAAAAAAACCTACACGAAAATCTTTACTCTTAAAATTTTCACGGAAAACTGAGTGATCCGGAACTGTCGCCACGCGATTTCGGCACTTTTTAGTAATAATAAACTGAAAATCCAATTGATACTTTTACCAGTTCTCAGATTAGGCCCTGGAAGCAGGGGGCTTCTAATAGAGAAATCGTGGAAACGGTATTGCTACGCACTTGACTATTCTCAAAAATCCTTCGATTATGTTATGATAGATGGTTCGGCCCTGTATACAAAAGTAAAGTAAGGTAAAGGTTATAGAGTACGATGTCACATTAGGCCGGGATATACGATAACGTCAGGGCCTCAGAACAGAACATGTGTACAACGATCGCCCTGAGAAATAACAAAGTTTTAACGGGGCTACACTTTATGTCTGCGCTGTTTATAACACCGAACTCTACGGTAATACTATCAACAGCATTGGGGTATATAAAGTATGGACAAGGTAAAGCAAAGGCCACCGGTTTCCGACCACTCGCCTTGTGGTAGACCACTTTTATATTGTTAGTTGATAGAATAGATTGTTACATAACCTTATAAGTAGTGTTGGGCATAATCGATACATTTCAATAATCGAATGAATCGAAATAATCGGTTTTTATAATCGAATGATCATTCGAATTATCGATTATGAATGATTTGAATTATCGATTATGAATGCGGCCCGCAAAACCTGTGAATTCGGCCCGCGATATCGATAAGATATATTATATTTTTATTAAAAAATAAATAAGTAAATAGTAAAATAAATAATACATATTACAAATAAGATACAATAAAATATTTTAATATTTTTAAAAAATTCTTACAGAACTTTAACCATACGCGTTTGTATGAATAAAATATTGTTTACTTTATATTTAAAAAATTATTGTAGTATGTCTAGTCTAGTTATTACGCATTGGTTTTGATTTTATTACGTTCTTTTTTTTTTGGCCCGCCAAAAAAATCGGGAATATCAAATTGGCCCGCCTACGAAAAACTTTGGGAGCCCCTGGTTTAAACAAACGAAAGCACCCCCACCTCCAGTGCAACAGACTTCCCAATGTGTGCAGATGCAGAACCGAATGATATATCATTCATAATCGACAATCGACATACATACATTTCATATCTCGCTAACCATAATCGAATCATGTGAATATCTCGCTAAGCATAATCGAATGATATCTCGCTAAGCATAATCGAATCATGTGAATGATATCTCGCTAAGCATAATCGAATGGTATGATGATATCTCGGTTGCCATAATCGAATGATGTATGATAATTCATAATCGACAATCGACATAGTACTGTGTCGGGATTAATAGTTAATACAAAACACATTAATAATGGAATCGCTGGTATGATTCAATACAAAAATAAAACGAATTCTTTATTATTATAAATTAATTATAACTCATAGATTTGTATTTAAAAAAACAATATAATCTAAATTTTTGGGTGAGAGTCTGTTCCTCCTTGCATTAGTAATGACACCAGTTTTTGAAAATATCCTTTCGGAAGGCACGGAGGTAGCTGGCGCACAGAGAGATTTTTTATGAAGCTCGTATAATTCAGGAAACAAATTTTTGTTTTCTGATCAAAAAATAAGGGGATTGGAAGAGCGAGATATATCGGGCATTGACAAATATTGTTTTATGATTGCAACGACTTTTGTAGTAATATAGTGACAGTGAATAATAAGTAATAAGTTAATAACCAGTCACTATGAGAAATGTATGTACCGTATACACGTAATCTCAAAAGATACGCCGCCGCTCTAACTTTAAGTAATGCAGTCAATGACTGGTCTACTGGAGTCTGGGAGACTGGAATGCCAAAACAGTACAAACGAAAGTACCCCCACTCTTCAGTGCACGCAAATGCAGAAACCGAATGATATAATATGATATATGTCGGGATTAATTCACATACATTTCATATCTCACAATCGATTGAAGCGAATGATATCTCGCTAACAATAATCGTTTCAAACGAATGATATCTCGGTTAACATAATCGAATGATCGATTATTTGGCCATAATCGAAATATTTCGATTATATCATTCATAATCGCCCAAGACTACTTATAAGTCGAAAGAAAGTTATAATATTAATATTTTAAAATCGAAAATATTTTTACCACATGTGCGTTCAAAAGGTAGGTTGTCTTATTTGTGTTATTTTTAAGGTTATTCGATGAATAAAACAGTTTCCAAACGAAAACCTGAAATTTTAATATGTTGTTTAAAGATAACTCATGCATTCTACATTTTTTTTTTAATTTAGACGTCTAATTTTCAAGCAATGAATTATTAAAAATGTGATTTATTCATAAATGACAGACTCGCCAGAAATGCATATAAAAATTAAAACTAAATCAAACTGGCTCCAGACAAATCTATGAAAAAGTTAGAGTTTAAAAAAACTAAAACAACACGCTTTTATGAACAAAAAAATGCAAAATAATTTGACAACAAAATTAGTTTTACTGTAAAAAGCGCGGAATGCTAAATATTGGTAATGAATTTTCCATTTACTAGCCAAGTGTAAACGGAGAGCTAGTATGAAAATTTAAGTAGATAGCACCCCCTGCTTTTTACAGTAAAGCTAATTTTGTTGTCAAATTATTTTATGAAATTTTATATACACTTTTTAATCATTAAGCAGCATTTTTTGACGTAAAAGATTTTTTTTAATTTTTACCAATGACGACCGTACGGGATTTGAACTCAATATTTTAAAAGGAAAAAATAGTACGCAACTGATTTTTCTAAAAACCAAAATTATTTTTGAAATTCTCATTTATATTGGAGCAAATTTGGTCCATTGACTTACTTTCGTACGACGCACCGTTTTTGCGTAAAAAATGCTCTTTAATGATTAAAAGGTGTACACAAAATTTCATAAAAATATCTAAGAGTGATAAGAAAATTATGATAAAAAAGTTATATTTTTCTCAAAAAAATTAACACCCTGTAGCTTAAAAATTATGAGGTTTAGGACGTTGATATTAACATTTCTTCTGAAAATCACCCAAGAATTCACACCCTTAAGTATCGGCACTCAATTGATAAACATCCTGTATATACTATTTGTACAAAACTCGGGAGAAAACGGGTTAAATATGATTTGCAAGTGAAATATTCTTATCACGCTGAATTAATTCCGACCTCTCGATTTGACACTAAGCGCTTTTTGATATGTTCGATTTCATTCTGACCACTCGACAGTGAAATTGTGTGGAAGATCTGTTATTCATAATACAATAAAATTGTATATGAAAGTCCGCAACAGTAAATATAAATAAAATAACTTTAAAAAGAAATTGAACCTTCTTCAAAACAGGCCACTAAAAAGCGCAAAATAACAAAATGCTGGGACCAGCGCCAATTTAATTACTGTAACGTTTTATGTACTTCTATTAAATTGGCGCCGACCTCAAAACTTTGTTATTTTTCGCTTTTAGTGGCCTTATTTGAAGGAGGTTCAGTGTTTTTAAAAAGTGTTTTTATTTTTTACTTTTTAGTGACTTGGAAATATTATTAATTTACCGCCTTGGTCTTTAATATTTTATTGCTAAACCGCTAAACCGATTTAAGTAAACTTTATTTGAGACCACCCTGAAGGTATGTTCAATAAAATAAAAAAACAATCATCAACATTGGTTTACAAATACTGGAGTTATGAGGTAAATCTCCAGTAAAAAACGACTTAACTGATTTTCAAAAAACTTGTATACTAATCGTTAAACATTCGGAACAAAATATTGTCGAAACTATTCAAATCGGTTAACCTTTCGAAACGTTATGACTGAATAACTATTGAAAAAAATATATACAAGACAAATTGAGTTAAATATTTATCTATAACAGATAAATATATAAACCCGGACGCATCCAGATCGAACTGCAGCTAGTAATTTACTGAAGACGTATTTATCGTGATAGACTTTTTTATTAGTGTATTTGCCATATGGCAACATACACTATTGGCGTCGGTCGGATGGCGGGACCTAGGGGTCGGACCAAAATTTCTCGACGTTTCATAACCTCCTAAACACTTTGGCACCATTTTTTAAAATGTTTATATATATATGTATATATATATATATCTATATATATCTATATATATATATATATATATATATATATATATATATATATATATATATATATGTGTGTGTGTGTGTGTGTGTGTGTGTGTGTACGCACGATAACTTTCGAAAGAGTTAATTGATTTCAACGAAATTTGGGCCACGTGTTGAAACCCATCACCGCAAGAAGCCTATTTAAAATGGTCCTAATCGGGCTATTTTAAGGGTGGTTTTTAGGGGTTGAAAACTGTTGTTGAGCCCCAAAATACCGAAAAAATTCTCCGAATCGTTTCAAAATTGAAATTTAAGCCTCTGGTAGTGATTAAAAAGTGTCTCCACAATTTTAATAAAATCGGCCCGACAGGACCGGACTTACAAATTTTATGAAAACACTAGTTTGCAGATAGTGACTTATTTATTGAAGGGTGTATTTAATTCGGTGTAGACGTTAGATTGATAATAATATTACAATTAAGAAAAAAAATGTTATTTTAAGGGGTGTATTAAGGGGTTAAATTATTTATTTTGTCCAAAAACAAACTTAATTTCACATAATAAACGTATAAAACCACACGGCCCTATACAAGCAAATACACTATATTGTCGGCAGGGTTTTGGAACTGCGACCCGGGTTTTTTTTTCAAATTGATTACAATTTTTTATTCAAAGAACGATAAGACAAAGACGTTTTTTCAAATCCCATACAATTGAACAGATACGCGTGAACAGCAATTTTATTTAATCCACTCCGCGTAATTCCTCTGAGAAAATTATATTTCGAGCCTATATGCAAGATCGGTTTGGTGCTTGTAGGCTGATATAGTAATACTAAAAAAAAAATTTAAGGTAGTTCTAGCGTGGTATAATAAAGAAAAATCACTTTTCGACAGATTTTGCTCATTTTTTTCATAGGCTGAAAATAACGTATCTAATAAATCCCGAAGTTTCAGAATTTTTAACCGTTTAGAACACGAGATAATTAATAACAAAGTTCGCAATTTTCACGGTCAGCATGTGAAAAATTGCGAACTTTGTTATTTAACTCTTTCAGGTTTGGTGGTTAGTGTCACTAATCACCTCTTTCCGAATTTTTAATTTAAAATTCATGCCATTTAGCGACAATCGGTTGAATATCATGAAAGTTGGATGCTTGATAAGATGTGACATCGATTGGCGGTATATTGAATGAATAATTTAATTTCTGTCGTATAGAATTGAGGCTAGCAGAAATAAGTATTTTATATTTCCGATTACAATCATCGTTGTTCATTAAATCCTGTTCTCATGTATATACAATATTTGAACATTTTCACCTTCATTTCAACTGCGACGCTTGCGGATTAAACCGAAATGAGATTTGAGGATTACCAAGCCGAGCCGATTCTGCGTTTTCAAATTGCAGTGGCATTAACGTAAGAATAATAGTCAGCCGATTTCTACTGGGATGTCAAAAAAAGTTACGTAAAATTACAGCAGTTGTGTTTGGTTATTCTTGTTATAATCAACAGATGCAGTAAAAATTACAGTATAAACTACAAGGCCTGCATACAGATGTATCGTCAGTGGCTAATTATCAAATAGACAAATTGTTTTTAAGGCCTCGCTACGCGGAAAGAGAAGTTTTTCCGCCAGAACCGATATCCAAATCACAACAAAAATTTTCGCGGACCATAATAATTGGGTATTGTTCCATTTTTCACTGATAATTAATTGAAATAGATTAATGGGGAAAATAGTTTCTTAGTATTTTTATTTAAAAAAAATATCAGTAAATAAGACACTTATAGTTAATTAAAAATTGACCACCTATCGAACAAGGCGTAACGTCATTTGTCTGCAATCTACTGTAATTTTTAAGCTGTAATTTTTAATCTGTAATTTTGACGTTTTCTATATGAGTTTTTCCCATCGTTTGAAATAAAGATTATTATTATTACAAATCAAAAGCAGGTTTAGTAGGTATCTACATGGTATTCAAAGTTAGTTGATTACTAAGGTTGGACTACAGGGTGTTGGAATTGTTATTTCTTCTAAAGAAGGCGATGTTCCAAAAAGGTTGGAAGCTTCTGATCTAGAGACTTTAAAGCTTAGATTATTATTATTATAATTATTGTGAGGTCAGAACTCGAACTTTTAAGACATAGTGTTTTGCGTTTATCGAAGTGAGTTAGTGGTTATGAAACAGTTGGCAGTGCAAACCTATTACATAAGATGCGAGGTGCTAACAGCGATGTTTAGGCATTGCACGGCTTCATTTCGGGTTGGTCCAATGCTCGCTTAATATCACCCTTTCTCCCAATTCTAGGACGTGGCTCCGTTCTGCCACAACAAAATAGTATACGTCGTCTCCTTCACTAACCGCTTAAAAGACCTCGAATAGCATTCTTGAAATTAGCACAGGGTCGGATTTATAAGTATTCATCATTTTCTTTTTTAGGGTTCCGTACATCCGATGAAAGGAACCCTTATGGATCACTCCCGTGTCTGTCGGTTCGTCTTATTTTCTACGAACCTACTGGACAAAAAGAGTTTATATATAGAATTAGATGACCCAATCACGGACGTATAGCGTAAATAAACGAATTCCGAATTTGGAGGTTAATTTTGGGGGACGAATTAGAAAATTAAAAAAAAATGATTTACTCTATTCATATCCGTATTACTAAATGACTGTTAATATTCATGGGTATTTGGATTGACAAGACTGTTATTATTTAAAAACAATTCTTTAATATCATTGTACAATGATATTAAAGAATTGTTTTCAAATAATAACAGTCTTGCCAATCCAAATACCCATGAATATTAACAGTCATTAAAAAAAATATTGTTTTCAAGTGGATCACATGACATATCAAATGAAAGAGTTTGTTATGAGAACGACAAATATACTCAGTAACTTTTTAGGATCTGACCTATGTTTTTATGTTTTGAATTAGGTTTGAATTAGATACCTCTCAATTTTGGAAGATTCCTTTGGGACACCTTGGCATTATATTTAAACTGACCTACTAGATCGTTTACTTTATTGTTTCCGCGTTATGTTTAGAAAGCAGGTAGGTAGTTAAAAACTCGACTTGACCGAACACACCCACGAAACATAAAGCGTAAATGACTAAACAAAGAACAGTTCAATCAAATGAATCGTGCCACGAAGATTTATTGAAATATATGCTTTGTAACTTCGCACCATCCAGAAAACCTGCAAACCTTTCACTTAAAATGTTTACTTTTAAGAATAAAATAATCTTTGAGAGTTAAAATCAGAACAGCAACTAAAATATATTATAATAGAAAACTGTCTCACGGGTAATTGGAATACAAATAAATCAATTTAAACACTCATTGATTGCAACGTTTCGTTTTTATTTAATGAAGACTTTTTCAAGCTCTGAAAGAATTGATTTATTTGTATTCCAATTACCCGTGAGACAGTTTTCTATTATAACATATATCTGGAATTGAACTTTAAAGATGAACTAAAATATAGTATTTTCTTAGTTTTGAACCTGGTTTCACTCGGGTTTCTGTGCGGATACAATCTTTAAATTGCAGTTAGAGTGTGAGTATAGGTATTGATATCTGTGTAATTAAATTAGTATCAAAGGGAATAGTAATTTGTGATAGTTTTCAATCAAATCTACAGTCCGGAAGCGTCATCTACAAATCACTTTATCACCGAGGCTCCGAACTAGTGAGTCATAATTATTTTCTAGCTTTTAGTTCAAGAAAAATCGTTTATGTTTTTTACCCGTGCTATTTTTAAGTTTTTAGTGTGCTTTATTAAAAGCGCGATTTGAACCCGGACAAAAGCCATGTTGATCAGTTAGTTACCATAATTTTGTGTTGTCATCAGAACTACGCATGTGTGCCAAATTTTTACTCAATCGGTGAACAGGAAATGGGTGAAAAGTCCCTCGCAAGATTTGAAACAAACAAATATACGGAACGTGAAATTAAATAAAACCGTTTAACATACTAAACTGCACGAGGTTGACTCTAATTAAAAGAAGTGATCCTTGATGATTGTTGGATAAAATCCGTGGCACAGGATCAATAAAACACAATACTGAAGTTAAAATTGCATTCTCATTAACTCTGAAGATGGTGTAAAGCACACCGAAACGTTAGTGAGTATGCAATTTTAACTTCAGTATTGTGTTTTATTGATCCTGTGCCACGGATTTCATCCAAACTTATTCAATACTGAAGTGTATATTTTCTAGAGAAAATTGTATCCCAGGAGACAAGCTCCAATAAAAAGAATTTTATGTTGATGAGCGTCTTTAATCTACATTCTACCTACGTGTGTAAATCTAGTGTCAGCGACATTGCCATTATCACGAATTTTTTTCCAGACAAAGTAAATCTAAAAATAAAGACGACTTTTCCTAGTCTTAGAATATTTCTGCTTTTATCGGTTTTTATGATTCATTATTACTTGTTGAGTTCGTCACGGACGTCCGTATCTTTAATAATTTAGCGTCGGACGGCGCCACACAAAGCAGAGATAGGACAGCGGAATTGACTTTTTAAATTTTTAAACATAATCTTCTTCATATGTTTTTCTTCTTATTATTTCCATCAGTTCGTAGCTGTAGTTGAGATGCTCCAATTTCACGGAGAACCGTCGAGAGGATAATTTGGATGTTGTTTATGAAAACTACGTCGTTCACAACGTTTTCTAAACGAGCCGTAAAACTTGTGAGTCTGTGAGACCACCGAAGTATGTTTGGCATCTGCCAACTCTGGAGTCAACCTTGCATGGTGACTACCTATAATAGGTTTGTTCCCATAATTCAGTTCGGAAATAATTGTAGTCAGTGGCTAATGCTTCGTTAAGTTTCACAGCATAATATAAGCGGCATAGTTTTGATGCATCTGGCAATCTAATAACGTGTAATACATTACATTATTTAAAAAAATATTTTCAAAAAAAAAGATATGACATGGTAATATAAAAATATTCACGATATTTGGAAAAATATAAAAATATCTTAGATATGCTTAAAGAAAAAGTATTTGAATCGATTAGATCAAAGCGGAAAAACTTGCCTTTAAAGTCGCTATATGTTACTTTTTCCATGTTAAAAAAACCCCAAAACATACACATGACATACCACTGAGGTTATTATTATAGAAAAAATCGCGTTGAATAGATTTCGACCATTCTCACTTCTGTATCTTTCTTCGATAACAGTTTATGGCCTTTTCGCGTGAACACCCGCTATATATAATAGTGCTTCTACTAAAGGATGTTGAACAGTAGCTAAAAAGCGCCATTAACGCGAGCGAAGCCGCGGATGAAGTCTAGTATAATATTTAATACATATAATTTAACAATGCATTATGCAGTATGCACGTTCATTTAACAACAGCGATAAACTTTCATTACGTAACAATGGAAGATCGCTGTGGTCTTATTGTTAATAAACACCAAATAATACTTATCTGCATCCTCTGTAAACTAAAATAGTTCTAGTAACTATTGGCAGTTCGCAATTGCATAGTTTAGTATTAAAGTCGTAAATAATAATATGGCTTATTTTATGCAGTTAATTATTACATTTACAGTACAGCAGATTTTCGATGTCACTACTTGCAGGGTTGAGGAAAAAAGCGCGTATTTTCTTTATTTCTTCCGAGTTTAAACTTTCGACTATACATTTATGGACTGCAAATGAAAAGCAGGTTGACACGGCGGAACGTTTACATTGACTAACGTTCTACGAGTGCAACAAGCAGGAGATTTCAATTCGTTATATTGACTCATTGAACATTTTTAACATATTTGCAAATTACCGGAGTAACTCTATAACTTGAGCTTCGCTTACTCGAAGAAATTAGCCAAGACATTAATTATTATTAAGTTAGACTCCTCGAAATGTTAAAATGTTTATCGTTAAAATTTGGGTGTCCAAAATTATGCCTCTGTAAATTGAGATTGTAACTGTTAAAAACTCTATATCTCGAATTCCTCGAGAAGTAGAAAACTCTATATCTCATAATGCATAACATTTTCTTTGAAGTTCGGGTTATAGATTTTCTACTGTATATATTTTATTAGTTTAGGGATTCAAATTTAAATATAACATTACTACAGTAATTTATTATAAATTATGGAAACTAATGAATATTTGATTTTACAAATTAAATGTTTAATTTTCCCTGACAAAGTTTCTTTTTTAATTTGTTTTAACTCAATCAAATATAAATAAAATATTAATGATTGTTTTTTTCTTTTGTTTCAGGTGAGTAGAAACGTTTTTAAGAATACAGAAACTGGTAAATATAAAAACTTTCAAATGTGTTAGGTTTTCATGCCACGTTGCATTAATTTAATGTTTCGATTATCTCGAAAACGGCTCAAGTGATTTCGTTATTATTTCACAAACATTCATTTGTTCTTGAAAAATCCAGAAAATATCGTTTATTCTTGAGCGAAAATACGCGGTCAAGTCAGTGCGGATGTGATATAAATAACCGGTTACTTAACCGGTTAAACATCTGATTAAATAACCATGGTAATTTATGTTAAATAGTCGCGGCTGTTTATTATTATTATACAAAGTTGCGCAGAAAGTTTTGCGCATGATTGTAATTTCCAGTCGAGATTTTAATTTTATAATCAATATCTACATAAATATACATACTTTATTTAAATAATTGTTTCGATTCTACTGTTGAAAACTGCTTTATTGTTTTGTTCTGAGGTTGAGATACCGAAAGCTGCCATTTTGTCTTACAGATTGTCGGCTAATTAACCGGTAGAATATCCGGCAAAAATGGTGACTCTCATAAATAATCGGCAATTTTACATCACTACAATGCGGTGAAGGCTAGCTCCATTTATTTTATTAAACTCGGTCATATTTTGTACTCTGTATGTTGGCAACAAAAACATTCAAAACTGTATATACAAGGTAAATTTTCTTATTAGCTGTGTTGCCAGCTAACCATAAAATAGTTTCGTCTGCAAATGCAACTTTCATCTAGCAAAATGTTTGCATATTTTATTTTCTTTTAAGAAGTTGGTAATAACCATAAAAAATACTAAAAAATTAATGACGTCGAAAGAAAATTTAAAAAACAATAAAATATTTCTGCCTTTTTTTACAATCATCTTTCCTACCTACGTGGAATTAGACGTTAACATCAGAAATGATTTAACTGAGCAAATCCTAAAATCCTAGAATTAAATAATTCTACATAAATTGTTTTTGGAGGTATTTATTATTTTTTCAAATGTATTTATAAATTAAAAAGTTATGTCGAATTATTTACAAAATTTGAAAGGTTTGATGTATCGGTGGCCCCTACAAATCTGGGACCCTAAGCAACTGCTTATTTTGCCTTAAAATAAATCCGACCATGCTAATTTGCTTTACATTTTTACCTACCGGTCATTCGTCTTTTGTCGTATGCCATAATAATACATAGTCTATGCAATTTGAAAAAACAGTAAAAGAATTTTTAAATCCATACACATAAACAAATAATTCTTTTTTAAAGTCAGTTAAAATTCAGTCAACTATTTTGAGTAACACTGACGATTCAAAAAACATCTGTTAATGTTTTATACACATCAATTTTATGAAAACAGGAAAGGCGACGGCGTGGTAATAAAAATAAGATAATATATTTTCTCTTAATAGACATAAAAGACGATAAAAAATTCAGATCAAATACATAAAAATATTGTTATGATGGTCGTGTAACAAATATTGTCGGTTTTATGACTTTATTAAAAAGTTGTCATGCGCGTTTAAAAGTTTTCATGGTTGCTGTTTAAATGTTGTAAGTTTCAGTCGGTCAGTTTTATCGTAAATATTTTTTTTCTGAAACAATTGTAGGGAGTTTTTTAAGGTAGCGTTGCAACAATCAAATATAGAATGAACCTATATTTTACTTAATTATTGGATGAACCTCTGTCTAATTTAAACAATGTCGTTGGATTTTTTTTGTCTAGCACTGAAAATGGCTTCGGAATAAATTTTTGAAGCTGGCTACATAAATATTTTTCCTTTCAAGAGGTTAATGTCATTGGCGCCAAACATCACAGCCTAATATTACAGACCATATATTCAATACAAAATTTGTCATTCTGGCCGTGCGAGATCAGTGAACAGGGAACGTAAGGGACCTGGTTATATTATGTATAGAGTATAATTAAATGTTTGTACCTGGTGACGTCATTAGAGTCAAAGTAAACATGAAGCGAACGCGGTTTGACTGTAATGACGTCACCAGGTACAAACATTTAAAAAATTATGTCTCCGTTAATACTGATCATATTAAAGTGAAATAAACGTTATTGTTTGTGGCAAAATGATTTCTAAAAGGGAACAATCATGATATATTAGTATTTTTTTTTATTTTTTACAACCCCATTAAATTGCATTTTCGTTTTTATTTAAAACTAGCCGTATTTACCTATTGTCTAGGAATGTCAACCCCGTCCTTATGATCGCTTTATGATTTCTGAAAATCTCATGAAAATCGGTTGAATGGTTTCCGTTGTCTTTTATATTATTTCGTAAGATTAAAAAAAAAAACTTGCTACGCTATCTGGATATATACGGTATATTAGAAGTAATTTATAATTCTTATATACTTTTTTCGATTGTGACTACAAATTTGAAGTATAAAAAATTACTAAACTCGTCGCCATCTGAACATTAAATTAGGTTAAGGATACATGACTTGCTCTGATGGCTTCTCGTCTCACATCCACATGACTGCGTCGAAACAAGCCAACCGTGTGGCTAACGCGGGTTAACGTGATCCTATAACTAGCACTAACTCCACACAGAGTTTAATGCATCTTCATCCATATTACATTGTAACTAGCTAAGAAATTGATCAAACTATCTATGGATGCATATTTAATTCGATGACTAGACATAATGAAGTTCAAAAATAGCTGACACACATTCGGTGCATATAACGAAGTTTGTAATTTAAATAAGAATTGTAAAAAACGCCTTCTGAATTATTTATTTATAAAAATATTATAGGGTTCAATTCGGCCTTGCATGGTTAATTGAATAAAGATTAATACTATGTCTGTCAAAATAACTTCGCAAGTCTCGTCAAGCAATAATTATTTTGTTGCGAATAATTTTTCCATCTGTGATTCCAATCTTTGATGTGTTAATGCTTCAAAATAAACTAAAAATATGCACCATTCTTCCCATATTACTTTTAGCCAGAGACGAGAAAATTAGTATAAGTTTTACACAAAGTTTTGTACAGAAAAAATTAAATTTGAAAATAATATTGGGCAAGCCAAATGTTAGTTTGAATTGACGAAAACACGTTTTTTGACCCAATTTTTAGAACACAAGTACGTTTTTTCAAATTTTAACGCACCGGCAAGCCACATTTTTTATGCTTAATGCTTAATAATAGCTAATAAAAACAGCAATAAAATGAATTTGGCGACCACAGTTCGAAATTTCCCGAGAGCATATTTTACGATCGAGGGGCAAATCACTTCACTTGATTCACTCGCTCTGTATTACACGTTTTTAAAAGCATGATGATTTTACAAATCCCGCTCGTCCGACACAACATCTGGCGGTAGCTGGTTCTACTAATGCACATCCATTAACCAGTTAGTGACTCCATTACTGTTACAGATCTACCTCTGTACGTCTGTATGTATAAATGTGTGTTCTGTGTAGGTAGGCAGAGGCATAGTGTTGCAATCCCGCAACGAAATAATACAATGTGGTTTTATTTCTCATCATTTTCAATTTTAACTTCTTTAAAATATTCATTAAAAACAGCGAAAAGTAGCACAGCTTGGTATAGTGGTTAGCGTGTCGTTTTGTGGATTAAATTATCGTAGGTTCGAAATAAGGCTGAACACAAAAACCGCTTAACCGATTGATCGGTTAAAATTTGATTTGAAAACCGCGCTTATGAATATGTAAAAAGCGGTTAACCGTTTTTAAACTATTTTTCATTAGTGGTGTTGCGAATGATCGGAATCGATTCAATGTGATTTTTTCTGTACCTAAATTCAAAGAAAGGAAACGAATTTCGCAATTTGTTAACCCAAAAATCTGTTATATTGTTTACATATGATTTACAACTGACGTTACTCGTATGAAAAATCTCGCTGGTTCAATTCCAACCATCCTACATCTGTCACTTTTTTTGTTTAGAAAAAGAATTATTTTATAATCGCTATACGGTTATGAAAAGCAGCTATCTTATAGGAGTTCGTGTAAAAAAAAATATTATGCGAACATATTTTGGGAAAACTAATTGAAAATTCGAAAATCTAGTGTTAAGATTTCAACGATAGAAAGGCCACCCCTGAATTATTAGACACTAGATACAAAATACGTACGTCCTTGAATCCCAGCTGAATCATTTTTTTGTTTATAAACAAGTAACGATCGGCGTTTTGAATCGTTTTACTGGCGTTGTTGGTTTAACGGTTTATAAGGCGTTATTTAGGCTACCAACTCGATGTTGCTACGAAATAGCACGTGCAAAAACAGCGTATGTATTGTGCTTCACAAGCAATTTCGCGGCTGGTGGATTAGTTTATGTAAGCTGATACAATCCACCAGTGGCGCTGCCGTCACCCTTTTTTATGGAACATAAAATTTACTATAATGTTAGGCGATACGATAATGCAGAAAGGATTGTCAGAAAATCTGATTTGACAATGACCTTAGACATACATACTTTTCCATAAGAAAAATATTGTAATATTCTCGAGATTTCGTCTTACAATCGTTTGATGGCTAATCTCAACAAAACTTTTTACATGTTCTACAAAAATAGATACTATGACACGACGAATTTCAACCTTTATACAGATGGACAACAGATTAAGAAAACATGTCAACTAAAATTTTTGGGAAACATACTTGATGGCAACTTAGATTGGACACTACATGTTGATATGGTTTGCAAAAGTTGAATAGGATAATTTTCTCTATCAAAATATTACGGGACAAACATTCAACAGAAACATTAATTATGGTCTATTATGCATTGGCATATTCTGTATTAAAATATGGCCTAATGTTTTGGGGAAAATCCACAGCACACAAACCAGTGTTCGTACTGCAAAAGAAAATTATTAGAACTATATTCAGAATATCAAAATATGATTCTTGCAAAGAGTATTTTTTTCATCATAATATTCTAGCTTTGTGTAGCTTATATGCTTATGAAACAATAATATTTGTGAAAAACAATTTAAATAGTTACGAGCTAAACTTGGATGTTCATCACCATAACACAAGAAAAAAGAACAATATATATATCGACAACTTTAACACGACATATTATAGTAAAGGTGCAATCTGCTCCGGAATGTAGGTATATGTACAATGATCTCCCTCCCGACATAAAAAATATAAACACCACTCGTTTTAAAAATAAACTAAGACATTATTTAATTAAAACTTGTTTGTATGACCATGTAAAATATGTATAATAATGAAATTTGACGCTTTGTATCCAGACTGGCTCTACAAATAAAATTCTATTCTATTCTATTCTATTCAAAGAAATTACCACATACGTAATGAGAGAGAGAGAGAGCATTCTAGAATTTTAAATCAATCCTGCTCGAAAAATAATAAGTTTCTGCACTGTGTATAATACATATATTGTATAAAACGTTGTTTGGAGGATTTCATGCAAAAAACAAACCCTTAGAAAGATTCTGTATAATCTTTCTCGTGTCCGTCTGTCACAGCTGATTTTTTCCGAATCTATTAGGCAAAAAAAGTTGAAATTTTGTACATATATAGAGACCCAATTACGGACGTATAGTGTATATAAACAAATTCCGATTATGGGGGTGTAATTTTGAAGTGCAGATTAGAAAAAAAAAACACGTTTTTCAAGTGCATCATGTAATATGTAAATATATTTGTATTTTTCATAACGAATCCTTTCGTTATGAAAAATACAAATATATTTTTTTTATCATTTTAAAATGTACTTATGGCTCAAAAGACATTAAAGAAAATATACTAAAATCGAGTATTCCTCACCCTATCTCCGAAACTACGGAGCCTAAATTTTTAAAAAAATAAGGAATATATAGAACCTCAGTCATCGTTTAGAGGGAAATCTAAACGAAAATCCTGCCTTAAAGCTCTCACGAACAACGAAATGGTTCGGAACCCTTTTCGCGCGAGTTCAACTTACACTTGATCGGTTTTTTATTTATACAGTTTCCACAACGAAACAACTTTTTTCTAAGCATTCTGATTAAAATTTACCTCGAAAAATGATTTTTTTATTTCCAATTCAGAACTCACCAACAAATATCCCAAGTATCCATGATTATAAGATACACAGGTGACCTCATTAATGAACTGCGTCAGCTGGAAGACCTTTTATATTTTTATCAACCACGCAATATCGCTGGATGATGTCATCCCCCCACCGCTATCAAACTACTATCCAACGGAACGAAGTCACCTAATAACCGTGTCTAAGTATCATTCTTTATTCTATTGTAAATCTACCAGCGCCAATTTTCCCCACATGCGCCGAGGACTTTTGCGCAGAACTGTCGCGACATAACTGCCTTAAAGCCCTTAAATAAATTACCGTACGGTGTGTCACTGATAGTCTATGGGTGCCATAAGACGAAAGAAAAACAGTTGGGTGTCGGGCGAGAAAAGCAGTGTTTTCTATCAACTACTTATGCGTTGTAACTATATAGTGCCTTTACCGATTCAAGCAGGGGCGGATCTAGATTTTTCGGGACCTAGGTCTTATTGAAATCCAGCGGTTAAGTTAAGAATCTTTAGATTGGTATATAAAATTTATTTTTAATAACATCCAAATCAAGTATTATTTGTTTGGTCAGATCACCAAGTTTCAACTCTAATTTTGATGTTATAAAAAACAATATTAAACCCCAATTTAAAATTTCTTAATTAAAAACGGGACCCCATTGAACTTCAATAAGCCCTAGGTCCGAAAAACTTGCGCCTCTGGGTTTCAAGCTGAAATTTGGAACAGTTTATAAAACTTATTAACCCGAATATATCCTATAATAGTTCATAATATATATTAAATATTTTCTTGTAAATTAAACCATTTTTGTAACTGTTACTGCCGAGAACTTGCGATAGGCAAACTAATGATGTAACAGCATTAACATTCGTACGATCTGGCCTATTTATCAACCCCTGGTTTAAAACATCTATAGATATATGCGTATAGACTATGTGTTTGTGTACGTGGACGTGGTGTATTTATTTTTTGCACGTTTATACGGTGTGCTGCGGCGTTCTCTTGAAGTGGATGAGTTGAGACGCTAGATTAGTCTATTATTGATTGCAGTTCGTCTTTTCGTCCATACCTCCCGTACCCAACACAAACATATAGTATGTACGTACGTAGGGTATAGTTTGGTTTTATTGATATTTTACGGAGATTTTAGTAAGAAAATTCTAGTGAATTCAAAGCATTCCAACCATAATCCCACTCCAAAAATACTGACATTTGACATAACAAATACTTAGGTCGTTATTAACAACTCATTTTTAAATTATTTATCTCATTCACACTGGCCGAACGCCGAAACAATTTTTTATCAGGTGCCGGACGCCTGCTGTTCACACTACACGTTAATGTTTCGGTCTGTTCGTTGACTCGAGTTCGTTTTTCAAACAGATGGCCGTGCATCTTGTTGCACTTCTTAGAATGACAAAAGTTCAGAAAAAGGAAATCTTGTGTGCACCTAATCTTAGCTCAAAGATTTTCTGTAGGAAAATTTTCAAGTGTTGATAAGTGACTTGAGAAATTCTTTGATTATTTTAGAATGTCTATGATTTATTCCATATGTCCACAGAGGACATTATGTGGTTCAGTTGTTAGCGTGCTGGCTTCTTGGCCGGGCTGTCGTGGGTTCGAATCTCGCCTCCGCTCATGGATGTTTTATGATGCCGTTTAGATTTAATTGATTATAATATGTTATTTGATGTAATTAAGACGCTAATGACTTAAGTTGTCGAGCGTCTATAATCTACAATAAAAAAATAAAGATAGGTCCACACTTTTTAATTAATATACAAAAACGAATTTCCTTGTGACTGTAGCGTATTTAATATAAGCATGACTGCATGTCTGTTCGGCAAGTGTGAACAGAGACATAAGAAAGTATGCGCCAGTGACTTCCGATCCGATTTCTAACCGACCGGCAGGTCGTGACAAACCACCCGTTTAAATGTGCCGTAAACGTATTTTAATTATGTTGGATAAATGTTGAACTATGTCAATAAGTCCCAAGAGCACGCGATTGAAAACCGTTCCGGTATCCAACCAGTGTGAACGAGCTCTCAGATTTTTTTTAAATGCATCTTTGGTATCGTTTTGAGTAAGATTACTTTCCTGCAGTAGTATGACAAGGTGAACATTTTTGGTATTAATCGCAGTACTTCTGACATTCTGAACGTTATGAACAAATCGAGTTCATGTCCCTATTTAACATAATTCCGTCCCCCGTTGCACTTTAAGAGCTTTATTATATTACATAACAGGATGACGTGAACATTCGGTGCATTCATTGCTTGCTTTCGTGTCCTTAATGCAACTGGATGCAATATTTAACCTAGTTAGATGTTTATTGTTCAACCAACAGACAAGGGCAGCGAATATCAACAATTGAACCAATAAACCATGTTCTTATTTACAACATTATAGTTATTCCCACCGTACAAAAGTCTACGGGACAACATTATAGTACAAGCTCCCCCCGTACAAAAGTCTACTGGACAACATTACTAAAATATTTAACAAATAAATAGGGTCAAAAAAAAATCAGTAGTTTTTAGGGTTTCGTACATCCGATGAAAAAATGGAACCCTTATAGAATCACTCTCGTAGAGACCTACATTTATTATTTATTTTATTAAGGCTGTCGGAACGCTCTGAATTTAAGCCAAAAATAGAGCTTCGGCTGTCAACTGATTGTAGACTTATTCGTCAACATTCTGCAAAAATTCTTTCTCTATAAGGAAGATAAAGGACAAATCTAGATCTCTAATGGACTACTTTTGTAATTTATGTACGATTTACTAAAAAAAATTGGCATTAATTGTGCCAAAAAAACACATGTTTTCAATGTCACACTACGACCTTATTAGTACTTATTTCACAAAACTGTTCCTTCACAAACCTAAAGTGACTCTTCCTTTTTCGGAAAAGTTTTTTAAAACTTCAAAATATTTCCAAAAATTAGAGTAAACAATTGACAGCGACACCCTTGCAATAGCATCTTTTAGCCTCGTAGTTGGCACCAGCTAAAAATTGAAACGTGCGAATAATTTAAGCGAGACAGAGCTAAAGAAGGTCACACCCACAATATGTCTTTTGCCTATCTCGCTTCTTACCGCTGGATCTCAGCACAAACTGTGTGAAAGTGATCCAACACTGTTAAGACCATTAATTTCCAGGGCTGTTGCCAAAACCAAATTTGTTATTATTTTTTATTATTAAATTGGAAATTTGATTGGTACTTTGACCAATTCTAGAATTAGAAAATAAATGTATGAAGCCCTGATCACATGAAGCACGTTCACGGTTAACTGATTTTTGAAATGTTTTAACATCATAGCCTGTTAAACACGATTAACAGGACACCATGATTTGACTCAGGAGAATATTCTAAATGGATTGGTGCAAATTGTAAAACAAATGTATCTTTTTTATAACATATATGGGATTTCTGAACAGCGTGTGTTATAACTGAGGTACGTGAACCTATCTGCATGTGTTAGCCATTATATGAATGACGACAGCTCTCTGGGACCATTTTGTATGCCGGCGCAAAAGGCAAAACCTTGTTTAAATTCCCTGATCTCCTAATAGTTGCGCTGTTTAAAAATACCATATTTGCTAATGTATTTATTTTACAAAAATGTTGTGATTTTTACAACAAAAAGTAGCGTAGCTTTGGTATAACGGTTAGCGTTCTGTTTTATTATTTTTTTTTGTCATGGGCAAGAAAACCGGTTAACCGATCAACTGATTAAAATATAATATGAAAACCGCGGTTATGAATATGTAAGAATCGGTTAACCGTTTTTTTATAATTTCTCATTAGCGGTATCCGACTACAAGAAAGAGTTCCAGCGCTTGTTTGAAACGGCTGAAACTATGAAACTAAAAGAAGTATAGGATTGTGGAGAGTCAGAATCGATTCAGCGGATTCTTTTCTGTAATTTAAACGAAATGAAGTGAATTTAGTTTTCAAAAATTTCTCCATTTTTTTAAGAAGGTAATCTTCATGCTTCACAAATCTCTCAGATATTGTTTAAATATAATTACGACTAATATATTTTTTCTAGAAGTTATGACTTAAATATTTCAATAAAAATACATATAAACCCTCATATCTCGTAAACTAAAAAAAATCCAGTAATGTGATTAATCGGAATCGAATCAGCTAGACTTTTTTTATTATTAATATCAAACGGGCCAAAAAGCGCTTCTAGTGAGATTAAAAGTTGCAGATTTGAAAAATGCATGAAAACATTAAAAGATTTGCAATATTTGGAAAAATATAAATATGTCTCAGATATGCTTAATAATAATAATAATAATAATAATGCGTTTAACGTCCGTTTCTCGACTTTATGTCATAACACGCCATTCGCACCATTACTATTTTCCATTTACCACCTCCCGTTATTTTCTACAATTTAAACTTCAACTTATATAATAGCAATGGGCGAATGAAGGAATTATAGGAAATTAGGATAAGGCAGGTAATTTTTGAACTAGGAGTTTGATAGGTAATCGGCCATGGCCTCAAATAAGGAACCATCTCGATATTTATCTGGAATTAATTGAGGGAAACCATGGAAAACCTCAATCAAGATGGCCGGTACAGGAATTACCGTTTCTCGGCGAGAGGCAGTAGGAAAAAGTCCCAGTCACATCTGCCCCTGCCGGGAATCGAACCCGTACCTCCCGAATGCGAGTCTAGTGCTGTACCACTACTCTACCCAGCTCGGTAGATATGCTTAATATTAACGTGTAAAAGTACGCTGAATGGATCAGGCCGCAAGTTCGTATTTCTGTTAGTTTTGTAGCAATTACGGTTTAAAATGTACAAAAATTGAAATATCATAAAACGGCTGTATCCCTGAAACTACTAGAGACACAGTAGTGTTGCAAGTGGTCAGAATCGATTCAGAGTGATTTTTTATTAGTACTTATACTTTATAACGAAATAGAGTTAATTTATTTCACAAAAAAATCGCAATATTTTGGAAGAGGGGGCCCTTCTTTCGTTTTCAGTTTTTAAAAAACGTCAAAAATATCTTTGATATTTTTAAGAAATCAAGCTACTGTTCAAATGTATTTAATGAAATAAATAACAACGTTTCAACCACTTTTGTGGTCCTTTTCAAGTTTTAAAAAAATATTTTTTTTAAACTTGAAAAGGACCCCAAAAGTGGCTGAAACGTTGTAATTTATTTCAATAAATACATTTGAACAGTATAGCAAGTAGCTTAATTTCTTAAATATATCTATTACTGTTGGTAGAGTAAATTTATTTAATTTTATTTTTGATATTGTTTGGACTGAAAACTAAAGTGATTCTTATAGTAAAAGTGTTGTTCACTTTAGCCATACAAAAATTCTTTCAAAAAGTTACAGAATAACTATGCATTTCATCAAATTGCCAGTAATTGAACGTTATTTTCCGTTATTTTGTTGGAGACACACAAATAATGCTCGCATTCAAAGCCTTTTTTCGTCAGTTTTTCACATTAACCGACAATAATTAGCAGCATTTCCACTCTTCTTGTACTCATTTTCTATCGTCACTGCTGACAAAGCAATTAACCGCAAAGACCCCAACCACAATATCCACCTGCTCAGCTAACACACTCACACACATACACAACAGTTACGTTTAGCTTTTTTTCACAACCTTAACCACACTGAAAACCATCCCTCTTTTTCAAGTTTGCTTTACCCTCGTTATTATTCTGCACTTTATATTGTGTTGTAATTACTCTGGAAGCTATGGTTGCATGGATTCACTTAAGGATGTTATGGAGGTATTTCAAAATCGTCTAAACTGAAAAATATAGTATCTATAAATTTAGAAAACTCTTTTTTTAGATGAATTTGTCACATTCAAAAACCGGTTTAAAAAATTCAAATTATTGCCATGAAAAAATCAATTTATAAGTTTCTTGAAGACCCTGAAGAAAAACTTACAAATCCAAAGTCACTGAAAGCTGAATTTTCATAATTTGAGACAACGAATGAAAGAACCAAAAACTTAGATTTGTTATTTGATGCCCTGAAAACTATAAAACCAAGCTTTAATTGAAATTAAAATGAGCGAATTAAATATAAATATTATTTGAAATGTTTTGTGTAAGTAATGTGTAATCCTTTTTTTTATATTTTGACTTTTATATTGATTTCGTTTTTGTTTTCCCTATTCCATTTTTTTTGACAAAAATTTGAAAACCGGTTTTTCAAAAAGTCGGTTTTTGTATAAACCCTAGTAGCCACGAAGTGTATTGATAACGTGCCGTTAAATTTTAACGATCAAGCAGCCTATTAAAAATGGCCCCAAGATAATTAAGCGGTTTCGTTAAAATATTACGTTACCGCTTGCGTTTAATTCTTTTACAAACATGAATATTAAAATGTTCTGTCTAAAAAAAAACTGTTAAAGCTTAGCCATAGCTATAACTCGTGCGTTTTATATTTACATTATTCACATGTAGCGTAATAATTAACTATATGTAAAACGTTTTTTTGATTAATTTGCATAATATGTGAACGTGATTAAATTTTGTTTGTACGCGTGCAAATTTGTGTAGTTATGATTTTATATAAATTTTGGCTTTCCGGCTCGGATTCACCCGAGTGGATTTTGATTTGGCAACGAAATTATCAACAACTTTTTCTTTTATTACTTTCCTTTTTTTCTTAAGGTCTACACCCACTGAATACGATCGGCAGTTTTGGCATACATGAATTTAAATGAGTTTCCACGTACTAGTCGACTCGTATCGACTTGGCAACATCCAGTGTGCGTATACACTGTCGTGTCGATCCAATCCGATTCTAATATTTCTCACGGTAAACCTTGCTTCATATACTTGATTTTGCACAAATATTTCCATTACTTTCCAATGCTGGATAAAAAAAAGATACCCGCAGTTGTCGAGCGTCTATAATTTGCAGTATTCATTTTTAAAATAAATCTTTATAAAAATATTTTTGCAAAAAATTTCCTAGTTATTTGAAAAGGACAGCACCTTTTCTGTGTGCTTTCCGAAAAATTATTATTAGTGTATTTGCCATATGGCAACATACACTATTGGCGTCGGTCGGATGGCGGGACCTAGGGGTCGGACCAAAATTTCTCGACGTTTCATAACCTCCTAAACACTTTGGCACCATTTTTGAAAATGTTTATATATATATGTATATATATATATATATATATATATATTTATATACGTATATATATATATATATATATATATATATATATATATATATATATATATATATATATATATATATATATATATGTGTGCGGGCAATAACTTTCGAAAGAGTTAATTGATTTTAACGAAATTTTGCCCGCGTGTTGAAATCCATCACCGCAAGAAGCCTATTTAAAATGGGCGTAATCGGGGCATTTTAAGGGTAGTTTTTAGGGGTTGAAAAATGTTTTTGGGCCCCAAAATATCGAAAAAATTTTCAGAATCGTTTCAAAATTGACATTTAACCCTTTAGTAGTAATTAAAAAGTGTCCCTAAAATTTTAATAAAATCGGCCCGACAGGACCGGACCTACAAATTTTATGAAAACACTAGTTTGCAGATAGTGAATTATTTACTGAAAATTGTATATAATTTGGTATAGAGGTTCGATTGATAATATTATTGCAATTAAGAAAAAAAAATGTTATTTTAAGGGGTGTATTAAGGAGTCAAATTTTTTATTTTGCCCAAAAACCAACTTAAGTTCGCCACACTGCCTGTATAAGCAAATACACTATATTGTCGGCAGGGTTTTGGCACTGCGACCCGGGTTTTTTTAAAATTATTATTTTAAATATGCGCTAAATAGTGCTTGAAAATTTATTGATATATTTCATTTACTGCGCATGTGCAGACGCAACCTATTTTTTTTTTGTTTTGTTTTTTGGTTACACAAGCTTTAAGTGCAAATGATTCATTAATTACACTGATATATTTTAGTGTTTAAAATATTAAAAAAAAATTAAAAACTAGGACAAATATGGACATCTTTATGTTTGAAAAATGTATTCTAATAGACGTGTATCATCTTCTAAACATTAAACAAACAGCGTATTTTTAAAAGGATTGTTTGAAATGAAACTTGATTTTATATTTTACTAGGTGGAACGTCAACAAAGTTTTCTTTGCCATTACATTATCCCTAATGGGGAATGACAACCTGGCTGGAAAATTCATTAAGCCTCATTATAGACTTTTAAAATGTCAAAAACTGTATTCATTAAAACTTCACTTATAATATTATTGAATATTATAATAGCTAAGTGATTTTTAGAAAAGTTATTACACTACTGACTTTATTTCTTTTTTGTCCTTGGTAATTAATATAAAAATGATTTTTCGGGAAAAAGGACTTTATTTATAAGTAAAACACTTAATATTTTATTTTCAGCGACGTTTCGTTCCTTGTTTGGAACTTTATCAAGCTTTAATAACTGTAAATAAATTTTGTTTAAAAATACAATTTATAAAATTTACAATTGAAATAACAAATAATAATAATACATACCTATTAAATGTTATGATTAAATAGATATAAAAGATAAAATATACATGTGAATATAAATATAAATCAACTGAAAAAACATTTTTCAAAAAAACGAAATTATTATAAACTGTGTATTAATATTGTTAAAATCTCAAATTTATATTCACATGTATATTTTATCTTTTATATCTATTTAATCATAACATTTAATAGGTATGTATTATTATTATTTGTTATTTCAATTGTAAATTTTATAAATTGTATTTTTAAACAAAATTTATTTACAGTTATTAAAGCTTGATAAAGTTCCAAACAAGGAACGAAACGTCGCTGAAAATAAAATATTAAGTGTTTTACTTATAAATAAAGTCCTTTTTCCCGAAAAATCATTTTTATGTTATTACACTACGTTTTATAAAATGGATTTCATATATGACAGCATTTTAATTTCATCTACAAACTTGAATTTGAACTTTTTATTAGAAGTAGATGATAATCATTTTTGTAATGAAACACAGCAGCGACAACAGTGGTAGAGCCTTCGACTCCACCTGGGGCCATCTAGTGGCGAGTTACAACAAAGTGGATAGCATAAAACTAAGCTTGCCAACTTTAAAATACAAATTTGCGGGAAATAATGATTTTAAATGCGGGACAAGGGTTTAAAAAGCGGGATCCAACTAATTTTATTTAGAATACAAAAAAACGTGAAATTTTCTTTACAAATCAGGATGAGAAGTAAAATAAAACACCTTTTTAGATTAATAATAGTCAATATTTACTGGAAAAAACAGTTATAGTGTAATTTAGACTTTATTATGAAAACTATAAATTACATTTTAAATGAGTATTTTGACATTTGGCACTTTTAAGGATTTTTTTATTTTTAAGTACAAAATTGTAAAAATCTTTGCATGGAAAAGAAAAATTTACTTTAACTTGTAGCTCTGACTTTACAGAAATCACATGAAGACGATTTCGCGCGTCGGTCCAGGCATTATTACAAAGTGAGAAGACTCTCTCTGCTGCTGCATTAGAACACGGAATAGATGCAATATATTTAGCGTCCTCCGAAAAGCGGGATATTTAGCGTCTCGCACACACCCTGAGCGGGACGTCTCGTTAAGGGTATCAGAAACGGGACGTCCCGCGTATTGGCAACCCTACATAAAACCCTCCTTCATGAAAAAATACATATATGTGCCAAAGTCATTTAATCTCAAACTGATCAACATTCATTTTTAAATAGGGACAAAAATTGTCATCTATACGTCGTGTGCCTCCTGTGACTATTAGAACTCGTGGTATCCTCAAAAAAAAAAAAAAAACATTTACAATATAAACTTGAAGTTCTTGAGGGCGACAGAAATAACTTCTATTAAGTTTCGAGAGTGTAGTAAGCAGAAAATTTATAGAACGAATTCATTGATTTATTAACGACGAAAAATAAAATTAATGTTTTCAAAAGCATTTATTATTTTGTGTCGTCGATCGATGAATGCCTTATATTAATTTTATTCTTACTACACTCTCGAAACTTCACCAGCTATTTTTGTCAAACTCACGAACTTCAAGTATACGTTGCAAATGCTTTTTTGAGGCTATTTTTTTATTTGAAATATTCACAACTTCATCCATTTTATTTTTTTGTAGAAAATGTTTGTGCAAAGACTCCAGGCTTGTTGCTTGTGTTGTAAATTGAGTAGGGGTGTGAAAATATATGAAATTTTGTGCCTACACTATTTTCCGGTATTGGCGAACTAAGACAAGCGTCTATAATCTCGTTTCTCCAATATTGTAATCAAAGTTTGATGAATCAACCTGTATGTATAAATATGTGGTGTAATAGTCTAAGAATCGACCGTCCTTGACAATAAACCCTCTCTAGGAGCTACAATGCTTGTAGTTCAAAGTACTTCAGCACACGTCCTTTGCAAATGCCTTACATAGCAAGAAGAAAGGTCTTAGAAAAGCCCTTATGGTTCCCCTGCTTTAGATACAAGATGCATCATTACGCTGCTTTCAAACTCTCCTCTACACTGGATAATAATATCCTGTCAGAGGGCTATCGAATAGCCTCTGAAACTGAAACATATAACTTGATTTTGATAAGATCACGTGACCTTCTACGATGGACAAGGGAAGTGTATAAAATCGTAAAAAAAGCTCGTCGGGATGGTGTTTCTATGACTTGTATATTATTTTTGATAGTGAAAGTTCGTTTGGATATCAATGTATTAAAAGTAGAGCTTTCAATTTTTATGAATTTGTTGGTCAGTACAAACGTTTTAGGAATATACATATATGATTTTCGTCTTAAATAATGATCAAACATTATAAGAACTCAGTTTTTTTTTCATGAATAGGAAACAGTTGTCATTTGATCAATATTTAAAACAGCAACCATATATTAATCTTAAACAGTTCTTCAGACCAACAAATTCAAAAAAATTAAACATTCTAACTCTATTCAAATGATTACCGGACGTGGTGTTTTTCCCGCTGTCGGATCAGGTTCTCGTAGGGTTGCCTAGATATGTGATTGAAATCACCGTATCTACAATCTTTTCTGAAAGTTTCATCGTCTATAAAATCGGAACTATTTTTACGGCCGCCGTTTAGACTGTTATTGAGGTTAAACATTATCAAGCGTATTTTTCCATTGGCTGAGCACCGTAGGAGAGGACACTTTGCGTAAGAAGTAGGAACTAAAAACTTGAACATACGTGAGTAAAATTAGTTGAAAATAGATGGTGTTGAAAATACATGAGTTTGACTGTAGTAAGGATGTTGACTATTTTTGGTAAAGTGTTTTAAATCGTGCTTAAGTACCTAATATAGTCACAAATATTTATTATTTTTATTTAAAGACAACTCAAGATTTAAAAATCATGTATTTTAAATTCCATTTCAAATTTCGCTCAAAAACGCCAATACTTGTCTCGTGACTATCGTGACGTCATACAGTCATAAACGCTGATAAACTAATGATGTGATGAAAGATTTTTTCGTAGTTGTTGATATAGTTATATGTAATTTGACGTTTCCTATAAATAAATAATAATAAATTACACACTCTAAATATTAACCAAACAATGAAGCCTTTTAACAGCGTGAACAGTGTCCTTCTCTATGACAGCGTTTGATAATGTTTGTGACTGAGTGACGTCATGCACTCTGATTGGTGTTCGTTGTCACATGACTTGAGTGTGATTTAATTACGTTCTGTCTATTAATATTAATTAAATTCCTTAAAAATAAGGAAAAATACTGTGTTTTTTAGTATTTCTGTCATAAAACTACCACTTGACGTTAAAATTATGTTTTTATTTGAATACAGTCAACAGCTCTATTGTGAATCAGTCGATATTTATGGAAGGTTAGTGACATTTTACAACAGGCGATTTACATAGGTAGCTTCAGCAAATTCAAATTCATATACAAATACAAAATGTGTGTATGTGTGTGTGTGTGTGTATATAATACACAAACACATGCGTGGTTGTCATCGATCCTCCGGTTAAGACTTGTAAAGAAATCCTTTTAAGAGGTTCGAATCGATCCTTCTTATATTAGGGAGATACAACGTTAAAGATAAAATGACACATATTTCAAATAAAATTCTTCTGTTTTCTTATTTTACTGTCTTAAAGTTCGAAATTATTTTTTCAAATCAATAGGCCTTAGAAGTCTTATTTTTTTCTTGTCTAAAAATGTTCATATCGTAGTATTAGTCCACAGGAATTTTTATTTCGCTTAAATGTAATAAGCCCTAGACCCCGAAAAACCTAGACCCGCCCCCTGACCACGAACATCCAGTTTTTCAACGACTGGACTGCATTGTGTCCAACTACAGGTTTCTTTTTTTTGATACTTGTGCAGAGTGCAGTGTGGTCCGTGTGTTCTATCCCCAGGAAGTGGTATCGAAGGACCGGTAATGGAATTGATGCTGAATATGTGACTGACGGTTCAGTTAACGACCGCCCCCCGCCTGCCCACTTGCACATCCGCGATTCAGAACAACGCAGCGTTGTCACTGTACGAATGCCGACCTTCCGCTGTTCTGGTACAGGAATGTCGAACTGCCGGTTCGTGTCATCGCCATAAAAAAAAATTAAAAAAAGTTTTTGATTTTACCACGAAAACCCCTATCAATATACAGTAGAACGCAAGATCATTAGATACAAAGGCTACCTCGTTAATGAATGACGTCAGCTGAGGAAACGTTCAGTACTTTTATCAACTATGCAATATCAATTGTCCACTAAATGACGTCATCCCCCACTACTATCCAACTGCACGAGGTCACCTTGAGTAGAACTCATGTACTTTTAACGTGTCGGAACTAATAGATTCATGTATTTTCAACTTCTCTTTCATCCTCACGTCGTGGCATTCATAGACCTAATAAAAAAAAATCTTTATTAATTTGAGATTAAACGTTGTCTAACGTAGCCTAGGGGGTGAGAATTAGAAACTAAAACTTGAAAATACGTGAGTGAAATCAATTGAAAAAAGATGCTGTTGATGATACATGTGTCCGACTAAATTTCGATGTTCCATCGCAGTTTCTGAACTGCTGGATAAATAAGGTTGTTTTGTGGATCGGGTGTTATAAATCAACCTGTATAAATTGTCAAGCGTAAAGCGACGACAAAGCTCTGTTCTGAAGCGAGGCGGATGCTGCGTTATGGTAGACAAACGCATTCTGTGGCAGAAAGAAACGGAACGACTGCCCCATTTAATAAACCACCCACTTGAGTTGCTCGGCTTGTCTTGTGTGTGTCTGATCAAAGTCAACATTGACGAAAGATCTTAAATTAGATATTCTTTGAGTTATCCCTCTTGTGTGATCAATTCACTTGTCATTCACGTACGAAATACTCGCTTGAAAAGTAATCATAAAGAGATATGTATTACAATTTCCAAATGTGATAAAAGTGCGATAGAATATGATTATTATGACAGTAAAGTTTAGCTACGGTATAATTCGTAAGATTAATTAATCACAGTAGCATAGCTCTAGTATGGTGTGAAAATCTGCTTTAAATATGAGAAATACGGACCGGTTGCAGGGGCGAATCTAGATTTATCTGACCCTAGGGCTTATTGATGTGCAATGGGGGTCCCATTTTTTTTCGATTAAGAAACTGTAAATTGAAATTTACAATCCCTTTTTAATAACACCAAAATCAGAGTTGCAACTCGATGTCCTGGCCAATCAAATAATACTGTAAAACCAAAAAATGTATCAAAACTCAACCAAAAAAATGTCAAATTTACACAAAAACTTGTCAAAACTCACCAAAAAAGTGTCAAAATTCACACAAAATTTTGTTAAAATACACCCAAAAAATTGTCATAACTCACCCAAAAAAATAATCAAAATTCACCAAAAATGTTGTAACAATTCACCCAAAAGATTGTCAACACTCACCTATGATAATGCTAACCATTAATTTTAACGATTTTTCATTATGATAATAAATCAATTTTATGGGCCCTTGATAGTTTGAGACCCAGGGCCCTATGTAGATCCAATATTGCCCGAGCGAAGCAAGTACGTTATAATTTAAATGATAAGAGATGCACTTACATTTAAAGTAGATAGCATCATAACTACATATTATAATAATATTACAGAGACTGGATATAATACTCGTATATCAGTATTATTATCTGCTGATTTATAACATACGTTAGATTTCTCAAACATTATCCCAACTTCAAAATGGCGTTCATATATCAGAAGACGCATTATGCGTACTGAATTTTAATGATTTAATTTGTGCGAATAATATGGAATGTAGATTTCGCATTCATAGCTGTAATATATACGGAGAATAGCCGAACGTGCAGCGATGGCGTTGTTTATATAGGTTCTCTATTACCAATCCCTAGCTCCCAGGTTTTAAATCCGAGATCTGGAAAGGTATTGACTAGAATCTCTTGAACCATTGTTCTGGTTTTAAATTATTGTATCGAGAAAGATTTTTTGTAGTGTCATGGATATTATGATAATATCTACATTTTGTTACATAATAATTATATTCCATGGACAACAAACTCCATGTATATAAAAAGCTTCCTAAAAAAGAGGTCACTAGTGTTCTATATGTAATCGAACCCATGGATATCTATGATCGAAACGATGAAAGCGTTCATGGGTTTCACATCAGTCAAATGAGACATCAGTTAATAGAACTGTACACAATTTTCACACGGAATTATTAATTATATTGATTTACTGAGTCAAAGGTCAACTAAAATATTGAAATTAACTGTTAATTTGTAATCAATTACTTATTAATATAAAATTCTTATAATCCAATGAATATTTTGACAGCTTACTTGTCTAATACTTGCTTGCTAACTTCACATGTATTTATGATACCTTGATAGTTAGTGGTATAAAAAAGAAAAGACTAATATGTACGATTTAATGGGCAGATCCTGTCAATTTGTCTCATATCTGTTACTCCTTTATATTAGACTATCAATTTATTATTTACGATTAATAAAAATATAAATTGCTACTAGATGTAGATTACCGTGGCAGTTGATAAGGTTAAAGAAATAACGAAATTCCGTATTCGACTTTCATATTTTTAAAGACAGTTCTCGACCTTGAAAGAGGAGATTGCAACTTCCAGACAATCTAAGGATTATGCATATTCAGCATGAATCTTTACAATTCTACTGTACTTCTGCTTTCGTACGAACACTTTTTCTATACCACCTTAGCTAGTGGTAATATTGAAAGAGTAGCATATGTATTTAGTACAGAACGTTCCCAATATATAATTTTCCGATTTTTTATTTGAAACATTCAATGGTGCGCTTGGATAGGAGGTAAACGTTCAGATTTTTTCTAGAGAAATAAACTTGATATATCTTCAATTATCAAATGTTCAAATGTTATACAAAGTATTAATTAAAAACTCACAATCCAATTTCGACAAGATGAAATATTTCATTAAAAAATAATCTTTCGAAGAAAATTCTTGGTTTTCCAGAATATTTTCGGACTTTTCCTTTTTTACCTATCGAAACGATGTTATAGTTTAGGACACGTTTTCTTGTGAACATTTTCGTAAGGGGAATTCAAATCAACGAGAATTCTTGCGCGGAATCGCAAGTCTAATGATGATGTGTTAACCATCGTATTTCTATTGATAAACATTTTGATTGATATTTTATTTTTTTCGTCATAAAAATTCGAGACACGTTAGAATTCCGTCCGAACTCCGGACAAAGTGTTAGAATCCAGAACATGCCCGGAAAAATCCAGACACATGGCAATCTTAAAGACTGTTGACGAAGTTCATTCTTATAACAAATGCGAGGAATTTAAGATTTCCATTTTTCCTTGAAATTTTTTAATAATTTACCAGTGCATATCAAACTTCTTCCTGTTAATGTTTAAAAAAAAAAAAACAAACTATAAAAATTCAATAAATGAATATTTGTTTATATCAACAACTTTGTAAAGTATAGAATTTGCAACAAAAAATCCGGGATGACTGAGGTTAAATAACTCTTAAATTGTCCGATTTAGTAAAATACTGCGGGTTTCGCTGATGGGCTAGAAATAAAACGTGGACAGACAGCTGTCATCTATCCCAAATGATCACAAACTTTTCGGTTCCGTTTCGTTACGCTTTCTAAATTATATTTTGATAATCACACTATTCGTGACTCGCGCAAAAATCTGCAAACTGCTTTTGCACTAGGTTGTAAATAACACACCGGTGACATAAATCGGGGACTAGCTGTACCCGTTCCCATAACGCGCCTTTTCATAGCATGCCCCGCGCGTCGCACCACCCCCATCTGTAGCCGCCGCAGAGTGCTTTCCACGCCTCGTCTCGTGCTCCGTTAATGTAATCGCGAAGATGCAAGAGCGTGGATCTGATCGACACACCTTAATAGTGAATGGAAAAAGAATGCATGCATGAATAGAGTAGGCAGACGTACAATTGGAAGAGGCCGAGATTTTCTCGATTTTGTTTCGACTACGGAGGGTGGAGGTAAGGAGAACGTATACAAATGTGTACCTCGTATTAAATTAAGATGTCACTGCTGTTCCAAAAAGACTGTTAGAACAGGAAAATATTATACAAAGAAAGGTATACATTCGCATTCTGAAGGGGCTGTCTTTAAAATATGGACAAATAATGTTATATTTATTAATACGGATACTGGAAAACAATTATACCCAAACAAATAGTATATAAATATATATTAAAATTAAAAATAGTTAATTAATTAAATTATTACTCATTGTATACAATATACAATACACACGAATTTCAGATAAACTTTAGAGGGAAAACAAACCAATTTTACTGCTAATTTTATTTTGGTTTCTCACAAAAATAATGTTATATATAAAGTTTTTACCGATAATTATTCTAAAATAACTCCGATTTTTAGCGTTTATTTTGTATAATTTTCGTAATTAAAAAAAATATTATACCCGTATAAATAGTGATTATTTTATTTATCCAGTAACCGTATAAATAATGATTATTTTATTTATACAGTACCCGTATAAATAGACACTTCTTTAAAATATTAAGTACCTACATAATGGCCGTAAATGCAGTAATGCCCCGAACTTACACGGTAGGCGGGACCAAGCGATAACTGTCTAATTCGAATTCGCGTAAGTCCGGATACAATTTTGCATATAAATACATCCAAGTTATGTTTAACTGGGAAAACAATAATTTAGAAGAAAAATGTGTAATAATATCTCAGACAATACAACAAACTATATTGTTATGAATTGCAAAAACCTAAACCGAAGTTATTTACAGTAGAAGGCTTTATAAAATCTCACAAATTCGTCTGACGGATAACGTCTGATTCTTCGCACGCAAAATTTCGTTGTATTACGCTAATACTTTTTCCGAGCAATGTTAGCTCTTACCAAAATGACACGCCTTAGACCCTTCCAATTGGAACACTACTTAAAAAGTACTATATTACTATTAGTATTACCCTGCCCATATCGTACCCAACAACCGATTCGACAATACTAGATGAATTTATACACGTATCTGCATAATATACAGACTGACTTGATTTCGACGGAATGTCATATGGTTAAACGACCACAAATGCAGTATTTAACACGCGCAAAACTAGCCAAAACAACTTGAGTTGTCCAAACACTTTTGGGAGCAACTATATCCGTTAATAAAACCTCATTATTTATATGTTTCGACAACCAGATGGTATACAAATAAATAATGGTCATCGTAATCGCTGTAACTATATCCCGCACTTAAACCAGCAATCAACAAGAAAGCTATCTAATCAAACGAACCAAGGGCTGCGGCAAGTGGACTGCAAGAGCGTGTTGCAAAAAAAAAGAAAATGAAATATGATGTTACTTGTCTAGATATTTGCGGAAATAACTGAGGATACAACTGTAGGGAAAATGATAAAGCGAAATAAGACACACACACAAACTGCACCAGTAAAAATATATCGCATCTCATGAACACGAAATAAGGGTGTCCTTTGCTATGGGGGGTTGCAACTATTTTCTGTTTCTCTGGATTTATAAGGACTGATTTATCTTGGCTTCAAGTAATATCACTGCCTTTGATACCTTTTTTATTACTTGTTCGTTTTGACACGTTAAAGATTATATAGCACTTGAATATACGTTTTCACGAAACTTCTGGAGATTTTAAAACGTACTTCGAGTTGGGGTTACAATTTTGTTAATACTAGCCATTACTCGCGGCTTTGCTACACGCGATCGAGTCGAAACACGGCAGCGACAATAGTAGCACCATCTAGTGGGAATTACAACAAAATGATTAGCATAAAAACTTTCTCCATGAAAAAATACATATATGTATCAACTTTCATGGTGATCGGTTAAACGGTATCGAAGTCTATTAATTTCAAATAGACCAACATCCATTTTTATATACATAGATAAGGACTCATATTGGAATTGGATTCTGTAAATTTCATTTCGAGATTGGGACGGTTACCTCTGGTTTCAATAATATCGGGATTAAAAAATGTATACCCTAGTTGTAGTTCCATTTTGCTAAAAAAATTTAAATTAGGAAATGAAACAGAGAAATGTGAACGATTGATCAAAGAAGACATTCGTTTAAAAGAAAGAGCGTAGACTGGAAAGCTGAAGAAGAAAGCACAGTAATATTCCGAACTTACGCGATTGCTGGAACCAAGCAATAACCTTGGAGTCGAATTCACGTAAATCGAGATACAATTTTGCGTATAAATACATACAAATTATAACAAGTAATTAAAAAACACTTGAAAGTTCTACAAATAATTCTTTATTTCTCGACGATCGTTTCGGACAATAAGTACTCCTGAGGATGGACTTATTGTCCGAAACGATCGTCGAGAAATAAAGAATTATTTGTAGAACTTTCAAGTGCTTTTTTAATTACTTGTTATTATTAATCATGTTCTACCACGTGCCGAGTGAAAAATCAGTGCAAATTATCATACAAATTATGTTTAGTTGGGATTGAAGACTAAACAAAGCAATTTAGAAGAAAAAGGTGTAATGAAATCTTAGATAATACCACATATTATATTATTATGGATTGCAAAAACGTAAATCGAAGCTATTTTCACGTACAAGGCTTCATAAAATCTAACAAAGTTGTCTGACGAATCAACGAGTTTTTTCTTCTCAGACAGAATTTACTCGTAACACGATAATATTTTTTTCCTAAGAGTTATTGTTTTCCAAAATATGTAACCCTCTTTCAATTACACTAAAGCTTTCCAACCGTCATTTGATCTTCTGGGTTCAAAGAGAATCACGGTTTTTCAATGCGTCTTCAAAAATCGCATTGCTCTGGATCCGTGTAACGTGGGGTATTACTGTACATATTTTGTTGTAAGCATCACTATTCGGAAATTCGAACACTATAAATTTTAGCATTAGCTCCCGAACGGGTTTGCAACTACAGATGAAAACAAAAAAATACTATCTTATTGATTTGTGAACATTTTACACAATTTATTAGTTTGTAAATTCTATGTAAAAAAATCTTGCGGATCGATATTTTAATGACTAAATTAAATTAAATCAATCAATCCAGAATGAAACGCTTCTGTTAAAACCGCGACGTTTCTTGTAAAACGTATTTTTTTGCTAGCGAACGTGCCATAAAATGGCTATCAACGGATATAAAAATGCATTAGAGATGCCCGGCTTTGTGACGTGATCTGGTGTTGCACATCTGTGTAAGTTTGACGCCCGCATTGGACTCGGACTGACCCGACGCCCCCCGCATTCAATCTTCTCAACGTGACGTCATGAACCGCCCTCTCCAAGTTTGAACAGAACTCGTGTGTGTAGAAGGCAGGGCGTATCATTTCGAACTACACAATGTTTTTTTTTTCGATCGAATTGTGAGATAAATGTCGAAAAACATATTTATGTAAGGCCAAGGCGGATAACCTTTCCAAATTTTTTTGCTTACAAAGTTGACTTTCTTATCAATACCAATAATAAAACTGTAAAAAAGGCTTTTATGTAGATTCATTTTTAAGGTAGTTGTCGTGGTACAATATTGTCAAAAAGTTCTAGATTATACGCGCCACAAAAGTATACTAGTTTGTAGCTAAGTGATCCATAATTTGTACGCAAGACTGTACCCGTAGAAACGTAACCCATACAGTATTCATATGCATGCATACTTTTCTATAAATTGTTGAACTTTAAACCGTTATTTATAAATAATTAGACGGTCAAAAATTGTTTCTTATTTTTTTTTTAAACTCATAACAAATGCATTGAAAGACTGTCAGTTTTTGGAAAGTTTCTGACAGTTAGTAATTTTTTTATAAATAAGAAACTGGTTCAGAACTACGGAGATCGTATACAATCAATGTTAATTATCCAATTTTTAATTGAATTTATTTCGGATTATATACGGTCGATCGACTTTAAATTTTCAGGATAATTGTATTATCATGTCCTTAATAAGTATACAAAAATTAAGAATTTTCTGACGGTGTGCCTTAACCACGACAACTACCTTAAAGAAGTTTATTCTGCGTTGCAAAAAGCATTGTCAAAAAAATACTTGCTAATCATCATATAATTATATTTTTTATACACAGAAGCAGTCTAACGTCGTTGTCATGTAGAATATTGTCCTCACACAAAAACAAATGACTGATCTACATAAGAAAATGTTGCTTTTCAAACTGATTTTTTTTAAAATGCGTAGAAAAATGTTGTTTCGAAGGCAACACTATATTAAATACTAGAATACACAGTTTAAAAAAATATCGAATACATTGATCAAAGATTTTTTGAGTAGGATCAATTTAGATATTAAAATGCTTTTCTTACAGAGAAATATGTGTAGGTAGGAACAACCTAAGGTAGTTGTCAAATTAAATTTTCTATATCGATACTTTCTGCAACCCAGTATTAAACTTCTAAAATTCGATTTAAATGAAATTTGGTACGTGAAAAAAATTTGTAATGAAGCTTCTTGTCCACAGATATATCTCTATTTTTGTTCTTTTTTATTATTATTGTTTATATTAGAATAAAGAAACAATTATTATTCTTAGCCCACCTGTGTATATGAATCGAGTTTCATCGAAACTGCTCGGAAAAATCCGAAAAAAACAATCGAATGTAATAATCAGATTTCATTTAACTGTTCGGCAGTGTCGTAATCAAACATGTTAAAAAGAAGCGTTCACAATGGTTGCCCTATAATAATACAACATACAATTATTTCATTTATTTCTACGATATGTGGGATTTGGACGGAATCCGTTTACAATCCGATTTTATGTTTACTTTAAAACGTTTAAAATATGTGAAAGAAGTTGAAATATCAATTAAAATATAATTATTTAAAAGCGAGAAAGATAATTATAACGAAATTCCGTAAGTTGTTCAAGTATTTGTGTTTAGTGGAGTTGCGACAGACGTGGTACAAAGCACGCGTGGTCGAAGGCGGCTGTGGATTGAAACAAAAAACATTGGTCCATTATAAACACAGCATAAATCAGCGTAAGTGACATCTTCAACACTTCTCTAGAACTGCGTTCTTCTCTTTCCATCTCCGTCTGCTATGGTGTCTTAAGTGGCGTGGTTCGGTTCTGTTTTCTGGATAAACGAGCCAATGGCCCGCAGTGGCAGCTCCACCAAATGTCTTAAAAATCGACTTTTTAGAATTGGAATCTACGTTACAAATTGATAATCAAACAATTTTTTATGAAAATTTTTCGGATATTTTTTCTACAAGAAAAGAATCTCAGAAGTTTTGTTTAATATAATTTTAAACATGAATAATAGCGCTCCGGAGATATGTCATCGCTAGACAGCTTCAACTTGCTGCATATAGTTGAATCCCGCCCACTGGTCTTTTTGGTACAGACAACTGGCATATACATCTCTTTCCGTAGACATATCTTTAGCTATGATGTGCTGGCTAAATCAAGATTTGACGCCCATCATATTGAACACCCAAAAGCAGAGATTTCAAACCAAGACAGAACCGCAAATTTGCATGCAATTCAGTTTCTTCGTTTTTAATTTTCCTTGAGCTGATCGAGTAGGACTGCCGTCATTTGTGTGGTGTTTCTGTTACAAGCCCCAAGTCTGCAGATTTCAATCTAAGAACTGGCGAAAGTAACAATTTGATTTCCAATTTATGTATTAATAAAAAAATAAACAATTAAAGATTTTCTGCGCTAAGCCTAGAAGACTTGGTCTTAAAAAAAAGAATATATCATGGATTTTGTGTGAAAACTACTCATTTTTTTCAACTCTCGCTACTTTATCGATTTAAATTAATTGGTCTAAGAATCCATGAGAAGCTAAGTGATTTATGTTCCTCGATAGCTTGTGAAAATTTCTCAAATAGCAGCATTTTATCAAATTTAATGTGACGTTTTGTACGTGCGCCAAAAATATTTAAGATACGCCACTGCAAACACAGCCAGGAATAGTTCCTGAATGTTGTACGCTATCAAAAACTGCACTACTACTATATTACACAGATAAGGCCACGCGACGTTCCGGGTTCAGAGTACAGAAAAACAGACGTCGTATACCACACTGTGTTGTTTCTGATAAAAACATAGAAAGATTGCTGTTAACTTACAAACCCTATTATATACTTCTTTTGTTTTATTGCCCATATACGTCTTGACCTTGAAAAAAAGCCAACTTGGCGACAGGAGTATTCGAACTTAAAAAATATGTTTTTTTGAATTTGGGGAACCTCAAAACGAAAAAATGTAAAATTTTTAAAAGTTAATTTTGACCTAAATTAGTATTTTCCCATTAAAAGATTCGCAGAATGGTAATTATGTAAAGTTTAATTTTTGTTTAGTGACAACAGGTAACAACAAAATCAAAATCTTTTGGTGTCAGGTATAAAAGGACTGTTCAAAATCCTAGTTTTTAAGCCGTTAATAGCAAACAAAAGAGGATACAATTTAGACAAGTCCAGAAAAAAATGAAATTGAACAATTTTTTACTTATATACCCGACACCCGAGAATTGTTCCGAGAATTTTATACGTCAAGTTTGCGTCGCATTCTTTTTAGCTCTCATTTAAGGTCACTCTTGCCAGCTGTTCAATATGATCCCGTATTCACCCGCATAGTTCTATCTTACAAGCATTTGAATACAAAGTGCTCCAAAAATAGTTCCGGAAATCGCTAATTTTTATGAAAATTTAATTTAATCAGAAGTCTGTATAATTCTTCCCATATGACATTTCAACCTTTCTAATAAGTAAATGATCAAAAATAAGGTAAAGACGACAAAAATAGCAAAAGTTTAACACAAATTTACGTCGTTTTGTAGTTTTGGTTTTTCCAAATTCAGACAACTTACAAGTTTTGGCAACGTTCCGGGAATATTCCGCAGTCCTAACCTGTCGACAACACATTGTGGCCTTTACTGCACTTTTTCCGCGTCTGTTTAGCTTTCAACTTTCACATACATAAATGAACGTCTGATGTAACAATTATTTTTTTCTTCGTTTCCTGGCCGACGTCTGTTGTTATCTGTGACTCCCCCGGGACCCTACCAACTATTACGTCCGTACATTCCAAGGCTAGTAGAATACTAAAGGCTGGGCGTCAACATTGTTGAAAGTGTGACTGGGCGAAACGGGAGGGGGAGGAGGTAGTAGGCGTTGAGATCTTTTTGCCAACTGTCAAACGTTTATTATAATTATAGAATATATGGTTGGAAGTGAAAAAAAACCATGCTGGATCGATTGAGCATACAGAAATATAATAATAATAACTATTATTATAGTTACAGCGTTTTAAAGCTTTTAAAGTCACTGATTTGCGGCGTCGTAGCTGCCAATTAAAGGCGCATTTTAAAGTTACTGTATTGTTTTTCTTCCTACAAAATAAGTTTTGCGGGGCACACGGCGTTTTTGACAACTTACAGTTTATTGAATATAATTGTCAGATTTCATTTTGATAGAAACAATGTAGTGAGCTCTCGATAAAAGTTTGGACCTTCTACAATTTTTGGCTATGAGCTTCAAATTAATTTATTACTTGATGTAAATAAATACTATTCTGCTATTAAAATAATAAGAATTTCCGGCCCAACTTGTAAAACCAGTCCTAGCGCAGAAGCTCAAAAATATCAAAAATAAACTGGACATGACGGCTTTTAAATCATTTTTTTAGAAATTCGCTTTGAAACATGCTTAAATGTAAAAAATGTATTATATGTTCAAATATTATTTTAAACTCGCATTAAAATCGAAGTTTACAGTAACACTAATTTAGTAGTCAGAATATTTTATGTTCAAATTCATGAAATATAATTTTATTGCTTTATTAACATAAAATAACTTTTGGGGGTTATATTGATAATGGAATGATTACATTTATTCGCTATAGCGTTGTGATAGATTATTTTGTATTTAAATCGAGTTTTTAGCAAATTTTAGAGCAATAATTTTTCTTACCGACTTTATTTTGATAGTAGTAAACTGAAAATGCAAATTGATACAACATCTAGATAAGCCTAATAGAAAAATTACGCCACCGTCTGGAGTGGAGTAAATGAAATGTCTGATCGGGATTGACTGCCAGGTAGTATGTTAAAGGGTAAACTCGATCGACACGCCCCTTTGTGTAGAAATAATACCCAGGGGACAGAACTTTTTATAAAAAAAACTGCGATTAAGACAAAAAGGCGATGAATTAAATCCGGATTCGTTAATTTGTTAAACGTCACGAAATAAAAAACGTGCCGGTCGTAGAGCTTTCCTGTTCTTATTAGTTGCAATGTCAAGTTCAATTTCACACCGCTATCACTTTATTGAATAGATTAGGACGACAGTCAACAAACATTTGTATAATGGCCGTGCAGGCGTAAGATCGGTCATAAAGATAGGCCCACCTCCGTTTGGTGTCGATGTAACCTTCTGTAAATATAGTTCCTAGGCATATATCTGTGACCTCAAGGCCATTTGGCGTACGGTATTGGTATACAATAAGGTCAATGAAGAGATATCTTAATTAATCTTAAGAATAATTGAATCATTTTTATAATCGAAAGATTACTATTCGAATGATTATATATTCAAATGATTCCTTCAACTGATGCGTGAATGAATGATTCACTCTCGAATAATGTTTGCTCTCGGTTTCGATTGTCAGTCTTGAGAGACTCGCCTACATACCGTATTTCAGACGCAGTAATCGTATTCAGCACTGAGCAGTAATAATAATAAAAAAATAATAATAAAAATTTATTTCAATAATGCAAACATATAAGTAGTAACTTTACAATATACTTATGAAATTAATCCACCCAACTTAGCATAACCAGTGCTAGGGTGGATTTTTACTTAATTTATAATTATATTGCTCTGCGGGAATTTGGTTGTATATTTTGGGAGCAAGGTATAGCATATGTTTCTGGTCAAATGTCTTCAACATTCTAGGAGGTTAGACTGTGTGCTGGGCTTGGGATCTGGTTCCATGGTTGCGTAAAAACCGGATGAGGGATTCTGGTGGAACCATGATAAGGATAGATTTTAAATTTAAGCATCCACTTGTGGAATTGGAATGGTAGAAAATGTATCCGATGGTATTAATTAAAGAAAAATTCCGGCATGAGCAACTTTGCCTTCGGGTCACAAACATACATGGTACTAGTCGTACCCCCGAATCGAACTAACAAAATGGAGAGAACATTTCCTGAGGGAGACTATCATATCCTAACATGCAATCAGCATTTAAACTCATCGAGCCAATTCGAATGTTGCCTGTACTCGTATTTTAGTGTACATTTGTATTACCACAGTCGTCTCGCCAACTTCCTTATATTTCTCTATCGTAGATACCACCATAATGATTATTCAATCTGCTTTTAAACTTTTTAGGTTGCCTCAACTGCAGTGATTATCACTTATCGTGAACTTACCAAAACCACTTTTCCATCGTCGATTATACTTTAAAGTTTTATTTTAATACACACCTTAAGTTGTAATTTTGAGACTGGCGAAAGTATCATTTGGATTTGCAGTTTATAAGTTATTATTCAATGATTCAATTGACAGTACATTGAAACGTGATAGCAGCCAGTACTAATATATTGTTATTTAATTCTCTGTGTGTATTTATGATATGGGTTGCCAAATATTGTGCAACAATTAATATTTTTGTAATTGTTTAATGGACCCTGTATCAACAGTCAGGTTGGCCGAGTGGTCTAAGGCGCTAGATTTAAGCTCTAGTTCCCGAGAGGGAGCGTGGGTTCGAACCCCACACCTGACATATAATGTGTAAGATGTTTTTTTTCTTTTTGTTTAATGAACAAGCAAAAGCTGATATTTCCACACCATAACATAAACCTTGTTTCTCTTCAATATCATATGCAATTCAGGTTTACCCTAATTACCTGAGTTGTTGAGCGTTTATAATCTACAATTCAGTCTCTACATTTTTGTTCTTCTTGTTCTTATTATTAACAACTTTATTGAATGAGTGTTAAAATTGTTTAATTATAGCAAACTCAATCGTACATTGGAAGCTAATAAATAATAAATCGTTTTTGGATTTCGAAATTTAGAATAATTATTAATTAAAAAATGACTTGTGTCGCGGCATACACGACCTTAGTGAAAATTTTGTTGGTATATTTGATTATTCTAAATGTGGAAATTATTATATATAAATGTTTTTATTTAAAATAATATTAATAACATAATAATATGCAAAGCTTTATAATCTATATTAAATGAATGGATCAGAATGAGTCATGATGACATTAATAATTATTAGTTTATTTGCCATATGGCAACATACACTATTGGCGTCGGTCGGATGGCGGGACCTAGGGGTCGGACCAAAATGTCTCGACGTTTCATAACCTCCTAAACACTTTGGCACCATTTTTGAAAATGTTTATATATATATGTATATATATATATATATATATATATATATATATATATATATATATATATATATATATATATATATTTATATATATACGTATATATATATCATTATATAAAACTAATTAATATCATTAAATAAAACTAAGTTCATAAAATGTGCGTGCCGATAAAACTTAAAAAGGAGTCCCGGCACGATAAAGGGACTTATATAGTGTGATAGCCCTTTATCCCCCCTCGAACAAGAAAGTTCCCGTTTTAACCTAAAGGGCGTGTTTTCAAAGATATAAGGGCTTTTCCAACCCTTAGTTGGAAGTGTGTGGCGCCATCTGTTGTCGAGTATTTGAACTTCATTCAGAACAACGATTATTTGGGTTGCATTTCGAAAGGCGCTGCAAGCAATTGCAGCATGTGTAGTAATGGCGCGAAATTTAAAATTCCAATTTCAATAAAGTCTTAAATTACATTTGTTACTATAATAAAGTTATTAAATTTTGTGTATTTATACAGCAGTAGCTAACTTATATTTTGGAGTTAAAGAATCATAATTTTAGTTATTCAAATTAGTTCTGAAAACATTTTAAAATTTAAGTTTTTAAATTTCGCGCCTTTACTACGTACGCTACAGCTGCAGAACCTATTGTTACGGCGGACGATAATGTCGAGAACATTCTAGAAGGTGTGAGCGAATATCCTAGAGCCTAGCTCTCTGAATATATAAGAGCCCGGTGTAGCCCGCCAGAGTTAGTTCGATTTGAACAGCGAAAAAAAAGAATATCGAATACCTAGAATACCACTGATCTCTTCTGAATTGCCATTTCAATTTAAAAGATTGCAGTTTCCAATTAAATTAGCCTTTAGTTTTACAATTAACAAAGCGCAAGGGCAAACTTTAAAATATTGTGGCATCAACCTCAAAGAATCCTGCTTCTCTCACGGTCAGCTATATGTAGCTTGCTCAAGAGTAGGAAATTCGAAAAATTTATATATATATATATATACCCCGGACAATAAAATGAAAAATGTTGTTTATAAACAAGTAGTGTAAATAATGAGAAAATGTTTTCAATAAATTTTTTTACTTTTTACGTCATAGTTTATTTTTTTATTTCAACTACCACGTAATCTCATATCAACTCCCGAGCGAAGCCGGGTATCATAGCTAGTATATATATATATATATATATATATATATATATGTGTGCGGGCAATAACTTTCGAAAGAGTTAATTGATTTTAATGAAATTTGGCCCGCGTGTTGAAATCCATCACCGCAAGAAGCCTATTTAAAATGGGCGTAATCGGGGCATTTTAAGGGTAGTTTTTAGGGGTTGAAAAATGTTTTTGAGCCCCAAAATACCGAAAAAATTCTCAGAATCATTTCAAAATTGGCATTTAACCCTTTAGTAGTAATTAAAAAGTGTCCCTAAAATTTTAATAAAATCGGCCCGACAGGACCGGACTTACAAATTTTATGAAAACACTAGTTTGCAGATAGTGAATTATTTACTGGAAGTTGTATATAATTTGATATAGAGGTTCGATTAATAATATTAATGCAATTAAAAAAAAAAGTTATTTTAAGGGGTGTATTAAGGAGTAAAATTTTTTATTTTGCCCAAAAACCAACTTAAGTTCGCATAATAAAGCCACACTGCCTGTATTAGCAAATACACTATATTGTCGGCAGGGTTTTAGCACTGCGACCCGGGTTTTTTATTAGTGTATTTGCCATATGGCAACATACACTATTGGCGTCGGTCGGATGGCGGGACCTAGGGGTCGGACCAAAATTTCTCGACGTTTCATAACCTCCTAAACACTTTGGCACCATTTTTAAAAATGTTTATATATATATGTATATATATATTTATATATATATATATATATATATATATATATATATATATATATATATATATATATATATATATATATACGTATATATATATGTGTGCGGGCAATAACTTTCGAAAGAGTTAATTGATTTCAACTAAATTTGGCCCACGCGTTGATATCCATCACCGCAAGAAGCCTATTTAAAATGGGCCTAATCGGGTCATTTTAAGGGTAGTTTTTAGGGGTTGAAAATTGTTTTTGGGCCCCAAAACACCGAAAAAATTCTCCGAATCGTTTCAAAATTGAAATTTAACCCTCTGGTAGTAATTAAAATGTGTCTCTAGATTTTTAATAAAATCGGCCTGACAGGACCGGATTTACAAATTTTATGAAAACACTATTTTGCAGATAGGGAATTTTTTACTGAAAGGCGTATATAATTTGGTATATATGTTCGATTGATAATAATATTACAATTAAGAAAAAAAATGTTATTTTAAGGGGTGTATTAAGGAGTAAAATTTTTTATTTTGCCCAAAAACCAACTTAAGTTCGCATAATAAAGCCATACTGTCTGTATAGCAAATACACTATATTGTCGGCAGGGTTTTGGCACTGCGACCCGGGTTTTTTATTTATTTAGGGTTGTTATAATTCGCGTCACCAATTTTGTCACTTAAAAATGGTACACATTTTGTTGATGAATTTCGTTTCATTTAATCTTTTAGCCTTCAAACCGTCGCGTGTGAAGTTTTACTTAAAAATTGCTTTAATTTTGATGTTCAAAAGCTTTGGTTTTTTTATTAAGTCTACTCACCAATCCATATTTCCAAGCTGCTAGTGACTCCACACGCATTAGAGATGAAACTATGTTTTATTGTTCCTTCGGTAGCAACAACAATAATATTGTAATCTTGTTTTATAAGCCCTATAGAGGCTGTAGTGCTCTCGGCAATAGACCGGCTCCAATGACAAAAAACAAATATAGTCTTGTTTTGTAGGGCTGCGGCCCGCTCAGCAACGACAACACTAGTGGAACCTTTTTTGGGTCAGGAACCTTTGCAGATTCGCGCACAACAACTCACCAAAGTTTCATCGTAATCGAATAGGAACGCATAGGAGACGAACAAACAAATTGATTCTGTATCAGTTCTCAAATTAGAACCTGGGAACTGAGGTTGGTAATAGACGAATGGCATCGCTATGAGCTCGGTTATTTTCAAGCCCGTATCTATATTTATTCTGAGTGATGTACGCCACTGTTAAATGTGTTATTGTATGGATACTGTAGCTGTTATTTCCTTTCGGCGTGTATTTAAATGTGACCAAAAGACCCCCATCAATGGGGGAGGCAGACTATAAATGCTAAAGATAATTGATACCGATACTGTTCTGTTTATAACTGTTAAGGTAATAATGTTGGCCACCTGTAATCAAACTTTTAAGAGAACTATTTGACTTTCTGTAATCAGTTGCAAATTTTACTGATTAAAATGTTGCAGTCAGCTCAATATAAATTCTACCGACAGTTCCTAAATATCATATATATTAATACGCTAAGGTTAAGATGTTTGCCTCCCTTTTTCGAAAAAACCACTCAATTGCTCCACATAAATTTTATATCATTTTATAGATAATTGCTTGCTCTACCGACATCAATAACTAAAAAATCTATTATTGCTTTTGTTTTTGCAAAATAATTAATTATAACAATTATACATTTATTCAGTATATGCAGCAATGCTGCCATCTGACGGTTCTAACTTTGAAACAACGTCAACATGATTGACGGTCGGTAATTTTTTTTTGTTTAATTTTTAATCAAAATTCACGTATAAATACTTTTCGTATGGCGGCGCTTCAGCTCAACGTTTTCGATACTTGCGCCTCTAAATGACAGTTTTAGAAAAATATTTTCTTGAACCGTCACTGAGCTTTGTAATGTAATACAACAAAAAGAAGAAAGTTATAAAGAGTGTGAGAAATTAGAAACGAATTTTAGTGCGAATTATTCGCACAGGTACCGCTAGTATAAGTATAAAAAAATTAAACATCCTTCAAAAAAAGCTACTAAAAACCGTAAAATAGAGTTTTAAAATTGGCACCAATTTAATTACTGTAACGTCTTATGTACTTCTATTAAATTGGCGCCGACCTCAAAACTTTGTTAATTTACGCTTTTTAGTGACTTTTATTGAAGGAGGTTAGTTTTAAATCTAAATTCATAAAACTATGTCCACTTAAATTAATACTATTTCAGAAATCCTAATTTTGATTTTTTTTACAAAACTTGGCCGATACTTGCAATTTGCTCGTGAATGTCTGCAAAGTTTTTATGTGTATAATTTCTTTTATGTTAATTCTTGCTATAACATTTTGATCTGTGTAATTGTGTATTATCAGGTGTACTTGAATATGAGTGCTCTCTTTTGGATCATCTGGTCTGTGCGATGCAATTTAAATAATTAAATATATTATTATCATTTTTTTTAATTGTTTCAGAGGCACAGATGACGTCCAACGTTCATTGGAATTGCTCGATCGCGTCCTGTCGGAGTTCGACGACATAGAAAATGCAAACCAGACACAACAGATCTGCAATACTGGCGCCAGTGAAACAACGAACGAAGCAGACACTACTGCTGTCGTCGTCCAAGACACCGGTGGCATACAAGTAATTTTTTATTTCAATTTTTTTAAAACCACGAAAACATATGCCCGAATCCAGGGGAAGGTCACATGAGTAATGATGTTCCCCTGAACCACGTCTACTTACGTTTATTTTTAAATAACACATGCATGTGCATAAACTTTGCACCAATTTAATAATGACCTAAATATATATCAGTTGGCTGACCCCCATCAATTGGGAAGTTTCCACATATAATAATGATAGTGTCGCATTATTCAAATTCAAATCAATTTATTCCCCAAACGAAATAAATACAATTATAAATAACAAATACAAAAAAAAAACTGGTCAAGTGCGAGTCGAACTCACACACGGATGGTTCTGTACCACCGAACAATATTTATTAAGAAGTTTTTTATTTAATCACGGGAAATTGGACAATTGAATTTTAATATAGATAAACTAAATTAAAAAATTTGTCCAATTTCCCGTGATTAAATAAAAAACTACGCAAATTTTTTAATTTAGTTTATCTATATTAAAATTCAATTGTCCAATTTCCCGTGATTAAATAAAAAACTTATTAATTATAATGGACGTGAACAATATTGAGAAATATTTATTAAGTTTATTTTATTTTTATTATTAAAATATATAAATTAAATAATCTGACAAATATATTTACTTGTTCCCGCTACTGAACTGCTAACGTAATACAAAATCTAAACTTATGTAAATGATTTTCAATACTTAAAATACAGCAAATACCTAGGTCATACCTTTGCAGTAGAACTGTACTGTCAAATTGTGATGAAGCGGTTTGATTATTTTTTCTTATGTGAATTTGCTGCGCGTTTATGGTTTATATAGTTTATCCTGGGTGTTAAATTTAGTGTATAGTGACTTCGCTTCATCTCTCTTCAAGACATTTTTTCATCAAATAGTAACAAATTTGGTAAACTGTCATCTTTGACTAGCATTGCTGTACTGGTAGATGAAAAAAAACTACCTCTTCTAAATGCCTGTGAATATTTGTAATTGCAGGTAAGAAGTAAATCAGCAGGTGGTAACAACGTAGGTGGTGGAGGTGGTAATGTGTCTTCAACGCCTGAAGATGAGAGTCCGTCGCTTGGAGGTCACCAATCGGAAGACGACGGTTACATGAGCATGAATGGAAGGAAAGCCAAATTTACGTTAAGCTTCAAACCTGTCAACGAGGTCACAGTTCAACAAGAACATCCGACGTTGGCAGAAAATAATATGACGAATGAAGCGAAAACAAACAGTCAAATGACGGATATTCAAGACTTTCCACCCCCGCCTGAAGAAGCTGAAAGACTCATAGCAACGCTGCTTCCACGGTAAGATTTTTTTTTATTTCTAAATAGTAATGACCAGAAGGCAGACGAAAAATAAAAAGTGAGTGCGTGTTCTTTTGTACGTGCGTTTAAAGTTATACTTCTTTGGTGTGATTAAAAACTACACCTACATATGCAAATAATTTATTCAAATAAAATCTTCAAAAAGTTCAAAGAATAATAGTTTTAGGGTTCCGTATCAAAATTATTTTCTGTTAAAAAGTTTAAAAAAATAAAGAATTTTCAATAAATCACTTCTCCAAACTGAAGCTTTATTTTTGTTTATCAGTACTGCCTATTACGTAAAAACTTTTGCGTATCATAAAAACATATTTTGTCATGTTTCCAAAAATTATTAATTTTCTGTTAAAAATTTTCTCCGTTCAAAAAACAAAAAAAAAATATAATTCATCTTTAAAGTTCAATTCCAAAATACGTAATAATAGAAATTAGTTTCATGGGTAATTGGAATAAAAAATCAATTTAAACACTTATTAATAAAGACGAAACGTTGCAATCAATAAGTGTTTAAATTGATTTTTTATTCCAATTACCCATTAAACTAATTTCTATTAAAAATATATAATTTTATAATGTTTTTAATTAATTACGTCTGCATTATTAGTAACGAAAATACTTGCTTAAAATAAGTATTATTTTCATCTTACTAAGCAAGTAATGTTCTTAAATATAGATTTAAAGCTGAAAGTCGTATAAAAAATGAAGCATGAAACAAAATGGCGAAAAAAAATTAAAAACAGGAAAATTATTTATTTTTATAAAATTATTTAATTTTTATTTCTTTTAAAATTCTGTTATATAGATTTTAAGGCGTCGTTTAATTGTTCTTTGTATTTTGAATTTGAATTATATTTTATATTGCCTGCAGATTTTGAAGAAGGTACTTTTTATTGCATCCCAAAGAGTTAATCTTTCTAATAGGGTGTTTTATACCTGTGTTTTTCCTCGACAATATTGTACATGCAAAATTAAGTAATTCATAAGAAATAACAAATTACGTATTTTTGAAATACTTTTAAATAGCCATATTTCATATGTCGTTTGTTTTTCAGGGTTTCGCCTGGAAACTCCGCCAAACGGAACAGCAGTCGTCGTAATAATACCGCCGTGCCAAGTCAAGCTATTGTTGAAATAACAAACGGGCCTCAACAACAGTTTAACAAACGAAATTTAGAGCACCTGGTGTGCGGACAGAGGTCCGGCATTACTGCTGCCACTCAGACCACATTGGTTAGTAACAACACAATTTTAATTAAAACTATGCCATATGAAATACAAGTTTAAAACCTAATTCGCGCATACATGCTACGCAAGCTAACGTAATATTCTTAGCAGGCACACTTATTCAAACTCGTATCAGGTGTATAGCTAATTTATTTTTAATTATAACTCGTGGGCTTTGAGAATAGCCGAGCGTGTAGCGATGCCGTTGTTTATATGGCTCTTCCATCGCCGCCAGTTCCGAGACTCTAAAAGTATCAACTGGATTTTCATTTTATTATTCGAAATGAATAAATTGAACATTACACCGATAAAAGGCCTTACTTAAGTAATTTTCACCAATATTTCAAATACCCGCCAATAAACAATAGTATGTGGGGGGGAGTCCTATGATCTGCTTAGGGGCGTCGTAAAGCTAGAAGGGGTGGAAAGTTAATTTATAATTGTAGCTAAAAATGAAACATCCTAAATGTACTCTAAAAGTTTGGAAAATGCTGCCCTCAAAAGAACGCTTGCTTAAAATCTACTTAAGAGCGCCACGAGTAGTAAGGCCGGCATTGAGTAGAATTTAACACTATCGCATTTAAATTATAGCCGTGTGTGTTTTGTTTTACAGCCTAAAACCCGTCATCAACGTCCTTATGGTTGGGATAAATCAGAGACTGGCTTTCATTTACAACCGGCGCCTGTTCCGCCACGCCACCGCTACGCTAGCCTACCTTATGATGGTCGAGGACCAGTTAGTTCTTTGGGATCGCCGACTTGGATGCCTCCTCGAACTGTCCCAGGCGCGGCGGACAGACATCGAGAAGTTTGTCGGCGGCGATTGGGTAGCGATGAAAATTTAACCTCAACCAGTGATCAAGATGAAAATGTATTACGTCCATTGAGTGAATTAGCTGATGATGAACACTTTTCTGACGATTCTTTAGAAGAAAGTTTACCCCCACCGCCACCTGTGTGCTCAAAACGCAACAGTATTGCTTGGGAAGTGCCACTGGGCCTTGACGATGATCCTTTATTAACACCCGGAAGTACTAAAGTCGTTGGTCGCAGAAGAAGAAAATCGGGCGATCAATCACATTCAAGTACTAGTTCGATACCCAATAGATTAAAAGATTTAGATGATTGGCCAGATCCTCCGCCTTGTAGTACCGAAGATGAAATCATATCACCTTTCTCTGATTCAGATGAACCAATAATCTTACCAGATGAACTCGCCGGCTCAGATTTAAGTAACAGCGGCACATATGTCATTAGAAGAGGACGCAAAGAACGAAAACCATTGAATCATATGAGTACTTCACAAAATTCGAATTCGTCGTTGAATTCTAGACTTAGTTCTGATCTTAGTATACCACACTCTCGATTTAGTGTCGATTTAAATAGTTCAAGATACAGTCGGGAACTCCATACGCCGTGTTCAAGATTTAGTATTGACTTAAGTACGCCCCATTCACGTTTAAGTCAAGAATTGAATTCACCTAAATCAAGGTACAGTTTAGATTTAAATAATTCAAGGGATTCGAATAGTTCAAGAATAAGTAGTGAAACGAATCATTCTCGATCCAGTACACCACAGAATCGTTACAATGATAAAAAACATAGTACGACATTTGATAATATTAAATCTCTTATAAAAGAAGGAGTTATAGAAAATTATAGTCCTCCTCTAACAGAAACTTCGCCTGACTTTAACTGTCCACCTCCACCGAGTTTAGTGCGTGTTGTTTCGTTACCAACATTAAATGCTGATGACTACCAACCACGTAGAGAACTGGCCGTAACTGTCGAAGAAGAAGAAGATGTTGAAAGTCCTCGACAACATAGTGCCGAAATGTCTCCCCTAAGAAAAATAGAACAAAATATAAGTGAGCTTTTGGAACGTAGAGACATTGACGTTTTGCAATTGTGTAAAAGTGACTCTAGAATGGTAAATGGTTATGGTTACGATCCAAAAAAACACGATATTATGAATCAAAGATCGTTAGAAGACGAAATCATACCGTATAATGCATTGCCCAAACCGAATGAAATCCAAAAATCGAGTAGTAATGTTGAAATCAGGAAGTCTGAAGAATATTATCGTCAAATATTACAACAGGAAAGAAATGGTGCTGCACCTCAGAAACCAAAAAGAAATGGAATTCAAAAGTCTGAAAGTGCAAAAGAAATGTTATTGTCTCATTATCAAGAAAATGAATGGCCTATTACAACTTCAAATTCTGCAGATTTTCCGATTAAAGTCGAAGTATTACAGCATGATTTTCCGCCATTGCCTCCTTCACCAGTTGAAGAGGACGAAGATGAGTATCAAGAAATTCTTCATCCAATACAAAAAAAACGTGCCGATACGCTGCCAGCTAGTTCAGACCCACCTATTATACCTCCACATCGTGAACCAGTCACGAACAGTCTAAAAACTCGGTCTATGGACGCAGGTATGAACAATTATTGAATAATAATTTAATAAACCCAAGACTTAGAATGACAAAAATATTTTTGCTTATTGGGAGGGGGGGGCTACAATTGTTTTCGACCGGTCAAGTGAGATATCATAATATAGAAGGACACTTGCTACTGATTTCATGACAATATTTCTTTTTTTAGTTTAAGCAGCGTAGTTTATAACATATTAACGATTAAGTTGAAACTAACCATTAGATGCATATAAAACTGTTCAAGAATACGTATTACATGCACCAATAATTATTTTAGTCCTAGTACTTTTGGAGATAATCATGTTTTTTCCTTCTTAACGTCTAAGTAGGCCTAAAATTTTGAAAATAATCAGACATAAAGTAGATGGTAAGGCATACAGAAAACCTATAGCAAATGATGGACGAAACCTTTAGCGCGTGAAGTACGTATTCTTGGTCGATTTTATATGCATTTAATAGGTAGTTCCATCATTATATGTTAGAAAGTACGAGACCTAAAATAAAAAGCAATACCGTCACTCGATGGAATACTCTCGTTTATAGCCACTCAAGAAAAAATAAAAAATATTTTCTGACTAGATGCTTTGTAACTCTACCAAATTTCAAGTCAGAAACATATGTAGTTCGGGAGAAAATCGACTGTGACGTACAGATAGACAACGAAGTCTGACTAAGAATTCCGTTTTTTACTATTTTGATACGGAACCCTAAAATTTCTGTCTATTCCTTGTCTGTAAATATTGGCAGTTTTAGTAATCGACTGAAAACTAAAAGTGTTTTTTCTTTGTTTTACAGGTTTTAGTCGTGGCCGCCGAAATGTGATAAGCGGTTCCGGCCGCCAAATCCCGCCCGAAAGAAGAACATTACCGACCGAACTTCCAGGAACCAGACGGCGTACGTTTTTGAAACGATCGTCGCAAAGTCCTCGGGAAGAGCACCATATGCAAACATCATGTTCATTACCTGAAACTCCAATCTTCGCCCGAGGATGCGACATTCCGCGAACGCCTCATAGAAGAGCTCCCGATGTACCAGGTATTGGTGGAAGCAGAACGGCTCCAAGACAGAGTAGTACAATGGGAACTATAAATACTCTATCTAATATGAATACAACCGGATACAGACGGGGAATGTCTAGTACCGGTCTCGAACAAGCGATAGTTGGAACTGAACTGTTACGACTTGCTGGTGGTCCCGGACGGGGATGGTATCCAAAACATCGTCATCCAAGACCTGCGTCCATAGAACACTTGGATCGGCTAACACACACGTCCAATCCATGGGATAATACTGCAAGAAAACCACTCACCCTACCACCAAATCTTACACCGAAGTTTTTCCAAAGATCCCCGAGAGAAGCGCTCAGAAGAGTGACGAGTTTGCTGATCAGAAAAGGTAAGAGATTTTATCTATCCGTTTTCCTATTTACACAGGGTTGGCCTGTTACCCGCCTAATATGACTGAGTATTATTAATAGTAGGGGAGCCCAGCGTGCTAAATGTGTTTTTTCTCCCACCCTTTGAAGACCTAAGGAATCGTGAAGATTACATATTAAAAAGAAAAAAAGTTTATATGATGTATATCCTTTCAGTGGTGGGGGGAGCGTGTATGAATTTTCAAAAATGTAAAAAAAAGTAGTCAGACAAAAATTCTCGAGCGCGTCAGAGTTTGATTGTGTATACGACCTACGAACTTCTGACCACACAGAGATAATAATCTGCCAGATTGGTAGTGGGAGGTGGCCATACAAAGAGGTGAAAATTAGAAAAAAAAATTTTTTACTCGAGCTTGTCAGAAATTCAAGAGAGATGTTAAGTAAACCCTAAAAAATGTCCTATTATAAAGACTGACGATTTGAACGTGACTGAAATTCACAGCCGATTTTTTAAAATGCAAAAAAAAGTCGTGACCTTGAAATACTCGAGCGCATCAGATTTTTATACAGACGGTTTAGTTTGATGCACTGTTCATGCTGACTCATATTCTGACAATTTGGTGAAGGGATTTTTTAAATCTGACAATTGAAAAATTTTTTTTAGTAGTGTGTAGTAGTGCGAGAAAGTAAGACATAGAGAAAGAGTGAGAAAGGAAGAGTAGCGTGGAGCGGGAAATACGTAGTTCTCTGTACTTGTAAACACTACACTCTATTAATAATTTTAGATAGTTCGGCTTAAGAAAATCGGCAGATTATGTTATTCCTATAATTTTTAAATATTTTTCTTTCAAATGAAAAAAAAAACCACGCTCGAACATTTCGAGGTTATGATTTTTTTTTGCAACTTTGCGACTCGCTTATTTTTTTATGTCACGTTTAAATCGTCAGATTATTATAGAGATTTTATTTTTTGCATGTAATTAACTTATTTTGTTTAAATCTGATGCGCTCGAGTTTTTTTATAGATCGATTTTTTTTACTAATCTGATCAACTGCCCTAGACGCACACCCCTATATTAAGGGTTCATATATGGTGGAAGTACATAACATGGTACAAGGTTTCTTTTCTCATATAAAACTGTCGGGATCGAGTTACTTCCAAAATCCCCGCTTGGGCTCCCCTACTATAATATTTTAAATTTAAAAAAACGGGAGGTTATTGATTTCGGTTCTATTTAGAAAATCAAATTTTCATCAGATCTGCACATTCTGGGGTCCTAGGAAGTTATTCTGACTTTTTGGAAGAACGTCGGTATATGTGTGTGTTATGTAAACAAATTTTTGGCGTACGACATCTTTAGAACGAATCAACCCATTGTTATCGGGTTTGCGGCATTCGAAACGGCTTATTGAGACTTAGATCCGGTTAGATTTTGGAGTCAATCAGACAATTTTAAGGGTGGTTTTTAGGGGTTGAAAAATGTTTTTGAACCCAAAAATACCGAGAAAAATCATTTCAAATATGAAATGTAACTTTTTAGTAAAGACTAAAATGTGCTGCAAAAATTGCAACAAAATCGGCCGAAATTACAGACAGAGCCGAACTTACAAATTTTTCAAAAACACTAGTTTGCGGATACAAATTTACTTACTGAAGGTTGTATTTAACTTGGTGCAGATGTTAGATTGGCAGAAATATTGCATTAAAAAAAACATTTTAAGAGATATATTAAGGGCTTAATTTTTTATTATGTCTAAAAAAAATTTAAGTAAACATAATAAAGCCACAACACCTCTATTAGTAAATAAATCATAATGGCGGCAATATTTGACACTGCAACTCCAGTAGGAACTCTAGGACGTACTAAAGATTAGAAGTACCCGTTGATAACGTACCGTTTTACGAGTACGTAATGTACAGTAACGCACCCACGTGCCCATCAAATCGACAACACTTTTTAGGGTTTCGTACCTCAAAAGGAAAAAACGGAACCCTTATAGGATTACTCGTGTGTCTGTCCGTCCCACTGTCATAGTCAATTTGCTCCAAACTACTGGACCGATTGAGTTGAAATTTGGTGCACATATATAAGTCGATGACTCAAAGACGGACCTGTAACGTAAATAAATGAATTTTGAACATGGGGGTCATTTTTGGGGAAAAATTAGGAAATTAAAAAATAAAAGTTTTGTAAACTGTACCGTGTGACATATCAAATGAAAGGGCTTGTAGTAAGGGTCACAAATATATACAGTTTTAAAGTTATTTAAGAAAACAGATGAAGAATTGACCATCCCCACCCTTATCTTCGAAACTACTGAGCTTAAAATGTTGAAAAAAATAGGGAATGTCGGGTCTCACCCATAGTTTACAGGAAAACCTAAACGAAAATCTTAAGTCATAAAGTATTCACGGAAAACGGAATAGTACGGGACGCTCTTCTCGCAAGTTCGACTCGCACTTGACCAGTTTTTTAACATTGTGTTTCACCTCCACATATCTCTGTAACGGTGAATCTGCATATCGGAAACAGAAGCGCACCTTACGGATACCATCAGGACTAAAACCACAGGTACTACATTGAACAGATGTATCCGCGTGCAACTGGGTTTCGCTTCAGTTTAATATTAACGTTACATGTTTTGACCGCCCGATGTCGCCACGGACACTGACTGCGTATAAGCTAGTAACGATCGTTGGCATCGCTTGGCGTCATTAACGACAGACAGCACTGCCAATTGTTGAAATATTCCAGAACGAAAGTCACCAGATGCCTCGTGCGTTGATTCTTTGATCACGTGACAACTTCTTCACCGCCGTTTCAACGCGGCATCGACCTTGGTCACCTTGACTACGCGAGTACAGCGGCCGGTTTAGTGCAGTAACCCAAATTAAATCTTTGGTGGTACGCGTTGTACAAAGATCACTCCGTACAGCCATTAATTGATTGCCTGATTATTATATAGATTAGAATTTAATCTTCACTTGTTTGAAGTGACAATATGAGAAAATGGGAACTAGGAAAACAAAAGAAATCTTTATCGAATTAATGACCTCAGTGGCCACGCGTTCGTAATCCTCAATGAATAATATACTAATAATATACCGGCACAGTTAAAAAAATTCCAGCCAATTCAGAGACGCGACAGAACGATTTCAACTATGCGACTCTATATTTTATAATTCAAATATGTGACAGTTTTTTGCATTCCGTGAACCTCATGCAGTGAAAATATGAAATTCCAAAATGTGAATTTTGATTTGTGAAGTATACGTTGCATGACGCCACAAAAATTGTAATTTTAAAAATAACATAACTGTACCGTTAATTTTGAATTCTTTCTGAGTCTGACTTTATTTGGGCAGGTTTTAATAACGCTGACATAATTATATTAATACGTCATATTTAAGGTATGTGCTGTGACGTCACACAAGTATAAACAGAAGTTTTGGCGGCACATAAATTAATCCATCTGTCCTATATATATAAAAATTGATACGTGAATGTATGCTCCCTTGGACTCCAAAACGACTGGAGCGATTTTGATGAAATTTTCAGGCAACTTCAGGTTAGCCCAGCGGGTGATCCTGTAAAGTTTGGTAGCGATCGGATCAAAAGATTCTTTTTTTGTTTTTTGGCAATTTTGATTTTTCTTCGATTTATGAACTTTCACAATTAAAAACAATTGAATTCGCGCAAATTCAATACATGTTGAGAATTTTATGATAATGATTCTCATCTTTTATGACTATAGATAATTAATTAGGTCTACACGTGCGAAACCGGACCGGGCTGCTATTCTATATAAAGTCCGCTGCAGTATATGTCTTTAAGGCTGTCGGAACGCTCTGAATTTAAGCCAAAAATAGAGCTTCGGCTGTCAACTGATTGTAGATTTATTCGTTAATATTCTGCAAAAATTCTTTCTCTATAAAGAAGATAAAAGACAAATCTAGGTCTCTAATGGACTACTTTTGCAATTTATGTATGATTTACTAGAAAAAAGTAGGCATTAATTGTGCTAAAAAAACACACTATGACACTATGACCTTATTCGTCCTTATTTCGCAAAACTGTTCCATCACAAACCTAAAGTGACTCTTCCTTTTTCGGAAAAGTTTTTTAAATGTTCAAAATATTTCCAAAAATTAAAGTAATCAATTGACAGCGGCACCCTTGCAATTGTATCTTTTATCCTCGTAGTTGGCACCAGCCAAAAATTGAAACGGCGGATGGTTTGAGCGAGACAGACCTACAGAAGGCCACACCCACAATATGTCTTTTGCCTACCTCGGCTCTTACCGCTGGGTCTCAGAACAAACAAAATTCAGAGCGTTCCGACAGCCTTAATTGACAATCTACAAATCCAGGCGAAGTCGGACCCATGCCTCAAGTCTATAATAATATAACAAAGCGGGAAAAGTTGATAAGTTCCTTTACGCGAGTATTCTCAGGAACCATTTCTTTCTGAGCAGCTGAGGCTCTATATTATTATATTAAGACAAAAGTGATTTTTAAAATCTCATAAAGCAAATATCAGACGACTAATTTTTTGGCTGACCAGCGCTCTTTTCGGTTGCAATTGTCTGCGCAAGTTATCCGCGCTGCAAACAGTCCATTGTCCACTACAATCCGTGACGTCTGAAAAGCGGACAGAGCCTCTAGGTCAATATTAAATACCGGTTTCTTCGATACTCGGTAATATAAGCGGACAAAAGTACTACTAATAGTTGCACTTAGACTTCGTCGAAAAAAAAGACACTGATACATGGAAGCACGACTACTTTTTATCGAGGATTCAGACACGATGCTACTGAACTCGGAGCTGGAAATATCGTGGAACTAAGATGCTGTTTGGTATTTTAGTTACATCTTAGAGACACTTATACCTTATATCTTAGATACGTGTATCTTAGATACATTTGATTGTAAATACCTTTATTCCAAAATGAAAATACTACTCAAGATTGTCTTTCATCAGATAATGTATTTTATAGATATATATAGATTTATTTTCTCGATATTTGTAAAATTACCGGTTATTTTTTATTGTAGACATTTTAGCCGGTTAACTAACTATCTATAAAACAATATTGCGGTTTCCGTTTTCTATTTCTCAAACAAACAAAACAGCAGAATCGAACGGAATAGTAAAATAATGCATTCATATTTATGTAGATATTGGTTATGAAATTAAAATTTAAATCTTGACCGGAATTTACAATCATACGTAGCTTTGTTAATAATAATAAATAGCCGTGGATATTTAACCAGCTAATTAGCCGCTTATTTATGCTTTTACATCACTCATTGTCATAAATTTTGGTACGACATTCTGTTCCTCGGTCTCATCTGAACTAGACAACTAACGATAAATAATAAGTCCAGAGGTTTGTAAGTTAGACTCAAAAACTCATAAAATATAATAGCTGCAAGTATGCAATTCTTTGTATACAAAACGGAATTAAGACTTGACCATTTTTTTAAACTTTTATTTGGGAATGAAATACGGTAATGATTAATGATATATGTATTTTGTGATTGAGTATCATGAGTGACGTCATAATAACATGAGACATCGGTCATCACTGAAATACAATACTTAATAATCTGTGAAGCATGGATAAACAAAATTGTTTTCAAGAATGCCACGTAATATTTTTATTACCATAACAGTACTGATAATAATGATTCAGATGGTAGACTGGAAATATCGAACTCGTTAAATTCTCCAAACAAATTTCCAAAAACCTTGCCAATGAGAAATGTAGGAAAGTATTGACGCGAATACGTCCTTAAAATCGAGGACATCAGGCGTATATTTAAAAGTGCACTGACTGGGATATATTATAGCCCAGGAAGGCAGAATTTGACAAATAGCATCATAGAGTCGTAGCTAGGAGCTGATCACGGGATCGACTGCCAGAGTCGCAAACCCCCAGCCTGGAGAATGCGTTATTTCTTTTCCTCCAAATAAGTTTTGGGGGGCACAAAATTCAAACCTTGCCCGGGGCGCTGAATACCGTTGCCATTCATAGAAAACAAGTAAGCACGTATGTACGAAAAATCGTGCGTTACAAAAATTCAAACGGTAAATACAGCCCCTAGTAGATAAAGGACGTCCGTACCTGAAATGATCTTCGGACCGAGTGCGCAACCGCAATAGGTTACTTCGTTAATGAATGATGTCAGCTGGGAGACTGTTCATAACTTTATCGACCACGCAACATCAATTGACAATCCACAGGATGACGTCGCCCCTACTATCCAACGGAATGAGATCACATCTGTGTCTAATGCTTGAGCATACGGTGCCCGGCGGACTTTGGACTAGTTTAACTTCGGATTGCGTCATGTGAGATTTGCTAAAGTGGTGTCAACTGTCATTCGAAAGCCTACAAACTACACTACAATTAAATTCTTTTGTATTGTTTTCTGAAGAAAATATTCATCAAAAATTTATCTACTACATAAAATTTCTTAATAATAAAAAAATGACAGCTATTATGCAAGATGCTTATCTTTTAATTTTGTAGTAAATTTATTATCGCGCTAAATGCAGTAGGTAATGTTTAGGTGTTTTGTGTGTAAATAATTTAATAAACTATACCTACATTTATGATTAAATAAAACCATATAAAAGTGCAAATATGCATATAAAAATAACGTCTTCATTATTATTATTAATTGAGTAATAAAACACCAGCAGTGATAATGTATTTTCAGTTCTCTCGAGCGTTACCTACATTTCTTGATACTCTGAGAAGAATAAAATTGCCATATTAGTCACATTCCAGACTTGTTATGTAATTTTCTCGCTGCTTCGATCAAGACTACACCTACCTTGGATCCGTATTTCTCCCGACTTGATCCGATTTTGTGTTCCGATGTCGTCCGTCGTGAGACAATGATCCCCAAACGGGAAGCAGTTAGAGTTGTGTTCAAGGGGTGACTCTGGCGCCGATTTTTTGATATTGACTTCTGCTAGAGAAGACCGTTCCCCCTTTTGCCCCCTTTTCACCTCTATCTCTATCTAGGTATCGTAATCAATCTTTGACTTTAAAACTTCTAAATAAGCTAGAAATATGTACCAATATTCCCATATGACTTCTGGACAAGTTTTTACAGTTTGTTTGATCTAAATAAACGATTCAAAATCAGATAAAAACGAGAAAATTAGCATTAGTTTGACAGAAATTTTAAAAAATTATTGCGCAAGCCAAAATCGCCAGTATTTTTAACATTAGTTTGTAAAGAAAAAACTTCAAAATGTAATTTGCCTTCCCGTAATTCGAAATCTCGTTGTGTGCTGTAAAGAAATATTAGCGAATATCACGTTTTTTGATTCAATTTTTAGGGCAAACACATATTTTTTTTTGAATTTTTGTGAAGCTTAATGCTTAATCACAGCTAGTAAAAACAATTTGCAATTTACTGAGAGCATATTTTACAATCTGAGGGCCTAAATAAGAGACGTAGAAATTTTTTTTTTTTAATTTGCCATTCGATACGAAATTACCCAGCAGATGTGAGTGAAAATTGACGTTCACGAGAGCGGAGCAACAGGTTTAGGTTAGTTAAAAATGAACGTTGAATTGTTTGAGGCTTAAATAAGTGCCATACTAGGTCGTTGCTAGGACGAAATAGGTATGTACTAGTTATATTTTAGTAATTAACTATGGGTTGTAATGCGATTCTCTGTTTGTTTGACAGACTATATAATAAATGTTCTCGTATTAATCGAAGCATGAGTTCGTATATAAAACAAAGAATCGGCTGTTTTTTCATTTATTATATTATTTATATTATAGATTATGTGTACTTACAATAATTAATCAGCAATTACAAAAGATTTAATATTTTTTTAACGTAACAATGTACACCAGTTACTAGATTATTCTATATTTATTCGAAAATCGCATGCTCTAATCACTTTCAAACTTCATTTTATAGATATGAATGAATATTGCATTGATCACTGTCCACTGGCGTTCCATTTTTAGGATTTCGTACATCCGATGAAAAAATAACTTATTTTCTCCTAATCTACTGAACGACAACAATTTAAATTTGGTACATAATGTGAGTTAGCTATTCATGGACGTATAGCGAAAATAAACGAATTCCGGGTTTAGGAGTTAATTTTAGAGGCCAAATTATAAAATAAAAAAAGAACATATTTTTCAAGTGCATCATAATATAACGTATCAAATGAAAAGATATTGTAGTGCTAATAATCATCAGATTGAAGTACAATTTTTTTTCTCTCTTAATAATAAAACAAAAAAAAACCCGGGTCGCAGTGCCAGAACCCTGCCGACAATATAGTGTATTTGCTTATACAGGCAGTGTGGCTTTATTACACGAACTTAAGTTGGTTTTTGGGCAAAATTAAAAATTTGACTCTTTAATACACCCCTTAAAATAACATTTTTTTCTTAACTGCAATATTATTATCAATCTAACGTCTACACCGAATTAAATACACCCTTCAATAAATAAGTCACTATCTACAAATTAGTGTTTTCAAAAAATTTGTAAGTCCGGTCCTGTTGGGCCGATTTTATTGAAATTTTAGGAACGCTTTTCAATTAATTAAACGTCAATTTTGAAACGATTCTGAGAATTTTTTCGGTATTTTGGGGTCCAAAAACTTTTTTCAACCCCTTAAAATGACCCGATTACGCCCATTTTAAATAGGCTTCTTGCGGTGATGGATTTAAACACGTGGACCAAATTTCGTTAAAATCAATTAACTCTTTCGAAAGTTATTGCCCGCACACATATATATATACGTATATAAATATATATATATATATATATATATATATATATATAAACATTTTTAAAAATGGTGCCAAAGTGTTTAGGAGGTTATGAAACGTCGAGAAATTTTGGTCCGACCCCTAGGTCCCGCCATCCGACCGACGCCAATAGTGTATGTTGCCATAAGGCAAATACACTAAAAAATGAAAGGGCTTGTTATGAGAAATACAAATACCCATAGTTAGGATTTTTAGGCGTTGTACCACATCACATTTTTAATTTGTTATTTTTGAAGTAAAACTTGTAGGTGACACTGCCTCAACGATTTGAAAAATACTTGACCGAGCTAGCTAAATGAAAAGAAATTCATCAAAACTATATGTGACTTTTTGAAGAACAAAAATTGGTGACGCGAACTATTAATGTAGTCATAGTTCATTGCGATCCATTCACTTTATTTATAAAACTTTGTATTATTTATAATAGGTTTGTTTACTATCGTGCTCCAGTTTGAAAAGTGTTGGCTTTATTGCATTTATAATACAAAATTGTAACGATGGATTATATACCTAACGTATTTCAGTGTAAAAGTTGTCTACACTGTAACACTATAACCCTAATATAATATACCAAACATACCTAATGTAAAACATGATGTGAAATATTTAATGGCGCGCTTGGATGAGAGCGAAAACGCTTACATTCCTCATCATTTTGATAATGTTCGACCAGCCAGTCCTTCTCTCTCTACTACTCTACACACACGCTACTTTATGCATTATACTTCTAAATATCAGTGTAAACAAGCAGGCGTCGTAACAACTTGCAAGTGTTTATTAATTTTAAAAAATATGAATAACTTCTCTCTGAATATTTGTTTTTCACTACGTTAGAAAAAAATAAATGAATATATTATGTTTCACATATACCAGACGTCCCACGACGGCTCACATTTTTTTTGTTGTTTTTTAATTAGAGCACGCTACTGATCGATATCTGTATAAATTAAAATAAGTGAAAACAAATTAATTTTACGCTTTACATACAAAAGGATTACTATTATTATTATTTTCACGCTGGTTAACTTCATCCATTTTAATTTCTTGTTTAAATGATTCAATGAATGTGTTTTTTATCATCGGCACAGTCGGCACAATTAACGATTAACAGAGATATAAATATCGTAATTTGTTATTTGAAAAATTGTTTTTTTAGGAAATACAAACCTAGTATAAAAGGAAGTCTCGGTAGATGTCTATCTGTCTGGATGTCTGTACTGAACTACTGAACGCATTTGAATGCGGTTTTTACCATTCGATGGCTTCTTTCTTGAGGAAGATTGGATTGAAGCCGCGATACTGAAAAAATTTGATTACTGTTTTTATACCATTGTGCATTGAATACCTTATTTCGTGTCAAAACCGGTGTGAAATTAGCTTCGAGTTTACGAGCAAAAGAGAGTAACGTATTAATCAATTATGAATTCGAGTGAAAAAGCGAACCGAGTTTGAAAGTCAAAGTAGTTCCCTTCAATTATAATTGAAGGGAATTTCTTTGACTTTTAAACTCGCTTTGCTTTTTCACTCAAATTCATAACCCTAAATAGCTTAAATGATAATTATCATTTAAGCTATTTAGGATTCCGTACATCCTTATAGAATCACTTCGTGTCTATTTTTGTGTCCGTCTGTCACAGCTTATTCTCTCTGAATCTTCTGGACGAAAAAAGTTGAAATTTGGTACATATATAGAGTTAGATAACCCAATTATGGTCGTTTAGTGTAAATAAACGAATTCCTATTTTAGGGGCTAATTTTGGGCGAGAAATTAGAAAAAAAATATTTCTATTGCTTCATGTGACGTACCTAATGAAAGGGTTTGTTGTGAGATATACAAACCTATTTTTGTTATAATTTTTAAATGCGTATTTTAATAGATAAGAAAAGAAATGAAAGTCGAGCATATCACCGAAACTGCTCAGCCTAAAATTTTGAACAAAATAGGAAATTTAGGGCTTCACATATAGCCTACAGAAAACTTAAATGAAAATTCTAAATCTTAAAATTCTCACGCGAGTTTGGTTCGCATTTGACCGGTTGTTTAAAGTGCGTTTATTTAATACACTATTTAAAGAAAAAACATCGAAAAAATGTATAAATATTAATTGGTACTAGGCCGAAATAAACCTGGTTGTTGGGTTCGTGTCAAAACTGACCTTTTCGCTCGCGTTAAGAGAGCGAAAAGGTTATTTGAACACAACTTAGGCGCTGGATTTAAGCTCCAGTTCCCGAGAGGGAGCGTGGGTTCGAACCCCACACCTGACAATACGGTGTGTGATATATTTTTCTTTCTGCAAGGGCAAATATATATCCACATCATAACATAACCTTCTTTGTCTTCAATATCGCGTGCGATTCAGTTTTTCGCTAATAGTCCCAGTTATCGAGCGTGTATAATCGACAAATTACTTCTCTCATTTTAGTTCTTCTCGAACCCCGACGTTTCTACACCTGACATAATTTGTAATTTTGTTTTATTTTATGAACAACACATTGTTTTTTGCTGCATATTAAAATCTATTCATGTGAAACCGGGCCAGAAAAGTAGAGTGTGTAGCTTGGCCGTTATTTATATGGCGTTTTCATGACCCGTCTATTACAAGCCCCCAGTTCCCAGATTCGAATCTAAGAATTGGTTGAAATATCTGTTGGATTTTCAATTCATTAGTGTTTAAAATTTGAATAATAAATAGAAAATATGAACTGGTGCTAGTCTCGAAATAGCTTAGCTGTTGGTGGATTTGAGAATGTCACGTTTAATATAACCCACATTTTAATAAAAAGTTAATGAAATAACTTTTCGTGAACTAAAAGATTTTCTAATTAAATTAATATAATAACGATATTCCGGTCAGCTATGATGGTGCGATTTTTGAATGGGTTGTCTCAATCAAGTTTAATTTCTGTCAGTAACATAATTTACATTATTATTGGCGTTTGAAGACGAAGAGAACGTTCGAAGTTCGGAGGCTAGCGAACTGTGAAAGGCTGGAAATGACGGCGCGTATAATTTAACTTCAATAAACAAACTTGACTTTTGATGTAAAAAATTAGTATGAGAAAATGAAGAGAAAATTTCGACTAGGTGTGCTAAACTTTTTTGTACGATTTCAAATAAGACAAAAAAATATTAACGAAAATTACGAAAATCCCCCCCCCCTTATCTCCGAAACTACTGAGCCTAAAAGTTTGAAAAAATAGGGATTGTAGAACCTCATTTATAGTTTACAGGCTTATATGAAAATCCTGCGTCTTACAATTTTTACATACACTCTCCACGCGAGTTGTTTGACCAGTTTTTTATTTTAATTACTCGCATAATACAAAAACGTCAACTCTTGCGTTATATTTTTCGAATTTAAAAAAACTCAATGTTTTTTAATTAATACAGCTTATTTTATTACTAGCTTACTGTTTGTTGCGAATTATTTCAAAAACTACTGAACATAACGTTAAGCGAGGTCTTACTGTATATCGCATGAACATTTTCTAATATTAAAAAATGTTTGACGTGCCTGCCAAAAGGAATGAATTTAAAATGACTTCATTACATTTTAAACTTCAAACTTTGCAAACACAGCTACGTCTATTAAACTTCTTCGCTAATACGTTATCAGTATTATATTTCGCAAATAAATATTTACATAGTAAATTTAGATTTTAAAATGGTATCACATTTTCTACAGTTATATTAATAAGTTCGTTTTATTAACCACCGTTATGTGAACTGTGGACATACAACCATTTTGTTATTTTTTAAATAAAAAAAATAAAAAAAATTAGAACTTGGGAACTTTTATCGTAGTAAAATGAGGTCTTTGTAGTTTTTTTAATAATTCTAAAAAGCATATAAAAAATTTGTAATTGAAATTCATTTTTCGAAAAGTGCGGCATAAAGTATGTTCGAAAAGTGCGGCATAAAGTATGACGAAAGGTGGCACACCCACCGAATCGGATCGAATCGACTCGACACGGATGGCAGTTTTGAGATACATGAATGAGATCCGATCCGGGCCGATTCAGTGTGTGTGGTCCCTAAAAATCATAAAATATGCTCTCAGTAAATTTCGAACTGTGATCCCAAAATTCATTTTATGACTGTGTTTATTAGCTGTGATTAAATCGCAAAATTTGGCGTGCTGCTTAAAAATGTCAAAGAACACATATTTGTGCCCTAAAAATTGAATTAAATATCGTGATATTTGTCAATATTTCTTTGCAGCACGTCTCGGGATTTCGAATTACGGGACGGCAAATTAACATTTGGATTTTATCTCTACAAACTTATGTTAAAAATACTGACAAATCTGACTTGCACAATTTTTTTTTGCAAATTTCATTTTTTCTGAACAAACATTTTTAAAAAACTTATAATAATTATCGTTTTTATCTGATTTTAAATCGTTTATTTAGATAAAACTGTAAAAACTCTAAACTGTAAAAATTTGGCTTAAAGTCATGTGGGAAGCATATAGTACATATTTATAGTTTATTTTAAAGCATTAACATTTAACGTAAATGATTTTCATAGAAATGAGAGATTTCCGAAACGTAAGTGCCTTTTGCATCCAATTGCTCGTAATATAGAGGTGAAAAAGCGCGCGTATTATGCAGTAAACAGTTACCTTAATCAAATGTCGTTTCTTAATTTTTCTACGTGTTCTATGAATATTTTTTTACGTTTGGTAAGAATAACATAATTTAAAGTGGTCTGTTCAAGAATTTTATTTAAGCCGACTCTTAAAGCAGATCAGTAAACTTTTAAATGCATTTCTTTTAACTGCATTTCAAGAATAATTTGTAAACAGCTGATGTGTCACATGGTGCAGGGCTTTCCAAATACGATTTTCTCATTTTTGGATTCCCGACATAAGGTTGTTATGGAACACTTAACTGCATTAGATAGCTTCATTTGCCCTCTGCAATGTTCATTTCAAAACCCTTTTCCCTCGCTTAAAAACGATCAAGTATTGTCTACAGAAACATATTATATCCAGCATTATTAGAATATTGGCGTCCTGTAATATTCTTACAATTCTGTGCGGGCGTCGAAGTAACTTTCTTTCCAGAACACTGAACGGTTCTCTTGCAAAGACATTCCAGGTAGCAAATAATCTTGAGGTCTTCATCATTTTCAACATCTGGTGCTTTCCCAACAACAACCCTGGTTTCATCAGAAAAGAAAATGTGCTTCCAGTTCAATAATTTCTTCAATTTTAAAAATATAACAGAAAAACTCAATAGTGCGTTGATTTTAACCAGAAGTGCATATGTATATAAAAATTGGTCACCCTTTAAGCTCGTTTTTTCTATCTAAATAGATGATAGGGTCATTTTTAACTGTTTACTCAGGCTGGGTTTTATAAACAAAATTCTATTAATATCAGCCAGTTGTGAATGCATTCTATAATATTACAATGCCGTCAAAATTTTTCTTACATTAGACATCATTTTCATTCAAATTAATAAAATTTGCACATGATTAATTAATAACAGATAAATAAAAACACTTGAAAATTGAACAAAAATGTATTATTTAATTGTCCATCCTCAGGATTATATACTAATAATATTTTTTTGTAGAATTTTCAAGTGTTTTTTTTATCTGTTATCAAATTAATAAAGTTTAGAATAATTAATAATATAAACACAGCAAATGTTAAATTTTACAAATTTGTAACGTTTCGTACACTTTTTATCTACTTCATCAGGCAAATTGACATTATTATTTGTATCTGATTAATTGTTTTGGAAATTTGGAATATTTTTTAACAAACGCCAGACAAATACTCCTTGTAGTAATTTTATCAGTAATTCATTTGCGAAATTCACATTTGCCTCTGAGATTGCTAATTTTTATATTTTTTATTATGTCGAGACGGACTTATTGAAATATCAACAAGGATTCCTACAAACTTGCCTGAAGAAATAGATAAACAGTCTACGAAACGTCGCAAATTTGTAAATTAACAATTGCTTTATTTAGTCCAAGTTCATTCGTTATCATGGACAATACCAATTCTAATCTAAAGTTCGGAATTTCCAAACAATAATTAAGAAACTAGGATTTAGAATATGAGAACTCGTTGTGCAAAAGATATTGCAAAATTGAGTACCAGATAGAAATTTATTTACGTAAATGCAGAGCTGTATTAAGTCCTGCGGAACCGTCTAAGCAGTCGAAACATCGGGTCCTACGCAATTTATTTCCTGATTCGTTTTTAATTTTAGCATTCAACAAAATAAGCACATAAATAGTGTACCCTTCCGGGCTAACGAAGGATTGTTTTCTCAACGAAAAATTAAATCTTCCATATCTTTTTTCATTTTTTTTTTTTGGGTAAATTTCTCTTCTTTTAGTTTTTCTTTCCATTTAATGTTTGCTGGAACAATTTTGTCAACGAAAATAGTTACTAATGCTACCAAAATTAAAAAATATTATTTTAAAAAACTGATTAGTGGCGGTAGCAGCAAAACGTTCGTTACTCTGTCGTGAAGCGATATTTAATAATAGGCGCGGGCCGGTGCCTATTTGATATTTCGGTCCTGTAGATGTGTTCAATATCGAGTTCTTTAAGAAAATAACGCATGTGAAAAAGACAAAAATATCGACAACAACTGTTTGACCTAAATATAAGTTTGAAAATGAGCCAACAAATTAATAAACTAAACAATTTCATAATATTTAAATTTTCATCGTTTCTATAACTTGTTTGATTTGTTTTGAATTTTCGAACTCTTGTTTCAATAAAAAGGAACATAGTAAAAAATTTAATGACTGTTTTCTTTAATATACCAAATATTTATGATATATTAACTACACAAAAACGTGGATAAATTGTGTAATTAATTTAGGTGGGGTTGTATATTTAAGTTTATATTAATATTAAAGAACTAGCGACCCGGTCCGGCTTCGCCCGGTTTTGTAGATTGTCTATTAAAGATAATTGGATAAAGATTAATACTATGTCACTCAAAATAGCCTTGCAAGTCTCGCCTAGCAAGTAAACCATAATTATTCTGCAACGAGTAATTTTTAAGTCTGTGATGTCTTCTAAGATATTCATTTAAATATTTTAAATGCTATGATGCTACCATCAGTTTTGGTACAAATTAAATGCCTAAGGTAACTAACGTATTTAATTGGTAAAAGATTAATACTATGTCGGTCAGAGTAGCTCCGCAAATAACTCGTTATTTTTTATCAAGTTTTTGAACGATAAAAATAGTTACTGTGGGCTATCCTTAGAACAAAGGCATATGCTATCGTGGATTTTTCTGTAGGCCTTTATATAAAACCTACAATTCCGTAGTACATTAATTTGATGTATCTCTAACCCTACTGCCAGACTATGCTCCTCGCTCTGCTCATCGTGCTGTCGCGATGTTGCCCTAAGCGGCCAGACACTGCTGTACTCGCGACGCTCCGCACTCGGCTTTCGCCTCTCGGCAATGGAGGTCGATACTGTGGCAACGTGCGCACTATGCCTTTACACTTAGACCGCTTGGCGCGGGAGTACGTGGCCGGCTTACTCGTGCTCTTATTGCCGGTCCTTTGACTCGCGCACAAAAAACCGACAATCGAGGGAGCACTGGGCATGACGAGGAGCATGACGTGCGGCATGACAAGTAACGCGGCCACACAACGTCTCTGCCTCCTTTCCTCGCTACTTCCCATGCCACTCGTCGAGTGTGTAGGGTTTAGTCGGAGTAAGACATGTAAACGCACTACAAGCGTTTTTTTACGACTTGATTGCAAAACATTTTTCTCTACCATCTTTAAATTAAATATGAATGTATTATACACATAAACTACCCTGAAAAAAGTCTCTCAATTATGGTGAAAACCACGTCAAGACAGATGCTGATAGCGACTTTGTTTTATATTATTTTGGGATTAGAGATACGAGCAACAAATTTATTGATTTAAAATATTAATGTGTCGCGTGGAGTCCTTTAATTATTCCGTGGAACCTCTGGAGTCCGCAAAACTACTTTGGAAAACACTGATCTAGGTCGATAGTTGTAACATAAAATTCTTAATGAATACTCATAATGAATTTTAAATATAGAAAGTATTTTTAAAATACTAAATTTAAAATAAGTAGCGTTGCCAATTTTATTTAGTTTTCTGACCGCAAATGCCCCATATTAAAAGCATAAGTACTTAATATAAATTGGCTGTTGAATATATCGATATGTCATAGAACATTAAGTATAATCATATTTTTAAACTGTACAAATTCTTCACTTTTGAAAGGTTAATACCATTCTCTGTAATCCAACGAAACTAACCTATATAAATCAACTTGTATCAACTATTTCTACAATAATAATTATAAAAACCCGGGTCGCAGTGCCAAAACCCTGCCGACAATATAGTGTATTTGCTTATACAGGCAGTGTGGCTTTATTATGCAAACTTAAGTTGGTTTTTGGGCAAAATAAAAAATTTTACTCCTTAATACACCCCTTAAAATAACTTTTTTTTCTTAATTGCAATATTATTATCAATCGAACCTCTATACCAAATCATATACATTTTTCAGTAAATAATTCACTATCTGCAAAATAACGTTTTCATAAAATTTGTAAGTCCGGTCCTGTCACGCCGATTTTATTAAAATTTTAGGGACACATTTTAATTACTATTAGAGGGTTAAATTTCAATTTTGAAACGATTTGAAGAATTTTTTCGGTATTTTAGGGCCCAAAAACATTTTTCAATCCCTAAAAACTACCCTTAAGATGCCCCGATTACGCCCATTTTAAAGAGGCTTCTTGCGGTGATGGATTTCAACACGTGGGCCAAATTTAGTTGAAATCAATTAACTCTTTCGAAAGTTATTGCCCGCACAACATATATATATATATATATATATATATATATATATATAAACATTTTTAAAAATGGTGCCAAAGTGTTTAGGAGGTTATGAAACGTCGAGAAATTTTGGTCCGACCCCTAGGTCCCGCCATCCGACCGACGCCAATAGTGTATGTTGCCATATGGCAAATACACTAATAAAATACTTTTCTACACAAATACGATTAAGTAATCTAAAATCTTACATTTGGGTTGTAAAATTACAAATAAAAAATGGATGCGTGTACGTATGTAAGTTATACTTCTTTGTCATGATTAAGAACCAAATTTTAATTTGTATGCAAATAATTCATTGAAATAAAATAATAAAAGGACTGGAGTGAGATTAGCATACATGCAGCTATTAGACGCTACGTGGATGCGAATATGGTCACTATTCTGTTGGTATAGTCTTTTTCTGCAATCAATTTCATGCTGTTAATTTTGATGGGGACTCAAGCAATTGTTTTTATTTTTAGGAAATAATGGAAAAGAATCGAAAAAGGATCGGGGAGACGTTCTGTCGCCTTCATCACAATCAGCTAATGGTGAGTGTTTATTAATTGTTATTTTTAAATTAGGACATATTTTGTTGGTTTGTATCAAAATAGTAAAAACGGAACTCTTACGATAAAACATCGTTATCCGACGCGACGATGTGTCTAATCACAAACTTGTACTGTGTGCCCAACCAAAGAACGTCTGTACGAAAGACAAATGAAACTGCTAGAATTCTGCGAAATTATAAAAAAAGAATATATTCTCACGTAGTGGGTGATGCGATTATCGACAAGGGAATACTCTTGTTGTAAATAATATTTTTAATAATATTGATAGATATTTATTAACATTATTAACGATTCATTTTTACATAAAATCACACAAATCACAATAACAAATTTTGTCAACTACAAGCTCGGACTATTACTCATAATGTTTGCTTTAGAAGCAACGTAGAGTAGCATTTTTTATCCTTGTCGGCTGCATTTTAAATCTCATAACGTATGTGGCATATTGTTAATCGAAAAAATTTGTTTGACCGTAAGTGAGAGAGCTGTTTTCTTTAAGCATATTGAGAAAAAAGTTTAAACAAATTTCGAACAAAAGAAACAAATGATAACGGTTTATCAACTAGTTGATATCAGACTAAGCGCAATACAGTATCAATTAGGACGCGATCATAAAATAAAATTTCAGAGATCGTTTAGAATTCCGAACACAGATCGAGGAAACTTTTTTATTACACATTCTTCTAAGAGAAGATATTAAGGCGATAGAACCCCTAGATTGTAAAATATGCTCTCGGGAGTTTTCGAACTGTGGTCGCAGTATTGTTTTTATTACTTTTTTTATTAGCTGAGATTAAGCATTAAACATCACAAAATCTGGCTTACTACTTAAAAATTTCAAAAAACACATATTTCTGCCCTAAAAAGTAAATCAAAAATCGTGGTTTTTGTCAATTTTTCATTGTAGCACGTCAGGAGATTTCGAATCACGGGAAGGCAAATAAAAATTTTGAAGTTTTTTTTTTACAAATGTATGTTAAAAAGACTGACAAATTTGGCTTACTCAATAATTTTTTTGAAATTTAATTTTTTCTGTACAAAAAAATGTGTAAAACATGCCCTAATTTTCTCATTTTTGTCTGTTTTTAAATCGTTCATTTAGATCAAATAAACTGTAAAAACTTGGTTAAAAGTCACATAGGAAGAATGGTACATATTTCTAGTTTACTTTGTAAACATTATCATCAAAGATTGTATAGAAATTTCCATGAAAATTAAACTTTTCCGAACTGTTTTCTAAGTGAAATTGTATTATACTGAAATGCCCATAGAAGTCGCTACTTGTGTATATGAGCCACAAACAATTTCTCACTGAGTGCAGAGTTCAGTGTCGGCTCGTGCAGCACTGACGAAGTATACAGTAGTCCTATATTTTTAAAAATAAACATTTCTTCACAAAAATGCTCACTATAATGTTAAAGAGTTTTGTCCCATTTACATTTTAACCATTATAGCTACTTGACTATGTATAGCCCTTTCAGTCCAAATGCGCACAATTGTGTGGGTAAGTTTAAAACAGTCCTACAAAAGATGTTATGCTAAATGTAGCGTTCAGCACGATCGACATGGTTTGTGTAGGTACTATTTATCCGCTCTATTTCACTAACAGCGGTATATGTTTGTTTTTTTTTGATCAGTTTGAATTTGTTTGTTGCAAAATGGAGTGCCGAAAAAAGCGTGTAAAAGGTACGTACACTGAATGTTAAAACATATTATTTTTAATCTATTTTTTTATCATAAACTACTCATTGTTGTGTACTATTTGGTATTTCATAATAATTTTTCGAAAAAAATGCAAATTTGACTCAGTAATTGATACTTGTTTGTTACTTACACGGTTGTGTAGATTGGGATACACTTAAGTGAGATATGAATTATTTTACAGGATACGATTTGAACAGACAAGAGGATATAGACGCAGTATTAGACCTGTTGAACTCGGACAATTCCGAACTCGATTGTTTAAGTGATGAAGATGATGATTTCACAGTTGATGTCGAATTAGGCGGTGGTAGCTTATTAAGAAATGTAGAAGAAAGTAGCGATTCTGAAGTGGAGGAAGAAATCGAAAGACCTACGGAACGAAGAACCATTATTCCTTCGAGTATATCTACTGGTTCAAAGAAAAAGAAAGAAAAAGCAAACAAAGTAGTTTGGAAAAATGTGCCTTTTAAGAAAGTGAATGATGTTCCAAATAAAATGGACATGTCCCAGGAAATTGATCAGGTGTATTTATGTCTAGCTAAAAACAAAAACTGTTTTCAAGAGTTCCACACGAAAAAATGAAATAAAAATATTTTTTCAAATGTTCTGTAATTGGTAAAAATAAATCCTTTTCTACACAATTGTGTGGGTTCATTTTTTTGTGTCTCCCTGTACCTAAATTTTTTTTTTCATTTTTCTCCTATAATTAGTGCCGTATTAAGTAAGGGATTTAAATTTTACCAATTTTGAAGCGATTTTTTTCTTCAGGATTGAAAGGGATAGCAGATTTCTACTTTCCATACAGTAAGTATACAATAAAATAAATAAATCTTTTAAAAGAATTGAAATTACTAGACTTGTTATTCTTTAGAATTATTTATTTTAAATCTGTACTTTTTCGTTCGCTTGTTGTGAATTGACAGACTATTAAAATGAAATTAAATATATTATATTCATACATACGAAAATGTGTGCATTTCATTGTTCTTATTACGTCTTACATAGCTAAAAAATAATCTCATAAAAATATGTTATACAGCCCATAAACTTTGACTTGATATTATGATCAATGTTATCAATAACTGAATCGACAAATTTGGCTTTATTATTTAATAATTATTATACCTGCCAATGTAAATAAAATACAAAATAAAGTTCGAGGGACAGTTTTCTTACCTATCATCACATCTTTGAATAAAGAATCACGTCATGTGTTATTGTACTAAGATATTGTGTTCGTTTGAAATGTATATTGTTTTTGAAATAACTAATATTTTATTCCATTAATCTTTTTGTAATAATTTTGTGCAAAGTTCTGACTAGTATCTTACTTTAGTAGCCATTATCTGCAAATTTCCTACAAGTGTCTTAATTTTAAAGCCATTATAATGGGCCGCGTGAAAACATACAAAAAATCATTGTCGCCTTCTAAAAAACGGAAAAGTAAACGTCTTTTGACAAAAACTGAAATAAGGTTAGTATTTGGAAGTACTTCTATCAGTTTTGTTTAAAAATAAACCATTAATATTTATTTCATATTTCGTAGAAAACATGATAACTGTGCTAGATATTTTTGTCGATGAACAAAAGGCAATGAAGTACATTCCGTGCCCGAATTAAAAGAATGTGGACTTTACGATGACATTTTGATTTATGTATATCGCTTAGTTCATTATTCGAGCAGTTTAATTATGAATATGGACAATAATTTAGCTGAAAATTATAACGCAGTGGTTGCGAAATTTATTGGCGGCAAAAGAATAAATTTTGCTATGCGAGGTAGTTACCAAACTAGATGTGAAGCTGCTACTATATCTTATAATATGCGTGATTATTATCATGGAAGAATTCACAAGGCACTGACAAATAGAAGTCCTGGAAAATACACTAAACTGTATAATTAAAAAAAAAAGAATCTTGGACTATAATTCCAGACGCAAATTAGATTTTTCCACAAAACGAAGGAAAGAAAACGTTCAAAGTGATGAGCACGATGGCCAAAAGTCAGCAACACCTGATATATCTGACGAAGAATTTAGAGCGAAAAAAGAAATTTTGTTAAAATCTTTACAAAAAAATGAAACGGAAATAGCACAACTCGAAGAGAACACGCGAGGGCAAAGTTCTAATCACTTATGGAAAGAGGAAAGATATAAAAAACTAACTGCATCTTCGTTTGGTAAAATTTGCAAAATGAGAAAAACTACTTGTGTCACTGCTTTATTCCGAATTTGAAGGTACAAAAGCAACAAAATACGGAATAGAGCACGAGCAATTTGCCATTCGTCAATTTGAATCAGAAACACAGAAGACGGTAAAAACATGTGGTTTGTTTGTCGATATTAAATATGGATATTTAGGCGCAAGTCCAAATGGCTTAGTTAACGATGATGGTATTATTGAAATAAAGTGTATAGCAGTTGCTGCAAAACTTACTCCACTAGAAGCCATTTTAAATAAAAAAGTAAATTTTGTGAAAAATGAGATGAAACTAAAACAAAACCATAATTATATGTACCAGATTCAAGGACAGTTGCACATAGCCAGAAAACGTGTCTGCTACTTTGTTTTATGGACTCCACTTGGAATGTTAGTTGAGAAAATTTATTGTGATGACAATTTTTGGAAAGAAAATATGGAAGAAAAATTAATTAATTTTTATCAAATGTGTTTTCTTCTGGAATTAATTGATTCAAGGCATTTGCGAAATATGGCAATACGCAATCCTCCGAGAGATTAATTAATTTTTCAGTATTCTAAATTTCAATTTATTTTAATTATATGTAATTTCGAAAGTGTATCTAGCGATAATTTAAGAAACGAATATTTTTTTGATTTGTTCTTTCTGTGATTTTTCATATAAAATATTTTATATAATCTTATCTTTTATAATTATTTATATATTATTGCAAATCTAAAATGTATTAATGACTACTTATCAACTCGACAACAGTATGTACATTGCAATATTGGTAAAAATCCTAAATGCAGTGTTTGAATTAAAATAAAAATACTTTTTTTTAGTATTTGCATAAATATACAAAAATATTGAAATAGTATTTAAAATAATTAAAAGAAAATTGTTAATTGAATGAATATTTTCTGTAATTAATATGCTTTTAATAAAATTTTGATTAACTTACATAAAAAACTTTTTCGATATTCTTATCGCCCAATATTCCTCTTTTCTTCATAAACATATAAAACAATTCACAATAAGTAGACCTCCGGAATATTTGATAATGTATTTTCAAATTCAAATATAATGGATAAAAATATATCTATATGAATACAGGTAATTGTTTGCAAAAACATTTTAAAAAAACACCTACGCCTATGGAATATTATGGTCTCTAATCTATATAGTCACATGGAAAATATAAACTCCTCGTATACTATCGTGCTAATATCACTAGGTATAAGTATATGATCCGATCATTCACGAAATTAGTCTTCTTCTGCTGTGCAAAAATTATTCATATGCTCGTTGCGTAGAGCTCCACGGGTGACTACGGGGAAGGGGGTAGGTAACGCATGATTTACATCGCAGGGAATCTATCGCCTTAATAAGAATTGGTTGAATCACTGATGTTTAATAGACGGATTGTGTATAGACGCCTGAATATCCTTAGAAGCGGTACTGAGAGAAAGGACGCAAAAACTTTTGCGAAAAATTTGAATTATCACGTTACGTTAAATTGTGTAAGCAGACTTTCAAAATTTGCGACCGCGACAAGAGATAACGAACTGAACCAACAATGGAATACTTGTACATGATTGTAAAATAATTGTTGTTTACTTGCATACATATGTGTAAATAGGCTTTGAAGATGAAAATAAATTTTTCGAAACGTTGACCATACGCGAAACATCGATAAAGCTTCTTTTTAAATTGTTCCTCAGCCAAACTTTCTCACAATGTTTATAATATTTATATTGGAACAAAACTAATTACGGGTAAAATTCAATGTTAAATGTATTTTAAATGTTGTTTTGTCTTTGAAACCTGTATCAGGAACCCAGCATTAAACGCAGGACTGCAATAACTTAGATGCAAAGATCTTTTCCATTTCTCTCGCATCACTATGACACTGCCAGTGGTCAGCGCCCGCGGTGCGGGGAACCCCGAGCATTAAAGGGCCTCGTTCACCTTAAAATATCTTTTAAATTCAATTAATAAATAAACGTTGACAATGAGTTTTAGCTACGCCACTGAACACTGCACAAGTGACACACAATGTGCGCCATTCACATTCCGTGTTTGAAAGATCAGTGATTATTCCGCATTCGTTTTTGAATAATTTTTCATTTGTTATATCGATTCTCATTTACTATTATTCATGGCTTACTTTGATGTGATACGCAGGAAACTCAATTTACTTTCTTACCAGCAAACCACGATAAAATGACCAATGAAAATTTCCACATTTATAATATCTGTGACCAGAAGTCAAAACCGCGTACTTATATTACATTTTTGATAACATTTTCTGTATCTTTGGATTTTTTAAATTTCTTTTTAAGAACAGTGGACAGCAGATTGCTCCAATTGTTAGCACATCCATTGTTACAATGCTATATGATTAGAAACAGTCTCATCGTCGAGATTTGATCCCGAAACTTTCCACTTTCGCGGCGGAATGAGGTATCAGTTACTCTACAGTGCCATATCTTAACATTCGATCTTTCTCAGAATAAAGCAAACTGTGACAGTAAATTGCCGTCATGCGAGAGCTAATTTTTTTTTTATAGGTAAGATAACTTCAAAAAAATTCAAACCAGTTAGGCGACACGACCATTCCAACAAAAATTTAATAGTGCTGTTAATTTTAACATTGACACTATAGAGTAGCGTTGTAAATTGTTTTACTTCTGCAGCATTATATTAAATAATTCAGTATAATTTGCTCTTCGAATGTGGGATTTCCAACCGCGAATCGAGATAACACGTTCATTTTTTGTAGACAAAACATTTTTAACGTGCTTATTTTGCCTATAAGTACGTATAATGCATAATTATAAAAACTATTAGATATACTACTAAACCATAAAAAAGAGATTATTGTTTTTAAATAGTTATTTACGACAGGTTATTAGTGTATTTGGCATATGGTACATACACTAACAAGTGCTATTAGTAGTAATTTTTCAGGTCAAGACTAATTACTGTTTTTTGTTTGTTTGTTTGCCTTCGAGTCCCGAAATATCGATATCCCAATTATTGTAGGCGTGCTTCACGGTCGGGTTTAAATTTCTGTAATACCGAGCTTCACATCAAGTTCGGGATTAATAAATATGTACATTAATCAGCCGATCAATCATTTTTTTAATATGTTCGCGTCGTGTTAAACTTTATTCTTATTTTCCAAAAGACAAATTCTGGTATGTTTCTATTTTGATAACTAAAAGTAAAAGTGATTTATCCAATAAATAAAAATAAACCAAAGTGAGTCCTCAAGAATAGCGACCTGTTTTAGGAGCTAGTGGACTCAAATCAATCTAAAATGATTCAATTACTCTCTACTTTTAAAAAAGCTACAGTTTGAAACTGTTTCTTGCGTAATTACCCTAGATATAACTATTTGTACAAGCGAAACTCAGTCCGGATGCGCAAAGCGGTATTTCAGCACATACCGTACAGTACGCACTTTTTAAATATAAAAATCCTGATTCCCGAATCAGGACTATTATCTTTAATTCCGAAAGTACCGGAATTAAAATGTTGATTTCCGAATTCAAGTCCTGTTTGTAATGTTATCAGTAGAAAAATGGTGTAAGTTCACTTCTATTTCAAACGCAAAGCAACAGCTATATAATAATTTATCGACAATTTTGGGTTCAATATTTCGTTTTATTCGATTGCATAAAACATTGCGGGAGTTCCTTTGTCCTATGAGTACAATGATTACTCAGCTGATCTTAAGTGAAGAAGACAGAATGATATAGAGAGAGACGATATGCGCAGAAGCATATAGACAGATTAGAATAGCGAGAGCCATAGAATTATTATTATGGAATAGGAGCTAACGATAACTTCTGACTGGAGTCCGTACTCTTTGGATTAAACAATGTGCAAGAAAATCTATAGCAAATCCAAATATATGTATATGTATTTTTTTTGTTTATTCAATCGTTTTAATTCTGTTATTTGTACAAAAAAATATTTTATCTGTCATAATGTGCTCGTGTTGTCCAAAAAGTAGGAAACGTGTTTCTTTCTTGACTCACATTTTGGCAATCATGCTACCATCATCACTAGTATATATGATCAAAGGAGTTTGATGATAAAATTTTTTAGTTTTTAGTGTATTTGCCATATGGCAACATACACTATTGGCGTTGGTCGGATGGCGGGACCTAGGGATCGGACCAAAATTTCTCAACGTTTCATAACCTCCTAAACACTTTAGCACCATTTTTGAAAATGTTTATATATATGTATATATATATATATATATATATATATATATATATATATATATATATGTGTGCGGGCAATAACTTTCGAAAGAGTTAATTGATTTCAACTAAATTTGGCCCACGTGTTGAAATCCATCACCGCAAGAAGCCTATTTAAAATGGGCCTAATCGGGCCATCTTAAGGGTAGTTTTTAGGGGTTGAAAAATGTTTTGGGCCCTAAAATACCGAAATAATTCTCCGAATCGTTTCAAAATCGTTTTAAAATCTGTCCCTAAAATTTTAATAAAATCGACCTTACAGGACCGGATTTAAAAATTTTAAGAAAGACTAGTTTGCAGATAGTGAATTATTTACTGAAAGGTGTATATAACTTGGTACAGAGGTTCGATTGATAATAATATTGCAATTAAGAAAAAAAAATGTTATTTTAAGGGGTGTATTAAGGAGTAAAATTTTTTATTTTTCCCAAAAACCAACTTAAGTTCGCATAATAAAGCCACACTGCCTGTATAAGCAAATACACTATATTGTCGGCAGGGTTGTGGCACTGCGACCCGGGTTTTTTAATATTTTATTACAAGCTTTTATTAAACGTCACATATTTGTCAGTCAGTAAGTTTAGGTCAAATCTTTCAAGTCGATTATGAAACAATTCCACTTGACCTATTAGTTTGAAATTTTGCATATTTACCTAGTATCGATGACAATACAAATAATTTGATAATCATGACCTTTGATACTGCAGTCAGGATAGCCAACTCACTATCCAACTTTTTAATAGCCTAAGGTAGACGTACCGTACATGGGCTGGTTTTGGTCGGCATGCAGTTCCGAAGATAATGTACCCATGCTTACGTGGCTTAATCGGAAATAATAAAATATAACTGAAAAAACTTCTTAAAAACAAGCTTTTATTAAAATGTACTAAAACAAAGAATATATTGACAGGTAAGCAAATAAAATCATTATATCATTATTGACCTGACCTTAAGCTTGTCGCAAGAAATGTTTACAAAAAATCATAACTTAAACTTCTCGCAAAAAACTTTTAGATCAAGTCAACAAAGATAAGATGTTTTTTTTTGTTTGTTTGTTTTTTCTTTGTTTTAGTACATTTTAATAAAAGCATGTTTTTATAAAGTTCTTTACTTATATTTTATGGTTACTTCTTTTAGTACTTCATAAGTTTTGTCACACTAGAGGTTTCATCATCTTCAAGACAATAGATTATAGACACTCGACAGTTTAGAGTTTAGACATTAGCGTCTATCGTCCCTCATTGGCAGTAGTGCATTATGTTCAAAGTGCTCGGGATGTTGTCTACAGACTATTTCTCGTTCCGATTATAAAAATTCTATGGCAAGAGCATCCCCCGCAGTTACATCACACCGTCGTGTAGCACAGCGCAGCGGCTGCAGAGCCAGGATGCGAACACTCGGCTACACGACATACTCTTCTACCATTGTGAATTGCTGCCCTATGCATGTATACTTACTTGTTTTGACGATCAATAACCCCTGAACTACAGGTTGAATGCCGGAGTTATGAATGGCGAAATTTCTTTGGTGTTAGGGATAAAGAACTTTCGTCGAAAAATCTAGTTTTTTAGCCGTTAATACCAAACGAAATAGAATCAATTTAGACTTAAGTCCAGTAGAAATGAAATTTAACATTTTTTTAATTCAGTTCCTTATACCTGACATCAGAGATTTCTGATCAGACCTGTAGAACTATGGGATGACGGAATCTGTATTTTTTTTTTTTTTTACTTCAGGGTATCTAAAATTCACAGAAAACTTATTTTAAAACAGAAACTAAAAAAAAATACTTTTTCAAATGGATGATATAAAGAAGTGAAATGTTCAAAGCTTAGATAATTTGGAGCAAAATGTAAATACTACACTTTAAAAAGAGATGAGAATTTTTAAATGTTAAAAAATGTCTGAAATGCAGTCGAGAGGTGGGATCCTAGTAAACTATCATTAATTAAGAGTAAAATGTATGCTTAACCAACAAGTATATTCCGAATGCTTTTTAAAATTTTTTAAACATTGGAAAATTGCTAGAAGGAAATATGTTTTGAAACATTTACTTCTTTATATCATCTCTTTGGAAAATTATTTTTTTTTAGTTTCTGCTTTTTAGGACCTCTCAATAAAAAGCATCTTCTATTAATAAAAATTTTATTTTACTTTAATTTCTAAGTATAAAACAAAAAGAAAATGCTTTAGTTGACATTGGGGCAGGCAATGCAACGTAAGATGTAATGCGGTTAACCTGCTTGCAGTTAAATGTGAAACCAATAATACAATTTCAATAAAAATTATCTAAATACTGTATAGTCTTTGTGACCGCAGCGTTCAGTTTGTAGAAGTTCAACTGTATACAGTGAAATCTCGTATCCTACACCTCTGTATGTAATACGCACACTTATCAGCTAACAGAAGTCCGGTTAGGGTTTGAATTTGCTTCTATATAGATAAGCGATTAATCCTACTTTAATGATTGCCTTTAATCAAATTTCATCTCATTTAATGTTGATAATACGACAGCACTTCACGTATAGACACGAATAATTAGATTAATATCCAGGCAAGGCTATTAGATACAGAGGAGACCTCGTAGCGTGATTTATAAAAATAGCTTACTTAATTTATTATCGAGGTAACATTGATATCCAGGGATCTCAAAACAGGATAACGTAAATAGAATCCTAACTAAAAATGCATGCAACAATTAACCACGTACCCACGTACATATAGTCTAAAAAAAAAAACAAATCAGTTCACTTTTTTTTCATGAAAAAAGATTGATAAAATGCGGTTTTCCTTTAAAGATTTTTGTTCAGTTTTCCCTGCAAAGCGACGATAAACAACATTTTTTGTTAAATTCATGAGTTTCATCCTAAAGGAGGACACTGATTGTGCGTCTGATAAAAGTATTATCCGCATTTCATATTTATGAGATGTAGCATTTAATTTTATTTTACTATGTATTTTATCCTCTTATCCCTGAAGCGTTTGTTGAGTACCGTCTAACAGAATCAAAAATCATTCCGTTTGAATAGACGCATCAGACACGTGCATTTGTGGTGCGACAGAGATAACTATACTAGCGAGGGTAAGCGTTTATATGTCTGTTTATGTTACCCCAAGCATATGTAACAGGAATGTCCAATTAATGATTATTCCCAGATTTTGTCCTTGAGAAAATCCAAGCGTGTAGCGATGCCGTTGTTTATTTGGCGTTATCATGACTTCCCCCCTATTATACAGACCCCCAGTTTGCAAGTTTTTATTTTGAGAACTAGTACAAGTATCTATGAGCTCCCCCCACATTTTTTTAGGATTGGAATCTACGCCACAAATAAGGTGTGTTTGGTATCGTAGTCCACTTCAATAAGTGTTAACACGTTTTACTTTAGTCCCGACATCTACAAGAAAAAAAATTTGCAAATTCTTTAAAAAAATTTCCTTGCCTATAGTAATAACATTTTAGGTACTTTATTTTATCTGCCGGCGGGAAGTTTCTTATATTTTTTATTTAAACATTTTCAGAGAAAATATTTTTTATCCTTCGGAATATTGACTGGCTGGAATCTTTTATCTATACTCTTTGTAGCATAGTCATTGTCTGAATTTTGCCAAAATAAATATTCTAATCTGTTCCAGTGTCTTCTATTAGAGAAAGAGAGAAAGAATATAGCAAACAGTTCCTACGACATAAAGATTGCGTAGCCCTGATATGATGACGATGATGATGGAATGAGCAATTCTTTATGCGTTGTTAACACATTACGGTGACGTTTATTATAGGCAGAGAACCATTCGTCGTAGGAAGACGACATCAATCTTGACAACACTGTTTTGGGGTTATTTAATAGCTATGTAGCAATGCAATTCCGAATACTTAACGATCGTATCGTAAATTCTTATTTGCTTTAAGAACTTCGTAAAAGACATTTTTGCTTAATGCATATTACCATTGTTTATTGTTTCAAACGATAAAACATATGCATTATCGTTTAAGATGTTTATGACCTCTGTTATCGAGCGTTTATAATCGTTTATTTCCGTTCTCTAAAGAATGTTAAAAGCTCACAGAGTTTGAGAATATCCCAGCAAATCTCCGAGGATTTGATAATCGCTGATGGTGTATAATTGCCGTTGTTTTATGTAGTGTTTTCATGGCTCTACTTTAAGAGCACCCAGTTTCCAGATTTTTCTGATTCTGATCTCAAACAAGTTTCGGGTCGGACGGGTCTATGGTTTCGAACAAGGGGGGGTCCTCATCTGAATATGGTAATTTAGTTGTTCGTCGCTAGTCAAGACGCACCATTAACAGATACCGCCTATAATTGCTCTCATGAAATTACTTATCACGTCGCTACTGATCGCTTTTCCAACTTTTTTTACTATTCTGCTGTACTATCTTCTCTACGCTAAGATGTGTTGTTCTTGGTTATTTCGGTGCCAAAGCAAAATATACTCCGACGAAACCGAACCGGAAAACTAACAACTTTCATCAATTTGTAGTTCGTACTACAATGATAGTAAAGTGGTTTACATTGTAAACTTTTGTGATAATATCTTTGTTTGCTGAACTATTTGTTCGGCGTAATTAGTAGAAAGCACACATTTAAGCTAACGAATATAGTTACCGCGTACTATGTACTGAATTCCTATGCACTGTACAGTCAGTAGCGGAGCAAAGGGGTAGGCGACTAGCGATATCAATAATAATGATATTCAAATTGTTTCGGATAGAACAATTATGCAACGTACTTTCAAACGTAATTTAGTGGCGGAATTGCACAAACGTATAGCTGATGGTGAACCTGGTCTCTGTATAAAATACTTCAACGGAATCCCGAAGATTATACAAGAAATTGTAAATATGTAGCTAAAGGTAAAAGACGTTATGATTTATTATCAAAACACTAGAGGCTTACGAACTAAAACAAATGATTTTAATATTAAAGTTTTGAGTAGTTCATATGATTTCATAGCAATTTCTGAAACCTGGTTAACTTCCACAATATCTGATTCTGAATTTTTTGATAATAGATATACATTCTTTAGAGCTGATCGTTGTCCGATCTCGACTAACAAAATATACTTGCGGAAAAATAAACTTAGATAAAAATAATCCATATATATATATATATATATATATATATATATATATATATATATATATGTATATTTATTTCTCGTTCTTGTTAAATATAATTGATAAAATCTATAAAATTGCGACTGGTACGCCACTGCTTGCTTCTATATTAAATACATTATTCATCTATATTCTATGTCGAGATGCGATGAAAAGCTCTTTGTGCTTTTATTCACAGTATGCTATACTCCTTACGTTTCCTGCCGTTATTGACTTGTTAATTTCTAATTAAGATGATGTTGGCGTCTTGTGATACTGATTGTTCGTTTGTTTTTGTTGATTGAATTATAATTTTGTGAGCTAAAATCCAACACAATGTTACTTTTTGTCACACGATTTTGCGATTAATAGTCTTTTGCAGAAAGTCAGATGCATCTAAAGCTCGCACACTCTTCTCTGAAATACATAAAACGACGGTAGCTAACTAATCGTCAAGTCGCGATGTATTATCCTAAATTGATAGTTTTCGATACTACTATCCAACGGAACGAGGTTACCAACGTTATTAGATAGTAAAAGCAAGCGGCTTCAGGAAGACCTTAGGTCAAATTTTGGACGACACCGAATTGTTTGATGAAAACTCAATTTTTACCCAAAAGTTGATCTCTTCCGTTAATATTGTGTTTTAAACGCAATATGTCTAATACACAATATTCGTATAAGGTATTTTCGACATGAAATTGCATTCTTTAGCTATGTCACTCGCCTCGCGGGACATAATAAATAAAGACTTACGTAGAGTTATTTTTGTACATATGTTGTGCAAGTTTATATGGGTACTGACAATTAATGTAAATTGGTAATCACTTACTGACAGGTAGTACTTTCACGTACCACCTGTTTGAATCTAATTTTACTTTTATCAATAGTTTTTTATTATATCCGAAACGAAACATCCGCGTGAAATGCATCAATTTGTTCTACTTTATTCTATATTGATTTATTATTTACTAACTGCTACCCGCGACTCCGCATGCGATTGACATCAAACAAGGCAGAGTTAATAGTAGTGGGGCGGGAAGCCTAAGATTTTTTTTTATATCCGTACTTCTACCATACATTTTTTCAGACTAGTTTCACGGCCACGAAGTGAGGATGAAAGAGAAGTTGAAAATACATGAGTCTATTAATTCCGATAAGTTAAAAATCCATTAATTCTTGATATCAGCGTTCCGGGCAAAGCGGGATTTTGAAACCTTTAGAGTAAAAAAGCGGGATTTTTTCATCGAAAGCGGAACATACTAAAATCGTATATAATCAGTAGTTTTTAAATACTTATCCTTTTATTTGAGTTCAAAGTCAAGTTTACAGGACAATAGGTACCCAAAATAGCAACAGAAAATGTATTTTAATGAAAATACGTTACTTTAGTATACTAGTAACAATAACTGTCTGGTTTACCCTGTAGTTAGGCAGAAAAATATAAATCATAAAAGCGGGACTTTACGCGCAGAACATTTAATTTTGAACTAAAAATTGGGATGTCTAGCAACGCTGCTTGATAACTGAACTGCTTTGACAAGAACCGAAATAACTAATGAGCCACTTAACCGATTTTAATGAAACAAAAGTGTTCATACAAACTGAAGACATTTTCTACACTTTAATGAAATTTTAATCGAAATCAGTTCGTCGGTTTATAGGTAGTACATTTGAAAAATATTTTAATTATTTAAATACAACTTCTTTCCGAGTAGCATAAACATATATTATTACGCTAAGATTAAAAGGGGATACGCAGTGAGCAAAAAATGTAAAGAAAATCGGAAAACCCAAACGCGAAATCTGAACTAAATTCTCTGGTGTGTCTGGTATAAGGGTCAAAAAATTGTTAAATTTCATTTTTTACTAAACTTAAGTCTAAATTGTATTCACTTTTGCTCGATATTAACGACTAAATAATTAGGTTTTTCGACTTCACTCCTGTATACCTGATACCAAAGATTAATTAATTATTAAATTAATTAATTAAACTGTAAAAGTTATGTATGAGAAAGTTGCTCTCGATTATTTCGTTGCCTGAGTAAAATCTACTCGGACAAAGCCTGGCTGTAAAGTTTGTTAATAATAATCCCGCATTTCATAATAATGTGTTATTAAATATTAAAAAAAGGTTTCGCCATTTATAGAGACATATTTATAAACATTGCTATAATTAGAACTTAGATTTAAATAAATGAATACAATTAACATTTTATTTGTAATTGATGTTGGGGTCATTTCTAAAATTAAATTAAATATGGAAATATAATGTAAACAAGTAATTTTATTTACATAAATTGTTTAAGTAGTGAAAGGATAATTATCCAAATCCGTTTTTGCCGTTAACCTAAAAATTTAGATTTAAGGTCGTTTAAAATCGTAGGATATGTTCTCGCGAAATTTCGAACTGTGGTCACAAAATTCATTTTATTACTGTGTTTATTGGCTGTAATTAAACAATAAGCTTCACAAAATGTGGCTTGCTGCTTAAAAATTTCAAAAAAATGTCCTAAAAATTGAATCAAAAAAGTGATATTCGTCAATATTTCTCTACAGCACATCACAAGATTTCAAACATTTTGAAGTTTTTTCTTTACAGACTTATATTAAAAATACTAACAAATTTGGCTTACTCAATAATTTTTTTCAGTTTTAATTTTTTCTGTACAAAAATTTGTGTAAAACTTACGCTAATTTTCTCATTTTTATCTGATTTTAAATCGTTTCTTAGATCAAATAAACTGTAAACACTTGGTTAAAAGTCAGTTGGGAAGAATGGTACCATTGAAATAAGATTTATCTTTAAAATGACAGATTCCTCAGCATGAGTAAGTGCATTTTTCATGCACACACATCTAACTGCTGTACAGGTGAAAAAGGGGATATATTGAACAGCTAATAAACTGTCACCTGAAATATTATAAACAAAGGTTATTGTAAAAAAAGTTATCTTTATTATATGTAGAATGGCAAACTAAGCGGGGTATGCACTTCTGACATTGCTCTCTAAATGCACACGCTCTCTTACTGCACACGAACTCGCCCTCTAATTGCACGTTCCCCAGCCCCCACTTCGAATAATCTGCGACCAATCACGTGCGACCGTAAGCGCGCTATTTTCAAACTTTCCATTTCCATCATATTCATAGAGTTTTAGAGATATTGTTTATAGCATCTGATTGAATAAAGATAGCTATAGGAGTTAGAAGAGTGGGGATGAAAAAGATCGTAGGGGAAGTGTGCACTTAAAGGATGGGCTCGGTTCCGAGCTGTGCACTTAAAGCCAATTCAGACTAGCCGTTCTCGGTTACGATTCACCGGTCCGGTTGGGAGCTCGACCAATCAGGGCGTAGTCGTTTGACCGCAATCGGAAACGACTACGCCCTGATTGGTCGAGCTCCCAACTGGACCGGTGAATCGTAACCGAGAACGGCTAGTCTGAATTGGCTTTTAGAGGGCTTTGACTGTATACAAAACAAAGCATGTAGATATCTGAAGATAAATAGATATATAGGCTTGTTAATTTATTGCAAATGGGCTCCATGTACGCCAGAACGGGTTGAAGGTAAACTAATTACCGTAGCAGGCAAGTTAAATCGGTCAAGATTAAATTATGCACATTACCTATACTAATAAAGCATATACATTATACAACCTTCCAAACAATTTCGAATGGCGCGTTTTTGTTTTACAGGTTTATCTATGGTCACAGCACAAAGCCGTTTATGGCACATTGTAATTATCCTGTGAACTTGTGATTTCAGTTGTGATCAAACCTATATAAATGAATACATTCGTTTACACTAAAGCGCTGCCGAGAGACGCAAAAGTGTTTGTTTCACATGCCTATGAACCGATTTAAAAAACTTAGACGCCATTTTGTTCAGAATGCTATCGTTTTGGTACCATATAGTCTTTTTTGTACCTACCTTACTTGCTACAACTCGCCGCTCGTTCTTTTTAGGAATATTTGCGTAGTTCTAGGGATTTTTTTAAATATCTGAGAATTTTCTACGTTTGTAACTAAAATTTAAAGTTTTCGTTTTGTTATTAATAATAAACAAAATTAGGGAAAATTTCTTTAAAAATATGGCATCACTGATAACTGATAAATATTTACTTATCATATCATTATGTTAGTTTGTTTTACCAATATGTTTTAACTATTTTTTATTCCCGGCCGACTTTCTTCCCGGCCATCTTGTTTGTCTAATACCTGTGAATGCAATCCCTCTTGTGTCCCTGTTCTATATGTCAAACTTTATTTCAAATTTATTTGGAAACTAGCCCTGGCTAATTACTTATCAGAGTAAAAATCATTCTGTTAAAAAAATATTATTTTGTATAGTTTGAAAAACGACAGGACGACTGGGACAAGTAACATATAAAGTCACGCCGAAAATGAGGCGATAAACATTTTTAATATGAAGGTTTAATGCTACTTAAATCCTTTTGTAATGAAGTCACCGATATACAAGTTACATAAATTATATCGATGACATGTTAGACGAATTTAAATGTGGGTTAACCGCTAAAGTGCTTTGTAGTACATTTGATGAACAAAACTTGATTCATTAAAGCACAGTAATTTTATTTTGCTTTTGTTTTAAAAATAGTTAATATGTTTAAGAGAAATCGCCGTCCGACGACAGTCTTTTGTAAGTGGGGAAAACTTCGACTTCAAGAAAAGCTTTACATATATGCTGGGTTGCAGAAATATTGATTTGACAATGATCTTGGATTGTGATGATATAATTATAGATTTTATACATTCAAGAGCAGTCTAATGTCGTTGTGCAACTCTCTGTCATGCACAGTATTAGATTGTACTCACATAAAAACAAATAATTGATCTATGTGGAAAAAGATCACTTTTTATATCAATATGCACAGAAAAATATTGTTTCGAAGTTGAAGATTATATAAAAACCTATGTTAAACACTTTGCACTGTTTAAAAAAAAATATTCGTTCAATCGATCAATTATTTTTGAAGCAGGATCGATTTGAAGTTTAATAATTACAATAAAAATTTATTGTAATTTATGCAAATCGGGATGAAAACAATAGTATTCTATTAATTGAGATGTTATTACCAATAATAATAGTAAATAGTGTAATATGTAAACGTAAAATTTCACCTCAAGTCCAAAGGAAGGGAACAAAAGATGTTATACATACTAGGACATCGGTCACTGTATAGGACACCCGACACCGTTTACTACAAAAACCTAGAGCTTCAAAAAGTTAAATCCGCTGCTGGCGGTCACAACCCAAGACCATTGTCAAATCAGATTTTCTGACAGTGCTATCTACAACTCAGCAATAATCTTAAAACTACGAAAAAAGCAGTTGTTTGTTCAGGCTGCCGTAAGTGAACTCTTAGCATTGACATTTTTATAACAAAATCAAATTACAATATGTTTAGGCAATTTTCACTTTCGGTGTCAGAAAGCCAGATCGTAATGTTGGTAGACGTGAGTAATACCCGTATCTCTCTGAAACAGCGCTCTGCTGCAGGAAAGTTGAACTTGACCTAGTTAATACGTATTTGTGGTCAGTCTAGAACTATACCGGATCCAGGGCTGCAGAAGATACTCGAAAGAAGTATCTAGATTCTAGATACAAGATCGTTGACAAAGCCAAATAGAGATGGGAAAAACGGGTCTTTTTAGTAATCTTCACCTTTGCATCTGGATCCCGTATGTGAGCCGGCTCACTGAACCGGTTCAAAAAGAGCCGAGTTCTGAATATGTTACTGCAGTCTGCCACTGAGTTATCTAGTTCAGTCAATCATATCACGGCCTGTATATGTAGATCAAGAATGCATAGCCAAACATGTGATGCATAAGTCATTTGAGCTGACAGATGCATCAAAACAAGAACTGATACGTAAGTGTAAAATGTGCTTCTGTGTGTTAAGTGTTTCACTGAGTTATGCGAATCCGTTGAACCATCGGCTATAAAAAAAGTGAGTCGGCTCTCACGGATCTTCTGTCGGAGTCGGCTCTTTGAACCGGTTCAGATCTGAGTTACCCAACACTAAAGCCAAAAGTGCACATCACGGTAATTTATCACTGCATGATAAAGTTTCTTACAACAGCAGGCTGTTTACAACAAACAAACAAATAAGAAATCTGAAATTATCGGTATATATTCACAAAAACACGAAATTAGCTTATTGTCTCAATCCTAAAATTGCAATATTTTGACGTGTCCTAAAACGCTTCTCACCATGATGGTTTGAAGTGTGACTTATATTAACTACACATACTTATATAGAAAATTCCGGTGAGCGTGTTTTAAATTCTTCTCCAAAACGGCTTGACCGATTTTGATGATTTTTTTTTTGTATTTATGGGGTCACCTGGACCGGTAGGTGGCGCTGTTGTCGAGATCCAGAATGTTTTTTGCCATTTTGCAACCAATTTTTTTTATATAATTATATATGTATATTTTTTTATTTCTCATATAAAGCATGTAATCCCAAATTTTCAGCCTCCCACCACCTCTCAATATTTTTTTGCTAGCGAGGTCTGTGGCAGGACAACGTCTGCCTACCGGATCCGCTAGTATGCCTAAACACGTGAGTATATAAGCCTTCGTGTAAGCGATACCGAGTCTTATTTGCACTTGTTTGTATACTACAAGAATTACGTCACAGTAGGTAAACATGGCGTTAACTGTTTAAAATTTTGAATGCTACTTCATTATATAGAACGATTACATTTAAGCCAAATAAATGTTCTTGTGGACTAATATTACGGTATGAAGAAGATTTTTGTAATACGAAAACTGAGTCAAATAGCGCATTTCGTCACCCGGTATACAAGCACATGTGTGTGACTGTGACGTTGATATATTTGGTATTTATAAATACAGAATGTATAAGAGATGACAAATCTGGATGCAATGCACACGCGCTGTGCTCACAAAACTCTAACACATACCTCCTGCTGCGATATTTGAATATAGAGTCGATACCTGCAATTGAAAAATATAATCGAAAAATTACAATAATTGTACAATTTATTTGTTTTTAAACTGTGATATTTTTTTCTCAGTTATTTTATTTACTTATTTTTGTCGCATAATTCGTTTCGAAAATTTTTTTGAACCTGAAAACATAAAATAATAGCGTCACCGACCGCCAGACCCGAACCTAGATCTCCTAGACCGTTATAGGCCGAGAGCTGTTAAACATTTTTGGGTAGATATTTGAAGCACAGAAAATATGTACAATACCTCTTTAGTAGGATCCGATTACAAAAACACAGACCTGGCTGAAGGGAAGCGGGGCTTAACCAACCCTCAAATTTTGAATCACCTGGCAGGTAGAATGTCCCACCGAAACGACCTGTTTTTTGAATATATCTATTTTTAGTTACCAATATTATTCCGTTTAAAATTTTTCAAAATTATAATTATATTTTTGCAAACACTTGGCTAAGTTTTAGACCCGATTAAGAAATCTGGTTTTTTCATTAAATACTAAATTTCAAGGTATTAAAATTTCAAAATGTCGCAAGGGCTTTTTATTACGAAAACTTGTTTACTAATTTAAAAATTTGAGGATCGGTTAAGCCCCACTACCCTCCATCTATAGGTCTGTGTTTTTGTATTCGGATATTATTAAAGAAGTCTGCAAATTTTCACAATGCCTCAAATATCTACCTCCTAATATTAGGGTTACAAGGCGTGAGCGGTACCACGAAACCAGCTCAGCTTAATGTGTTCTATTGGATTTTTATACTATGCTATACTAATGCTATACGTATATTACAACCATTTCAGTAACATTTTCAATCTGAAAAATCAAATTCACTCCACTATGCCAAAATAAGTTTTACTTCAAAAAAGTATGGAGCCTCATCCACATAAGCTCACGAGGAAAGTGAAACTTCTTTAGAGCTATAAATACGTTTCATTGATGCGTTATTCATTTTGCGATACCAAGGTTTCTCTAATATTTCCCCGTCGTTGAATCATTTCCCCTTAACGTTACAGAAAATTTTAAACAGATAGGTCGCTAAAGAAATTTTGCTTCAATAAAATAAAAATATTATTACCAGTTCACGAACTACAACCTGAGAACCGAGGGCTTGTAATATATGAAAACGCCAAATAAATAAACGAAAAATAGACCCAAGGATTATATCCAGCTCTTATTACATTTTAGAGCAAACTGATTTTTTTTATCAAGAATTTATTGTTCTGACAATAACAGTGAAAAGGTTAACTATATATTTTTTGGATCCACGCCTTCTAAAAATAATTATTTTCGCCATACTTAACTGATCTGTCACAAAAATTAGTAAGCCAGATAATTTTTATTTCAATGCATTTTTGCTCTAAAAATCAAGATAACTCTATGACCAATACCACGTATGTGTGTTTCCTAGTCCGGCCTTGTAGGATAACTAATACGTTTTACTAAAAAAAAAACATCCAACATTAAAAATTAATAATCAAAACGTGTGACCGACCGTTAGAATAATTTTGTGAGTGCGTGAAAAGTATCATATTTCAGTTTAAACATTTGTCACAAAAAACATTCCAAAAGCGACTTCGCCATTCGTATCGTCAGATGTTATATTTGTTGTCGTCAATTTATTATGATATACAACTATTCTAGTAGGTACATATTTCGTATATAATGTTCTGTGTCTGCAAATGAAATAGAGAAATATTTTTTTAGACCTTTTTGTATAATTGACAGTTAAGGCGCTATGTTACAATCTTTTGAGTTTTCGCTGAGGTAAAGGGGTGCAGGGACGGTAAAATCAGTGAGAATTCGGTCCGCCAATAGGAATAGAGATGACAATATTCATAGTTAAGCAAATGCAACACTGGCCTGCATTGGCGCTTTTTACATCGTTGACACCATAGAGCTTATAAAATGTTCCATGGTTCAAATTTCTACACCTACTTACTAGCTAGAGCTGAAGAGTTATAATATTAAAATTATATTCACATGACATCGTGTTCATAAAAATAGTTGCTTTATATGCACATATGTAAAATATATTTTCTATTGAAAATAACATAATTATTGTTTATTGGCCATATTTTATGGTTTTAGACGGGTTGGTTTTTGATTTTTGTAAAGAATAATGCTAGATGTTAGAATTCAGGAAAACAATTTAGTATCAGACTGTTTAATAATAATAATAAATATTTTGTATTTTATAAAAGAAAAATAAATCATTAATTATCAGTTTTCTATATTTTATAAATCTTATAAATTGACATCATCGTACAGTTTACAATGTATTATTTTATAATTATATATATTTTATTTATCTTATATTAATTTACTGTACGGTTTTTAGGTAAGTATTTAATTTTTAACTTCTCACTATTGAAAATCTATACTAATATTATAAAACGAGAGGCAACTTCGCTTCGCAGGGGGACAATTTCTCGCGGGGGAGTGGTGGTAATAAAGCATAAATTCTTATCCCTGGAACCTCTAAATCGATTCTAAAAATTCTTTCAATAATTGAAAGCTAGACTATCCCTGAGTGATATAGGCTATATTTTATTTTGATTCTCACGGGGGGGATAAATCATAAATTATTATTTCTAGAACTACTGAACTGATTCTAAAAATTATCTCACTAATAGAAAGCTATACTATCCCCGAGTGATATAGGCTTTTTATTCACAATTTTTACTGCTCGTAAATTCGTGTTTCATGCATATGAAAATATTCCGCTAATGATCTCGAACGTTCAGAAATGTAAATAGCAAAGAATTAAAATTAGGCAGGTCTATCTGGATTTCATATTGGCAAATTTCGAGGCAGTCTAGGGTCTATAATTTCTGGGAGTATACATAATTTGTAAAAATGTATTAGCTTGTCCTTCATTTTTTCTTCCCAAAAGGAATTATCGCGATTGATCTGGAAAAAAAAACAAAAACAATAATATATACATGATTTTCAAACACAGAATTAGGAAGGGTATCTAAATTATATTGTAATATCTAAGATATTATACCTTCAGTATTTTGGTATCAAGGGGGGTCCAGACAACAAAGTAACAATACTCTTTATTGCAAACTTCCATTTGTCCCTGCACTTGATACATGTAAAGATCTTCCGGTTTTAAATTAATGTCCCCGTCAGCATTTAGATTTAAAAACTTTATTTTTTTTTGCTCAATTGCCTCTTGAATGGTTAACTTTGAAGCAGACCACGGACATTTTATTTCAAGAATGCCATATTCGCCAACTAGGCCATCTGGACTAGCTCCTAAAAATGGGTAATCTCTGTGTATGAAGAGACCGCAACCTTGAACTTCTAAGCCTGAAATATGCGAAAATTTTGCGAGAGCTATTGGTTCATGTTCGTTGCCATATCGCGTAGCAGCATTTCCAAAAAAGTCTTTATTAAGCAATAATTCCACCGTTTTTACACACGATGTTTTCTTCTGGAGCTTACAAATTTTGCCAAACACTGAAGCTGTAATCCTAATAGCTCTTTCTTGTTTCCATAAAGGGTTGGAATTTTGTCCTCTTGTTATTATTTCAAGTTCCGATCTCTGCGTTTCGTCAATTTCTAGTGACTTGAGAAACTCCTCTTGCTTTTGCAAACACACATTTTCAGGCATGTCTTCTGTAGATCCATAATCCTGATCTGCATTGTTTCCCAGGTTTTTCACATGAGGTTTTCTGCTTACTGCATTAAAATTCAATCGTAGCCTAGCGTTGTAATTTTTCTGTTTGGTTTTTGACGCGATGAAAAATTTGGTGTACATTCCTGGACTTCTTTGTGTTACAGATTTATTTATCTTAGAATACAGGTCTGAAGAACAATTATATGACAACGCTGCTACTTCGCATCTTGTTTGATATGCTCCTTTTAGTGAAAAATTTATTCGCTTTCCACCAACGAATTTACACAAAATTGAATTGTACAATTCAGCGGCATTGTTGTCCATGTCCATCAACAAACTTGATGCGTGCTGAACTAAGCGGTATACGCAGCACATTATATCTTCATATAACCCACAAAATTTTAAATCTGCAATCAAAAAAGTATAAAATAAAGTATAAAACACCCAGTTATTTCGGTTTAGAAATTAGCATAAGTGTATGTAAACTAAGTACATATTACGAACCTTCAACCTTATTGTCATCATCAGGTACAGTCTTAGAACAGAAATAACCTAAGCTATTACATTTCAAATGCTCTCCAAATACATGACTTGGTGAATTGATTAAGTCGTTTTTAAGACTGTTAATTTTGGTTTCCAAACTTGCAGAACATTTTTTTCGAAACGCAATTGCCTTAGACACCGCAATCCGCAATCGAATAATATTTGATTCCAAACATTTACGCAAAATAGGTGGAACTGCTAGATTTTTGGAACTGTTCCTCTTTTTAGTTAGTTCTTTTAATTTGTTGCAATAATTTCGTAACAGGTGGTTACGGCATTCTATTTTTTCAACTAAATTATTACCGTACGGTTTTGCCAGTTTCAAATTTTTCATGACACTGCTATCCCCGTCACCGACTAATTTTTTATAAACAAGACCATGATGTAATATAGAAGAACGGAATCCTTCGACTATAATACTGGCTTCCATAGCTGTTGAGGTTCCATTCCAATTCTTGTAGCAAATATGTTGATCGGCTATCAACCCAAGAGAATCAGCTCTTGTACAATTGGTGCAATATTTATTTTTGACCCCCAAAAACAGCATTTTCCCGGTTCTTTGACCTATTATGCACCCCACTCCCGATAGCGCGTTATAATTTGTTTTGTACGATCGTTTACACCATGCCCCATCAGCTATAACTGTAATAATCGGAATGCCGTCGTCTGTAATGTCCCCAACTTCTTTAGCCAATCGAGCTTCTTCTTTGCCCGCTTCTTCCATCGACTGCCATGCAGTATTACGAATAACATTAGCCATTTTATTGTGACTAGCTGTATAATGATAGACTGATAAACTTGGCTGATTAAGTGCAGCATGTTGTTCAACTAACTGGGTATGGCCTATACCCGTAGTTATACAACCAAGAACGGCTGCATCATTCACTGTTATGTTGGCAGATGGATCATCGTCGTCGGTACTAAGTGTATCTTTTAAATTACACATTTTACATTGCAATGTAAATATACTTTTTAATCCACTTCTCTTTTCAGATATTACATACATGTCCTGTAGACCACAAGAAAACGGCTGATGTATTTTCATTTCAAAGATTTGTTTAAAAAAATAGTGGATATTGATCACCCTTCTTCCAGTAGGTAATTGGTCTCCCAATTCATAATATGAATCCTCCATGTCAGTTCTAAATGGGTCCCTATCGGTATATGAACTGTTTGTAAGATCATTTTTTTCTGAAGTGGAAGATATATCAAGCATGTCTAAGCTATTTGTATCATCTATGTATTCAACAAGCTCGTTTCTATTTGTCAAATCTTCAGGGACTAATGTATCAGATAACCTTTGACTCTCATTACCCATATCGACATTAGGCAAAACTTCAGAGGAAGTACCAGGCGAAAACATTGATCTACTTTGTCTTACGCTAAAATAAATAAAAATTATTGTTACAAGTTGTTTTTGTTTCTCGAAAAAAATGATGACTTCGTTAGGGTTCGAATCGAAGCGTAACGACGTAAATATAGTCTGAAAGAAATTTTATCAAAATAAGGTCAATTTTTTATAAAAGAAACGCAAAAAGCGGATTTTACAGGAGGCTTAAAAGGTCGTTTCCATGATTACGCCACAAAAATACTTTATTTACGTTAAAAATATTTTCTTTATAAAAAAAATTATTATCTATTTAATAAAATGAAAAAATGAATTTAGTACTCACTTATTTCCATTATTGAAAAAAAATAATTATATATATAATGATCGGACTTGTTGAGTCCTAATACACGACCCGGACTTTTTATAACATGGATTTTGTCTAATTTTATTGAATATACTGACAAAACAACTTGAATGATATATAAATTGTTATTAGAAAGAAAAATGAATCACATATTCTACTTACAACTTGACTCTCTGCTTTGCGCTCTTTTTACGACCATAATATGTTCTCTTGCTTATTTTCATTTTGAATTCACTTATGTTGCATAAACGGCAAAAACACTATTACACTACAGAATTGGAATTCTATTATTCTGCTGTCTTCATAACATACTATATATTATTTAACACTCGTATTATTATTAGTTACTATAACTACAAATCACAATGAATGAAAATAAATTCTGAAAACACATATTTGCTAAAAAACAGCAAAATAAGGTCAAACTAGGAGGTTACATTACGTTATCTCCTTCTAAAATTCTAATCTCCCTAATTTAAATGTTCGCCATCTAGCTACGTTATTAACTCAAATTGCCATTTGAGGCAGCACCGGACGATTGTAATAATATGAAATTATTTTTAATTCGTTTTTCATAAATAAAAAACCACCTTTTCAATTGACGCCACAATGTTAATGAAAGAAGTCGTCTATTTTTGTTTTAGAATGTGCGCTACAAGCTCAAAAAAGTAAAAAAAAAAGTAAATAATGATATTTTTTATTTTTTTTTTAATTTCAAAAATCTGGCTTTGTAGCGCAACTTGTCGTATCATGAAGCGTATATGTGCAAAATTTCAGACAAATATTCAATCATTTGTTCAAGTTATTTATGAAAAACGAAAAATTTCATTTATATAGCGCCTTAATTGAAGTACGAAACGATTTTATTGAAATGTACGAAACATTTCATTAATTCTCTGAATTCGACGGAAGTTTTTGTAACATATGTCTGACAAACAAACTAAAATATAAACGAATAACAAACTCTTGCTTTTTGCTGAAACAATATTTATAATGAAAAGAGCTGTTTTATTTTTATTTTTTAATATTTAGATGCTTTTTATAGAAATTGCGTTTTCGTTCTTCTGACTTAGTGTCACACTTATTTACTTCTATAAGTACTAATGTACAGAAGTAATAGCTATAAGACGTAATTGTAGAGTGTATCATCGAAAAATTTCTGAAAATTCCTAGAAACCTCGTAGAACCTTCTAAAATCTTTGTGAAACCTTCTATTATTTTTTTTTACTTTAATGCCTTCATCTATTAATTTTTATAACGATTCAGTTTTGAATGCTCAAATATTTGAATATTCAAATAATTATTCAAAGAAAAAGCATATTTTTCTCTCCTTATCTCTAAAACTAGTACCTACGCATCGACTTTTGCAAAAAAAAAAAAAAAACTATGTACTGCACTAGAACTCATCAAAGATAAAGTTTTGATGTACTAATTTCGGAGATAAAGAGAGAAAATACATTGTGACGTTACCGTGGTTAAACAAATGTGGTAGTACTTTTTTTATCTCTAAAATTATTAGGTCTAAAAGCATAGGAAAAAGAGGCATATATGAAGAAACTAGTAAAGATCACAGGAAGATTATAAAAATGGTTATTTCAAAAAAAAAAAAAAATTAATATCTCGACGTCGAGCAGGATTTTTTATTTGTAATCTGTATCAGGTTTTTTATACTTATGCATTTTATTTTCAAAATTTCGGAGATCAAAAGTGGTAAGACGGTTTTTTGATTCTTGGATATCTGCAAAAAAATAATGCCTTCTCCCCTTTTATCATCGAAAATATTACGTGAAATATTTTTTTAAAAAAAAGGCTTATAACAATGCTGGTAAAGGTTGCAACAAAAAAAAATCTGTTCGACGACAAAACTCATCAAATTTTTTTATTTTACATTTTTAGATCTGTTCGATATATTTTTGTCAAATATCACGGGGCAACATTCGTCTGCTGTTTGCCTGTCTAATGGATTTTTATGCGGTTTTCACGAATATCCAGATATATTATGCTATCATAGCAAGGGGCTGTCATTTTCGTGCAACGCCGGGTAAATGCGAGTAATTAAAAATAAGTATAAAAGGTACAGGGCTCAGATAATCCTGGCAGTGTGTAGTCTCAAGAGAATAGACTGGTTAATAATTACCGATAATTAATCCAGCACATAGTTTAAATTCATATTAATGATGTTTTACAATTTCGAATTAAAATCTATATATGTATGTCGTATGCGTACAAAGGGGAAGTGGAAAGGTATCGAGCAACCAGCACGGAACCGCCTTCCACCCTGTTAATTCTGTGAATTCACAGTTTGCGGAGGAGGGCGGTTCTGGTTTGGTAAATATCGTCGCTATACGACGGACCGCGCACGCAATAATTTAACAGACAAAGAGAAATAATCTTTCAGACAACTCAATAGCAAACATTCTACGTTTCATATTATTTACCTTTTAAAAACAGACTTTTAAACCTAAGTGTTTCAAAGGTGGAATAAAATAACAAAAAAAAACCCAAATTCACCTCAAAAAATGTCAAAATTCACTCAAAAAATTGGCAAAATTCACCAAGAGATCGCCAAAAGTCATTCAAAATTTTGTTAAAATACACCTAAAAAGTATCAAAATTCACACAAAAATTTGTGAAACTTCACCCAAAAAATTGTCAACAGTTACCGATAGTGATAATTAATCATTAATATTAACTATTTTTTACGCACTGTTAATGAAAAAGTATTAAAAATTTATGACAAATCATCAATTTTTATGGGCTCTTGACACATGGGAGCCCAGGACTTAAGTTTTGTTAGTTTCTATGAATATCCGCCCCTGGGCGTATCATCGAAAAGACGTTATATCATATTTGCGTCGAGACTCGAGTCCTCTGAAGCCATAGAACTGTATTGTGGTAGTTTAAGCGGAGTACGGGTTGTTCTGGGAACAAGTTGTATTATTGTTGGCAGCGTGTCATTATTGCCGCCTTCACTGCTACACCCTTTTTGCATGAATACCGTACTGAACAACAGATAAGATTTAAATCGAAGGTTGGACCAACTGATAATACGCGGAACTTTGACCATGCCTATAATTAGAGTCCGCCATAGTTGATTTTCAGGCGGTTTTATTTAACGTAACATTCCGTTTCAAATCTGGCGAGTGATTTACGTAACATTGTCATCAAATTTTTATATTTCAAAACAAAATTAAACATTTACGATGAGTTGAACTGCAATATAATTTATCAAAATATGAATACCGGATTTTAAAAGAACTCTTGTGATCGCATAAAGCGTGTGACGTTACGACTTTGCATTGATTATTATCCGTTTCCATAGATACATAAAATTATAATTTACGTTGTTTGCATAGGTACGAAATGACCCAATCACGAAAAAAATGTTTTTTAACGTGTGTGGCATGAATATACATTTAAAAATTTATTTTTTAATTTATTATAGAAAACAGAGTGAAATGAATGTGTCTTTTCGTTCAGAATTTACGCTTTAAAATGTGTTTTTATTTTTTGCACAAATGAACTGAAAAATCGACTTTATTTCAGAGAAGTATTTTTTCAAACATTATGAAATATTATCTTCTGTAGTACTACATTCGCAAAGAAGATATCCATTGGGAAACAGATAACAAATGTTCCTGGAATTTACAGTTTATTTGTTGTTCTTCTTTCTCTCTAAAAGATAGAGTTATATAAAAAAATGTTACAAGATGATTATCCGAATTTTTTAGACAATTTTTATTTGATACTTAAGTATCTTCAATAACATCGTTTTTTATTACAAAATATGCGAGTATAAATTTTTTTTAATCGTTGCGGGAAAGTTTGACTGACGAACAATTTAAAAAGAAGCTTTACCGATAATTCGCTTGTGGCACTCGTTTCAAAAAATTATTTTCATCTTTAAGACCTCAGACTAGTTGAAATGTGGTAAATGAATCTTTGATACATTATCTTTCTCTAGGTCACTATAACTCCATTTATATCTTAAAAAATATTATGTATAAAACTACCATTAAAATATTAAACAAAATGAAATTACTTGCAATTACTGTTCAAATTAATTTTTTATTTATAAGACGTTTCGACCAACCATTTTGGTCCTTTTCAATTTTTTAAATATAAAATAAATATTTTATATTTAAAAAATTGAAAAGGACCAAAATGGTTGGTCGAAACGTCTTATAAATAAAAAATTAATTTGAACAGTAATTGCAAGTAATTTCATTTTGTTTAATATTCTATTACTGTTGGTAGAGTCAATATTATTAATTTACCATTAAAATAATTTAAGGAATTGTTTTGTGACGATTTACTATATTTCAACGTAGCCTAAGGTCCTGAAGATGAAAATAATTTTTTCGAAACGTTAGCTACAAAGTCTCCCTGAACGTTTAAAATTTATTGGAACAAAACTAATTACGGATAAAATTATTTTGAAAAGTAAGTATTAAGCCATTAAACATGATACGGTTTGAAGAGAGGCTAATTGTCCATTCCGAAGCGGAACATTCTATTCGTTTGATAAATCTGCACAATATGTCATACATAAAACATTTCTCGAAACAATGGTCGTTTTCTAAAAAGAGAACAATTGTAATCGATTAGAGAAACCGCGCGATTATTGTAAAACATTCACAGAATGGCGGTCTCTGAGACCTCTGAACTGTCGAGTGGTCTGCGGTCTCTGATCACAAGGCAAAGTGACACATCTCCGTTTTAATAATAGTACAAGATCCCAGTGCGGCAATTCGTACGTCCGTATTTTCGCTCATTACTCTTACCCTTTCTGTCGTAATAAAATACGAAGTCGGCCTTTAAATAGTAAACGAATTCTTCAATTTTTTTTCATGGTCTTGTATGAGTTTAAGCCAGATGTTTATATATTATTTAATCTAAATAAATGTTTCAAAATCAGATAAAAATGACGAAAATAATAAATTAAAAAATTGTTGAACAAGCTGAATTTGTCAGTACGTTGTAAAGAAAAACTTTAAAATGTTCATAAGATTGCCCGTAATGACAAATATCACGTTTTTTGATCAAAAAGTGCGATTTTTGCATTTTTTAAGTAACAAGTCAAATTTTGTTAAGCTTATAATGCTTAATCACAGGTAAATAAAATAATCCTAAAATGCTTTTTGCGATCAATGTTTTAAATTTTCCAAGAGTATTTTTTTTTTCAATATGACTGAACAATAGATATAAAAACAATAATATTGTGAAACCCCAATGTTGATAACTATTGCACCAAACATTTGACATAACCCAGTTTGCTTTGTGGTCTTTGATATTATGTAGTACACATATAACACAAGTACGTTGGCATTGGTTAATAACCGGAAAACGACGAGATATGAAACTGCGTGAAGGACGGAAATATGACAAAATATTGGTGCCAAATGTTTCTACTGAATCGGACGTGATAAACTTATTTTTAACTAGCGGTTTACTCGCGACTTAATCCATGTGGTATAGATTGTACCCGCAGTTCTTTTATATAAAATCCACCCCCACTCCGTTCGGGTTGATGTGTTCAAAAAACAGTCAAATATGTATTTCTTTATTTTCTAAGAAGAGTATTTTTCCCGGCATTTTAAAAGGTGGAGCGTACCTACAGTAACTGATTATTTTGCTCAAATTGCTTTTTCTCTCTTTACAAAATTGTATTTTATTGGTTGCATTATTTGCTGATATAAAATATTTTTCTTGAAAAAAAAACAAGCAAAAGTTGTCTGTGAAAAACTGTGACGTGTGGACAAAGTATCTTCCGCTTTTTGAGACAATGGACTGAAATTATAGAAACGCTATTAGAATATTTAATTAGTATTCTCGCAATTTTTAAACGGATATCAAAGTAATTAATAGTTCTAGACTGGCTCGTAAAATATACGAGACACATTTAAGAATTATTTGTATTTTTATAGTCCAAGCCCTAATCGTACAAAAGTCTACTGGAGATCACTGACAAAATTTTATCATTAAAAATAGATAATATGATAAAAATAAAAGAATAGTTACTTATTACCACAACAGATTTATTCAGTGGATGTACATTTCGAGAGCTAAGCTAAGTTTAGTGTTTTGCTGAAGATGGGAGTTTAGCTCTCGAAATGTACATCCACTGAATAAATCTGTTGTGGTAAGAAGTAACTATTCTTTTATTTTTATTGTTCCAACCACAGTGCTCTTAATATTTAAGATAATATGATGAAAAATGTCAAATCGGTGGCAGACTTATTTAATTTTTTTTTGACAATTTTTTGTTGTCAGTATTTTAAATACGGCTCAACACTACGTGATGTTTATACAGATTATACAGAAGTATCAACTATTTACAAAAAATCAATTATTATCATCGTTAACGTTGCAAAATCTTTTTTGCATACCTGGCAGAACATTTCTCCATTTGGAGAGAAATCTTCCAGATATGCGAAAAAAATGCAAGGCATACATTGATAATTGTAAATACTTAATACTTCTCTATAAGTCTGTGTAAATTTCCTTTGATGTTTTTCGTCATATTATTTGTTAAAATGAGAAAAAAATTTATATTTTTAATCAGATACAAACCCAGACTAAGCCGGACCAGGCTACTAGTATTACACCCCTACTCATGCAACATAGTATTTTAAATATGACATATCGTAGACTCCTTCATTTTTATTTATTTCTATTCCGTTTGCTAAAAAACGACGCACCTAAATATTTAACCAGTAGGCTGATAAAGCGTTCAAATCCGTATCAGATTAGGTCTACTACGTTTGAGATTCCACCACATACTACATCAAATTTTAAAAAATCATTCTCGTATTTAGCTCCTAAATTATTAAATGACCTTCATGACATAGTTCCTTGTCACGAAAGCAATATTAATGTATCTCAAATTCAAAAATTTCTATTAAACGAGCAGCTAAATCATTGGCCTATCTAGGTAATTACTTTACTTCCATAGTGTTAGTTTAAGTACTATTTATTACTGTTTGAGTTGTATCTATAGACTGTAATAATTTGTATGTATATATTTTTGTAATAAGGACAGATGGAAGATCATTCCGTGGAATGAATCTGATCCTATTGCTTTGGCAATAAATATATCTATATCTATATCTATATAGTATTTCTAAAAAACTTTAGTTATTTTAAAATATAGAAGCCTTCAAAATTGGAACCTCTTGAAGTCGTCACTCGTCAAATAAATCACTCATCATTAGTGTTTTAAGTAAGTGGAACAATGTTCTACACTGTACAGTAAGTAAAACACGTAACTGAAGCACTTATAGCTACTGACTACTTCAAGATATTCAACAAGAGGTTTTTACTTTTTAATTTTATCATTATATACCGTGCGAACAAATAAAAAACGACCAATTTGTACTCTGTACTAGGGATGTTGCAGACGTCTGCACCCGCATCTGTAACAGTCGTTGCGGAACTTTTGCTGATGTTATGTAAGTCATGACAACATTTTCGGAAGCTAACCCGGTACTTGACGTATATCCGAGCTCTTTGACTACTTCACCATAATGAGGATTAATAATATCATCAACCTTTGCGCCTTAATCCTGAAAAGACTGTAATGTTGTTTATTCTTCAAATATACTTTACCACTTCTGGAATTCGATTATAAAGTAATGAAAATAATGATAATGGTAATTAATTACAATCTCTTTTACTTGGTTTCAAGAAAATTTAATATATGTACCAATCAGAAGGCACATTTATTGCTAAAAATATTATTGTTTTTATTATTATTTCCACGTCCGCGCATTTATAGATGTGGACGTCAAAAAATCAGCTGCTAAGGCTATATGCATGGAAGGCTATAAGGTTGATAATGTTGAAATGTTAGCAGTATAGTGCTATTATTTTTATTATTTTAGAAAGCATTTTTGTAGTGAAACTTTTATAGCGACGTATCTCTGTGAAATATTCTGTAACGTTAAAGGAAACATGATTCAACAGTGGGGAAATATAGGAAAAACCTTGGTAATGCCAAATGGATAACGCATTAATGAAACGAGTCCTCAACTCTAAAGAAGTTTCACTTTTCGCATGAGCTTATGTGGATGAAGCTGACACGTTATTTTTCAATTATTATTGATATTTAATTAATTTAATTCATGATATATTCGTCGGTAATTTATTATATTGAATCACCTGTGTACAACAATGATTTAACAGTTTAATCCAGAGCTTCCTTGATTAAATCCAGAATTCATTTCAGCAAACATTAATAATACAAACACGTAAAGAGAATTTCTCAAAATTACATCAACAGGTACACAGAATAATATTCTGTCACTTACCTCCATAATCTATATTAATTATTCACTTTCTACGAAATTAAAGTCTATCCAGTCGAAGGTATCAAATTACACACGACTGAAATCAAGCGTGTAAACTTAGAGCGTTATAAAATAGAAAATACGTTGTGACAAAAAAAAACCCTCTCTAATCAGGGACACTTTAAAAAAATTAGTGATTTATGTAAAAGCTGAAATTTGTTACAGTGTTAAATTATTGAACATAATTTATGAAAAAACAGTCAGTTATTTGATAGAATCGATCCATAGTCATCAGGCGGTAAAAGTCTTACCGATCGCTAAACTGCTGACTAATATATTTATTTACAGCTAAAGCCTAGTTCGGACTAGGCTAGTATTTTAGTCGAGTGGCGAGCAATTTAGTAAATGATTTAGTCGCGTCAATCTATTTTGTTCTATTTTGTTTGGTCGAGTTGCAATCCTCACCACGCTCCACTGTTTTTTAAATTGTCCAATAAGCAAGGCTATTGGATACAGAGGTGATCTCGTTCCGTTGACTGTCAATTGATATTGCATGGTTGATAAAACTATTGAACGGTCTTCCAGCTGACGTCATTCATTAACGAGATGACATGTGTATCTAATGGCCTTGGCCAATAAGTATGAATCTATTGTTTTAGTCGAGCTCATTTATTGAAGCGAAATTACAATTTCAAAATTTGTTACGCAGTATTTACATGAGAACGTTAAGTGTTCGCTCAATAAAAATGAGCGGGCCAAGCAATCTATAAATAATGAACAGATTTGGATTTGGTGATAAGGAGGTTAAATTACAAATATCTTCTTTCCACCTCTTTTAAAATTGCCATTGCAATAAGCTTTGTTAGTTTGTTAACTTTGTGAGAAATTCGTCTTGTAATGCACCACTCAGTAATGTACTATGCTCTAGTGTAATGTGAACACTTTTTGGTGAGCAACTAAAAACTTAGCTGCTAAATCGCTCGACTAAAATACTACTTAATCTTTAAACCTTATTAGCCTTTACAAAAAATCTGGGAGTATTTACTGAATACACGTAGTATATTTTGCAGAAACACAATAGTCTGCTAATATAGGTGCGTAACTTATATAATATAGACTTAGATCACGTCATATTTTAATGTCGACAAGACGATGACGCGGAGCTTCTTCCTCTACAAATATTTATGCGTTTTCAGGTACAGTTTAGCGAAAATCATTTGCATATTATACGTAATTTACCCATTGTTCTTGACAATGTTACAAAACGTGATTAAAAGCTAAACGAGCTGAAATACTCGATTTTCGCACGGGATAGATTTTCTTGAATATCTCATTTTATAAATCATTATTTTAGAAAATTTTAAAAGAGAAAAATGTTTCTGTTTATTACTTTTGGAAGTGAGAATAGCGAACGTGTAGCAATGCCATTGCTTATATAACGTCTCAATCTACTATTACAGACCCCTAATTCCCACATAATTTAAACTCTGAACTAGAATTACTACTAAAAATGTAATGAAGTTATTAACTCAAAAATTAATTTAAAAAGTTAAATAAAACATAATCCACGGCACTTTTGGAATAATAAGGAACATTTTTAAAAAATCATCAAACTCGGTCACATAGCTATTAAATTAACTCCGTTTAATCATAATACATACGAAGAATTTTATATAAATAGAATAGATAAGGAAATATCAATTATATATTTACAATTATCATTGTCTGCCCGACCTCTCACTAAAATCCAAATAAATACGTTCTCTGCAGAAAATTTAAAGTATCCTTTAAGTAAATATGTATGTCTGCCAGTGTAAAAGTTTTCCTAAGTATGGTAGGCATGTTTTTATGAACAATTCAAGTAATCTGTTGTTGCATATTTTTGCACCGTTTTTTTTGGATATGTTTTATGTACCAATCGTTACGCGGGTTTAATACATGATTACAATTAAGGAAGGTTCGAACTCAGGAAACAGATTTTTAACATGATATATATGTCGTAGGATAATTAAAATAATCGGATCTTTGCGAAAATCCCAGGACGATTGCAAGAAACCGGATTCCAGTTACCCGGTTTTTTGCAATCACCCTAGGATTTTCGCGAAGAGCCGACGATTTCGATTATCCTGCGACATATATATTATGTCGTTCTTTTTAAATTTTGGGATTTTAATTTTGTATGTTCGTCTTTGTTTTTTATGATAATAAACATCAATAGTCATTATTTAAAGATTTCAATGTGGTAATAAATCTTGATTTGATATAATCAACGATATATTATGTACGTAGGTTGTGTAGAATGTATCATTTCTGTCGAAACTTACGTCGGTACAGCATATAAATGTTCTTAATTAGTGTTATAAATGATTTATTGTCGTAAAATAATTGAAATATGCGTTAATATTGCTTACCTACATTGGTAGTGTGACAACCAGAATTCTCTTAAAATCAATTCAGATTTTCAATCCTTATATGTTTTCTAAAATTTGTAACCCTTTTTTAATTGAACTCAGGCGTTCTGTGAAGTTTTCAATCGTAATTTGATCTTTTAATTAAACTAGGTCAAAAGGTCTTTAATGTCTTCAAAAATAGCGAAACTCTGGATCCGCGTAAAAGCCAATTCAGACTAGCCGTTCTCGGTTACGATTCACCGGTCCGGTTCGGTTTTCGATTAATCTAGGCTGCTCACACTATCCCGATTCGGTTCTACGATTATTCTCAGTGCGCATGCGCAATTTCGAAATATGATTTGACGTTTGATGTGTAGTTAAACAGCTGGCTAGTCACGTGACTCCAGCAAGCGTTCTCATTGGCTACGGTTGCGAACGGTCTCGTTGAAATTAGAGCTGAACCTAAACGCTCGAACCGAACCGCAATCGGGAACGACTACGCCCTGATTGGTCGAGCTCCCAACCGGACCGGTGAATCGTAACCGAGAACGGCTAGTCTGAATTGGCTTTAAGACGGGATAGCGCAAATCGAGAACTGATTGTACTTTAGTAGATATAAAATTAATTGCAAAGAAGAAGAAATATGACTCGTCTAAAACATACTTTCATTATGCTCTAGATTAACAGCTTACTAATTGTGTACTAAAATGCTCTGTGGACATACTTATTTCGTGAAACGCGATGTATAATTTGTATTGTGTTTTATTTCAATATAGTATATTCTTTTTATTTTGTTTCAGGCGAGGAAAGCGGTAAGAAAAAAGGTTTCTTTAAGAATTTCTGGAAGAGGTCGCGTCATTACTCCCTGGAACAGCAATAGCTCACCGACTGGACGAACGTGCCAGCTGACAACGTTCGCGATGACGGGGATCGAACAGATGACCTACAAACAAAAGAAAGAAAATAATTCCTCGAGGTATACCGACATAACGTACTGTTTGTAGTAACATTTTGATGACTTCCCATTTGTTATTTTACACATATCAAAGGCGTTCTGGAAATATCTCCTTTTTCGTTTTTTTTTCAGTATATTAAATTAGATTCAGGTATGTTGAGATTCTGATACAACTTTCAACTCTAAATTACCATGAACATATCGGTAAATTTCAATGCTAATTAATATACTTTGAAAATTATGTTATCTCAGAAAGTTATATCAGAACTCCAGCATTGCTAACATGGATCTAAGAACAGGCTAAATTGTTGACATGCGGTTGTTTTTATGGCGTTTCCATGGTGATTTTAAAATAAAGTATAAGCAATATTATTGGATCAACGGTTTCACCAGCGGCCTACTTCATAATCGGGAACTGAACATTTATAAATAACAAATCAAGATGTTATATTCAAAATTGATCTCACTTATTTTCAAGCTGGTATCATACTTATTCCACCAGACGAACAAGGGTATCTAGGCCTAGTACTAGGTCGTGCTTTCAACATAATTTTAGTAACTAACTAAAAACCCAATTATTACTTCGACCATCTCTCAGAATAATTGACGCACCATTTAACACCATGTTAACAACGACGTACCGACAATCTTGTGTTTTCAAGCCCTGTTAATTTCTCTTATTTGCCAAAAAAATGTTTATATGTTGAAATTGATGAAAGGAACATCTCCTACCAGTATTTCTGAATTTCGTAACAAAAATTTCTTTTTGAAATAGCTATAAAGTACTTAATTTTTTAGATAGGAAGTATTGCCAGATCGCCCGCGACATTTTGCGCAAAAAAATATCGTGCTTTTTAAATTGAAAATTTATTTTAATTGGCAAAATTTAAGTTTTCAAACAACTGTTTTTATATATTATGTATAAATTTGTACAGATATAATATTGTTACTGCAATTATGATACAAAAATAATTACTTAAAATAAAAAAATCAGATGGCTTCAACTTCGGTTACTGCAATGTTTTCCGTAGGACTACGAAAAAAGTATTTCAATGTATACATTTTTTCGATAGTATTTAAAAAACTAACAAACGCAATTTTAAATAATAATTGAACGGGACATCTTTGACGTCAAATGACACCTGAAACATCTTTATCACCTTATTGTGTCTGCTTGTTTCATAAACGCATTACATTAGTAAGTCGAAAAATAGACTTAGTCCTACGTTAAAACACTAATATTATGTTGTTCCAAAAAATGGGAAATCTTCGTTGTCATAACAGGAAGTGGAAATATTTTTGGTATAATGAACAAGTATTTACTATATTATATGATAACAGCAATTAAGATGGGAGATTAAAAATAATGGTCCAATTAAAAGTTGGAAGACAATATTTTATTTGCTTTTGCAAGTTGTCAAGGCGCAGTAAAACTTCGTAATTTATTGTTGTAAACTTTAGTTGACAAGTGAAGTTACCAGAACACTGACCTCAAAGTTTGTCTGAAATATAAAATTGATATTAATAGTCATCAACAAAATATTACAAACTCCGATCCTTGTTGTGTACCAAATGAAAATACAAAATTGTGTGCATTTTTTTCTTGAAAACAAACGAAATACTGATTAAAAGTACAGATTAGCTTCTATAACACTGAACTCTACGCGTCCTGGATTGGCGATAAAGCTCTTCCAGCGCCTCGAATGGGTGTAGACTGTAAAAGGTACTATTAGATACCATAATATGTCAATACAGATGTTACTATGACCTAGTATTACCTTCTACAGTCTATAACCATTTACACTTTACTACTGAATGCACTTTCAATAGCGTCTCACAGAATCGTCAATCCAGTTAGTCGGGAGAGATCAGTGATTTGTAATAATGAAATATAAGTAATATATTGTATTAGGAATATATTAAAAAATTATGAACGATTGTATAGTTTACTAAAGTAGATTAATTTTGCTGATATTTATAAATCAGATTTTTTCAACTTTTGCATATAGTAGAACTTTGAAGTAGAAAAACAGTCTGAATACAGACATTTTTGAATTTTTGTAATTTTTGTCCATTTTTTAATATATAATAATAAAAATCAGTTTTATAGATATTTAATACTTTTTTGTAAGTACTAATTTATGATCGTTTAAAGTTATTTTGTTGGTATTGTGAATGTGAATAGCCAAGTTATGTTGTATTTTCTAAAAAAAATATGAAATAAAGGGAGGCTTAAATTGAATAATCATAATTATAAACAGATTTATGTAAAAAGAACAGTTGAATGTATTTGTACGTTAAAACATTTGAATATTCAAATTATAATAGCCAGATAATTTCGTCGTTTCTGTTTTGAAGAACTTCAGAATCTTATGTCGATCGTCGCTAAAACTAAACGAAGTATGTCGTTTTTTGATAATTTAGACTTTAGAGCTTTGTCATTTCAAAGAAATAAGCTCTTATGGCCTCAATTGTCGAATGACTATAATCGACAATATCATTCATAACAAAAAGGAAGTAACTGTGTTTAACTATGACGATGTTTGTTTAAAATTTGATTAAAAGCAGTGGCTCATAATTTGAAAAAATTTTTAACTAAACTAATCGTAAGTTTCAAGCTAAAAGCTCAAATATACAAAGAATTGTGTTAGAGATGGGTCAAAATTGCACATTTATCTGAAAAAAAATATAAATAAAGCGCGCACTTCAATTATGTGAGGCCACTGATTGAAAAAATAAAGACACTCGTATTGTTTATTAATTGAAATATTTCATAAAGCAATTTTGTTGATTCCAGAAATTGATTAATTGTTATACTGTTAAAATAATAATACGATTTGAATTGATCCGACCGTAAAAAAAGCGATGAAGTGTTTTTGCAACGATTGGGGTTTTAGTAAAATCTTTTTAAGCCGTTCCAGCAGTCAACTGCTCAGTTTTTTCTTCTTTTCAAATGTGCGACTTGTGTGAAATTTTACTTTTTTGAAAATGGAATATTTAAAGAAGAGTAAACCAGATTGTACACTCTATAAACGCGGGCACGATAATGGAAAGCAAAATATGTTATCGAAAGTGCGATTGAATTTCGTTCTCTGTTCAATCTCCATGCGCGATCGAACAAGAAATTTTGTGCAGCTGAGAAATTTGTCAAATTCAGTTAATAAATCGCACATTTTCGATACAAAGAACAGGATATGCTCAAGGTTAGTAGATTACTATAGGTTGACCGTAAGAGACTTTAAAAGTTGGTTGAATCGATTGCTTACATCATTCGTAATCCATTGTTTGATTTTTCAATTATAGTGGACGTTTGGCAGTTGGAAAAAATATCTCAAAGCGTCCTACCCCCGTCCTCTCTCCCGTCTCGCCAAGTCACACTCTCAATAATGTTAGCGCCCAACTTACAGTGTTCTACTAGCCTTAGTATATGCGCACTGGTCGTTTATCGTTGTACTAAAATATAATTATTTTAAATGCAAAAATATGTATGTCCTGTGTTCATTCACTGCAAACTTGTCCTTTTTAACTTTGCGTCGAAAAAGTTACTGGTTTATAAAAAGTTCGCAAACCATAAAAACGACGTTGTTGCTTGAAACACCCTAAATACATTAATTGTAAAAAATTGCCCAAATATGTGTATTTTTCTCTAGAATACTTATTTTCATTGTAAATGAACGAACAGAAAATTGCCGCACATTACGCCCTGAATTGCGATCAATGTCAAGAATCGAAGTAAAGTATGGTCGAAACTATATAATGTTTACGATAAATTTAAACAAAATATTTGTAATATCCCATAATATTTTTGAAACTAATTGTGTTACGAATTTTTTTCTTAACACAATGTAAACAGGCAATGTCAAGAAATGGCGTTGATTTTTTGTTACATTTTTTTTTAAATATTTAACATGAATATATGCATTCAATGTTTCAACTTTTTATTTATAAATTATATGCGTTTTTACTAAAGTTTTTCGTTTACGATATTCCTGATTGATTTTATTGGCATATCTGCTTTAAGATGTACAAAATGTTCTTTCAGCTAAATCTTTTTAAGGTAAGTCGCATTTAGATACGGTTATTAGATACAAAGGTAGTCTCGTTCTCTTGAACTGTAGTGGGGGGATGACGTCATCCAGTGGATTGCCATTTGATATTACGTGGGTGATAAAAATTTTGAACGGTCTCCCGGCTGACGTTTTCACTAACGGGATAACCTGTGTATTTCTCTTGGCGTTTAGCTCGTTTTGATACATATTTAGATACATCCAAAAAAATTAATAAGACTAGGGTTTTTTATACGCCTGTACATAAATAATTTTAGTATTAAATTTAATATTAATTAATGCGAAGAAACCGAGGAAAGCGGTACCGAAACATGACGGTGAATGACGCAACAAAAACGTGTGAATATTAATGGACGTGGTTTTCTCAGTAGCGGTGGTACCACCGTAACGTAAAAAGCGGCATTCATTTTACTTCTTTTGTACACGTTTTTTGGTTCGCCATTCACCGTCATATCACTGTCCTAGGAAACCCTGCTTTTAGCTATACGGAACCGCATAAAGCGTACAAAAATTTGATAATTACTGCCATTAAAAATGAAAATATCAAATGCTTTATCTAATAAAAAAATATATAGAAGAAGACTTTTTGACTTTTACAACTTTGCATAATTCCATAGGTGCTGTGAAGTCCTCTTCTATATGTATTCGAATTCATGCACATAGCTAGAAGCACATTGTGTACCTTTTTTTGTCATTTAATCAACCGATGTGGCGTAAATGACTTTATGTGAAAAAACATTACCATTTCTTGAAGGGCCTTATGCACCCTTTGAGATGAAAAACAATTGAGTTTACCCGACCATACAAATCGATACATTGTGATCATATTCTGATTGGAAGAAAGTTTTTTTTTGTAATTTTGATATAAATATAAAATGTCCATCGCCCAATAAGTGTTTATGTATAAAAAAACGTAATTAAAAACATACATAAAATTTAAATGGTTTTAAAAGAGTGTACTGCCAAATTTTTTAATACACAGTATGTTTAGATTATTCATAAAAACCTTGCATTATACGAATTCACAAAGATCCTATTTTAAATCAAATGAAAAAAAACCCAGTGTTCAAATTTCAAGTCCAGACGTAAAATTTTGTAGTTCGTATTTGTAAAAATATATTTATAAACAGGCTAAAATATATTAAATATTTAATGTACTGTCATTAAACGCTAATGATAAATCATTTTATAATTTTTTAACATATAAGAGTTCATTGTCATGTTTTTGTTTCTTTAAATAGAATTTTAAAGGGGACATATTGCTTACTGTAGTGTTACGATCTTATACAATTAATACTTGTTGCATTACCTTTTAATGCGCATAATAACTTCAGTATAAAAATAAAATTGTTATTTTCTTCAAAACTGATTCCCTTAAATGTTTGTCCAAATAAAATTTTAATATTTACACAAATACATATTTATGAAACCAAACTATTGTAAAATATTTAAATCACAAATTAAATATACTTCTATTAGCTTCAAAATGAGAAAAAAAATTTTTTGTGGAAATCTTAGATACTAACCCCTGACCCAATGTTAGAAGAGTAACCATAGGTTGGGCGTAAAACTGGTCACATCAGTGACTGACTGAATCGTTTGCCAATACGTCATTTGAAACCATTGATTTAATTTTTCAATTATAATGAATTTTTAACATTTGGGGGATATGTCTCAAGGCCTACTACCCTCATTCTCTCTCCCATCTCATCGATAGTCAATAATGTTAGCGCCCAACCTATAGTATTCTACTAGCCTTGCCCCCGACCCACAAAAAAGGGATATTATGTGCTTGGGTTGCATCTCTGTGTTATATCATTGTTCTTCAGTGGGCGAACCGATTTTGATGCGATTTTCTTTAGACAATGAGACAAAAAAGTAAATAAAACACAAATACTATACTTTAAAGTTTGGGAAATAACGAGCTTGTACTATCTTTTATAATCGTTCGCTCGTGTTTATGTCGATTTAATTGTTTTTTTTTTGCCAGAATGTAGTCGAGTAAAGAGGTTCCTCTTCAATTTTGGGTATCACGTTAAATCAATATGGTTCAGCGATTCACGAGACATGCTGATATAAAAAGACAGACAGATTACAGCTGCAGTTTTATATCATTTTACTGAACAAAATCATATACATATCACTAGCCCTACTGTCAGACTATGCTCCTCGCACTGCTCATCGCGCTGTCGCGATGTTGCCCTAAGCGGCCAGACACTGCTGTACTCGCGACGCTCCGCACTCGGCTTTCGCCTTTCGGCAATGGAGGTCGATACTGTGGCAGCGCGCGCACTATGCCTTTCTTAGACCGCTTGATGCGTACTGAGTGGCGCGGGAGTATGTGGCCGGCTTACTCGTGCTTTTATTGCCGGTCCTTTGACTCGCGCACAAAAAACCGACAATCGAGGGAGCACTGGGCATGGCGAGGAGCATGACGTGCGGCATGACGAGTAACGCGGCCACACAACGTCTCTGCCTCCTTTCCTCGCTGCTTCCCATGCCACTCGTCGAGTGTGTGGCTGAGGCATAATAATTGATTTTTTTTAAAATTTATTAATGTTAATAGTCATTATTACTAGTGATATATATTTTTGTTTGGTGAATGTTGTACTTTACGTGAATCGATTTTCTGTAATACATTCATGTTATCTACATTTTTTTGTGATTTAAAGTATTTCTTTGTAATAATATTAATGCCAACTGATTGATGTGTTATGGAACTATAAATTGAATCTTACGGTATTTGTTGTAAATAGCCGTACCAACTATAGAAAGTTAAAATAACCGCGTATATTAACTATTGAATATAAAATTTTTGTACATTTTTTATAATATAAGGTTTTCCCCCGATCCAGTGTTACCAACACTGAGAATATTAATGATAATAATAATGTAAAAATTTCAGTGTAAATTTGTAGTTATGTATATCGAATATGTATAATTTTTTTGTAAACTGATCATTATTTAGAATTAAAAAAAACAAAAGATCAGTCATGGATGCAAATCAATGCAATTTTCGTAATAGAATATTAATAGATATTTAGTTTCCTAAAACGTTTCGAAAAAAAATCTGTAATCTGCACTTTTCATTTATAGTTTCACGTGAAAGTATTTAGGTAGGGCAGAAAATAATGTTAGGAGATCGTGTTTCACATTTTAATGAAATGTTTATTTTTTTTTAAAGAACGCATCACGTAAAAATATACAGCTATGGTAGTTTTCCTTTTTATATGAAACAATAAACATTTTACTATATTCAACTTCACATGTTTGCCAAATCTTGCAAGTCGATTTTGAATCACTTCCACTTAATCTATTTCTTTGAAATTTTGCATACTTATGTAGCAGGGATCGATGACAGTACGATAATTTGATAAACATGACCTGATGCTGCAGTCAAGCTAATCAACTCACTTTGTAACTTTTTAACAGCGTGCACGTAGGCTCATTTTGGTTGGTTCTAATGATAATACACTCATGGTGCTTGTATAAAATAGATGACTAAAACGGAAATAACAAAATATGAGTAAAGGAAAACCTTTTTGAGGATAGACTGTAATCAATTCTTCGATCAGTACTCCCAAGGTTGTGAAACAAAACAACTGGAACCCACTTCTCAAAACCCTTCTATATTATTATAGCTCAGTGGTTTAAAGCATTGCTTAGTCATCTTTGATATTTATATCCTAATTTCATCTCTTTCAAATATGAAGCAAAACTTATCGATGTCTAGATTTTTTAATACATTTCGTAATAAAGTTCTGATTTCTGAACGTGAGAGTTATAAACAATATATATTTCGCATTATTACAGCCAATTATGGTTCTATTCTGTATGCTCAATGTTAAAAATAACACACGCAGTTAGATTTCTGTCTCACTTTAACTTATGCGACGAGGACTTTCTGGTGAATCGGTCAGCGTGCTGATCTTTGAATCAGACTTGTGGGTTCGTATCCCAGCTCTGCTCATGGATATTTTGTTAAGACACAGCTTTGATATTGATGATAGCGGAGCCACCCAAGGGATATTCTTTTGTAATATATATGATATATAAAAAATTAACAGCGCTGTAAATTATTACATTCACAATACAGAATAGCACCATTCGTTTCGAAACAGCATTGTGCAAATGATTTCAAAAAAAATTAGGTATTATTTCTGTTATAAAATAATTACAATGTAATTGTGTTTTAATATATTAATTAAACAATACCGACAAACTTCGGGAGATGAGTTCTTATAATTTTAACAAAAAAGGCGCTATTTTTCATGTGTGAACCCTGCTATGAGGTTGGTAGTAAACATTTCTCTTTATTTTTTTCTATGGCAATTTAATTACATTTTGCTTTGTAATTTTTTCACCCCTTGTTATTGAGAAAATTTGAATACTACATTTTTCAAAGGGGTTTTAAAATAAAATTGTAGAAGTGGCACATGAATAATCCAAATTTTCAGAGGGCTGCAACTCTGTAACAAAGCACTTTTAGACCCCCGTCCAACTTTCTTATTTTCTTAAAATTAATTAAGATCACCTCCCGTATTTATCGGTATTACTGTATTAACACTGTGCAGAGTATGACAACCATCTGTAAAGTGTGGCAACCAATGAGAAGGATCTAATTTCAAAATGTTCACGATTTTGTAAGATTTCAATAGCTTTTTTTATTATTATTATTATTAGTATTTTGTATTACAAAAACTAATTTAAACATATGTGTATGATAAAATATACTAACAAAGTGCCCCACGAATTTTGTAACAAAATAATCAGTAAACATTAGATTGATTTAATATAAAAATGTTGAAAGGGTAACTCAGTAATAATTGTATTAAATATACCTACATATATATCTACTTTACTGAAAGTCAGAAATTTTTGAACTTATTTAACTTTTGAAATTGAAATTATAAGGGAGTGATTTAAATACAGTGAAACCTCTATTTGGAGACCACTTACGACTTCACTAAAATATGATCATAAAGTAAAAACACCAAATTAGGCAGATGAGTAAGTTTGCAGAGATCGACAACTTTATGGGTTTTATTCAAGGTTTTTAGATATAGACGTGACCTCGTTCGGTTGGATAGTAGGGAGGGGATGACGTCATCTAGTGGACTGTCAATTGATATCACGTGGTTCATAAAAATATGACCGGTCTCTCAGCTGACGTCCTTCATCAACGAGGTAACCTGTGTATCTAATGACCTTAGGTTTTACTGTATACAGAATGATGTCACTTCAATGTCAAAACTAAATTTTGAGAAAGTTGTAAAAGTATTTAAGGGTTAACACTTCATTAAGAATATCGTTTATTATCAACAAACAAATTTATGAATTATTTAAAACCTTGAGAAAGTTTTATAGCTGTGCAATATAAAATAAAATTGTTTTGAGATTTCAAATATTTCTGACCAATTAAATGGTAATTATATTCGATTAAGGAATAAGAACAAATGAGTAATCTAACGACATATTGATTAGTAATAATGAATACATTATTTTTACAATGCTTTCAAAATACAATTTGTAGATTATTTTGTACTGTAAAATTGTGAAAATTAAGTAAACCAGACAACATCTTTTCTAATCCATATTTTCGTACACAATTTTGTCACACCGCGCAAATTAACTAATAAAGTAAGACATTACAGACGGGTTTTCACAAAAAAAAAAAAAAAAACTTATTTTTCACAATTTGTTTTTAGATATTTATCGATCAGGTCCATTTAATTTCAAGTACAATTTTTATAAAAGATCGATAGGTTAAACAGTAGTCATTTTTAGAACACCTGTATAAATAATATGTTATAAAATTATTGTTTACTTAGACCCCTATCTGTATAGTGTTATGAATGTATGTCTCAATTCGATAGAGGCGGCACGGAAAACAGAAACCATAATATTTTTTTTATTGCTGTTTTTAAAAGACGACGTTTGATTACTTTTCTAAAGCCGCCCCTACATCATTAATTATAACAATATTATAATATATTCAATATCCTATATTATTTACGGACTGGTAACATATTAAGTTCCACAACTACGTTAATTAACGTAATTTGAGAAATATTTTAATAAATACAGTTACGGAACTGAATTACTTAACGTCTAGTTCTATATTTATAACATCAATTTGCCTGCTTTAACATAGTTCCAGACTACGTTGATATTTCAGAACTACACTCAATAATTTAATTTGGAGCTATATTAACTCAATTCCGCCTTCGCGTCTAAATGCGTTAGCACAATCGGAACTACACTGATTTATGCAGTCTCCAAACTAAGTTCGTTCCAAATCTACGTTAATTAACGTCGTTATTCTACGTGGTTTAACGTATATCTACTTGCATTACTACGATTGAAACTATCCTAATTTATGCAGCGCCGAAACTGTTTGATTCAAAATCTACGTTAATTAATGTAGTTATTCTTTGTGCTTTAACGTAAATCTCAGCTTATTTCCTTAATTCCGAGTCTACTTGCATTAGGACCATTTGTATATCAAATGGTCCTAATGCAAGTAGACTTTGCACTGGAACTAAGTTGGGTACTTAATGCGAACCAAGAATGATGTTAATTTAGTATAACGTTTAACTACTGGTGAAAATTAAAATAATTAGTTTCTGGTCATGGTGTAGTAGCTTAGTCCGGACTAATGCAATTTATGTAGACTACGTTATTAACGTAGTTCAAAAGCTAGGTAACGCATTTACGTAAGACTTGGACTACGTAAATTAACGTAAGACAACATTAAACATTACGTTAATAAACGTAATGCGTAGATTTATCTCGAGTAAAATGATGTGTTTTAAAACTTAAGATAATAACTTCTTTCATTTTTAGTGAACTATGTCTGTATATAAAATAGGAATGGTTATTAGTCCAAGCTATGACCGTACAAAAGTCTACGGAACAATACTTGTTAAAAATGTTTATGATAAATTACATGAAATCGCTGGCAGATCAATTAACTTTTTTAATCCTTTTTTTGTTGCCAGTATCTCCAATAGAGAACTATCAGTTATGTATTTACAATTGCTTTGCAAATTTTTTTTACAGACCTGGCAGACCTATCCCGAAACAAATAAATTTTTCCTATGGAGGGTTGGCAGGTTTGCAAAAAAAGTGCAAGGCAGACGATTATATTCGATATAATTTGTATCAATTTCATCATGTAGTGTTATTTTGTATTCGAGATAAGAACAGTAAAAATTGATAAAAATTGAAGTGGTCTGCCACTGATTTGATGTTCTTTATCATATAATCTGTTCATTTCAATAATAAAAATTAGGTAGCGTTGTCCAGTAGATTTTTGTACGGTCAGAGTTTGGACTATATTATGTTATTATTACACAAAGAATTAATATACATAATAATATACTGTAGATTGCAGACTTAATACAACCCTGTACAGCAAACAAACGGTTATTTCTGTAATGTTATTATCATATTATTATTAATCGGCGATTTGTAAACACCACATTGTGTCCTCCAATAATATTGTAAATATTTAAAAAAATATATATATTAAAATGCTTTCCCAAAAATATTTTGAGTTTTATTTTTTCTTCAGACATAAAAAAGTACCAACTAAGAAATAAACTCCGAACTCTTCCATTTTCGATACGGTAAGTGATATCAAACAGGTGACTTCGTTGAATTCAGCGTGTCATTTTCTATAAGCACATCAAATTTGAAAAGGATCCGAGAGGTTTTCCCGTTTTGTCCAAAAAAACACTAACTTATGGGAAAAAATCGATTTTCGTCAAAATACAAAATATAAAATAAAACACTCGAAAAGTGAACGTTTGGTAAAATTCTTCAAATTTCTAATTTTAGGAGTAGAGCACCATACAGACAAAGAGGTTAGACGTTTTACACTCGTCTTAAAATTTGTAATTTTGGAACTAGAGCAGCAGACACACGAAGAGAAGTTTGCTAATAGATGAGCCCAATAAAAATATTAACTATTTTTTCTTGTTAAATTCAAGCGGGGGGCTGTCAGATGTCATCAAGATTTTGTTGTATTACAATAATTCTTCAGTTACCATCATTGCATTAAGAAATCCATAGATACTGTCTAGCAAATGTGTCGGCAGTTAGGGGGACTAGCGACACTCTCATTCCTACACATGAACTAAATTGCTATTGTTCTCGATAGTTCATAAACCACGATAACAAAACTTGTTATTTTTCGTTTATAAAGTAAAATTCTTAAAATATGACATTTTAGGAGTAGGGCACCAGAAACACGAAAAGGTATTTTATGCCTGTTACATTTGAACAGAGAAATTCTTGAAATTTGTCATTTTAGGAATAAGGCACCATAAACGCGAAGAAGTATTTTTACTTGCAACATTTGGAATTATTAGTGTATTTGCCATATGGCAACATACACTATTGGCGTCGGTCGGATGGCGGGACCTAGGGGTCGGACCAAAATTTCTCGACGTTTCATAACCTCCTAAACACTTTGGCACCATTTTTAAAAATGTTTATATATATATGTATATATATATTTATATATATATATATATACGTATATATATACGTATATATATATATATGTGTGCGGGCAATAACTTTCGAAAGAGTTAATTGATTTCAACTAAATTTGGCCCACGCGTTGAAATCCATCACCGCAAGAAGCCTATTTAAAATGGGCCTAATCGGGTCATTTTAAGGGTAGTTTTTAGGGGTTGAAAATTGTTTTTGGGCCCCAAAACACCAAAAAAATTCTCCGAATCGTTTCAAAATTGAAATTTAACCCTCTAGAAGTAATTAAAATGTGTCCTTAAAATTTTAATAAAATCGGCCCGACAGGACCGGATTTACAAATTTTGTGAAAACACTATTTTGCAGATAGGGAATTTTTTACTGAAAGGTGTATATAATTTGGTATATAGGTTCGATTGATAATAATATTGCAATTAAGAAAAAAAAAATGTTATTTTAAGGGGTGTATTAAGGAGTAAAATTTTTTATTTTGCCCAAAAACCAACTTAAGCTCGCATAATAAAGTCACACTGCCTGTATAGCAAATACACTATATTGTCGGCAGGGTTTTGGCACTGCGACCCGGGTTTTTTTTGTCCTTTATTGTTAAAAGTTGACATTTTAGGAGCAGGGCACCAGAGACACGAAGAGGTATTTTATACGTGTTGAAAAATGTTTTTCTCCAGATAAATACTTAAAAATTGTAATTTTAGGAGTAGAGCACCATACAGACAAAGAGGTATTTATACGATTTAAAATTAAAAAATATTTTCTTTTAGTTAATTTGTATTTTCTCACAATAAAAATTACTAATACAAACATAATTTACAATCATTCTAATACAATAATTATTGTTAAATGAATATTAATATAAAACAAAATACATAAAATAATATTTGAATTAAAATGTATGCATGGAAGTTCCAGCCATGGGGGTCGCCCAGTTACTTGATATCGATCCAATACGATCGTATCTGCAACAAAAAAAAAAAGAAAAAGTTATTTTTCGACGATTACACACAAAATTCACATTCATGTTCCAATATTTTGTAGATTGTGGACGCTCTAAAGTCCATAGACGAGAACCGGGCATTGTTATAAATTTGTGGTCCTAACCCCCAGAGGCCTAGACTTTCGAGCATTATGCTACTGATGGACATACTGATTACGCCGAGATTGCCGCCGCTTCACATTTACAGCGTTTGTCTTAAACCTTGAATTTTTCTAAGTTTTAAATTTAAATAAAATAATATGAGCGTCTATAATTTACAATACGTTTGACCTGTGTTGTCGAGCGTCTATTACATTACAATAAATAATAATTGATCGTAAAACTACAATATCGTGAAAGATAAAAAAATAAAAATTATGCTAAAAATATTTATTATAATTTCAAGAAACCGAAAGATCAAAAATTTGCTATCCAGCTCCCAGAAGTATATAAGAGGTATTTCTACTTCAAATAGAACATAGCAAGACTAATAAAATGCAGTTACATAAGACTTTATACACGGGGTGTTTTCTACTACCTAGACAATCGTTCAATGAATTATTTTTAATTTATTATTCGGTGTGCTTATAAAAAATATTGATTGCAGATTATAGACGCTCGACAGCAAAGGTCATCAGTGTCTATGCCTCCAGAGGAGCCAGAGATTTTAACATTAAATAAAAGGTTTTCAAAAACGCTATTATAAAATTTCCTTATAAGACATATTTGTTACATTCAGGCTCGGCAAATCATGTTTGACGAGAGTGGCTAGTTGATGGGGGGTCTCACGAAAATGTATGAGGAATTTTACAGGAGTATACATTTCAAAAAATGAAAATGCAATTGTTGAAATTCCGTTTGTCACATTATTTCTTCATATTAACACGACAATCATTACATTTGGTAAACTTAATTGCGCAATGCAAAAATTGCGCTGCATTTTACGAAATAATATCATTTAACTTTTTCTCCAAATCGAGTAAAATAGGACCATATTCATAAATAATACAAAGTTGTAATACATTCTCTCGAAAAATGCTGTCAATTTCCGAGTGACTATTTTAACCACTCGAAATTCTCGTGCCCAAATTATTTGCCGGGCCCATGGATACATTTCTATAAGACAGTCTTAAGCACAAAGAAGACACGATTACTTGTGGAGCATTTAGCATTATAAAATTAATGTGTTTGAGAAGAAAACGTAACACAAATTGTTTCGATTCGTTTACAATAACTATGTCAATTAAAAACTATCAATTCCGACTTGTCAAATTTCCAACGACATAACTGTTTATAAAAAATTGCATTAATATGTCTCAAGTCAGTCAAGTAAGTATAAGATATATCCGTACATATTTCGTAACATTTGAGTTCTCAAATTATGCTCATGTGTATTTTGTTTAATTTTTTCTAAGTTCAAAATCTATTCACTGACCTTTTTTTATCAGACACTACGTATAATATATTTCATTTATAAGCATTGTCTGTTGACGCCGTCCGCAGTTAAAAAATTGTATCAGGATTGCAGTTCGAACAAGTTATACATAATATTTAATTATATACGACTCAGTGGCGTGTGCAAAATTATAATATTTTGGTCAAATAAAAAAAGTCAGTTTATATTTTGCATTTTATAACACAACATTTATTTCGATAAAATATGATCCAGAGACAATATTCAGACTGATCTAATTAAAAATGAAGAAAGTAAGATCCACGTGAAACGCACATATACCCTTAGAATTACATACTTATGGAAAGGCTTATTTCACTTCATTCACATTTTTAAATTAGGGTTTTTCCAGTCTTTGAAATTGAAAGTGCACTGTATTACTAAGAATAGTAGATTACAGAGGCTACCTCGTTCTATTTGACTAATCAGCGTAAGCGCGGGAATGACGTCACTTGGCAGTCCGTTCATTTTTTTATCAACCTAATGGCAACATCAAAAATGTTATTCATATTTAACTATAGAACTATGTAAATCTCTTATTTTAAAAATTCAATTTATTGCAAATAATATCAAAATTCTGTCTTTTGATTTCTTTAACATTTGTTAAATACTGTTTATGAATAACAGCCGTTACCACGCAAACAATTGACAGGTTCGATGGATTCTCCCACTACTATCCAACGAAGTGAGGCAACCTCTGTAATCTACTAACCTTGGTGCACTTTGACTAAGCAGCACGACCCATAATATAAAAAGAACTACAATATAGTTTAGGAATAGGAATGAGCCTTCCAAAATTATGTTCCAAGATATACGCAGGTTTTTTGAAGTAAAATAAAATAAGCAATTTTACAATTTGCTAAACAAATTAAGTACTAAGTACCCAGACACTCCATTATGTAAATCAGTGTTTCTCAGACATTTTTTAGTTTTGTACTCTTGATGTAAAAATCAAAAATTCACAAAAGATTTAGCAATGAACGTATGTTTTCAAGCAAACTACAATACTAAACAGCCTATCCCACTCGCTGAGTCGCTTGCACTCTTCTCGGGCTAAGTAAGCCAAGTAAACGAGAAAAATAATAACTGAAGAAAAGATGGAAATACTACGTAATATAGCTTTTTTATCTATGAATTTATAATAATAGTAATAACATTTTGATGACATTTTTTACGTCTGTTGTTTTTTTTTAATACAATTTTTGTTCTTTAGAATGAACAACAAGTTTATATAAAAAAATGAAACATTTTTATTTCTTGAATACGTACGACGGCCTTAGTAGTATTTTGTTTGGTTTTTTTGTTTTTTTTTTGGTGCGCCGCTGGAATAAACGACAGTTATCTAATTACCTCAATTTTTGAAAGAGGAGTGTTCTAATAAAATACAATAAAATAAAACCACTCCCATTGCAATTGTATTAAATCATGCAGTACTCAAATTTTTAATTATATTTTAATTATTTCTGAACTCCGTGGAATCACACACGCGTAGATCCAATATGAAAAAAGAGCGCTCCCACGCAGAAAATGTGATACAGTGTGACAAAGTGGGACTGGGGGTAAAACATGAGTGAATTTCGCGTGACGTATTTTATGGATGACCCCAAATTGAAAAATCCACAACATTTATATATTATAATTTTTATAACACGAACATACAAAATGGTGCTTTTACAGTCCGTGTGTAAAAGTCCTTTTTACGCACGAGTTTCTTTTTTATCACTTTTAACGTACAAACGTTTACGTATTCTCGTTACAAATTGTAACAAGTGTAAGAAAGTGCACATTTTTTTAACGCGCGCGATGTTTTAAAACGAGTTTGAATAACATCGCACCAGTTTTAAAAAGGAGACACATTCCCTTATTTAATACGTATTACAATATTATGTTCACATAAGTTTAATGACGAAATAAAATGTGTCAGAGAACATTTTAACTTTTTAAGTTTAAATATCTCAAAATTATTAAAAATGCAGATACATGTGATTTCTTGTTTTGGGACTGCAGTATATAGCATGACATAATCTTTAAAAATCGTCAATCAAACATAAACACAAAAGTATCAGGCGAACAGCATTTCAGATAAATCAGTTTTTAATTTTATAAATATAAATCTGTCAAATTTAAATTTTTGCATAAACTAACAAAACTTAAAAGCATTCTCTGTACTTTCCATTTGTATTGTTGTGAAAATTTCGTTGATTTTTTATTGTTACAAGTAACTTAAAACCGGATATAATGAAAAAATGTATATACGTAATAAAATACATGTTTTTTTTCCAAGAGTCAAATACTTTACAGCAAGCCAGCATTTTTGTCCTCATTTCTTTTTGAACATTTAATTTACTTTTAAAAGTATGACACTGTATTTGTTTCCATTACTAATTGAAAATAAACAGCTAAATATGAATTTCGAAAAGGTAGAATCAATTTAAAAAAATCATATCTGACAGACCCTGACACATGGAAGTTGTGCAGCAATGGGAGGAACGCAGGCACTTGAAGGTCTGGGAGTTTCAACAATAGATCGCAGGCACTTGATAATCTCGAAGTTGCAGCAACGTGACGGGTCAAGATTTCGAAGGTCTGTCTGTAACAAAAAGAAAATTTATTTTGTTATTCAATTTATTTTACATTGTTACGTACACGTCACTCTGTGAATTTTTCAAGCTTTTAGATTAAAGATTGTGAATACCAGATCCGACATTTATTTTGAATTTTTTTATGTGTTTTCATTTATATAAAACACTTTCATTATACGTGGAAAATGAATTAAGATTCCGTCTAGATTCAGAGTTGCAGAAGATACTCGCAAAAAGTATCTAGATACAAGATAATAAACACTCAATATCCCAAAAGATAAAACAATACAAGAAACTTTGTGTGAAACTATTTAATTAAAATGTATACTTACTTTAATGTTTAAGATATTTTTCATCGACTGAGAGTAAAGTATCCAAGATAAAGATTGCATTAGGTGTCTAAGTTCATTTCATTAAGGTTACCAAAACATTTAAATTTAAAAATCGTCACGTATTATAACCTACAATCTATTTTAAAATAGACGCATTATTATATTGTTGTCAGTAATGTCCTTGCGTAACCACATAACATTATATGCTATTTTTTTTTTTGATAACTATTCTTCTTTTTACTGTGTAGTTTTTGTTATAAATTCAATATTTTGAAATAAAACTACATTTTTTAAAATACAATGAATCAAATATAATAACACACGCACAAAAAGATTATAAAAGGTATGTAATGTGGATTAGCTGATAATACATTTCTTCATCCTCATAATACGTTTAAAATCAGTACAGTCGTTTGCTGATTTTTGATTCCATCCTTAACGTGAGCGAAGCCGAATATAAACTAGTCTATCCTTTAACATGAAGAGTTCTGTATACGTGTACCAAATTTCACTGAAATTCGATTAGTAATGGTTTTGTAGGTACGGTTTTTGTATTCCGTTTGGCGAAAATCTTGTTAAAATGTCACTTTCACAAATAATCATAAATTAGTTATTCAGCTCCCATAATCTCGTAAGAGGTATTTCTTGGCGTAATTCAAACAAGTTTAAATGCTAAATCATTTTTTTATGTTCAGGACTTTTCTACTAGATGGCACTATTAATTTAATATAAATTTTTTGAAATATTTTTCACAAAAGCATTATAAGATGTCAGAGTTTAAAAAAGTGAAATCTAAGAAACTAAGGAGTCTTTTTGAAGTGAAACTTCTTTAGTGACGTATCTACGTCACTAAAGAAATTTTCTGTAACGTTAAAGTGGGAATGATTCAACATCGAAGAAATATAAAAATTAAAAGGACAATGATTCAACGGCGCGGAAATATAACAGAAACTTTGATACCGTAAAATGGATCATCAACGTAACTCAAAAGAAATTTCACTTCCTCCGTGAGCTTATGATGGTGACGTTCACACTTCACACGTTTTTTATTTACTTTAAAATATTTTAACGAAATTCACGGAGAATATTTATCAATTATATCAGTGTGTAAAAAGTTCTACCCTTTGACTATGGAAATCTTACAATCCGTGTACCGAATTTTACCGAAAATTGCCATTTGCTGTTTGTATGAAAAATACTTTTCTATGAATGCGGATATGAAATAGTTTATGGTTTGAGTTGCGGAGTTCTATATACGTGATCCAAATTTCTTTGAAATGGAATTAGAGCTATTAGGGAATTAAATAGCAACAACGCGTGTTTTTGTATTTTTTTTCGGTACACGTTTGACAAAAAAATTATGTTGTGTGTAGGTTTGACAAATTAATCGAGAACTTATTATCCAGCTCCCATAAGCATACAAGAAGTATTTCTTGATAGTTCGTAAAGTATGTAATCATTGATGGTAAATAACTTGCTATGGTGCCGCTACTTGTACACTTTTTTTTGAGTTACATATATACAGAAGTGCCGTAAAATGTCACAGATAATATAAATGTGTCCCCAACTCCATTGCAAAGGTGCCAGCATGACGAGATCGTTTCTCGGACATATTTCACGGTAAAAAGTGATCATTCAGCAAGGGAAACGTTCCATGTTTTTTTCGTCTTTGTATTTTGCGCAAACCTAATTACGATAAAATACTCCGTAAGTTTGAGCCAGAGTACAGTTTCGAGTCGCACATAGTGAGAACAATTATGGCGCAGTGACCAGAATGACCCGTTTGCTTGGATCATCGGAGAGATAACTGACACACAAATACAACTACCACATCATATGAGCATAATACAAGGTGGCACAGAGCCTAATGGCGAGATGGATCTTTCCATCAGCGGAAACTTCACAAGTGGGGAATGGCACAAATCAAACGCATAGCAAATATCATAATATTTATTACTAGCCGCTACTCGCGTCACCGCATTCGTTAACTGAAACTTTATTGAAGCGAAACTTCTTAGCGCTTACCTATTTTGAATGTTCCGTTTAACGAACATCTTGTTATAATGTCGCTTTGACAAATAATCGTAAATTTGTTATTCAGCCCCCATAACTATGTAAGAGGTATTTTTCTTGGTATATTTGACAGAAGCTTAGATGATAAATCATTTTTTTTTTGTATTTATGACTTTCCTACTAGATGGTGCCGTTAATCTAGTATAAATTTTTTGAAATGTTTTTTACAAAAGCATTGTAAAACGTCAGTGATTAAAAAAGTGAAAACTAAGAAGCTGGGAAGGCTTTTTGAAGCGAAATATAAGAGAAACCTTGGTAACACAAAATGGATAGTACATCAATACAACGAATTCATAGCTCTAAAGAAGTTTCACTTCTGCCCTGAACTTATGTAGGTGGGATTCGCACGTTTTTTATTCACATTAAAATATTCCAACAAAATTCAGTGGCAATTTTTATGGATTAGATTTAGAGTGTAAAAAATGTTGCCCTTTGAGTATGAAAAACCTCATAATACGTGTAAAACCAGTTCTGAGTTTGCTGATTTATCCCTTCCTTAACGTGAGCGAAGCCGAATATAAACTAGCCTATACTTTAAATTTATGAGTCCTGTATATGTGTACTAAATTTCATTGAAATTGGATTAGGAGCACTTTCATTTTTCGGTACGTTTTGCGTGCAAGTATTTGGCGAAAATCTTGTTAAAATATCGCATTCACAAATAATCGTAAATTTGTTATTCAGCTCCCATAACCATGTAAGAGGTATTCTTGGTGAATTTGAAAAAAGCTTAGATGGTAAATCATTTTTTTTTATTTTATGGCTTTCTTACTAGATGACACCAAGAACTTATTATAATTTTTTTAAAAGTAATTTACAATAGCATCGTAAGATGCCAATGATTAAAAAAAGTAAAATCTGAAAACCTGGAGATACTGTTTGCATCGACGAGGAAATATAAGAAAAACCTTGATAATGCATCAATAAAACGAGTTCATAACTCTAAAGACGTTTTACTTCCGTCGTGAGCTTATGTGGGTGAAGCTCACAAGTTCTTTTTTATTATAATATGTCCATTATCAATATTTTTGAAGTTGAAAAGGTGCTATCGCCCACTGAGCTGGCATTATTTTTCTTCGAGCACATTCAGTTCAGTCATATTTTTCGAACACTTTTGTTATTGAAAGATGAACGTGATTGATTTTGATTAAAGTAAATAGTAATTAAAAACACCGTAGAACCATATTAATTTAGAACTTTTGAGGATAAACTTTTACAATAAATGAATAACCCCAACTTTCCAGATATATCAGTTATTGATTTTTTCTTAAGGGGATATTTTAAAGCACATTTTTCCTCAAGACCCCTTGAGAACTGAATGGACACCATAACAAAAGAAATTCTTCTGATAAAGAATAATAATTACTTAAAGTTTTACATATTTTACGTTTTAGACAAGCAAAACACCTACCTTGACATTGTATTAAAAACAATTAAATCTGCGAGTTTCTACTGATGCATGTATTTTTCCCTACTTCACCATCAGAAGTTGTTGAAAGCAGCCAATCGACTCTGTACCACCCTGTATAACTAAGAGTTATTGACCTCGTTAAACGTGTATACTGCCTTCAATATCACATTTTATCAGTTACATAGTACACAAACATAGTACGGTAAAATTATTCAATTAGTGACCCTACCTCGAATAATCGAAAAACTCGAATTGAGACTTTTTACGTATTTAAAAAAGCTGCACGTTTTTACGACACTATTAGCAATAAAATATTTGTCAAGCATTTGAAATAATTGCATAACTCTTTTAACTGTGAAGACTCTTAAAAATTAGAACAACCTTTGGTAATCGTTAACTTGGTTCATTCAGGTTCTACCGTAAATACAGTGAAACTTTTAAACAATTAGGTGTTTGATAATGGCAGAGAGCGTGTAGTAATGCTGTTGTTTATGAATCTTCTATTACCACCTCCCAAATTCTGGTCGAAAACTGATAAAAAACAACAACTGAATTTTTAATCTATATTGTAAAAAAAAATATATATTAAATTGACAATATGATTTGTTTGAAATTTTCTGTAACGTTAACGCAAAATGGATAATAACTCTAAAGAACGTTCACTCCCTCAATGAGTAATTTCAGTAGAACGCATAGTTGTCCATGCGTTCTACTGAAATTACTCTTCTTAAAATCCGTTGTCAATGTGATGTGGGAACCATAATTAAAAATGACTTGAATAAAAATTTTACTTACCGTTTCTCCTATCTTCTGAAAAGAATCAAATTTTAAAAAGAACCAAGGAACCCGGAACAGGTCTAGTTAAGGTTAATTAAAATCATTGGACATCAAACATTTCAATAAAAAACGCGTTAAAATCAGAGACCAGCTTAGATGAAGATTATAATAAAGAGAACTGCAATAGCTCTGCATTTGGTATTCTGGGGAGAAATTTGCTTCGACATCCGTGCCGATTTGCAGACATTGCGCGCAGCAAATCTTTCTCCAGGCCTGACTCATTTGGCGGTTTCAAACTTGCCTTGGTTTCATCAGAAAACGAAACATGGTTCCCGTTCAACTATTCCTACAACACTAGAGTATTGCATGTATACTCGGTTTCTGGTGTAATAAAATCTTGTTGAAAGTTGAAAGCTAATTTACTGTGGAAAATGAATTTAGCGTTGATAAAAACGGGTTTTTTGCTGAAATGTCCGATGTCACACCTTCAAAAATAAAAATCCATACTTTTATAATACAAATTTATTATGATTTCTTTATAGATAGACACAGTATCCCTTGCGAATTATCAGAAAAATTTTACAAAGCTACTCAATATTACATTTTTGTTCATTTTTTTTTTCATCTCGAATTCAAACTAAACTGAGGTCAAATCATATTAAAATCTTCTCACTACCAAGGATCATACTAATTATTAGGTATTATTATAAACATGAGCATTTTGTATCCGCATCTTGTTTTTCAGAGCAGCTGCGAATTTTTTACAATCTGGAAATCATTTTGCAATTTGCAAATTTACAGAAACGTCAGCGCACCGTCGCCATTTACAGAAACTTCCTAAAAAGATCGTCATTTGTCAACTAAGAAAACAGTCGTTCATTAGCTTAAAAATTCGCTCCAAACAAATTACCATCGTCATTTGTGCATTGGAACTAGAAAAGATCTTTTAAATTCACATTAATACATCGAAACTTATACAGAAGATGGCAGTTAATTAACTTTATAAAAAACAGGGATCAGTTTCCAATCGTTTATTTTAGACTATAGACGCTCGGCAACTAAGATCATTCGCGTCTTATTCCACATTAAACATTCATGAGCGTAGGTAGAAATTGAATCAATGATAGTTCGTTCCAACGGCCAGCACGCTGACAAACCTCAAAGAGTGCTTTTCGTGATCAAAAAGGAGTATTATTTTTACATATTGTAAAACTTCAAGTTTCTATATTTCATCAAATGCATCTTATAAAGAGGCGTTTTTTAATAAAAAAAAATAAAAATTGAATGGATCAGTTGATTATAAAGATAGCAATTGTCCATGTCACCGTATTAATATGGCACGGATACTATTCTCTTAAAGCATTCGATGGCATCAAGGATCTCAAAACACAGATGAGTTCTCGAAACTTCGCGTGCTGCACTCCGAAATATGAACTACATTGACGATGGTACTACTCGCTTATTTATCACATTCGTTATTTGTTACTTCGAGCGGCATTCGCTAGCAGCGCGTCAAAACGCCGAACTATGAATAATGTTCACATTACGTCGTTACTTCGAACGGCATCAAACATCGAAACACGAATAACGTACCGACTTTTTCCAACCCGCGTATCACATTACGTTGTCACTTAGCGAAGAATTGGTCGCGCAGCGTGTTACACGCCGAAATACGAGTCAAATTCCAACGTATTTAACGATTTTGACAGAATGTGTACTGTGTAAGTTTCCGGAGCTTTTCGGTACTGACGCTGACGCTTTCGTAAATTTGCAAATTAAAATGCTTCTCTCTCTGACCAAACCAGTCATTTTATTTTATATCAGTATTGTAAAATTACAATTATATATTCACTTAATTAAAAAAACATCGTTACAGTACAAAGCATAACACATATTCACAAGTATGTTTACTCTTCCGTTTTAAAGAAGTCAAACTTGCTACTTGATGTACAAAAACAGTAGTTATAGGTACGTTGTATATATTTTTTTTATGTAATATGTGTATAAAAAGAAGCATCGTCCACCATTGTTCATTGATAAAACAGCATCATCGGTGTTTGTGATAAATAGAGGGAAAAAACTGTAAAATGGCGATAGGGTTCTTTCAAACACCAATATAATAATCCGTACGCTTAAAGATTACATCTGAGATGTACTGCCGGTTCACTGTCTGATGTACTGTCGGCGTTGAAAAGTGTTTGTTGAAGGTTTTTATGTGCTTGTTGACGTTGAACACAATGCGTATTCGACGCTAGCTAGTACAATGAAATAGTGAACTTGTATACACAGTGATGTGAATTACCGACGAGCCTTTGAGCGTATTAACATTATATTAGCATTTGGTGTTGACTGGGACTAAAATTGAGGTCAGTCTCCACGATCGCGATTTTGCTAAATTCAATTTCTGACAACACTCTACCAGGTTTCCTGAAAATATCAGTTTTGAGAAAAACTCATACAGCGTTGCCAACGATAAATATTTATATAAAAATTTGGCGTACAATTTTATCGACTTGTTTTTGTGAATTTGTCAAAATCAAGATCCGATCGAAAGCCGTCATCGCAAAAATAAACGATTTTTTTTACACACGAATCTATTATACTGTACTTTTGTAATATTTTACAAGCCAATAAAAATGGATTAATATTATGTATTATTATTCCGGATTTGATAGAGATAGAATATAAGGGTTTCACAAGAAGCAGACAAGGAAAAATATAAAAAATATCGCGCGTTTTAAATATTTTCAATTGATGTTTTCCACAAGAAAAAAAATCAAAATTAAAAAATAGTTACAGCGGGACTAGAGATTTTTATCGTTTTAAAAAACCCTAATTTATTCTTATGCAGTTTTATTTTTCGACTTCAGTACCAAATATTTCAGTAATTATTTGTATAGCAATAACTTTAGGAATAAGCTTACACAAAAGTTTTAAATCTTTTATCAACATAATTTTTTATTTAATATTTTTCTTTAATGTTACGAAATGTTTTCTGGGATACGTGGGTATCTTTCGAGAATTAATTTTTTTCCGAGGTGCCCCATCCGGTAAAAACATTTGTTAATTTCTATTTTCAATTAAGCGGCGTCGTATGTCTTCGTAAAAAATCATGTGTTTTGAAAAAAATAAATAGGAATAATTAATAAAAAAGAAACTTGTACGACACCGTTCACACGATTCGGTTGATAAAAAAGAAATTAAAAATAAAAAAATGTTTTACCGACAAAACACGTATCGAAAAAATAAATACGATTTTATAATAAATGCGACAAGGGGAGCTTCTTTTTTAAAAAAACGAACAATTAAAAAAAAGATAGAGAGATCTGTGCGCGCTCAATTATGCAGAATAAAAATCATATAAACATAATAATAAAAGAACGTCGACGTACCTCAGAAAACAAAAGCCGTACACAAACATTCAATATAACCTATAAAAATTACCTCATACTTTTAGGACATTCAAACGAATCGTGTTTTTTTTTAAATTTTTTTTTTTATTTATATTATGTTAATATTATTTTACGGGCGATTCGTTTGAATGTCGTATTGAGAAGGCTAATGTTGGGAAAAAATTAATATAATATATATTATAATATAATATGTTCAAATATATGTAAATCAATGTTCCATTTTAACAGGACATCGATATTATTGTTGACACACACCGTTGTTTTCGCTGTTATTGGAAAAAATACAACTTTATTTTTTGTTTTTTTTTGTTTTGTTTCTCTTATATTATAATATATTGTTTTGTGTAAAAACGACCGCGCCGCCAAGCTTGAGGGGCAGCGAGGAACTACCTGCAAAGAAAAGACACCAGTCACACATCTCTGCTAATTCTGATCAACAAGTACCAAACTAAATTATTTTCAAAGTTTAAAAACTCTAAGCCAAAGGTCAACAACCCATTACCCAACATGCCATGTTTGAATTTTTTTATTCATCGAACAATTGTAAAACTTAAGAATGCATTTGCGTTCGAAAATATCCAATAATTTTACTGGTGTTTACCAAACAAGTATAGGCACTTGCAAACAAAAATTTCCTGCCAATAATTTTTAAAAGGGATAATTGAGAAGTTTCATTTACTTTTATCGAATAGAAAAAAGTTTAAAGCAAAATGGTGTGAAACTGAAAGAATGGTCAAAGACATCTTCAAAATGACACACCATCTTTGATAATGTCTATCGCGGTTGTAGACGAAACGTTATATATACCAATGAATCAAGACCTACAAGCCCGGAAACCAAGAAGATTTAGAATAATGTCGGCCGTGAAAGCCTACACACTTGGATCAAGTTATGGGAGTAGAAAGTGTCAAGGACATTGTCAAACAGAAGTAATGCACTTGGTCGTGCGGAAAGATGACGTCGCAACGGTAAATGTTGCAAAAGAAAAGTCCATTTTTTCGTTATTTATCACCGGATTTTGATTTTTTCACACCAGGCATTTTGTTTTTGCCTATAATTTACTATGACCGAAGAAAATATTGGGTTTTGAAACTAAGGAAACTTCTTCATTTGGTTTCGGTCATCTAAGACCAGCTACGATACTCAGTAGTGGTGTGAAATGTAATTTCAGGGCAATCATAGGCGGACCTGTACTAACGACGAACTAATTGACAATGTCATACGACCCACTATCCTTTGCTAGAAGCTACGTTTTGTACAACCAGAATTACTTCAGTAAATTAAACGGACCACAAAAGGAAGTGTCACGCAATACAAAGCACTATTAATAGAAAAAAGCGATACTATATATAATTTAAAAGATAAATCCAGTGTCACGAGATTGTAGTTAATTTTTTAAAATATATATTATTCATGAGAGAACCCTTCAATTACAGATAAAATAGTAAACACACATACCTCTAGTAACCGCAGGTAATTAAGTAATCGCCTAGTTTTTCCACTACGGAGGCAGCCTGCTGGGGTTGAATAGGGTCTTCATAAAGTGATACAACAACCGCTGAAAGCAAAAAGAAAAACACTGTTAGTATTAATTTACTCCGTTTAACTGCATTGCAATTTTACACTTCAGAAGAAAGAGGATTGAAGCAAAAAATAAAATAAAATAGGAAATATAGTGCTTCACTCATGGCGTACGGAAAAATCTAAACGAAAATCCTAAGGTAACTTGATCCCTCAGATTTAGAACGAAGTCGCAAAATTCTTTTTATTTACTACTGTCAATTTGGCTTGCGTAATAATTGTTTTTCAAATTTAATTTTTTCTGTGCAAATTTTTTTGTAAAACTTGTTTCTCGTTTTTATTTGATTTTAAATTTTATTTAGATCAAATAAACTGTAAAAACTTGGCTAGAAGTGAAAACTGGTACATGCTTCTAGTTTATTTTGAAACATTAAAATCAAATAGAAAACAGTATCACGGGTAATTGATTTATTTTCATATTCCAATTACCCGTGATACTGTTTTCTATTATAACATATATCTGGAATTGACCTTTAAAGATTAATTAAAATCAAAGATTGAATAAAATTTTTCATAGAAATTAGACATTTCCGAAACGTAAATTAATACGTTTTACACCCAACTGGTCGTAAGATCAACTGGTAAACTAGTCATTCTTAGTCTTAAAGCTCTCACGGAAAACAGAATTGTATGGAATCCTGTCTACGCGAGTACGGACGCACTTGCTCGGTTTTTTTCTTACTTGTCTCGCTTTCCAGCTAAATCCCGATTTTTCATAACATGCTAAAACTCCTAATTTGGTAAAATATTTGTCTGGCAACGCTGACTCCAGACGTCTATCCTGAATATTTTCCCCTCGGCGCAAGTCGCAAATCACCACTCAGGTCGCGCTTTACGAACACCACATGACGCGTCTTCCTCCCACGACTCAGACAAGAAGGTCAATACAAAAACAGAGGCGGCGCCGTCGCTACTGTTTTGTTTCCACGCTCATTTTGTGACAGAATAATAAAATGGTTACTCACGTTGACAACAGCTGCTGAATGACCGTTAGATCACCTATAGATTGTGACCATTGTTACGTCACACATTGTGTCTGTGTGCGAGAGAGAAAGAACAGTAGATGGTGTTCATAATGGCGTAACCAACGTAAACATTGCCCATCGATGCGAAAGGGACTTGCGGATATTTGCATACGCTCTAGTCACACATAATGTGTGCCATTGACACAGAGAATCGACGACGCAACAGACTCACTAGAAGGAGCTAGATTGATACTCAGCGTCTTTTTTTAGTCCCACACAAGGTTAATAGAGTAGAGGTTGCCTAGTTCTGTTGAATAGTAGTAGAAAGACGAGGTCACTCGGTGGATCTGTCAAATGATTGCGTGGCAACGGCTGTGTGTACAGTTTTTAAATGTCAAAGAACTTAAAGGACAATATTAATATTATTTGCAAAAAATTGTATTTTTAAATCATTTTGCCGACAAAGAAATATTCATCCGTTTTAAGGTAGTTGTCGTGGTACAATATTGTCAAAAAGTTATAGATTATACGCGCCACAAAAGTATACTAGTTTGTAGCTAAGTGATCTATAATTTGTACGCAAGACTGTACCCGCGGAAACGTAACCCATACAGTATTCATATGCATGTATACTTTTCTATAAATTGTTGAACTTTAAACCGTTATTTATAAATAATTAGACGGTCAAAAAAATTTTCTTATTTTTTTTTTAAACTCACAACAAATGCATTGAAAGACTGTCAGTTTTTGGAAAGTTTCTGACAGTTAGTTCTTTTTTTATAAATAAGAAACCGGTTCAGAAATACAGAGATCGTATACAATCAATGTTAATTATCCAATTTTTAATTGAATTTATCTCGGATTATATACGGTCGATCGACTTCAAATTTTCAGGGTAATTGTATTTATCATGTCCTTAATAAGTATACAAAAATTAAGAATTTTCTGACGGTGTGCCTTAACCATGACGACTACCTTAAATAGGTATCTCAACGTAAAAATACAAAAAAGGAAAACAAGAAAAAAAAACAAAAATACATGAAATAGAAGATAGAATTTTTTTAAAAATAGTTATAAATGTCTACCATTTCTTGAGTATTTCATTTTTTGTTTGTTTATATGGATATTATAAAAACCAAAATTTTGTAAAAAAAGTATTTTCTATTTTTTAACGCCTATTCTTCTGTTTATATTAATACTTCATTTGAACGATCCGCTAGCTGACGTCATTCTCACGCTTACGCTGATTGGTCAGATGAAACGAGACCTCTAGTACCCTTAGCTACACTTTAGACTTGGACTAATGACAAGGTGAATGTTCAATACAAGAGCGTCGCCAGCCTTTGAGCCAGAGGGGGGCAGAAGGATGAGAAAAAAACAAAAAATTCAGATTTTTGAGGGTTAAAATATTAAATATTAACACATTTATTGAATCCTTAAATTTGATTTTAGTTTCAGAGTGATTCTGCTGAACGCTACATTTTACTTCTTACTTATTTTGTGACATTAGGCAGGAAAACTTACAACTTAAAAAAATCCCGAACCTCTAGGGAGAGGCAGCTGCCCCTACCTGCCCCCCTTGGCGACGCCCCTGGTTCAATATATCCCTTTATTCACTCGAACTACATTAACATTTCTATGTATACAAAACGAAAAACAGTTCCGGTTTCCTATAAAAAATCTTATTATTCAATATTTGATGGTAACGCTTTAAAAATAAACTAGATGTATCAATCTTTCTCAAATGATTATTATAGATTAATTTATCTAAATAAATCATCATACCACTAATTCTTTGTGTCAATCGAATGTTGCGAATCGTGCCGTTTATATTTCAACGCCCCACCGACACACTCTATTGCATTTCCCATTCACGCCTTGCGGTCAACATGACGGGACATTGTAAGGGTTGATTGATTGCTGAGTCAACAGTTGATTCACGCGTCAACTGTAACGACTCAAACCTTTGCGGACCGGAAGATGCAAGAAAGGTTTATGAAGCGCTCAATGGACTGGGGATTCCTCAGATCGTAAAATATGCTCTTGGGAATTTTTCAATTGTGATCGCAAAATTCATTTTATTACTGTTTTTATTAGCTGTGATTCAGTATTACTCTTCAGAAAATTTGGCTAGCTGCTTAAAAATTTCAACAACATATAAAAACTAAAAACTTAATAAAATAACGTGATATTCGTCAATATTTCCTTACACCAGGCACGAGATTTCGAATTGCGGAAAGGCAAATTGACATTTTGAAGTTGTTTTTTTTATAAACTTATGTAAAAATACTGACAAATTTGGCTTGCACAATAATTTCTTTCAAATTTTTTTCCTACAGAAAAATGTGTGCAAAATTATGCTGATTTTAATGTTTTTGTCTTTTTGTTTAATTAGATCAAAGTAAACTGTAAAAACTTGGCTAAAAGTCATATGGGAAATATGGTATACATATTTCTAGTTTCTTTTGAGGCATTAATATCACAGATTGAATGAGATTTTTCATAGAAATTAGAGATTTTCGAAACGTAAGTAACTGCTCATAAGGAGGCATACTAAACAGCTGGTAAACAAGTCACCGTAAGACAAAAACCAAACAAAAATTCCATTTGTAGTGTATCAATCGTATCGGTATTTTTCGAACTAACACGATTTTCATCAAAATCGATTTAGTCGACTTGAGTAATGCACACCAATAAAAATTCTGGAAGCATGTTTCGCCATCAAGATTTCATAACATCCATTTTTGAGTCCGGACTCTGGGGTCAAAAAAACCGGTCGTATGATCCGAACTCGCGTGGAGAGGGCTGATACCATTTCGTTTTCAGTAAGAAATTTCAGACTTAGGATTTTCGTTTCAATTTTCCTGCAAACTATCAGTGAGGCCCTATAATTTACGTTTTTTTTTTCAAAATTTTAGACTCACAAGTATCAGAGATCCGGAGGGTGGGAGGATGCTTGTTTTTTGTAATTTTTTTTAATATCTCTTTAACTATGCATTTTACAATTATAAAAAAAATATATTTGTATTTCTTCATGACAAATTCATTTGATGTCACATTTTTTTTTATTTTCTCATTATCCCTCAAAGTTAACATCCAAATTCGCTTATCTACGATATACGTTCAGGTCATCTAACTATATAAATGTACGAAATGTCAACTCCTTTCGTCCAGTAGATTTGGAGAAATAATCTGTGACAGACGGACATGAAAATGATCCTATAAGGATTCAGTTTTTTTTTTTTCAGATGAACGGAATCAAGGTTCATGACAAACGAAATTAGAGTTTTGTGAGTATTAGATACTGATACGCTAAATAATTACTCGATATAATAAGCTCAAGCACAACGACCGACAGATCAACAGACTAAAAAGTACTAAGAGTGACTTGGTAACCGCTCACCTTGTGTCGTTTTCATGCAGTGCACGCCAACTTTGCCGAGTTTCGCGCGGATCACACGGTCCGTGCCAGAGAGGTAGATGTATCTGCTGCCGGCTAAGGTTACCCCCGACGACGTCAGGATGTCTTGCTTCTCGAAACCCTGAACTAGTTTCGCTAATTCTTCCTTCGATACCTGCAACACCACAAAACATTACATTTTATTTTTTTGAATGAATTGCTTCAATATTTAATATTATAAACAGTAGCGATCTCGGAAGAGGGTGTACTCTTTTTCTCCAGAATAAATTTCCTTGATTCTTCCCGATTTTTTTGGTGATTTTTCCCCTGATGCTACCGTATGCATAATTGACAACAATAAATACAGAAAAACGATTATTACGTGTCAAAGAAATTTTCGGCCAATTTAACTATGCAGTTACGTGTAAAGATTTCGTGCCATTAAACGAATATTAATTTGAATTAAGGTGACCGTTTAGAAAGCTGTTCAAAATGCTCCCTTATAGCTCTATCTTACAAGCAGCTGGCTGTGTGTACATGTAAAATGCACTTACGTTTCGGAAATCTCGAATTTCTATGAAAAATCTTATTCAATCTTTGATGGTAACGCTTACAAAATAAACTAGAAATATGTACCATTCCGCCCATATAACTTTTAGTATAGTTTTTGCAGTTTATTTGATGTAAATAAACGATTTAGTCACAAAAACGAGAAAAATAGCATATGTTTTACACAATTTTTTGTACAGAGAAAATTCAACTTGAAAAAAATTCTTGAGCAAGCCAAGTTTGTCACTAACTTTAAAATAGTAAAAGAAAAACCTTTGAAATGTTAATTTGTCTTTTCGTAATTCGAAATCTCGTGACGTGCTGTAAAGAAATATTGACGAATAGCACGTTTTTTTGTATTTAATTTTTTTGAACAAAAATATGTTTTTTTGGAATTTTTAAGCAGCAAGCCAACTTTTGTGAAACGATACAGCTAATAAAAACAGTAATAAAATGAATTTTTAGATCAGAGTTCAAAATTCCCCGAGAGCATATTTTACGATCTGAGGGACCTTAAATAACATTTATGGAAAATTTAAACTGGAATCAAAATTTCAAAATAGATTTTTAAAACGTAAGTACTTTGAAGAATCGCAATAAAGCGACGATACGTCGTATATTAGCAAACAAATATCTAATTTTAGTCCAAGTACTACGATTCTGTTAAATAATTTGAAATTAATACGCATGACCCAATCGCATATTAGTTATATCTATTTACATATAGTAGTATTTCAATCTTACGAAATCTAGTACATAAATCCTAATAATATTACTAATAAAGAAACATTATTTACAGACTAATATCAACAAATTCACATTGTTTTACGTGTTTGTTATTAATGGTGCCATTAATTTCTAAACAGACGTCTGAAACAACTCAATATAAAACCTACACCTCTGCCATATGGCCTGTGTGTGCCACTTTTGTACATATGCATTAATTTAATTATTTACAATATTAACGATAATTCCCGTTCATTATCTATTAAAATGGGGAAATGATTTTGTTTTTCTTTTACGGAAAAAAGCTGTAAACTATTAAGGATTAACTACAATGAACGCTAATGATCTTAGTCGTAATTTCACATCCGTTAGCTAGACTAGTGATTGTGCTCTATTTTGATGTTACAGTCGAGAACTGTTAATTTTGATCTTACATCGTAAATATCCACTCTCATTATTTTTTCATAACCCACCAAAAGAAGTATAACTTCAAAAAAAAATTAAACTTCCCTCAAAAAGTCACTAAAAAGTGCCTTATATAATAAAATTTTGAAGTCGACGCCAGTTTATAAGAGTATATAAAAAGTTTTAGTAGAAAATCGGTACGTTAAAATCAAGTTTCTCGGTTTCGTATTTTAAAATCGAGAAAGAAAATACTTACACGGCGGATATTATTTCATTTTATGCTAATAAAATATCCAAACATATGATTCAATTATACAATGAATAAATATTAATGCTTACATCATCACTGAATTTATAAATTATATATATTATGGCAAACAACGCTTCTTTCAAACTTTCAATTACAAAAAAAAAAATGCTTACATATGTTCTAATCATGTCAGACAGAGAAACGCCAACGAACCGAGAATTATTCCGTATGATCCAAAACGAAAAATCTGTTTATTATCAAATTAATAAATCACTAATGACCTCTTAAAAATGTACGACTAAGTAGTTTCCCCGTCCGTTTCGCAATTCAATTAATTTATTCCAGCGCAGTGTAATTCAAAACTAAAACCAATTACTATACAGTCGGTTCTGTCTAAAAACATATACTTAAACGTTCCAGTCAAGTACCGACCCCATTTATGCATCCAGGGTTCCGTACTTGCAGAAAGTATTTCTCAGAAACAACTGGCTCGTCAATTGATGAAACTTATTTGTGATCCGGTGAAAAAACGGAACCCTTATATACTCGCGTCTGTCTGTCACAGCTTATTTCAATTAATGCCCGGGAGTTAAGTTTAATGTTGTTTTCTGCATTATTGTCTACGTTTGGGCAATTGTACATAATGTCAATTTCAGTATTGTAGCAATTATTTTAGGAGCTAGAAAGTATGACTGACGGATAGACGGAAGTGAGAACAATATAAGAGCTCGTTCACGCTAGCCGGATTTCGGAACGATTTTTATTGAGTGCACTTGTTGCATATTATTCACGATTGAAATTCGTCTCCAAAAAGTCTACCGGACGAACATGCGGCTATGCTAGTTACCCGGAATCTCGCACACAGAACGGCTGTTTTTGTACATGAATTAAAAATTGTGAACGAATTATGGACAGAGAAATAAAACAAGTTTTAATTAAGTTCACTAGTCGAAGACGGAACTGTCCTCTGGAATAAAATTTCGGATTTTAATAAAGATAAAACGCAGAAAATATCGGCTTGGCGAGAAATTTGCTCTGCACTGGAATCGGATTTTGAGACGTTCAAAGAAATTTCACTCTCAATGCGCCAAGAGAATTATAATCTCAAAAGTTTTTTTTATTAACTTTGTAAAAATTCGGAGTGAGTTTTAACACGTAAATATCGTTCTTCCAGAACTGGTCGTTGTTTTTAAAACGGTAAGAAGTCGAGATTTACTTCACAGACAAGTTAAACTAAAACATGGAAATTAATTAAATATGTTTAGACGATAATTAGTCCATTCAATTAATATTATAAGTTCGGAAGCAATGACATTAAGGATGTTCAAAATCCGGTCAGAATTAATCAATTTGTATTTTTGTCGGTCAATATATCTATTGCCAACATTTTAATAATTAAAAGTTTTGTTCGGCTGCCAACACAGAATTAGTTCCACATCACATTAGAACAAAGCCATTAACAAGTACCTAAAAATGACTATACTAAGGTTGCTCATCTGCGGCGACAAAAAACACGCGTATGGTCTTGAATTTGTTATCAGTCCGTCCGTCTGTCAGAGGCTTTTAACTTTTAAATGAGATATCGACTTTAAATTCACAGATAATTAGTTCAAACACGAAAATCGTATTTAAAGTATTACCGATCGTATTTGAAGGAGGCGCCATTCATGCAAGCATAGGATTTTTCTTTTAGTTTTATTTATGCGTATGGGGTAAACAGAAAATATGTATTTATACTAAGGTTGGCAGTCTAAAAATAAAAAAATAAAATCTAATATTTAAACCTAGAAAGACAATCCATTTCTTTAATTTTAAGAGCCTTTTCTGTCCGATTACTTTCCCTAATATTTTACGATTGTGTTGAAGATTGGCACGAAATTTCATTGAATTAAACTCTAAACCCTTTCGCTCGCGGTCTATTACTAACCCATATTAAACACTTCTGGTACGACTGTCAGCCTTAAATCTAGATTTAAGAATGCCATTTGTTTTCTATTAAATAAAAATCTTCATTGAGTTGAAAACAAATATAAACTCAGATCGTACCGCAGAAGAAAGCCAGCAGATCGGCGGCATGGAACATTCTAAAACATTACTAATTTCGTCTACAACTCAGTGTTTTGAGAACTCAAGATTAAGAAAATATGTCAAACACGTTTCCAACCCCAGATTCCATTGAAAGGAAAATAGGAGGATTAATGTTTATTTGATATACCAGACATCAACCAAAAATAATGAAAAGTTGTTCAAAATTCTTTTTCAAAATCTGGATACAACCAAAAATTTGAAGCACTCATCAAAACGAACGCTCATATTTTTAATTGAAGAACATTTTTTACATCTTCTTTTATTTATTTACTGTAGACTAAAACTAAGATCCTTAACGTTTAATTACATCAAATAGAATTAAATGACATCGCAAAACGACCTTGAGTGGAGGTAGGATACGAACCCACGACAGTTTGATCCAAAGGCATGCTTGCTAACCGTTACACCAAGCTGTCCTTTACAATTGAGGTAATATGTATTGGATTTAAAATAGTTGGGACATTCGGAGGCGAATTTGAAGGTGTCTCATGAGCTTTGAAGCCTTTGAAACGGATTCCGCCATTTCTTTGATATTCCGTCTATATAATTCAAATTGAAACTTAAGACCAAAAGTTTGACTTCAAGAAATAATATTTTTAAGGCCATCGACTCCTGTGATTGTTTGGGTTTAGTACCAATTCGTATTTAAAATTTACTGTTTTCAAAAATAACACTTAAAATTCTCTTCAATAAGAACCCGAGAGCTCGAGGTTTGTAATACATAATTTGATTTAGTGTAGAGTTATAGACGATGGACAGCTAAGTTCATTACCGTCTAATTACATCGATTACATTAGGCAGATTTATAGGACATCACAAAACGTCCATGAACGAAAGTCCTGTACTTTTTAGCTGTCATCTAAATATTTTCTTTTACAAGATCACTGTGAAATTCGGAACTCTATGGAAATATGCCAATAATTCCAATGTGCCACCGTGGCTGAACCCATTTTTAAAGGTGGAAAATTATATTTTCATTAAGAATTTTTCTTCACGTGCTGTCAAAGCAGTAGAAAATCGTCATTAATAATTTTCGTTTTATTGTTCTACGAACAAAATTAACGAAATAAAGTATCCTTTCTATGATAGAACAAATGAAAAAAATAAAAGAACTTTTTTTTATACAATACGTCATATTTTAATTCCCAGAAAAACATAAGAATTCATCAATGATACAAATTCAGGCAACACTAATGGCTAAGTAACAAAATGAGTAATAAAGTTTTTATAGCTGAAGGTTAAAAATGATTCACATATTTAGTAAGTGTTTCGAGAAGTTGCCTTAGCTGGAATTGCATACTAATGCAGAATGTAGTCGAATCAACATACAAAAATAGAGTGACGCAATTTACCTTCCTACCTATTCGGCGGGGGTGGGGGGGGGGCTATCCTAGACAATAAAAATCCGAATTCGCATGGAGAGAGTCCCGTAAAATTCTGTTTTCAGTGAGAACTTTAAAACTTAGGATTTTCGTTTAACTTTTTTTGTAAACTATGAATCAGGCGCTATGTGCCCCATTTTTTTCCAAAATTTTAGGCTTAGTAATTTCGCAGATAGAGCGATATGAGCCATTTAACTTGAAAAATTTTCTTTTTTAATTTTCTACCCTCCAGCCCCGTGCTTGGGTCATCTAAGTCTACGTATGTACCAAATTTCAACTTTTTTCGTCCACTAAATTCGGAGAAAATAAGCTATGGCAGACGGACACACAGACATCGGATGTACGGAACCCTAAAAAATCACCCATCGCGATCGCGTTGGCACATCGATCTAGTGAAATGTAGATCTTTGGAAAGGTTCAACATTCTGTAAGAGTTCCCTTGTAAATTACATACACTATTATAATTAAATAATAGCTGCTATATGCACCAAATGAAACCGAAACTGATTCGGAAACAGAAACTTTGAATTATAAACAATAAATTTCACTTTGCAAAAAAAAGTTATGAATATTTATAAATCACACTAATCATAACAAACGTAATTGTTATTCTTTATGCATAATTATAACCACGATTGACGTGCAAATTTTATGTGTATTCAATAGAACAGTTACTTTTCACGTAGTTACGCTATCTTGCGACCGACATCTAAATTGATCAAATCGGGTCTGTTGTTAAAACACATTACAATTTTCATGCAAAGCTGCTTTTTTCGTTTTGCAAGCATCTGGTTAAATTCGCCTAGCGGAGGTTTGTTTACCTTGCATTATTCGTTTTATATTTCCACTGTTGCAATTTTTAAATGACAAGATCGTACGCAAGATCTCAATTTTCACTAGCTGCTCATCCCACCTGATATTAATTAATATATCCTACTATAGTAATCCGGCCGGCTTCGCCTGAATTATGGTAGTATGGGCTATTTGTTAACGCAAGAATTGTGTAAATCGGTTTAGTAGTTCATTTAAAAATGAAAAGCTATTTCAGCTAACAAATGAGTTCCCTGGTTTTCGTCCTATACTCGTTCACTAAAAAAACATCATATTTGAAAATACTATCTACAGGTACTGCTCGGTATATACCTGCGCGGCCGGTATGGATTTGCGAAATAAAACAAAACACAATCTGAACAAGTACTTTAATAAATCATCCGTCGTAACAGATCTATTTTCGCAGCGCTACGCAGTACCAACCTCTAATTATTTATTATACATAGTTAAAGCGAATTACTTTCGAAATTGACAGACCATGAGGATATTGAATGAATAAAACAACGCTGTTATACAATGAATGCCCCGCTCACACAACGGCCGCTATACCGGTTGATCGCGTAAAATGAAACCCGCTCGATTAACACAGGATGCGCTTATTAAGGGGGTCGTCTGGTGTGACGGGTCAAAAAAACCGAAAAATTTTTTTTTGCTTAAAGCGCCTTTATAGGATCTCCAGATTATGTTTGTGAAAGAGTTTTTCGAAATTTGAAGTCGTTGGAAAGTTAGAGATTGATGGTGAGTCAAGTGCTATTTTCTGTTACGCATACTTGATTTTTCAAACGCGTTTTTCTCGAAACTGTATTTTTTAAAATGGTTGCCACGATATCTCAAAAACTAATGATCCGATTGCGTTGAAATTTTTATGGTATCCTCAGTACATCTATAGTTCTAGCCCGAACCAAAATCGTTGCGATAACTATAATAGTTTTTTTATTCTTCAAGCTGGAATAGTAAAAAAAACGATGAAAATCGTAATTTTTTTTTCAAATCTTCGCCAAACATGAATTTTTCAATATTTCGACTTAATTCTGGTCCCAGCTGTAGTCACAGGCCTACCAATTAAAACGCAATTTGATTTGTTGATTTTAGATAAGCAGAACAGTATGTATCGTGGCAACCGTCAGCCGACTTTTTTTTACATGGGCGTCATCCCAGAGATCTACAGACGGTTCAACTGTACATTTCAACGTGAAAAAATTTGGAAAGGTTGGTGAAATGTCAATAAATACATGATGAAAATATTAAGGTAGTATACATTCATTGTTCGCCACAAAAAATTCCCAAAAAAGCGTGAAAAAAACAGTTGTCACATAAGACGACCCCCTTAACCGAGCGTCAACCCAGCGGCGTCGAAACCTGACGACCAGTTTTGAGACGGTATCTGCGACATGTATCAATGAAAACGGCCGTTATGATACCACAAGAGTCTTCTTTGTCAAAACTATACACAGCTTAACCAGCTAAATCATTACAACCGAATTCACGCCGAGCTGCCTCAAACTGCCGTATCAGCCGTGCAGTAAAATTAGGGGCGAGGTACGCTAAACACAGCTATGTTCACGGTCTTAGAAATTGGCTGACGTCAAAGTGCCGACAGTCAAGTGTATGAACTGATATTTCTATATGCTGTACTTTGGTTTTATTGATTTCACATGTTTTTCTCGCATAAAAATACACAATATACACAGAATAGCTTCACAAACCCGGACATACGCTAACCCAGGCACTTCAGAAGCTCGGACGGGTAATGCTTCCAGGCAGTTGACTCTAAAACTCGGATATTTGCATAAAAATTAACGACCTGTTTATATTTACAAAACTGCAGTTTGTAGTATGAATCAGTGACTAGCGTGAAGAACATTATTTTGTAAAATGGGTAACAAACGTAAACAAAAAAACATTAAATCTAGAGGAGAAATGTCGGTTTCTGGATAGTTTGAGCAAGGGAAATAGTACGAACAAGCCATGTTTCACAACAGAAGTGTTTATTAGTGTATTTGCCATATGGCAACATACACTATTGGCGTCGGTCGGATGGCGGGACCTAGGGGTCGGACCAAAATTTCTCGACGTTTCATAACCTCCTAAACATTTTGGCACCATTTTTAAAAATGTTTATATATATATACGTATATATATATATACGTATATATATATATACGTATATATATATATATATATATACGTATATATATATATATATGTGTGCGGGCAATAACTTTCGAAAGAGTTAATTGATTTCAACTAAATTTGGCCCACGTGTTGAAATCCATCGCCGCAAGAAGCCTATTTAAAATGGGCCTAATCGGGCCATTTTAAGGGTAGTTTTTAGGGGTTAAAAAATGTTTTTGGGCCCTAAAATACCGAAAAAATTCTCCGAATCGTTTCAAAATTGAAATTTAACTCTCTGGCAGTAATTAAAATGTGTCCCTAAAATTTTAATAAAATCGACCTTACAGGACCGGATTTAAAAATTTTATGAAAACACTAGTTTGCAGATAGTGAATTATTTACTGAAAGGTGTATATAACTTGGTATAGAAGCTCGATTGATAATAATATTGCAATTAAGAAAAAAAATGTTATTTTAAGGGGTGTATTAAGGAGTCAAATTTTTTATTTTGCCCAAAAACCAAGTTAAGTTCGCATAATAAAGCCACACTGCCTGTATTAGCAAATACACTATATTGTCGGCAGGGTTTTGGCACTGCGACCCGGGTTTTTATTTAAATTTAAAATGTATAAAAAGAAAAAAAGAACAAGTCCAATATTTAAAACGCATTTACTCACATACCCGAACGATGCGCGACCCTATTTGTGGCCGGGTTTGTATAATATATATATTTTTTTTATTAAAACACAATCTGCAGTAAAATATATGCAGGATGACCCAATCGTAAAAAAATGCAAATAAAAAATGAACGGGCAAATAAAATTTCGAAACATGTGCTGAAATGAATTTTTAAAATTCATTTTTGTTCCCTTTTCTGCTAGATATAAAAAATGTTCGACGCCTAGTTCGTCGAACATCCCGTATAAATGCATTTGTTCACTGACTTGGATCACAGCTCAAATTATATTGTTATGGTTTTATTACGATGTATCAGACGCTCATTGTCTGTTTCGAATTTAAAGAATAATACGTAATGTCATCTTTAATAGCGTCAATTCGGTTGATTTATATCAAAATTGTCTCCACAATTCGCTCAGACAAAACCGTTGCTGTGCACTTTTAAGAAAGTTAAATTACTTATTTTGTTGAATTTCAAGTAGGGGAAGGTACTTTAAAATGTGATACTTGGATACCCTAATTATTTTTAAATATATCCAATGCCATTTTTTGTAAAATTCACGAAATACACCTCACTTGATAAGCATTCATCTGTAGCACTTTCAGTACGATAGTGTTACAAGTGTCAAATTTAAGCAAGTTTTTAAGTTTTCAACAGTTTTGTTATAAAAATACTGGTATGATAAGGTAAGCATTTTGCCTAATTGAGTAATGAGATTATGACGGCGATATTTTTACCAGTTTTAGTGTCAAAATGTGTCACTTTGTATAAAAAATTTCCGCGCCAATTTTGTAGGTTATAATAGTGCATGCTGTTTTTGACATAGTGTAGATACGTTGATAAAATGGGATATGGAGTATATTACTAAAACGGGATGTATCCCATTTTAGAAATATCAAATATAATTTTGTTTCCTCTAGGAAGTCGCTGTCGGCAATTAAATATGGACCAATTATTCCGATAAATATTTTTGAGTAGAAAATATTTATTACGTACACTAAACGCAATCCCATTTTAGCGACATAATGAATCCCGTTTTAAACACAGAGTGTTGCTAAAATGGGAAATAACCATGTGACAAAGAAAATATTTTTTTTTTAATTTGTAGTCTTTATATCATTTTTGTATTTTTTTTTTAAATAAAGTTATGTCAAAACTGTCACGTATTAAATTTGCAGTAATTAACTGTCTGTAATTATTTTTTCAGAACTTGTAATACCTTAAGTATCCCATTTTAGAGTATCTTCCCCTATCTACTTAAAAATTTCTATCCTTATAAAACCCAACTTTTCTCCTTCGTTTATGACTCGGTAAGCCAAGATCGGTATCTGCAAAAAAGAATTGAGATGCCAGCCAGGGTGTCAAGGTTTCACTTGGCAAGTTTCATACACGAGTAGGGTTACCAGACCGAAAAATATAAAAGCCAGTTAACTCCAAAATCCGGACTACCTTTTTTAATAGAAAAAAAACTCGGTTAGGCATTTTTTACTGATCAATCGTGATTTTTATTACAAAATTAACGATTAATAATCTCAAACCGTCCACAAACTGACGACGCATGCCAACGTTTTTAAGAACTTTAGTAACTCAAAACAAACAACAAATGGCCTTATCATTTGGCAATTGTGATACAAACTAATAGTGGTCAGTCTTCTTAACTAAACATAAAGTAAGAGAGTACTATTAAATAGATAACCAGCAAAAATGTTCCTCTTCTGGCATAGTAAAGCAAGAGTCCTTCGAATAAATTTACCATTTTTCTAGCACGAAAAACGAAAAGATCGTTATTGGAAAAAAAGCCTATATAAAGTCAGGTAAGCCGGACAAAACCCTAAAAAGGCAAACATGTCCTGCTAGAGCCAAACGCCTGGCAAACCTGCCAACGAGTCATTTATTTATAATATAAATACGAAAACTTCGCACCTTTTTAAATCTCAATTATTTTCTGCAGATGCTGAAATTGGTTCCTTTTTTCACATTTATGTTTTAGTCGGATATCTTACAATTGTAGACCACGATTATTAGAAAATGTTGTCCATGCCTGCTATGTCTGTCATACTGAAGTCCGCGTTTGCATGTCTTATAACACATTACGTGGTAGAGCTCAAGTATAGTCACTGTACTTGTAAATATAGTTTTTTGTAGGTCAGTGGAACTCCCGAGATGCACTTGGCATCTGCGAGTTAATTGATAAAAAACGGGTCCAACTTCGCATCTAATGACGCTGTTAAACACATTTTCTAACCCAGACGAAGATGAATAATTGTCAACAACAATAATAAAAATGGGCACATGAAACAATAAAGCCACGTAATGCAATTTAATTGATAATCGTCTAAACAGGGATCGTCAACTATTTTAACGCAACTGTCAGTATGTTTGCGTCAACGAGGTGTCGACAGATTCGTCATAACTTCACGATTGATAAAGAAAGCACCCAGAAAATCTGATTAGACAATGACCTTAGATTGTAACCATATACACATTTAAAAAAAAAGCCCTGCAGAGCTTTAAATCGATCTACTGAAACATTATTCTCCTTAAACTATGTATACATTTCCCTACGAAAGAACGTTTTTCCACGCAAGTTGATCAAAATTTAGCTCGAAAAGCGATCTTCTTCTATGTAGATCCAATAATTTGTTCTAGAATCTAGATGACAGGGAGTTTCACAACGACATTAGACTGCTCCTGAATACTGTAATTAGGTATATTGTTCTAATCTACGGTCATTGTCAAATCAAACTTTTTGACAATGCTTTCTGCAACCTAGCAGAAAACTAACATCATTTTTAGACTATTGCAAGCTTGTGCTTCCAAATTTCATTATGAAAAGTAGTCTGGAAAAAAATATGTTAGTTTTAGGATTTCCTTTTGGTCATGTTACTTACAAAAAGAAAACGTATTTCTGGTAAATAAAACACGAAACTATACACAATAGCATTTTGTTTTGTTAGAAATAAAATTTTGTAAAAATGTACATTACATGTTTTGATTTGTAATTTGTGTTTTTATTGTTTGTAATATTATGTACTTAATGAAATTTTATTTGTGTTCGATGTGAAAGATATAAAAAATGTGTCACGGTTCGGATGCGGACCACCAGTTTAGTGACCCTGGTGATACACGACGAGCACAACAAAACAATATTGATAATAATTGTTAGATTAATGGCCGCTTGCATCAACAGCTGTTTTATCTGTATTTTAAACTTTAAATGACATCAATTACTTGACTGTTTCACTTTCACACAAATCTTTTCACTAAGCTGTACCATTTTCTATTTTTTTTTCGTTATATTCGGCATACCTCAAACCATTTTAAAGTGATTATGATTATAATGAATTGTTATTTCTAAACTCTCGAGATAGTGGTAGTAGACAGAAAATTGATAAACAGCCTATGTAACCGAAGAAAGTCTTCCAAAGGAATGTGCATAGGGTTCCATATTTAATGAAACCGGCATGAAAACAAAAAAGCGATTTGTGGTTAACATGTGCTAAGTCATACAAAACGCTCCTGTCACCTAGACATATTTTAATGGTAAGGCGCTTCTTGTGCATCCTGTTTCATTGTTATAGCGTGAATAATTGACCGAATTTGTAGTTGAGATTTGTGTGATTTTATATAAAAATGGATCGAAAATCGTACGAAGCGATGCGTTAGAAATCATACCTCATGCAAGAAAAGTGTGTGATGAAGAGGCAGTAACTATACGGTTTCGCAGAATTCTAGCAGTTTCACTCCTTTTTTGCACCGACGCTCTTTGGCTGGGCATACAGTAGATCTAATTTACAACATAAAACGAGTGGGTGAAATGACGCTAACATCCCATATTGGAGCTCCTGTTGTGCTGTCGTTGCCTAAAACGGGTTTTATTTAAACCGTTCGCGTTGGTTAGTAATATTTCTAAGCAAAGATTAAATCAAGAGAAATTAATGGCTATAATATAATGCTTAGTTCAGTTAGTTGCAATGCAGCGACTTTAGCAGGTGACAAGAATCTATAAGCTGAAGGTGAAACAGCCGACGGCGTGGAAATTTAGTTCAAGGTCGACGATACAAAAGTGACAGACAAAAACTACGTTCGATTTTATGCACAAAAAAAAGAGAATTGCTCGTGCATTCAAAATACAAATGCACTTAGTTATTAGTAAGTGCATTTTTATATAGTTTTAATGAAGTAAACCTGAACATTCTGGAAATTGTGACGAATATTTTAAAGTTACTGAGTACCAGCTGTTCAATATGCTCTCCTTTTCTCTCTTATAGCTCTATCTTATAAGCAGTTAGATAATGTGTGCCTGTAAAATGCACTTACGTTTCGGAAATACGTAATTTCTATGAAAAATTTTATTCAATCTTTGACGTTAATGATTCAAAATAAACTAGAAATATGTAACATATTTCCCATATGACTTTTAGTCACGTTTTTACAGTTTATTTGATCTAAATAAATGATGAAGTTTGACAAAATCAAGGAAATTAGCATAAGTTTTCCAGATATTTTTGTACAGAAAAAATTAAATTTGAAAAACAATTATTGCGTAATCCAAATTTATTAGTACTTTTAACATAAGTTTGTAAAGAAAAAACTTAAAAATGTTAATTTGCCTTCCCGTAATTTGGAATCTCGTGACGCTGTATTTTTTATTCAATTTTTAGTGCAAAAATGTTTTTTGAAATTTTTAAGCAACACGCCAAATTTTGAGAAGCTTAATACTTAATCACATTTAATAAAACGAATTTTGTGACCACAGTTCGAAATTTCCCGAGAGCATATTTTATGATCTCAGGGGGATCAATCGCCTTAAAAAATTACACAGTTTCACTGTACACATGTGAGTGAAAACGCAATCCGTTTATATGTCGCATAATACGCAATTAACTTTTGTCGTTTTGCATCGTAAATATATAACACATCTTAATAGTGCATCAGGCGTCTTTACCAATGAGTCACTCAGTCATAACGACGATATTCTGTGAGTGTTTTGTTCTATACTCGGGGTATAATCATGTGTCATGATTGTAATCATGACACATCGCCATATAAATACACGCTAATCAAAATGTGTGCATGATCTGACGAACGCGCGAGGGTTGTACTATCATCTAATAAATTGATTAGTCTCAAATCAATGTACAGTGGTACCTTGAGATACGAATGCCCTGACATACGAATTTTTTGAGATACGACGAATAATATTCGAAAATTTCTACCTCGACATACGACGAAAAATTTGAGATACGAATTTTAATGCGCGATAATTTTATAGATGATCGCTAGATGGCAGAGCGTTCGCTCTGTTTGGTTGTTGACACCGTCGCCGCATCGTTCCTTGTTCACACGTAGCTGTGTTATTCGTTGTGTTGTACCTGTTTTTCGTGCTACTTTAACCTCAAATTATCTACCTCCCAATTATCCATTGCCGATTTTACAGAATTATTATCAATATCAACTGCTTTACCGACCGTACCGTATGAATAACAGCTGATTGCCTATCCGATTGTAAAAATAACCTACATATACAGATGATGTCACCAGATGGCGCAACTAATTTAACTGTGTATTGGGGTAGTTTCATATCGCTAGAACGCATTAATATACATTACATTGTTTTAAATGGGAAAAATTGCTTTGAGATACGATTGTTTTGACATACGACGATGATCCCGGAACGAATTAAATTCGTATCTCAAGGTACCACTGTACAAACAAAATACGTACAGATTGTGACGCTGACGACCTCAGCTAGAGTTGGGTAACTCAGATCTGAACCGGTTCAAAGAGCCGACTCCGACAGAAGATCCGTGAGAGCCGACTCACTTTTTTTGAGCCGACGGATCCACATAACTCAGTGGAACACTTAGCACACAGAAGCACATTTTACAGTTACGTATCAGTTCTTGCTTTGATGCATCTGTCAGCTCAAATGACTCATGCATCACATGTTTGGTTATGCATTCTTGATTGTATACAGGTCGTGATATGATTGACTGAACTAGGTAACTCAGTAGCAGACTGCAGTAACATATTCAGAACTCGGCTCTTTTTGAACCGGTTCAGTGAGCCCGGCTCACATACGGGATCCAGACCCGTTTTTTTCCATCTCTAACCTCAACTACTGAGCGTCAATAATCTATTTCTGTGAGATTTAAAATTCCTGACTTCTCGGTTTTCCAGGCTCAATGTAGAAATTATCATTTCACTATATATACAAACTAACCTCGTAATAATTGTATTTCTACTGCGTTAATTTCAAAATTGTTTTTGGCTCACTGTTGGGTTATATTTGAAGATCAGTGCGAAATATTTCTTCGGAATTTTAAGATCTTTACGTTTTGATATCATAAGAATCGTTTGAGACCAAAGATTGTCCGCAACATAATCATTTAAGAAAGACATTAACTCAGCTAAGTTGCGAGACATTGCTAGTAAATTGTGTGTAATTGTAAATAACTAACAAATGTCAATTGGTTACCTACGTGTTCTCGACCGTGACCTATTTTCAATATTACATAAAACACACAATACCGGTTGTTTTGTCCATATGGTCAACACTGCTAGCAATGAAAGCAGTGATGCCAACGCCGCGGTTTTCCCCTACATTTTGGAGTACATTTTTTGGGATTTTTAGGGATAAAACTTTATTTACGTTATTTAAGTACTAAATGTAGTTTCTAAAATTATATTTTTTTAATTACTTCTTGAATAAATTTTTGAACTGAGAATTGGTTTTAATTGAATCAATACTAAATAACTATTTTAATTTATTTAATTATATTGAAATTAGTAAATAGTTGGTCCGGATTTGGAGAGTTTTGCTTTGAATTTAGTGGGCTTTGAAATTGCTTTATAGGGGGAAAGTTTTCAAACAGTTGGCGAATCTGTCAGAAAGAATACTTGTCGATTACAGCTCGACAACTTAATGCATTAGCGTCTATTAAGACCTTTCAGCACAATGTCCGTATACACGCATGGTTTTAAATCTGCTGCTACAATGCAAAAGTGGTTTGTCACTTTTTTCAGTTGATGCCATAACTTATAAGGTTATATGGGACTGGCAATAGAAAATTATCTGATAACCGGTTTTGAGTAAGGAAAAATCATCTATCAATAACAATAATTATTCACGTTGCCTATGTATAGATAATTTAATCAATAAAAATTAGAAAAATATACACAAAATGCACAACTGATGTGTCACGAGCGCGCGATCGTCGAACGCACTTCGAATGAGAAACAAATGCATCGATTCTGTTGCGAAATCGTGCAATCGAACACGAGCGGTAGCAGAGTAATCGTCAAATTCCGCGTTTTCGATACGAAAAGTAGTAGGTTTGCGCTGTTCTAAGTTATTTTCGCCTTATATGACCGCAGTAGGTAATAAGGTAGCCATTGTGAAGAAAGATGTCTAAAGTCTTCATTAACTTTATTTTACCAAATAACCACTTCGTCGACTGGCCGTAGTTATAAAGAAATAAGTATATTAACGAAGATGTTAAATTCGCCATTTATTTATTAACAAAAAAGAAAACATGAGCTATTGTGTTTTGTGACCCCAGCAATAAGGATGCGCGTCAAGTTGCATGGACCAACTTACATTTTTTTAACTTTTTCAACGCCAATCGTTTGTTCTACGTTTGTACCTGACGCCTGCAAAATTTCAGCGTTTGTACCGAAAAAATAAAAAAGTTATTAGCAATAATAGGTGGCCAGCCAACTTGACGTCAAGTTGTATGGACCACGTCCTAATAACCACTTTTTTTCAACTTTTTCAACGCCAATCGTTTGTTCTACGTTTGCACCTGACGCCTACAAAATTTCAGCGTTTGTACCGAAAAAATAAAAAAGTTATTAGCAAAAGTCACTAATAAATGTGGTTATTAGGACGTGGTCCATACAACTTGACGTCAAGTTGGCTGGCCACCTATTACTGCTAATAACTTTTTTATTTTTTCGGTACAAACGCTGAAATTTTGCAGGCGTCAGGTACAAACGTAGAACAAACGATTGGTGTTGAAAAAGTTAAAAACATGTAAGTTGGTCCATGCAACTTGACGCGCATGCAATAAGGAGAAAGAATATGTTTGTATGTGCACATGATTGCATGCAAATATGTTAATTTGATACACACAACACGTCGTTAGTGCAGTGACGTTCGTTAAACGAAACCACTTACTCCGGCAACACGAACCATGGATGCATGTTTCTACAATTATACAAACACCGGAAACAAATGCCATTTAAAACGGTAATTTTTCGCGTTCAGCTCATATTCCGGGACTGATACAGTTTAAAGAACAATGACATTAATTAAATCTTATCTCGTCATTTCGTCTATATTTCCGAATACGACCGAGCTTATAGAGTAGTGGTGACAGCACTAGACTCGCATTCGGGAGGTACCGGGTTCGAATTCCGGCGGGGGCAGATGTGGCTGGGACTTTTTCCTACTGCCTCTCGCCGAGAAACGGTAATTCCTGTACCGGCCATCTTGATTGAGGTTTTCCATGGTTTCCCTCAATTAATTCCAGATAAATATCGAGATGGTTCCTTATTTGAGGCCATGGCTGATTACCTATCAAACTTCTAGTTCAAAAATTACCTATCTTATCCTAATTTCCTATAATTCCTTCATTCGCCCATTGCTATTACATAAGTTGAAGTTGTAAAAAATGTAGAAAATAACGGGAAGTGGTAGATGAAAAAACAGTAATGGTGCGAATGGCGTCTGTTATGACATAAAGCCGAGAAACGGACGTTAACCACATTATTATTATTTCCGAATACGACCGAATCTTTTTATTCTTAGTTTTCATGGTCCATTGATATTTTCACCTGACGTATATCATCTACAACTGCGGACGAAGTGTTCTTCTAGGCGACTCACAGGTAAGAGTGTCGGCGACTGGTGTTTTGTTCATTTAAGCTCAGCGTGTTAGTTGTTCTCTGCTCGGTCGTAGTTCGTACGAATTAAGACCAAGCAGATAACACACTCACTTGAGAGCCGCCAAAGTCACGTCGTTTGCTGCCACACTGCCCTTGATTATAAGTTGAAGAAGAAACGTCAAGTAGAAATACCAATGGACCACAGCCTACAAAGCCCAGAAACTAAAAAGACAACGCCAGCCGTGAAAGTCAACACAAGTGGATAAAAATTATTGGTCCTAAAAAAAAGTCGCTGAAACTGGACCCGTCCTAAAAGAGAGAATAACATTTTTGACAGTAGTGAAGGTTACAATGAGACTAGATGTCTCGTCCTCGGAACCTTTTTCACTTTAGATTTCAAAGGTTTCAGTTCCGTCAATAAACAACAATATATTCGAGTTGTTGAACGTCTATAATCTACAATCTTTCAGCTTGGTAAATTATACAAATTATAAAAATTGCCTACCTATTACCGTCGCAGGTAATATCAGAAATTACTGAGCCGATTTGAAAAATGCTTTCACGGTATTTAAAAGCCTACCCTTTCCGAGTAATGCAGGCTATATATTATGACGCTACGACAAAAAGGAGACGAGCAGTAAGTGAAAATGTAAAGCAATTTAGGAATCTCGAATGCGAATTCTAAGCTCAATTTTTGTAGATACGCTGTGTCAACTACAAATACATTAATGAAAAATTTGTTACTGTTGGTTATTTCGTTTCATCAAAGTCTACCTGGATGCAGTAAAAATAAATAAAATATGAAAATGGCAAATGTGACTTTTTTTGTTAATTTTTCGGCCACAATAGAAGCTTCTTAAAAAGCTTATAGGTACTGCACATTTTGAAAAAGGAAAAAAGCAACAGAAACAGAACACACTTTCTTGGAGTAACGGAACTTCAAAAAAGCATTTTACATAAAGTCGTAAAACAAAACGATGTTCAAAGTAACGTTTAGTATTTTAAGAAAATGTGACGACACCGTTTTACAATCCATCACGCCCAGAACTTAAAAACTTTTTGAACGCGCACGCTATCATAAACCCCAATCGCATTTACAAAAACAAAACATGCCGCAAAAACAACCGACTACGGGACGTTTAATTTATTTTGGAATTCGCAATTGAGAGATTTTTTTAATAAAGCGCCAATTATCGCAACGGCGAGTTTTGAATATTTGCATATTGTTTACCGGATTATAATGCGGAGCCATCAATATACAAAAACAAAAGACACGCGGGTACGACAAAGCATAAAACAAAAGACGACGACGTTCGCGATGTTCGTCTGTCTCGTGCGGATTGCGTGCGCCGATCGTCCAACCAAAGAGTACAAGCGTATAGCCGGACGTCAATGCCATGCTAGGCCAATTACATTGCACCAACACATAGATCTATGCATGCATCTATTTACACACACACGTTGCCAGTTTGGCCGACTGCTGAAGGTGAAGGCTACAACTACAGGTCTGAAAACGTTCAACTGCAAATTATCATGAACCGATTTTCCCGAGATTGACCTTCTGACTTTTAGGGTTGCTTTTTATCTTATTCGATCACGGCTAAAAGTGTCAAATTGACGTCTCGCGATAGGATTTTTTTGTGGTTCGCACCGTCTCTATGAAAAAGACAATAACTAAACTTAAAGAGCCCGTAAGCGCAAGCCGAAACTAGCGTGGAGAAGGTTCCGTACCATTCCGTTTTCCGTGAGAACTTTAATACTTCGTATTTTCGTCTAGATTTTCCTGTAAATTATGGGTTAGGCTCTATTTTCCTTAATTTTTAGAATTCCGAATCTCAAAAGGAAAAAGCGGAACCCTTATAGGGATCAGTCGTGTGTCTGTCCGTCACTGTCACAGCCAATTCGCTCCGAGCTACTGGACCGATTGAGTTGAAATGTTTCTTTTTTTTCGAAGATAGGGGGGAAGGATGCTCGAGTTTCGTATATTTTCTGTATATAATATCTTTTAAACTGCGCATTTTAAAATTATAAAAAATACAGTTATATTTCTCATAATTTTCTAATTTAGACCCCAAACTCGAAATGCGTTTATTTACGCTGTACGTCCGTGATAGGGTCATCGAACTCTATTTTTTTCGTGCAGTAGATTCGGAGAAAAAAGCTGTGACACAGCCACGGGAGTGATCCTATAAGGGTTCCATTTTGTCATCGAATTTACGGTACCCTAAAAAAAGCAGCAAAATTGTCGCAATTAAATTTTCGATTTTACGCTGAAACCCTGGTCGATATATCGAAGTCAGGTCGGTATAATTCAAATGGACAATTTTAAAGAGCGTTTTTCGAATTAGCATTGGCAAGGTTTGTGAATAATGTGCGGCCTGCATGGTTACAATACGGGAAATTGCCCGCGGCTCAAATGAGTTTGCGACCTTGAATCAGAGTTTACTAAACATACAAATTCCGAATTTAAGAAGTAAATACACTTACACTTCAAGCCATTCAACAAACGCAGAAAGAGAAATACGGCACTCAAAAACATTTAAAAACTAAAATAACGAAGAAAATTCGATTTGAAAACAGCAATGATAGCGGGTGTAGTTTGTTAACAGTAATTTCGTTAACCGATTTTCTCGATTGATCTGTGGATTTAGGATCGATTCTTTATCCTATTCTAAATAAGACAATTAAAAAAATTGAAAAACAGTGGCGAAAATGCGATTTCACAACAGGAATGGTATGGTCATACATCACGATTCTGTCGAGAAACGGATGTTAGACGGCGATGATAAAGTTAACGACAATTTCGTCACGTACACATATTTTATCAAGTTTAATTTGAAATTTTCTAAATTTTCGACATTGGTTATGATCGTACTATATTACTGAGATCATTAGGACGTCGTTACTCACATATCGTTACTATCAGGAGTAATCAGAGAAAACACGTGCTTGGAACTGCAAATTTTTAAGAACATTTCGCACAGGAAGTAAATAGACACTTACTTATGCCCCATCTCTTTTTATTCGCGGTCGCCATATTTTCAGTATTATACCGTCACTCCCACAATAAAAACGAATCAAACGCCACATCATATGTTAAACTCCATCAAGTCTTTTAGGCTACAGAGCGTGCAAAAGAAATATAGATTCGAAAAACATTACCCTCCTCCCGGGGTAGTAGGGTAAAAAAAAATACTTTTTTGTTTGAGTTGACAGAAAACCTATAGCAGATTCTGGTTACCAGTTTGTCTATATTGATAGATAAACACTTAGTGTTACACGCTCGACAACATGGTTTATTACAAATCACCAGTTCTACATTCTATTTGGAGAAAGTATAATTTTTAAAATTTCAATTCCTTGTTCATTGAAAGAAATTTGCATCGGACATTCTTTCTGTATTATAATTAGGTATACTGTTTTGTAAACTTTTGTATACTTTTTTGTAAAAAAAATTGCATAAAATTTGGAAGATTGATCGATATTTTATAATGACAGAGCTGCAATGGTAAAATCTCTGGTGTAAAACAAAAAATTGTTAAATTTCATTTTTTACTGGACTTAAGTCTAAATTGTATAATTCTCCTTCAATTGGTATCACCGACTAAAACTGGATTTTTGAACCCTTTATACCTGACACCAAAGAAATGTATGAGTTTTGTAAGAAAGAGCCTTCACCTTTTCACCCTTCTATTTACTTTTAACGAAAAACTAATTGCTTTGTTTTGCATTTCCGTAAGGGTAAAAACCCTTTTGAAATTACGTTATTAGTCACACAAAATCCACATTACTTTTAAAGAAAAGCGCACACTTCATTTGTTAGTATTCGTATAGTAATTAGTTCGATTTTAATTTTAAGTAGTCAAATCGTTTTTATAATCGTAAGTAAGCAATTAAAATGCTAAATGCAACTCTACACTAATGACCTTCGGACATCTATCTACAATACCTGATCACAAAATGTACAGCCGACATATAAATACACAAAAAAAAATAAAATAATAAAACGTAACTTGGCAATAGTAACTTTTTTTTGGCGTTCATGTAGTAGTCTTCAAGTTTGTTTGCTCAGTTTTTACCGAAAAATTACTACACCTATTTTGATCAAATTGTCACTCTTGCTTTTACTCTACATCAACGAAAATGATAGCTTGGCTTTTTACATATTTACTTGTCCGGCTTTTTGTCAGTGATACTGATGATAGGCCTGATTATTGTTGGTTTTGTAATGAAACTGCAATTTAATTTTAACTGTACTTGATAAACAATTTAAATAAGAAAATATGAAAACTATTTCCAGCTTAAAAAAGGTATGTTTGGCTATTATAAAAAATATATCCGGCTTTTGTGTTTAGGGCTTGGCAACCCTAAATGGGAATCAAACATATAATAAATGTTGGTAACCAACAGTGAAATATTTTAAAATAGAAGAGCTTATTGATATGCAAACAGGAGTAAAAAACTAGTAACACAATATAATTTATTGCTGACCTAAGCTAAAATCAACACCAAATTAGATTTAAGTACTTTCAAAATTACGAAGTACAAGACTGTTGACGTTTTCTTTTGTACCTAAATATCAGAGCTCACCGTTTAATATGTGATTTTTATTTTTAACTCCACTAAGTTCATTTCACTTCTATTTTTATGCTTTACAATTTATTAAAAATGTTGACGTTACGGATTAAAAAATACAATTATTGCACACTTTTTAAAGGTCAACAGCCGCCGTGGCTTATCTGGGCCACCTTATGTTTAATAAACTGAGAAAAACTTACAGATTCGAACCTGAAAACCTACGGCGGTTGTCGAGCCACATTTTTTGTTCTAATAACAGGTACCTAAACTAAGATAAACTTTTTAGAAGCATTATACCTATTTAAATATTTTGCGTTGCCATAAACATAATCAATTTATTACAATATAATAAACAGTTTAATATTATTTAAAGATTCCAAGATATTTAAGATCTGTATTCCACCGAGAATTTGTTCCAAAAAATTGTACTGTTAACTACAGAAAGTTTAAAAAATCAATACAATTTTCCTAATGAATGCATGAAGGTGCCCTGATCTGCTAACTAAACAGTAAATATTTTAATAAAAAATACGTATTTCGTAATAAATTATAGATACTACTTAATGTGCTTCGGGCTTTTGAATCTATTCGTATTGAAAAGTTGTACGAATGGAAATTGCAAATCACGAAACTAGTGTTTAATTTTCGATAAGTATTGAACTAAAAGATAAGAAATTTCATTTTATGTACCCACTTTTGAATAAAAGCGATAATATTTTAAATACTGTGATAAAAATTGAATATAAGTAAAAATAAACGGGGTGGGGCTACCATTTCACATTATAATACCCCACAGGATTTTTTGTACTGTTGCCATGCCGCTTTTGCAGTTTAAAAAGAACAAAGATGTAATGAAAGAAAATAAAAAAAATGATTCTAAGCCAGCTGGGAAATGCGTGTTTTAATCAAAATTTCAAAATACTCAAAACAGGTCGGTCTATCTAAATTCAAATCAGACTTGAATTATAATATATTCGAATTCTAAGTTCTAGTTTTTTCACAACACGTCGTTTTTGAAGTATGATCGTATCCACGAGCCGGTCGTCGGCCATCTTGTTTTTTAGCCGGAACGTCTGTATATCTTTTGTAAACGTTATTAACGACAAAAAGCTGCTTTCCGCGTTTGAAAAACACACATTAGTTCACAGTTCCATTTCGATTAATATTATTATTTATAATCATAATAAGTTCGGTGCTGACCGCCTGTAACAATGTTTTCTGTAGACCGCCGACCCAACCCTCTGTATATTGTCAAGAAACGTATGAAGACAAAGAAATCACCACTACTCTAAAGATAATCACGCCAAGTCGTTCCCGGTATTATTTTTTTGATCGGACACACATAAAAAATACTTGGAACGCTAATTTATGCAAGCATCGGATAAAAACTGATTCGCTTTAACTTACGTCAAATCCTTCCGATTTCGCCCAAACGTTTCCATCATGGCCAGCAATTGCAGCTTTCGTTACACAGCGGGAAGCCAATAATTGTTTGTCAACGTAATCCTGCCAGCTCATGGTGTAAATGTTGTTATTTATTTAAAAAAATCGCACAAGACACTACACGATTACCAGCTCAAGCGACTACAGCTCACTGCGGGATAGTGATTGGACGAAGCAGCACTGCGCTGCCGCTGCGGAAAAAGGAAATGACTCACTCCGCACGCGCAATACAACCTAGGAGGATAGAAGTAAACTAACGCGAAAGTTGACTTTTAGTGTACTTCCTCCCATAGCCCGCTTTTTTTAAAATATAGGTTATATTCGTTAATCAAATTGGCGTTTAATTAATTTTTTTGAGTTGCTTTAAGCTTACCCTTGTTAGAGTCAACTTATCTGGAAATTAACTAAACCAAATATAGCTGAAATATAACCCGTACGGTTATATTCAATCCAATTAACAAATAATCAGATTTAATTTTTAACCTATTTCAGGTCCAACACGAGTAGTTTCATTTTGTTGCAAATCCAAAAAATCTATATGGGTGAAGATAGATAGATTATAGACGCTCAACATCTGAGGCTATCAGCGTCTATTATGTGGGTAAAATTAAGACACCTTGAGAAACTTACAGTAAATTTATTGCTTTGAAAAGAGGATTATTCAAACACACATTAAATTGTAACTGAAATGTTTTCTCATTTTACTGTTTTTTTTTTATTATTTATACATTAACTCCTCAGAACAATAATTAGATGGAAGGTTGTATACAATTTTATTTCTGAATAAGCAGAAAAAAATTAAATAAATACAAAAATATAATTTGTAAGTCAAATTTAAATCGGGACAAAATAAATGTATTCTTTCTTGAGAAAATGGAGCAAAAGGTATTTTAAAGCAAAAAAAAAGAAAATGTATATAGGTATGAATTTTTATTTCCACGATGGTGATGTTGAAATTTTCCTGAAAATAAAAATAATCTAGAGTAAGTAATCCACCAACCTTGTTAAACAAAATATTAGTAATAAAATTAAATTTAAAAAAATAGTTCAGTATTGTAATAATTAAATTCATTTTTTTTTTGTCCAAGCAGGGTTGGAGGATTTGGAGGAACTAATTGAAAAAAAAAGTTTACATTTTTGATGTTTTTATTGTTTATGAAATCATAATGTCATACAAAAAGGGAACAATCTTATCGAAAATATGCTTTTTCTTCTATGTCTCTTATGGTTAAAATAGCCCCTCCAAAACCCAACAACAGTCCTGCAAAGACACCGATGCCGGTACAGTGCCACGGGCAGCAAAAAAAGCAGTGGCGGCCAACGGTCCGAGGAGACCCTCGGGGCTCCGCACCGGCAAAGGCCGGCAGGCGAAGGTAGGAGGAGAAGCTCAATAGTACTGCCCTGTTCCAACACCATGTATCGGCGTTTGCACATCTGAGCCAGAAGGCAGGCTGGCCAAAGCCTGCGGCCGTGTATAGTACAAATAAATAAACTATTATACAATAATATAATATTACAACGGACACTACACTAAAATCATACAAATATATATAATACCGAAACAAAACAAAATATTAATAGCAAAAAACGATTAAAATAACGACACTAAAGTGTTTGTTGACACTAATGGTAATATCAAAGAGTTAACTCTATTATAAATGAACGGGTTATTAAAAACCCAAATGTCCCAGTTCTACCGGGGAATGAGATTAAATGATACTAGATCGTCAGCAGGCTTAAGTCGCGCAGTGTGAACCCGCTAGCCTAGAGTCGAAATGGCGCACAATATTCGCATCAAACAACGCAGTCTTCGCAGATACAGAGAGGCAGCTAATACTCACACCATGGAAACTCGAGGCAACGTCCGACACACGACGACGATTTACAGCGGCGGATACGATCTAGATCAAATCGGCAACATTCATTGGCATTTCGTCAATGTGGGTGTTGTAGAACGTCTCAATGTCCTTAAGCGTTCGCTTATCCTCCTCCGTAACAAAGTTGATCGCTACACCCTTACGACCGAACCGACCGCCTCGTCCAATTCTGCAAAACACAAAAGAAAAACGTTATTTCGTTTCGAGGAAGATTAACCGGTATGCATCTTTAAACAACTCACCTGTGAATATAATTCTCGCGATTTGAAGGTAAATCGTAGTTGATAACCAGCGATACTTGTTGCACATCGATACCGCGAGCAAGAAGATCGGTGGTGATGAGGACACGGGAAGAACCGGTACGGAACTGTCTCATAATGACGTCGCGTTCGCGTTGTTCCATGTCTCCGTGCATAGCCGAGACGGTGAAGTCACGGTTGTGCATGCTTTCGGTGAGCCAGTCCACCTTGCGGCGGGTATTGCAAAATATTACGGCTTGAGTTATGGAAAGTGTATCGTACAAGTCACATAGAGTTTCTAATTTCCAATCTTCGCGTTCCACATAAACAAAGAATTGTTTGATACCTTCGAGTGTCAACTCTTCTTTCTTTACGAGAATTCTTACGGGGTTACGCATAAAGCTTTTTGTCACATCTAAAACGTCATGAGGCATGGTAGCCGACAGGAGAATAACTTGAACGTCGACGTTCAACAGTTTGAAAACATCATGGATCTGATCTTTGAAACCTCGAGATAACATTTCGTCGGCTTCGTCGAGGACGAACATTTTTATATTATTGGTACGTAGAGCCCGTCGGCTGATCATGTCATAAACGCGTCCCGGAGTTCCCACCACGACGTGGACGCCCTGTTCGAGCTTGCGCATATCTTCTCGTACGTTCGTGCCGCCGATGCATGCGTGGCATTGAGCGGACATAAAATCTCCCAAAGCGATTACTACTTTTTGAATTTGCTGTGCCAATTCTCGCGTAGGTGCCAAAATCAAAGCTTGACATTCCCTAATTGATGTATCGATTTGTTGTAAAATTGAAATAGAAAATGTAGCCGTTTTGCCAGTACCAGACTGAGCTTGAGCTATAACATCGTGTCCTTTCACGCATGGCATAATAGCCCTCTGCTGAATAGCAGACGGTTTTTCAAAACCATAAGCATAAATACCACGAAGTAACTCTTCCTTTAAGTTCATATCATCAAAGTTATCGACGACTTCTTCCCAGTTCGACTCGATGACGCCATCCGGTTCCATGCCCGGTGGGCCTTCGAATATTTGAGGCTCTTTCTCTGAAGCGGGACCATTTTTATCGCCACTCCATTCCTCTGATCTACAAAATATACAAATGCAAGGATAAAATAAGAAAGCCATACTTTTTCTATCAAATAACCTTGAAAAGTTGGTTCCATTAAACATTGAATGTCAATTTCATCAAACACGTGGTATTTCCTATTTAAATACGAATTGGGCCGGAAAAATAAGCATATTTTAAAATAACTACATTTAGATCAGGCGAACCTTAAAATACACCTCGTGCAAAACGTGCTCTTGTTAAAATTAATTATACATTTTACAGCTATTGCTACAAAACATTTTAGGATATTAATTACAAATAACCCTTTGTGATCTGGGAAAATAAACGCTTAACAGCACGTTTTTAAACCATTATATAATTATTAGCAAAATATTCATGTGCAAAGCCTTAAATTCGGCGAACCAAACGCCATGTTGGCAAGAATGTATCATGCAGAACCCAAAGCCGAAACAAAAAATTATGGAAAAATTGAAAAATACACATACTACACGTAGACGAATAGTTTTTTTAATAAATAGGGTTAAAAGAAATGCTGTGAACAAACTATCTATTACAAGAACAAGCATGTAAATATAGAAATATTAATAACATACCTTCTATCAGACGTATACGACATGTTCCACTTGTGATAGCTAAACGGAAAAGAACTTCAGATTATAGCGACAAGACTTTATATCACTACGCCGATATTAAAAATTAAATATTATTACCGACGAACAAAACTATTATCTGTTGTTGATCTCCTCAAATAGCGAGCCGTAAGGAATTTTGAATAAATAATCTGTTATGAACTTTTATCTTAATTTACTTGAAATTTTTCAATGCTCATGCGAACTACTTTTGCTAGTTTCGTCAACTAGCAACGCCAAATGATACTAAACAAAACGGATATGTCAGAAGATATTTATCTTGTCATGCGCAGCTTAGGCGGTATTTTCAAATCCCATAGATATGTCAAAATTCTAAAATTAAGAATAAACAAATATCAAAGATTAACTGCAAAGAATGTTTAAATCATGGAATTAAATATTCAACGGCTACCTCTAATAATTAATTTTATTCTTACCTCTTTGTGTACTTCATAGAATTTTTAAAATTTAAACATTCAAAGAATTATGCCTGGTTTCTTTAATAAATAATTATCATAATTAGTTAATAAATATTTACAACATAATAATTACGGTAAAAATATTAATTATTAACTAATGTAGAAAATCATTTACATTTATTAATTGAAAGTACTTCGCATCTATTTATATTTCTCAATATTGTTCACGTCCATTATAATTAATAAGTTTTTTATTTAATCACGGGAAATTGGACAATTGAATTTTAATATAGATAAACTAAATTAAAAAATTTTGCGACGTTTCGTTAATTTCTTTTAACTTTTTTTTTTGCCCGAAGAAGTTAAAAGAAATTAACGAAACGTCGCAAATTTTTTTAATTTAGTTTATCTATATTAAAATTCAATTGTCCAATTTCCCGTGATTAAATAAAAAAATCTATTTATATTCTTTGGGTGCTGAAGACCCCAAACACCCACGAAATCGGCATCCTTTCTACCTGTGTCAAAAAAAATATTCCTAGAATACAATAAAAATCGAATTTATTAATTACATAGTACAAATCATAAGAGGTATCTGTATAGAACTTTTAAATATTCAAAGGGAATCTGATGAGCCATAAAATTAACTCCAAAAAAACGATAAAATAGTCAACTTTATTTGGTATAAAACAACATATTTGATTTCGTATTTATGTAAAATTAATATCAACATCGTGAAAAAAATGTACATGTTAAAAACAATATTCACAAAATGAACATATACTTATCAATTATTAATTATTAAAATATTATATACACTTAAAAAGTAATCAGAAGCGAACTCAGTTCATTAATAATAATTTATTTTTTGTTCCATAAAAATAATTTCTATATTCATACTTAGTTCACTTTTGATTTGTGCTATTAAAGTAAATGATGTTTGTTGGCAAGTTCTGAACTAGTTCTCAAATCTGAATTTTAAAGCACGCGTTGTCAATACAGGGTTCTTCGGTAACAACTGCGTGTTTGTTGATAAAATTTTCGGATTTTTTGAATTTGGTTTTTGCAGTTCTCGGAGCAAATAGTTTGATAAGTCCGAGAATTTAACCCATAAACACGCAGCTGTGTCTGAAGGGTTCTGTGTTGTCCAAACACGCCTTAGCAGTTGAGAAGTTGTCAACAAACACACTAAATTAACTGCATTTCATTGTACTTGAGACGTGATTATCACATCTAAATCACAGTAAATTACTTATTCATGTTTTTCCTACAAATTGAAAAACTGATTTTCGCTAACTGACTATAATGCTATCCTTTATTAATCAATATTTTTATCAGCAGACATTGACAATTGTTTCTTTAAAAATTTATAAGGCCTGTAAAACCTACTATTAAAACCAAAATGAAGGCAAAAATTTATCAACTACCAAGCCTATTCAAGGTTTTTGCGAAAAAATGAATTTATTTTTAAATGCGAAAATATACTAAGGTGTCAAAATTTAATGAGTTCGTCATCGTTATTGAACGGTTCGCTTAAATGGAGCGGCTAAGTAATGAAACAATATAAAATGTACCCGTTCGATGCATAACAACTATGCCGTTATTGTGATGTATTGGTGTATGACTCACTCTTAAAATCTTGAATTTATAGTATAAACAATTCACTTTATATCTTAATTCCTATGACTAGTTTTAGTTTTCAAGAATTCATTTGTAAATAATCAGTCCAAAAAAGCAAATTTTCATTAGTCCACTCTCTCTAAGAATGCGTTAAAGAACGATGTCCCTATTATTTCATTTCGTTTTCCGACCTATCCATCCCATGTATATTTGCGTTAAATATAGAGCAATCTCTTGATATAACGCCATTTACAATTTTACGCTGCATAATTGCAGTAGCGTTGCAAGAAGTGACGCTTTGCCACTACAATAAATGCAAATCAAAAGAAACCTTTGCTGTTTTAACTGATAATGTGTTAACATGTATATATTTTCCTTTTGAAACCATCCTTTTTTTAAACATTCTTGTCAAAATTAAACTTGAAAAACGATCCTTTTTCGCGCAAATATAGCATTTGTTTCTGTGTGAGTACAGTACAGCTTCTCTTCACATATTATGGGACCGCGCATTGTAGGTGTTTGAGAGTTCTCCGAGTTTGTGAATAAATGCGTTTTAAATATTCGTTTTGTTCTTTTTTCCTTTTATTAATCTTAAATTGAAAAAAATACTTCTGTTGTTGGGAAACATGTCTTATAATATGTACTATTTCCCTTGCCCAAACTATCCACAATGCAACATTTCTCCTCTAGATTTAATGTTTTTTGTTTACGTTTTTTACCCATTTTACAAAATAAGATTATTCACGCCAGTAATAACTACAAACTGCGATATATTTCACGAACAGTTTTATAAATATAAACAGGTCGTTAATTTTTATGTAAGTGTCCGAGTTTTAGAGTCAAGTGTCCAGAAGCATTATCTGTCCGGGTTTGAGACGCTGTACTGTACAACCAAAATCTAATGGGCTACAAACTTAAACGATTAGTATATCCTTAAACTGTTCTTGTTGCTTACAAAAACTATTAATGCATGGTCACCATTTAAGAGTCCAATATGAAAGAAGAATTACTATATAATTTACATCTGCCTAATTTGAAAAATATATGGAGAATCGCTAAAAAATTGCGAATTAATTTATAAATCGTGTTCTTAGAAAGAGTTGACTATACTTATAGGAATGCACACACTAAAATTAAAAAAAGTACCGCCACCGGAAATATAACGTAAATGCTCATACGAGGTTGACATGTTGAAATTAAAATGGTAATATCATCTTCTTCGTGTTCAATTCCATCTCTAGTAGGCACTTCGACAATCACTCTTTCACTTGACCAAAACGGGATTGGAAAACTACATTCCGTTTGATTCGAGCAGCCTTTATTTTCCGAAATATTCGCGTATTGAAGTGTCGGCTTATATATATCAAAAACGGCATGTATATCATTCGACACCAAATCATTATCGCTATAAAATATGTAATAATAATATCCGTTCGAAGTGACTTCGTGAAACGTTTGCATAATATTTTTTCCTGAATCGAGAAAATGAACGCTGGTGCATTTGTCGGTCGGTGGAAATTCTTTAGAGAGCAATATTTTGCCATCGTAACAAGTCAGTAACGCATTTTCAAAACTAGAAACCGAGCTTTCCGATTGGTCCGAATCGGTATAATTAGCTGCATTTCCTCCGTGTTCTATTCCACGGTCAAGCATAAACGCAGACTCTAGTTCGCGCTTTGTTCGTTCATTTTCGTCGTCTTCGTTGTTAAGCATCTCACGAAGTTTATTTATCTCTTCTTCTCGGTAATTTCTGCTTTTTGCATGTCTTTTTCTATGCTTTGGTATTGTGTCAGTATTACTATTTTCAGTAATACTATCGACACCTGTCTTTTTAATTTCAGTCTTTGCGTTATTATTTGACTGAGATTTATTATTTGGTAATCTTTCAGCTACCATAAAGGAATTTTTTAATATCTTATTATTAACTTCTTCGTCTTCAGTTGTACTCTCCTTTAATACAGAATCATCCATTTTGTTACTGTTCTTTTTATCGTTGATATGTTTAGCATCTAATATTTCTTGAGCAGGTGAATCGAATGTTACTCGAACTTGAGTATGTTCCTTCGCCATATGAGCTCCGAATCTGTCTTTATTGTGCTCCAATAAACCGCACGTTTCTAAGTTTCTACTGCCTTCGACTACTAATATCGATGCACCCTCAAAACGCGAGCACACTTTTAAAGCTACCGTGGCCCCAGCCATCAAATAAAAACCCCAGTATTCCAACGTATCATCTGGAAGCGCCATTGATTTCTTCAATTTGATGTGTTTGCGGTTTTTACTAGTTTCAGGTATTCCGTGAATTTGGAATGCATTGAAACTAGAATTCATTTTTAGTATTTGTTTCTGACAAAACACTGATGAAATACCATCTCGTATCTCCAGGACATCCGATTCAGCGACTGCATACGATACGTCCGCATAGACACTATGTCTGAGGTAAAGCGGCGTCACAATTAGCGCAGTTGGTAAAACCGCCGTAAGCAGACAGAATATAATGACCCTTCGAGCACCGTGCATTTTGCCCACATCTGAAAAAAAAAACACTGATTAAAACTAATGCACCTATTATAAGTATATTTGTCTACGCAGGATATAGGCAAACAAACTATTTGCGTTGTTTTTTTGTTTTATAAGTTCTATTTTGTTTTACTTTCGCATGTTTTTTAACAAATGAAGAAATTATAAGCTACATACATATTTTATTAATAATTAATCACATCTTTAGAAAATGTTTAATATATTACACGACGGCTTTAAACTCAGTCTACAAAAACCAATTTTCTTTGTCTATGTATATTTTTATCTAAATTCATAAATCAATTTTACTAAACTTAACCTAAAAATAGTTATTTGCCTGAACTATATTTTTAGCTCGTTTTAATACTATCAACAAAAACGTCAGTAGTTTTATTTGATTAAAAAAATAGACATGATAAGAGTTGTGTGTAAATTTACAATCATTATACATGAATATGTGAAAAATATAAATAAGTAATTACTTTTTTATTTACACTACTTTTTTGTGTCATCACTCATCTGACATTTACATCACAAAGTTTACATTTGTCGCGCGCTCTTTCAGAACTATTGAATTTTGAAAATGAAAAAACTTCATAGGTATAATATACGAAAAAAAATTTGAATATACTCAAATTGGACAGCAAAACAATAGAATCTAAGTAATAATAAATTAAGTAAAAAAGAGAAAAAATGCTAAATAATACTTGTAATGCGAACGTAAATTATAAAGAATGATTTTTAAGTTGATTCTTTTTTTTAACAGCGTGTATAAATCAAATAGACGAACAAATATTTCATGTAACTTTTTTATCAAAACTCAAAAATAAGAGAGAAACAGTAATTCAAAGTATAATTAAATTTTGAGGTCGGTCCTGGCGTTATGTTATGTCATTATCAGAAATTGTTCGAAGTTGTCCCCGTTTTGTTTCAAATAGGCAGCAAGATAAGTACTTGATAACGACATAAGTAAGATGTTTCCATAGTGACATTACATAACGCCAGGACCGACCTCAAAATGAAATAAAATTTGAAAAAATTAATTAAACTTTCAATGGTTGTTTCTTTCTATTTTGAGCTTTGATAAAAAAAGTTACTTGAAATATTTGGTCGTCTTTTTGATTTTTACACGCTGTTAAAAAAGAAGAATCAACTTAAAAAAATCATTCTGTATTTCTATGAATGCGAAATAACCAACTATTGGTGGATATTTAAGTGATAGATAAGAAAACAAGCTTTTTGTGTAATAGACCTAAAAAATAATGTAGGATTTTATACAACACATCTGTATTACTGCTGAAAACCACTTTTTATCTAGACAAAAATCAATCATTAGTCGGTTTAATTTAGCTTTATAAATGATGCATAATTAGATACAATTTATAACAAATACGACCAAATTTTAGCTGTTAATTTATTACAATTAATAAGTAAAAATTCAGATTAGAATATTGACAAAGTCGTTCAGAATAAGAGTTAGTTCAAATTAGAACTTAGATAAAACCTTATCTTATAATCTTTATCACTAATACTACAGAACAGACACGACAGTGGCGTGACAGTATTTATTTTTCCAGTTTTATGATTACCGCATTTACGTACAATGTTTATTTTGACTTTATTATCGTCTTCTTTTGTTTTTATCCTCAGAGCTTATCTGGAACACGAACATTTGCTCGTGGGTTCGTTTGTACTTACCGACCAGACATTTAATTACTATTTTTCACCTTTGGGGCAAACTTTTTAGTGTATTTGCCATATGGCAACATACACTATTGGCGTCGGTCGGATGGCGGGACCTAGGGGTCGGACCAAAATTTCTCGACGTTTCATAACCTCCTAAACACTTTGGCACCATTTTTAAAAATGTTTATATATATGTATATATATATATATATATATATATATATATATATATATATATATATATATATATATATATATATATATTTATATATATATATATATATGTGTACGCGCGATAACTTTCGAAAGAGTTAATTGATTTCAACGAAATTTGGGCCACGTGTTGGAATCCATCACCGCAAGAAGCCTATTTAAAATGGGCCTAATCGGGCTATTTTAAGGGTAGTTTTTAGGGGTTGAAAACTGTTTTTGGGCCCCAAAATGCCGAAAAAATTCTCCGAATCGTTTCAAAATTGAAATTTAACCCTTTGGTAGTGATTAAAAAGTGTCCCCACAATTTTAATAAAATCGGCCCGACAGGACCGGATTTACAAATTTTATGAAAACACTAGTTTGCAGATAGTGACTTATTTATTGAAGGGTGTATTTAATTCGGTGTAGACGTTAGATTGATAATAATATTACAATTAAGAAAAAAATGTTATTTTAAGGGGTGTATTAAGGGGTTAAATTTTTTATTTTGCCCAAAAACAAACTTAATTTCACATAATAAAAGTATAAAACCACACGGCCCTATACAAGCAAATACACTATATTGTCGGCAGGGTTTTGGCACTGCGACCCGGGTTTTTTTTTGCTTACATTAATCGGCGCAATATTAATTCATAGGTGTTTAAGAGTAAAAGATTTCGAATTATTTTAAAAATAGGTAGATACGTTCAGCATTCTCCATCACTTGAATGTATCAACGTAAAAATAGGGTTTAAAAATTGACATAAACGTTGAACTGATTTAGGGATCCAAAATAATTGGCAGTGGTGTCACACTTACCTTTCACAATATAAGCGTCAAATTTTTTATGCTTGGGACGGATATGACCTTATTTTTGAACTGAGATGGTTTGATTTGGTTTCAAATTTAAAAAAATAAAGAATGCATTTATGGGTGGTAAAGAGCACTTTTTAAAAATATCTTTCACCCAGCTAATATTTAAAGTATCGTCTGTTGAGCTTTAACAGTGGACAGTTAACTTTCATTTATTTAACGCACCATGTCAATTCTGTGAAAAAATGCAATTGGGCGCGATTAATAGAATTTTAGACGAGGCAGGAGCTAGATTTAACCCCCAAATTTTACGTCGATACAAACTACACCATTAAACCGGCGTATTGAAAAAATGCGTATAAAAGACGTTTTAGGCTACAGAAAAGGAAATGCATCTCAAATACGATTGGAAAACCGAAGTTGAAAAATATTAATTGTAAGCAAAGCAAGACAAAAAAAATCCTAGTTACACGCTCTTGGAATCTCTATTAACTCACTTGGCTTAGTATCTTTGGATTAAGATATTTCAATGAATAAAAAAGTTCTATAAAATAAACTAAAAAATCATCCGATTTACTAATATCTTTTTTTTTTTGTTTTAAAAAAATAATAAAAGAAGCTGCGCATTATTTTTTTTTTCGTCTTTTCTGTAATGTGGTTGTTTCTCTTGTGTTCAGAGCCTGTTGAACCTATCCGAAAAACTAATTTTAATTAGGTGTCTTATCGTACACAGTAGGCAAATCTTTTTACACAATAGTATTATAAAAAACAAAAGCGTAAGAAATAAAATACTAACGGTTGAGTCTTTGGATGGAACTATATTTGTAGGCGCAAGGATAATATGCCACGTTATCCACGGATATAATTTGAGTTCTAGTATTGCTCCCATCCATATTATTTGGATCCTTTTTCCACTTAATAATTAACTAAATGAACACTTTTCGAACTCTATATTATCATTTTTATTAAATCCACAAGTCAAACACCATTTATCACAACATTTTTAACACGAAAAAAAAACAAGTCATTTTTGTATTATTAAGCATATTAACACTGATTATAAATAAAACAAATGCTAAAATTTTATACAAATTATTGGTAACGGTTTGAGTTCAGAGTATCATGGCTTGTCATTACTGTGTAATCTTCTGTTTCAACAATATAAACAATGTTTTATTTTTGTTTTTCTAATCTTATATTTTTTTTAATGTTTATCTTTAGTCATAATATGAAAATGTGAACTTTTTTGATAACTTATTCAAATTAAATAAATTATCAATTAGTTTATAAATACGTTGCTCCACTAGATATTCAATTTCACAAAATGTAAGGTGGAGTCCGAAAACAAATTACAATTAATAAACGCTTTTATAGTGGCTTTGATAGCAGGATCATAATGTAGTAAATAAATAAGATAATGAAAAAATATCAGCATAAAGACGTCACCGTGATCATTTACTGTAAGCTTTGCATAATACTGAAAAACAATGGATTTTTTACTAAATAAATGAGCGGTTCACGGATAGTTTATACAAACAAACGACTGTCATGTGCTCGTGTGAAATAAAAACCTGCATAAACAGTTGACAATCATTAGTTATTTAATAACGAATGTTGCTGTGTTATTAGCTTGTTTTCGCATTTTATAATATAGATGGTTCACGAAGAGTTTAGACAAGTAAATATCATGGACCTGTACGAAAAAAAATTTATATAAACAGTTGATCATCTCTGGTTAGTTATGTCGAGTTGATTCCTAATTTTTTCCCCGAAATAATATATAAGAATCACGGGTATTTTATACACAAACTTTGGCTACTTCACGCTAAATAATGCTGTTTTATTTTATTGATATTCGTTTGTTCAAAAAAACAAAAAAGCAAAAACGGATTTTTACAAAACTAACAACAACTGTTACAAATTAGGCTATAAGCCATATTAGAATTTTATTTGGTTGCGTTTGTTTTGGGGAAGATGACTTATCCAATGCGAGATGGATATTTCAAACAGATAAATAATTTTATTTAAAACCATAATACATAAAACAAAAATATTTTTCAAAACATTCTTACCAATAGTAGCCTAAAAATCAATTTTGAATAACATATTGTAATAGCCATCATCTGTATTGGTCGATTTCATCTGGCAAAGATGTATTGTTTCAAAAGACTGCACACCGAAATCAAAATTTTTAAAATGTCGTAAAATCGGTTCTGCATCAAATTTTTGGCGTTTCACTTTTTTGCTCGCATTTTTTTCGTCTTCACTTTTTGCGTCGTTGTTTTTGCAAAATTTGCTGTTCATTAAAGTTACGTGCAATTTAACTTTTTCGTATTGTTTACGAGTTAAACCTAAAAAATTGTGATCATTTTACAGTTTAATAATCTTTGAAATTAGAATGAAGGGTGAGTCATGGCGCTTATAAGATGACGAAACAAAGTTGAGATTTCAGAAGGTAGAGGAAAACAAGAAAAGCCAAGGCGCTCGTATTATAAAAGGCCATGAAATGTAGTGATTTACTAGAGGTAGACGATTTTTAGCGGAGCATGGAAATGGACACTGCCAAACCTTATCGCTAGGGGCGCCAGCTATATAATGACCTCAGTTTGTGAATAGTTCATAGCAGTGCGTGCAAAATAAGTTTATTTCAAATAATAAAATATTGACAATGCCGACGTGCTGTGTTTATCAATTTTCAAATTATACAGGTTTTGTATTTTCGTAACTGAAAATTAAGTGGTTGTATACTACCAGAAAGGAAAAAACTTTTACAGTAAATGTTATGACAATAGTTTGTAAAATCCACTTTACTAAAGCAGATTTTGCCACAGACGGAGAAATTACAGATAGAAAAAACTAATTATATTTATTTAAATGGTGGTTATAATATTAAAACATCACACATTGACTTCCTTATTTAACCAACGCAACTTAGGAAGGAACATTTCGTTTTGGTTTTTACTATACTCCATAGTGAAAACAAACCAATCATAACATGGGTCGTTATATACCTGCTGCCATCTACGTTACGCTTATCATGTGTCCATGTCCAATAGAATATAAAAGAACAAATTTCTATAATGGAAAATCAATTAATCAGTAACGGTTTACCTTCAGCAGCAAAGTTGTCCAAAATGCGATCGCATATGGATTGAAGGGCGTTTTGTTGATCATTAAGGGCCTGAACTTTTGCAAAAATAATATCTACTTCAGAAGGATCATCATTCATGATATCAAGACCACTCATTTTTATCTGCATGGGTCCGGTTTTCTTTTGTAATGATCTTAAATTAACAATTCAAATAATAGATAAGAACACGCATACAGATAGCGTGATTTTTTTATGGTTTAATTATATCCTTACTAAAACACTTGCTAAGTTAGCTCAAAATTTTAATAGATTTGTTTGCTTTTCTAGTGTTTTAGAGTTCCGTACATCAAATGAAAAAAAAAACGGAACCCTTATAGGATCATTCTTGTGCCTCTCTATCTGTCCGTCCGTCGGTCACAGCGTATTTTCTCTGAATATATTGGGCGAAAAAAGTTGAAATTTGATACATCTATATAGAGTTAGATTACCCAATCACAGACGTATACCGTAAATAAACAAGTTCCGAATTGCAAATTAATATTTTTTTATAATTTTAAAATGCGAAGTTTAAAATATATTAAAGAAAATATACCAAAAAAATCCACTTCCGAAAATATTGAGTCCAAAATTTTGAAAAAAATAGGTAATATAGCCTATAGTTTAAAGGAAAGTCTAAACGAAAATCAAAGTTCTCACGGAAAACGAAATAGTACGGAACCGTCTCCTCGTGAGTTCAATTCAAATTTCTGGATAAATTCGGCTTAGGCATCCTATAAACTGTACGTAGTCAAAATTACATTTACAGAAAGAAATAAGCTATTTGTGTTATTTTAAAGAAAAAATAGTTAAAATAATAAATATTGACAGAACAATTAAAGACTTACGATATTAAATCTTTAAATTCTCTAAGCAATGAAGTCGCTTTCAGATGCTCATTGTCATCCAACAACACTAATGGCGTTAAAGTTAAATGCAATTTTTCAGGTGACTTAAATAACGATTCATCTAATTGATAAATGTGCCCTGATTGTACTTTCTGCATGACTTCTCGCTGAAACAAAATGTTTGTAGATTTATCAGTACTGTGAGTTTAAATTTTGGTTGTCTTTTCACCGGTTCAAGCAAAAAATCAATTTCCTTCCTGGTTCCTATAAGGAAAATATTTTCGAATCGCCCAAGACCAATACAAACTTTATGGGGAATTAATCAATATGGGAATTGTTGTCGAACACACATTCTAATTCTGGCGCCATTTGTCTGAACTGAACAATACTAATACAATATATACCTACCATAAAACTTACTTAGAACAGGAACTACCTTAACTACCACCTTAACTATACTTGCATATTCAAGGATCCCAAACGTAATTTTTCCAGTATTGGAAGTCTAGACTAGACTCTATAAATAATGTAGTTTTGTTAAACTTCTTAAACAGTTTAGTCATTTCAGTGGCAGGACTGGCAAAAAACCAGGGCCCCCGCGACAACTACCAATACATGAATGTACCGAGCGCCATTCAACAAAATTCTGCAAAGCGTCCTAGGTTTAGTTCTTTCCACATTCTTATAAATATCTCGGAATTTTTGTAAAATTTTTCTTCCATTTATGAATATAGCAGGTGGCGGGGATGGTGGGCAATGTTCCTTTCTGTCGGTGAACTCAAATTAATGTTCAATATGCCAGAGGATCTACTGCAAAAATGTGCCAGAAACCCAAATGTATAGTTACATCATTAATTTCAAGGTAATGCTCGCTACTAAAATGAAACTAAACTGAATAAACTATGTCACCTGAACGGCCCTAACATATGTGCCCCAAGCAGAGCTGGGCAAACCACCGAAACGAAGTGCTTGAAGCACTGAGCATCGAGCACTTAGCAAAGTGCTTAAAGATCCAACAAGCACTTTCAATTTGAAAAATGCTTAAAAGCGACGAGCACTTACTAAAGTGTTTTAAAGCGTCAAGCATTTTAAAGTAACTACCTAAAATAAATTTTGGACATGAACAATATCTCTAATTGATGGCGACGTTTGGACTTAAACAAACACGAAATTGATCTCTAACGAAATAACAATTATAAAATATAGATGAAATATGTTTTATTAAACTTTGAAAGCGCTTATTAAGCACGGAAGGTAAGAATTTAAAATGCATTCCTAATGCTTATAAAACCTTGTTGATTGCTTATTAAGTCATTTATAATGCTTATACGAGATTCATAAGTAGCAAGTCTTTATGCAGCAAGCACCGAACATCTGTTTTATAAAATGCTTTAAGCATTATTACAAGTAAAAGTTCTCAGCATTGTCCAGCTCTGGCCCCCAGTAAATGTTTGTTTTGCAATAAATAATAAAATTCGTCAGTGTAAATTTATTAAGACACTGTGTTTTGTTAAATTTAAAATATAGAAAACTAAGTGCTTACCTGAAAACGTAAAAAACCTTTTTTAATTTCATCTGAGGTCATAGGAATAGAAAGAAAATGCGTAAACGGGAATTTCTCTCTGGCATCCATTAATAAAATATCTATACGTCGTTTGCATTTTGTGACACTGGGTCGATTGGGTCCAATTATTGTTATTGGACCATCTTCATCTTTACGAGGAACTCTAATTTTTGTTTTGGTTTCTTCTTCTAATTTTCTACGCATGGTGCCTTTTGCGCCGATAATAAAGGCATATAAACTTCTAAAATTATAAACTATCTATTAGAAATCTCAAACAAGGATTAAGTGATTCATTATCCCTAGAGCCTGGGTTATATTTTTGTCGCGCATTCATCAGTAAAAGAAATAATACTGAAGCAGTTACAAAATAATGACACCCGGTTTAGATAACCCTCGCAGTTCTCGCAATCTTTAAAAATGCGTGCAAAAAAACATTTCTAAAATTATGTATTAAAAGAACTTTGTCTGATTTTGGTTCAAATGTTGCGCAGAGTAAATTATAATAAGTGAGAACTGGAAGACCTCGTCATAAATAACAACTTTTTCTGTTGTATCAAAGTTATTTATCCTAGAGGAACAGAAATATTGCTTTACCAATATTGATGTTAAGAAGCAAGTGATTACTCTTAAATTAATTACAGCAATGTTTACTGTTGTTCGTTAAATCATTGATGAAAATGATTAATGATTATTCAGTTGCCAAAACATATTATCAGGTCCTCGATACCTCGATAACTATCGAACATCAGACATTTAATGAGTATCGAGCAATTATTGGGTATCGACTTATCGAGCAGTTGCCGCATATTTATAAAAGCAAGCATTTCATACAGATGTGCTCCATCGTATCTATTCCACAATATAATGAAACTTACTTGGGTGCTTCTAATACATATTTATAACGCCCTCTGTCTAATCTCTCAATGTCTAAAACATCGCAACTCTCTTCATTGTCAAACTCTGAAAGAAAATTTAAATATAAGATTGATGCACGAGCACCGTTGTGTTATTTTATGTATAATGAGAATGAATACATAAATTTACCTTCATTGTCCAAGTATTTTCCAAATTCTGGATTCTTTTTAGTCACCGGAGCATATAGTGAAGGATGAACTCTGAAACAAGTATCTTCAAACCATTCTAATTCAGGTTCCACAGGAATATCGCCTTTCAAAAACTGTATTGGCATTATAAAATCTGTTTAAGGTTTTTTATGTATCGAAATGGAAGTTATATTGTAATCACTGAATAACATTAGCCGTCGTAGGTATTAAGGTTATGTTTATAAATTTATATGAGCGACTGTTTTATACAAAGAGCTAGAAGGCACGTTATTTAAAATTGTGTGATTTGTATTTACATTAAATTACGAATTTGGTTCTTTAAACAGCTCAGACCAAAATCGCCATCCACATCACATCAGCTGTCACTTTGAAGTATAAATTCATTTACAAACCAATCACCATCAAAGACCATTACGGATGGCCGTCACCACAAGAGCCAATAGCGATACGAGTACGACGTTGACAAAACCAGGGACGCCAAAAAAATATTCGAATGCAGAATGTTCGAATTTTGGGAAAAATGTCATTGTGACTTCGTTTAAATGTATGATGTCCATTAAAATACAATCCAAAATATGTTCAGCATACTTGGTACAGTCTATTTCTTTACTCTATTTTACGTTTGGTCGGCTAAAGCTGACAACGCGTTATAAATTTCAAAATTACAAACCGGTATTTTTATATTTTTGAGTTTACAATATTTATTAAATATAAAGTTAACAGTCACCATGGAAATAAAGAAGTTTAATTTTATTAATATTTGTAAAAAAATTCAAATTTCACATATTATACCATCTAAAAAATTACTTAAACTCGAAAAAATCGCTGTGCAAAGAAATGAAGATACATGAAAAAAATTTGACAATAACTTTAAATAATATAAAAGGAATAAAAAATTCGTCTGGATATAACAAAGTTCTCTTCAACGTGTATATAATATTTTATTTTCACATAGATTAAAAGTTAATAGTAACTATAATGGACGATTTCTTCATAACTTCCGATAGTTGTGTTTCAGATAAAGATGTCAAGCAGATAAAATAATTAAAAAACAAAATTATGACAATATTTATATCAAAAATGTTAAAAACGAATTTGTTGGAATTAATAAGCATTTTTAACAGCCTTGTCGATGGGCGTCCTTTAGGTATTTCATTAATGAAATTGCTTCCAGCGTTGATTTACATTTGTACTACGAATTATATGTGCACATTTTTTACTAAGAGTAAGAACATTTCATACAATATTCCAAACACCCCCCCCCCCCCCATGTACAAACGTAAGCATACAGCAATGTATAAAGGAGAAATTAAAAAAAATATAGATCTTTTTGCTTACAAAGCTGAATCTTAAGATTATAGCACTACTTAGGTATAAACATACAATGGTATTTTGATCATACTTTTAAAAGTAAAGAGAAATGAAGACGAAAATGTTTGCTTGCTGTAAAGTATTTGACTCCTGGAAAAAAACATATTTTATTATGTATATACATTTTTTCATTACTTATATCCGGTTTGAAGTTACTTGTAACAATAAAAAATCAACGAAATTTTCACAATACAAACGGAAAGTACAGAGAATGCTTTTAAGTTTTGTTATTTTATGCAAAAATTTAAATTTGACATATTTATATTTATAAAATTAAAACCTGATTTATCGGAAATGCTGCTCGCCTGATAAGTACTTTTGTGTTTATATTTGATAGACGAATTTTTAAAGATTATGTCATGTTGTACACTGCAGTACCAAACCAAAAAATCATGTCTGCATTTTTTCAATTTTGAGATATTTAAATTTAAAAAATTAAAATGTTCTCTGACACATTTTATTTCGTTATCAAACTTATGTGAACATAATATTGTAATTCGTATTAAATGTGGGAAGGTGCCTCCTTTTTAAAACTCGTGCGATGTTATTCAAACTCGTTTTAAAACATCGTGCGCATTAAAAAAACGTGCACTTTCTCACACTTGTTACAATTTATAATGAGAACACGTAAACGTTGGTACATAAAAAGCGACAAAAGAGAAACTTGTGCGTAAAAAGCTATGTAAACTGTGTAAAAGCGCCATTTTGTATGTCCGTGTTATAAAAATTATAATATGTAAATGTGTGGGTTTTTCAATTTGGGGTCATCCATAAAATACGTCACGCGAAATTCACTCATGTTTTGCCCCCACTTCCACTTTGCCACGCTGTATCACATTTTCTGCGTGGAAGCGCTCTTTTTTCATATTGGATCTACGCATGTGTGATTGCACTGAGTTCAGAAATAATTAAAATATAATTAAAAATTTGGGTACTGCATGGTTTAATACAATTGCAATGGGAGTGGTTTTATTTTATTGTATTTTATTAGAACACTCCTCTTTCAAAAATTGAAGGAATTAGATAACTGCCGTTTATTCCAGCGGCGCACCAAAAAAAAAATAAATATAATACCACTAAGGCCGTACGTATTCAAGAAATAAAAATGTTTCATTTTTTATATAAACTTGTTGTTCATTCTAAAGAACAAAAATTGTATTAAAAAAAACAACAGACGTAAAAAAAGTCATCAAAATGTTAATACGATTATTATAAATTCATAGATAAAAAAGCTATTTTTACCGCGCAGTATTTCTATCTTTTTTTCAGTTATTATTTTTCTCGTTTACTTGGCTTACTTAGCCCGAGAAGAGTGCAAGCGAGTGGAATAGGCTGTTTTTACCTACTAAATGGCTGTTTAGAATTTTAGTCTGCTTGAAACCATACTTTCATTGCTTAATTTTTTTGTGAATTTTTGATTTTCACATCAAGTGTACATCAATTGATCGCGTGGCAACGGCTGTTGTTCATAAAGAATATTTAATTGAATTTTATTGATTTTATTTGCAATAAATTGAATTTTTAAGATAAGAGATTTTCATAGTCCTTGTTAAATATAAATGACATAAATTTTGATGTTGTCATTAGGTTGATAAAAACATGAACGGACTGCCAACTGACGTCATTCCCGCGCTTACGCTGATTAGTCGGATAGAACGAGGTAGCCTCTGTAATCCACTATTCTTGGTAATACAGTGCACTTTCAGTTTCAAAGACTGGAAAAGCCTTAATTTAAAAAAGTGAACTAAGTGAAATAACCCTTCCATAAGTATGTATATTCTGAGGGTATATGTGCGTTTCACGTGGATCTTACTTTCTTCATTTTTAATTAGATCAGTCTGAATATTGTTTCTGGATCATATTTTATCGAAATAAATGTTGTGTTATAAAATGCAAAATATAAACTGACTTTTTGTATTTGATTAAAATATTATAATTTTGCACACGCCACTGAGTCGTATAAATAATTAAATATTACGTATAACTTGTTCGAACTGCAATCCTAATACAATTTTTTTACTAACTGCAGACGGCGTCACCAGACAATGCTTATACATGAAATATATTATACGTAGTGTTTGATAAAAAAAGGTCAGTGAATAGATTTTGGACTTTGAAAAAATTAAACACAACACACATGAGCATAATTTGAGAACTCAAATGTTACGAAATATGTACGGGTATATCTAATACTTATTTGACTGAGACATATTAATGCAATTTTATAAACAGTTTTGCCGTTGGAACTTTGATAAGTCCGAATTAATAATTATTGATATCGTTGTTGCAGACGAATTTAAACACAATTTGTGTTACGTTTTCGTTTAATTTTATAATGCTAAATGATCCGCAAGTAATCGTGTCTAGCCCTTATGTGTGTCTTAACATCGTCTTAAACCATAGGGGGCTCATGGCACGCTAATGTAAATGGTGCCTCTTTAATAGAAATTTGGGTTATCAGTAGAAATAAACAAGATTCTAGCTATAATTGCTATTTTGTCACAGGAGCTAGGGGACCCCATGGCTCACGGGGCCCTGGGCTCAAGCCCAACAAGACCATGCGGAAAGATAGGCCTGCTTGTGATCTGTTTTTACCCTGACTGTATAGAAATGTATTCAGAATTTCAACAATTGTATTTTCAATTTTTGAAATGTATACTCCTTTAAAATTCCTCATACATTTTCGTGGGACCCCCCGATCAACTAGCCACTCCCGCCAAACATGATTTGGCAAGCCTGAATGTAACAAATATATATCATAAGGAAATTTTTATAATCGTTTTTGAATACCTTTTATTTAATGTTAAAATCTCTGGCTCCTCTGGAGCTATAGATGCTGATGACCTTCGCTGTCAAGAGTCTATAATCTGCAATCAATCTTTTTTATAAGCATACCGAATAATAAATTAAAAATAATTCATTGAACGATTGTCTAAGTATTAGAAAACACCCCGTATGTAAATACTTGTGTAACTGCATTTTATTAGTCGTGCTATGTTCTTTGAAATAGAAATACCTCTTAATACATACTTCTGGGAGCTGGATAACAAATTTTTGATCTTTCGGTTTCTTGAAATTATATCAATATTTTTAGCAAAATTTTTATTTTTTTATCTTTCACATATTGTAGTTTTATGATCAATTATTTATTGTAATGTAATAGACGCTCGACAACACAGGTCAAACATATTGTAAATTATAGACGCTCATATTATTTAATTTAAATTTAAAACTTAGAAAATTTCAAAGTTTAAGACAAAAAGTTGTAAGTGTGAAGCGGCGGCAATCTCGGCGCAATCAGTATGTCCAGTAGCATAATGCTCGAGAGTCTAGGCCTCTGGGGGTTAGGACCAAAAATTTGTAACAATGCCCGGTTCTCGTCTATGAACTTTAGAGCGTCCACAATCTACAAAATATTGAAACATGAATGCGAATTCTGTGTGTAATCGTGAAAAAAATAACTTTTTCTTTTTTATTGCAGATACGATCGTATTTAATCGACATCAAGTGATTGGGCGACCCCTATTGCTGGAACGTCCATGCCTACATTTTAAATCAAATATTATTTTATGCATTTATGGTATTAATATTCATTTAACAATAATTCTTGTATTAAAATGATTGTAAATTATGTTTGTATTAGTAATTTTTATTGTGAGATAAACACAAATAATTAAAGGAAAAATTTTTAATTTTAAATCGTATAAATACCTCTTCGTGTCTGTGGTGTCCTAATACTAAAATGTCAAATCTTAAGATTTTCTCTGTTGCTAATAACAATTATAAATTACTTTCTGATGGGTGCCGTACTTCAAAATTCTAAAATGGCAAATTTTAAGAATTTCCCTGTCCAAATTTAACACGTTGAAATACCGCTTCCTGTCTCTGGTGCCCTACTCCTAAAATGTCATATTTTAAGAACTTTACTAGTTCGTAAACGAAAAATATGAAAACAGTTATCGTGGTTTATAAAAAACTATGAAGTATTAACAATTTAGTTCATGTGTAGGAATGAAAGTGTCGCTATGGTATACTTAACACCACTAAAATTTTTCTATATCCATGGGTTGACCGCGAAACAAATCATGTGTCAAAATAGGGGTGTCGCTAGTAAATCCCTCTAACCTTCGACACATTTACTAGACACGTTTAGCAGCCCCGTAAGGTACTACAGTATCTATGGATTCCTTAATGCAATGTTTACTATCTCAAAATTTCTTTCTTTTCGTTCGTTAAATTGACTTAGTACTTTACGCACTTGCTTCGCCTCTTCAGTTTCCAACTTGGAATTATTTGTAATTAGTATTCGGGCGAAGTTGAGCAAGTAGACTTAAACTTTCATTAAGGGTTAACAAAATATCAAACCACATTTTCTGTTCAATATAGCGAATTCAAATCGATTTTCACCCTAGAAAACAGTCAGTTATTGTGATTTTGGTGGGTTTTGATTATTTATATTTACAATACATGTTATACATTTAACTTAAGTGATTCTTTTGGCTTCGGGTCTGTAAGACAAAATAAATTAAAACGATTTAAAAGAAAAACACATTTATTTCACAATAATTTTAAAATATAGACACATCTTTGGTATTTTAATTATCTAAATTCTAGACAAGTACATTTACATAATTATACAAAACAAAAAAAAAAATAATAATAAAAATGGATTTAAAAAATGCAGAACATTGCACTATATCAAAGCAAAGCAAATGTAATATATACAAATAAAATATAGCTATAAAGTAAAATAAAATATAAATTTTAATCTTTGGATGACGTGAAATGCAAATGAAAAAAATATATACAATCATAAATTATTATATGTTTATAGCAAAGGTAGATTTATATTATTATTATAATTTAAGATCATTAGATACACAGGTCACCTCGTTAATGAATGACGGCAACTGGAAGGCCCTTCAATATTTTTATCAACAACGCCATATTAACTGACAATCCACAAGATGACTTCATCGTTCCACTACTATCCAAAGGAACGAGGTCGCCTCTATATCTAATAATTTTGATTATTATCCACACCGAGACGAGAAAGTATCAGTTCAGAATTGGACAGAAAATACGGATTTTCGAACGGTCAGATTCCAGTCTAAAGACAAGATTTTTTTTGGAAAACTATGAATAAAATAATCAAATTATTACAGATATTCAAAAATGGACATACAACACATACTGAGAACTTTTACAGAATACAAAAACACTAGTGAGCATGTGGCGTAACTACAAGACGCGGACCCCTAGGTTGGTTTAAAATAAAGGAACCTCGACCTAAAATTTTTTAACCACAATCTCCGCTAACCCAACGAATTTTCTTTCGCAAATATTGTTATTAAAGTGTTTATGGGTTCTGATGCTAGGATAAAAAATTATGACGCATGTAATGAAAGATATCGATAAATATTCTACAAAACGCGACAAAAATTAAATACATTTTAGGGTTCTTTATCTTTGCAGTCCGTAAGTAGTTACGCCATTGGTGCTGAAAATATCAATCTAAAATCTAAATAAATGTAAAGACAGACAACTGAAGTCACTGGGTCGCCGTAAAACAAATAAAAAGCACCTTAAAAGTACCTTTAAATAAAAAAATGACTTTGGTTTTAAGCATTTTGGGCTGTTTAATCTCACAGCCAAAAATTAAATCTTTATAAATTAATAAAAAAAATTTACACAAAATATATTTACAGAAAGAAAAATATTAATTCTTAGTGCCGACTTAAAAATATTTTTAATATTATGATTTGTTTGATCTTTATGTTGAAGTACACTATCCCAGATACCTTGCTACTAGTAAATTCAAGTTTACGTATGTATAGCGAGCTTAAATACTATTGATTATATGCGCTCGATAATTAAGATCATTTGCAAGCGAGTTTAAAACAACATAATATTTTAAATTATGAAATTTACTATATATACGACATTACTAAAAAGCAGTGTCTTATCTTGTAGCTAATAAGTTGTTAAACTTTTTCCATCTTTTGGACAAATTGAATTGTTTGACGATGACATATTTTAAATAAAATATTTTACTTGGACGAACTGAATTGGGATTTTGACGTTCTTCTTTTTTTAAATAAAACTTGCATGTTGGCTTAGTTACATAAATCGACACTATTTATAACCCGGGCCGAATTTAAGAATAGGGGGGCCAGGGGATCTGGGGTAATAACAAATTCGAGGCCTCCAAAAAATCCACGCGATCAATATTTTTTTTATGTGATTCAATTATTTCGGACTAATTTCTAAGAATGTAACTAAAGTTTTCAAATATAGACACTCAGAAGATATTGTATGTATTTATTGTGTACTATAGATGCTCGGCAACTCATCAGCATCTAATTAAATTAATTTAAATTACACATCACAAAACATTCATCAGGGCATATGGGATTCGAACCACCGACGGTTTAATCTAAAGACCAGCACGCTTATCACTGCATCAAGCTATCTTCGCGTGGCAATATAACCAGTAATAAGATCGTAATATCGAAAGATTAGAGTCGATGGAACCCAGAAGACTAGAAATAAAAAGGAGACCTAAGCAGAGTTTCGCAAGCGGGATGAAAATTCTGGCCGCCGTTAGACAAAAGTAACGCAATTCGGTCTCCTTATTATTTCTAGCTTTCTTGAATGGAACCTTAACTGAGTTTCAATATCGCTCTAGTCTATTAGTAAATTAGGTCCTGATCTCTCAAATTCGGCCTTATTTATAATTTAAATATAAAAATAATTTTCATAGTCAGCGTACGAAGAACTGCTGACCAGTTTCATCGACGAAGGCAATGGAAACTTGGATTTAGCTGCTTCACTAATATTTAACGAAGACGTCGCAGAATGACTAGGACTTTGCTTCAAGGCCAAGTGACTTTGAATTTGTTTGGCGATCGCTGAACGCATTGGACTCGATTTCGGAGTATTCTGGACTGGACTTAGTGATAGCTGTTTCAGTGAAGGTATCGGGGTACTTGGCATACTGATATCGTGGCTACGTTTTGCTTTTTCTTCATCTCTTTTCTGTGGCGTCGATGGAAGCGATAGATGCGACCTGGAAAGCTGCTGAAGGTTGCTAGAAGCACACGGAATGGATGGCAAATCCGGTGTCCATAGCATCTGAAACTGGAAACATAATGTCTTTTAGAAACTTGGCTTCAGGTAACACACACGGGAAGAAAATGACCGTAGGTCTTTCCCCAAGGAAGAATAGCATATCATTACATAATTAGAAAAACAATAGGGCTCTTCATAATTACATATCAAGCATTTTACTAAAATTTGTTTTCACTCCGATCATCCGTTTGACCTGTATCGTGCTCACTGGCAAAAAGACTAATAAACAGAAAAACAGACATTTTCCAAAAATGTGTTGTTTGGACTCGGGAGATCTCAAAACGAAAAAAATATTGTCAACTTTTGAAATGTGAATTTTGACCCAAATTAGTGCCAATCACATGTGAAGTTGGTATGGTCAAATTGAAAAAATATATAAATAAATATAGAATATGAAATAATCGTAAGAAAAAAAAAACAACAAAAATTATAGGCGCCGAACGATGGATTCGAATCAAGACCTCTTACGATTTACTTTGCAGTCATCTTAGCTTAATGCTATACGGTCAACTTTCAATTCCATGAATCGATTTTATCTTACTGTCCCAAAAGTTTAGATTAAATAATTACCTTTCGTCTTGTTAACGGTCTGTAATCAGGATTTCTTCTGATAAGAAAATGACAGTTATCCTGCCAAGCTTGTTGGACAAGTAAAGGTCTATCATCAGGATGAAGTTTACGCTGCTGCTCTTTGATATTGCAAACTTCATACAAAGAGAATTGTTCAACGCGTTCAGAACTTCCATAGCAACTCAACAATAGTGCAATAAGTTCATCCGAAGTTGTTCTGGCGCTGATCAAAAGACTTTTGTACTGAGAATTGCTGTTCAACGCCGAGTCATAAACTTTGACGAGACCGCCCCGACGGGTTTGCAGAGAGAATCTGAAACAGAACAAATCAATACAATTAAGGTGTCCGTCTACAGCTGTTCAATATGCCGCCTTTTTCACCCGCACAGTTCTATCTTGCATTGGATGCGCGCGTGTGTGCATGTAAAATGCATTTGCTTACGTTTCGGAAATCTCTAATACGAAAAATATTATTCAATCTTTGATGTTAATGCTCACAAAATAAATCAGAAATATGTAGACCCTTCATCCTATATGACTCTTTCCTATGTTTTTAGAGTTTATTTGATCAAAATAAACGATTTAAAATCAGATACTAAAATTGCGGGCAGAGTATCTCAGGAAAGTTGCGATAAGACGAGATTTTCGAAAGTCTTTACAAAGACATTATTACTTACTTGGAGTCTCCGCGAGGGTGGCACGACTGCAGCACGGCTGGTCGAGCTTCTTCGTCGAGTGCCAGTTGGGTTCGAACTCCAGCTTTTCGAACTGTGACCTCCATGGACAAGTAGAAGAGTCGAGGGTCGCGATGGCGCATACGATATTTGCTCAACAACGATGCCACAACTTCGCGACACGTCGTTTGGAAGGTGATGCTCAAAGTTTTGTATTCTATGTCTGGCCTCAAACATTTTGCATACACCTTGATTGTTGTCTGAAAATGAAAAAAAAAGTACGTTATTATTGTTTCCAATCAAAAAAAAAAAAAAAACGAAAGATGCGAAGTGTCTACGCAATTAATGATTTGATTCAACGCACTAGTGAGGCAAGCGTGGATAGAACTCGCCCCGCGCAGGTCTCTTCAATTTTAGCAGCCAAACGCGCAAAATGTGAAAAAAAGCCTTGCTTCAAAAACAACTGCAACTGCACACTGTTTTGTGCCGAAAATTATTTGGAAATTCGAAGTGGAAAAAGAATTACAGTGAGATAAAGTTTTAAGTTTATATATCATACAAGCAGTCCGGTCTGGCTTGGGCCGGATTTGTAGATTGCCTATTAAAGACAGAAACATTATGCTGTCAGATTTTTTTCAATTGAATATAAGTCGTATTTACCCCCGGCATTCGTAAAAGTCAAAAAAAGTCTCCGGCTAAGAGCACTCGTAAACTGCACGTCATGTGAAGTCAGAGGTCGAATAACTTCCCCCTGATTATTTACATATATCACAGTCGCGGGAGAAGAGGGAATACCGATGTGCCTTGACATGTTACGATTTTATATAAAATATATTTGAAGTATAGAAGTATATATACCAAAATATAAATTTAATTAATTAATTAACTTTGCAGTATAATAGTGAAACTAGCCTCTAGCATTTTGGTGATCATAAGAAACATTTCAAAAAAAGTTTCTTCAAAATAGATCAAATAGTTTTTAAGTTATTTCCGTTCAAATATATTAGGTACATACATTATTACAGACATAAAAATGCAGTGTACAGTGATATACATGTATATCAGATAATAGCATCGATCGATGTTTTATAAGAAAGCAAGTGTGACGTGACGACAGGAAATTAACGGAGACATTAGAGATATTCGCTACAAAATGGCGTCCATCCGCATTCTTCGTATTCAACAACGAAGAATATAACTGAACTGAAGTGGATGTCAAACTGATCATCAACAGTCTATTATGATACAACGCTTGCTTTTATATCAGTCCATTAGAAGATCCATTTATTCAAAAGTAAACTTCAAGGAGTGATTCTAAAGTTTAAAACACTAGCTGTTTTTGCACACTCATTATATAATTGTTGTTTCATATCGGTTTAGTAAAATGCTGTGCACTAAAACAAATTAATGCTATCTTACCAATCAAAATTTAAATAATTATTTTATTTTAAATAAAAAAAAATTTAATAAATTAACATTTTTAGTGCTCACAATTGATTGATTGAAAAAATAAAACTAGTTTTAATACAAAAAAAAGAACTGTTTACAAAAGTCGGAAGTTTAAAAATTAAAATCGAGAGTCGGGAGAAAAAATACGAGAGGTGGCAACCCTGGCAGTGTAACAACCGATCAGATAATAGCCCGCTTGTGCTATTCTCGTGATAACTATAGAATGTCCCGGCGTATTCATTATGTCATTTAAGCAAAAAAAGTTGCATCAACATAGGTCCGATTTAGAAAAATAGATATAACATTTTTTATCTAACAAAAATGTAATTTAACCCTTTACACCCGAGAGATGAATTCTTTTAAATACTGTTAAAATGTGGTTACGTGGTCTCCTTATTGCTCAAAATATTGTTTTGGACACTTGTTTCTATGTTAATAAAGTATATTTTGGTGCACTTTCAGGTATACTCATGATCCATCGACGTTTGTTGCACAAAAATAGTTTCGGGTACGGTGTAGAATTTTTCAAAGTCAAAACTCACGATTGCATAATCTCGGGTGTAAAGGGTTAAAGGAGTAATAACATAAATAAGCTACATGAAATGTTGAAAGTAGCCATCCATAGCTTGAATATACCTTTGAGCGCGATTAAATAAGAAGTATTTGAGGATTAAACCGAATGTAAGCTTCAGCTTAAAAAATTCTCCGAAACGAACCTACGTTGATATAATTTAAAATGACCTAAGGAATATACCCTTGAAGTTTGGCAGAGAAACTATACTTAGCTTTCAAATTTCAAAAACGAAATAACATCTATAAGAATTCAATGATATAAATATTTACATGTATATTTTGAGCAGGGCACATAACAACTTCGGGACCACATTTCACTCTGGACTTGACCGTATACATAACAATAATTGCTTCACTACCACTGTTTACTAAAATTGCACATTTGCACCGTAAAACTACCACCTCAATGCACAAGCTGATGTGTACATGAACTTGCCCTTTACTTCAAAGAAAACACACTGACTGTTCTCATCATCCAGACACAGGAAGATGCGTCGGGAATTATCTCAACTGATCCAAGAAAAGCTCACTTTTAATAGAGATCTATGTATCTTTCGACAAACTGAATAATTACAATAAAATACTGGCGGTTTGTAAAACGCAAGGGTTCGCTGCAAAACATCATTCTAGCACAAAACTAATAAAAGTACTTAATATTTGTTTTTGGAAAAAAACCCAACATTTAAATTAAAAAAGTATTCTGTTATGCACTGGTGCTTTCGTGGATTCGACGTAGCCTTGCACTCCTTACGTTAAGTAGAATTTTTTTACTGTTGGATTTAAATTTTATTTTATTATTTTTTAAACAAAGTTACTTCATTACTAATTATATCACATTTATACAGTTTACAAGTGGGAGCAATATTTCATTATTTTATATTGAATGTGTTCTTTATGTTTCAATAGTTTTTTAAGTGAAATTTCTTTAACGACGTAACTTAACCTTGGTAACGCAAAATAGATAACAAATCAATTAAATGAGTTCATAATTCTAAAGAAATTTCATCTCCCTCGTGAGTATATGTGGGTGAGAGACACACGTTAGCTCTTTTATATTTTTTAACTTTCCCGCAAAAATACACGACAATATTTTATAAGCTGGGGATTAAAACTATCATTTTACAATGTTGTTTGTTAAGCAGAAAAACATTGCTTTTAAGTCTGTTGACTATTTTGTTCTTAAAAAACTACAAGAAATGACCTTAAAGTTGAAAATATCATTTTATACTGCTGTTATTTAAGCAGTAAAATATTGCTTTTAAGTCGGTTGACTATTCTGTTCATAAACAAACCAAAAGAAACGACATCAAAGTTGAAAATGCAATTTCACGATGTTATATTATTAAGCAGTAAAAAAACGCTTTTAAATCGGTTGAGTACTGCAAACTTCACACTCAGCTGTACCCGGTGCGTTACAAGTGACTTCCTATTCCGTGAAATCTAACGACGAGTTAGATGATGATGGCGTCCCGATGAGCGCATTAAATCAGGCAAACCGAAAGCACCCGCCTACGCGATCTGTACTCTGTGCGTGTGACACGCGTGTATCATGTTTGTTTACAAATTATGGGTAAAGTCAGTTGCACAATGATTTAACAACAAAAAATTCTATAGAAATTTATTTACAAGCAAGTTGTTTTTGTTTAAGATCACTAAGAGCTAGGGTTATTTAAGGCTTTCGCCATTTCACGTTTTTAATTATTTTTTTCAAAAATCAATTGAAAATTCAATTGATATACTTTTTATCAGTTCTTGGATTAGAACCTGGGACTGGGGCTTGTAATTGACGAGCTATGGAAATAATATCGTTACACGTTCAGCTTTTCTCAAATCCAAAAATATTCGCTGACCAGTTCCTCCCTTCAAAGTTCCATGACTCAAATTCTAATATAGAATGTAGGTACTCGAAATTATGAGTTGATTCGATTTTAAAATGTGTCATTTTTTGATGAAAGAGACGCCGATATAATTACAAAATTTTCTTCGCGTAGGGCCAATTATTCTCTCCAATTGACGTTAAAAATATGGCATGTAGTCTTAATTCTACAATGGTTCGACTTTAAAAGATACTGCAAGTGTCATGAAAATAAGATAGATATGTACTATAGACGTGCGACAACTGAAGTCATAAGCATATGTAAAAATCAGTCTAGCCGTTATAGCGTATTGCCCCAACAAACAATCAGAGAGGTTAGTAGAGTACTATAGATTGGGCCCAAGAGGCTATAAAAGTGGTAAAAACGTTTTTTTTCGGAGATACGAAATTATTTTCAATCGATCGGATATTTGAAAGTTGTTCAAAATTGGATCACAAGATTTGATCCTAACAAGTGATAAAAATTCTGTAAAAATAATTTTTTGCAGTTTTAATGTGTAGAAATCTTTCCGATTTTGTTTTATCTTTACGGAGTGATTTAAACAAAAGAAAACAAAGCTAAAGAGCACTGTAGACTGGGTTTATGTTTTGATCGAAATGTTTTTCAAATACACTACTCCAAAGGCGCTACAAGTTGCATGGCACGGACTGAGATAAATTTAACTGCTACTAACTCGGTGGCAAAGAATTATGTTATTTGTAGAAAGGAAACAGTTTGCTGGTCTGATACTGAACTTTACCATTCTTAAATCACATAGAATCTAATCGAGCGATTTTTTTAAGATTGCGATATTAGCACAGTTGAAACCACAAGACAAATATAGTTTTGTCACTCAAACAATATTTCTGTCTTAAGAAATGCAGTGCGACAAAAGCACGCAGTTGATTTATTATTTCAACTTTAAATTTGCAATTTTTTGACATCTCAAGAAACGCTAATCGCCATGGCGGTTTGAAGTGTAAGTTACACTGTGTAACCTGAAGTAATACACATATATACCTAATAAACAGGACACACACACCTGAGTTTGAATATTACAAGAATGACGTCAGAGTAGGTAAACATAGCGGCTCGCGTTTTTGCGCCAACTTATATATGTTTAAATTTTAAGTGCTGTTTTATGCCATAAAATGATTACATTTAAGCGACGGTGGACTAATACTACGATTTTAAGACACTTTAAAAATAAGATTCAAATATCTTGATTCAGTTTACTTTAATATTATAGTTTTGAGTCGCACACACTAGATTTACGTGAATTAAAAAAAAAAGAAAATTACGGTAACTGCACAAATGACGGGAAGTTCTAACATATCTTTCATTCCAGCTAGTTGTATCCACATTTTTTTTTAATTCTTTATTCGTTTATTTAAAATTTAAAAAAAATATATATAATAATTTATAACATCAACAATCAGCCTTTTGTTATTACAGACAACGTTAAGGACCGTACAGAAAAGAAACGAATTCAAAATTAGTTTTAATTTACGATTGATTTTTTTCTTCCTTTCATCAATTTGTATTATTTATTTCAGTAGTTCTAAATCTTTCATATTTTGGGGACCCCTATTTAAATACACAATGGACATTCAACTTTTTTTTGGGATCTCAAATTCAAAACTAAAATTAAGATAAATAATTGATCTTAAATTAACGTAATAAATTTTTTTGCTATCAAACACCACGGTTATTTTGGCCTAGCACCAACATTAATATTTTCAATTTTATTATTCATACTATTATAATTTGTAATTTGAAAATGTATAGTCAATACAATTTTACTTGTTCTCGAATTAGAGCTTGGTAACTGGGGGCTTCTAATAGAGGAGCCGTAGAAACGCCATATACTCATGTATTAACACCATCTATTATTAACAAAATGACATTACTTGCCATACTGTTCAATATATATATATATTTTTTTTTTATTTATATAAATTTACAACGAACGTTTTAACCAAACTTTGTGGTCCTTTTCAAGTATTCAATTAATGTGTACATAAAATTAAAATTACAATTGTTTAAATAATATTAAAACAAATTATTACAAACGATTACTAAATTTTTATCAAGATAATACAATCCATGGTAATGAAATGCTATATAATGAAAACAATGTGTGATAAACCAAAAAACCTAAAACAAGGAATAATTAATATAATAATTTATGTATATAATCTTTAAATATTAACTTTAGGTTTTTTGTATCACCCATTCTATTGACGGAATCATATTTTTCAATATATAACATTTCACTAACCAATCGTTTATAATAATTTTGTTCATTATCTAAAATTTTTATAGATTTATAGTCAAAATCAAAACAATGATTCGATTCAATAGTATGTGAATATAAAGCAGCTATGACTCCTTGCTTTTATCAACTGTAAAAAAGGGCATCGCTGCACGCTCGGATATTTTCAAGCTCGATAATTGATCTTAATTTAACGTAACCGAAAAGTCATTTTTCTGTTACGGTTGGTATCGAAAAGTTGATAAAAAAAATCCTAAACCAAGGTGATCTGAACGTATTAAAAGAAGCATGTCACTATGACTCAGAACTAACTGATGTACATAAAAAAATTATCCAGTACTGATCTGAATTTCAAACTAAATTATTACAATTTCACATTATGTGGTGTACTATTATAATTGGAAGAAACCGAGGCGCGGTTTCATATTCTGTACAAAGCAGCTGCTTATTGGAACCAAGAAGACTAGAGAGAAGGAGATCGACATTGAGTGATGGGAGGAGGACGAAATATGTTGAACATTATGGTATCTACAGCCTGGGCAAAGCACACAGTACGCTCCTTCAGTTCACCCAGCGACAGCAATTAAACACATTTTGCTCCGGCATGTCCACTTCGCTGCAATATGCGAATCTGTTCAGGGAGTTAGATTGGTCGTACTATTTGCTACTGCACTGTATCATTGAATCGTAGACATAAAAACGCCTTGCCTCTTCCAATTGTAAATAGTACTTTTTAAACTTAAGGTGGTGTCGCGGCAATGGTTACAACAGCACGTGGACAAGCTATTGTCTGATGTTCACTGACTGAAATAATTACAGAGTCTTGTATAATATTTAAACTTTGAATACAATAATCTATGCACAATTTGTATCACTTCTGCCGCATCAGATTGTTCTATTCAACTCGATTCCTTGTATAAAACACACCCTAATCTCAATTAATGTTTGATTAAATAAAAACAATGGATAGCTGATTGTGATGAGGACTATTAAAATAATACCTATATTTGTTAATATAAATTTGCCAGCACGTCATTTATTTATTGCGTGACAATTACGTTTATTTAAAAAATATCTTAAGGCCCCAGTACACAGTGGTCTGTAGTGGGCCATTGTAGACCATCGCCATTGTGTACAGGGGGTAATGGTCTGTAGTGGCGGACAATTGTGAATCGTGGTGCGCAATCCATTTGTTGTCGGTTTTTTTGACACACTTCAAAGGAATCGTGGTGTAACGTGGCCTGTGGTGTTCACACAGTGGCCCATTGTTTGGACAGGTACCTACTTTTTTTGTTGCGTGCTATACTATTTAAATTTTTAGTCGCCCAAAATGTCAGTATCCTGGAGTAATGAAGAGACTTTTAAGTTTATAATACTATAATACTTGTAAACAGTATATAAATAAATAACCGCGGCCGTAATTACTTCCACGTCCATCGCAAGTGCTTCGCCAGGCAGAAATGAGCCACGGGCCATTGTGTGAACACCAAGTGATAGTGGCCTACAGTTGCACTGTGTACTGGGGCCTTTAACAATCGGCCCTCCTGCCTTTCCAGGCCATTCGCGTTTCTTCCATTCAAATACCGGACTCTCCGGGTGAAAACCGAGTACCTGGCAGCTCTAGGTCAAAATTAACTAATATTTTTAATACTGGAAAAATAATTGAGCTGGAAATACATTTTGTTCGTGAACGAGTATGACGAAGACGTCTCTGTCATGAAGTCACTTGATCTTCTAAAGAGGATTTTGCTTCGACGTTCACAAACTTGCAGATTACATGCGAAATGTTATCAAAGCGTGTGTTTTTCAACATTTAAGGCGTGCGGCAAATTAAAACAAACTCGATTTAGATATAAATGAATTGTACGTCTAGTCAACTATTTTAGCATAATGGCCACATATTGTGGATATATCCGTTCCATTCATAATTTATACTCCGATGTAGATCGTAACATGATATTTTCCAAAAGTCTTTTATGTTGGTATCGCTAATGCGTATATTGTTTCTAAGCTATAGAGGTTAGAAGGGAGCGTAATCTATTGTAACAACCCGATTTAGTGACTCACGCATCCACTAAGCGTTAATTAAACTTTACTCATGCAAACATACGGTTTACGAATGTCTTAAATTTTTTAAATACTAGCTTGTCGGCACGGAATCACTGCCAAATCAAAATCTACTCTAATGGTCATATATAAAGCTTGTGTTGTTCGGGGAAAAGTAGGCTTTTAAACAATGAAAGAAATCGGTCCAGTAGTTTATGAGATTAGTGTGGAGAATCATTTAATGAACACGCTGTAGTCATATATTATGTATATTATGGGAGAAATTTGTTGTTCTTAATCATTGTCACACACAAATAAATGTTCATCTGTTACAAAAAAATAACAACAATAATGCTGTATTTATACATGTTTAAAAAATTACTATTTTTTTTTTAAAAGAAAAAAAAGGAAAGAAAACCTTTTTATATTTTTATATTCTGGACTTTTTTAAATGTAATAATAAATAAATATCGTAAAGTTTTTACATTCCGGACGATTTGTAAAATTTTTCAAGGTCTTCAGGAAGACAAATCTTAATGCCGAAACGTTGTTTTTAAATTAGCCTTGTATCCCGTACTACTATACGTAATATTATAAACAAGGTGTCTACTGTCTTATGTTACCATTTTTTTTAAACATTGACAATTAATAACTTGTTAGTTTGCCTTCGCAGGATAATTTTTCTCAATTTCTATTTTTTTTAAAGATCTTGTACCTTTATCGTTAGTTCTAATTTATCAATAGACTAAGGCGGTATATTTCTGGAGAATGATTATTTATCATGGTTCTTATAATATTTGTTAGAATTTGGAAGGCAAACAAAAGTACGGCATTCATCTTAAAGCTTAGGAGAGTCAGAAATTAAAATCCTCCCCTGAACACCAATGTTATTAGATACAGAAATGACCTCGTTCCGTGTTAGTGGGGAGATTACGTCATTGATAAAAATACTGAACGGTCTTCCAGCTGACGTCATTCATTACCGAGGTGACCAGTGTATATCCAATGACCTTGCCAAATTTACGGTATTATTTTTGAAAATTTATGTTCCAAAATCAGTAAGTCTTCTTGCAAAGTACAAGCATAATTCAACCAAGTGTTGGGTAACTCAGATCTGAACCGGTTCAAAGAGCCGACTCCGACAGAAGATCCGTGAGAGTCGACTCACTTTTTTTTGAGCCGACGGATCAACGGATCCGCATGACTCAGTGAAACACTTAACAATCAGAAGCCCATTTTACACTTACGTATCAGTTCTTGCTTTGATGCATCTGTCAGCTCAAATGACTCATGCATCACATGTTTGGCTATGCATTCTTGATTCTATACAGGTCGTGATATGATTGACTGAACTAGGTAACTCAGTGGCAGACTACAGTAACATATTCAGAACTCGGCTCTTTTTGAACCGGTTCAGTGAGCCGGCTCACATACGGGATCCCGATGCAAAGATGCAGATCACTAAAAAGACCCGTTTTTCCCATCTCTAATTCAACCTAGTATTGCCTACTAGTCTACATAATTATCGCTCATAGAGAAACACAGTACAAAACATATTTACCAGAGAACCGGAAGTACCTTTAACATTGAATCGCTACAGCAATCAACCTACATGACACGTGCGATATTTGTACACAGTCGAAGTGCACGCGTCATGCTATAAACTGCATTAAGTTTTGTATGCGCATGTCAATAAAAATCAATTAAGTTGATTGGTTAATTCAATCGACAATATTGCCTGCAGAAAATATATCGTCAACCAGTCAAATATTTACACAATTTAATTAAAGACTATTCTCACGGACCTCATCAGACAAATATTGTTTAATGTATTTGTATTACGAATGTTTATTATAAAGTGGATCGTAACGGCACATACCCTCCTATCTAAATCTATTCGCATCTTATCCCAGTCAATGAAGGGAAAAAATCACCAAATTTTGGAAATAATTCCCAAAAAGCTGGATTTTTCACATAACGTAGAACACCTTTAGACTTGAACTTTTATAAAAATTCCCGGTCTTCCCTTTTGTGCTTCCCTCCAATCACGTCTTGATTATAAATTTGAAAACCTTTCGGAATACGCTAATATCTCCTAAGTCACTCTATGAAATCAAACGATGTTTATTTGTATAGTTCCTAATTAGTTACTCTAAAAATTGTTTTTCTTTAATTTTGCCATAAAAATAATAATACATATATGTTTCATTGTAATTTATTTATAAATAGAAAATATCAGGTTTAAACGCACACAATCTTCAACGGTGAGAAAGTTATACAGTTTATTGTATTTGGCAATTCCAGATTTTTTTCTGAAGTAAAACTTCTTTATTATTACTATTAAATGTTTGTCGGTCCTGAAATGAGCTCTTAATTTTCAGGTTCTAATTTGCGAACTGATTCGAGTCTAAATATAATTTTAGATTTTAAATCATTTTCTCACAAAATGGCGAGCATATAAATTTGACAATACTCCAAACTGATTATAAGTTCTCTAACAATGCTATAAAAAAAATACGGGACAAACTCATCGTTTATTTAGCTGCTAAATTCTTTTTCAAAAAACATACATGAGTAGTCGATTGTAAATTCTATTCAACTAAAGCATGCCGCTGATTAGACGCAGCTGTTCTTGTTTTGAGTTTTTTTAAAACGTCTGCTGTAATTAAATCCTTTAATGCAGTACTCCACAGGTGTGCAGGAATGCGTCTCAGTAGACGACGGGACAAGGTGAAACCTTTTAAAAAAACAGACAGGAACGTGTCACCTTAAACTTGTGACGTAATCAATATGGTAACATGAAAGAGGTATAATAAATCAATATAATACTACATTCTTTCCCAATAACAAATATAATAATCCCTATATTCTTGGACAAGGAAAGAAGATATTTACGAATCCATAACGTAAATAGATTCTCTATTCTTGTCTAAGAAATAGCAATCTCCAAACCTTCTTGGTTTCGGAGCTTGTAGATTGTGGTTCATTTCTATGTCTACCTAACGTTTCATCTACAACTGCGGTAGACATTATCAAAGGCGATGTGTCAACGGGCGAAGTTTCACCTTGGCGGCTTCTTTTTTCCAGAACGTGCTAGAGTTCTCTGCTTGGTTCGTTCTTCCGTGGTTGGAAAGTTGGAGGTAACTTCGCCCGCTACCAAACCGCCTTTGATAATGACTACTGGAGTCGTAGACGAAACGTCAGGTAGGAATATCAAAAGATCACAGCCTACAAACCTCGAAATCAAGAAGGTTTAAAACAACGCCGGTCATGAAAGTCTACTCACTTAAAATAAAGAAGTGTATGCCTGTTCCGTCGTAACTCTTAAACTAGAAATTTGACATGCCTATTTTTTCTTAGCTCAGACAATAAGCTTCTTTATAATTGGTTTTGTTCGGTGATGGATCGTATTTAATAAAATCTATTACGATGTCGCGCGACCATATTGCGTCAATATCAAATTCTGCACGTGTCATTTGTTAAACAAAAACATATCCCGACGACAGGATGTGAGGCTGTAGCACTCCGGAAAAAAGGGTCACACTAACTTTCTTCTTCCAGATACACATAATGTGTAGGGGTGTAAGTACTTTTATTATAATATATACATAGCGTTCAATAGTTTTAAAACGGTGAAAGAACAGCATAATGTTTACAGAAGCTTAACGCAGGCTATGGCAGCAAATGCAAGGTCCAGATGGGTAGTTAACTGAATTCGCGTGACGATTTATTATTTATTATTCAATATAATACTCAAACATATCTAAAAAAAGTGCCTTATATGTAGTCGAGCAGTTTAGTGCGTTTATCTTGCAAGTACAAGGCGGCTGTTTCGACCTCCGACAACGCCAAATTTTTTTTAAATGACACTTTTTCTATATTTCTTATTAATAAATTAAAAAAAGATAATTTCTTCATTTAGTTTTTTTTATACCTATGGTTATTTCTTATTAATAAATAAAAAAAAGTAAAATTTAATAGGTATTTTTGTTGTTTTTTGTCTATATGTAAATTTTAAATATTAAATGCATGAAAACCGCTTCCGTCGTGTGTCCACGAATTGACGTGCAACTTCTTTTTTATGTTCCAGGAAGGTTTTAGCTATAGATCTTTGCTCTGAGTAAATTTAGGGTTAGGGAACTACGAGAGCGGGAGGGAAGTTTCTACGATTTACAACAAGAACAACACTGATCTATTTAAGACATTTTTTAGAAATGTTTTAGGTTATGTATTCCTAAACTGAGTGAAAGTTTGAGAGAAGGACATATATACTTATTAATCCTGTGCCATAGAGGTCTTCCTTTAAATTTTACATATGCCTGAAAAACAATTGTTAAAATACTAAAAATAAGAGCGAGTAAGGCCCTATTCCTCTCGTAATGTTCGTAATTATTTTTTCAGTTTGGGAACTCATTTCTGCTACATCCTGTATTGTTATATATCCTTAACTGGTAACAGGAGCACAGATTTCTACAGATGTTAATAAAAACATATTATATGTCAACAACACATCATGCATACCTATGCACGCGTGAAACGGACATACAAAAAATTAAACCGCGCCGTCACATGTGACAAATACCTTAAGGAATGATTATGACACAAAGCACATGCCAAAAATGTCTAATTTACGGGAAAAAAATTGTGATATATTGCATTTCGCATATTCAAGATGGTGAATTGCTCCTAAGTAAATAAGGATTTAACATGTTAAATCAATAACATGCTTTTTCCTGCTTTCCTGATTTTAGAGCAAAAATGCGTTTCCATTGAAAATGGCATTGCACTGAAATTATGATTGGTAAACTTTATTTATTTTGATTCATAAGTGCCTTCAAATATTTGATTTGACATTTTGATGAAACTTAAAAAATGGACTTCGAATCGTTCTGTTATTATTATGTACATATTTTATTAAATAAAAAAAATAACTAGATTGAAACTCAGTCAAGTGAATCAAATCACAAAATACGTATCATGGAGGTTTAATTCTAGACACAGATTAGAATAACTTAATTAGTATAGTTAATTACAAAGGATTAAATTACACGTCTGCATTAATCTTAAATCTAAATAATACCAGCAAAGAGTAGATAAGTTCTCTAAGAGGTGACGCTTGGGACCCAAATAAGTTGAAAGAAATATATTGTTTTTGATAAAGAAAGAATTTATCAAATTATTAAGATATTATTTTAAGTGTTTCTGATGTGTTTGCGCGCAAATTATTTCGCCATTTTGAAAACAAGTATATTATAATGATGAAGTTAAAAATAATAAAATATAAATATTATTCATCTTCTGATGATGTTATGGTTAGCCGAGAAAAGTACTTCGAATTGTGTGAGTCCTTCATCAAGACATTAAAAATTTAACTAACAAATTTTTAAATTAATTTTCTGTAAACATTACACATATTGACTCTATCGACAGTAATGATATATATTTAACGAAATGAAGCAACTTACTAATACTGTCCAATGTTTTTATTGAAATAAAATTACAAACATGTCGATTTCCTATTTTGAAAGCTCTTTACTGTTAATTCCAACTTTTTGCTCGATTGACTCTGGAAAATGTTGCGAAAGCTGTGTTTCAAACGTGACGCAAAGTTCCACTATAATCAATATTCTACCCTCTTTGGTCAGCAGTTAAAATTTTTAATTTAAGTAATAGAACAGCTCACGCGAATACTGGCGACTACTGTTCAATTAAAAAATATCATCATAACCATATTCGCCTTGTGACCAGAAATTCTGTTTCTAGTTACTGCAATTAGTGGATAAGCGACATTGCACCGTTACTGTCGTTGTTTGTGTCCCATGGTATAATCACAAAACGCTTTGATTTAATGACACATTGTGTTTTTTATATTGTCGTTTTAAATATAAGAAAATTGCACTATTAAGAAAAGTACTGTGAGAAAATCAGGTTTAATTTGAATTTGCGGACTACCATACTTTTTTCTGCCACCGGCAAGCGCCATTAGCAAGTATGGTATCTGTTATTCAAATGGCAGTATATTTGTTCACATATATCATTTAACGGCTAAATCGCAGTTTTGTATTTATTTAATTTTTCATTCCTTAATAATGAATAAACCGTAATAAAAATCACTTAATCAAATAGAAGTATGACTGAACACAAACGGTTAATCTCTAAAAATTTGACACTAGCGCCATCTGGCGAAAAAAATAAAATTGTAGCTATCAGTGTGAGTTTGTTTGGAATCAATCGTAAGTCAACAATTCAATTTTGTTTGTCGCGTCATTCGTGTATACATGAGCCATTTTCTTTTTTCATTGTGATCTGTCAAATTGCGATCTATAGAATGCTCACATATTGTTGTTACACCGAGACTCAATTTCACGACGTCATATCACCGGTTCTATTTAAAGTTTAATTTGAGCTCATTTTGCTCGTTATATCGTTTAATATTCATGAAGTTCTAGGAAGTTTCCTAGCACGAGTCGTTAAATTAAAGTTACGGGACGAAATACGAAGAAATGGCATTTTCTGGATCAAACTTTGATTCATCAGATCTCCGACACAAATTAATTTTTTATTTTCTTTGTTATTTTACAGAGAACAAAAAATCTGTTCTGTGATTTGTCATATTTTGCGACAGGGTGGGAGATAAAAGCATAGAGCGCAAAACATGAAAAAGCATACCTATTTGTGGTTTCCCCGATGCCTTCAGCTCGGAATTCAGTGTCACAAAATTGCGCGCTTCCATTATTAATTGGCGTTGTACAAATTTAAGCACTTTATTTAGTATTTAACCTAAGAGATAAGGTCTACAGTGCGGCTTTAACGTTTGAGTTTCTATATCACTGCATTTACGAATTTATTATTTTTAAATACATGTGCAAATAATAATGTTCTTTATCCGATTCTGTAACGTCTTCTTTTATTATGTCTAAATGTTGTTCATAAATACTCTTGTCGGCTATTTTTAACGAATTAATTATATTTAGTTACATTTTTTAATAATATACATACATAGTACAGTCGGTATTTTCAACACCATTTATTTTCATTTGATTTTAATCCCTACTTTTCTCGCAAAGTGTCTCCTCGAATAGCACTCTGCCACTCAAATTAATAAAGAATTTTGTTGGTTGAGGAAGAAGGAAAAGTTAAAAAGACATGAGTTTTACTGTATAAAAAGAAGTCGCGGTAGATTTCTGTTTCCCTCTAGAACTACTGAATTGATTTAGCTTATTTTTTTGGGAATGTTTCGATCTACAATAAATGTTCGACCCGGCTTCACTTGGGCAAAAATCGAATTTAATCTGCTATACTGAACAAATTTGAACGAGTTTTTACCATTTATAGTTTTCTTAACAAGGTTTATATCTAAAGGCCCGGCTTTGCTCGAGTGTACGTTGGATTGATTCCAGGTTGGAGAGTAACCAGCGAAATATTAATTTAATTGAACGAACGAAGTGAGTGTGAAATCCCGCAATAATCAAACTTATTTAGAGGAGCTTTGATATAACAAAGTAAAGTTGAACTTAAAAACATATTTTCTCGTAAAATTTGAAAGAGGGAACATTTATAGACCCTAAAAAATATCTTTGGATAATAATCTGCAACGCATAGCATTTTGTAGATCCATCTATAAAAAAATATATCCAACTAATAATGTAAGATACTTATCACTATTTAAAGGTTTCGATTTTCAAAACTACCTAAAACATGCACTTAAAAATGTTTTGCATCTGTTTGAATTCGTTTTTTAATGATTCAAAAATACCTCGGAGAGGTATCATATTTTATATTTATTTGAAATAATAAAATTTCCCCGACCGCATAAAAACATATTATAATTAGAAAACTAATTAATGCCACAGAACTAAAATCGTAAATCATATCTTGAAATGATCCTTTTGAAATAATAAACCAGCGGCAGTATACAAAAAATTTAGAATAATTTGTAATTTTACACAATGTATTTTTTGTGCCAATTATTTTCAACTTAAAATTTTATACGAATTTCATTTTGGACGTAAAAAATGAAATGAAGTTTTATCTAGCAAAATTAATGCATAAAATGTAATTACGATATAGGTCACAAATTCTAATATGGGAACGCATTTTCTAGAAACTTTATGTCGGAAAATATACAATATCAATATTGGTAGACTCTAATAATGCTCTTAAAAGCAAAGATTCTATAATAATTTACTATAAATAGTGTTTGAAGATAATGGCGTAAGATAATTGAATTTGCAGCCCCACAGGATATACCAGTAAAATGGAACAAATACATTACGCATACTCCACCAATACCTATTATACGAAGTGACTACAAAAGACTGATTTAATAAAAATATTAAACCATCTATTCATGAATCGTAATCTCGAAATAAGGACATCAAATCAATACCACAATAGATGTTCACAGTCGACGTTGTTCCAAATTGTTAGTATTTGTTTTCTTCCAATAATGTAATCGTTGAAAGGAAGTTTGGATCCAAAAGAGAAAAAGCTTTACCGACGTTTCGCTTGTAGCCAACGTTTCGAAATATTTTATTTCATCATCAGGGCCTATGAACATGCATATTATGTTATTGCTAATGAAAAATGTTAAATTGTTAATAACATAATATACCTATTATATATGTTCATAGGCCCTGATGATGAAATAAAATATTTCGAAACGTTGGTGACAATGGAAACATCGATAAAGCCTTTTTCTTTTGATTGTTTCTCATCCAAACTTTCTTTCAAATGTTGGTCCAAATCTTCGATTTCCGGGCAGTAAGCTGCGATCCACTGGTATTTCTACAATTGCAGTAGATACTATCATTATCTGTGAGCCGCCTAGAAGGACAACTTGCCAGCTGCCATAGCGCCTTTGATAATGTCTACCGCAGTTGTAGAAATTCCAAAACACACAGTTTCGTTCTTACATTTTTACACGACTCCCTATAAAAAAATTCCATGCCTGTATAGCGGTAGTAAAATGACCCATTTCTGACCAGTGCGTAAAGTAAAACAGCAGAAATGCGATGTAACAACAGTAATTTCTCTGTCAGCTGCCATTGAAATTCATATGAGAAACAGAGACAGCAAAGGAAGCGTTAACTTCGTAAACAATTCCATATAGACTCCAATATAGCTGAACTGTCAGATATAGGTATAAAAATATATACTTATTATGAAGTGAAAATCAGCTATTTTATAGGAGGTAAGTGCACAAAATATTATATAAATCTCGTGCGTGACTTGTGTGACGGTTAAATCTCGCTGGGCGCTCGTTTTAATGTAATGTCACATGACGTCTAGATTCATAACCCACTATTAAATATCGTTTAATATTCCACTGAATACTAAAAAAGTAACCATGAAACACCAAAGCACAGTGTTTCAGGATTACAGTTTCCTTACATCAACAGTTCCAACGCTATTGTAGAGATTCGTTGGTTTTATTTCTTTTGACGAACAAAAATTATATGGAAAACGTCACCCTGTACTACAGCATTGTTCTGTATATTGGTGGAAATTGAACGCCATGTCGCAACAAATTCTATGTCTATACAAAAATAACAATCTAATTGGATTTTCTAATTCCGGTTTGGATATAAAACGAATTGCCTATCACTGAAGATAGATTGATTCCTTCAATACATGCAGTGAACATACGACATCGTTTCCTTGCCGTATTGATCTAATTTAATTTAAAACTAAATTATTTTTACCGATACTTTTTTGAATTCTCCAGTCTTTATTTAGCAACATCGAAATTTATTAATTCTGATGTTTGGTATTTTTCAGAGGAATACATTTCTAGGTATCTTTTAGAATACAGTGTGACGTCAGAACGTCCAATTAAAGAACAAATTTTAAAAATTCAAGGGTATCATAAAAGCAGTGGCAAGTAAAAAACAATTTCAATTCTTTTTTATTTTTTTTTATTTTTTAAGATAATAGAATAATAATAGATGAAAAATTGTCTGAGGACTTAGGATCAATTTTTTAAGTCAATACTAAATTTTTATTTTTATCACGACGTTTCAGAATTTATTTATTCGTTCATCAGGTGTCTGTCTGGAAACAATACATATAAGTACAAATATTCTGAAACGTCGTGATAAAACTAAAAATTTAGTATTGACTTAAAAAATTGATCCTAAGTCCTCAGACAATTTTTCATCTATTTAATTAGTCAGAATCGGAACAATCTTTAAAAAAAAGAATAATAATATTCGAGGAAGTTATTAAACATATATTTCAACATTAAACAATCAATTTTAATCGACAAATATTAAAAAATGGCTAGGCTTATTGAACTTGAAGCGCTCTATGGCAGTGTAGCTGGTACCAATTTGAAATTAAAAATCAGAAATACATACTTTGACTGCTCAGATAATCGAAGTTATACTATAATTTTATATTGACATTTGAAGTACTAACGCTTCCCTTGTCGAGTCGTGGGTGCTTCACCCAGACGTTCACATATGGGGGCGCAGAACCTACGGGGAACGGTATGCCCTCAGACACGAACGTGCATCCTGTGACTAGCAGCGGATTACACATGCATTGTCTCATTACATCCTGACCTCCCATGTTTTGTATCATGCACCTACACTCGCTTTATAAACTTTAATGACCTCGGTTATCGAGCGTTCATAATCTGTCATTCATTCTATCGTATTTTTGTATCGCACATCTGTCCTATATCACCCCAAATAATGACTTTACGATTTTAAAAACAGGTCCGCGCAATAGCTCAGATATTTTTTTAAGATCATCGACAGCGAGGGCTAATTGTGTCTAGTATCAATTCACATTTTAAATTGTTTTAACAAGCGGCCATAAGGGTCACAAAACCAACTTCCTATAGTTTTATGAATATTGAATATTAGTAATAATAATAATACAGAAAAGTGCGCATTTTAATGATTAAAAAAAAATAATTTATTATCGAAGAAAAATCTTTTTTATGAAATCCTAGAATTAACTTTTTGGCAGCCATTTTGTTCATTAAAAAACGGCCGCATTGATTTTGATAAAAGTTCTTTAGGATCATATTGACAATACGCTTTGATCAGCTCCCTATAATGATATCATTTTTTATTCGTCAGATTTCGTGAATAATCCACTTTTTTGCAGTGTTTCAAAGAACAAAGAAATGGCGTAGTAAAATAATTCATTACTGGAGACTATAGTATATGTCGGAACTCTTATTAATAAAAATCATTCGAATGGTTTTGAATATCGAAATATTTTAATAATCGAATAGTTCAATTATTTTTACTCAAAATATCGCGCCTATCAAGTAAAAAAGTTATGGATACCAATATCGGGTCAGCCTGTGTTATTAACGTATGGATATCTTCAGATCGTTTTCGTAAGTGCAATAATATCTTCTTGAACGTGAAGGAATCTGTTAAGTTGATCTTTGACATACCTTCTTTGAAACCAGAGCTTCTTAGGTTGACACAGAGTTCACTTATTGTTAGTCAAACACTAGATCGCTCACTTTACACCGCAGAAGTTTATAAACCGGTTGTGAATCACTCTAAAGTTAGGAAAAAATAAATAAGTTATTTTGTCCGGTTTATTAGTTCGTCTATTTTCTGACGTAAAATGTATTTACGCTTCTCTCAGCTGGGGTGATTTGGCTAGCACCGAATTAATGTTTTAAATTCAGTATTTTCTCGGATTAGAATCTGAATACTGAGGACTTGTAATAGGAGGACATGGAACCGCTATAATTAAAGATGGGATAATTTCGAGCGAAAAGTGTCGAGCTATTTGATTATTAAAATATCTCGAGTTGTCTCAAGAGATTATTCAAAATCATTCGAATGATATTTATAACTACGAATCTTCAGTAATAAATTATTATACTATGCTCTTTCTGTACTCTTTAAAACACTGCATGCAATTGTCTTTCTCAGATTGCATTTCACAGTATTTAATATATGATTACTTAGTCTTTTATCTGCCACTGTTCTAAGAAACACTGCATGCAATGTGACTCTCAAGACTGGCAATCAAAACCGAGAGCAAAATTTATTGGAGAGTTGAAACATTCATTCATTCACGCATACAACACACCTATTATTATGAAACATCAGCTGAAGAAATCGTTTCGAATGAATCATTCGATTATAAAAATAATTCGATTATTCCCTAGACTATTTATGATATGAAGTAACGGCATTCAAGCTCGACTTTTGATATAGCCATGCAGATCCTGTTCTAGTCAGACATCAACAGAGCACAATTGATTCGTTCTGATGATCTCTTTTGTCATTTTGTAGAAAAATGACGGCCATAGGTTGTGTCCAGTCTTTTATTACAGGGTCTCTTATGGGGCGTAGTAAAGTAAAGGCGCCACGAAGCGAAAGTAAATCATACCTTATGTGTTTGTATAAAAGCATGTTTAATATATTACGTTATTGTAAGTTTGTTTTAAATAGTTCAGCTGTTGTAACATGAATCCTTTAGCCGCTTCTTTCATTAAAGAAGCCGCACGCTGTTCATTGCTAATTGATATACCCGTTGCCACATCTGTGATTAGCTCGGTCGGGAAAACATCACTCATCAATGATTTCACTAATCTAAATCGAATTAATTCATGCCTTACGGATAGAGTTTAAGGTTATTCAATCATTAGAAATGTGTCCAGATTTTTAAAATATTTGAGGTTAAGTTTTTGAAGATTTTATTTAAATATATATGATTTGATTGTATATTAAAATTTAATTTTTAACCCCGCAGATGTGTAACTCCAAACACGCGTACATTTTTTTTTTAATGTTGGACGTCTAGTTTTCAAGCAATTAAATTATTAAAAATGTGATTTCTGTTACACTTTAAATAATAGGCTCACCAGAAATGTACTTTAATATAAAAATGAAACCAAATTAACTTTAGCCAAAATTTTGAAAAACTCATTATTCGAAAATTTGGCAATTGTAGATAACGTAAAAATTCAAGCAATAAACTTCCACGTCTCGTTTTGGGGAAATATTACTTACAAATTGTAGAAAGGTCAAACTAGTTGTCAGCCATTTTTGAACTATATCTGTCTCTGTCAGATACATTATACGAAGGGGTGCAGAGTTGTGGTGAGAGTACTAGACTCGCATTCGGAATGTAACGGGTGCTAACCCCGAAAAGGGGTAGATGTGGCTAAGACTTTTTCGTTCTATCTTTCGCCGAGAAATGATTATTCCTATGCTAGCCATCTTGTTAAGGTTATCCATGCTTTTCCTTAATTCATTCCAGATAAACATCGGGATGGGTCCTTGTTCGAGGCCATGATGATTACGTCAAACTCCTATAATCTCACAGTCGCCTACCCAGTCAAAAAGTGTCGAGCGTGTTTAAATTTTATAGTAAGTTTTTACGAAAATGTCATCATAAATTATGATTATAATATAAGTTTTTAATTCGCGACCATGACTCTTAGACAATTACATTTGTAAGAGATTATCCATTGTGTACACAAAATATTACGATTTTTTTTTGTGACAATCAAAAATACATTCGGTGTTTGTTATTTAAATAGAAGGCATTGTGTTTTTTAAACATTCAAAACTTGCTTCTCAATTTTTTATGGATTTGTTATTAAAAGGATGAATAACTTATTGACTGAATAAAAATAAAGATAATGTTTTAAATAACTTCCTCCTCTGGTTGACTGTTTCATTACGGTTCACCAATTGTTCAATATGATCCCTTATTCACCCGCATAGTTCTATTTGACGAAGAAAAATACACCAGCTCACATTTCGGAAAACTCTAGTTACTATGATAAACCTTATTCAGTACTTAATGGTAATGCTTTCAAAATATATTATTTGATTTAAAATTTAAAATTAAAATTATTTAAAATCTGCTAAAAAATCATAAAAACAGCATAAGTTTTACGCGAAACAAATTAAATTTCCAAAAGTAAATTTTTGACATACATTTGTAAATAAATAACTTTAAAATGTTAATCAGAATTCAAACTTCCCGTAATTTAGGCTTTTGTAAGTTAATGTTGCATTACAAAACCGTGCTGGTTTGGAGGCAATATTGCTTCCTACTAAATACGTAAAAACGGAAATATGTCGTCCGCATAGAGATATTGTAGGAAGCAATTCCTTTCCCAAATTTTCGCCACAAACTTCCCTGGTTTCATCAGAAAACAAAACATGCTCCGAGTTCAACAGTTTTAACATTAATATCAGGTAAACCCAGTGGTGCATTTGTTTTGACCAGTAGTGTATAGCCGAAAAGTTATTGATCTATTTTAAAATATCCAACACCCTCTTTGTTTACATAGAATACACACTCAAAATATTTTTATACCCAACAAGGCATAAAATATGCTGGCGAGGTGTTTTGTTTTAGTTTAGTCTACAGGGAAAACTTGCAACATTTATGTCACCCTTAAAATGTTTATTTTACATTTGGCAGTCATCAATTTTGAATTTTTAAACACCCCCGAGCACATAAAAATCTACGCACCTTTTATGTCTGCAGTTTGCAGATACTGGAAAAAAGTCTAGAAGAAATTTTTACTTATTTTTCACATTTATGCGTGAATGCATTAGTTCGTAGGCAGTTAAAACTTTTAAATGTTTGTCGGTCATCAACTTTGAACCAAACAATTCGGCTATGATCTTAGTTATCGAGCGTGTATAATCACATTAATCATTACTAAATGGTGCAATAATGACAAAGATTCATAATATAGCAACGTTTAGATGTTAAGGACGCTGATGATTTTAGCTGAAAGCATCTATAAATATCTACAATCTATCTAAAAGGAGCTTTAAAAAATCTTTCTCTATCAAGTCATGGTAAAACGCTAGTGTTTATAAAATGTGATATTAGAATTTGAAAGGTTGGATTTGTTATATTGTAACTGAATATTTTATAGCATCCTGTCACATTTTTTTACAGAATTCAAATGATTGACATTTAGTAAATCATTAGAATCAAACAATAAAAACTTTCATTTTTTACATTTCTGTAACGCAAATAATAAATTGTTTAATTAGCTCAATTTGTTTTAATTATCAACAAATAATTAAGAAAATACATTCGAGTCTGGAAATATAACAGGCAGCAATCAACACTATAATACAATTAATAGCATGTGTTTTTATTACACAATGGTTAATTGTTTTCATTTGCGACAATTTCAAGCGTGGTGAAAGTGTGGGCTGTTGCCTTCGCTACCAGAGCGCTGATTGTGTATTTCTTACGATTGTTTCATAATTCATAAGTATATCCGTCTTGTATATCAAATTCCTTTTGAACGGCGGCTTTTCAAATCGTTATTTCCTTAATTCTTTTTAAACGAGTGGTGTAGAGTAGTGGTGAAAGCAGTAGACTCGCATTCAGGGCAGATGTGGTTAGGACTTTATACTGCCTCTTGACGAGAAACTGTAATTCCTGTACCGGCCATCTTGTTGACGTTTTCCATGGTTTCCCTAAACTAAATCCAGATAAATATCGATGTCTCTTATTCGAAGCCATGGCCTGTCAAACTCTTATGCTCTCATAGTTGCCTACCTTTTCCTAATTTCCTATAATTCCTTCATTCGTCCATTGCTATTAATTAAGTTTAAGTTTAAAAACTTAACAAAATAACGGGAAGTGTGATAGATGGAAAATAGTAATAGTGCGAATGGCGTCTGTTATGACACAATGTTGACAAATGGGCGTTAAATGCATTATTATTATTTGTTTCTTTTTTCGGGTTTATGATCTTTATATATAGTTGAATGTATAATAATTAATTTAACCGTATCTCTGCCGGTAAGGCGTTATTGTTTTATTTAAACAGTAGAACGTTATTGAAACAATAGAACTGTTTTTGTAAATAAAAACTGAAGGTACAGCTGTTGGGTGTATAACTGTTTCTAAATAGATTTTCTTAGAAAATTGTAGGCGATCTAAGTTCAATGACATAATTTATTTTCTTGTCCTTGTTTACCCCTTGTTTAGTAAGCGCCGCAAAATAATAAACCGACAACCAATTTATACCAGTTTTCATGTTAGTCCCTGGAAATTGGGGCCCCAAAAACTGATTATTGTACCAATTCAGATTTGAACCTGGAAAACAGACTTTGATTTTAACTTTGTCTGCAAGCCATTTTCAGAATTTTTATCCGGTGAACTAGTGAGCCGAATTTGATAGAACTTTTACTGAAGTATGTAAATTGGTCAATGAAGGCCCTGAAGTTGATCATAAATTTATCGAAAGTAACCAAAAAAGCTGGTTAAAATTAGCTAGTTCCAAATAAACCACAGAGTATCTTTGGGTTTTTCCAAATCCAAGTGGAATATATAAAAGTTGACCAATTTTCCATTCAATTAAATTCGCATCTTGACGGTACACAAAGAAAGTAAGTGAAAACACAAAAACGGTATAAATAACAGAACAAATAAACAATATTTCATTAGTATAAGTTTAATTAAAAATAATTAAATGAGTGTGAGATATTTATATAACTGGAAATATTGTTATTCGTTTCCCAAGACCTGAAACGCAAGCATATTCCGTGGTAAAATTAGGAAACTAGATTAATATTTCTGCGGCCAGAAGTAAAACTGCTTATGTAGATTTTTTTTACGAAACTAGTGGTATGCAGGAGTGGCAAATCATTATTTTCAATTTATCGTATTTAGGGTTCTGTAGAAAAAAATAAAACCTTTCTGTCAGTTCGTCTGTCACAGCCTATTTTATCTGGATCTACTAGACCAAAAAAGTTGAAATTTCGCATATAACGTCAAAAAGCTATTTTGGTCAGTTTTGTAGCTTCTGATTGGTTTAGATATAGGATATGCTATGTCAAATTATTCAGAAAAATAAGCAGAATTTAAATATCTGAAAATCAAAAATGCCGTCCATAAGAAAAACTAAAGTTCATGTCAATATCTCATTATGTAGTGGAAATAAAAAAATTAAACCTACGCCACTGAAAAAACCTTAAAAAGTTATCAAAAAATGGTTAATGACATTTTCAAATACCTTCATAAATAAAAAAGATATGGCCAGTTTTCATAAATGGCATTTTTCACTATTTTCTGAATATATAATCATAGGGTGTCAAAATTCAATTGTTTTTTCGACGGGACGTTAATGAGCCCAATTTTCTGCACTACTTTGCCCATTTAACCGACTTTCTATCTCCACTAATAACAAAGTTACCCATGTTAGCCAACGTCGGTTGAGACACCCTGTATATAAAGTTAGACAACCTAATCATGGACCTATGGTGTAAATAAACATATTCCGATGTTGGGGGACAAATTTGAAAATTAAAAAAAAAAAAATTTAAGTGCATCATCTGGCATATCAAATGAAAGGGTTTGTGATGAGAAATACAACTATATATTTTTATAATTTTAAAATGCATAGGTACCTAGCTTAAAAAAATATTAAAGAAAAAATACGAAAATCGAGCATTCCCGAAAATACTGAGCCTAAAATTAAAAAAAACAGAAATATAGTTTAGAGGAAAACCTAAACGAAATTTTAAGTCTTAAGGTCTTAAAATTGTAAGGAACCCTCTCCACGCGAGTTTGGCTTGCATTTAACCGGTTTTTTTGTTGCCTGATTTTTTCAAAATTTTACACCTAGTATTTTCGGGACCAGGGGTAGGGGCCATACTTTTTTGACACTTTTTATGATATTATCTATTTAAATTTCGCTGCAAAAAATCTTTATCACATGCCAAAAAGACGCACGGATACCGGATTTATTTATCAAGAGCCCCATTTTTATATTATTTTGGTATACGGAGCCTTAAACCAATTGTTAGAATATTCGACATAAGCGATTTTTCTTTTTGGCCATACATTTGCGTACATAGATTATTATGTCAGGTACATAGAATAAATTGTTCGTTACATTTCTATAAGCCATCGGTATTACTATTGTTATTGTAAAAGCTAGTCACCTATGATCGTCCATTGGATGTGAACATCAAATAGAGTCAAATAAATAATAAATATTCAGAATATAAACAATAGAACACGAACAATACACAACACGTTAATTAATTAACGATAGTTTTATTTCAGTCATAATGCGTTATTTATGGTGACACCGCATACAGTTACTTCCAAAAGTATTTGAACACTTTATCGCAAATATCTATTGACAAGATTAGGATACCCAAGTTTAAAAATAGAAAATCCGGGCTCGGGATTATATTTGGTTGGACATTCAGCCCTAAAAGCCGGATTGCTTTTTTTAATACAAAAAAATAAGTTTTTTAAGCTGTTGATTACTAATCAATCACAGGATTTATAACATCAATTCTTTATAAGATATCTTAAAAAACCGAGCGGGGTAGAGTAGTGGTGAGAGCACTAGACTCGCGTTCGGGAGCGACCGGGTTCGAATCCCGGCGGGGCAGATGTGGCTGAGACTTTTTCCTACTGCCTCTCGCCGAGAAACGGTTAATCCTGTACCGGTCATTTTGTTGAGGTTTTTTATGGTTTCCCTCAATTAATTTCAGATGGTTTCGTATTCGAGGCCATGGTCGATTACTTATTAACCTCCAGTTCAAAAATTACCTATCTTACTCTGATTTCCTATAGTTCCTTAATTCGCCCATTGCTATTACTTAAGATGAAGTTTTAAAAATGTAGAAAATAACGAGAAGTGCGGTAGATTGAAATAGTAATGGCGCGAATGGCAAAATGAACTAAAAGTTCTGCACTGACAAAAATCCTGACAAAAACAATACACAACCGTAAAAAGCCGAACATGTCCGGCTAAATTCGTACGCCTGGCAGCTCTAGACACGAATAACGTCAGTTCTAAAATATAAACGGACAATAACCTGCTTCGTGGCACCAAATCTAATGACGAAATCGATATTGTAAGATGCGTTCTAAGGAAAGATCTAGAAAACATCTCCGAATGGGGACATGATTCCCAGAATCCTGGTGAACATTAAACACACACATAATCAGCAAATAACAGGGGTTCTCGATAAAAAAAAATTAAGTCACACTTCGTATAAACGGCGTTGTCGCAAATATGTCCGTGTTAGAAAAGGTATAGCTCGCAAATAGATTAATTTTATAATAAAAAACAATGCATCGAATGTAATGAATATGTACGTGTTTGCATATTTGGAAACGTCGTGGGACAAACGCGAACCTACTTCCCACGTTGCTATATTATAACCTGATGAATTTAAACAATACTGTTGTTATAGTTCATGTTTTGTGTCTATAAAACTCGTTTAAAAGCGCTATAGCATCACCGACGGGTTTCATACAGTCAAATTTAAGTTTGCACTGTTGCTAACTTTATTACTGGCGCTGCATTTCTATAAAAAATTTTATGCAAAAAAAAAATAATTGAGCATCGAATTTTTTAGTTATTAATTTAAAAAGTTATGAACAAAACAATTTTAAAGTTGAAAATAATGGTGTTTTCCCAGTATCAAAATTAAAAAACTATAGTAAGGTACCAAAATAGTAACCAGTGATTTAATATAATATATGCGGCACAGTGTTGTTGCGCGGAACAAGTATGCTTTACAGTTTCATTTAGTACGTATCTCGAACGTAATGATGTTATGACTCGTGTGACTGTTAAAACCTGCTAAGGCTCGTTTTAACATATTGTCACTTAGTCGCATCTTTTACGTTCTAGATACAGTGTATGTGTCGGGTTTTTGAATCTATAGATTCAAAAACCCGGACACATGGGACCGCGCATCGTTCATATTTGTGGGTTGTCCAAGTTTGTGAATAAATGCGTTTTAAAGATTTGTTTTGTTCTTTTGTCCCTTTTACTAATTTTAAATTAAAAGAAACACTTTTGTCAATGTGAAACATGTCTTATATGCTCATACTATCCAAAATCCGATATTTCTTTTCTAGATATAATTTTTTTTGTTTATGTTTGTTAAAAAAAGATTATTCAAGACTGTCACTGATTCGCACTGTGTCAGTAATAACTGCAAACTGTGATCTGATTCACGAGTCGTTTTGTAAATTAAACAGGTTGTTAATTTTTATTAAGTGCCCGAGTTTTAGGGTCAAGACCGAGTGTCCGAAAGCATTATCCGTTCGGATTAGCGTATGTCCGGGTTTGTAAATTTGTGCTGTACATATAAACTACTTATTATTTCGTGTTGCTGCAACTGATTCAAACAGAGTACAGTTCAAGTGTTGGTTCTTTGATGCTTATACGGATTATTACAGTATAATTAAATATATGGCAGTATAATACCCACTATGTTTTATACTGTGCTGCTGTACTTGCACAACTAGAAAGAAATTTCAAGTATACAGTTTGACAGTTGCATGTTTACACTTTTATTATTATTATTATATGATATTATGAATGTAATTCACCAGGAAGTCGGTTTATTATCGTCAAATTGCAAAACTATAACGGTTTCAACATTCTGACTTTTTTGACATATTTATGTTGTGTCTATTGTAGTCCGTAATTTTCGCTAAATTGCTGTATTTAAATACCCATATTATTCGAAATTGCATTTGAAATTAAAGAAAGGTAGCAAATAATTGTGCAATATGTTCTATTTCATATTTTTGACATTTAACTCCATCATCATGATGAAGTTCCATATTTTTGACAGGATGTTGGAGACCATCGTATTCTGTAGATAGACAGTGATTTTAAGGTCACTGTTTACCAGCTGTTCAATATGTCCACTTTTTCACCCGCATCGCTCTATCTTTCGTGCAGTTGGATGTGGTGTGTGTATGTGTGTGTGTAAGTAAAATGCATGTTTCGAAAATGTCTATTTTCTATGAAAAATCTAAATCAATCTTTGATGTTAATTTTTCAAAATAAGCTAGAAATATATATATCATTCATCTCATATGACTTTTAGCCAAGTTTTTACAGTTTATTTTACCTAAATAAACGATTTACAATCAGATAAACGAGAAAATTAGCATAAGTTTTTTTTTGTACAGAAAAAATCAAACCTGAAAAAAATTATTCAGCAAGCCAAAATCTTTGAAATATGAATTTGCCTTTCTGTAATTCAAAATCTCGTGACAGTCGTGACGTGCTGTAAAGAAATATTGACGAATATCACGCATTTTGTATTCAATTTATAGAGGTAAAATATATTGCTTTTTCAAATTTTTAAGCGGCAAGCCAAATTTTGTGAAGTTTAATACTTAATAATAAACACAGTTCGAATTTTCCAGAGTGAATATTTTACAATCTGAGGGATCAATTTCATTAAAATATAACCACAAATTTCTTAAATAAGTCTCTCAAAAAGTCGGGTGACATAATAGCTGCAAGATCGGAATCCATTATACACAAAAACTGAGTTGATCGATTTTCCCTTGTTTGTTTTAAATTACGAAGTTATTTGTTTTTTACTCCCGAGGGAAATATATCGGCTGTCAACTGATTGTAGACAAAAATTCTGCAAAAATTATTTTTCTATAAGGAAGATAACGGACAAATCTAGGTCTCTAATGGACTACTTTTGTAATTTATGTATGATTTACTAGAAAAAAGTTGGCATTAATTGTACCAAAAAAACACACGTTTTCAATGTCACACTACGACCTTATTCGTACTTATTTCACAAAACTGTTCCATCACAAACCTAAAGTGACTGTTCCTTTTTCGGAAAAGTTTTTTAAATCTTCAAAATATTTTCAAAAATTAGAGTAATGAATTGACAGTGGTACCCTTGTAATAACATTTTTTAGCCTCGTAGTTGGCACTAGCCAAAAATTGAAACGTGCGGATGATTTGAGCGAGACAGAGCTACAGAAGGTCACATCCATAATACGTCTTTTGCCTACCTCACCTCTTACCGCTGGGTCTCAGCACAAACTGTGTGAAAGTGATCCAACATTGTTAAATAAATAATTACGAACGTTTACTTTAAAAATATGTCTATCATGGTTTCTAGACTGTCCCTTTTTAAGACGAATTCAGTAATGAAGACTCAACGTCACATTCCTTCCAAATCTCGTCTGGTAATTGCATTTTTCACAACGTACACTGTCAACAATCCGTCGATAATATTTTCATTCATAATTATTCATAATTGTCGTTCATTAAATTTGACAGTGATGAATGTTTGACAGCAGATCCATAGCGTAATTGCGGGATCTAAGAAGTCGCGCCTATTTTTAAAATGCGACCGACAGATTATATCTGACAGCACTACAAAGATCTCATTTCAATGAAATATTGCAGCCGCGTTACAAATACAGTCGACTCATCTTAAGAACACGCTCACTAAATACACTAAAAGTGCATGTAGGCTTTGAATTGAGTGTGTAAATAATAAACTCGGGTCGCTGTGCCGAAATCCTGCTGACAATATAGTGTATTTGCTAATAAGGGCAGTGTGGTTTTATGATGTGAATCTATGTTTGTTTTTGGATAAAATTAAAAATTTAACCCCTTAAAAGAATATTTTTTCATTTCAATATTTGGTCTCTTATCAATTTATCATCTGCACCAAATTATATACATTTTTTTTATGGTACAAATAGTGCCAAATTTTAAGGGGCATTAATGGTCGTTTTAGAAACATTTTGAAAAAAAAATTTTTTCGCTAAATTTTGCCCCGCTTCCGAGGCAATTAATTATATTAATTTCTTAATTAGATATAGGTACGTCTCGGCCGTCCTTCTCGATTGTCTAAACGCCCCCAATTTGTCTCTGAATCCATACTGCCCCCGTTGGGAATCTGTGCACTAACTGAAAGCCATTGTACAAGATTCCGATCAACATTAACATAAAATATGCAAAGTCAATCTGCATTCTAAATAGTTTTGTTAATTAAAACGTGTACTGCGGATAGCATGGCATATTAGAGTCGATTTTATCACCATTTACAGAATCCAATTTGCATATACGCGATTTTTTTCATAAATACTTTAATCTGATATTTCTATCATCAAGACTTTAAAGCTATCAGTATATTATATTACGTCGATATTTATATTTCTTTATGCTTGAAATCTTCAAGCCTTTAAACATTGGTAGATTAGTAAGGATTTAATTTGAAATAAACATTTGTTTATTTACACTAATCTTATGAAGACGGAAAGTTTGTTTGCTTGTATGGACTAATCTCAGAAACTATTGAACATATTTTGATGACACATTCACCAAAGCGTTCTTAAAACTCTGTTATGGAGGTATTTCAAAAATAATCTAACCCAAAGAATATCACACTAAAATACTGAAGAAAAAAAATCAATTTTATACAATAGGTGATGACGATAAAGTTAAAATGATTTAAATTTTGTAGTAAATAATAGCCGTTTCAAATTTAAAAAAAAATTGTAGATTGTGTGGATAACTGCATCATATGTTTATCTCCTGACTACATGTAGCCTAACAGATTCTACCATAAATAGACGGTGTTTATGTTGTCTATTCTAACGAGCCGCCACTGGGACGTGACAACAGCAAATAGACACAATAATGTCTACTTCCTGCCGTTGTCACCGCTGAAGACAAGTCGCGCCGCACCGGTAGTCGGTAGCCAATTGATGAACTAAATTACTAAACTCATAATACGCATATAGCACAGCATTGTCGTATTTAGAACAATTACTATAATCCGGTATGTATTGTTTTATATTAAATGTATTTACAGACTGTACAGTACTGTGACAAAGAATTGAATTGCACTAGACAACAGCAGAATCTCAACTTACGCACGTCTGGAATAGGTCAACGATGCCAGTCAGTCTAAGACAGCGATGTTTTGCTTGTGGTCAACTTTTCGAAAAATTTATTTTAATTTTCAAAACCACAAATGAAACATCGGCAAAGCTTTTTTTTATTGTTCCTCGGCCAAACTTTCTCTCAACGTTTAACATTATTGGAATAAAACTAATTACGTTGAAAATTCATTCACTAACGTAAATTAATATTATAATGAGATACAGTTTTATGGTTCCCTTTAGCTATTTGAAAAATTCTGCCATGGTTTAAAAGCATATTTTATTCGAGTGATGTTATTAAGTTGCGATAAAAAAGCACTGGACAACAAATGTAACCTGCACGCAATGTCAAAGCTTCATAACTCAAGAACAGTTGAATCGATTCGAAAAATTATTTTGATCTAACTGAAGACCTAAAGTAACTAACATATTTAATTGAATAAGTATTAATCTCATATTGGTCAAAATAACTTCGCAAATAATCCAGCATTTTTGACCAAATTTTTGAAAGATAAAAATGGTTAATGTGGGTCATCTTTAGAAGATAAACATTTGCTATCAGGAACTTTTCTGTAGGCGTTTCTAAGACCTAAAATTCTGTAGTACACTAATTTTGATGTATCTCTTATAATTTATTCAGTAAGTATCCTACAAGCGTCTTTTTACGACTTGATGACAAAACATCTTTAAATTTAATATGAACGTACTATACAGAAAAACCTTCCAGAAGAAATTCTCGAAATGATGGTGAAAACTGCATCAAAATCCATTATGTAGTTTAAAAGAACTATGCCAACAGATGTATGCTTGAACCCCAGCTGTGTGGCCTTAGTTAAAAAAGAAAGTGTGATTATTGAAACTCTACTGTACTTTTTAATAATTCCCCCGTTGATCTAGTGTGCTCTGTGTGACTTCTCTAGTTTCAGCAGTTTGTTTTAACTGAGTTGAATGAAACGTTTCCTTTTTATATTACGAGATACATAAATTATTGAGTGAACACAATGGCATGCACTTAATTGGAAGAAAATTGACTGTGTCGTGTTCTCTCTGACAGAGAAAATTCAGTTGCATTTCCGCTCTCAAAACTCAAAAACTATTAACATGAATTTGAAAAATTTATTAAAAATTTCCTAGCACATTCGGTTCAAATGTTGCTCACAAGTGAGTTAAATTTCAAATGTATTTCCAAACTTAAAACGAGCTATAATTAATTTAATATAGTCATTAACACCAATTAAGCAATCTACTCCTTTAGGATAATTTTAATGCAATAAAAAAATTGCTTTTTGTGACAAATCTTTCGACTTCCACTCATGCCTATTGGCAGCATTTGTACCAAAGTCCGACAATATCCTTGTATGTTCATTGTTTGGAAGGATTTTTTAATGGTATAATACGTAATAAGAAAATATAAGCACACATATTAATTAAACTCAAATTTCTTACCGAAAATCAAATATAAAAAGTTTAGAACGGATTCCGGAATGCTTACCTGTAACAAATAAAAAATTAAATTAATTTTATATCCAATTAAAAAAAAAAAAACATCGAGATCATAAAAATGTTTAGCATTTTATTAATCATTCCATTATTAAAGTGTTCGTTAAAATACAAGTAATTTTTTACTAATGATCCGTACTGTTACCACTTTTGTTCAAGAAAATCTATCGTTCAATTTATTAGACTTTAAATCAATTTAATGAGTTCAAATATGTTTCATTTACATATTTATTGCTTGATTTATAGAATTTTAATGCTCTGAATGAAGAGAAGGTCAAAACGTAAAAATAAAAAATACAGCTAGTCTAATGTCTTGATACTAATAACGTAGGTATTTTTTTCACAGAAACGGCTTAACCAATATTACTCAAGACTGCTACATAACTTCCCCAAATCGAGGTAAAAAATATCGTTAATAATTAAATAATTAATATCAGATAAAATTAGCGTCAGTTTTACTGAGATTTTTTGCAGAAACAATTAAATTTGAAAAAAAACTATTGAGCAAGCCAAATTTATCAATATTTTTAACGTAAGTTTATAAAGAAAAAGCTTCAGCCTCCTCGTAATTCTTTGTTTCTGCATTTTTAGAGCAAAAATTTGTTTTTACGCAGAAAGCCCAATTTTTTTAACTTAATGTACCAAAATTTCGTAGTACAGTTTTGTGTAATCGTACTATGTATATTTTTTTTAATAGTGCTGAACATCTTTTCTCCCTGCAACTGGCATCCGTTTTTCTGTAAATATTGACATTTCTTTAGGGAGACTTATAACAAGTGCTAGAGTAATAACGACGCACATTGTTGTGGTTTACGGTGACAAAATGATAAGAAATCGAGGATGTTTACCCCGAACTGATAAAACTCTCATATAAATTATCTGTTGCTACAAATCAAAACTGTTTATGGCACATTATTTCACTGATGACAAAATATTATATCCTTTCGCTTAAACGCCGGCGATTTCTTGTGATTTGGCAATAGCATGGAGACTCAATCACACTTTCGCTCGATGCGTTTGTTGGCAGTGATCCTATAAGGATTCTGTTTTCGTCGGATGTACGGAACCATAAAAAATTACTAAAAATTTGACATGCACGATTTTGCCTATTGACCACCAGATTCATGATTTGAATGCATGTTTAAAAATAAAAAATGGGTGTAAAAATGATGTAAAATGTGTGGGTTTCCATATTTCATTATCAATAATTAACGTCATTTTTTTCTTGAATTTAATTTAAAAAAATGATCACATCTGCAACGAAACAAATAGTCGATGTTAAAATTAAGAATCATTAAGAAATACTTATGACACATTTTTGCTTTGTTTTTGTTGTGATTAAATCAGGCGTCACAACATTTGATAATAATTATTTCGTAACAATCATTACCCTAGAACTAGCAATGCCAGGTTGGATAGGAATAAATAGAATTGGTACTAGGCCCAAAATACCATCCGAATAGGTAAAGTCGGTTTTATTGTACAGTTGATGATGCACTAAAAGCTAGAAAATAATTATAGATCACCGATCTGGGACTTTGATCAGGCAAAAATAAAATCGCGAGGTCCATTTAGTATAATATGAAGGTTGAAGAAGACAGATATGAAGCTTCAGTAAAAGGATGTTTGCTATTCTAAATGCGCCCCACGATTTCCAATAAAAGTCCCAGATTGGTGATTCATAATTATTTTCTACCTTTTAGTACCGTACACTATTTCTTAAAACCGTTCAACTTAAAACGTTTTAGTACTTTTTTATTTTTAAGTTTTTAGTGTGTTTTCTTAAAAGTGCGATTTGCACCTAGACGAAAGCTGGACTACTTACCAAACATTGTATTATCTAACTACATATATGTGTATAAAATTTCAACTCAATTCATTAACGGGAAGAAGGTGAAAAATCGGTCTCAAGATTTGAAACAAAAAAAAAAAAAAAACAAATATAAGGTACTTGAATTTAAATAAAACCGTTTAAATAAAATTTCTAAATACCATATATGCTATAATATCTTCTAATATATAAAATTCTCGTGTCACGGTGTTTGTTCCCAAACTCCTCTGAAACGGCTGAACCGATTTTGATAAAATTTTGTGTGCTTATCGGGTAGGTCTGAGAATCGGCCAACATCTATTTTTCATACCCCTAAATGTTAATAAAAAATTGAACTTAATAAGGCGGAACAAGGTTCGCCGGGTCAGCTAGTAATATATAAACTCATTAAAAGTTTCTTAATGCGGTTTATTTATATAATATCTAAACGGCGTCATTATATTTTTTGGTTTGTCCGAGCTGTTTCGGGTTTGTGAAGGCTATTTAGTGTCACAATTTGCATTTTGTTTCATCTCGCTCTTAATTATTTAAGTACCAAATCAAAATCTATCCAAGCGAAGTTGAACTCAAAAACCAGTAAACAATAATAAAAAAAAACTATTTTTACGTCAAATCGTTGACTTCTTATAGTTAACAAGTTTTTTCATCGAGACGTTTTCATTCAAATAATTGAAACACATTATTTTCGCCTTCTTAAGATGAAAAGAACACAACGGTGGCACCCAAATGTGACCGAATCGATCGACAAAATGATCGGTCATTGATCGTCGAAGTCGGTCATGACTTGGATGATTTCTTTTGTTGTTGTTTTGAATTCCTCAACAACACGGGACAAAATAATATATGGATTAAACGCATGAGCGACTTCGTAACAAGCGAAATACTTCGTTGTCCATTTTATAGTTTTCGACATAAATATATATTTCCGGTGTGAAATATTTCAGTAACATATAACGTTAAAACCAAATGACAAATAATCAGTTAAATTCATATTTTTTCTTTTCTAAAAATTATAAATAGCTGGGGTTATTTAGAATTCATATTTGCAATTTTATTATTTTTACGATTCCGTAACTGACAATGGAAAAACGGAACCCTTATTATAGAATCACTTTGTGTCCGTCTGCTTGTCTATCCGTCAAGACTGCTTTTCTCAGGAACAGACAGAGGTATCAAGTTGAAATTAATACCACATGCTAACGTCTACGATCCCGTAATCTCTTTTAATTCAGTGCAATAATTAAGAAACATGTTTTTTTATAGTGACCCACTTATGGGGTACTTATAGGACCTAGAAAATTGAAATATGGCATGAAAGAAGGTCTTATAGCACAAGACAGACAAGAAATCAAACTTAAATTTAGGTAGAAATAATTGCCAATCGTTTACTATAATTGTAGTATTTACAATGCAATATTACTGTCGGGATACGAACCTGAATCTTCCACTATCGCGGCGGCTGATTTATCAATTATTCTACAGTGCCATCTAAGCAATCAATATTTCTCATAATAAAGCATTTTTGCAACAGTATTCCACATTCTCCGAGAACTAATTTTACATTAGGCATCATTAGAATATGAAACTTTACTCAACCGAGAATCAAGTGTTAATTAATTTTTAGGGTTTCGACAAGACCATTTCTTTCAGGAACGGGTAAATGTATCAAGCTGAAATCAATATCAAATACTTTAAGGTAATCCCATGGTTCTGGAGCTTCCAGCTCAATGCAATAAAAATATACAGCCTTTAACTGCATAATTTGTTTTTGTAATTCGGCCAAAACTGAAAGTGACAAAAAAGCGAAAGTGGCGCCATCATACTTGATAAATGTAAACTATATTGTCATAACGGAACAAGAACCCGCAAGGTTTAAGTTCCTCTCGTACTTGTCCGTCTTTTTTAATAAAAAATTGCAATACTTTTACCAGTTAAATTTAACTCCAAGTAACAAAGAACTTGATGACCTTTTGAGGTAACATTCTTTTAATGAAACGCCTATACAAAACCATGAAGATACCGGAAAATAAAAAAGTGTCGGTATTCGTTCGATAGAAAGAGTAAAGTCCGGCATAACAATGCTCAAAACAAAGAGAGTGAATGTTATGCGGATGTATAAGAAAGACAGAGATGATGTGCAAGGAGGGAGGTTAACAGCACGCGAAGCTAATCGTCCGTTTATCCGGTATTTAAATAGCAATGAATTTATAGCTTATCGATCAAGTATATTACATGAAAGCAATTACCTATTATTATATTGCGATGCTTTAAACTGCATCGGCGTAGGGTTTCTTTCGTTTACAACTTTATATGACCAAGGATTATTTCTAAGGTCAAAAAGCAAAGTCGCTTACATATTTTTTCTCCTATCTTTCCAACGAGGCTTCGCACCAGCACATATGAGAATGGCAAAGAAATAATTACGAGGATCACAATCTTTCATATACTATCACATTCTGTAACTCTAGTTTAGCCCGAATAAATTTAGCTCAGAAATCGGGTTCTAAATCCCTGATAGGCTCTACATTTTTTCTTATTACTCATCTCATTTTTGTTTTAACATAAAATAGTATAATTACCTATATTCGTACTTATTTCACAAAATTGTTCCATTACAAATCTAAAGTGACTATTCCTTTTTCGGAAAAGTTTTTTAAATCTTCAACATATTTCCAAAAATTAGAGTAATCAATTGACCCTTGCAATAGCATCTTTTAACCTCATAGTTGGCACCAGCCAAAAATTGAAACGTGCGGATGATTTGAGCGAGACAGAGCTAAAGAAGGTCACACCCACAATATGTCTTTGGCCTACCTCGCCTCTTACCGCTGGGTCTCAGCACAAACTGTGTGCACTGTTAAGTAGCTCCTTATATTACCCGTCACTAACAAGCATATAAACTTTTCTTATGTTTAATATTAATATAGAGCTCGTTCGTACTGACAGCAACATTAGAGACGGGGTATAAACAATTGACATTCCGAAAGAAGGAAGAGTTCTCGATATATGTGATCGGCAGTGCTGTCTCTGGTCATTGCAACGAAAAATAGAGAACTCATTTGAGATAAACTGTTTTGTTTTTTGACCATAGATACAGTAAACTGTACTATAAGCAGATATTTTTTTCTCTTTTCTCTTTGTATTAATTACTAAAAGTGTTTAAAAGAAATTCAATACGCGATGAGCACCTGAAAGAAACACTACAAAACTACACTAAAAAGGATGTCCATTCCTGTAAACCTTAGAGTTTGCTATATCCGTTTAAACACTGACAAAACGTTACATTTTTCGATTTCTTTTCCCCTAAAATATCTGCACATATTTATCATAAAATCCTTCTAATAACCCTCATACATCTAAAAACCCATCCAGCTTCAACTGCCTCAAAGATTCAATTAGGATTTGAACCGGGCAACAGGGTTGTAAAGGGATACACCTACATTCTATATGAAATGTGAAACGTTAAAGGGGAAGTGATTCAACGGGGGTGGGGGATATAAAAAATAAACCTTGATATTACGGAAAATGGATAATGTATCAATAAAACGAGTTTATAACTCTAAAAAAGTTTTACTTCTCCGTGAGCTAATGTGGATGAGGCTCACGCGTTTTTTATTTTAATAAAATAGATTGTCTGTTTGTTCGCTCATCACGCAAAAACGGCCCGATCGTTTTTCGCAAACCTTGCAACATATTTTAAAGTCTTCGATTTTCAATCCGAAATGGGATTCGAAGAGGAAGTTTACATGGTTTAATTGACGGCATTGGCCTTAGTTGTCACATGCCTATAAATCTGCGATCTATCTATCACATAGGGTACGCATATAGTGTTTACAATACGCGCGCACTGACAGCGTACCTTTACACACACATCGCGGAGCTACTAGTCCGGGACCGGAAGGGCAAGGAACTCGATGATGCCTGTCGGCGGCTGGGGGATTACTGTCGCGTGAAAATGACATACACGTATTATCATAGAAACTCACGTAACCTTCTGTCCAGTACAGTAGTACACGTGTAGCTGTGTATTTTACAAACGGATGTGTCGCACAGAAAGTATTATCCACTCAACCAAAGAAAGTCTGCTAAACGAATGATCATAGGATTCCTTATGTAGGGAAAACGACATGAAAACAAATGAACAATTCTTTGGTGTCAGATTTAAGCAGTTATTACGAAACGAAAAAGAATACAATTTAGACGTAAGTCCAGTAAAAAATTAAATTTAACTATTTTTGACTTAAATCTTTTATACCTGATACCAGATAATTTGTAGCTAATAGATGTTAAGTTATACATAACGTTCAACATTTCAGTAACCCACTCATATTTGAATGACAAACTGGGGCGCGTTTCTTATGCAATATCCAGCTGTGTCAATGTAGAGTGTTGATTCATCTTAGCGCATTAAGGGAAATGTCAGTGGAGACCGAACTTTTAGCTGACGAGATTTGTTATGTAGATTGTTGTGATTTTATGTAAAAATGAATCGTAAATGACATTAAATATCTATTTTACAACAAGTTTTCCCTTGTCGATAATCGCATCACCATAGCCGCGCAGAATTCTATTAGTTTCTTTCTTCTTCCAATTTTACAACCAGACGTTCTTTAGTTGAGCATACAGTATTCTTTTCTTTCTTTATTGCAGATATGCACGCGTACAATACTCGAACAGGAGACAATATATACATCAAAAATTATAGAACCACGAAATTTAGAAAAGGGCCTATTTGTAGCGCAATGCACTACTACAACCAACTACCAATGCAAATTAAAGCAATAGTAGCAACAAAAAAAGAATTTAGAAAAGAAATAAAAAAATACATACTTCAAAAATGCCCATATAGTCATAACTTGTAGAATAACTTTTACTATATTTTATTAACTAATTTTATAATGTTTTAGCTTAATATTTTAATGTATCCATGTTTTAGTGACCTTTTGTATCCATTTCTTGTGGCCATGCAAATAAAAAATTTATTATTATTATTATTATTATAAACAATATTTAAAATTAGTATTTATTTTATTTCGAAGATATTTTTCTAAAGATCCTCATTAAGTCGAATTAATTTTAATCGCTGTAAACTTGCAGTGTAAGTCGTCTAGCTTGAGCGTTGAAATAATTTATTCTGCTAAAGATATTTCCTATTTAATTAAAAAATAGGGCGCATTATCAATTTTCATCACTTCTTCTTCGTAAAAGGTAAATGCTGATGTACATAACAAGGTGGGTGTGCTTAGTTCACGTATGTTTGGGTAAAAAGCTTCAGGCAAATTCCGAAAACAATATCACGTACTATAAAGGTCGGCAGGCGCCTTGATCTCACTAAATCTTTGAAATTACAAAAGCACTGTTGCAGGTGGAACATTCAGCCTTTGATATTAAACACAGTATGTGCCGTTTGACAGACAAATCGACAAAAATTCTCAAAACATAGTTTTGAAATTATTTCAAAAAGTGTTTTTTATTCTCTACAGGAATATTTGAACTCGAGTTAATACAGATTTTTTTAATGCGTTTGCCATATGACATGTACACTATTGGCGTCGGTCGGATGGCGAGACCTAGGTCGGATCAAAATTTCTCGACGTTTCATAGCCCTCTCAACAATTTGGGATTATTTTTGGACATGTAATATGATGTAAACTCTCGATTTAAATGAAACTTGTTCGCCATGCTGTTGGTTTTTAAGGGTTGAAAAAAGTTGATAGATCCAAAAACACTGAAAAATATTTCAAAATCGTTTCAAAATTGAAATCTAACGCTTTAGTAAAGTTTAAAATATGCTGCTACAATCGGCTCGGTAGGACCGGACTTACAAATTTTATGAGAACACTATATTTGCGGATATAACTTTGGATTGACAAGAAAAGATTATTATGTATTAATTAAGGGGTTGAATCACTTATAAATTTAAAATTCTTATAAGCCAATTTGAATATTTTGACAGCTTTCTGGTCTAATACCTGCTTGCTTACTTCACTTGTATTTATGATATCTAAATTCACGTCAGTACAACAGACTAATTAGCGACGCTAGTGGTAAAAAAGAAAACCATAATATTATGTAAGATTTAGTGGGTAGATTATGTCAATTTGTCCTAAATAAGTTCGTGCTACTTTATATAGCTTCCATGATGAAATCGATGTATTATTCCGTCTGTCAATTATTTGTCAAGTGCCACTTCAAAACTAATTACTTACTGCAAAAACATCTCTTTCTATTCTTGAATTAATTCGGCAATATATAGTTACGCAAGCACTGCATAAATAGCAAAAATAAAAACCTATTCAATTATTGCAAATTATATAAGTATTCCATAATGTCGGATTGTGAAATTAAAAACACCTCCGGCTATTTTTGATGACAACAAAACAAATAACGTATAAAACACGGGCATCGGACGGTAGCAAAAATATCAATCTGTAAAGTTACCATCAAAAATAACAGTTCTTAAGTCGGCTGTCCTACATTTATAGCAGCGTCCTTGCATTGTTTTCGATTTACTATTGTTTTTTCGCTTCTGGAATACACCATCAACTGTTTTGTATATACATTCTCAAACAATTGACTGTGAATTCGTTTCGAATTTATATTAAAGCATAATCAATCATCTTAAAATTCCTTTTGATTTTGTAGAAATAATTAAATAGAAATACTGTAAAAATACAATTTGAGATGAACATAAGTAAATATACAGTATACATTAAGTTGATATGCTCTCTAGGCATTTAAAATTTTGTTTTAAAAAGTTTAACATACTGAATACAAACTTTTGTTTTAAAGTATATAAAGAAAAAGAACAAAAGCGTATAACAAAGGAAAAGTAAATTTGCGAGAATTTTAATGCTCTTATTTTCTTGTTAAGTAATTTAAACACATTTTGTACAGTTACCTTAACATAACCTTTCTTAAGCTGGATGGATTGTTATAAATTATTTTTACGAACTTTTATTCAACTCGATTTTGAATCACTTTTACTTTGTCTATTACTTTGAAATTTTGCATACGACAATACGATCTTATAACCTTCACCTGATGCTACAGTCAGCTCACTATGCAAGTTTTTAACAAATTAGGGTAGACGTGCCGTATTTGGGCTCGGTTTGGTTGGAAGACGGTTCTGATGATAATACACCCATTATAGAGTAAATGACCTAAACTGAAACCTTGGCAAGGCAAAATTATATAAATAACATCTACGACAACATTTTTTGACTTATATTTTTTAAGTAGAATGTAATTGCCACAAACCTTTTCTCATCTTGGTTACCGGAAACAAAACATATGTATGTTAATTATTTTAGTCAGACGAATCTGGATTAAAAGATGATTATGCATGCAGTTTTTATTTTGACATTTGCATACTGTATATTTGTAGCATAATCAGGAACCGAACAAAACAGTTACATTTGCATTATTATGTAAAAATAAAAATTTGAATATTCAAAAACTAACTGATTACGTTATAACTGTACAAAGTTTTTGGGGAAAATCGACGTTGTTTTTTCTGCCATAATGGTATATTTTTCATATCGGTTTATTTTCTAATTTATTTTTCTAAGCAAGTTTTGTAAACAAAAGTTTTTTTAAACTATATAGTTTCAGAATTATTTTGAAAATAAAAAATTTACCTGTTCTTTTGTTCCGAAGATCTGTAAAAAAAATTTTTACATGTGAAATCACATTATGTAACCATGATGCAAACGAATAGCATAATATTTATTTCAAGTCGTTACCCGTGTCGCCGCACGCATTAACCATTTTTTTTATTTTTTACAATATAAGTATCAAATGTCAATCTTTTTTATAATTGGAAATGTCCTGGAAATGTTTCTGTGAACTTAGCGAAATGACAACTGTGGTAATCAATTAATTTGCACCATTACGTTCACCGCGTTCCAGCAGCAACATATTTTAAAGGTCAGCAAATCAATGATTGTAAAATTATTTCAAAGGAATTGCGTAATTTCAAAAAAAAAAAAAAATCCGTTGTTTCTAAGAAAATCTATGTAAGGCAACTTGTTAAGTAAATTAGAAAGGAGTATATCATTAGTACTTACGACGCATTGTTTTGTTACATAATAATACAAAGTATAGGTACTTTATAGTTCTGTTATTACAACTGGCTTGGTTTTCTTTTGTTTGATCGTCGACTGTTTGTTTTGAAAATGAAAACCGCAGACAAAACAACGCTAAGTATTGTTTTAAGTTTAAGAAAAGCGCCGACAAAAAATAAATAAAATATTTATTGTATAGTGAAGCATCTGTTTCCTAAAATTAGAATTTATCAATTTCCGTTTTCTAGAATAATTTAAATTTACTGTATTTTTATGCAATGACTAACTGCTTGCGAGTTTCTCAAGGATACTTGGAACAAAATATTAAAAAAATATTTTATAAGTGCAATGATTCTTGATTTCAGAAAGTATTGTCAAAAAAGTTGATTTGACAATGACCTTAGACTGTAATAATATTATTATGGTTTTTATACATTCACGAGCACTCTAATGTCGTTGTCAAAATCCCTGTCAAACAGAACATTAGATTGTACTCACACGAAAATAAATGGATCGATTTTGACAAAATTTCTTTCTGATCAAAATGACGTTAACAGGCTTTGACTGGCACCCTCATGAAGTTTATTTAATTTATATATTCGCGAGATTTTGTCTAAAATCTACTTTTTTAAGTTTATTTGGTTAAAAAAGAGCGGGTGAACCGATTTTGAAAAAAAAAACAATACGCGTCGATTGGCAGTAGATATTATTTTTTATTCTCGAGATCTCGTCTTAGGAAAAACTGACACACACATACACACACCCACAGAGAGAAAGAGAGAGAGATGTCTTTTTAAAAATACTTTAAATATAGTGTAGTAACCTTGAAACATAAAAATTTGTTAAAAATTTGATTTTGATTACCATTATAACTTCGTAATGTCTTAAGAAGTTAAAAATAAGGATGCTCAGTGAGCGAAAATGTAAAGCAAACGATTAAATTCACGCTAGAACAATTAAATGCTGCTAGGAATTTAAATATCTACCTAATGGTGTGCAGATTTTAAACATTCCGTCGTCAAATGCATTGTTTTGGCGTTGTTATGATATTTTTCCTGTTTCTCATCATTCACAATTACTTGTACAATTTATTCTCCTCTCACTTGCTCCGGCTAGCATACGTAATGCAGTTCGAGCGCGAGAGGAATAATTCTTTGACTCATTTTTTTACCAGAGCAAGTGAGAGACTGCTGGATCTGTTATATTGCACATTGTTTAGTATATGAAAAGACATGCTTAAGACTTACCTACATACTTCATGGGAAACGGTTTTATTATTCCCATATAAGGTGGCGTTATTGTTGTAACCTGCGCAGGTATACGCAGGTGAAACACCATTATTGTAACAAGGTATTAAAATACTACCGCGAACCCGGCTTCGCTCGGATCAAATTTTGTGCGGATACAATCTTTTAATTGCAGTTAGAGTGTAAGTTCTTAGGTACTAATAAGTATTTTATGATGAAGACAATAATTAATTATTTATGCTACAAGGCTACCGTACCGAAGCGTAATCTATGAGCCACATTGTCGACTTTAACTGGATAAAACAGCATTCGACAATAAACCGTTTTTTTCACAGACACAAAATACAAAATTTGTAAGAACCAAACTTACTGCTATATTTTTTGTGTTGTCAGCCCCACTAATAATTAGTGGGGCAGATATACACGTTTGGGAATTTTATTATAGAAAAAAATTCTCAAAAAAATTCTTTCATATCTTGTTTTTAATGTAAATTCCAACAAAAAAATGTGGCACGACCTCTTTGCAATAACTGAAATTTTAATACTGCTCAATACTTTCCCTCTATGAGGGGACAGTAAAAAAAAATCGACCATTAGTTGTGTTGCCTTTCGATTAACGATTTGTAGTATTGATTATAATTTTACCAATCAGTATAGGCATCCGTTGTTCTTGTTTTTTTTTTGTAATTTCTCTTTTAAGATCTGATGTGCTTATTCAGTGTATCGTTGGTGATAGTATTTCCTTTACAAATCATTCATTGTTGCAACAACTGCAGATTTATTATCTGTCTTAGTTCATTTAAATATTGTCACGATGTGCCTACCATAATAGCATACATTTTTGCAACAAAACTCAACGATGTGGCTGAACCCGGCTTAAAATGTTTAGATCCATTTAATTATGGTACAACTTTCAACTTGTATGTGTCTATATTGTAATGCATTTATGCACGAGCTGTGACATTGTTTAAACGAGTCATAAAAGCATTACATACTGCACGTACTTCCTATCAAATAGCTGACTTTCACATCATAATAAGTATATTTATAATATTTTTGACAGTTCAGTTTGACTATACTGAAATCATATGTGAGCTGTTTACGATGGCTGTCTCTTTTGCTCAAATTGATTTAAACGGCAACTGATAAATATAATGCAATTGGATTAGTGAAATCGAATTATTTTTGTTTTACTTTAGGCACTAGTTCGAAAAAGGGTTATTTTACAAACGCTAAATAGACGCAGGTATGAAAAGGAACTATTTTATATATTTTATTGCAAATCCCCTATATAGAACAGCTGCTTTAGATGCCTCTATAGCGACAGTAAAATTACTCATTTTGCACTAGTGCCTGAAGTAAAACAAAAGAAATGCGATTTTATCTATCTAATAGTAAATTCCAACAGCGAATTTTACTTGTCATTTAAAATCATATATGAGAAACACAGACAGCAAAATAGGCGTAGGCTTCGTGAACAAATCAAATAGATTCCAATATGGAGGAACACTCAATTCTCAGAGATATGAATATTTACTTACTATGAAGTAAAAATCAGCACGTGCAAAAAATATTGCATGTATCTCGACCCAAAATACTAACTGAAGCGTTTTGTGAAGTTTTAGGTAGGAGAAAAAGAGCTGGCTATATCTCCCTTAAAAAATAATTAAGCAAATTATTATCAAGAACTTACGTATTGTTTTAAACTTTAAATGGTTGTCGCTATTAATTAAAGTAAAAATGGGTGCGACTTTTGTACATATAAACATTTAAAAATAATATATTTTTTACACAGCTTCAAGTTCCGATGTTGTCAGCTATTAAACAACATTGATTGTAGGCGTTTAAAATTTTCTCAGAATTTCGCTAATCTACCATATCTTTATTGGTATATTCGCTTACACAGAGTATATAGGCACATATACTATTGACATCGAATTATGGCCCGATCTCTAAGTTCCATCGACTTATGGGTCGTGCCATAAAATTTCGACGGTTCGCATTATTTTTGGAAATGTATGAACTTTAGTTGATATTCAAATCAAGTACTAAGTATTGACAGTAGATCATATACATATTTCATTTTTACACCACTCAATTCAGAATTATTTAATAATCTGTCTATTTTTAAAAAAATCTAAGAGATCGAACCGATCGCGGTGGTACCAACTATCTTATAAGTGTATGCACTTTATTATTTTTTTTTTGGGAAATGGTTAAAATAGAGCATGGGCCATTTAAAACCGCGGGTCATAGGTTCATCTAGGCCTTAGGGTGTAACGTCTGGAACAGTCTGTGATCATCGCGTTTTTACTAAAAACGACATTACCGCGAGCGAAACCGCGGATGAACGCTAGTATTTATGTATTTTTTACTTATAAAATCCTAAATAAAGAAACGCTTGTCTGATTATGACTATAATTAATTAGAAATACTTTTCTTTCATTACTTTATAACTAATATATGGGTGTTGTATGCAGTCTTTAGTACTGACGAGGCACTTATCTCTGTTCCAAGGCTTGTCGGCGCCATATTTGTTAAGATATGGACTCTCAGTACTGTTTATGTCAACATTTAATTATAAACATATACATGCTGACAGAATTACCGCATCAAAATGTTATTTTGTCTGATATATAAATTAAAAGAAAATTAGCGAGAATTTTTATTTTGTTAATAAAAACTGTTGGATGATTAAGTTGACGAAAGCGGTCTATACCCGAGAATATATGTAGATTTAGTCCTACGTCGAATTTATTCTTGTTATTCGATTTCAATCGACCTAATTTATTGTTGCAATAGTTTAGAAAATTGATTAAGACAAAAAAGACACGTGGGGGAATGCCCTTCACGCATCGATTATGATAAAATGTAATTCTATAGGTTAAACGCGTATTATCTCATCGTGTGTGGGTGATACGAAGGTCCATCACCCAGCCATCCTATAACCAAGTGCGTCATATAAACAATAATGAAAGTGATGGAACTATAAAACAAATGCGGTCCATATTAAGTTTCAGTTGAACATCTGATTAGATTATTACTTGCAGTTTTTCTGGTCGTTCTTTGGCTAATAAACTAACTAATGTTTTTATAAAATAAAATTTATATGGTATCCCCTACTAACCATTTGATACATTAAACTATAGGAGATTCAAGTCAAGTAGCTTGATGTTTTTTACAAATAACTTGATTTGAAAATAAAGATTTTCAAAAATTCACTATGTATTTGATTTGACTTGATTTTCTACCGTTACTAGTTGACTTGACTGAATTTCCTTGATATTATTTGATAACGAACCGATTATCGCTTATGTGCATATTTGTGAAAACAAGATGCGGGATTCCCCGAACCTATTGGAACGACTTACCTGCATTGTGAGGACGAGTCATAGATTTCCGGCATGCCAGAAAATTATCATAATATGGTATTTCAATTGATAATGATATTATTATTTAAAAATATGATATTGTAATTTTAAACCATGTTTGGAAAAATGGGTATTGGCGTTTTACGATTTTTTATAAAAGTGATGAAAAATCCAGCAGTCTTGAAGAAACTGACTTGATATTCGAATTTTGATAACATCCGTGAAGGAAACGCGTTACTTCAAAATCGTGGTTCAAAAGAGATTATAAGTATCTACAATTTATTGATGTGAATCCAACTTCCTAAAATATGTACATTTTATTTGATCAATGATAACCAGCTGTTGTCAAAGAAAGAAAGATTATTTTTATCATTCATGTATTTTCGAATCAAATAAATGTTGCAAAAATTATGAATGAAGTCGAGTTATGAAGAAACGTTGAAAATTATATCAATTGACAAATACATTTCTTTGTTTGTATTCTTAAATAAAATTTATGATTTTTAAAAACAGGAAGCCGACGATCGGACAGGAATTTTTCAAAAAAATGAAGGTTGTATTTTTATCACGAAGTCACGTATACCACTGAGATTTTATCGTTTAGATAAGTGATTACTATTAAATATTGTAAACTTCAATGACCCCTATTATTTACATTTATATATTTATGAAAAAAAAGTTATAATAGAGATAAGTCATACGAATAAAGATGATCAAGACATCACCGACTAAATCTCGAAACCACAGAAATTCAAGATATTCTCTTGATACAGTGTTTTGTTCTCGTTTATTTTGAAGCAATAATACTAAAGATTGATTAAGACTTTTCATAGAAATGAGATATTTCCAAAACGTAACTGCATTTTACATGCGCACACACATCGAACTGCTTGTGCTGTGCGGCTGAAAAAGGGGGCACATTGAACAGGTAGTAAACGGTTACCTTAAAAATCGATAGCTTTGAGTAATGCATCTCGTGTCAGTAAAATTATTTTAAAAAAACTGTTCAGATGTTGTCAGAGCATAGAAGCAAAATTACTGAAGCATGGTAAAGTGAAAATTCTTCTTCGGTGACAAAGTTCAATGACAGAGATGAACAAGACGCCACAATGTGAATCTTTTTACATAATTCGATCAGTTGTTTGGTTTATACTGAGTGTCTCTCAACCTTGTGCCAAAAATATACACGGGGTTCTAGAATAGCCGAACATTTAGCGATGACTCTTCTATTACAAGCTCCCAGTTCTCAAGTTTTCGACTGGTGGCTATTTTTTAAAACTCTATTTTTGTTTAAGGCCACCAAAGCTAGAGCTATCTGGGTCCAGTACCAATGAATATTATCCATTTATTATATGCTCGTAATAAAGTTGAAAATCCAATCAATATTTTTACCAGTCTTTGAATTAGAGCCTGGAAACTTCGGGCTTGTAATATGTAGAAGCGACATATAAACGCTGAGTTATCTACACTACACTAGTGACGTAAATTTTCCGGTTATTTATAATGATAACTATGTTGACAACCGGCTATCTATAAAATAAAATGCCTGCTTCCAGTTTCTCTTACTTAGGACAAGAAAACACAAAACAGCATCGCAGTTTTCAACAGCAGAATCGAAAGAATTAATTAAATATTGTATTTATAAATGTACATACTGATTATAAAATTAAAATCTCAACCGGAATTTACAACTATGCGCAAAACTTTTGTATAATACTAATAAATAGCCGCGGCTATTTAAAATAGATCACCACGGTTATTTAACCGGTAATTTTTTCTTTTATATCGTTACACTACACTAATATACTATGCTTGCCTAATATTCTATGATTTTGGTCAACGTAGAAAAATATGACTTAAAGATTTCTTCTACAGGATGTTCGTTCAATTTTTCTCTTTTTCACTTATTACATGCATTTGCTTTGACAATAATTATCTTGCTCTGATTAGTAATAGTGACCTTAAAATACTCAGGTGCTTCGTTTCACAAGCAGAAATGTTTTCAAATGTTTGCATTCTGCAAATTAGAATGTCTTTAACACTTGCTATTTAATTGTTCAAACTAAGCGAAGCGTGTGTTACGTAGGACGTAATCCTAATATAAATAAATGCACAATTTTATCGGATCAAATATCTTACAAAAAATATTTTGCATCAAATTTCAACCTACAATACGTTATCAACAGGCAACGGAAATTGTCAAAAAGATGAAAGGCTGCATCAAATTTTTAAATCACAGCATTTACCTTGTGATCTCCAAAGAGTATATTTTATATCAAATCAAACGGAGCGAATTTATTTTTCATCGGATGTACGGAACCCTAAAAAGGAAAACAATTGCGAAATGCACAGTGGAGGCACAACTTCTCTCGTAAAAAGCAGACATGATTATAACAAAAAAAAAAAAAATAAGTTAATGTATCTATTTTATGAAGCGACCACTTTTGTCTCCCAATTACAATTTCACGCTGGGATATCTACAAGTAGATATAATAATTACAAAGCACCAAGTTAAATAAATTATTTTAAGTTCTGACGAATGGTTTAAATGTACCTTTTTTGATATTTTAATCACAGCATCCTGTTTTAGTGTAGCGAAGTCATTGATGCGTGGTCCATAACTTTATACGGTTTCGACAAGGTTTACTAATAATAAATGTATACATTCCAAATCATTAAACATAATTATAGAGAATTAATAGTGTTTCTGTCAATAACTTCCGTGTCAAAATAATACTAATCTTAGGTCTGATTGTTTTGATAGGCGATTACTTGGATCTCTCAACAATAGGGTCGTCCCACATATTTAAATCTGATCATTTTAAACAGCGTGTATTCTTCATACATAAACAAATAATATATAAATTTCAATTTCGACGCAAAGTTGGACAATTCAGGTTAAAGTCTCGAAAGTGATTTGTAAATAAATTTTTCCTATTAGGTTCGTAATATTCTAAAAATAATATTTGGCTGCTTTAAACTTATATTCTTCTAATTGCACACAAGAATTAAAGAAATTCAGTGGAACTTCGTTCGCTCGAAGTCGAAGGGATCGGCCCAAAACTTCGAATTATCAAATGACCGCTAGACAGAGGAAGTGGGAAAACGAAAGGGAGAAAAAATATTTTCTTTCCCACTTTAATATTGACTGTATGTGTAAAAGCAAATCGCAGGTGAAGTTAAAACTTTCAAGTATGGGCGAAAAAATTCGAGATTTTTGCTTGTTTCTTCGATTTTAAGGCGATGTTTCTCGTAGCATTTTCCAACATGTCAAGTTGGCGGAAAATATCGTTTGTTTTACATATAATCACATTTCATTCAGGTAAAAAGTTCGAATTATCGGAGTTGGTGTTCGAATTATCCAAGAAAATATATTTTAAACCACCTGTTCCTCTATCCTCGGAAAACCACCTAAATTAAAATATTACATTCCGTGTTATATATAGGGAGTTCAAGGGACCACCAAACAAATTGGCTTGTTTGGGAAACTCGAATTATCGGAGTTCGAATTAACGAAGTTCCACTGTATATATAATATATATTTAGAACGCTGGACATCAACCGTCATATCGTTTGGTTAGACAAATCTCGTATCTTCAGAACTACGAATTTTACAAGGGACAGAAAAGACGGAAAAATCTTCTATATAAATAGCATATTGCCGGGTTTACGGACGGCACGATTTAAGGAAAGTGTATTAGGTTTTTTATTATAGACGCTCAACAACATCTCAAAAAAGGAACGACCTGGTAATGTCGTACTTCCTAGCAATTTTAAGATGATGAGTAAGTTCACACATTCTTGTTCGGTTCATTAAAAATCTGCGATTTAAGATTATGTCGGTTTAATTCTTTCTTTCTAAAGGAGTACAGATTTAAATGCAATTGTGTTTTTTGTGTGTTAACACATTTCCCACAGCGGGCGAGCAGAACCACAACTTCACTGAGAAAAGTTACCTTGTAACAATTCTAAATTTGTAATAAATAAATTTGTGAATAAATAATGATATTCTTGTGGGAACTAAATATGACAGCAAGTGCTTCTGGTTATTAGGAATGATAATTAAGCGATATAAAAAAACAGATTAATACACAACGTGGGTCCAACGACTGGTCGCAAAATATTTACATCCATATACGTACTTGAAAAGGACGCGCGCAAAAAAACTCGCCGAAATTTGCATAATTTATACAAAAACTTATTGTAAACGGTTGCCGATAGTTTTCTACGGATGATTATTAATTTACATATAAAAAAAATCCAACTAATTGGACGCCCGATTCATTCCAGCTTCAAAAATACTATATATTTTTTTAATGTTTGGATTATAGGAATACACTAAGAAAAAACTAATTGAGTCAAGCAAAGGTATGTCTATAGGGTCGTGTAATTTATTTGAACCAAGTAAAAATTGTTTGAGGCAATCAAATATTTGCCTATTGGATCGTATAATTTCATTGGATCAAACAATATTCCTTACCCTGGAATAATTTTTGTTAATTGGTTCAAATAAATTGTACACAATTTCTTGATTATTGTAATAAACAATTGTTTGCCTCGAACAATTTTTTCTCGGTGTAATAAGATCCAATTGGCAAAAGCAAACATTTGTTTATCTCAAACAATTTCTTTCTCAGTGTAATAATATAAACCAATAGTCACAATCAAACATTTGTTTGCTTCAATTTTTTTTATCAGTGTTTTTTTGTCAAGTTGTTTTCAGGTGATATTAAACAGAGCGCCAAAAAATCTGGAAGCACATTTTCTATATACAATCGCATGAAATCCTAGAAATAGTAGAGTTGGGTAACTCAGATCTGAACCGGTTCAAAGAGCCGACTCCGACAGAAGATCCGTGAGAGCCAACTCACTTTTTTTTGAGCCGACGGATCAGCGGATCCGCATAACTCAGTGTAACACTTAACACACAGAAGCACATTTTACACTTACGTATCAGTTCTCGCTTTGATGCATCTGTCAACTCAAATAACTCATGCATCACATATTTGGCTATGCATTCTTGATTCTATACAGGTCGTGATATGATTGACTGAACTAGGTAACTCAGTGGCAGACTGCAGTAACATATTCAGAACTCGGCTCTTTTTGAACCGGTTCAGTGAGCCGGCTCACATACGGGATCCAGATGCAAAGGTACAAATCACTAAAAAGATCCGTTTTTTCCATCTCTAAGAAATAGATACAAAAATGCAATGTGGCATCACTGGTTGACAATAATGAAAGTGGAGACAAAATGCATGTGAGAGAGTTGCGAAGAAAAACAATGTGACAAAAATATGTGCAAGATTAACATGCATACAAAAGTCCTTACTGCATCACCACGCAGCAGGGTACTTGAAGTTCGGGTAGAAGGGGTTACAGACAGACAATAAACACCAGCCAGACAGATATTGCGGGCGTGTGTGTGTATAAAATGGATACAGAGTGTATACAATAAATGCGGATTCAATGCCGCGAAGAACACTACAAGATAAAATCCACGAATATTGCATGTGCATTCGGGCTTTATAAAGTTTGCGTTAAATGTTTCACGCTAGTAAATACGGAAACGAACAATAAATCATATAGAATTAAATTTACTATGATCTCGAAACTTGATATCTGTTATTTTTTCAAATTAAAATATTTTTTTTAGTATATCACAAATGTTTGTTTTATTGATATAACTTATATTTGTATATTTTTTTAAATAATAATTGCCAGTTTTTGTAAAATACAAAAAAAAATCATTTATTCAATGTGATAAAGATGATATATAAAAATGAGCAAACGCCATTTCTCTATAGTAAAATGGAAAGTTAAAATTTCCATTTGTGTAAATACTAGGTATAGTACATAAATGTCAAGTATGAAGTAACTCATTCTTTGAGTCCTATTTATATACCAAATTTAATTGTAATTGGATTAGAGGTTTAAGAATTTTACAGTATATTGTTCTTGTTGACATATCGCAGTATACTTTTGAGACAGATTGTATACGACGGGTCATGAAACCATCTAGTTATAAGAACATCTGGGAAAACATAAGCTGCTGTGTGAAATTAAAACATTAGATGTATAAAGTTGATTTTAAACTGAACTTCATGAATCATAATAAAACTGTGCCAACAGTTTAATTAATTTTTTTAGTGCAAATATATTTTTAAGTGCATTTTTATGATATTGTAATTGTTTGATATAAATAAGCCTAATGGACTCTGTGATCAAGTTTTCGTAATATTAAAGTGTCAAACTTTTTTTGTAACAAAAAAACGACCATGAAGCAATGTGTTAAATTGTCTGTAAAATATAAAAGAACTTCGATATATATGAGAAAGAGATAGTTTGTATTGTTTACTAAATATATTTCGCAAAATAATCAAAGGAATAAATTAATTTGTTCTTACATAGATAATTTAAAAGAATAATGCATAAAGAACAATGTGTTAGAAATAAAATGATGAAACCAATAAAGAAGAATTCAGATATATTAAAGAAAATATATTCTAATTCAACAATACACACGATGTGGACCCTATGCTGTCTCAACACAGAATGCCTCTGCATCCGTTTACAATCTCATATTTGTATACGCAGTTTACATAACATAAAGCATAACACAATTCATAGAAGAATAAATAATAATAATAATAATAATAATAATAATAATAATAATAATAGCGTTTATTGCTTAGCGCAAATGGTCAGAAATCAGTCTTTGTAGACTGGTCTGCCTTTCTGACCGGTAAATACAATAATATACAAATTTTATCTCTCGTCAAAGTAGACAAAGTCACAAAAACACATACATAAAAATAACAAGCTAGGACATACATTCACAAAATCCAGGTAGATCAACTCACGATAACACGATATTTATCTGTGTTCAGCTGTCTTTTGTATACAAAATTTGTTATCAAAATTTTAATTTTGTTTGCTTTCCAAAACAACACTTTGTTTAAAATATCTGCCAGGTCTGGTGAACAGGACATATCATTTAAGAGTTTTGGGGCTACATATGAGAAGGATTTTTGGAATTGAGATGAACGGGATAAAGGCAATGTAAATAAGTCATAACGGGGACTGTAAGGATTTTGGCTGGCAGACAGTTTTGCAAGTAGATACTGGGGCTCATTAGATTTTAACATTTTTACTAAAAAGTTGCAAAAATGCATTAAACCCCTATGATACATATCAAGCAAATTGTGCTCAATAATTATCGGTGTTAAATTATGGTTTCGATATGGAATATTATATATAAATCTTATACATGCATTCTGCATAATCACACTGAATACTGTAGGTTAAACATTTGCTTACAATTGAAAAGTGAACATTGTAGGACAGAAGAAAACAATTATTTTCAATTTTTTATTATCTTTTAAAATGAATTGAAAGTTGACTTTACACTTCCACCACTTCTTAGAGCATGAAAACTTGGGGTTTGTAATTAATGAGTTATGGAAACGTTAAACATTGGCATCCCTACGATCTTGGCTATTTCAAGCCCCGTGTCTAATATAGATATAGCTACAAAATATTAAAAAAAATTAAATTATACATTTTTGAGTTTAATGAGTTAATTTTACAAATTATAATGTAAACGAATACTTTCTCCCTGAACTAAAAAAGATATCTACGCCACTGTAATAAATATACATTTGTAGTGTCGAAATATTAAACACACATGCATGGTTTAACTTAGGATACCAGTTAGTACCAACTGTATGTACTTAATTAAAACTAATTATTATATCACTAATAAAAAATATGTTTATTTTTAATTTAGTTATAAAACAAAATAAACTATATCCCTCAAGTTAGATCGCTCCATTAAGATAAATTTAGCTTCTTAAAATAGGGGAAATAAAAATACTTTATCATTTTTATTGAAACTGTTTTTTTTTAAATTAGATTCATTCAACCACAACAAAAAACTCCGCCTGATGTCTGCAGAGATGAAACGATTTTCAATAAGTTATGATAATGAGATATAGTCTAAAACCATATTAGGAAATTGTACACTGCAAGTCATGCGAAATCAGAAGTCGAATGGTATGTACATAATCTATGGTACGAGTGGAATTCGTCAAAAACCACAAACCTAAGTGAATTTATTGTTGCTCTACACTATTTCAAGATGACCTGTAGCAAGTGCAAATTATTATACGTATACGCAGCTAAAAAAAAAACTTGACGTAGGCTATTCTGAGAAATTCAGGCGCATGACGTAACAAAGGGATGTAACGATATGATATAAGAAGACAAGGGCGCTTATAAGGAGGATAGTGCATATATAAAATGCAAGATGACATCATGAGAATGTGTCGAGTACGCACTATGCAGCAAACGCGATTTAAAGTGATCTTATAACAACCGAGATTAAAGTTACAATCGAACGCATTTTTAACACCATCAAATTGTCAACTAACGTATTTTCAGCTTTTGGACGCCGCTTCTCTCACAAAGTGTCTTCTCAGTCAATGTAAAAATACGTTTAACCTCAAATTAAGAAAGATTTTTTCTGATTCATTTATGACTGCCACGAAGTGATGATGAAAGAGAAATTGAAAATATATGAGTCGATTAACCCGGACAGACAGAAAATACATTAATTCTTCTGTACAACACTACTTTTTAGGGTCCGTAGTCCTTACAATTTCTTCATGTACGTCTATTACAACTTCATAACTTTTAAAATTTACAATCGACTTTAATGGAAGGACATTGCTTATTTTACTAGAGGTTATGAAACGTCGAGAAATTTTGGTCCAACCCCTAGGTTCCGCCATCCGACCGACGCCAATAGTGTGTGTACCATATGGCAAATACACTAATAAAGATTAAATAACGTCCACTTTAATTCGTGTCTGTTTTATAATACGACTATGGGAAATAAAATCCGGCGAGAATTTTTTTTTGCGGTTCGTGTTACCTATACCAGGGTACCAGAGAAACGTAAGTCTGTCATCATTTAACATAAGAAACAACTGACAATACAACCTGCCATTACAATTAAATAATACGACAAAAGAGTAGAAAATGGTTTCCATTATAAAAATAGACACCCCCGTCGTTGTAATAGCGATGATTGTTTTTTTTATAGGACGTGAGAAATCAATGTTTTTTTAATCATTTCTGACGTTTCCAAAGACGCCAAACAAAATTACATTTGTAATGTAATTATAAACCGTGACATGCATATGTTTACTGTTTTTCTTTTGTTAATTTTGTGTATGTAAAAGAAATATTAAGGTCAACTCTTCTTTACAGTGGGATGCTCGCTCGTTTGTTTCAGAAATAAAAACTAATTCAAGGTCAACAGAAATTAGAAACTAAACAATGCTACTAAAAATATCGTCTATGCTTCAAAATAATTTTGAATGTGAAAAATTCCGGTGAAATTTGCCTTAAGAAACCTTTATACGATACTTTAAAGTCTGATTTCTTCTAATCGCCCGTTCGCATATTGTAATTAAATACTTTTCCTATGCCTAAAGACAGTTACAGCTTGCCCGACGCCATTTTTATAGCGTTCTGGTAAACGCCAAATGAAGGACCAAGAATCACATTACAGATCCTATCAGGAAATACAGGAAATGCTCTTAATATGAACACATTATAATCCAAATATCCATTAATCTGAATGCTGAAATCGCAATTTTATAATCCGAAGTCCAAAATGTTCGGATTAAAGAAATTGTGCTGTATATAAAAATGTAAACATAAAAATAGTAAACAACATTTACACAAAAAAAGCTACTTTTGAACTAATTAACGTTATATAAAATGACTACATCAAACATTCAGGAACCATAAATTATAATAATCTATGTGAAGCATTTAAAAAAAACGACAATTACCAATTCTGCAAGCCAGGGACGTCCAACACATCGATCGCGTCATTTTTGGTCGATCACTTACGATCAACAATTCATAAAATTATAAAAATTGTATTATTTCTTTACTTTTGAGTTGCGGAATTTGTCGTTTCACTCGATTACTCATTTTTTGAGCAGGATATCTAAAATTCTAGTGCTTTTCTAAAAGCATTTTTTTCTACAACTTCGTTAATACAAAACAAAAGTAGATTGCAGTTCCAATCACGTTGGTCACCCCTGCCATAAGCAGCCTTGTCCGTACTGTGTCGTCCTTGCTAAATATACAATTCATCGTGGAAAATATTGGATTGTAAAAATGTTATTTTATTATTACAAAATAATATAAGATACAAAAAAGTTATTAACTGCACATATATTTTAGCATGAAATGTTAATTATCCGTGCGTATCGAATTTAGTGATTAACAATTGTAATATTTTTGCACTATCTCGTATTAAACAGCTGCTTGATCCATTACGCACTAGTGCCGTAAAGGAAAACAAAACTGGTCGCGCTATATCAATTCCATAGTAAATCACTGTTGGTGTTTTTTTTTATAACTTATACTATTAGAAGTGACGTTTTTTCAAAAGTGAATTGTCAAAAATTTTGTAAATAAAGTAAAAGTCAGTTATTTCAGAGAACAAAATATCATATATACCTGGTGCGTAATGGTATTACGACTATGCGACTAATAACTCTTTCAGTCTTGGTGGTTAGTGTCACTAACAATTTCTTTCCGAATTTTTACATTAAAATCCATGCCATTTAGCGACAATCGGTTGAATACCATGAAAGTTCGAACCATGCTTGACAAGATGTGACACCGATTGGCGGAATATTGAATGAAGGACTTCATTTGCGTCGAATTGAATATTGCTCTAAGTTCAAAATATGTGTAATGTAAAAGCGTGACGGAAAGAGTTAAAACTCAGTGGCCCTTGTCGTAATATAATCCATTACGACACTAGGTATATAATTTACTATTTCAAAACACGTCGTCCTACGGAAAAAACTGCGATACAACAAGAGCTGAAATCATCCAATTTTTTTTTAAGGCATGATAAACGTTTTTCATTTCATCGCCAGATTTCTAATCAAAATTACGGACAAAATATAATCCATTTAAAATGAATAAACGAGTGTGAGTGCACTTAAGAGTTACGTTCACATGGTAGAAGTAAAACTCTCTCACTCCCGTTGACTTACTACAATAAAGGCTCACACTCACTGTATCGGATTGGCTCGACACAATCGACAGTTTTGGGATACATGAAGTTAAATGAGTTCCCATACACTAGACGGCAACATCCAGCGTGCGAATACACTGCCGTAGTGTGCCGATCCAATCCGATTTAGTGGGTGTGGACCACTGAAATATAAATATACTGGAAGGGGCACTGCCATGCCTGGCCCGTGCACGGTAAACGCGGTAGAGACAGAGAGTATTTGTGGAGAGTCCGTCTCACTCTCTCCTTGTGCGCTTGCGCACAATACAGCACATCGCATGCGTTACACCGTGGTTACACCCCATCTCAAAAATTTATTCCTTTTTTCGCAGTGCTGTTGTAGTACGTTATTAGAAGAAGTGATGACCATAGCGCCTTACATTCCTTTATAATAAACATTTAATAACAAATAATATATTTGAAAATTTAAAAAGCGTGGTTGGTGTTAATAATTTTAAAAAAACTTAAAAAATGGTCCGTTGAATGATTTTAAATAAAAGTAACAAAGTAGAAACTGTCCAAAACGATGATAAAAAATATCTATGAACAAAAAGTTCGATTCAAAAAAGGAAACTGTCCAAAACGATGATAAAAAATATTTATGAACAAAAAGTTCGATTCAAAAAAGATTTCAAACGCAAAGAATTAGATCAAAAAACAAAATGTTTGCCGAAGTTGGCGAGTTTTATTTTTTTATTCACATAATGCGCCAGTTATGGGCACGAATGCATCAACTATTTCGATATATATGTATTTTTTTCCCAAAAAAATATTCGTGCACCCAAATCATCTTCTAAAATATAGTAATTAATTGAATATTAAGAGAAAAAAATGTAACCTTAATATCATAGTAATTCTACTTGTCTCGGGTCCCTTGAGCCACTACCATAAGGTGAACACAGGAGAAAATGTTTTTGGTTTTGACTGTACGACAAAGACAGACTCTCCACAAATCTACTCTCTCTCTCGGCTCGCTTCCCGCCGCTCAGTGCCCCTTCCAGTATATTTATATTTCAGTGGTGTGGACCTTTAAATAAAAATCGTGTTCTTGTCATTTTCCACCCCGTCCCATTTCCATCATTATAGAAACGGCTTCCGTTATGTATTATATAGATATATTTGTTTGAAATCATTGCAAAGTTTTATTTCAAAATAATGCATTTGTTTTGTTTTAGTTTTTTTACCGAGCAGGATCAATGCCAAGCGTTATAATTACGTTCAAGTGAAAGGTGTGTGATTACAATTAATGCGTTTAATTGGTGATTAGACGCAGTTCAGGATAATAATTGGTTACATATACATTGATAAACAACGTGAGAACTGCGTTATGCAGAGAGACAATAGATTTTGTTTCTTATGTGCGCTGCATTCGTTCGTTTGTTTATAAATAATGTATCGATATTATACACTTCTAATGCAGTATTTACTTTCTAACTCATTCATAGGAAACTACTGTCTAACTCCGAAATACATTACGTCACAAACAATCGAGATTGCATTCGACACGTAGACAAAAGGAACTCTAAACGCTAGACGTCAAGGGTCTAGTTTTATATACTTCTTTATAAGATGAGAATACGAACGTTATGCTGTATTTTATTTTAAATCTAACACTCACAATTTTTACAATTGAAATTATTAAAGTTTATACATTGATGAGGATGGAATAGTTCCACAGGACAACCTAGCAGCTAATCTTCTGGAGCTCATAAGAAGATCCAGATTATTTGCTGGCTAGATCCAGTAAAAAGGAAGTACAAAAATCCTTTCAGGATGTGGTGCATTTGGGCCAAGAGACCACTGTTCTATTTTAATCTTAATCTTAAAATAATTAGTGAAACTGACCTGAGGCGATGTGTCGCTAAGCGACGAATAGCTAGAAGATCGACTTCCAAGTGGCTCGGGTCCCAGACTACTGTAGGAAGCCGTCGAACTCAGGGACACCGAATCAGCTCGAGACCGATACGGGGATAGTTGCACGTGCTTCATCATCTGCAAAAAAAACATTAACTATAAATATTTGAAACACAAGCCGTTTTCTTTCGTCAATCCGCCAGCGGTTCCTCTTTTGTTAAAAGGAAGCTTTTTGTCCACAAAATGTCCCATGGATGCGTTATTTGCTGTAATGGAGAGATGTGGGTATTTTCCCCAATATGTCACTTCCTGAATTCTATTCCTTTCAAAGTTAAAATTAGAGGAAAGAATTTAATCTCCCTAATTTTATTCAATATGAATTTAATTTGCTTTAAAACTAATTGAATTCTTTTGATATGACAGACGAGAAAATAATTCAGATATTTAATCCAATAATCTTTTGATAATGGAAGGAATATTTGGTATGAAGACACTTCTTTCACGACAGACGTTTCGATAACCATGTTAGCATCATCAGTTGAGGAGTATTATCATTCTTTCTAAGAATCACTTTAAAAACTAGATCAACTTTCGGCTGGTGTCACAAAACGTAGAATAAAAATTGAATGACGAACATATTCTGTCAGAGCATTAACTTTAACATCTCACGGACGTTTTTTGATTGTCATTCACCTCAAAGATAATTTTTGTTTACATGAATAGAAGGCGATGATAATGCAGTTTTCTTTAATAAATTGCAAACATGCTCTTATGGTCTACAATAATCGATTATTGATTATAAAAACAAGTACGGTATTCTCCCCTCAAATGCACGATTCTGGAACTGAACGAAGTTGGAACACCAGATGAAGATTTTTATTTTACGCATCCGATCCGCCAGAGGGTAACAACTAGGGAAAATGCTTGTCGATTTTGAACAACGAATTTTAGATGTAATAAAAAAATGTCCCATCTCGTCTTCTGAAAGACAAATATACGATACAACTTCGCGACAGTATCGATGTTGCTAGTATAGTTTTATGATTGACAATTATATGGGAAGAGCATCGGTACCATCTTAAAGCTATGTACTTCTTCTTTTAAAAGACTTGGATGTTTTCTTCACACGTTCTATTCTAATTAGAGATGGGATATGTCGAGTGAAGCTTGTCGAACAATTCAATTATTAAAATACCGAGTGGTCTCGAGATAGAAAAATTGAATGAATTGTGATTTCATTCTAACTACTCGAAACTTGTAGGTGACTGACAATCGAAACCGAGAGCAAATTTATTCGAGAGTTGAAACATTCAATTCATTCACTCATAGTACCAACACACCTATTTTTATTGTATATCGTGAAAAGGAATAATTTCAAATGAATCACTCGATTATAAAAACCATTCGAATAGCAACCTTTCGATTATCAAAATCATTCGATTACTTCCAATACTAATTTATTCGAGAGTTTAAACATTCATTCATTCACTCATAGTATCATTATACATCATGAGAAGGAATCATTTCGAATGAATCATTCGATTATTTCCAAGACTAATTCTCATCTCTAATTCGACAGTTGAATCGCCTCCTTGCGTTTATAAAATAGACAGTCAAAATCAGTATTTTCGTGAAGGAGGAGAAGAACTTATTTACGGAGCATCGATTTAATGGGAGGATACTGTACTTTTGTGTAACAAGGGCGCTTTGCGGTCACTGAAGAATGTTTATACAAGACGGTGGTCGCTCAAGTACACCCAATACTCGTGTATGTTTATGTATTTTCAAGAATCCATACAGAGCAAACTTGGAGTTGATAATAACAGGTTGTTGTTAGGTGTTGAGACATTTTTGTGGTTAAGTTTGTTGCATTCGATGAAAGTTAATAAAATTGTTATGGTTCAATATACACAATTTTGTCTTATTTATAGATATGTATTTATAGTAAGTTGGTGTTATTGTTAGAAATATATTGTTGGTACAGCTGAATTGGCTAAAAGCAGGATCGGTTTAGCTAATAATTTTGCGCTTTTTAGCATCCTTTTTCGGTCGTAAAAATAGTAGTTTATGTATCTAGAATGTAATGCGAGTTGTGATATTATGAAAAAACAAATGTCAGCGAATTTTAACAATCATAGAAGTCATAAAAGCATTACATTCGAGATACATCCTACATTTTTTGTAAGAACCTCCTATAAAATTACGTATTTTCACTTCATAATAATATATTTGACAGTCATCATATTTTGTGTGTGCGGCCATTTTGATATTGCATTTGAGTTGTTTACAACACTATACGCCTGCTTTGTGTCGCTAACTATCTCTGTTCATCAACGGTAACTGAGAGGTCGCGTTTGGAAACTAATGTTGAACTGGTAAGATCACAGTTTCTCTTATTTTACGCACTAGTGCGAAATAGGTCATTTTACCATCGATTTACAGCAGATATTTTGTAGAAACTGTGCGACAACAGACGCCTGGGTGCTGCAGGGATTTTTCCTGCTCCCAATTTCATCTTTCTCTCTATTAGAGGAACCACAACTACTAAAACTATTAACATATTGCATTTCGAAACTGTTTCCTTAAAAAAAAGTATGGATACAAATTTGTTACATAACAACGCATTGAACTGCCTTCAGCATAACCTATAAAGTTACAAACAAGTGAAAGCAGCAATAGTTTTATTTAGTAGCAATGATTGATTTTAAACAAAAGATTAGTTTCATTTGTTTATCTTAGCGTCGATCTTAATAGCTTCATTATGTAAACTTTTCTGTATATCCGCAGTTTCAATAAAAAAGAGAATACAGCTAGACAAATTAAGTAATATTTTGATTATTATTTGGCAATAATATGTGGGCATACCGGTTTAAAAAACGCATTCAAAAATTCTAATCATACAGCGTGATTAATCTAGCTAATACTAATGCAATATGAGATAAAGTTAATTTTTTTGCGACGGCACGAGATGATAATCTTTATTCCCACGTAGGATCTAAACTACATGAAGGATTTTAAGAACTGAGGTATAGATTGGTTCGTTATAATCTTAGCAGTGGCACGGGGTATTTAACATCACACAAAATCTAATATGATGAATGCTACCCGCCATATTGTCAGAACACAAAAATCAAGTCGATAAAGCTCTTTGCGGAAGTATCGAACGAAAAGACTTAATGAATAGGCTACAAAATATGTACGTTACTATAAAAAAATAATAAAAAACACAAAAAAAAACCGACTGCGTAAAAATGAAACTAACTAAAAGAAAGAAAATAAGTCGGAAAACATAATATTATATCGGGCATTATGCTATCAATTAACTTCAAGACACCGCAAGTAAAGATCTACTTTGTCTCTTCCTTTTGTTTATTTTTGAGTGCGTCTTGAAGTTGACTGATGCCATAATAACTGTTCTATACGTAACATATTTTCAGGGTCGGACTGGGTCGGAAGGACCCGGGTGGCTCCCCACAAGCCTGGGGCCCGAGACTGGATAATGGTAGATGGGATATTATTCTATTTCATTTCTCTCTAATGTATGAACGAACTATCTGATCTAGTTTACATTTAGGTCGCAAGAGCTGGGACCTGGCCTACATGGGCCCCCAATCCTATCTACCGCCTGGCTTGCGGCAAGCCCCGCAAACCTATAACCGTTACAGCGTTTTCGGCACAGCTTAATTTTAATCATTCGAGCTAAAATTTTCAGAGAATCATTTTTTCAATGTAAAGAACTATTTTAAAGGTTAGCATGTGACAATTTCCAACTTGTCAAAATAAGGGCCAGTCTATAATATTAGACTGGCCCTTATTTGTATAAGCCAATTTTTTTTCAAATTTTTTGAGTTGCTACCCCCTGAAATGGTTCTATATATTGAAAAAACGATTAGCTTAAAATTTTAGCACAATTTATACAGTTTAGCCCGTGCCGAAAACGCAGAGAGCTTTGAAAATACGTTACGTAGAAAGCAAATTCCGAAACTACTTAACTTTGTGCTTAGGGTATAAAAAATTAACTTTTCCAATGGATCTGGACAAATCAATTCGCCTCTTAAACACATCTTAGGACTACTTTAAGACAGAAATTGGTTGGTGCTAAGTCATAGGCAAAGTTACGCACTCGCACTACAGAACGTAATGCTCCGTGTGGGGCCCGCGCAGGCTGGGGCCCGACTGGCAATCGCCACCTCGACTATATCGCTAATCCGACGCTACATATTGTAACCACATATGAAGAAGGTGTTGAGAAAATTTTCAGACTTGCTTTCTTCCTTTTAGTTAGTGTCATTTTTGGGCAACTGTTTTTATTTTATCATTTATTTTTAAGTTTGCATTTGTTTGGTTTATTCCTGTCAAAATCGATATTAACGCTAGGGAAGCCACGGGTACAAACTAGAAAATTATAAAATATAAAAAAGTGGACATAATAACGTAATACGATCACAAATTAAATCACCCATGCGTGTGTATCCAACGTATTATGATTATTAATAAATTGAAGACGAATTTTTAATAAAAAGACATAAATTATCCATTTCCTTTGCATTTTTTTTCAATTTCTTTTGACGAACAAATTCCTTTATGTTCTTTCATGTTCAAGATTATTTTCTCTTACCAACGTAACAACAAAATGTACAGTAATACCTTGTTAACCATGTTGAGAACGCATTCTTCTTTCCATAATAATTAAACAAATTTGGAAAAATTGTCAATTTTGAAACTTTGACAAATCTCTCAGACACAAAATTTAATCTTATAGAAAAATCACTTTAACTCGACTAAACATACGCCCAGGTTTGTTTTTTAGGATTCCGTATATCCGATGAAAAAACGAAACCCTTAAAGGATCACTCAGGTCGCGTCGGTTCGTTTGCCACAGATTATTTTCTCCGAATCTATACTGGTCAAAAAAAGTTGAAATTTGGTGCATATATATATATATATATATATATATATATATATATATATATATATATATATATATATATATATATATATATAGAAATAGATCACCCAATCACGGACATATAGCATAAATAAACAAAAATAAATAAAATACAAAAAATAATGTATTTATCAAGTGCATATTAATGTGGCGTATAAAATGAAAGGGCTTGTTGTGAGAAACACAATTATATATTTTTTATAATTTTAAAATGCATAGCTTACAAAATATTAACGAAAATATACGAAAATCGAGCAGTCCCCTTTATCTCCGAAACTACTGATTTAAAAAAAATTTAAAAAAGGATATAATATAGGGTTTCACTCATAGTTTACAGTAAAACCTAAACGAAAATTTAACAGTCTAAATGTTATCACAGAAAACGGAATTGTACGGAGTCATCTTCGCGCGAGTTCGGCTCGCATTTGACCAGTTTTTTTATTTATCTTTCTGGTTCAAATCGGTCTATCCGTTCCAGTTCTAGAGCGTTAAATCCAGACATGCATTGATAAACACAAACTCTTCCATGCCGAATTGTAAATCAAATACAACTTACATTAGGAAAAGGGATCTAAAAAAATTAATATTACAAGAAATTGACAAGAAATGATACCCATACGAAATCGTGAGAACATATTTAGACACTTAGACATAAAACTTGTTTGTGTAATAAATTATTAACAAAAAATCATTACTGCGTTATGAATTTATGAGCAATGTGTGATTATAATGTGTGTTAATTATTTTATAAAATCTCGATCAAGCATCAAAAGTAGCACAGAGCTGATTTCCGCTCGTCACAGAATTCAAGATGCAAAAAACAATTTCCAATATTGACGCTCAATATTGTGTAATAAATATATATTTAATTAAATATACGTAATCGAGAAACTACTAAACTAGATTTCTTACATATCCTGCAATAATAGTGCAATATAAAAATAATTCGAACACGTTTTTCAAATACATACCTCAATATAAGGTAATGTCACCAGTAATGCGTCGTACGTTGATATAAGGATAGTGTCTAAAAACTGCTAAATTTATTTGACGTAATATATGGACGGTCCCTTTGTAATAAGCGTTAGATGTAATTTTATTTCCTTGCACAAAAAAAAACCCCGGGTCGCAGTGCCAAAACCCTGCCGACAATATAGTGTATTTGCTTGTATAGGGCCGTGTGGTTTTATACTTTTATTATGTGAAATTAAGTTTGTTTTTGGGCAAAATAAAAAATTTAACCCTTTAATACACCCCTTAAAATAACATTTTTTTCTTAATTGTAATATTATTATCAATCTAACGTCTACACCGAATTAAATACACCCTTCAATAAATAAGTCACTATCTGCAAACTAGTGTTTTCATAAAATTTGTAAATCCGGTCCTGTCGGGGACACTTTTTAATCACTACCAAAGGGTTAAATTTCAATTTTGAAACGATTCGGAGAATTTTTTCGGTATTTTGGGGCCCAAAAACAGTTTTCAACCCCTAAAAACTACCCTTAGAATAGCCCGATTAGGCCCATTTTAAATAGGCTTCTTGCGGTGATGGATTTCAACACGTGGCCCAAATTTCGTTGAAATCAATTAACTCTTTCGAAAGTTATCGCGCGTACACATATATATATATATATACTTACATATATATATAAACATTTTTAAAAATGGTGCCAAAGTGTTTAGGAGGTTATGAAACGTCGAGAAATTTTGGTCCGACCCCTAGGTCCCGCCATCCGACTGACGCCAATAGTGTATGTTGCCATATGGCAAATACACTAACAACAAAACTTTTGTCGCTCAGAAAAAAATAAAGATTTATGGATATATCATTCGCTCTCAACTATAGCATTAACAATATTGTGTTTCTAGTAGTATAAATAGCAGTATACTAATGTAAACAAACGACCTTGAAAAAGTATTATCTTTCTCGCATATGCGTACAACGATTGAAATTTTATATCGATTGATCCGGTTTTGGATCCTCTTTATGTTACTCAGTGACATAAAATCGTGAATGTCGTGATTTGATATTGAAAATCGATATGAAATTATTAATATTAATAATAATAAAACTGTCAAATGTAAAGAGAGATTGTTTGTCTTTATGTCTGTTTCGTCATAACTAGAAAATCTCTACTCCGATTGCAATAAAATTTGGTACAAAAGATAGGGTACTATGCGTATCTTCGGACCGCTCATTAAAAAAATACTTATAATAAATTCACCATAAACCCTAAATCTTTGTTCTGATTTCAATACAATTTGACATATGCATACACAGGCTGTTCCGGAAGAAATCTGTCAAACTTCAGTGGTGTATTCCTTAGATCATTTTAAGCAAAAAGGAAAAGTTAGCCAGTTTTGGCTTGTTGAATATTTTTTTTTTTTTAATTAGACAATAGCCTTAGCGGTTGGTGGCATAAAAAAATGAATAAATAGTGAGCTTTCAACCGTGCTCATATGCCAAGGCTATTAGAAATACGCACGTTACCTCGTACCTGAATGACATCAGCTGAGAGACCGTTCAATATTTTTATCAATCACATAATGTCCATTGATAATCCACTGGATGACGTCATCCCCCCACTACTATCCAACAGAACACCTCTATATCTATTAAGGTAGTTGTCGTGGTTAAGGCAAACCGTCAGAAAATTCTTAATTTTTGTATTCTTATTAAGGACATGATAATACAATTACCCTGAAAATTTGAAGTCGATCGACCGTATATAATCCGAGATAAATTCAATTAAAAATTGGATAATTAACATTGATTGTATACGATCTCTGTAGTTTTGAACCAGTTTCTTATTTATAAAAAAAGAACTAGCTGTCAGAAACTTTCCAAAAACGGACAGTCTTTCAATGCATTTGCTATGAGTTTAAAAAAAATAAGAAAAATGTTTTGACCTTCTAATTATTAATAAATAACGGTTTAAAGTTCAACAATTTATAGAAAAGTATACATGCATATGAATACTGTATGGGTTACGTTTCCACGGGTACAGTCTTGCGTAAAAATTATGGATCACTTAGCTACAAGCTAGTATACTTTTGTGGCGCGTATAATCTATAACTTTTTGACAATATTGTACCACGACAACTACCTTAAGTTAATAACCATGCTCTTAAGAAACGTTAATCTGCTCATGCGTATTCGTAAATCAACAAAGGCGCATAAGCGCTTCTGAAAACAATGTATGAAAACAAAACACTATAGCATGTTTTAAAATGTGCGACAGATAATACACACATGTGCATGTATCATGCAAGAATCAAGTGTAATTCGTAGCACACATGTTACACATTCTTAACGCAATAACGATTTCATGCATTTAATTGACCGGTTAATTGACCTGTAATTTAGGTATGTATTAATATTGTTTGACGGTCAGGTTTCGAGGCTATATAGCTCAAGGACCGAGACGATTGATCTTTTCTAGCTGCTTAACCCTGGAATCACATAATAACGGAAGTAGTAATAATATCATTATATTAGGTGTTAAGTACGGATTGATACCGTTAATGGAGCAGAAGTGAATTAATTACGAGCAAGGGGAAGATTGTGTTGTTATTTTTTTTAAGGCAAATCATACCAATTTATATTTTTAAGTTATTATTTTATTTTTATCCGTTCTCGGATTAAGATCTGGGAGGAGTTGGAGGTTTGTAATATCGCAGCCTGATAGCATATAGACGCAATTTTACACGTACTAATTTCTTACTAAAAATTATTATATACGATACATAACATTGGCTTCGTCTGGATTTTTAGTTTGCCTATTATGTCTCGAGCTTTTTAATGGAATACAGCCGTATTTACCCGGCGTTGCTCGGGAATAACAGCCCCCTCTTATGAAAGCTTAATAAGATATAATCTAAAACCATCTCACATATTTTAACTCGGTATTCGTGGAAGTAAAAAAGTTTCCGGCTACTAATACGTCGTGTCAAATCAGAAGTCGAATGACTTGCTCTGGCTATTTCATGACTTACCGATAGCATATAACACAGGCACGGGAGAAGACGGAATACCCTGACAACACGTTACGATGTTGTATAAGTATTTGTATATGCATTGATGTATATGGCAAAAATAGATTCATTATTTTGTAATAGAATAGTGAAATAAAACGACGTAGCCTATAGCATTTCTGGACCAAAAAAAACATTTAAAAAAAAGTTCCATCAAAATTCGTCCAATAGTTTTCAAGTTAAATCCGTTCAAATACACGCACGCAACAATTTTTATATATTAGTATAAATGTCGCGATATTTGGCTTAACTATGACATCTGAAATAAAAGCTGCATGCTATAGCAGCACACACTTTCACTGCACTTAAAGTTGAAGTAGTTTACTCAACAACTCGCGTTAATTTACAATTAATTACAGCGTTTTTGAAATTTACTCAAAAATCTATAGCCTTAATTCTAGTTACCTATTTCATTTATTCGTTATTTTTAATGAACAAATTTGTGTTTAATAATTAACGAGATAAAAAATTTCGCTGTGAAAGTACGCTATTTTGATTAAAAGTATTTTTATAGTAAAATAGCATTTTAATTAAGTTAATGATCCGATATAAAATGTATGTCCATCCTGTTAACAATCTTTTGTTCTCAATGTTTTTGTTATTTTAGAATTTAGATTAACGCAGTGACGTACAGCTTTTGTGACATGTGCACAGAAATACGGTTGAACAAAACTACTTTCTGCGGGTTCTTGTGCCGAGGAGGTCGACGTCACCAAGTCGTAAGTGACCTCAACGGGCCGTGACCAAGTAACATGCGATCTGTACAATATGATGCCACACAAGGACATCATACCACTGTCTCATTTAAATCCAAGAAGACTTACATATCGCTTGCTTGGAGGTAAAAGGTGCTATGTTACACGAACTAAAAAGTTGGCAGAAGATAGAACTGTTAGTTTTAAGGGAATTGTTAACTATATTATTACTATACGAGTATAATCTTTTTATTGAAAATTTTTTTCCAACTATTAAGATAGATTTTTATTGATGACTAAATTATTATCATCAATATTAGTTCTTGACAGGTTACACATAGAAGCTTTGAGATCGGGTGGCTGGTCTCTGACGAATATCCAAAAGTTTTCGGCGGCCTCCATTTTGTTCAATATATCCCCTTTAGAAATATGTATCATTCTTCCCATATGACTTTTAGCTACGTTTTTGCAGTTTATTTGATCTAAATAAACCATTTAAAATGAGATAAAAACGAGAAAATCAGTACAAGTTTAACACAAATTTTTGTACACAAAAAATTAAATTTGAAAAAAATTATTGAGTAAGTCAAATTTGTCAGTATTTTTACTATAAGTTTGTAAAGAAAAACTTCAAAACGTTAATTTGCTTTCCCGTAATTCGAAATCTCGTGGCGTACTATAAAGAAATATTGAAGAATATGTTCTTTTTTTTATTCAATTTTTAGGTCAAAAATATGTTTTTTGACAATTTTAATCAGCAAATCAAATTCTGTGAAGCTCAATGCTTAATCACAGCTAATAAAAACAATATTGCAACCACAGTTCCCGATAGCATATTTTACAATCTAAGGAATTGGTCAACTTAGAGAAAGTATAATTTGAACATAGACCCTTATATAGACGGATAAATGAACGCTTATAGTAATATTTAACTAAAACTTGACCTTATAGAAAAAATCTATTGAATCGAATTTTAAAATGCCTATCTATATAAATTAAGCGTGTCAGAATCCATAAATTATCCTTAATGTAAAGTCGATCTGATTTCTTTCCTCTTTAAGTCTAAAATATTTTTGAATGCTTACTGTACATGAGAAAAGTATAGAATATTGTTCGTTTCCGTAAATAATTGTGTTGTATTCACAAGGATAGTATCTCGTTAATTACGAATATTTCCGATGAAAATCTCGCATGTTTGCAGATGTTATAAGTCTAGACACAAATAAAATAGCAAATAACGCTAGCATTTATTACAATTATTATAAATACGAATAAAATTACACACTATGTAAATAAATAAACAACGCAATGTGCTGTGAAAAGGATGCAGAAACGTGTTTTTATACAAAGCTTGGCACTCGAAGCTGCAACTTATTTAATTATCTATGAAAAAAAATAACAACATTATAGTAAAAATTTAGCCGCACTTTGGGCGCCAAAAATACACGCAACGTGAGGAAAATAATCGAAGCTAGCTAATTTCATTTACAAAATACTAAAAACGATGCTAAAACAACATTTAAAAAATATAAATTATTTTTTCTGTATTTATGAGTTGTTGAGACTGTAAATTATAGACGTTCAATTTAATAATAATAATGCATTTAACGTGTCTTAACATTATGTCAACTTCTATATTTATATTTGTATATTTCGATATGGTTTACTTTCGGCGCCATCAAAACAATAAGAACATATACTATTTTATTAAAAAGCAATCAATATATACAATACAAATTGAGTAGCAGCCATATTATTTATATCAATCAATCAAGTATCAAAATGGCGTATCTATCATACACAATATCAATATAGTAAATGCAATTACCGAAGGGTTGTTGCCCTTTCGTGATACCGAATATAAACTGACATGAACGCTGTTTTACATACAGTGTACCAAATATGAGTGACACTGATGACGCTTCATCGTGAGTTTTTGATGTGAAACATCTAATGGCGCGCTTGGATGGGAGCGAAAACGTTTAGATTGCACTTTGCGACGCCCCATTCGGCCAGCCTAGCGTCTTGTCGATTCTTTCCGACTTGGCGCTCCCCTCTCAATACTTATACTGAGCGATTTCCTCTTTACTACACTTCACACTCGCTACTTTACGTGTATGTTAGTGTGTCGGCATTTTACTCGCAAATATTTGTATAATGTTGCACATCTGCCAGGCGTTCCACGACGACATACATTTTTTGGTAAAATTCGACTATGACCAAACTGTATACATTTTTTTTTAAACCACCAACAGCTAGAATTATTCAAGCCAAAATCATACTTTCGATTTATTACTTTTTTATAACAAATTGCAAATTCAATTGAAACTTTCACTAGTTCTCAGATTAGAACCTGGAATCTAGGGGCTTGTAATAGAGAAATCATAGAGACGCCACATAAACAACAATATTGTTACACGCTCGGCTATATTCTCAAATTCACGAATTTCATCCATCTAAATACAATTTTGGTCAGAAATGTTGTTGGGAGATGTTTTAATAAATAAATACTCAAGACTCCTCTATTAATCATTAAGTATTTGTTTCAGAGTAGGTACACAATTCCATTGATCATAGTGCATAAGGTAAGTTGGGGTCAACGTACAATATATGAATAAACCACAACGCATTAAGGGCGCGACCACATAATATCTGGGAGTGGTCCATTATTCCGTATTAACACACAGGTCGTATACCTACAGTCGCCCTAATTCAGGGTTGTCAAACTGCTGTTCAGAGTCCTCTTAAAATTTAAATATTAATAAGCACCCTGGCATTCATTATTTCAAGTTACTATTATTAAACCAAGGCTTCACACATGGCAAGGCTGACCCAATAGTCCTTTGCAGATATTTGCTTCAAATCTCGTCTTTCCCTACTCCAATGACTGACCCAGCCTGGTCCAATGTTCTTTGGCGAATAATTGCTTCCGAAACACTTAACCTTATTATTATTTTGCAGTAGGTATTAATAACACTATAATTTTTAATACCTTTCAATAATCATTACATCAAACCCTCAACCATGAAGATTTTGGATTACAATTCATTGCAAACAAACACATATACGTGAAGTTAAACAAAACCGATATAAATTCTTGATTGTCTCTTTCAAAACATGATTATTGAGTTAAAATACTTTTTGTGTAATTATGTATGTTATTTCACTTATTTTATTGATTTTATTAAAACATCATCGACGAATATGTGTCCAGACTCATTGAAACATTGACAAACAAGGCTGCTTCTTTGACTAGGATTGAAAGCTGGTCGGTATTCGTCATTCTCTTCGACCAGCCGGCCAGTCTCAAATATTTGACGACCATTATTAGTGTTGGAGCGGCCACATTATCGTTATTTGATAATATTGGGTCAGCCTTGTCAAGTGTGGACCCAAGGCTTAATCAAAAGTAAGTTGGCAACAGTGTCTGCAAGTCTTCACAGTTCCATTACAATATATGCATCTTACATGATATTGCACCCCTACCGTGAACATAGGCTCGACAACTCTCGCTTATTGGTTCCATATATCAAAATATAAAGGGTATTAATATGTTACCTATGTTTACCTTTTATGCTGCGTTATCTATCTATATATAGAAATGTTTCAACTCACATTCAGTTAATTAAATGTCAACAAATAAAATCAAAACTATATATAGGCTTATCGTTTTGATTTTGAAAATTTCTTTATGAACTTAATTTATTTAATAAACATTGTCAGATCTACACGTACAGTAAAACCCCTCTTAACGCAGCAGATACGTTCCAATAAATTCCTGTGTTATACGGAACAGCGCTAAACGAGGTCATCTTAATACGTAGATAATAGGCATAAGTGAAACAGTACCGAGAATAAGAAAATTTGCTAGTTTTTTTTTTGTTTAATTTTGTAAAATTTATTGTTAAATACTTTTTTATCACATTAATTATAGATTTATTAATTGCTAATATCGATTTTTGTTCCTAAACCATTTATGAAAAGTTAGATTAAGAAGTTATGTTTGTGATGAGGAAGGTTCCGCATTTGACATATTTTGTTTTTGTGAAGAAGTCGTCTAATGTCGCTTGCCTTTTTCTGTTTCATTCAGCAAGCTGTTGTTGACAGCAAGATATTGCATCAATGAAACTTTGTCTTGCCTTTGAACTCAACATTTGAATCATTTTGTGTAAGCTGATCCATAATTTTCGTCATAGTGGCTAAACTTTTTTTTTTAGAAACAGCGTTAAGCGAGGTCTTACTGAATCCTAATTACTGAGAGGGCACAATCACATAGTAAGCGAATATTAACACACATTGTAGGTTATAGAGGCTCGACAACTGAGGTAATTAGCATCCAGAAAATATTACAAAATCAACGATATTATGTATGTAAATCATTATTATTTTTGGAAGTGAGAAGCAGGCGTTATGTACTCTCAGAGAACACACATCCGGTCCCGATGGTGTGTAACATGACAGCTTCGATTAAATGCACTTGAATTCTTGAGCAAGTTTTTTTATTGGGAAAAAAAAAAACTGTCGAATTTTTATTGAAAACAATTTGCAAAGATAATGTGTTTTTAAAGATCGTTTTATTATATTGTATCAATATGTAATTTTATATGTTTATATTTGGGAGAGAGCTCTCGACGGTGGTCTTAGTGTTTGAATATGTGGCCATGTAAGGCTATAAACAGCATTCGAGTGCCGTAAACCTCCGTTTTGGCGAGGTGGTCTTCGGACCCATCAATGGGCGAATAAGAATTTGTACACATATGTTCGAAGATTCGAGTTAAGTTTGACGATGACTTGTAAAAAGCACCAGAGCTGAATTTCGCTTATATTCAGGTTAGTTTCACAATAAACTGATTTTAATTGTACCTTTTCGAAAAAAAAGGGGCTCTGTTCTATAAAATGAAACCATTTTTAGATTGATTCGTGTTAATAATAACTCCTAGAGTTGTAATTGAAAATCACGAACAGTAGTTGCTGGTTGATACTACAGGCTGAAGTTTTTGAGGGAGCGCCTTGATTTATTTTCTTTAAGACCGAGCTGGTAGAGTAGTGGTGGCAGCACTAGACTTGCATTCGGGAGGTCCGGGTTCGAATCCCGGCGGGGGCAGATATGGCTGGGATTTTTTCCTACTGTCTCTCGCCGAGAAACGGTAATTCCTGTACCGGCCATCTTAATTGAGGTTTTCCATGGTTTCCCTCAATTAATTCCAGATAAATATCGAGATGGTTCCTTATTTTGAGGCCATGAACGATTATCTATCAAACTCCTAGTTCAAAAATTACCTACCTTATCCTAATTTCCTATAATTCCTTCATTCGCCCATTGCTATTACATAAGTTGAAGTTTTAAAAATGTAGAAAATCGTAATGGTGCGAATGGCGTCTGTTATCGAGAAACGGACGTTAAACGCATTATTATTATTATATTATTATTATTTTCTTTAAAAAGAAATACTTTGTAGGTTCTAACTATTGGACTATATGACGGTTAGTAAGCTTTATAGCTATGCCAAATTTAGTCTTATTATCTCCTAAAAGCAGTGCAGCTAAAATTTCAAAAAAACTTGTGGTATACTTATTTTCTACAGAAAAACTATTTCCAATAACCTCGACATTTCGATGACTCCGAAGAGAGAAAGTATAGTAAAATTATGAAAAGTGCATTTTGACTCAAATGAGTACCATACCCCAATTGTGGAATGACAGCAAACGTAAAAACACAAACAATCTCGTTTTCTCACGGAAATGATGGACTAGTCCAATGTTTTTTGAGAATCAGCGTTCTCAGAAACCTGAGCTCGTACTAGTCAGTTATGTATGTTGGTAGATTATTAGACACATAGAAGCTTCTGACCTGAGTTGTTGAACGTCTATAGATTATAATCTACCAAAAAAACTCGACTCGAATATAAAATAATTTTATTTCTTGATCTCGCACATCTCCACCGTATAAATATACACATATTCAAGCGATGTTGATTTGACGATGATTATTTGCTTTTATTCTCGATAAGTCGAACCAGTATTTTATAACTGTAATAAAAAAGTGAGAAGGATGTGAAGAACGTAAAAATTAATGAAGTCGTTTTTCAGCTCATCACAATTTTTGAAGGTGAATTTTTACAACTCATGTTTTAAATAATTTACAATCAGCGAAAGGAAGAATTCCGTGTTCTAAAATAACTGTTTAGTTGTTATATTATTTTAACTGATTTATAAGTTATATATCACGCAGAGATGAGAAAAAAAATAATAAGCTGTTATTCGGGGGCAAAGCGCCCATTTATTTCCGGAAGAAACGCAATTGTTTTAAATACAAAGCGTGTAGAGAAACCGCTGTTTAACGCAACATCATAAATTGGTACTAGACCCTAATTGCTGGTGGTTTTTAAAAAATATATTCCCTGATGTAAAACAATTAAGTTCGGTTCAGTAATTTTGAATTAACCTGGAATAAATAGAATTGGCAAAATTTCGTAAAAAAAATAAATAGAGAATTACGCTTAAAGGATTTTTCAAATTAATATTTAAAATAAAATAGCAGATTGTATACTTAGTGTCGTAATTATTTTTGAGTAAACGTCACTTCTAATAGCACGTTATAAAAGAAACAACAGAGAAACAGTGATTTACTGTGTAATTGATATAGCCCGATCAGGTTTGTTTTACTTTACCGCACTAGTGCATAATGGTTCGCCTTTCAGTTTACATGCCATGTGAAGCAGCTATTCTATACTACAAAAATGTATAAAATTTATAAAATGTATAAAATTCTCTAATTTCTTACCGAAAACCAAATTTGAAAAGTTTTCAATGGATTCAGAAACGCTTACCTGTAACAAAAAGAAAATATTATTATAATAGAAAATTTTCAATTTTTAATTGTTTTTTGTAATGCGAAATTGCTTATTATATCATAGTTTAATTATCATTTAAGCATATTGAGAAGTTTAAAAAAGTCTTAATTAAATAAAAACGAAACGTTGCAATCAATGAGTGTTTAAATTGATTTATTTTTATTCCAATTACCCGTGATACTGTTTTCTATTATAACATATATCTGGAATTGAACTTTAAAGATGTATTATTATAATATTATTAAATTTTTTTTTTCTGCATTTTTCACGACATATTAGCATATATTTCACACATTGCGAGCAATATATGCTTTATTATTGCTTGACGCACCATGCAGAATTAAGTTTACAAAACCAAAATCTACCCGGACGAAATCGGATCGGAGAGCTAGTGTATTGGTAAAATTTCTCTCTAGGCAGGTACGCTTCTCCATTATTATTTTATAAACTGAAACTGAATTAACGAATGGGGGAATTGCCAAAAAAAATATTCAGTACATTGATCATCAGTTGGAAATACAATGACGCAACAACATCTGGAAATATAATAAAAATACAGCGGCTAGTCATCCAAATCCAACAATAATAATCTTACAGGAAAAAATGTTCTAATTTTAATTCATAAACTATGCAAGTTCTTTTTCAACATTACATAAATATTAATAAAAATGTTATTTCGAGTTTATAATAATAAAAGTGACAACGTATTTATTTTAAATTTTAATATGAAAAAATCTAAATTCAAACTAGTGCTTTGCTGCGGCTTCGCTCGCGTTAATACCGGGTTTGAGAAGAACCTTTATCAATCCCAAGGGTTAATAAAATAACACTAAGCCGCAATTTTTAATCGAATTCTTACTGCCGTCCGGAATTTAATATATATATATATATCAACATAAAGATGTAGATAATTTCTCGATAGCCTTTATCCGTAACTTCGATTTTTTTTTGCCAACGCCATTTAGAAGTGCATTCTCTGATGTATAAACAAACACTATAAACTGAAAGTTCAATCATAATTGGTAAAAAAACAAATTGACACACAACAATTATGTAATAGGATAATGTACTAATAAGTCAAAATTTAGTTTAAAACTTGCAATAATAATAATTATCATTTGTATTGATAATCATAAAAATGAGTATTGCAGATATATCCTTGTTTTTATATCAACTTCTTCCTTATAAATCACGTTGAAACATAAAAGTTGCATTGCTAAAATAAATCAAACTGTTGCATACAAATAATAAATAATGACAACTGATTTTATCAATATGAAGCAACAAATGGGATTGTACATTAGTAATCGGGGAAGTTTTAATTAAAAAAATCTAAAAATAGTATAATAATTCAATGCAACGTTTCGAGTCATAATTAATTTTTAGAACACAAAAAATATGTATAAATTTAATTTAGTAATTTATAATAAAAAGGTAGCAGACACAAAAAAAATGAATACATCATTTAGAGCAGCGGTTTCCAAAAATACGTACTTAGAAGCAAATGACAACATACAATTTATAATAATAACGTGTACGTGCAATCTTTACGCGCGGTTGAAGTAAAAAATGTAAACAATTTATATTACTACATAATACATATATTGTTAGGTTTACAGTTTTTATATGTAAACGGTATAGATACAGACAAAAAATGAAGAAAATGGAAAATTCGCCCGAGATATCTTAGTTTGTAATTGTACAGGTTTAAAGTTACGATTTTATTAATTTATATTCATTCATAGAGTTTCTGTATAATTCATTAAAAAAACGACACTCTCGGTATGTGGACTTTGTAATCCGTTGTTATTGTTTGACTTTGTTATATAATCTATCTAAACGGAGTTACAGTCAAAGCCCTCTGCGACCAATCACGTGCGACCGTAAGCGCGCTTATGTCAACACATGTCATATGATTGTAAACACAGTTTGAGTTTGAACTCATTTTTAAATTCTGCGCAATGTTTCGCGCAGAGAGAGAGAGCATCTGATTGAATAAAGATAGCTATAGGAGTTAGAAGAGTGGGGATGAAAAAGATCGTAGGGGAAGTGTGCACTTAAAGGATGGGCCTCGGTTTCGAGCTGTGCACTTAGAGGGCTTTGACTGTAGTAGGCCGTGCGAAAACATCCAATTTTTCGTGACGCCAAGGCATCGAGTAACCCCCATTCGCGAAATTCACAAAACGCTCGCTTAAAGAAATTTTACTTCAATACATGAGAAATGGTAGTCGATACTATACGACTACGCTATCATAGTTTGCACTAATCTACAAATTCGTTTTTCATTTCGGGCGAAACTCAATAATCATTTTATTTTCTGTTATCAGATGACTTTGTGCCTTGTCACATCAGTTCACAACAAAAATTATTTTATCAAAATGTTGAGAGGTACTGGTTTAAAACGAATTGAAAATGTTCACTGTACCATATCTCCTATAGTTTGTCCAGTGTAAAAAAACCCAGCTTCCTTCCCTTAGTACAAAAGCAATTCGGTGCGTATTGTATTATAAAAAGTTTTACACCCCCGCGTCGGAAGGTTTCATCCCTCTATGCGTGTGAATTGGTACGCTCTTTTAGAGTGCGTTTACCGTAATTATATGTATCTTTTTAACTTAAAATTGAGCGTGCAACCCCTAGTTTTACGACAATTTATGTTCTTCTTTGTGTAGTCAACAGGATTCAAGGGTAGTTATGACTATACAATGCAAATTCGTTTGCAATCTTTCTAAAATGTGTTTGCAATAAAATATATAGCCAAGTACCCACTTGGTTGAATGTACACTAAAAGCAGAATATTGTCATCTGATTTTATTGTTATATCTGTAAGTCAAGTCTATTATTGGGGACTGACAAAACATCCGGTCAAGTCAACAAATTATTATTGTTAACGCTGTTTTTTGAGTTAGCAAGTATGTTTACCATTCCAACTTCACTAGTGGTAACTAATCAGCGTTGCCAGACGTCCCGATTTTGGCGGGACGTCCCGATTTTTAAATCAAAATTAAATGTCCCGCGCGGGACAGGCTCAGTCCCGCTTTTCGGGGATAACTCGATCGTGCGTAAATATTTATTCTCTTATTGTAAGTTGCAATTTGTAACACTCACTCCTCAGACTATTGTTTAAAACGCCATATTTTTATAATAAATAAAACCTTTTTGATTTTGATTTCTACTTTTTTTATTCAGAAGACGGATAAGACTCAACTATTTAACGATAGGGTAAATCTGATTTAAAATATATTTTTATTAAAATACATTTTCTATGGCTATTTTTGATATCTATTGTCACGTAAACGTAATTTGAACTCAAATTAAAAGATAAATATTTAAAAACTTCTGATTATGTACGTTTTTTTTACTATGTCCCGCTTTCGACGAAAGAATCCCGCTTTTTTCACTCAAAAAGTTCCAAAATCCCGACTTGACAAAAAAAAATCTGGCAACGCTGTAACTAATATAGGTCAAAATTTTACATTATCTTCTCGTTTTGAGGTCCCTCGCGTTCAAAAACATTTACGAACAAGATACATTGAATTTATTACTTTTTTAACGTGTTGACATTAAGCATTGCGACATTACATCTTTTAAAAATGTATAGAATTATAAATTAAATTAAATTTACAGAAATAAAAAATCCAATAAAAGTAAGTAGTCTCGTGCCTATAATTATTTTTAATGAATTTCTATAAAAACAAACTTTGGTAGTATAGTCGGTAGGTATATAAACCCAGACTAATAAAAGGCAATCAATCCCTACAATATTCAGTTTCCACGCTAAGCTTCCGCTATACAAAAAAAAGAAGGGTACAACTATAATAATTTGTGATCGTTTAATAGGTTTGTTTTAGATCGTATGTTAGGTAATTGTTAGGTTTGAACGTTAAAACATTCTATTCGACAGGAAAAAGGGTTAAAATCTATTTACAGATCATCTTTCATGGACGGATATGTCAGCAGAAAACGAATCACGTTAAAATTATTTTACCAATCTTGTAATTTATTATTATAAGATCGATTTCAACAAAACAGTTTAATTGATGTGAAAATAGTAGTTTATATATATACTTAACATCTAGATTGTAATGCATTATTAGTGTATTTGCCATAAGGCAACATACACTATTGGCGTCGGTCGGATGGCGGGACCTAGGGGTCGGACCAAAATTTCTCGACGTTTCATAACCTCCTAAACACTTTGGCACCATTTTTAAAAATGTTTATATATATATATATATACGTATATATATATATATGTGTGCGGGCAATAACTTTCGAAAGAGTTAATTGATTTTAACGAAATTTGGCCCGCGTGTTGAAATCCATCACCGCAAGAAGCCTATTTAAAATGGGCGTAATCGGGGCATTTTAAGGGTAGTTTTTGGGGGTTGAAAAATGTTTTTGGGCCCCAAAATACCGAAAAAATTCTCAGAATCGTTTCAAAATTGACACTTAACCCTTTAGTAGTAGTGACGGGTTTCAACACGTGGACCAAATTTAGTTGAAATCAATTAACTCTTTCGAAAGTTATTGCCCGCACACACACACACATATATATATATATATATATATATATATATATATATATATATATATATATATACGTATATATATATATATATATATATATGTGTGTGTGTGTGCGGGCAATAACTTTCGAAAGAGTTAATTGATTTCAACTAAATTTGGTCCACGTGTTGAAACCCGTCACCACAAGAAGCCTATTTAAAATGGGCTTAATCGGGCCATTTTAAGGGTAGGTTTTAGGGGTTGAACAATTTTTTTGGGCCCCAAAATACCGAAAAAATTCTCAGAATCGTTTCAAAATTGATATGTAACCCGCTAGTAGCAATTAAAAAGTGCCCCTAAAATTTTAATAAAATCGGCTCAACAGGACCGGACTTACAAATTTTTTGAAAACACTAATTTACAGATAGTGACTTATTTATTGAAGGGTGTATTTAATTCGGTGTAGACGTTAGATTGATAATAATATTACAATTAAGAAAAAAAATGTTATTTTAAGGGGTGTATTAAGGGGTTAAATTTTTTATTTTGCCCAAAAACAAACTTAATTTCACATAATAAAAGTATAAAACCACACGGCCCTATACAAGCAAATACACTATATTGTCGGCAGGGTTTTGGCGCTGCGACCCGGTTTTTTTTTAATTTAAACTACGGTTTCTTTCAAAACCGACATTTACGCGAGCAAGTCCGTAGGTAATCGTTAGTTTAACATACGAGTCAACAACTGTTTCTATTTTTAATACAAGAGAAAAATGATGGTAAATAAATTATTTCGGATAAATAAAACCGGCCAACCGATTCGAGGATATATCCGATTGTAATAAAATCATTTTGTTCTTTGAAATTATTAATTTTGTTCTAAAACATGCATTCAGTAAGCTCATTGAAGCCTTCCACGCGCAATATTCTGTTATTTTTTTGTTGATAATATGTTTGTAACAATAGTACCTAACGAATGTAATCATAGACGAAATTTTATATTTTTTCGTGGTTAAAAAATCAACTCACATTACGAATTTACAGGTGTTCTTTGTGGCAACAATAAAATACACTTTTTATCGAACTGTTCAAATTATAATAGAAAAAAACATCAAAATTATTAACAAGTAATGATCATTCCCTAAAATCAATTAAATAAATTACTGAATAATGCGACAAAAATAACTAGTTTTTTCTTTGGTATAAAAGAGTAGAATACATAAATCAGTGAAATTTACTCTTGACAAATGTACGTTAGGTTTACCACATGCGTACCCTTATAGCAAACGAACTAGTAACAGATTTCATAACAAGGTTTAGATTTAGGTTAGAGTTAAAAGTAAAAATAGTAAGACAAGTTGCTTTTATATTTTATATTTTATACTGAAACTGATTCATAAGACACAAAAAAACATAAAAAACGTATAATGAAAAATTTAATTGGTATAATAATTGTCAAAGTCAGACATGGCACGAGATCTCATCTATTCTATGCACCTTAGTTCAAGAGTCGAAACTGCTAGTGTTTACTCCTTTAGTTCGATACTGAGATATACTAACAGATCATTGTATCTTACTCCTTTTTATAACAAACAGTAGTGTAAAAAGTGTTAACACTTTTTAAACTGGAATCCGATATCAAACACATCTATCTATAATTTGAAAAAGCTTCAAGATATATATGTACACTGAAAATAAAAATATTCTTGCGTATTTTGTATATGCTCACTAAATTCAGCATAGAATATAAGAAGGAAGCACCTACTTAAATGAAAAATATCTGAGATATTTGCTTTAAAGATATTTTAATTTGCTTCCCCCAATCCCTGCGCTTTAATGCTAGACATTTTTAATTAAAACTAAACTATACCTGCACTAGCGAAGCAACATGTGTTTCTGAACATATTTATAGGAAGTGGCTTATGTCCGGTAAGCTACAGCTTGTATGTAAAGATGCGTTCACACTTTATACAAATTAATAACAAAAAAAAGTGAGTGCGTGAACTTAGCTTTGCGAATTTGAAGTTATATTTCGTTAGCGCAAGAAAAATAATATGCATGCAAATAATCTATTGAACTAAAATCTTCAAAACGTTTAAGAATAATACAAAAAAAAATATTTGAAAATACTTTCAAAATTATATTTTGGTTTTTACTTTTATCTGCTGAATGATACTTATTAAGACTATTAGTTGTAACCATAGGTGGGCATTAACTCGTTAATCCGTTAATCGTTAATTAACGAAGTTAACAAAGTGCTTAACGATTTAACTGTTCAGTTAACTTTAAAAAATGTTAACGGACACATTAACTTCCGTTAACTTGCCATAAGTCCGTTCAATCGTTAATTAAGTACCTACAAGAGCCTCACTTTCCGACGAAAACTTCAATATATTGTTGTTTATGAAGGGGAATATGCACCTTATGTCAGACTAGCTGTATTTTGAGTTGAACATTTATTATTAAAAACTCTCATGATACACCCTTCTTTTACTAATATTTCATGACCTGCCTAAACTTCCATAGCCCGTATTAACATTAAATATAAAATAGAATTTCTATCGCGAGTTAACGATTTACGATTCGTTAATCGTTAACCTGCAAGATTAACGGCTTAACGATTAACGAAGTTAACTTTTTTAGTAACGGATTAACGATTAACGAAGTTAAGTATTTGATTAACGGTGCCCAGCTATGGTTGTAACCAAAGGTTATAGTCGTTTAGTATATTAAATACATATATAGTTTTCATGTGGTAGAACGTGCAATGATTTCGTCCTCTATTACAAGCACTTAATTCCCAGGTTCTCTATCAATTGGATTTTCTAAAGGTTCCATTCCTGTAAATTCTATTAATCTATAATTCTAGAGTGTAAACGCACCTTTCTCAAAAGTCTGTGTTTTTACTTAATATTCTCCGGCTGGCTTTAGTTACCAATGTTCCGGAGAGAAGCAAGAGCCTTCTACGACAACAGTTGGTGCCCATATTGTCTGGGTCGCCGTCCAGACCTTCTTAACTTATAGGTATAATATTGTTGAAATAGCAACCACGCCGAGTTCAACCTACGCTTCTGTCCTTTTGTTATTCTTGGAAATTTGGGCTGTATTTCACACTTAATTTGTGGTCACATCTGAGGTTGATTATGATATAAACCACATTTTTCGTTATATAGATAGATATTTATAGACGTTCGACAACAATTTTTCTCTGTATTAATAGTGTTCATTATAGACTATTGATGGTCGGATGGCGGGATCTAGGGGGCGGACTATACAATAATTTCAGTGTTCTCTTCGTAAGTTTTGTCCATCCAAACATGTCTTAATCATTACAAAACAATATATTCTGTTACGGTAGGCTATAGCAATTTGGCTAAAAACCCCTATTATACAGCATTCTGGAATTTTCAAAGTATGGTCGATAAAGGCATTTTAATACTGTTTTTTATTAGCTGTGATTTCGTATTAAACTTCACAAACTTCCAAAGAAAACATTTTTTTTATTCTAAAAATTGTACCAAAATATTTGTCAAATATTTCTACTGCGCAATTGTGCTTGTTCAACAATTTTTATGACATTTATTTTTTCTGGAAACAAATGTGTGTTTAACTATTTCTGTCGTTTTTACCTGATTTTGAATAATTTATTTAGATCAAATAACATATAAAAATCTGGCTCAAAGTGATATGGGAAGAATGTTACATACTTCTGGATTATTTGGAAAGCATTATCATCAAAGATTAAACAAGGTTTTTCAAAGTTATTAGAGATTTTCGGAACTGTTTTCCATGCATTTTGTAATATAAAGGCTATGCGGGCGAATAGTCATATTAAACAGCTGCTGAACAGCCACCTTAATATATTACTAGCTACTAAGTTAGACCTCGTTTGGCTACAAATCGCTGATTTCGTTCATTGCTTGAAGTCTTTTTACTGTAGATGTAGGCTTTTAAACAGTGAAATTATTTTTAAAGTCGCTCTGGCGTCTCTCGAGTGTATCATAAACATACGCTACATTTTTTGAATAGTGGAGATTTTAAATAAATATATTTCTTTCTTTCAAATGGACATTATCTAAGAATAAAAGTACATCTGTGGCCGTTGCTGCAATTTGTTTGATATCTTTCAAACTCGTGCCCAAACATAATGTCGTTGGATATATTATATTCCGTTTTAACAATCTAACAAGTCTTCAGGGTTGGCTTTAAAATTCATTACGGTAGTAGATATAATAAGCCTGACTTGAACGAAATATTTTCTCAAAATTAATAGATGTTTATCACAGAAAATGTGTACATTAAGAAGGCATAAGACATACCTTCAAGTTGAAAAGTGTTGTTCACGTATAACTATGGAGAAGCATCGGAAGGATTAACTTTTATCGAACTATTAACATTATTTTTTTTGTTGTATTTGATAGATTAATAATTAAAATATTACTTATTATAGTTTTTATTAATGTCTAATTTATAAAAAATAAGAAATAAATTATAAACAACTGACTATTTTTTTAACTACCTATATTTTATAGCATTTTTAAAATAACAATTTCAACGATGTTTTTTTATACACCTACACAGGGTTTTTGAAAAAGGAGTCACCGTTTTATTTATAGTTAAAGCTATGAAATATAGAGATAAATAAGATCTGGCTGTGCTAATAAGGAACTGGCTACTTTTATTAATAATAAAAAAAAACTCTGGAGCGTTAAGGATTTTGAAACAGCAAATATTTCAACGATTTGTATCGCTTCTAAAAATTTCATGTATTTTTTTTTTGTAAAATCCCTGTACCTCCTTAAAATACGCTCGACAACAGAGAACATCAATGTTTAAAATAATGAAATGAGACTGAGAGTTTTATCCTTAGTATAATATGTAGTTAAGCCTTGTCTGTCGGTACCATAAATATATACATAATTCTAAAAAAATCCTTTGAAAAGCAAACGGACTTGGGGCGTTCATAAAAGCAACAGGGATAAAACTAAATAAGATGATGAACTTCCACATGTAAACACATCCTCGGCGTCGTTTACAGCATCCGGCATGCGTAAACTACTCCTACATCAAACTAGGGATGGGTAAAAGCAGTATCGTAACTAAGATCATGAGCGTCCAGGGCAAGATTTGAATGTTGCGGCTCCCAAACCTTATTTAATGTGAAGTAAAACAATATAATAACTTGGGACACATTAATTATTCAAATCGGTTTATCTGTTCGAGCTCTAGAGACATTGTAAGATACAGTAGAACTCATGTATTTTCAACCTGTCAGAGCTAAGCGATTCGTGTATTTTCAACTTCGCCGTCATTTTCACTTCGTGGCAGTCAGAGAGACCTGAACAGGCCTTTCGTAAAATCTGAAGTGTGGAGGGCAGCCCCCAGTAGGATATTAAGGTTTATTAAAAGCCTCCTACCTGACTGGGAATAAAATACAATCTAATCAATTCTAACCAGAAAACCCTTTATTAAGTTGAGGTTAAACGTTGTCAAACGCATTTTTCCATTGACTAAGCAGCGCAGGAGGAGACACTGCGTGAGAAGTAGGAGCTTAAAATATAGATGGTGCTGAAAGTACATGAATTCGGCTGTAAATAAATGACAAACACAATTCTCTTGTAGTAGTCGACCAAGGAGCGCGATTTATCTATGAATCAACTCGACTATAATCAATCCCTGATGTATGCATGCTGTACATATGTACCGCGAAATACAAATAACCAACAAGGCAAGGGTTAAAATGATCTCAATTTGTCCAACTTCCTGTTTAGCTCGTACCAAAACAAATTATAATTTATTTTAATTGGATGGGCGCTGACACAAGCCTCCGTATTGTTTATACACATTGTTATGCTACGCTTCACTAATATAATATTACAACACTTGGTCATAAAGCTTTGTAACGTTGGATAAGTCAAAGCGCATTACGAAGTCAACTGTGCTCGTGAAAGAGTTTCCGGTAGATCAAAGACATCACAGTTTATAAAAAACACAGTTAAAATTTCAGAATTATTATGCTTTTTAGAAACTGAGTTTAAAAAACTGGTCAAAAGCGTGTTGGGCACAAACATGATAGGATTCTTAGAAATGCGGCATTGCAAATTGCAATATGTTGATATTGCTCTGTAGATTATTAATTATTAGTGGAGTATTCATGAGTTATTATTAATTCCACTATATCACTTTGGGGAGTTCTATAAACCAAGGAGTCCTAATAAATATTGATATCTACATTAGTGACATTGGACGGCATTTGTTTTTTGAAATCACATTCAAGTTTTCGAAACGTCTAATCTATCGAAATATCGAATTCGATTTTTTTCCGACATTACATAAGATTTTCTCCATTTCTAAAAAAAAAAAAAATAATTGCGTAGAACGACAGATTACAAGCATTTGATCTTGTAAGACAAAAAACTGATATAAACGTAACAAAAGACTGTCGGTGGATATAATAGTAGGCAGGCATGAAGTAATTAATCACTTAAACTGCAGGGGTGCATACATGAAGCGATTGAATTATTAGACCGTGCAAAGACATACAGACAAGAAATACCGTTTGTTACATAAGAAAGTATGTTTTTACTTATTGCCTTTATGTCGAGACTCGTGTTATCTTATATCGGATATATCTGATCAAATACAGCTTTATAATATTGTTTTTATCAGATCCAATACAGCAGAAAGTTGTCAGAGGTGTTTTATCCGTCCGTAGATAGATGGTAACATATTTCGCTTCAAAGTGTTCAAAATTAATAACAAAAAATACGTGATTTGGCACCGTCCAAATGTTAAGGTTTAAAGAACTTTATTTTATAACAAACTTCGGTCCGGTTCAGCTTCGTCCGGATTTGTAGACATCCCATTAAAGATCCGCAAGTCACGTCAAGTAAGTAATTTTTAAAAATGTGATATCTTAGAAGACTAAGATATTCATTTACATAGCTCGGTGTAAGGGTCAATTTTGATCTAAATTAAATGTTTAAGGTAACTTACTTATTTAACTGGATAATGAGTAATATCGTGTCGACCAAAATAGCTTTGCAAATAACTCATTTTTTTATCAAATTTTTGAAAGATAAAAACGGTTACTGTCATACTTACAAGATAGACATATGCTATCGCGATTTTTTCTATCTTTTCAAAACTTACAATTCTGTAGACGTATCTTTTATGAGTTAATCAGCATACGCCATGCAAGCGCCCTAAAAGCACCTTTTTACGATTTGATTACAAAACGAAGATCGATCTACTGTCTTCGAATTTAATATGAATGTATTATGATACATAAACCTTCCGGAATAAGTTTTCTGATTGCTGGTGAAAACCGCATCATACTTCATTGTGTAGTTTAGGAGAACTAAGAGAACAGACAGACGCGGTTAACAACTTTGTTTTATACTTTTCAGAGAGAGAGAGAGAGAGAGATTGTTTCGCACAACACAGTGGATTCGTCAGATAAAAATCTTATGGCTGTCGGAACGCTCTGAATTTAAGCCAAAAATAGAGCTTCGGCTATCAACTTATTCGTCAACATTCTGCAAAAACTCTTTCTTTATAAGAAAGATAAAGGACAAATCTAGGTCTCTAATGGACTAGTTTTGTAATTTATGTACGATTTATTAGAAAAAAGTTGGCATTAATTGTGCCAAAAAAACACACGTTTTCAATGTCACACTACGACCTTATTCGTACTTATTTCACAAAACTGTTCCATCACAAAACTAAAGTGACTCTTCCTTTTTCGGAAAATTAAATCTTCAAAATATTTCCGAAAATTAGAGTAATCAATTGACAGCGGCACCCTTGCAATTGCATCTTTTAGTCTCGTAGTGTGCAACAGCCAAAAATTGAAACGTGCAGATGATTTAAGCGAGACAGGTCACACCCACATTACATCTTTTGTCTACCTCGCGTCTTACCGCTGGGCCTCAGCACAAACTGTGTGAAAGATAAAGGACAAATCTAGGTCTCTAATGGACGAGTTTTGTAATTTATGTACGATTTATTAGAAAAAAGTTGGCATTAATTGTGCCAAAAAAACACACGTTTTCAATGTCACACTACGACCTTATTCGTACTTATTTCACAAAACTGTTCCATCACAAAACTAAAGTGACTCTTCCTTTTTCGGAAAATTAAATCTTCAAAATATTTCCAAAAATTAGAGTAATCAATTGACAGCGGTACCCTTGCAATTGCATCTTTTAGTCTCGTAGTGTGCAACAGCCAAAAATTGAAAGGTGCAGATGACAGGTCACACCCACATTACATCTTTTGTCTACCTCGCGTCTTACCGCTGGGCCTCAGCACAAACTGTGTGAAAGTGACCCAACACTGTCAATCTGTTGTTTATCCGAAGTATTAAGAATATCTTTCTTTATTCCAATATTGATTCAAGTAAATACAAGATATTTTGGAAACACGAATTTTTTTTAAACATATTGCATGTTACACATGGTAGTGATGACTGCAGAGATGTGACGGTACGTCATGATTCTGTCACTTGTTAGGTTTTTGTTGACTTCCTCATTTTGCGTAGAGGGTGATCTGCACCACTGATGTATGACGGCCCGTCACAACGGAAGTGAAGGGCGAAAGGAAGTGATATTCTATAGATCTGTTGTAATTTACTGTTTTATAGTAAATAGTCCCGCGGGTATTCATTTTGATCATTGGGCCAATGTGAACTGTTATTAAAAGCCACGGATATGAAACTACACCTATCCCCCGATTTACACGGTAGATACGTTCCTGAGAAAAACGTGTAAATCGAAAATTAAAAATTTTCAAGTCAAAACCGTGTAAATCGAAAATCTTGCAGAAAATGCATAATTTTGCTATTTAACAGTTGTGATTTTTTTCAATATTTTTAGGTGTACACAGAAATAAAAATAAGGTGCATTGACAGGTTAAAATATGTAATATATTATGGAAACACTGTTTTTTTATTTAATTACAATACATTAAACAGAAGAACAAATCACAGTAGCATTTAGTAGAGTGCGATAAAAACAAAAAAAAAACTTATTTGGAAAACCGTGTAAAAGCGAAAACGTGTAAAACAAGTACCGTGTAAATCGGGGGATAGGTGTACTGTGTTCCACTGAACTGTAATTAAGAGTGCCTTATGGAATTTTACATATATCCGGGCAATTTATGACAAAAAAATCGAACAACTGCAAGTTCGACTCACGCGCAGAAAGTTCCGTGCCACCAAACATATTATTTGTCTTTGAATTTCGAAAACTACTCGTATGTTGGAAACGTAGCAATCTTCCAGTGAAGTATACACATACCTCTAACACTATTAGTTTTCCGATTTTTTGGTTGCACTATTTTTCGAGATTAAAGAGCCTTTCTTGAGGTCCAAAACTATTTATTTCTTTTAGCTATATACAATATAACTATTAACTTGTTTCCGTTTTTCGCTGTTAACGTGGTTTATATAATGTGGTTCGTTTACATTTTTTAAGGCTAACGTCTGTTAATATGAATAAATAAATAAATAATTTTCTATCTACTATCATGTACTAATATATAAAACTCTTTGTATGTATGTGTGTTTAATCGGATTTAACCAAAATACTATTTGACGGATTTTGATGAAACTTCTTTTGAAATGTTTCTTACGATTCCAAACATGCCATATTGTATATCACTGTTTTATTACAAAGTTAATTTTTTTGTATATATTCCTTTACAAACATCTCTATATAAAATCGGAAGAGCGAACTACGACCGAGCAGAGAACACCTATATGATGAGCATAAAGAGAAGGAGAACACTAAGTCATTGACACACTTACCTGTAAGGCGCCAAAGAGGAAACTTCCTTTGCTGCTAAGCCGCGTTTGATAATGACTACGGTAGTTGTAGATGAACCGTCAGATACAAATACCAATAGACCACCGGCTATACAGCTCAGAAACTATGAAGATTTGCACGAAATAAATCATTTACAGTTTCAAAATATATTTTGTATCTGTCACCTATATTTTTAAATTGTATATGTCTGTTTATTTTTTTAGAGCTTGAGTTCAAATATATGGACGATTTAATTAATTTGTTTTAATTGTTTTAGCCTTTCCCCGTTTTTTTAAAGTCTCGATTTCTAACAAGATAATAAAGTACGTAAGTGCCGTTTAAAATTTCAGTCAATCATTATATTTATTTCAATAACCGATCGCGTACACGTTCAAGTTCAACCAAATCGCCCTTTACAAAAATTAATACAATTTTATACTGTATTGCGTAAGTGTATTACTTCATTAGATTTGATGTTCTCTACAGGTCAGTTTCAAATATGTAGACACAGCGGTACGAAATAGGTGGATTTCCCACAGTACTGAATAAAATAAAATGATACGGCCTGATAAATTTAACGGAGAAATTACATAAGAATCTGCTTTGACAGAACCTGACTTAACACAAAAGTGCATAGGTGCAACAATGACGAGTAAATGCATCGGAGATAATTTGAGAACTGTGCGACAGTGCAGTGCCATGTAATGCATATGTTTGTGAAACGTTACATGGGAACATCACGAGTACAGGAAATTCACGCTTTACACTGTACTCTTAAATAACAGGGCATAATATAGATTTTTCATTTTTTTATTAACTTCCCAGTAGATTGGAAAGTTATTAGAAGATCTATAAATCAAAATTTTAAATCAATTTTTATATTTCAAGGTCGCTAGACTATTTTTACACTAATAATAATAAGAATGCGTTTAACGTCCGTTTGTCGACTTTTATGTCATAACAGACGCCATTCGCACCAGTACTATTTTCCATTTTACCACTTCCCGTTATTTTCTACATTTCTGAAACTTCAACTTAACTAATAGCAATGGGCGAATGAAAGGAATTATAGGAAATTAGGATAGGATAGGTAATTTTTGAACTGGGAGTTTGATAGGTAATCGGCCATGGCCTTGAATAAGGAACCATCTCGATATTTATCTGGAATTAATTGAGGGAAACCATGGAAAACCTCAATCCAGATAGCCGGTTTAGGAATTACCGTTTCTCGGCGAGAGGCAGTAGGAAAAACTCCCAGCCACATCTGCCCCCGTCGGGATTCCAACCCGAACCTCCAAAATGCGAGTCTAGTGCTGTCACCACTACTCTACCCAGCTCGGTCTATTTTTACACTATTTTTGAAAATATTTCTCTGTGTGTGTCTTCGTACGTGGTCATTTCTTTGAAGAAGAAATTTCGAGAATAAAAAAATGACTACGTTAGGGTGCCAATCGATGCGCATATTAAAGTAAGTATTACCCGAAAGAATAAAAAAATACTGCAAAAAAGTGGATTTTATACGAACTCTCTGAAATAAAAACTTTGCCAATCGAAGCGTATTAGTCAATATGATCCAAAAGAAATTTTATCAAAATTAGTCGTCGTTTTTCTTTAAATAAAATATTACAAAAACAATGTATTTTTGATCTTTTAAAAAAGATTTCTCGGGTTTAATTTATACAGGGAAGTTGGTCGTGTGGACCAGGAAATAAGTAGGTGTCAATTTTTTTGGTTCAAGTACCAAATATCCTACATACTAAATCAAAAAACGATAGATTAAAATTTTGAATTGATACTAGGCCTAAATAAGAAATAACTGAATAGAAGGGAACACAATGGAAAATTAGTTGAGAAAATATCAACAGAATCAAATTTACGCTAAAGAGTAACTAAAAACAGTCAAACAGTTCTTTTTCATTTTAAATTCAAGAACTATAAAAAATTATTAAAATATTCAGTCAGTTCCAAATGTCTGAAACGATATTGCATTGTAAAATTTGACAAATTCAAAATTCTCGTGTTAAGCGTGGATCTCCTGTACATTAACACTGATGTTGTGATCTTGACAGACAAACGGAAGCATTTATACACATAGAGTTCGTGTTGTTGTTTGTGTTGTTGGGTGTCCTCTATGGGGAGTCATTCAGTTGTGACGGACTGATGGCCGTTCTGCGTGTACCTATTGACAGACGAATGGATCCGATATCTACAACGCAGAATCCTACATAACCTCAATAGGGTCGTCCTACGTATCGAAATTTCATAATTTTGAACAATGCATATTATTCTTCATACATAAAAAACAAGGTAATGTATCGTTCTTTAACGCTTAAACGCCATACCCCTCAGGGGAAACAATGAAATGTAGTTAGCATTCCAAAGTTTTATGGGAATTAGCACTCTCGGGAATTCGAGCTCGGAGTTCGTGTATGTTGACTCTGATGATCTCAGCTGCTGAGCGTCTATAACCTACAATATATTTTTTAAACAGCTATATGAGGACGCCGAAGAGTCACGTTTCTTTATCTAGACAAAGAGATGTGTATAAATTCTCTTCCTTGTAGTTTATGATATACGAGATCTAGTCAACCAATCGCAGACTTTTTACACACTTTGTGATTTTTTTTATTATAGAAAAAAATTCGCCAAAATTATCCAAAAGGAATGTTCCATAATCCATTTAAAAAAATAGGGACGAACCCATTCTAACAATATTCTAGTTCCATGACATTTGGATCACGAGACCCACGTTAATAAGTGGATAAAGCTATAGAATTCAACCGTCAATTGACCATTTCCATGGTCAACCCATCTCTAATTATCAGGATATCATCAGCGAGCAGCAGATTCATAACCATCCAACCAAAAATATATTCTCTAGTAAAACGCATCTGATTTTGATGAATGATGATAACAAATTCACGAACCGTATTAATATAGGTATAAAATCCATTGAAACAAAGAGTTTAATTACACATGCAGCCATTTTACACACCCGTTTTGCTTCATGCAATCACACATATAGATAATTACAAACCAGCAGGTGGAAATATATGAGCGGCAAATCATGACTGAGATGACACCACCAGACCATGACACTGCACCCTCTCTATTCACCCTTTTATTCATTAATCATGAACGTTCAAGTAAGACACGCTTCGTGAACAGTATTTTGCGTGCGCAAAAAATTATCTTATGAATGTAATAAAACTGAAAGCATAGTATTAGAGGGGGCGTCTTTATATTACTCATTCGGCGAATATATTTATGTTTTTTGTATTGCTATATGGTTTAATATTACCGATATTAAATAATCAACCTTCTGTGCAGTCAAAAATACGTTCTTCTACTTCTCTATTTCTGGAGTCCTTTCCTTGGCGTTCCTTTCTTTTCACCTGCTTATGGAGTTTAATTAATTAATCCTAAAAATCCAAGTTCTTTCTCACATCTTCAGGACTTATTTTCTGCCTTCATTCCATAAACGTGTGATCTTATTTCCCTTTTGGAATTCATAAAATCATTCTAAAAGGTTAATAGTTCTTTTATATTCATTAGTTCCTTAGGTTTCATCAAGTTTGCTTTCCGTTGTTTTTCGTAATGCTATACGGTTTATAGTTCTGACCATAGTCTACCGATATCAAATAGTCACTTCTGTGTCAAAAATGCCTTCCAAATCTCTATTTCTGCATTAAAATCATTTTAAAAGGTTATGAGTTCTTTCATTTTCATAAAGTTTTTGTTCTCCTTTCATTCCATGACCATCTTGTCCTTCCTCTTTTTTTCTTTTTCCGAAATCCATTTAAATTTTAATACTAATAGAAGGCTATTGTTTTATTAATGTTACAATGAAAATCAGAAAAACAAAACTGAACCAAAGGTTGGGTAATTCAAAAGTACACTGAAATGATCACATCAAAATTACAATATAACATAATTTCTGAATTGCGTGAGAAGTATTTGAGCATGATAAAAACGAAGCCGTAGTTTAATTTTGCAAGATACAATTGATGCAATGAATTTTGTTGTAATGATCGAATTAATCATCGTATTTACTCTAGTTATGTATCATATATACGTCTAGGAGTATGGAAATAGCAACAGTAGCTACACAAACCGCATCAATATGATTAATTTATTAAAAGGAGGCGTACCGGGGTCACAGCACTCCAAAGATTGTTCAGGTAACCATAATAGTTACTCACAGCATGTGACAGAATCTGTATTCTGCGTAAGTATATAGTTTCTATATAAATATAGATAAAATGTACTACCACAGGTACGATTCTTGAACACCAGAAACGGAGTAACTTTTTTGTTGGCAACTAGAGAACCAATAGCAATTCAAATTTTAAATTTCTTAAAATTCAACGAATCTCTTTTTAATAGGGATGGAACCTTTAATTGTGAAGGCACGGAACACTAAAACAAGTAGCTAACCAAAAAACAAACACTTGTTTTTTGACGTACGTTTTATGCTAAAATTGATTTCAAAACGTGCATCAAGAGAAAATCGTCAGTGTCGTGTTTCAAGGTTACTTTTATGTACCTTCTCATCATAATCTTTGAAATAGTTTTCGAGAAAATGTTTTCTTTTCTTCTCATTGTTCACAGTTAGCTATCGATCAACTGACACTGCATTTCATCACAAACTGACTTATAATCTTCTAATCGAACATCTTGATTTTTATACTGTATCAAACTTAGAACGCAAAGATACATATATTGTCTAAAAATTTCTATACAGGAATTATCTTCCGATTATCACATTTTACTTTTCGCCATTTCGAATCATCTTAAACTGAATGGAAAGTTCAAACCAGTTAAACTTATGTCATATGAAGCAGCCGTTTACACGGTCATATGACTGATCAGGTGACGTGATTTCAGGTAGCATTACGAAAAAACATCTTCATTGTGCACAGATCGTTCGAAAGTTAAAATGCATATCGAGGCAAAGCCGGACCTGTGAATTGCACAGGTAGTCCACAGGTAGGACGCGAGTGTTGGTATAGGCGCAGGTAGCACCGACTTCCCATGCCCGCGGCAAGGTAGATAGCGTTCGTGGCTCGCGCATACCGGATTCACTATGGCTGGCCAGCAGATTGCCTTGTTTTATTTAGTACATGTGTACCATTCTAGCGTACTCGACGACCAACGAGTCAGAATCCAACACAGCGCATCATTCTCAGTATCTATAAGAAAGTTAAGTCATCTTACATCTAGGACTTAAGAATAGTCGAGCGTGTAGCGTATCCGTTTTTTTTGTGGCGTTCCGTGGCTCTTCTATTTCAAGCCTACATTGATAAAAGTATCGACTGGATTTTTAATTTATTTTTAAAATATAACGAATATGAATTTATACTGATTAAAAAAACTTTCGCTGTCGTGGGTTTACTTAACTGATTAATTGATTATTAACATGTTGAGTTGCAGAAAGCATTGTCAGAAAATTTGATTCGATAATGACCTTAAATTGTGACCACACATATTTCCTAATAAAAAATTGAAAATTTTAAATAGATTCCGCTCTAAAAATAACTGATTGATAAAAAATACCTTTTTTAAAATTCATATGGTTCACAGTTTTTTGTACAATTTCCACTTCGAAACCACATTTTTCTAAGCATTTTGATAAAATTTAGCTTGAAAAGTGATCTTTTTCGAAGTAAATCAATAATTTGTTTTTGTGTGAATACAATCTAATGTTGTACATGACAGAGAGTTCCACGACATTAGACTGTTCCTGCATTTATAAAAACTACAAATATATGATCACGAACTAAGATCATTGTGAAATCAAGATTTTTGACAACGCTTTCTACACTAGTGTCACAATATCATTACACACGAGGTAATATCGTATTTTTTTGCGCGTACCATGTATAAAATAGTTGATTTTCATTTAATTATCAAAATTACTGACAGTTTATTTTTAAGCAAACGTCAAAACAGTAGGTTATAAAAAAACAGACAAACAGTGATTTTCTGTGAAACTGGTATAGCGCGACCAGTTTTGTTGTACTTTACGGCACTAGGGATGTAATGAATCACTATCGCATACATGCATATAAAGTAGTTACTTTATAGGGGATGGTGCAAAAAAAAATATTTTTTTCTTCTTTTCACTCACTGAAAAAGACGGTGCATGTTCGTATCATGTTTTTTAAAGTATCCTCCTGCCATGCGAGCGTTAGCGAAGAAGATGAAATAAACTCTAAATACTGAGCATCCAACGGAAGCATCACCGTTTTACGAGATTATTTACATTTAAAAGCACGTTGATGAATTAATTCCGTTTGACTCGTAGTTTGCAAAGTTTTACCTATTCATTCAACATCTGATAAGATACACGACTTTTTTATATTTTACTCACCGTCCTCGATTGTTGTAAATTTTCGGTTCCCTGATAAAGCCATGCAACTCGTCGAAATAAATTATTCCTTTAAATGAAATATCTTATCATTTCCAATTAATGTAAGTAAATTTTGTTGATCTTATCATACTCAAAATTTGTGGTATAGGAAGATACCACGAGGCTTGTGCTTGACAAAGTTATTTCTCTACATTGCAGCTAAAAATAGACTTCTTGGTGATTTACGCGATTAGTGAAGGGTTAAGCGAATAATAATGTTCTGTAACATCAGTAGAAGACAAGTATGTTGATAAAGTTGATATAAGTATAAATAAACACACGATTGGTGCTCAAGACTCTGATATCTGCACCTCAAGAATCTCAAGAGGAAGACAGAATCCGTGAGCGACTATCTGTGACCAAAAATCATAATCGCTTATGTCTAATTTCTCGTATATTTTCTCTGAATATATTTTTATCCCCCTAATAGTATCCGCGATACTATAGTTCATGAAGATTGAAGACAAGTAACTAGAGATTAAACCGGTTGAAAACGACTGAGCCAATTAAAAAACTTATAACATTCTAAATCAAATGGCATCGACATTTTTTTAATCGGTCAACTCTTCGAGAAGATATGGCTGAATAAACATCAAAAAATATTAAAAAACAAGCCGTGACGTGAGTCGTATATTCGGACTCTATTGGTTCATACGACAAACTTCCCAAGATCTATGATTTTAACAAATTGGATCCATTTTGATATTGACGCTAACACACTTCGATTGGTACCCCAACAAATTCACTAACATTTTTTATTTGCGAGATTTCGTGTAAAATCCACTTTTTGCAGTATTTTTGTTTAAACAAAAAAATGGCTTGTTAAAAATTTTGAGATCGATTTTCGAACCCATTGAAGGAAGATTATAAATACGATATATGTCGCATTAATAACCTCTTTTAATAAAATAACTTCAATTAAAAAGTAGGTAGGTAAAATATATTTTTGAGAACAAAATTAAAATTGAGAAATAATGTCTTGTACCAAGATATTTCTCAGCTCTGTTCTACATACGCGGTTTTGTCGTTTGGCTACAAATGGTGTAGTAAAAACATGCAGACCTGCTACTGGTTGTTCTTGTTGATCTTGTTGTTGCAATAGGATAGGTTTTCATCTCTGTTCCAACAACCGACAACAGGATACCATATTACTACGTAACAATAATTAAATACCAGCACAGAATGTGTACTCAATACCAATGATGCAATGTTGGTGATGTGTCAACTAACTGGGTAATTTTTGTTGGGAAATTTGTTAGTGTATATTTTCCAGACTAAATATATTTATTATTTTTTGTTGATAAACATGGCGTGTAATTAAAAATTTTATTAATTGCAACTGGAAATTTTTTGGAAAACATTGACTGCAACCTTAAACATATTTTTGAGGAATTTTCATCTCTTTTTAATATAAATATTCCTGAATGATAAGATTATTCAAGCATAGTACACATATTATATTTTCAATTTATGCTTTTTGGACGTTTAAATGTCCCTACATATGTGTTGAAATTTTTGGGATGGAATGGAGCCCAGATCTCTCCTGGCATAGTCCGTCAGCATAATCGGTTGAGCCGTTTCGAAGATTAGCCCGGACAGACAGACTAGAATTTTAAAACCGATCGTGTTTACATTCTATTAGCATGCAAATAACCGTGCGAGCTCAAAAAGTTATACTTATAATGTATAGATATAAATGAATTAAATCTTTCCTGGGACTTGGTAGACTACGTCATATGGAATAAATTGCATTTAGTTTCGTAATTATTCTAATGTCGGGAGCTCAAATTTAATATCAAAATTATTTATTTATTTGAATTTCACGGTCTTAAATAATCTACCAGGGAATGGGCAAAATTTTATCAGTCAAATCTAAATTGTGTCAAATATAGAGATTGCTATAAGACTTCTGGGAGGTCAAAACAGTAAAAATATAAACTTTAAAACGGTTCAAACACAGGTTGACACTTCAGGTCAATATTTATTGCTGCATATTTTAACTTGTGAGAAAATATACCTTAGATAAAATATATTAATAATTCTGTTTTTAATACGATCAGAAATTAATTTGCATAACTGTATTAGTAATAAAAAAAATTGACGTCAATCTTTTCATTAATTATTTACTTTATTCAAGCAAATAGCAAAATGTCGAAAACCATTTCCGAAAATAGTAAATTCTTCAAGCAAATTTTAAACAGTTCGATCATTGGTTAACAAGAACCGACATATCAATTTCATTGTGAATATCTATTTTTGTCTTTGTTTTTTTTTACTTGTCACGTATTTTTGTGAGTTACGCGCTTATAATATACACAATTTACGTTCGGAAATGAGATTTGGCGAGATGCAAATACAAAAATAGTTGCAAAACAAAACACTATTACGTAAATATTTATGTCTGAAATAACTACACCGCAGCTATTGTAAACTATTGACTAAAAATCTAATTAAAATTCGCATTTCCTTTGGTTATTTTTACTGATTACATATTTTATTTTTAAAGTGAGTTATCCCTCAGATTGTAAAATATGCTCTCGAGAAATTTCGAACTGTGGTCACAAAATTCATTTTATTATTGAACTTAAAAAATTTGGCTGGCTGCTTAAAAATTTCAAAAAAAATATTTTTTCTACAAAAGTTGAATCACAAAAAACGATATATTCGTCAATACTTCTTTACAGCACGTCACGTGATTTCGAAATGTGGGAAGGCAAATTAACATTTTATGTTTTTTTTTACAAACTTACATATGTTAAAAATACTGACGAATTTGACTCGCTCAATAATTTTTTTCAAATTTAATTCTTTTCTCCACAAAAATTGTGTAAAACATATGCTAATTTCTCGTTTTTATCTGATTGTAAATCGTTTATTTAGATCAAATAAACAGTAGATAAAAGTCATATGGGAAGAAAGGTACATATTTCTAGTTTATTTTGAAGTTAACATCAAAACTCGGATAAGATTTTTCATAGAAATTAGAAAATTCAGAAAACGTATGTGCAATTTACATCGTACGATAGATAGATCCATGCGGGTGACAAAGGGGGCATATTGAATAGCTGAAAACAATCACCTTAATGAACAGGGTAGAGATACAGTTTTCGGACCACGTTTCAATGACAAAAGATCATTTTTGCATCATTTCCCTTATAAAATATTTCATAGAGTGTGATGCAAAAAGTAATTTACTGGTATAATCTAGCCGAGTTCTGGGCGTATACTAATAAAACGATTGTTAAATACAATATAAAAAGATTGCAAATTGTTATTTATTCTTCGCATCAGTTCCGTAACAAATGGTACGGCGCCTCATACAACACCTTTGACTTTGAACTATGACGAACTCATTAATAATTTCCTGTACGTTTAATCGTAATTTATAATGTTTTAACCACATAATTACACATCATAGTTAACCTTTCCAACATATATGACATTATAAGCATTGGTTTCAAATATAAGTTCAAATTAGATAATTATATATTGAAGAATGGATTGTATTTGCTTAAAAAAACAATCACAACTCGATCAATAGCTTCGGAGAAATCTAAAAAAAGCAAGATTTCAATGAAAGATCTTATACGAGAATACAGGGCTTTTGATTTCAACTCTCATATTAAATTTACAGGTTAAATATCACCATTTTGGATCTGAGAACATTTCAGAATTGGCATAATATTTTCTTCAACTTTTTACCCAATGTAAATCAATTGGAGACGTTTAACATGTAAAGTAATTATCAGTCATTTGTTTTCAATTTGTCATTATTATAAAAAAATGAACATATAATTGATACTTTTAACAGCCTCTATTAGATTAGAATCTGTGAATTGAGGAATTAAAATCTATGGATGGCAACTTCATATATAAGTAAACTGTTTTCAAAGGCATTGTTAAATGATTATTGCAGCAGTGAAATTATGTTTATCTTTATAAATGAATTTTAAAGATAGGATGAACGTTCTTGATTTAAAAGGAACTTGCACTAACTATTACAAGTTTTATGTCGATATGGAAATAAGAAATTATGCATTTACTGAGGATATGTTATATTACTTATATTACATATTTTACTTTCATATTATTAAACTTCTATACGCTGAGATCAACGGAAAAAGTTGGGAGGGGTCGCTATTGACTGCAAAGATTTTAAACGCTCAACAGCGCCAAAACCACTTTCGCTTTAATTTAAAAGAGTGTTATTATCAATGGCCGAAAGGCAAAACGCCAGAATAATACTATAGACTATAGAGTATAGATTCAAATAACGCTAGGAGATAGTGGTCTTTAACAAACACACAAAAATCAGACGGAATTAAATTCTTCAGCTGAAGCGAGAATGAGATCCTGAACTAGCTTATTTAAGAACTTTTAGGTTATGTAGCTTAAACAGAAATTAGTTAAAAGTTGACACGTTTTCAAGGCCCATTTACAATCTTTTTAAGAAATCGAAAGTTCAACTGATCACCTGTAGTCAACCAAATGTTTTCATTTTGTTTTAAAAAGATTATATCAAATAAAAAACCTACGTAAAAAAGTGATTTTCGTGTAGATTCTTAATTTGCTAAAAAAACATTGAACTGCTATTTGAAAACAAAATTTGACCTTAAATTGCCTTAAAAAACGAAATACTCCATATTTTTTCCTCTTGAAATTACACTTCTGCTCGAAACATTTTTTCATCTGGCTTTCAATTGTCGATGTATTACTTACTTGAGTCGATGAAACATTGTTACACAAAATCGAGTTACAAATCTGTAGATACGAAAAGTTCAACATACGCGGTTTTGCTTTTAGGGCGCAGATATTAGCGATTATTAATGTATGTGCACGTATAATGCTAAATTATTGTCTGGGCATAACGGTCTTGGTTTTAAATTTGCAGTTAAACATCGTCAATTTAATTATAGAGTAAACGTTAAAATTACATATTTATTTATCATTCACATAGACCAATCTGTCTACGGGATGTTGATTTTTATTACAGTTGACGCTGCTACGTTACATCGGGTATGTTTAATTTTATACTGAATTGCAGAAAGCATTGTCAAAATATTTGATTTTACAATGAACTGTATTTCTCCAAAAGAAGACAATAACAGAACTTTAAATCGATCCTGCTCGAAAAACAATTGATTAATTAAAACGATATTTTCTTTAAACTGCATATGCATGTTTTTATCACAATTTTTTGTACGATTTCCACCTCGAAACGACACTTTTCTGCGCATTTTGATCTTTTTCTATGTAGATAAACTATTACTAATGTTCTAATTAGACTGCTCCTACATTATAAAAACTGTGATTACATTATCACAATCTGAGGTCATTGTCAAATAAAACATTTCGACAAAACTTTTTGCAACCCAGTGTTTTAACGTGGTATTTCTACAAAAAACTGGTCGAAGTTATTTTATTTTTTCATTGCACACTTCAGAATTTCGCACGAATTGTGAGGTCGGCAATTCGCTTTTTCATGACGCAAACTAAAATTTGCACAAGCGCTCATGAACAGTATATTATTTTCGTTCCTTGGGGAAAAAATTTTCGGATCGAAATTAAGCGAAAGTGGCGCCATCCTACGCGATAATTGTAAACTATATCTGACAGTTATATATATAATATGATTCGGGTGAATGTCGCCTTCACTCTCTGGTAAATAAAAGTCATCCTCGTTCGCAATCGTCAATTTTCTGCTCTAGTAAAACGGAATACTAGTTATTTACACCTATTTGAGATTTTGAAATGTTTGAGAATGAAAAAGAGAAAATCAAACAGCAATTACGAATGAATATAGGTTCCGTAAGGTGAAATGATTACATAGAATTATTTTTTCCGATAATCCATTATTACGTATAAGCCAATGAGACAGTCGTTCTTAGAACTCACCAATTTAACACGGCTGTAATATAAAAATTAAAATAGCACTTTCTACGTAAAGAGTTTCTTAAAGCAAGCAATTAAGTTGCTGTACTTCTGCAGAACACAGCTAATTAATATGTCACTTCACATGCCAATGGAATGTGATAATATAAATATTTATCATACTGGTAAATATGCTATGCCCAAATCTGAACATTTTCAACAATTGCCAAAGTGTGTAATTTTCATTAAATAGCACTTCTTTTTAGTGTATTTGCCATATGGCAACATACACTATTGGCGTCGGTCGGATGGCGGGACCTAGGGGTCGGACCAAAATTTCTCCTAAACACTTTGGCACCATTTTTAAAAATGTTTATATATATATATATATATATATGTGTGTGTACGCGCGATAACTTTCGAAAGAGTTAATTGATTTCAACGAAATTTGGGCCACATGTTGAAATCCATCACCGCAAGAAGCCTATTTAAAATGGGCCTAATCGGGCTATTTTAAGGGTAGTTTTTAGGGGTTGAAAACTGTTTTTGGGCCCCAAAATACCGAAAAAATTCTCCGAATCGTTTCAAAATTGAAATTTAACCCTTTGGTAGTGATTAAAAAGTTTCCCCACAATTTTAATAAAATCGGCCCGACAGGACCGGATTTACAAATTTTATGAAAACACTAGTTTGCAGATAGTGACTTATTTATTGAAGGGTGTATTTAATTTGGTGTAGACGTTAGATTGATAATAATATTACAATTAAGAAAAAAATGTTATTTTAAGGGGTGTATTAAGGGGTTAAATTTTTTATTTTGCCCAAAAACAAACTTAATTTCACATAATAAAAGTATAAAACCACACGGCCCTATACAAGCAAATACACTATATTGTCGGCAGGGTTTTGGCACTGCGACCCGGGTTTTTTAATTTGTTCTTGTATCTGCTGTAAAAGGAAGTCAAAAGTTTCAGTACTCAGACGTAAATAGTTTTGATGTTAAATATCTAACATAGCGTTTGAATATAGAGTTGTGTAACTCAGATCTGAACCGGTTCAAAGAGCCGACTCCGACAGAAGATCCGTGAGAGCCGACTCACTTTTTTTGAGCCGACGGATTAACGGATCCGCATAACTCAGTGAAATACTTAACACACAGAAGCACATTTTACACTTACGTATCAGTTCTTGCTTTGATGCATCTGTCAGCTCAAATGACTCATGCATCACATGTTTGGCTATGTATTCTTGATTCTATACAGGTCGTGATATGATTGATTGAACTAGGTAACTCAGTGGCAGACTGCAGTAACATATTCAGAACTCGACTCTTTTTGAACCGGCTCAGTGAGCCGGCTCACATACGGGATCCAGATGCAAAGATGCAGATCACTAAAAAGACCCATTTTTCCCATCTCTACTTGGATATGACTGAAAACGTTTAGATTGCACTTTGCAACGTCCCATTCGGCCAGTCTCGCGCCTCGTTGGGTTTGTGTGCTAGTGTGTTGGCATTTTACTCGTGAATATCTGTGTTAAAATTTACTTTCGTTTGAACACAACATTCACAAAAAAAAAAACAAGTACGTTATAGCTTACTGGCTAGAGATTTGAATTCGAAATTAATTATGAGAAAGCTGGAAATTATTTTAATCGTTTCAGTTTAGTTCTGAAATGACCATAGTAAGTTTTACACCCTCCTGCGAGGTGAGCACTTACTCGCTGCGTGCAAATGCATATTCATAAAACACGTGTTTTTAATCAACATAACAATATTTCAAAAAACAACCAGCGTTATCAAAAACATTGTTGTAGGGCTTATACTGAACGGTCTCCCAGTTGACGTCATTCATCAGCGAGGTAACCTGTGAATTTCTAATGACCTTGGGACTTTACATAAAACAGATTCGTTACTTTCAGTTTGGTCATAGAAGAGTATGGCTAAGAATTGCGTAACGAAATAAAATATCTATGTTAATTAATTCTTGAAATACCTTGACAAGGCTGTGTGTTCTGAGACATGGCGATATTACTTGTCAATACATTACTGGGTTTCCCTTCAAACTTTACACATTAAACGTCAATGCATTATGCAAATCAGTTTCATGCATGTTTAAGGTATTTGGGTTTTATTTTCAGACGATAGTCGATAACTTCTCGATTTTATTAGTTACAAGTGGCAGGCGTTTTTACGATCGACTAAATAATTATCGCTATCATTTATTTATTGATTTGTTTTCATTAGTGTATTTGCCATATGGCAACATACACTATTGGCATCGGTCGGATGGCGGGACCTAGGGGTCGGACCAAAATTTCTCGAAGTTTCATAACCTCCTAAACACTTTGGCACCATTTTCAAAAATGTTTATATATATATGTATATATATATATATATATTTATATATATATTTATATATATACGTATATATATATATGTGTGTGCGGGCAATAACTTTCGAAAGAGTTATTTGATTTCAACTAAATTTGGCCCACGTGTTGAAATCCATCACCGCAAGAAGCCTATTTAAATTGGGCCCAATCGAGTCATTTTAAGGGTAGTTTTTAGGGGTTGAAAAATTTTTTTGGGCCCCAAAATACCGAAAAAATTCTCCGAATCGTTTCAAAATTGAAATTTAACCCTCTGGTAGTAATTAAAATGTGTTTCTAGATTTTTAATAAAATCGGCCCGTCAGGACCGGATTTACAAATTTTATGAAAACACTATTTTGCAGATAGGGAATTTTTTACTGAAAGGTGTATATAATTTGGTATATATGTTCGATTGATAATAATATTGCAATTAAGAAAAAAAAAATGTTATTTTAAGGGGTGTATTAAGGAGTAAAATTTTTTATTTTGCCCAAAAATCAACTTAAGTTCGCATAATAAAGCCATACTGTCTGTATAGCAAATACACTATATTGTCGGCACGGTTTTGGCACTGCGACCCGGGTTTTTTATTTTGTTATTGATTTTATTTCCTACTAAGCGTTACCCGTGGTAATCGCGCGCGTTACCAGAAACTTTATTTTGTCTATAACAACAAGAACGAAATCGGATAAAGTATTCAAATCTTTAAGTTGTGAAATTTTATTGAAATGTTAAGAGTTATGGTGTAACAGAAACAACGATCAATTGTGACTTTTTGTATTTCTCAAAAAGTCAGTTAGAAAGAAAGAAAAAAACCGGTCAAGTGCGAGTTAAATTCGCGTGAAGGTGGTTTCGTACCATTTCGTTTTCCGTGAGAACTTTCACATTTAGGATTTTTGTTTAGATTTTCCTGTAAACTATGAGTCTATATTTCTTATTTTTTTTTTCAAAATTTTAGTATCAGTAGTTTCGCAGATAAGGGGGTGGGGCTCAATTTTCGTATATTATCGTCAACTTCTTTTAAAATTATAAAAAATACATTTGTATTTTTCGCATAGCAAACCCTCTCATTTGATACGATATGATGCACATGAAAAATGTTTTTTTTAATTTGTCCTCCAAAATTTACTCCCAAAATCGGAATTTGTTTATTTACGCCATACGTCCGTTATTGGGTCTCCTAGCTCTATATATGTAGGTACTGTGGGAAATCCGCCTATTTCGTACCGCTGTACCTACATTTTGAAATTGAAGTAATGAAGTAATATGCTTACGCAACACGATATAAATTTATAGATATTTTTGTTAGATGTGTTCAGATAGAGATTGAATTGAAACGTGTACGGGTTCGAATATTGTATCTAAATTAATAAATATAATTGTTTGATTTGAGAATTTTGTGTATTAGTTTATTTCCTACAGCACCAAAATTAATTTTTTTTCGAAAATAAGCTATGACAAACTGACAGACAGAGTGATCCGCCAGTTTAATTAAAGACATATATCTATCAACTTCGAACTTGAGATCGGAAGTGTTATCTCAAAATCCCGAAAATATTGATACCCGCGTTATGCAGAATAAACTGTTCCTAGTGAGATTTGACTGTATAAGAGCAATGGTACATGTATAAACTATTGTTAACATAAAAATAATCGAATAAAAAATTTAAATGATGTTAATAACTTTGTATTATAAAACAATAAAAATGTAAAATATTTGAATAAATTTAAGATAGTTTAATAAATTCAAACCTTCAAGTTTTGTATTCTATTTTTATCAGATAACAAATTAACAATAAGTAATAATTTATTCAATTCATTTATAATCAACAAATCACAGTGGTTATATAATGGCGTAAAAATACCAATTTACATAAAATACTAAAAAGGAAAAAAAGAGCGTTTAAAATTCCAATAAATAAAATCGCGGAATAAATTTTTGCATTGCCAAAAGGAGAATAAAAAATATAAGCGTATGCATAAATTTTATAGTACGACAATAATGTAGGTGGGAGTTCCCACCGTAGGTGTATTCTACAGGTGATCATTATTTGATCATTGCACGGAAAAAGTAAAAAGAAAACCGTGGTCCCGACATGTCGAACATACTTGAGTTCTTCTGTAGATAATTCTCGTTTTGAACAGAGTATGTATTGATAAGTTTGCGTGCGGTCACCTTCGGCGTGCGTTACGAATTCTGCACACCTCCGCAGAGTTGAGAGAGATAGAAAATACGTCCTTCGAATCAAAATGCACATAATACGAAGTCGCACTTATTATACAATACTTACACAATAAACGCTCCTTGTAGAACCTAGTTCCAGAATGATGGCTGCAAACATTTCACATGTTATCTATCTACTCGTATTACTAATATTATAAAGAGATAGATTTGACTGTTTATTCTGGATAAACAAAAAAACTACTGAACCGATTTTAAAAATTCCTTCAATAGAAAGCTCTATTATCAGCGAGTAACACGGGCTATATTTTAGGATAGTTTCGGATTCCACTACAGTTGTCGCTGTTGAGTTCAACACACTACTGTTGCTGATATCGAGGGGTGCCCAGCCCTACAAGGTAAGACAGTAATACGCTGGAGCCAAAGGCTCCACTACTGTTGTCGCTGACGAGTTTCATTTCAAAAAAATAGTACGAATTCTTAATTGTGAAGCCACGGAATGGTGAAAAAAAATGTCGGCACATGAACGAAGGGTTGTAAGTCGGAGCTTTACTGTATTACATCAGACAAAAAGAGGTGCGTGTAGACAAAACATTGGAAATATCCGTTTTACCGTAGGGAGTATCAAGAATACTTAAACATGTCTGTGTCAGTTACTAAAATTTATTGACCTGTCTTTACAAAGCTTTTTAATACAATATTCTATATCTATAGGAAATGAATTAATATTCTTTTAATGTGCGATTGAGAATAACGTTCTGTTGTGATTGACGTTCGTGTTTGATGCTGCATATTTAATTTTTATTCGATCGCGGAGGGTTATGTTTTTACCAAAAATTTGTACTACTATAGTAGGGATGCCGCAAAAATATCGATATATCGATATTTTTTATTTGATAATCGATATTTTTGGGCGATATTTAATATTTCGATATATCGATATAAAATTCCGAGTATCGAAAACCGATATTTTTTTACAGTAACAACACTTGTATGTAGGTACTACCGCGACTGACTATGGCCGTTTAATTATTCCAACAAATCGAAAACTGAAAAAGAAACATGTGTTTTTACATATGTTTTTGGAACTTAAAAGTGCGTTCCAAAAACAACAACAGTGAATAAAGAAGTCCTAAGATGTGTTTAAGAGGAGAATTGATTTGTCCAGATCCATAGGAAAAGTTAATTTTTTATACCCTAAACACAAAGTTAAGTAGTTTCGGGATTTGTTTTCTACATAACTTATTTTCAAAGTTCTCTGCGTTTTCGGCACGGCTTAAACTGTATAAATTGAGCTGAAATTTTAAGCTAATCATTTTTTCAATATATAGAACCATTTCAGGGGGTAGCAACTCAAAAAATTTGAAAAAAAAATTGGCTTATAGAAATAAGGGCCAGTCTATTATTAGACTGGCCCTTATTTGTAAAAGCCAATTTTTTTTTTCAAATTTTTTGAGTTGCTATCCCCTGAAATGGTTCTATATATTGAAAAAATGATTCTCTGAAAATTGAAAATGAATATTTCTAGTTTATTTTGAAGCATTAACATCAAAGATTGAATAAGATTTTTCATAGAAATTAGAAAATTTCAAAATGTGAGTAAGTGCATTTTACATGCACACACACATCCAACTACCTGTAAGATAGAGCTATGTGGGTGAAAAAGGGAGCATATTGAACAGCTAGTAAACAGTCACCTTAAGGCTGGAAAAAGATTGGTTGCTAGCAATATCTCTGCAACTTTGTGCGGTTGTCGAAACAAACATCTCCCCAGAACACCAAATTATTCCCTTGCAAAGATATTGCATATCCAGGTCTCTGTCATACTCGTTCACGCGCATCCAGTGATTTCAATGCAACATGATTCCAGTCTTCAATATTAAAAGTATTAGAGAAAAACTGAGTGGTTGATCAGGAAGTGTGTTTGTTTCAAGTAAAGAAAAATATCAATTTAAGGCTGTCGGAACGCTCTGCATTTAAGCCAAAAATAGAGCTTCAGCTGTCAACTGATTGTAGACTTATTCGTCAACATTTTGCAAAGATTCTTTCTCTATAAGGAAGATAAAGGACAAATCTAGGTCTCTAATGGACTACTTTTGTAATTTATGTACGATTTACTAGAAAAAAATTGGCATTAAATGTGCTTAAAAAAATACATGTTTTCAATGTCACACTATAACCTTACTCGTATTTATTTCACAAAACTGTTCCATCACAAACCTAAAGTGACTCTTCCTTTTTCGGAAAAGTTTTGTAAATCTTCAAAATATTTCCAAAAATTAGAGTAATCAGTTGACAGCGGCACCCTTGCAAAAAAATTTTTTAGTCTCGTAGTTGGCACCAGCCAAAAATTGAAACGTGCGGATGATTAGAGCGAGACAGAGCTAAAAAAGGTCACACCCACAATATGTCTTTTGCCTACTTCGCCCCTTACCGCTGGGTCTCAGCACAAACAAAATTCAGAGCGTTCCGACAGCCTTAACAAATTAAAATACACACACAATATAGCGGGTCTTAAAATAATATTTTAACGGAAAAAACAGATAACTGATAACGCACTATCGTTGTTATTATTAAAACGATATTGTGTAATAGTGTTTATTGCGTATTACGGAAATTGTGTATCTACTAAAAAAGATAAAAATAATGACAAAATCTCTAAAAATGGATAGCAATAATAAATACATCATAAAAGTTGCTCATAAAATTGTTCTCCTCAATTATTTTTTTCGCGTAATTAAATTTACGCATATTCGCTATTAATTTCTTGAGCGTTAATTGTAAACATAATTTGATTCTAGTGATGTCAAACATAGTCTTTAGATATATTTTTAAAAAATGTATTTTTTTATTGTTTTTGTACGATTTCCATTTAAAAACAACATTTTTTTATATTCTGATCAAAATGTTGCTTAGAAAACGATTTTTTCCTATGTAGATCAGTCATTTGTTCTTCTTTTAGTACAATCTTAAGTTCTACATAAGACGTCATCCGGTGGACTGTCAATTGCTATTGCGTGGTTGATAAAAATATTGAACGGTCTTCTAGCTGACGTCAAATAATATGTGTATCTAAATTTCTTAACCACATATCCTGGATAAACAGATAATTTGTGATTATAAGACCACAATCCAAGGTCATCGCCAAATCAGATTTTGTGAGAATATTTTCGGTAACCCAGCATTTGTCGTCGTCTCCTGTCATGGTTGCCAGTTCCGGAAGATTAAGGGCTGTCGGAACGCTCTGAATTTAAGCCACACTACGAGGCTAAAAAATGCTGTTGCAAGGGTGCCGCTCTCAGTTGATTACTCTAAATTTTGTAAATATTTTGAAGATTTAAAAACTTTTCCGAAAAAGGAAAAGTCACTTTAGGTTTGCGGTGGAACAGTTTTGTGAAATAAGTACGAATAAGGTCGTAGTGTGACATTGAAAACGAGTGTTTTTTGGCACAATTAATGCCAACTTCTTTCTAATAAAGCGTACATAAATTACAGAAGTAGTCCATTAGAGACCTAGATTTGCCCTTTATCTTTCACACAGTTTGTGCTGAGGCCCAGCGGTAAGAGGCGAGGTAGGCAAAAGATGTAATGTGGGTGTGATATTCTTTAGCTCTGTGTCGCTCAAATCATCTGCACGTTTGAATTTTTGGCTGGTGCACACTACGAGACTAAAAGATGCAATTGCAAGGGTGCCGCTGTCAATTGATTACTCTAATTTTTGGAAATATTTTGAAGATTTAATTTTCCGAAAAAGGAAGAGTCACTTTAGGTTTGTGGTGGAACAGTTTTGTGAAATAAGTACGAATAAGGTCGTAGTGTGACATTGAAAACGAATGTTTTTTGGCACAATTAATGCTAACTTCTTTCTAATAAAGCGTACATAAATTACAAAAGTAGTCCATTAGAGACCTAGATTTGTCCTTTATCTTTCTTATAGAGAAAGAATTTTTGCAAAATGTTGACGAATAAGTCTACAATCAGCTATCAGCCGAAGCTCTATTTTTGGCTTAAATTCAGAGCGTTCCGACAGCCTTAATAGTGTAAATTGTTTCACTTTTAGATCAACCTATGTGCGTTATTTATATTGAATCCTTTACGCACAGATGTGTCGGCCTTAGTTCACTAATCGTTTGAGATTATAAATAAAATATTTTATATTCAATGAGACGGAACAGCTATACAAGACAACTATAAACATAATCATAACATATACAAATATAATAATAAATACTCAAACAGACAGTTTTTAACTCTCTAATGTCGCGTAAATAACTACAGATGTAGTTCACTTTTCGTTGGGCACGCACTTCATAATAGAGTATGAAGAACCGATCCGTATCTAAGAACCGGGTTTTTCGGTTCCGGGTCCGCACAGAACCGGGTACCCGGTTCTTTTCGGTTTTTAATAAAAAAATTCCACAGGACAAAATAAAACTGCATTATATTAATTTGTTGCTAATGCTGGTAGTGATGTGTATTCAATCAATTAAATGTGTTGCAATTCTTATTACGCAGTCCATAGATGCGGCTGTCATTTTACGGGGACGTTTCGTGAAAATTTCGTTTTAAATTAATGTAATGTAAAACAACAAATAAGTACCGACGCCTACCTAATTTAATTAAAGTGTAATTAAAAATTAAAATACATTTGGTTTTAGTCATGAACGTAACATAAGAGAATGAAATTTAAAAAAAATTACCTAAAATTTACCCCATTGAACAAGAACCGGGTATCATAATTTTGGACCCGGTTCTTTTAGCTAACTAGGAACCGGGTATACTCGGTTATTTTGGAACCGGGTAGAACCGGCTGCCTGCTCTACTTCATAAGGTGTTGTGGCCATTCCCACTAACATCGAATTTAGTTATTTCTATATTTTTTATAAGCTATTTTTATAATTTACTTACTATAGAGGTTACATTCCAGAATTTTTTCAAGTCAGTAAGGGAAAACGAGCACATATTTGCGAATGACTTATTCGGTCAGTCTTGGCATGTGTGGAGCCGAAGCTTAACTTAAAAACTGTTTGCCTTGTGGCTTTGTTACTATAAGCCGACGATAAACTAATATATCAAACGTTATTAGAATAATTATCAACTAATTAAATGCGTATAATAATGACCTAACGATTAACCCGTTACTATTTCCATATCCGATATTATAAAAAGATAAAACATATTAAAATATTTCTCAATATTGTTCACGTCCATTATAATTAATAAGTTTTTTATTTAATCACGGGAAATTGGACAATTGAATTGTAATATAGATAAACTAAATTAAAAAATTTTGCGACGTTTCGTTAATTTCTTTTAACTTCTTCGGGCAAAACTGAAATGATAAAAAATACAAATTAGTTAATGAAATAATTATAATTTTTTTTTTAATAGAATTGAAATAATACCTTTAACTAGTTAACCATAACTTCAAAAAATTTAGTTTATCTATATTAAAATTCAATTGTCCAATTTCCCGTGATTAAATAAAAAACTTATATTAAAATATTATTATTTATTATGTACTATCGGTTCTAATTCTATGTAATTATTTCAATGTGGTACAGATCGTCTAATATAACAATGTGACGTCAACAATCTAGCATAGCAAAATGATAATTTTATTACGAAACGACTTAGATGTGCAGAAAGGGCCCCTAGACTGATTAAAACATTTTCAGAATTTATTTACTCTGGGTTACCTTCGAAAATTTATGAATAAAAGATATAATTAATTACATGAATTTTAAGAATAAAAAACATTTACAAACAAATAAAACATTTAAATAGCCAAATGACTTTCACAAATAAAAACGTTTTTAAAAGCGAATATTATATTCCTATTAAACTGTCCGTATAATAATTGATTAATAATCGATATATAATTTTTTAATCTCTTTGCACGATATCCGTAGTGTATAAAAATATGACAGCGCAAGTTTAGAGGAAGTAGCAAATCGGAAATTGGATCCGGTCCAAGTTTTTAGAAGTTTTATCCAGTGTGGCAAGAGTTAATCAATCAAAAACATAATCAAAACTTTCAGACCCAAATATAGTATTTGAAAGCATTAACCAAATATTGTCAGAGTTGTATTATAGGAAATTGCTTGGCGGGCCCAGCGGTTAAGGTGAAATCCGATTCATACATACATCCGTTGCTCGTAAAGTTATTAGATACAGAGCTAACCTCGTTCCGTTAGATAGTGGTGAGGGGATGACGTCATCCGACAGACTTGATATTGCGTGGTTGAGAAAAATGTACTTACAAAAAGCTTTTTATACGGTATCTTGTGTGCAAATACCCGATTGTCGAAAGGACTCCAAAGCGAGCAACCCAAGGTTACTTCGTCCATAAATGACATCAGCTAGCAGCCAGTCAATTGGGTTGACGTCATTCATGAACGAAGTAACCTATGTACTTCTAATGATCTTCGACTGCTCGCTTTGGACTTCTGCGTCGAGTAGTTCGGACAATCGGGTATTCATAAAAGAGCATTCAGAATTATGTTTTTTATAATAATATAAACAGAAACAATAGTGATGACACATTTATGGAGAGAAAGCTTAAATTTAAACAAAATTAAGTAGATTGGTTGAGTAGGAACAGCTGGCATGGACTGTTGAAAAAAAGGGGCTCGGGTTTTAAATATAAAGAGGAAAATAGAAATGTCAAAAAATTTAAAATAAATTAAAAAATGTTATTGTTTTTAAAATGATCACTTTAAACAACAATTTCAAATTTGTTCGAATAAAAAAAAACAGTAATCAACTGATTCCAAATCTGAAATTAATAAATTTTTTACTAATTGCAAAAATCATTACGTCATTACTAGTTTTAAATATTTTTTAATTGACTATAGTAAATTATCAAAAATTCTTTTAATGGATATTTCGTTTTTACCCTATTACTTAAATTGCACAGAATGTGGTCGGAGTCAGTAGTGTACGATACAACTTAAAATGTGACAGGTTTTTTTATCAGACAAGAATTTCAAAAGTTTTTTTAGTATAACCATATTGACAAAACTCACTTGTCTGTCTCTCTGTCTGTAGAGTAATAAGTGTTTCTGTAAATTTAATCCCAAAATTTCACACTTTTTTTGTCCTCTGGTATCTAAAAGACAACTAATTTATTGACAAATCATGCAATTGGATGATATAACATAGCAATGTAAAAAATACCACGAATATAATTTCCTTTTAGTAAATTTACTTTTCTTAACTGAGGAAATTGCATATTTGATGTCTCGAGGCATATCGATTCTATCTTTTATTTCCTCACAATAAATCAATTCTTTTCTTACTACAAATTATGTGTTATAATGAAAAAAATTAAATTTTAAGCGTCTCAGTTCTTAAGTTTCCTCAAAAGACGGCAGCTTACTGGCATTAATGTTAAGTTACTACATTTATCAAGTATCGCAATCCATAACTATAAGTTAGAGAGAAATAACAATGAAACCGCCTCAAGATGGTTGACTGACAGAAAATAGCAATTTTAAGCATTGCGTGTTCTCACTAACATTTATTTCAGGTTACAATTCAAACAAATTTGCAGTCTCAATAAACGATCCACCTCATGGCTTGTTTAATATAAAATTGGTATATGACGATTATTTAACATACGTACGCACGCCACTGGATGTTTTGATACCCACCAATCAGCGTTTCCGGGTGCTGGTCAAAGACATTTTGAACTTGTTCCTGGACCACTCTGAGACTGCTAATAGTAAAACGTAGACGATAATGTTATAGACAATGTAGTCTAATATTAATTTTACCTTTTACACCTGAATTAATTGCACATCAAGTATTCAGCAGCAACATAAATCAATGCCTCCGCAACTGAACGCTTATTTGGTATCGTTCAGTTAAACGGCGGCACTTTAAAACAAAACCACATCAACCGCGCGTCCATTTTTTTAGATACTAATGAGAAGAAGACAGATGGGGGGTCGTCGTAAAGAATTTATTTGTATATTAACGACTTTTGACGGAAAATTTAACACTCTATTAGCAGTTGGTAGTTTTTAATTAAAAGGGGTATTTGAAAAGATAATTTTTTATAACTAGCTGCTCGGTGTGACTTTTCTAGGGTGAAATCGCGACTTTCGATTACTGCCAGAAGCATATCTACTAAGTGTCAAGGGCCCACAAAAATTGAATTATAATCACTAATTTTTAATACTCTTCGTTAACAATGACGACTTATCATGTAGTAAAAAACAGTTCATATGATTACCATGGGTGAATTTCAACAATTTTTTTGGTGCCTTTCGGCAAATTTTTGAGTGAATTTCAACATTCTTTTGGGTGAACTTTAACAAATTTTTGGGTAAATTTTGACAATTTTTGGGAGAATTTTAACAATTTCTGGGAGAATTTTGACAATATTTTTAGTGAATTTATGGTATCCGTTTGGTCAGATCAACAAGTTTTCACTCTGATTTTGATGTTATTAGAAATAAATTTTAAACTCCAATTTAAACATTATTAATTTTACAAAAGAATGGGGCTCAACTGGACTTCACTAAGCCCTAGGCCTAGAAAAATCTAAATCCGCGTCATCGTTGTTTTGTCGTAACGTAATAGTATTATAATATTATATATATAAATTTATATTATATATATATAAATAGGTTTTAAACGGTTGAAGAATTTTGAAAATCGGTTAACAGATAAATTATTGTAGATTATATAAATACTCGTCACCTATTTATTTTATTTTTTTGAGAAATCCAAAAATTAAACTTAAGCACAAAAAATGTATTCTGTAACGTTTCGTCTAATGCAAAGAATTTGTAGCGTAAATACAAAAATCTAAAAAATTAGAAAATGTTTTAAACCTTTTTCAAAACACACCAGAAAATAAATATATAAATAGTTTGGTAAGCTAAGGTTAAACATTTTTTGGGGCATCTTAAATATTACTATTAAGTTTACTTTGAAAAATATTTGAGAGAGTTTGCTGTATATAATATCAATGATAACTTACGACTAGACAAAACTACCTGAAACTAATTTGCAGTTGGTCCATTAAAAGCATATATGTTTAAAGAACGAAACAAAAAAAAAGAGACTGGTCAAGATATTGCGGTCGATTCGGTGAGAAGTGAAACTAAAGTGTCATCACGACTCTAGGAGGTCGTCTCTATCGCTCACCACCGGGCTTTAACATCGGCATCATCACTGTCCAAGAATGGGAAAAACGAATTCCTCTACAAGCAACCTATGAAAAAACTAAATTCATCTTAGCTGAAAAACTTTAATTAGGCATTTTGCTACTAGTTTTGACTTCCATTTTAAATCAGACGGGAGAGAGATTGTAGATTATGAACGCTCGACAACTGAGGTCACTACAAGTGAAATTTACAAAAAGATGCAATAGAAATCTACCTATTGCCCCCTATTCCTGCTACACGATGAAATACCATGAAAGCGTGACGAAAAGCTTCACAATTAACTATTAACCCTCCTTGGTCGGATACAAAAAATTTTATTTATCGTATTCAAATCTGAATTTTTTTGACACATCTCTAGAGTATTGACCCAATAGCGTTTCCTTGCACAACACCCTATTATAGAGCTGTTTTTCATGGCTGAAAAGCGGTAATAAAATTTCCCATTTTACACTTGTGCGTAAAGTAAAACAAAAATATGCGAACTAATCAATTTAAAAAGTACATTCCAAAAACCACATAAGCCTACCATTATAAATATATTTAAAACAACAGTAAGCGCGAAAAGTAATTTCCATAAGCCATCTAACAGAATTGAAGTTTGTTATACAATGGAACTGTCAAAACAGTTTATATTGAAGTGAAAACCAATAATTTTATAGAGGGTACGTAGAAAAAATGTAGTATTTATTGCGGACGCAATGATATTTTGGCATATTCTATTATTTTATGTGTGTGTAGAATAAAGGCAGTCAATTTGTCCCCCATCCTTAATACTATAATGTGTAATTTAGTAAGGTCAAACATATGTGGTCAAATACATCATTACATGACATGGGGGTCCGCGTTATCCGTGTCTACAACACGAAGAATTAACACCCATGTCCTTTCCTTTAGTCGACATCAGATGTGCCGCTTTACTGTTTACCATCTTCGCTTGTTTCTATACAGTTCGATAACCTAAGAGACCCACTAGACGTCACACACGGCTTTGCTCGCGTGAACTTAAGTCTTGACATGAACTTTATATTAACTCTACAGTAGGATTTAAAAGATGACTTAGTACAACTCATGTACCTACTAATCGATTCCTGTATTTTTAACTTCTCCTTGATCAGTCATAAACCTTTATTAGTTTGAGATTAATCTTTCTCAAACGTATTTTTTCATTAGATGAGCGGCATAGGAGGAAACACTTTGAGAGAGAAGTAGGCACTAAAAACTTGAAAATACGTAAAATCGGTTGAAAACAGGTCATTAGAGAATATTTTATTTATCTGTAAACCGTTTGCTAACTAGTAAAATTTTATAGACAAGGGTACTAAATGTATCTACTTTAAAACAGTTTCTGCGGTCCAGCCTTGTAATTATCATTTTCAAAGTAAATCATGTAGGTACCTACTTATGATTCAATTTTGCGATTTTTTTGTTGAAAAACTATTTCTTTTCATCAAACAGTTATAAAAAAGCGTATTATTTTTTCTGGGAAAAACTGTAATCTAAAATTAAATGGAACAATTTATTAAACGTTTTGAAGGAAGATTTTTATGTATGATCCTTTTTGATGATAATCCCAACGAAATTAAAAAAAAAACTATTCTAAAATTCCCAGTTTGATAAAACGTAAAACTTCATCGATAAAAAAGTCGCAGGCCCTCGAGCAACCGGTTTAATTGGAAATTCTGATAATTATTAACTTGGTAAAATCCAAATTTAGTCATGGAATATGAAATAAAATATATAATCAATACAAATAAATTAAATCAATACTTAATCTGTGTAATATTTTTAATTTTACCATACATGATTTTTGATATTTATTAAAAAAATACAATTTGATTTATATAATAATACCGTTAGCACGGGTAACGACTACTTGATTGTAACAGTATCAAAATTTCTGATTTCCTATTTCAAGTTTACTACTGAAAGATCCTAATGATTTACTTTCCTGGTAGCAACAGAATATTCAAGATCAGAAAAGCAAAAACAAACCTCTGGCACAGCTTTTCAAGATTAATTAAGAGCAAATAAAATTAATTTAGATAAAAAATGCTTCAATAATGTCTTTCTATGATCGCAGCTGGTTTTATGTAGCTTCATAGCAGCAAATTGAAATTTGATAGCGCATTTTCAATGCTTAAGGTTGCGTATTTTCTTGATGGATGCGCAAATAATGACTCCAGTGCAGAGGTCAGGCTATTTACCATTACACATATATTTCTAAATTCTGTATCCAGTTACAGAATTATGCTTCAATCGATGTCGTTCAGAAACGCAACTATACCTTTTAGATAGTGAGATTGCTGATTCTAGACGCTGTATCTATAGAGTATGCATATAAAAAAACTAAACCTAACAATATATGTATTGTTTACATGTTTTTTTTCAATCACGCGCAAAAGTTACACGGATTATTTTGACATGGAATTCATAAGCAATTCAATTCAATGTCTTACTCGCATGTTTCACGAAAATCGACCGCTATGTTTCAAATGTACTTTCAGTATACCACTATCTCACGAACAGCTCAACCAATCTCAGTAAACCAGGTGTCATGTGATCGAATTACTCGGCCCCCTTCTACCAATAATAGTGAGAATTTTAACAACTGACTTCAGTCGCCGAAAACTTCTAAAACGCTGCACTAAAACTTAAATATCTCGGCAGCTTTAAGTCTGATCTCGAAAATACATAGTGCGTTGTGATTCTCAGGACTAAATCTCTCCAATAATACCGATTTGGAGTACCAGAAGCACTCACAGAAAATAATACCAATATTTGAACCTAAGAATCAACAGGCCTATCATTTGAGACTAATCAGAGAAATTGGGCAAGAAATATGCCAACCATTTGAAGATTGATGAAACCCCGTCAGTTCGCATGATTCTATGTCTACCGGTAGTCCCACGACTACTAAGGCATTTTTTTTCTTCTTTTAAATGTTTATCTCATGTCAGTAAGAACAGGAGCTTAACAGACACTGATACAAAATTTCCACTTTACGATTATACATTTATGCATATAATTTTACGGTTGTTTACTTTAAATAAATTCAAATTTAATAATGCTTTTACCTTGAAATGTTGATATTAAATCTTTCATTAATCATTTCAAACAAATTATTACACAATTTAAACTCACTGTAACAATAAAGAAAATGTGCTAGCCAAATTGAAATAACTTTTTTATTTACGTTCAAATTACTTTTATCTATACCTACTAATATTATTAAGCAGAAAAGTATGTTTGTCGTGGGTAATCAAAGGAATTACTGAACCGATTTGAAAAATTCTTGCATAAATAAAACGCTATACTATTCCTGAGTAAGACTAAAATAATAAAAAGAGGTTATTTTGAAAAAAATAAAAATCTCAAATAAACTGGCTAAATTTGAGCTTACTTCTTCCCGAGTAACATTAACATACAAATTAGTGATCCCGCACGCGATTTCTGAGCAAAATTGGTGTTAAGTCATCTAAAATAAAATACTTCTAGTTTTTTTTATTTCGTTGCAAAACCGAAATCTATTGATATATCCGGACGAAGCCGGGTCGGAAAACTGTAGTAAATTATATTAATTTCTTTAATTCGTTCCGTGCTTGCAGATTACAAGTACATGTATGAGTAATTAATACAATAAAACGTAGACTAATTAGCTGTGAAAAATAGCTTAATTATTATTGGCTGTGCCATGCTCCAGACGTTACAACAAATGAACACTTAACTCTGAACTAATTTGTTAATAAAATATCAGGAAATATCCTTTTAATGTTTAACTATGACCTCTTACAATGTGTACAATGTCACACTGTTTTTAATTAACCGCTTCATAATTAGTAATTTAAAAAAAACTATATTCTTTCTTTATTCGAATATCATAAAAGACGGCTGGACACGAAACTTAAATTAGATTTTAAGATCGATCCAAAGTAGAACTCTGCACGAAAAGTTGTAATTTTGATTGGGGAGTGGGAGTTTGATAATAGTAAATTTTATCTGCGAAAAGTGTGAACAATTTGCCTTGCCTTAATATTATATTAAATGTCCTTGGACACAACAATGCACCTGAAGTTATTGACTTTAAATATATATATATATATATATATATATACATATATATATATATATATATATATATATATATATATATATATATATAAATATTATAACAATGCACGTGGCCTGCATATAATATTAACAATGCACCGCCTCCTACAAAATACATTCGCAAAGAAGGACAGTACTACACAGGTAACTGTACAATATTAATGATAAGAGATTGGTATTTTTCAGTGATGTAAAATTATGGGTTATTTATGATAGTAACCATTTTGGCCGCATAATGTACCGGTTAATTACCCGACGATTTTCGGTTTTTATCTCTCAAAACAACAGAAAACAAAACAATAGAGCAGGTTGTAACAGTAGAATCGAAAGAATTAAATAAATAATTATGTATTTATATTTATGTATAGATATTTCATCCAAGAATGTGTTAAAACCACCCGAAAAATTGCCAAAATTCACCCAAAACTTCAAATTTCGCCCAAGAATATATTAAAGTCACCCAAAAAGTTGTCAAAATTCACCCGGAAAAATGTCAAAATTCACTCAAAATTCCACCACGAATGTGTTAAAATTCACTCAAAAAAATTGCCAAAACTCACACGAAAAAATGCCAAAATTCATTCAAAAAAGCATTAAAAATGTATGATATTAAATCAATTTTTGTGGATCTTTGACATTGGGGCCCCTGTTAGTCCCTATGTAGATCTGCCTCTGAATACGTGGAACATATTTTCCAGCGGTTTTTTGTGCACGATTATTCTTAACACCCTGTATAAACGATTTAAATAAGTGTATTTGTATCAATGATTCATATATGCAGTGCTCAAAAGCAAAATACAAATCCAATTCATGCTATAGGCGTTGACATTATGTCAACAATTAATACAATAGGTGACCGCCGCATTGTCAATAATGTGATAAATCATATCTGTGCAGGTGTGAATCGACTACAAGAAATCATTAACAAAATACATGACAAACTTGTGGTCAGCAAAACTATGATAACGATCCTTGTCTTTCAACAAGTTTTAATTATCAATACTAATATATAAAAACTGTCAACGAAGATTATGCAGTCTTTCTGTCTGTTTCGCAATACTAATCCGATTTCAATGAAATGGGACTCAACTCAAAGCCTAGATTCAGCGTTGCCAGACGTCCCGATTTTGGCGGGACGTCCCGATTTTTAATTCAAAATTACATGTCCCGCGCGGGACAGGCTCAGTCCCGCTTTTGGGGGATAACTCGACCGTGAGTAAATAATTATTCTCTTATTGTAAGTTGCAATTTGTAACACTCACTCCTCAGACTATTGTTTGAAACGCCATGTTTTTCTAATGAGTAAAACTTTTTTGATTTTGATTTCTGTTTTTTTTTATTCAGAAGACGAATAAGACTCAACTATTCAACGATAGGGTAAATCTGATTTAAAATATCATATTTTTATTAAAATACATTTTCTAAGGCTATTTTTGCTATCTACTGTCACGTAAACGTAATTTGAACTCAAATAAAAAGATAAATATTTAAAAATTATATACGTTTTTTTACTGTCCCGCTTTCGACGAAAGAATCCCGCTTCTTTCACTCAAAAAGTTCCAAAATCCCGACTTGGCAAAAAAAAAAATCTGGCAATGCTGGCTAGACTGCTTTATATTCGGCTTCGCTCGCGTTAAGGATGGCATTAAAAGACCCGACTGCGTTTGTTATAAAAAACTGTAAATAATATCTAAATATATCTAGCGTTCACTTTTCAGTGTAAATTTTACAGAGTTATCTATACTGCACCAATACACCAAACGCACCTATTAAATTAATTACTTGATTGTTTGATAATGTAAACGTTTCATGAGATTTTACTATATTAATAAACGATAGTACGGAAATGGACACGTTTTAAACACTGGACACGTTCTTCACGCGTAAGACTTATTGGTATATCTGCAGTCTGTACACACTATAGAGTACACCAAAAACGGCACGATTGTGTGGGTGCAAGGAACCCACACAATCACCGTGCATAATTAAGGCGCCCCCACTGGACCCAACGACCGTCCATGCTTATAGTAAACATTAAACACTGTTGCATAATAAATTACGATTCATTTAACTTGTCATTTAACATTATCCGAAATTTAAAACCATGTGTTCAAAACCAAATTGCAAATACCAGTTGTGAAGAACAACTTAATGGCATAGTATTTAAACCATTTTTCGATTCGTTTTGATCCAGCTACTAAGGGATTTATTTATAATTAATAAAAATTGCCTATACTGGCAGGTGCATAACTAAAAGAAAATTATGAATTTATTAGTTTTGGTGGTAAATATGAAAATTATTATTTTTTTTTTTAATTGAAAGTGTTATGGCTGTAATTTCAATAGAACAAGTTCTTCACCCGGTTACTATACATAAACATTTAAAGATTTCCTCACACTTTCAGCATTGTCGTTTGAAATTCTGGGAACACATAGTCGCCAAAATTCAAGCGCGGGATAATTTTGTATCCCGCATTGATAATTCAGCAAAAACATTTTCTGAGAAATGACTATTGTGCATTACGCGAACAGATCAAGCAATATTCTTTACTGCATTTTTGAACATGCAGATTACGAAAACGTTTTATCAATTTCAGTTTAATAAATAAAAATGTCGAGCGTGTATAATATACAAAATCAGTGGGTTTGTTGTTTCGACTTAGACTTAATTTCTTTGCGCTAAACGGGAAAGTACAAATTAATTGGTACAAAATGAACATGAAAAGAATTTACAGTGCTATTAATGTTTTGTCTATTTCTAATAAATTTATGCTGATTTGCAAAGAACATTGCTAAAAAAAATATTTGACAATTGTAATCATAAAATTATAGTTTTTTTATATGCAGGAGCAATCTAATGTGATTGTGAAACTCCATGTCATGTAGAACATTAGATTGTACTCACGCAAAAGCAAATATCAGATTTCCATAAAAAAGATCGCTTTTCAAGCAAACCTTTTATTAACATACGTAGAAAAATACTGTCTCGACGAGAAAATTGTATAAGAAACGATGTTAAATACATATATACACCAGATTAAAAAAAATCGTTTCAATCGGGTAATTATTTTTCAAGCAGGAACGATTTAAAATTCTACGATGCTGTTTTACGGAGAGAAATGTGTAGTTAAAATCTAAGGTCATTAATCATTATCAAATAAGATTTTGATGTGAAACATCTAATGGCACGCTTACATGTCGTGTAAACTGCACACCGTTTAGGTTGCACGTTGCGACGACCTATTCGGTCAACCTGGCGTCTCGTCGGCTCTTTTCGACTTCGAGCTCCCCTTTCAATACCGATACCGAGCACTTCCCTCTCTAGTACACTATACACTCGCTACTTTACGTGTATGTGTGTTAGTGTGTCGGCATTTTACTCGTGAATATCTGCGTAATATTTTACATGTCAACGGTTTCACATTTTTCTGACAATGTTTTCTGCAACCCAGCGTTAAGTTAAAAGGAGATAGAAATTTAACAGCGCTGTTGATTTTAACATTGTCCGTACAAAATAGCCCCATCAGACATTTATCTAAACATTTTAAAGTATCTAGTTTAGTACATGCATTGACTATTAAAACATCAAAATATCTTCACTTCATCAAATAACTGCAACACGCAAATACAATCATGCTTAGAGGTTCACTAACAAGAAATAGATTAAACCAGCAAATTTTTCTGCGCTACCGTCAAAATTAAGGAGGTCAACGATTCATTTCCAGTACAAAACCGACAATAAAAATCGCATAGCTTAGTAATTGCTAAACACAGTTGAGTTTTGAAATGTTAATAAAAACGACATGCTTGCTTACTACTTTGAATTTTTAATATACGAAAAACTATTATAGAAAAATTTTAATTATTTAAGGTTGTCAATAGTTATCTGGATCCAGTGCCAATTCGTATTTCAATTTATAATCTATAATATATCTATCGATACTAAAAAATAAACTTTTTCGCAAAATTGTCACGTCAAAATTGTAGGTATAAATCAAGGGGATCGGTAGATGGCCGAGTTCGTGAGATCTATTAAAAAGTTTTATTTACAGGAATGCAAATACATTTTGGCTTTTCCTTTTTACACCGAGAAATGACGTTACTGTGCTTATTTTTACATATCATCATAGTACTATCCTTATCACAGCTTGAAACCTTATTTACACAAATGGAAATTTTTACTTTTCATTTTGCCACAAGAAACCGCGTTACTGTGCTCATTATTATAATAGTACTACTTAAATAAATTAATATTTTATATATATTTTACAAAAACTGAAAATTATTATTAAAACATATCTACAAATAATATATATTTCATACAAAATAAAAAAAAATGACTGATATAAAGTTTCGAAAGTGTGGTAAGAATAAAATTAATTTGAGAAATTTCCTAGGATAACCTAGATGGCACAGGATCGAAAAAGAAAGCAAATACTGAGCTATGTAAATTGCATTTATTTCTAACGTTTCGGCAATCTTTTTGCCATCTTCAGAGAGTCTGGAATATAAATAGATTGTAAAATATTATTATTTGTTTTGTTTAGTTTTTTGGTTGTTATCTAGTTGATTAAGTTAAAAAATGTTATTAGTTATATATTTAATTTAAAGAAACTCACCAATGCGTCCAGTTGTTCAGTATTATTGTGAAATAATACTGAACAACTGGACGCATTTAACAACCAAAAAACTAAACAATACAAATAATATTTTACAATCTATTTATATTCCAGACTCTCTGAAGATGGCAAAAAGATTGCCGAAACGTTAGAAATAAATGCAATTTACATAGCTCAGTATTTGATTTCTTTTTCGATCCTGTGCCATCTAGGTTATCCTAGGAAATTTCTCAAATTACCTTTAAGGATCATCATCACTCTAAAAACAAAAATTTTTTAGAGTTATCTTTTATCAATAAAATTAGTAGAATTTATTGACATCAAAAAATAAAATCACTGTTTTCTAAAGCCTTTATTATTTTGTGTCGTAGATCGACGAGGTCGTTCTTTTAATTTTATTCTTACTACACTCTCGAAACTTGATGCCAGTTATTTTTGTCGCACTCACGAACTTCAAGTTTTTGACGATCTGAATAAGCAGTAAATGATAATACTGGACTTTTCCTGACGTAAACAAAATGCGACTTCGCAAATCCGCACCTGAAACTACCTTGAACAGCTATTTTAACATTGTCTATACGAGATTACGTCTGCAAAAACGTGATACACGAAAGTGATGACTACGCAGTAGAAATGTAGCCGTCGTTGTATAGAATATTATAAATCTGTTCAATTTTTATTTTAAATTCGAATTCAGTGCGTGAATTATTATTTTACGACGCAGTGTGCTGTTATGGTAACAGGTACATGGTAACTAGTGAGTTTGAACAATCACTCAAGTCATAAAATAATCACGCACGAGATATACATAATATTTTTATCTTCACCTAATTTTCAAAAATTTTTGCCAGTTAACTTTTGTGCAAGATTACACCTAACTGAAGTACGAAGCGTTGGATGGTACTACGACAACGTTTCGCATTTCTTTTATTAGTGTATTTGCCATATGGCAACATACACTATTGGCATCGGTCGGATGGCGGGACCTAGGGGTCGGACCAAAATTTCTCGACGTTTAATAACCTCCTAAACACTTTGGCAGCATTTTTAAAAATGTTTATATATATATATATATATATATATATATATATATATATATATATATATATATATATATATGTGTGTGTGTGTGTGTGTGTGTGTGCGAGCAATAACTTTCGAAAGAGTTAATTGATTTTAACGAAATTTGGCCCACGTGTTGAAATCCATCACCGCAAGAAGCCTATTTAAAATGGGCGTAATCGGGTCATTTTAAGGGTAGTTTTTAGGGGTTGAAAAACGTTTTTGGGCCCCAAAATACTGAAAAAATCCTCAGAATCATTTCAAAATTGACATTTAACACTCCAGTAGTAATTAAAAAGTGTCCCTAAAATTTTAATAAAATCGGTCCGACAGGACCGGACTTACAAATTTTATGAAAACACTACTTTGCAGGTAGTGAATTATTTACTGAAAGTTGTATATAATTTGCTATAGAAGTTCGATTGATAATAATATTGCAATTAAGAAAAAAAAAATGTTATTTTAAGGGGTGTATTAAGGAGACAAATTTTTTATTTTGCCCAAAAATCAACTTAAGTTCGCATAATAAAGCCACCCGGCCTGTATAAGCAAATACACTATATTGTCGGCAGGGTTTTGGCACTGCGACCCGGGTTTTTTTTAATTTACGCATGCATGTTTCCTACCGCTCTACAGGCATGAAAAGCAGCTATTTTATCCGGAATCGTGCAAAAAATGTGTTTTGTCCTATTTAGTATTTTGAGACATTGTCATTGTTTTCCTTAAATCAAATCGGTCCATTTTTTTATTTCGCACTTTTTAATGTTTTTATTAGCTGTGATTAAGCATTAAGTTTAAAAATGTTTGGCTTCTTGCTTAAACGTTTCAAAAACATATATTTTTGCCTCAAAACTGAATAAAAGAACGTGATGTTCGTCAATATTTCTTTACAACACGTCACGTAATTTCGAATTACGGGGATGCAAAATGACATTTTGAATTTTTTTCTTTACAAACCTCTGTTAGAAATATTGAAAAAGGCTTACTCAATATTTTTTTTTTCATATTTAATTTTATCTGTAGGAAAATTTGTATAAGATTTATGCTAAGTTTCTCGTTTTTATCTGATTTTAAAAGTTAATTTAAATCAAACAATATGTAAAATCTTGACTCAAAATCATATGGGAAAAATAGTACATATTTCTAGTTTATTTTGAAGCATTAACATCAAAGATTTAATACGATTTTTTATAAAAATTAGAACTTTCCGAAACGTGAGTAAGTGCATTTTACACACACATCCAACGGAATGCGGGGTAAAAAAGTCACATACTGAACAGTTGGTAAACAGTCACTTAACAAGCATTTCGTCTATGACATCAGAAAAGTCAAAGAATCATTTAATTTTCAGGTTTACGAAAATACATCTTTAATTGATTAATTACTTATGTTAAATACAGAATTTAATATTATAGATAGTGAGATCATTACTATCAATGACAACACATAATCTAAAGTTCTTAGAATCATGATATCAGACCTTCTGATGCACACAACAGACATTTACTTCTGATAACCATACAAACAATTTGCATTCTATAACTTACCAAAATAAACTGAGTATTTACGGCCTTGGGACACAAAATGTAACTAGAAAAAGGTTAAGAGGGATCCTGCTCCTCGAAATCGACTTTGTTAGTCTTAAAATCTATGTTGGCTACCATGTTTTGTTCGAACAATACTCAAAAAAACACCTTAAATATGCTAAAAATATTTACAGATATTTAACATTACAATTTAAATGTTTTCTAATGCTACTAAAAAAAATGACAAATTCACGAGCTTCCGTTTACAACTTCGTATTCCAGAATTCAAATTAAAACAAAAAGTTGGTGGCTCAATAGATTTTAATATAGTTTATAAGTTAATAATCAAAATCATGACTTAGGTCAACAGAGGTTTGCGCCAGGCGCGCAAAACAAGATGAATAATATAAATTTTCATATTACAAGTAATATTTAAAGGCGCAAAATCTTGCCCTGGACACCGATGACCTAAGCTACGATACTCTCAATAACAATAAAAACAAAAATTTTACCTTTGCAGTTTTTTAATTATTATCCAAGCACCGTATCAAATATCCAAAAATAAAAAAAGATATTAACACATACTGCCGCCGAAAAGTACTTCGGGCACAAACACAAAAAATGCACTTAATAATGTCAACAAAAAAAAACAAAACAAACAGAAACTTTATAGATTTGAATGCCGGTTAAAACGCACGTTTCGAGTAGAACGGTTTATTCGCGCGATACGTACGCACCTCTCACTACGACAGCTAGCAATCAACTGATGGCTCATGGCATAGTCATACAGTCATGGGAAGACTTACCGTATCTTGTCGAAATACGCTGTCCGTGGTGGGGATAAAATCTTTGAACAATTGAAATGGAAACTTCACTCTAATTATTATTTTTTAACTCGACTACGACAAAGCCGAAGAAAGGATTAATTATTTTAGAAATCTCCTCTGTATAATTAATAGCCCGATTGGGTTTTACCTAGTGTTGGGCATAATCGATACATTTCAATAATCGAATGGATCGAAATAATCGGTTTTTATAACCGAATGATCATTCGAATTATCGATTATGAATGATTTGAATTATCGATTATGAATGCGGCCCGCAAAACCTGTGAATTCGGCCCGCGATATCGATACGATATATTATATTTTTATTAAAAAATAAATAAGTAAATAGTAAAATAAATAATACATATTACAAATAAGATACAATAAAATATTTTAATATTTTTAAAAAATTCTTACAGAACTTTAACCATACGCGTTTGTATGAATAAAATATTGTTTACTTTATATTTAAAAAATTATTGTAGTATGTCTAGTCTAGTTATTACGCATTGGTTTTGATTTTATTACGTTCTTTTTTTTTTGGCCCGCCAAAAAAATCGGGAATATCAAATTGGCCCGCCTACGAAAAACTTTGGGAGCCCCTGGTTTAAACAAACGAAAGCACCCCCACCTTCAGTGCAACAGACTTCCCAATGTGTGCAGATGCAGAACCGAATGATATATCATTCATAATCGACAATCGACATACATACATTTCATATCTCGCTAACCATAATCGGTTCAAGTGAATGATATCTCGCTAAGCATAATCGAATCAAGCGAATGATATCTCGCTAAGCATAATCGAATCATGTGAATGATATCTCGCTAAGCATAATCGAATCAAGTGAATGATATGATGATATCTCGGTTGCCATAATCGAATGATGTATGATAATTCATAATCGACAATCGACATAGTACTGTGTCGGGATTAATAGTTAATACAAAACACATTAATAATGGAATCGCTGGTATGATTCAATACAAAAATAAAACGAATTATTATTATAAATTAATTATAACTCATAGATTTGTATTTAAAAAAAACAATATAATCTAATTTTTTGGGTGAGAGTCTGTTCCTCCTTGCATTAGTAATGACACCAGTTTTTGAAAATATCCTTTCGGAAGGCACGGAGGTTGCTGGCGCACAGAGAGATTTTTTATGAAGCTCGTATAATTCAGGAAACAAATTTTTGTTTTCTGATCAAAAAATAAGGGGATTGGAAGAGCGAGATATATCGGGCATTGACAAATATTGTTTTATGATTGCAACGGCTTTTGTAGTAATATAGTGACAGTGAATAATAAGTAATAAGTTAATAACCGGTCACTATGAGAAATGTATGTACCGTATACACGTAATCTCAAAAGATACGCCGCCGCTCTAACTTTAAGTAATGCAGTCAATGACTGGTCTACTGGAGTCTGAGAGACTGGAATGCCAAAACAGTACAACAAACGAAAGTACCCCCACTCTTCAGTGCACGCAAATGCAGAAACCGAATGATATAATATGATATATGTCGGGATTAATTCACATATATTTCATATCTCACAATCGATTGAAGTGAATGATATCTCGCTAACAATAATCGTTTCAAACGAATGATATCTCGGTTAACATAATCGAATGATCGATTATTTGGCCATAATCGAAATATTTCGATTATATCATTCATAATCGCCCAAGACTAGTTTTACCCGAATTTGTAAATTGTCGATTAAAGATGACATGTTTAATTGGATAGGGATTAATACAGCCAAAATAACTTCGCGAGTTTGACCTCAGCTGTTGAGCGTCTATAATCTACGATTTCTCTCTCCAGCATCGCGAGTCTCGCTAAGCAAGTAAACTGCAAATATTTTGTTGCCAGTAATTTTTAGTGTATACTCGTATACCATATTATTCTACCGGTAAAAAATCGAAAAAAAAACATCCCAGAAAAGCTTACCAATTTAAAAAAAAATATGTATGAAATAAATAACTATCACATATAGCCAAACCTTTTTTTCAAAAAAATTCGCCTGTGTAGGATATGTAGTGTGATTCTTGATACTTCCGTTGGCTTTAAAAATACAGAGTAATTTGAGCAGGGAATATATTTTATAGGTAGCATTTACTCCTAAGGTACGGATCCCTCAGATCGTAAAATATGCTCTCTGGAAATTTTGAACGGTGTCCGCAAAATTTATTTTATTACTGTTTATATTAGCTGTGCGTAAGCTTCACAAAATTTGACTTATGCTGCTTAAAAACTTCAAAAAACATATTTTTGCCCTAAAAATTAATTTAAAAAATGTGCAATATTTCTTTACAGCACATCACGAAATTCCAAATTACGAGAAGGCAAATTAACAGTTTACAGTTTTTTCTCTACAAATTTATGTTAAAATACTGACAAATTTGGCTTGCTCAATAATTTTCTTCAAATTTAATTTTTTCTATACAAAAATTTGTGTAATCGTTTATTTAGATTAGATAAACTGTGAAAAATTGACTAAAAGTCATATGGGAACCGTAGTGCATATTTCTAGTTTATTTTAAATATTAAAATCAAAGTTTGAATAAGATTTTTCCTGAAAGTTAGAGACTTTCGAAACGTAAGTGCATTTTACTTGACATACACATCCAACAGGTTGTAACCTTGTATTTAAATAAAAAAAACTTTGAAGTTCAAATAAAAGTTACGTCTAGCTGTATGCATCCCTTCCACGTTATTGGAATAATTCATTTTCAAAATTTAGGTATAAAAGAGTTCATTCACGTTATGATTTGTCAGTGTGAAATCGTGTTTAAGGTTGATTAGTTACGTAAAATTATTTAAATTTTAAAGGCACCTTTGCAGTTTAAACTAGCTTTTGTTTACGTCAGATAATTTATGAGCGAAGTAATTTTGTGAAAAGTAAAATCTTTTTTCTGATTTTAGCAGTGAGTATTAGAACAATATTTTGAATAATAATTTCAAATCTAAAATGCGACCCAAAATTTGTTTATTATAACCCGTTTTAGGATCAAACTGAGAACAGAATTATATGTCAAATGACTTACTTATGACGAATGATCATAGAAATTTTTAAGTCAAGCATATGGATTGGTTTTAGAAATACAGGGGGTCAAAGTGGTCACCTTTCAGATTCAACAAGTTTGACTATTTGGACTTGATGAAAAACGCGAAACATTTGGTGTCATAAAATTAATACAATTCGCTAATTGACAGCTCACACTATCGCTTATGTACACCGTGTGAATTATTTGATTTTTGTCGCAAATAGTTATATTAATAATGTAGTTTGCAAAAATTTCACCTCGAGTAAATATTCTGTGTTGTAAATGATTGTAAAAGAATATCAGTAGAAATTAAGATGTCATGTGTCATCGTTTTCCACCTACAAAAAAACGACTTGTGACAATTACATTTTTTATGAACACTCCATGAGTATTATTTTTACATTTTTAATTTGTCCATCTATACAAGAAGTTCCCAACATTTTCTGGAACCACCACCTCATTTAAAAGAAACATTAATTCCAACGCCCCGTAGTCCATAATAGTTAATTTTATATGAAATATTAAAACATTGTTGAATATTATCTGTATCTCATTAATTTGTTTATTAATCTATTAAAAATCGTAAAACCCCTATGGAAGGTTCCAGCGCACCCTGGGGGAGGGTACCGTCCCCGTTGAGAATCTATTATCAATATTGTGTGAATTTTCTTTTAAATTAAATTTTTATAAACAAAAACTTTGACATAACTGTCACTATTATTTAATTTAACAATATTTTTACTTCACTTAATAATATGATCTCTAAAAGTCTTTTTTCTTCTACGATATTCCTGTTTTTGTTTTGCACCAGCCCATTCTAGTCGTACTTAAATTACTCATATTAAAATTATGACGTAAAAACACTAATGTTTAGCTATAGTTCAGTTTTTCAAATTGTTTCATGACCCCACCATATTGGATCTATATGTCAAATCCTAATAGGCCTATTGCACATTTGCACAGGTGATGACAGCGGCGTATCGTGGATAAAAATTACTGAGCTGTTACCGATGTCACCGCACGCATTAACAGAAATTTTATTGTATTTGTTATAAATATTAAATGTCAGTATTTTTCAAATTGGAATGATCCTGCTGTCCAATTTCAATTTTAAATCAGTTCCGACGATTTTTTCGATGTTTTGCACCCCAAAACCATATTCAGCCCCTAAATACACCTCTTAATAATAATAATAAAAAAACTTTATTTCTTTCCGGGATAAAATACATTTTGCATTAAAGAAAGTTGTCAAGGTAAGAAAAATCGCTTTTCGACAGATTTACTCATTTTTTTTCATAGGCTCATATTAAAGGTTTCTAATAAATCCCAAAGTTTCAGAATTTTTGACCGCTTAGAACGCGAGATAATTAATAACAAAGTTCGCAGTTTCGCATGCTTATACCACGGTAATTCACAAAAATTGCGAACTTTGTTATTAATATTGGTAAATTCGTGTCCATAATTTAATTAAGTTTGAATCTTAGGAAATTGGACAATAATAAAAAAAAAAGAATTATTTATTAATTATCTCGCGTTCTAAACGGTCAAAAATTCTGAAACTTTGGGATTTATTAGAAAACTTTAAATTGAGCCTATGAAAAAAAGATGAGCAAAATCTGTTGAAAAGTGATTTTTCTTATTATACCACGCTAGAACTACCTTAGATCAGTCCAATCAGCCTATTTTAAACAGGCTTCATGCGACAATGGATTCCAATGTGTATACCAAATTTCGTTAAGATCAATTGTCTTTTATTTAAATTTTAGCAGCACATTTTAATCGTTACTTAAGGGTTATATTTCAATTTTTAAATAATTCTGAGAGTTTTTTCGGTATTTTTGGGCGCCAAAGTGTTCCGGAGGCTATTAAACGTCGAGAAATTTTGGTCTTGCCATCCCATCGACCCCAATTGTGTATGTGGAATATGGCAAATACACTAAAAACTTCACAAATACAATTTTTCACTATAATGATCACACTTTTTGAACCTTGCTGCATAAATGATTTTTTTTCTAGAAAATGGATAATATTTTTCCGAATCCCGATAAAGGAGAAAGGTATCAATTGCGCAAGCGAAGCAATGTTTTCAGTGAAATGCCGTCACCGCAGTTAATTCTACACCGTGGACAAGAAAATGACGGTTTGACTTTAGAAACCGAAGGAAATGTGATAGTTAAAGTTTATGATCAGACAAATTCTGTGTCGGATAAGTCGCCGATACAAACTATGCCTCTTGGCCCAAATGTTTCTACTAGACAAGGATTACAAAAGAGACCGGCGATATGCAGCCCAGATAATACTTCAATACCACCACTAGCGAAGAAAAAGAAAATTGGGATGGAAGAAACGTTAATGAATATATTTTCCCAAGAAGCTGATTTAACTGAACAATACATGGAAGACGTTGAAACCCATACTGTCGAGTTACCTTCGATACGAGCGCAACAAAATATATCGTGTAGGTTGGAGATGACAAGACAGTGGCTAGATAATATTAGGTAAAGTTTACACAATTTTTTATTGAAGTAAAATTTCTTTAGGCGCGTTTTGTGAACTTTGCGAAGGGACAACTCGGTACGTAGCCGTTATGAACAAATGTGACGTTTTTGCGAGGCTTATACTAGGGTTGCCAATCCTCTAAATTAGTCTGGAAACTCCAGAAAAAATATGGTTTCTCCAGACTTCAGTTTATGAAAAATACTCTCCAGATTTTTCGATTCTTATGAAAAAAAATTATTCCATATGAATAATAATTTAATTTATTTTTACGAGAAATTTATATTTATTTATAATGCTCCCATAGAGTGACAATTACTATAATAATTTTCCACATAGAGTGAGCTGCTGAGCGACCCAGCTACTTCGCTCCCGTGAACTTGTCCATTCAATCGAAAATGGGCTTCGTCACTAGTAATGATTTTCTTTGAAAAATTAAGTATTTTACGAAATGTATTTTTTTAGAACGTTGATTTTCATAAAAGTTTGCAATATAAAAATGCGTTGTTGAACTATAATTCCCTCCGTGGTACAAATTGTACTACCTTCTCCTTATCAAATCAAGGGACAGAATATATTAAAATTCAACATAACCCAGTAGTATGACGAAAGCATGTCCACTAGTGTTAAGCCTTTTTCTGCGACCGACTTCATCCTGTTAATTTTGATGTTACAGTGTGCGTGCGTCTCATATTCACTCTATTAATTATATAGATTTTTATTATAATTCACATATTCTTTGGCAGTAATACATCATACAAAGATTTTGGATACCGATCTGTACCAAAAAAAAAAATTGTCTCCAGTAATACAAACTTGCCTCAATTAGAACATCCAAGTTATCTTTCACGGATGGTAATGAGTAGCAAATCATCTCAAAGTACAAGTGACCTAAACTCCAAAGTAAAATCCAAAGTATCGAGCACAGACATGGACTTGTTGAGAGATAGAGATGAACTGCTGCAGATTTTAAAGGGTAACGACGTGGAATCCGTCAATATTGAAGAAAATATTTTACCGCAGCATAATAAAATTTCGCCACCAGCTGTTACTGTGCCACGTGATTTGATAAACGAAAAATCGGTGGACGTCGATAGAATTCATACAAACTTGCCTCAATTAGAACATCCAAGTTATCTTTCACGGATGGTAATTAGTAGCAAATCATCTCAAAGTACAAGTGACCTTTTCGAAAAATCCAAAGTATCGAGCACAGACATGGACTTGTTGCGACATAGAGATGAACTGCTGCAGATTTTGAAGGGTAACGACGTGGAATCCGTCAATACTGAAGAAAATAATTTACCGCAGCATAATAAAGTTTCGCCACCAGCTGTTACTGTGCCACGTGATTTGATAAACGAAAAATCGGTGGATGTCGATAGAATTCATAAAATGAGACATATCTCGGATCATGAAAAAATCTCACCACCTGCACACGGTTTGACAAATAAAAACTCGGTGGTTGTCGACCATTTTGAAGATGACGTGGAGGTGCCATTTGAGTGGAAAGATGTACTGGAAACTGAGTTGTTACATCAGTACCGCCTAACGGCAGAGGTTGATGACTCCGTTGTTGGAGAATGGGATGAAGAAGAAATTGGTAAGTGTCGTTTGCATTTGGATAATCTTTGTAATTTTAAATGGAACACACTGTCAAAAAATCTGATTTGACAATAACCTTAGATTGTGACCATACATTTTTCTCCATAAGAAAAGCATAGTAGAATTTTAGATCGCTCTTGCTCGAAAAGTAATTCTCCCAAAAATACATAATATCTGAGAATTGATACTTTTACCATTCCAACTCTACAAGCAAGAAATTGTACTAATTTAGGTCGAAATTCACTTTTCAAAATTTTCGTTTCAAGATCTTCCGAGTCCAAAAAACATAATTTTGGAAAAAGTCTGTTCGTCTGTTAGTCAAACGTTTGAGCGGATCCTAATCATATTTTGTAAGATGTTTGAAGAGCCCTATTGTTTTTGGGAGAAATCGGCGCAACCGCAGAAGAGATATATGTTCCGGTTATAATGGTATATTTTTTATAAAGGTTTGTTATTCGATTTATTTTTCTAAGAAAGTTTTGTTAAAAAAAAATTTCTAAGCTTTTTAGTTTAGGAAATATTTTGAAAATAAAAAAGCATCAGCTGTTCTTTTGTTCCGAAAAACTATCAAAAAGAAATTATAAAAAATAGCTAAACCATATATAACCATGGAAACGAATAGCCAATATCATAATATTTGTTACCAGCCGTTACCCGCGTCACCGCACGCGTTAACAGAAATTTTATTTTATTTATTATAATATGTCAAATGTCACTATTTTTAAAGTTGGTTCTGTCGCACAATTGAATGGAATTTTTATTTTGTAGCGGAAAATGTTCGCATGAAACGGGAACAAGAGAAATTAAAAGCTGCCAGAAAACATGAGGAACGTTTTGAGAAATACATTAAGTATGAATTAGAAACTACGGCTGGCTTTGAATTAAGACACATCTCTCCTAAAACAATAAGGTTTTATTTGCTTCTTAATATAGTCACATTTTCATTGACCTTACTAATTTTTATTTTTTCAGAATGAGATACAAGCTGGGTGAAATGCATCCAGTTCTTAGAAACGTTGAATTTGAGTATCGGCTGGTTCTTAGATACGACGATAAACTAAAGTTATGGAAAGTTTTTCGAATGGATTTTCCTCTAATATTGGTAGAAGAACGCAGCAGATTTTGTCCCGGAGTTCCCGATTCAGAGTTAGTTAGCGTTTTATGGCAAATATATGAAAGTGTTAAATCACTTGCAAAAGATCAAGCAAAGATAATTGTAAGTTTTTTTTATTATTAGTCTAGTCTAAGATTCAAAAATTGTAGGGATGCAACGATTCCTGTTTTTACGATGAATTAAAGATATAATGTAAAATAATCTTTGCTGGTTGATCAACTAAAAGCGCACCGTGAGAACCGGCCTTTAACTAAGCTTTAATAATTACAGAAATACAGAAGGAAGCGAAACATACGCTCCACGGAGATTGCTGAAGATTGGAGAGACGAAATTGAAATCTAATAAGACTTCCTACAAATATACTTCCATATTGATTTTATTTCTTTTTTGTCCTTGGTAATTAATATAAAAATAATTTTTCGGGACAAAGGAGTTTTTTTAAATAAACACTTAAATTTTTTTTTTTATTTACATTTTTTTTTATTTACATTCTGTATTATTTTGTATGTAAATAAAAAATTAAGTGTTTATTTAAAAAAAGTCCTTTTTCCCGAAAAATCATTTTTATACTTCCATACATTTTTTTATGTATAATTTATACAGCAGTAAAATATTCTGAACAAACTGACACCTAAATCAGTTCATTCTGATTTCAAAGATGTTCAAAAACAATTGTTAAAATATTTGTGAAGCAGTAAAAATGCATTAAATAATATAATATTTTCCGGGCATTGATTTTTGTCATTTTTTTTTTGCTAGTTATAATTTTTATTATACAGTATCTAATTTATTGTTAAATAAACTAAATATAAAAATAACGTGTATTTTTTATTGTTCCTCCCACCCCATGTTACAAGAAAATTACTTTTAACTTTAACAATGAGTTTTTTTCTGATATAAACTTATGATTTTATAAGAATTTTCTACTTGAATCGTAATTAATTAACCATTTGACAAACAGCCATCAAAAAAATATTAAGAGACTTAAATGAAAATTAATGTTTAACGTTTCAACATTAACAATAGATATAAAAGAGCTTTATATTTGCTAATTTTGGAAGTCCACAAGAACGCACAGTAACTAATGTTAAAACGTTTTCCATTAAGAATTCACCAAATATTATAATACCAAAAAAAGACGACCAAGTGCGAGTAGAATTCACGCCTTGATAGTTAATGGTTTAATTTTTTTTGCACTATAAAATAGTTGTTTTATAGACATTTAAAGTGACTAATTGCGCACTAGTGTAGTAAAGCAAATAAACCTAGACGCGCTATACAGATTCAGTAGTAAATCACTGTTTATCTGTTAATTTTTTAGAACATACTTTAAGATGTGGCGTTTTTCAAAAGTGAACTGTCAAATTTTTTGTAACTGAAGAGAAAAGCAATTTTTTTTATCTATAGGAGATACATGCGAAAAAATACCACATACATATCGTGCGAGTTTTAGCTCGTTTTAAGGAAATGTCACATGTCGCCGAAATATGTTCCATAACCATACTAGATATACAATCTACTATTAGAAACATTGCGTAAAATAGCGTTACTTGGGACACTTTCAATCAAGGTTATTATATACAGAGGTGGCCTCGTTCCGTTGGTTTATAGTGGTAAGATGACGTTGTCCAGTGGACTGTCAATTGATATTGCGTGGCTGACAGTGGCGGATTTACCAACAGGCTGAGTTGGCTGAAGCCTAGGGCGGCAGATTTTAGGGGACGGCCCAAAAATGTTTGTCTTACAGAAATAAAAAAAAAAAAAAAACATATACATAGAGTAAACGAGTTTCGAAAATTTAACGAAAATTTCAATAGGTATTTTAGAAAAAAATAGGCTTTCCGAAAATATGTATGTTAAGTCATGTCTTGTCATTCATGCTGTCAATATAACACATTTCTCTTTAAAAATGGCATTTTGGTAACATTTTAACACAGTCGGCAAAGCAACTTGATATTATATCAAAAAAATTTAATGACATAAGATGTTCGTCTTTATAATTACTTAAAAGTCAATTCAGATCAGTTTGGCTTGGAATAATGGGACAAACGACTACATGGACAATTCATCAACGGCAAAACTCTGTTTTTTTCTTTGCCAACTGTGTTAAAATGTTATCAAAATGCCATTTTTAAAGATAAATGATGTGTTATATTGACAGCAAGGATGACAAGACATGAGATTGCGAACTAGGGTATTGAAATTCGGAGGTCAGTAGGGCCGGCAAAAATTTAATAGCCTACTGGCGGCAACTTTGTAAATCCGCCACTGGTGGCTGATAAAAAAATTGAACAGTCTTCCAACTAACGTCATTTATTACTTTCAATGATGTACGTAATACAAAAAGTAATGATGTAGAAGACCGTGTCTTTTTATTGCATTGACTTAGAAGTTTTAAGTTTTTACAGGACTATAGACATTTAGTATTTGATATTAATTTCAACTTGTTACCTCTAAACGCTCCTGAAAAAGAAGTTTTGATAGATAGACAGAAAGACGGACAAAGTGATTTCATTTTGAGGTTTCTTAAGAAAAATAACATAATTCAAATTAATTCAAAACTTTGCTTTATTATACCCACATTGTTCTTGGACTAATTTTTAACACAGAAATAACAATACGTAAAATTTTATTTCTAACCAAACTTATGTATACATACATACATTTTTAGGAACTTAACAAAAATTGTTAACTGATAGACAATTTACAATTCGTCAATCAAAAGAATTAAGGTGACTTATCCCTCAGATCTTAAAACATGATCTCGGGAAATTTTTGAACTGTGGTTGCAAAATTCATTTTATTACTGTTTATATTATTTAGCTTTTCAAAATTTGGTTTGCTGCTTACACATTTCAAAAAAACATATTTTTGCCCTAAAAATTGAATAAAAAACGCGATATTTTGTCAATATTTCTTTACAGCACGTCACGTGATTTCGAATTACGGGAAGGAAAATTGTTCACGCGACTTAAGTGTTTTGTTTGCGAATGACCCAATAGAGGGTAGTAGAGTCGTGATGAAATAGTAATTTTTAGTTTTTTTATGTTCCTGTAACCGAATTGAATGAGTCGTGAAGAGATCACAAATCTAGGCAGTAGTCGTGTTCGCAAAACATTATTATGTATGTGCTTTTTGGTCGTGTTTTAACAAGAGAATAGTTTGTACCGTGAATTTGATATCCAAAGTATAATAGTGAAATTTTTAATTATTAGAACATATTAAGTGCAACAGAAAACAATTTGTGTCGTGGAAGGAATCATTTAGTCTTATTCATTAATTTTATCCTTTTTCCAACTACGACGAGAATTGAAGATTCTTTTCAACGATCAACTATCAAAAGTAAGAAAATACAGTCCACAACTTTTTATTCTTTCGAGTCATCTAATTCGCCACAACACAAATTCACATTTTGTAGTTTATTCTTTACAAACTTATGTTAAAAATACGGACGAATTTGGTTTGCGCAATAATTTTTTCAAATTAGTTTTTTTCTTTATAAAAATGCTAATTTCCATGTTTTTTATAATTTTTTTTATAATTGTTTATTTAGATCAAATAAACTGTAAAAATCATATTGAACAACTTGATTTACTTAAATTAAATAATTGGATCTAAATATATTTTTCTCTTTATAAAGACTGTTTAAATTGAACAGCTTGATCGTAAAATTCTTCTATAATAACATTCGAAAAGAGATAAAGTGGTAAGCCTATTACGGTATAATGATCTCCATCGATTTTTTCAACAAGCGTGCCTCCAAGTCCTTGAATTCCGTATGAACCAGCTTTTCCACTGAAATGATTTAAAAAGTCAATTAGTCTCCACTGTTACAGTGGCGTACCTATGTTGATTCAATGAACTAAAGTTACTGGATTTACCAAGTATCAAACAATCAAACCGCCCCAAAATGGCTGACTGACAGAAAATAGGGATTTTAAGTCTTACATGTTTCCAGTAACATTTAATTTAGGTTGTAATTTAAAAAAAACCGAATTCGCGTGGAGACAGTTCCGTACCCTTCCGTTTTCCGTGAGAAGTTTATAAGACAGGATTTTAGTTTAGGTTTTCCTGTAAACTAGGAGTGACGCCCTATATTGTCTATTTTTTCCAAATTTTAAATTCACTTGTTTTGTATAATTTGGGTAATTTATGTATATGTGAATTAGAAAATCATCTGTCATCGATTTTTTTTCTGGATTTGTAATTTTTTCCTTGGGTACGAAAACTTTGATATATTTTAATTAAATCTAACGGTTCAAAATGGTGGACTGCGGTACTTTGTCAAACCTAGTAACCTTAAAACATAAAACGGGCATTTTGTCAGATATTCCACTACTATTTTGGAACAGCGACGTATAATTAATTATAATTTATGTTTTAAATTACATTGGTTCTCCAGAACTGACGTATTCTTTAATTCTTTCCGGAGAATGTTTTCCAAAATAGACTTGTGTGACTCCTGTAAATTTACGAATTTTCCCGTTTCCTGTTTTGATAGCAACTCCCGAATACACTGTATTACGTTTTCCATTTAGCCTAAAAAGAATTCATTAAATTTGCATGTGGAATAACGGAACTTTGATGACAGGACTGTAAATACCTAAAACAAAGTATTCCCTCCATTTCTGTCTAACTATCTTTTAATTAAGAAATGAAACCCAATCAAAATAACCAGGGGCGAGTGAGGCCCCCAGTATACCGGAAAATTTTCCGGTAAGCCGTCCATCAAATTTTTTAGGAGAAAATTCTTGGACTACCAAGATAATTTAATTTTTTTACAAATATACCACTGGTATTTAGGAAAAAAAAAACTATTTTTTTAGAATTTTCTTCTCGTTCATTACAACTAGTTTATCAATGCATGTTCCTGTTTAAAAATACGTAGTTACTGTTTTATAATTTTTTCTGTCTATTATTCCCATCCATCTTATGGATTTCTTTTCAAATAACAGAATATGAGTCGATGTTTTTACACTGATTTAAAATTGCGTTTCAAAAGTCCTAAAATAATATGGGCCCGGTGCTATTTTATATACTGCATCCGCGAGTTTCGAATTCGGTTACGGTTGGAAAATTTTGTTGGGTTTCGGTTTTGGCGTGAGAGAGACGACTTGATTATCTCGACCCCTCTTAATATTTAAAAAAAACAAACATTGAATAAGAAATAATCTTAATTAAACAAACATAACCGAATAACAATAAAGGAAAAATCAACCTATTTAATGTATCTAGTGCAGCTTTTTCATCTTTCGGTTTTCCAAATATCTCTCCGTCAATTGCAACGACGGTATCCGATCCAATTATAGCAATTGGTGTTTTAGATCCATCATTTTTTAATCGCTTATCTACCTCTAGTACTTTTTGTAACGCAGTTTCTTCTACAAAATCCTTTATACTCGAAAACTCTTTTGGATTTAAATCTTCTTCAAAAGTTGAAGGTATTATTTCTATATTATTTAAGCCCTATAATTAAAACAAAATTAAGAGTATCTGGCTATATATAAATATTTTATGACCACAGTCGAATCTCCAATATAAGTATAATATATCTTTACTTTATCAAGTTTACTGTTGTTTAATAAGTAAGTACAGACTGCATTAACAAGAAGTCGAATCTGAATTATCCAGATTTGTCGAGTTTACTCGAATGTGTTCTATTGTAGCATTGGAATCTTTATTTGTGTTTTTTGTAAACATGAAAATTAATATGACACAATTCGCGACTCCCTCTAAAGTCTAAACAATATCATTTTATAGTTATGTAAAATTACTGGTTATTTTTATTGTAGCCATTTTAGCTGTTTAATTGACCGGGTATATGAAAAACAACATAACGGTTTCGGTTTCTGTTTCTCAGAACAACAAAAAACAAAACAATAGAGCAGTATGCCACAGACCACAGTAGAATCGAAAGAATGAATTAAATAATGTATTTATATTTATGTAGATATTGGTTATATTTACAAAATTAGAATCTCGGCCAGAATTTACAATCATTTGTCCTTTTATAATAATAATAAATAGCCGTGACTATTTAAAATAATTTACTGCAGTTATTTAACCGTGTATTTATTCTTTTAAATAACTAGTCGTAGTTTTTTTTTAGTTCACTGAGTGAGGAAGATAGAGTCTGCGTGTGGCTATATCTATCCTTCATACGCACGATTGACGTTTAAAAACTATTTTGAAAGGGATAGAGATTGGCCACATCATCAGTTTGTCTTTTTATTGTTGGGGGGTGACTCTTTTTACACCGCTACGCACATCCAGGAGTCTAGGTCTATGGTCAAAATAGTATAATTTTAAATCGCGGTCAAGGGTTGGCAATTCTAAAATTGCAAAAAGATATACTTACGATTAATTGAAGAATTTCTTTGCGTCTTGCAGACCCACTTGCTAACACGACTCTGTTATGCGAAAGAAAATCCAAAACCGTTTGCAACATTTTAAACAAAATATAGTATTTTTTAATAAATTATACTACTTTAACCTATTCGTTTAGATATTGACAGATTGAAACATGTGCGCTTTGTGGAATAGTTTTATTGCGTTGGTAACAATGTACAATAATTTTGGAGGGAAAAGTTAACAGCTTTCGCCTTAGACGATATCTGAGTCTTTCTCAATCGCTGTGGTTTTGAATAAAAATAGATCCTTCCAGTTTTTTTGGGATCGCATCTGAAAGCGTAAAAAATAGTATTATAAAATATTTAATGTATAAAAATTAAACAAATAATTAATTTATCTAGATGTGCATTTGTGGCTTACAAAGGCATTGAGCTTGACATCTGTTGGTGAGTTTTAATAATAATTTGTGTACTTAAGTCACGATCCCAAGTGAAGGTTGGATGAATCACTGATCTCTATTAATATTGATTGTGTATGTCGAGTTGGTGTAATTAACTTGTGTCGTCATATTGACGCGAAACATTTAAAGCGGGCTGTTGGAATTACATGACATCTCAAGCTGGTATGGAACATATTTAGAACGTAACGTGCAGGGGTGGATCTATGTAAAATAAAATTACTCAGTAGAGTAAAAAATCTGCTAATTTAGTTTGCTTTATTGGCTTTTTGTACATTTTTTTAAACAAATTAGCTCTCAGATCTTGAAGAACAATTACGTGAGAATATTCTATTTCATCCAAGTTTTCTGCAGTCTACTGAAAAACATTATTCAACGATTTCAGTGCTTCTCCGCTGGAAATCAACTTGATTTTTAGCAACATCACTGTCTTCATTTCCGATTTCAATTGTCTTCATCTTGCTCACTTACTCTTTTTCTGGCTGGCGATCCTCATTCCAAACCTCAACTTCATTCTGATCACACGCCTGTAAATTATCTTGTGCAATTCAGTCAAACGAGGCACAATATTGTTGTGTTCATGGCAGTGATGTCATTATATCGAGACTCTACGGTAGGATCATTATACATGTTTGTTGCTATTTCATATTAGCAAGGAGCACTTATCGTATAGTAAATAAAAAGTTAGGTAAAATTAATTATTAATCATCATTATGATGGGTAAATTTTGACAATTTTTTGAGTAAATTTAGACTTTTTTAGGTGAATTTTCAGAATTTTTTTGAGATTTTTAACAATTTTTTGTTTGAATTTTAACCTTTTTTTGGGCGAATTCTTACATTTTTCTATTGAATTTTGATATTGAATTTATAAATTATTTGTTTGGTCAGCTCATGTTTCAACTGATTTCGATGCTATTAAGATTCATTTTAAACCCCAATTTAAAGAATCTTAATCTAACAAAAATAGGCCCTATTGGACTTCATTAAACCGTGGTCCCCGAAAAATGTAGATCCGCCCTTGGGTGTGTTGGCAGTAGCCAATTCATTATCCATGTAATAGAGATCAGTAGAATAAAATCAATAGTTAGTAAATCAGACTTCAAGAGAGGTCCTCAGTGTAGCGTATATTTAAAATACATGTTTACAAAAGAAATTTAGGACTGATAAACTATTTCTTCAAAAATGATAAGATTACGCTGCAGCATCTGATAAGATATTGATATTGGTTTTTTACCATGCTACGACATCTAAAGTTTCTAGATATAAGCGTATATAGATGGTAATTTTGAACGAAGCAATTTGTACTGTTTTCCTAAACAAGTCTATCAACAGATGTCGCGACAGATAAGGGGAAAGCTTTTGTATTATACTCAATAGCAATATGGCATAGACAAAGAATCTAAGCTCAATGACTTTTCTTTGACTATAGTCACGAAGAAATATATAAAAGAGGTGAAGCGAAATAGGCTTTTTCATGATTTTTTCGTCGACAAAAACGGATCCACATGATAGGCTGATGTTTAGGACGCACCGTTTACTCAATGATGATTGGTGGACCGAGTATTTTTTCATTTTATTAATATCAAAGGTATCGGAAAGCTCGTAAGCCGTAGGACAAAAAGTTCCTCACTTGCTAAACGTAGAGAACGTTTAAAATAATGACGATTTTTGGGAAAAAATATCTTTGATGTTCTCCTAGTTGACTAACCTCTATAGAAAAAAAGTACATTGAATCGAATGGGCATAAGTCCATATCTCTTTTAGAAGTTCTAGTCGTTAAAACGTTAAAACGCGTATATTTCTAAAACGAAAAGACACGCATACGGAGCCGCGCGTGTGTCCATTGGGTTTAGCGTGGCCTAATCAAAGTAGAGCCATAATATCAAACGGGTTTTCTTTTTGAAAATGTATACGTTTTTTTAACATAAGGAAAGTCTTGTTTTTTTATATTGAAAATCAAGTTACAAATTTTGGAATAGGCGCACTGTCTGAAAAAGATTAATTTTCGACATTAGGTATATTTTTTATCGGAAACTTACCCTTTTATTGGAATTATCATGCCATTTTCAGCTGGCATTACCATTTTTAACGTTTTTGTTGACGTTAAAGAAACAGAATAGTTTTTTTTTTTTTTTTGGTTCGAAAAATGAGATTTTTTTTATTTTGTTTAGTCTTTCACTTTTAGAAAATAAAGATAGATAATTTTGGGAGCACGGAAAATTCTTCCCCGTTTACTCATTGGACATCCCCGGCAATAGACCGTGGAATTCATAATAATGGATCTTACAAATTTGTTAGTTCCTGAGGGTTTTAGTTTCGTATCTTTTCGGTTTTGTATAATGAATATAGAAAAAAACATGAAAATATGAAAATTTGCTTACCTTTTAAATGTTTAATAACTTTATTTCTCCTTTATTCCAATTAATAATCTTTATCTCGTTGATTATAATTCAAATTTTTATAAATCTTTATCTCGTTTGCAGAAAGCATTGCTAGAAACTTTAGTTTGGCAATGACAAATTGTTAATTAATCGATTGAAACGATAAGTAGGGCCCAAAAATACCGAAAAAACTCTCAGAATTGTTTCAACATTGAAATTTGACTCCTTAATATCAATACTTTGAACATTTTCATAAAATTGTCCCGACGAAACCGGATTTACGAATTTACTGACCGAGGGATGTAGTTAATTTGGTGCATATTTTGGATTGATAACAATATTTCAACAGAGAAAAAAATAATATTTTAATGGGTGTTTTAAGGGGTTAATTTTTTTTTATTTTGTTCAAAACACACAAGTTCACATAATAAAGCCACATTACCTGTATTAGCAAATACACTATATTGTTTTTTTAAGGGAGTCGTGGAAGAAATGAATTAATGAATAGTTAAACATAAATAAATCATTTACGCCATTTCATATATAAACATTGTTTTTTCACAACATTTATTAAAACATTAAATAATATACTTCTCTAAAATTGTTCTACTATTTCATATAAATTTAATAATATACATTGTAATAATATTAATAATAACGTGGAATATATTTTACCAAATAGAGTTTTAAATAAGAGTTTATGCTGTTACTGTTTCAACCATAGTTTTTTTAATTATTTCACCAAAGTTTTCGTCACAATCATCTGAATTTGTGTTACTATTAATTGTAGGACTGACGTTATTTTCGACCCTCGCTTCCTCACATTTCGTTTCAAGTTCACATTGAGTTTCAGATGACAAATCACTATTGTAGGTGGCAGCTGGTCCTTCAACTGTATTCCCTGTGTTAAGATCGTCAAACGCAGGGTAATTATATCGTCCTTGCAACAGTTCCGAAAATGATTCGAGTTTATTTCCTAGAGAGCATACCGAATCTAAACTCGTATACTGATTACTATTAACATTTGACTCTTTGACATTATTGATTTCGGATTGTTGTTGAAAATGTTCATTTGATATACTAAAACTTTCATAGCTGTTGCTACTTGTAGATGAATGTTGAAATTCGGCAGCGCTAGACGTGATCGATGCATGTTTATTAGCGAATTCTGCAGTACTCGCATAAACGTTGCTATAATGCCCAAACACTCCCAGACTGGAATGCTGTTGACCAAAGTCACCGAAACCAGATGCTGGTGGGTAAGGATGCGGGTACTGATTAGAGGCGGGCGTAGAACCTGAGGTCTGTTGATGAGGGTAAGGTCCACCCACCGGGAAACTCAATTCAGGAAAACGTTGCGTCATGGGATCTGTTCCAGTTGTGAAATGAAATGCAGCGTTAGCTTGGAAGGGTTGATGATGAGACACAGCGAGTTTTCTCTGCTGAATGTTTGTGCTGTTATAACCGTTTCTTTGTGTTGTCGTGTCTGAGTTTGGTTGACTCGAAGATAACTCGCTGGCATTTTCTTCACCGTAACAATCTTCTCTGAACGTGTAGAGATCGAGAGAATCTTCCCGAGCTGGTAGATCCCCGAGTCCATTAAAAGACGCGTGTTGAGTCGAATGACTTTGTGGAGTTGTCGGTGTTTCACCGGTTGCACCATATTGCATATTAGTGAAGCTACCGTTATGAACACAAGACTCAACTTCGACATGTGATGTGAAATTAACATCTCGTAACAACGTCCCATTGTACTTACTTGTAGTTGACGATATTCCGTTTAGATCAGCCGATTTAGTATGGTCTTGAAAAGCGATCGGCATTGCTAATCTATCATCTGTCGACCACCTAATATGTCTGTTCGAAGTATCTGTTTTTATAGTTTCCTCTTCAATTTCCGGTTTCTGTTTTCTTTCAAGTTCTAGTCTCATAAGTGTATGAATGAAGTGTGTCCTTACCCTAACTGGATTAAATTCAATTCGACCACTAGAATTACCACAACTGTCTCTTGAGCATCCGCATGGAAAATTGAGTCTATCAACCTGGCACTTTATACCAGCCTGACTACAAGAGCATGTGTCTGGATCACAGTAGCCTTTGCACCCACAACCACAGAATTCACGAGATGAACGTATATCGCGACACTCATCCTTTTCTTGAGCATCGATTTTTCTCACTCCCGCCGCTCTGAGTAACGCGCGTCGTTGTCTCGTCGGCACCGGTTGTAAGAAATAGTAGCTATCGAGGTCCATTTCAGATTCGGACGCGTCGCTTGGTTCTTCATCACTGTCGCTATCGTCGCTCGACGAAACATTATTCGTTTGATTTGCATGTCGTTCGTTTCGAAGCTGTTGCAACATTTGCCGATGTATTCTACGCTGTTCCATTGCATGTTCACCCAACGAGAATCTTTGAATATGTGTATGTTGGGCACTCATTCCAAGAGTGGAACCTCCTTGCGACGGAACACACGTGAAACCTTGAGCTCTCGGAAAATAATAAACTGTCACACTATCAAACGTTATACTTTTCTTCTTTTTACGTTTTGGTTCCGATTCATCGGAAGTTGACAGTTTTCTTTTCAAATTACTTTTCGTCTTACACGACCTTATTGAAGCTAGATTTGCTTCGTCTAAAATTTCGCCTATGTCTCTATCTATTGTAGAGCTAGACGGTTGGTCAAGACTTTTAACATCGAAATTATTAGTGGCACACTGAAAACTTGTGCTTGGCAAGTCAAAATCTGACGACGAGATTTTAGTACTGTTACCAAGTTCATCAAACCTGTTGTTGATTTCAGCAACTAGTTCTTCTCTTTTACCCAAATTCACCTTGCAGGGACTCAGTGGTACTGCTGTACTTGTATCCCTTTCAATTTCATTAGGAAGCAAATCATCTGATATTCTATCCAGAAATAATGTTTCGCTGTCGCTTTCATTCGGAGCAACCGTTATTCGTTCTTCAGCAAGTTCTGATCCCAAACCAGAATCGCTGCCATCTGAACGATCCTGAACTTCTTCTTCATGACCTGAACCGGGAGCTGTATCGCTCGGTAAACTTTCAGTTGCCGAATCTTCTCCTTCAGTAGTTATCGAATCAGGTTTAACCATTGTATCAAGTGTTTCTTCGAGTAGTGATTCGGTTTCAGTCATGCTTTCGGTATTTGATGAGTGCTTATCTGATTCATCTATCGCAATATCCATTGCTTCTAAAAAATCCTTATTTTGAGATAATAAATTACTAACGTTATTAAATATTTCATCGTTACTTTTGCATATTGCTTCATTATTATGACCTATAATCGGTCGGACTACTAGTTTAGAATTTTCACGCTCGGATAAATCGTCCCTCGACGAATCAACAATACTGTCTTTGGTTCTACATTGTGTTGTATCAACAATAACAGGTGTATTTTCGTTAACAATTGAATCTTCATCAACACTTGATGAAGTAACTTCGGTTTTGCTTTTATCGAGTGCATCGGGTGAATTTCTTGAGTTTTTAGCTCCCATGTCGGTGGTGTCTGGTGTTGCGGTGATTTGGTGCGGTATTGTGTCGTTGTTTGCTGTGTCTGATTCGCAAGAAGGAAACGTCGCTTGTGATTGTTGTTCACTAAGAATGGTGTTAACAATTGTGCTGTGCGGTTCTTGTTTGTCGCTAGTTTTGTCGAATGATTCATCAGTTGAATCACAGTTGCTCTTTGACATTTCTGTAAAAAAAAGAGAAATTAGTATCACATATTGTAACACATTTTAATAATTAATTAAAGCCATATCAACGTAAATCATTATCTTAGAACTGATGAAAGTATCAATGGGGATATTATGCTCATTCCTAAAAATAATAATAAACCTTTGATATTAATTGGAACTAGTTAGAGACAATACTGGCAGTGGAGACTTTAAAAATATCAGATCAATTTTCAATAAAAAAACTGAATGAAATTGTACGTAAACATGAGTGTCGTATAGCAAGAGTTGGCTCGGGGAATTGTCCAAGATGGCGTTAATGTTACCTCCTCTCAAGTTTATTAAATATAGAGGTGACCTTGTTCCGTTGAATAGTAGTGGGGGGATAACGTCATCCAGTGAACTATCAATTGATATTGCATAATTGATAAAAATATTGAACGGTCTTCAACTGGCGTATACATCAAAGAGGTAACCTGAGTATCTATTGACCTCGACCTCCTCCCACATCACGTTAAAATGATTAATATTATTTTCTAGAAATAAAGTCGCATCTTAGGATTAAGTACCAGAAAAATCTTGATTTCCCGAAAATTTCTGAGCTTTCTCTCGTGTATCTCTATTGTACGAATGATAAGCAGCGCAAGTTAAGTTTTAACTGTTTTATTAATAAAAATTTTATGAAAAATTAGCTTGCATTCTGTACAAAGTACTAGACTCTCAAGGATTCGGACATATAGTAGTAACCATAGTTCTGCGTGTAGCAAGACGGGGAGAGGAGAGTATTAAGGTAGTTGTCGTGGTTAAGGCACACCGTCAGAAAATTCTTAATTTTTGTATACTTATTAAGGACATCATAATACAATTACACTGAAAATTTGAAGTCGATTGACCGTATATAATCCGAGATAAATTCAATTAAAAATTAGATAATTAACATTGATTGTATACGATCTCTGTAGTTCTGAACCAGTTTCTTATTTATAAAAAAAGAACTAACTGTCAGAAACTTTCCGAAAACTGACAGTCTTTCAATGCATTTGTTATGAGTTTAAAAAAAATAAGAAACATTTTTTGACCGTCTAATTATTTATAAATAACGGTTTAAAGTTCAACAATTTATAGAAAAGTATACATGCATATGAATACTGTATGGGTTGCGTTTCCACGGGTACAGTTTTGCGTACAAATTATGGATCACTTAGCTACAAGCTAGTATACTTTTGTGGGCGTATAATCTGTAACTTTTTGACAATATTGTACCACGACAACTACTTTAACCCGGCTCTATACGCACATTCTCTTTTGACTAATAAATCGGCCACGCTCGCGCTACAAACCAATGACACACAGAAGAGCGTGATTCCGCGTTATCTTTAAGTCTATGACACATTCGGCAACGATGTACCTACTACCTATTCATAAATGTGTATATTTACACCGTATATTAGTGGTGGGTTGTTGACGATTTTAACAGCAACGAAACGAAGCCTGTGCCACGTCTACTAGTTGAAAAACCTTGTTGATTTTATTAACTAGTTTACATTTTGAACAATGCTGTGGTTTGTGTGTCGGTTTCACTTCGTTCGTTACGTTTTGTTACAGATAAATGAAAAATGAAATGAAAAAGTCACTAAGTAAATACTTAATAAAGTTTTGAGGTCGGCGCCAATTTAATGAAAGTACATAGGTACGTACATAAATGATAAAAAGTTAGAGTAATTAAATTTGTGCCGACCTCAAAACTTTACTATTTTACGCTTTTAGGGGCTTTTTTATAGAAGTTCAACTTTTTAATTTGAATTTTTAGTACCTTTGTGATTAGTTTGCGCGTTATTATAAGCACTTTCTTCCGAAATATTTTATTAAAATAGAAAAAAATGCTGAACCTAATTAAGTAAAATTTATTGAGACCACCTTGAATGTCCAAGGGCCTATTAAATCGGAATATCATTAAAATCGATTTAAAAATTCTGCAGCCCTAGAAAGTTATGATTGAACAAACCTAAAAAATATACACGTCGAATTGATAACTCATTTTTTAAGCCGGTTAAATAGTTAATTCCAAAATTAACAGTTAATTTAACTAGTTCATTGAATCAAGGCCCATCACTACTATGTATTTATTTACACATCTTTTTACAGTAAAGAACCTCGTCAGTGTTTTCTTTGTTTTTAATGTTTTTAAAGGGACATTATCGCATGAAAACCCGCTTTAGAAAAACTATATTAATGCATGTTGATAATTGAAGAAGTTACATACACTTATACTTCGCAATTTATTGTAAGCGACATAGATTTTTTGCATGTGACGTGTACGCGTTACGCTGTTTCATTCCTTTGCCGCTCCATCAAATTGTTCACTCAAATTGTAAAAAATGCTCTCGTCTCGGCAAATTTCAAACTACGATCGCAAAGGGCATATTAGTTCTACTTTTATGTGCTGCGATTAAGCTTGAAAAAGTTTGACTTGTTGCTTAAAAATTTCTAAAAACATTTTTTTGTAACTATGGTTTCGTTACGGTCACAAAAACATGTTTTTTTGTCCTAAAATTTGTATTAAAGAACGTGGTTAATATTTATTTCTAAGACGACATGCAATTTCAAATTACGTGAAGTCTAGTTAACATTTTAATGTTTTTTTCTTCTACAAATGTAGGCATGCTAAAAATCCTGAGAATTTTAGCTTGTTTAACAATTTTCTGAAATTTATTTTTTCTGTATATTTTGTGTTAAACTGATGCAATTTTTGTTTTTAAAACATATTTAGATCAAATAACTGATATATATAAAAATTTGATTCAGTCAAATGGTAAGAATGATAATACAATATATACTTTTAGTTTAATTTGAAGGCATTACCATCAAAGGTTGCATAAGATTTTTTATAGTTATTAGAAATTTTCGAAACTGGCTTTCATGCTAACTAAAAATTTTGTTATATAGATCTATATGTGGGTGAATACGGGATCATATTGAACAGCTGTAAGTGAAAAGTCACCTTAAGTCTTAAGAGAACCGTACTACAATGATGAGTCACTTCTTCCATTTGATCATAGATTTATCTGATACAATTATACCTATAACATTTTTTGACACCGTAAAATTTTGACAAAAATAACTTTGTTAAAATGCAATCGAATTAATGTTTTGTTTCACATTGGAATTTGATAAAGAGTTGACAGTTAAAACAAAATATTAAATGTCATCAGTCCATCACCTTGATAAATTCTATTTGTTTTTGTTTAAAACATGATACGGCATAAATAAAAATATGAAGTCGTTCTTTTTCAGTTAGGAAACACCTTTAATATGCAAGCCTTGATGTATCGTATACAATTTGTTTTACAAATACAAAATATAGTCTGTTCAAAAATTAATTAAAAAATTATATGTCTTCATTATTATTTAGTGCGACATTTCCCAAAATGTGGGTCGCGACCCGGTACCGGGTCGTTGCAGTTAGGTTATGATTTACTGTGGTAGTACGACTACATTTATTTTACTTTGCGCCACTCGTGTTAAATGTGTAATTTCCCGATCGTTATACAGGCATGAAAAGCAGCTATTTTATAAGAGAGTGTGCAAAAACTCCTATTTGAAAAAATGTCCGTTAACTTTTAAATGGTTGCATTCTGTAATGCTATAATAGCTGTAACGTACCGGGCACTAAACGGCAACTTGTAAATGCATGTGAAACGATTATAGGGTCATTTTTGTTTAAAACAGATTTTTAAAACTGTAAAATTGCGCATATGCGAACACACGATATTTAAATATTGTGTAATGACCGTATAGAACTTATCATTCTGCCATTAATACACGCCTGATAATTATTATTTCCTGTGTTTATTAAATAAATTAACCCCAAGTGGGCGCGTGGATCACAACATTATCCCAATGGAAAGATATGGCACTGTTAATCACACGCCTTCAAGTACCTTTCCACAATGCGACCGTCGCGAAATTCAAAATATTGTTTACAAGCAACTCCTTAACTAGTATCAACAGTACCTTGAAAAAAACATTTTTTTTAAGTAAGACTTCATTAGGTGTAGGGTTTGTGAATTTTACGAAGGGACTACTCGAGGAGTAGGTGTTACGAACAAATGTGACGTTTTTGCGTGGCCCAAGTCCGTTTATGAACTATAGCGCATTTATAGATTACATAACAAAAACTTCTTTGGAGCAATTGATTACGAAGTTCATATACTGCGAAAGTTGGTTTTTTAGTGTATTTGCCATAAGGCAACATACACTATTGGCGTTGGTCGGATGGCGGGACCTAGGGGTCGGACCAAAATTTCTCGACGTTTCATAACCTCCTAAACACTTTGGCACCATTTTTAAAAATGTTTATATATATATGTATATATATATATATATATTTATATACGTATATATATATATATATATATATATATATATATATATATATATATATATATATATATATATATATATATATATATATATATATATATATATATATATATATATATGTGTACGCGCGATAACTTTCGAAAGAGTTAATTGATTTCAACGAAATTTGGGCCACGTGTTGAAACCCATCACCGCAAGAAGCCTATTTAAAATGGGCCTAATCGGGCTATTTTAAGGGTAGTTTTTAGGGGTTGAAAACTGTTTTTGGGCCCCAAAATACCGAAAAAATTCTTCGAATCGTTTCAAAATTGAAATTTACCCTCTGGTAGTGATTAAAAAGTGTCCCCACAATTTTAATAAAATCGGCCCGACAGGACCGGATTTACAAATTTTATGAAAACACTAGTTTGCAGATAGTGACTTATTTATTGAAGAGTGTATTTAATTCGGTGTAGATGTTAGATTGATAATAATATTACAATTAAGAAAAAAATGTTATTTTAAGGGGTGTATTAAGGGGTTAAATTTTTTATTTTGCCCAAAAACAAACTTAATTTCATATAATAAAAGTATAAAACCGCACGGTCCTATACAAGCAAATACACTATATTGTCGGCAGGGTTTTGGTACTGCGACCAGGGTTTTTTAATGAATTATACAGAGGTTAGTTCAGTGAAAACATATATAAACTTGTTTGTAATTACACAGTTTTAAAGATTCTTAGAACGAATTCTCAGTTTTCGTAATTTTTTGTCTGTTTATTTATCTGTAGTCTGTACCTACCTACAAGTACACAGTATACATATAAAAAATCCTGTAAGCCCAACAATATATGTATTGTTTGCGTGTTTTACTTCAATCGCGCTTAAAGGTTACACGCACACTTTTTTTTGCTTTTGTATCATAAAATGTTCGCACTTGTTCTGTGTAATTGAAATTAAAAAAAAAAAACGTTTACAATCTAAACTTGAAGTTCGTGAGTACGATAAAAATAACTGAAGTTAAGTTTCGAGAGTGTAGTAAGAATAAAATAAAGAGAACGAACTCAGCGATCGACGAAAAATAAAATTATTGTTTCATAAAGCAATTATTATTTGTGTCGTCGGTCGATGAGTTTGTTATATTGAGTTCATTCTCGAAACTTCATATCGGTTATTTTTGTTGCACTCACGGACTTCAAGTAAATGTTCTTAGGGTTCCGTACATCCGATGAAAAAACGGAATCCTTATATAGGATCATTGTCTGTCTGATTTTTTAAGGATTATTTTTGACATCTCTAAAATTACGATTTGTATCAAAATAAGAATTCAGTATAACTTTTACAATGTTCCAGATCTAGATCTTTTGATGTTGCTGTAAAAAATGAGGGGCGGCCCCTTACTGCAAGCACCTAGATAAAAAAATTGTAAAGACGTTCTTATAATTTTGTGTCAACAATATCGAATTGTTTTGTCTACAACTGGCTCAAATGCTTTATATTTTATGTAATTTATCACTCAGATAATAAAATTGATAAGTATAAACTTCCGATAATGTTTCAAGTAAATACACAATTATGTTCATTTTCAAATACATACTACATGCATTTTCTTTATTGAATTAAATTCAAAATAGTAGTTCAATGATAATTATTACGAGTATATGACATTACGTTAAAAACAAGCCCCAGCAAGTTTTAATAGTCACACGACTGACTTCATTTTAAGATGGCTGATCCCTCAGATCGTAAATATGCTCTTGGTAATTTTCGAACTGTGGGCCGAAAAATTACTTTTATTACTGTTTTTATAAATTATGATTAAGCATTAAGCTTCACAAATTTGGTTTGATGCTTAAAAATATCAAAAAACATATTTTTGTCCTCCAGACTGAATCCAAAAACGTGATATTCGTTAATATTTCTTTACAGTATGTAACGAGATTTCGAATTACGGGAAGGCAAATTAACATTTTGACAAATTTGGCTTGCCCAATCGTTTCTCTCAAATTAATTTTTTTTAGAGAAAAAGTGTAAAACCTATTTCTATCTGATTTTAAATCATTTATTTAGATCATATAAATAGTAAAAACTTGGCTAAAAGTTATATGGGAAGAATAGTACATATTTCTTGTTTATTTATTATCATCAAAGATTAAATAATATTTTTCATAGAAATATTCGAAACATGAGTAAGTGCATTTTACATGCTCGTAAGATAGACCTATGCCGGTGAAAAAGGTGGCAGATTGAACAGATGGTAAACAACTACTTTAAATATATTTTCAAAATTTTTGACCGTCCATTTTTGAAAAAACTACACTTTTAGTAGGTTGATTTACTATTGAATTAAGATATAGCGTGACCAGTTTTGTTGTACTTTACAGCACTAGTGGTGTAATGTACGTATGTATGTTAAGCAGCTATTTTATCCCTTTAAGACCGGGACTTTTTTCCACTATGAATTTTAATAATATAATAAACTAAGAATACAACCTATAAAAAGGAGGAAAGTATGTGAAATAACGAGCACACTTTAAACCACAGACTTACCTGAGTTACCTGAGACCCTCACAATCATTGCTTGCCGTCATTTACTGAGTCGGACAAATAAAAAGACAAAAAACGATATTCTTGCCGGACTCTCACGATTGTGAGGGTAAGGGCTTAAAGGGTTATAGGGGATAGTGATTTTATAAAATACAACTAAGGCTACGGATAAACTGTTTAAAATTCGACTTAAGTGGTTCTGGGACATGGCGACAGATCCATAAACAATTAGGAACAAACTGTTTTTAAGTCATGCTTAAAAGACTAAACAATGCATTTGTTTTTCTTGTTGTAAGAATTGCAAAATGTGTGACCAATTAAGAAAACATTATTGTTGGTCTACAAGAAACTTTTCATCATTTTTCAACTATTTTTTACTTTGTTTAGATTCATGTCAGTGGCATAACCACAAAAATAAATAAATAACTTTGTGATTTCAGTGCTCGGTTAACCTGAGATTTTATCCTGAAACGGCCAGTGCTGTACCGTTTCGAGGTTTACAACAAATTGCTTCTTACGCGTCGGGCCGTTAATAAGACATTTTATTTAGTTTCTTTACTTAGGTACTTGTTTTATTTCATTTTAAAAATTGTGCTTGCTATAACAGTGAAAACGATTTTTGTATAAAAAACCATAAATATATGTATTAATTAGGTACGTCTATGGTAGATGCTGATGACCTCATCTATTGACCGTCTATAATCTCCAATTCTTTTCTTCTAAAAGCAGCAAAATTTCATCTTTTACTTGGAACCAAGGTCACGAAGCAGTTGGTAGACACCGTCGTAATATGTGTATGCGTGAATCATTATCACGAGTAGTTTTTTAATTAGTCCGTACCAATTTTTATTCGAGTCATTTGACAGAGAAAAAGTTAGTAATTGAGTCAATATCGTTTAAACGGCCACACAATCAAAAAAACGACTGATTGTAGATTATGGGCACTCGATAACAGAGACAACAGAAAAGAGCTTACAGAGACGATCGACAACTGAAGTTAAAAGCGAAAACGAATAATGGTAGATTACAGACGCTCGACAACTGAGGTCAAAAGCGGGAACATCATACTGCACTTAAACTTCTTGGCCTTCCGGTGTCGAGTCATAGTGAATGTTTTTATGTATGAGTAAGTCCAAGCATGTGAACGTTTTTGTTTGACGCATCATTCCTGCGCTTCGTTATTTGACTCTTGACTTGTTGCTCAACCGTTTCTCGACACAGCCTGCTTTCTGGCAGACAAAAACATAATAACAATAATTTCTTCTATATTTCAAGAACGTAACGTCGTAAACTTTTATGGATATGTATACATTGTTATGTGTAACCCTTTTAATATGTCATTTAGAGAACAGGTTATGGTGCAGTGGTTCGAATCCCATTTCTGCTGGGCAAGGGCGTCGCCAGCCTTTGAACCTGAGGGGGGCAGAAGGATGAGAAAAAACAAAAATTTCAGATTTTTGAGGGTTAAGATATTAAATATTAACACATTTATTGAATCCTTAAATTTGATTTTAGTTTCAGAGTGATTCTGCTGAACGCTACATTTTATTACTTACTTATTCTGTGACATTAGGCAAGAAAACTTATAACTTAAAAAAATCCCGAACCTCTAGGGAGGAGCAGCTGCCCCTACCTGTCCCCCATTGGCGACGCCCCTGCTGGGGATGCTTTGTGATGTCGTTTAATTTAAATTGATGTAATAAGGGCTATCAGGCTTTTTTCTGCGCTACTGAGATTTGAGATATCAATGCCATTCAAAAGTCAGTACTGGTTATACAGGCCATTTCATTTAATTGATTTGGTAACTATGGAAATCATTAATTTATTCTCCAATACAGTAAAACCTCGATATAACGGACCTCTATTTAACGGAATTCGGATATAACGGACAAAAAATCCGGTCAAATGTAAACCAATTAAAAACGTCCTGTTAATATTATGCATGCTTAAATTCAAGTGAAACATATTTCACCTCTATTGGGCTATTTACGAAAATTACTAACCACGCCTGCCGTCGTTTCACACATATTTCTAATGGTAGGTGAGAGGTAGTTTATGGAAATTACAGTTGAGTTGGTTAAACCGCGCACTTCTGTTATTCATTACAGCACTCGTGCGTAATGGATCACTTTATATGCTTGTATATATATGTTAAGTAGATATTTTATAGACGGTAGTGCAAAAAGAATATTCTTTAGTTTTTTTTTCTTGGTTACTTGTTTGAATTTTACCACCCTGCGGCCTTTATATGCCTGTATTAGAGCCGGTTCTATTTCCTAATCTACAAGAAAAACGATAGCGGAAGTCCCCTCAGGGGGAACATTGGAAAACAGCGGACCAATGTTTTATGGGAATTAGTACTCCCAGGAACCCAAAATCGTACTAGTCGGTTTGTGTAATATGTTGGCTAGCAATTTTTTTAATGCACACATGGACGCTGACGACCTCAACTATTGAGCGTCTATAATCTACAATCTATCTATCGATAGTGAAAATTCATTCAAAATCGGTTCAGCTGTTTTTGTGTAAACTCGGAGCAAACAAGCTGACAAACAGACAAAATGAGTAATACACGGTCAAGGTATTCTATAATTAGGCATAAATTTATTCGTATATTGATTGAACTAATTTCTGTTATAATTAATTAAAATAAAAACTCTTGTACACGTTCCAGAATCACTAATAGAAAAAAAAAATATACGTTCAGTTTCACTAAACGTGTCTAAAGAAGTATTGTCAAAAAAAAATTAGTGAAATAGTGGTTTATCAGATTTTATGGGACAACGTATAATAAATACGAACTTTGAATATCTGCATCTCATCAATGTGATGATATTTTTATTTTCACGTCAAGGCAATTATATTATTTATAATCGGAAATTTCGTATCTGGGGTCTATTTTAGTGGCGAAACTAGCTATAGTTGTTGAATGGTCAACACTGCACTAGTAGAATCGGAATTAATGTTACACGGTACAATACTGTGCAAGGGAATTCGGACACTTTTATAAACTAAGAACATTTGGCAACTGTTACAGTTGGATCTAGCACCATTACTGGACCGGATTTAACCTTAGCGCTGCCCTGGGCACTGTAAAAAATGCCGCCCCATTACCGAAATTTTGCATAAAATGGATAAACTTTCGATATACAATTTTTAAATAAATAAAATGACTCATTTATAGCAGAAAATCGATAACAAATAGAAGGAACGTAGACTGATTTGCAAATCGGACTGCAGAGGTGGCAGCTTGCAGGGTTGCAAACTATTTGATTTTCGCAACCCTAGCAGTTTGTTATGGGAAACAGTGATCTGTAAATTTCGCAGCGGACAATTCATAAAATTCGAGACACAACCTTTTTTCACAATTTTGTTGATGAAACTGCAATGGTTATAATTTTGAACATACTCTTAATAATGAAAACAAAATATTTATTATAATTTAAAGATGTTTTCAACAAGATTACACTTTTTAAAACATTTTCGATAACGCGAAGAATTTTTTTTTCACAGCCTTCGAATTTTGCCGCCCCTGAAAATGTGCCGCCCTGGGCACTAGCCCCGAGTGCCCCTAGTGTAAATCCAGGACTGAGCACCAATCCAATTTTTCAGAGTTTAAAATCAAATAGGGTCGATCCACGTATCAAAATTTGATAGTTTCAAACGCAGTATAAATATAGAATGTAAATCAACTTTTAGTTCTTATATTCGTACTTTTAATTGCAAACAAGCATTAAAGAAATATATATATTTTTAACCGCTGAGCATAAACCTCGACATGATGACGTAGAAGACAGTCACACTTATTTATCTACAGAGAGGCCCCTCAGGGGAAACATTGGGATGTAGTTTACATTCCAATGTTTTTTGGGAATTCGTGTTCCCAGGGTACTTTGTGTATTTCGGCTGGCAGATTTCTTATTCACGCCTCGGGGGGACATTGGAATTTAATTGCAATCTCAGTTGCATTCCAATGTTTTATGGGCCATAACGATCCTTGACAATTAAGCTTACACCAGTCGGTTGTAATTCCGACTGGTGCGAGCATCATTTAGGGAGTTTTGTAGAGCAGTCTTGAACAGTGGAATCGGAAATTTTAATTAAATAATGTATTTATATTTAGGTACATAGATAATGGTTAATTTATAATCATGCGCAAAATAAATAACCGCGGATATTTATCCGGCTAATTAGCCGGTTATTTACCATTTTACATCACTGATGATAAAAAAAAACTTGCATTCCGATTCCATTGCACAGCGGTGTATTTATACAGCAGTACTTAATTGACGTAATCATTATTATAATTTATAATTGAATGAACTGCCCGCGGTGTAAAAACTTAAGTACCTTACTGCATAATAATTATAATATGCAGCTTATTGAGCTTATTAAGGTAGTTGTCGTGGTTAAGGCACACCGTCAGAAAATTCTTAATTTTTGTATACTTATTAAGGACATGATAATACAATTACACTGAAAATTTGAAGTCGATCGACCGTACATAATCCGAGATAAATTCAATTAAAAATTAGATAATTAACATTGATTGTATACGATCTCTGTAGTTCTGAACCAGTTTCTTATTTATAAAAAAAGAACTAACTGTCAGAAACTTTCCGAAAACTGACAGTCTTTCAATGCATTTGTTATGAGTTTAAAAAAAAAATAAGAAAAATTTTTGTCCGTCTAATTATTTATAAATAACGGTTTAAAGTTCAACAATTTATAGAAAAGTATACATGCATATGAATACTATATGGGTTACGTTTCCACGGGTACAGTCTTGCGTACAAATTATGGATCACTTAGCTACAAGCTAGTATACTTTTGTGGCGCGTATAATCTATAACTTTTTGACTATATTGTACCACGACAACTACCTTAAGCAATTCTCGTTTTATTCTAATAGTTTTATTTCAAATCAATTTTGCGGCTGGTGTTTATTAGATGTTTCCATGGCTCCTCTATTATAAGCCCCCAGTTTCCGAGCTGGTGTTAGATCCAAATAATTATAGCCGTTAAATAAGTATATTTAAAATTAACTTTCAAACACGCCAAAGAAGTATAACTTCAAACGAGCATACATAAGTACACGCATCTTATTTTTTTTAATTGAAAAACAATATAGTGCTGTTTTTGAATTTTGTTTATGTGTATTAATAGGTTAATAAACAGATAGGAACAAAATATTTCAATCTATATGCAAGTATATTTATTAAATGAAAAGTAGAAAGTGCTTTCGCGATTCCGACTACATTTCAAAACAGCTCTGAAGCAGCTCCAACGTTTTATACATCGAGTGATTATAAAATTGAGGTCGAAACTTGGCAAGACGTTTCTTGGGGCTAAGCTAGTAAAAACGTTTTATTCAAACGTATAGAATCAAAAACGATAATTTACTGAAGTAGGGTCAATAAAAATTCCAGTTGTTCCCTTGACGCTTAAAAAATACAATTAAAAAAGAGTACTAAAATCTACTCATATTGGGTGTTCAAAAAATAGATGTTGGAACTAGGCTTTAAAAAATTAAAATAGATTATCCAACAGCAGGGATTGTTTGGGCCATCTATTTATTATTTATGTTAATAGTAAACTGAGAATTGTATGTTTTTTCGAGTTCTCGAATTAGAACTTGGGAACTGGGGGCTTGTAAAAGAGGAGCCATGGTAACACAATGTAAACAACGGCATCGTTACGCGTTTGGCTATTTTCCAGTCAATTGTTTTAAAATTTATAGTTTATAAAAACAACTGAAAACACGCTTGAGTCAACGCGCTAAAATGTAGAAAATGTATTTCTTTCTCTTCTTTAAAGCGTGAGGAACTCGACGAATTCAATGAAATATAGATAAAGTGTCCCATGCTTCTGAACGTTATAAAAGAAATAGCAATTTTTTTCGACATTTTAGTGGGTTGATACAAGCGTGTTTTTAGATTTATAAATTTTATTTTCAGGTGTTTAATCGTTATTATATTATGCACGTTAAGTTTAATTTGCTGGAGACACGTTTTTCCACCATCAACACCGTCACTCCCACCACATTTGTAACGTCAGAAATATTAGTAGGTATATAGCCAAAATATCAGAGTATTGTATTGTCATCAAAACGACATACGATTGCAAAATTTTACGTCGATTGGACATTTGGAAGAGGGTAAAAATCGAGTTGCACGATTTTTTTACTTACAACATACCAATCAAGCTAATATGAAGCGAGTGAAAATGAACACACATCAAAAACCATTTTGTTACTGAAATGAGACCGATATTTTCGATAAATAGTAGGAGTGAGTCATCATTATAGTACGGTTCGCTTAATGAAGCGGCAAAGCAATAAAACAATATAAAGTATAATCTTCACATGCCTAAAAAGTATAGCCCTTACATTAAATTGCGACTCACTCCCAAAAACTTTGAATGTAGAGTAGCCAATTGAACTTTATAGTTCTCTATTTATTACCTAGAATGAAAAGACAACGAACGTTTATAACGACGAATCGAACCTATATTTTATGGTGTTGTCTCACAACTTACGTAATGTCAAATTTGTTAGAAAGTGACAAAATTTTACAGCACTGTTAATTCTAGCATTGATCATAAAAGCACAATAAATCTAAATAACGTCAAAACGCTTTGACAAGGATGAATGTGAAAAAGTTTATTTTCTTTGCAGCTAAAAATAGACTACTTAGCGCTCAACACACCCAACTATTGAGGGTTAACAAGCCATTCTGAAATTAGAATCAAAATGTATGTAGATTTATGGCGTTTTTGCTTGGCATCACAAAGACGTCGTTGTTTATATGGCGTTTCCATTACAAGCCCCCAGTTCCCAACTTCTATTGTGAAAACTGGTATAAGTAACTATTGAATTTTCAATTTATTATTAAAAAATCTAGCTGTCCGAAAATTATTAACAAACTCGATAACAACTTTGCATTTCGACCACAACTAAAGTGTGTCTAGCATCAGAAGGATCTCCCGGAGTTTCGATCTTTATTTTTGATCCAGCCTGTAGATTAATATATATGGGTTGTCTCACTGACCAATATAGAAATATTATAATCGATTAAATGTATAATTTTCGTGACGTCATTGTTTTATCTCAGTATTTTATTAAGTAAACATAAAATGTGCTACTACTTTATCTAATCAAATATATTATTTTTAATATGAAAAACCGTTTTGTTACTACTGTTCTATACGTCTCAAGAAGCAGGTAAAATATGCTTTAAGAGGGTAGCTTAAATTTATACCTAACAGGTGTTCGTAAATTTTAACTTGCCTTCTGCTGTATCTAGATTGGAAACAACTTCAATAATTACATTTTTAACGTTTTAAAATATAAAAATATAAAAACATTTTTAAAACTTCGTTTATCGATTTATCGATAGCTCAATGAAGAAGGAATCATTAAACGTAAATTTTTCGAAAAAACTATTTCCAAGAATTTTTTGCATAAAAATAAAATCAATACCATTTGAGGCCCAACTAAGGTGGTGCGGCTATTTGATTTTATTTCTACGTAAAGTTTTTTTTTTCGAAAATTTTATCTTGGTTATGTAGACAAAACTGTTATCAGGAGTACAGAAAGTTTATCTAAGAAAAGGCAAATTTCTACATTGCACTTTAAAAATAAAAGTTCAAAAAAAATAAATCTTTGTTTACCCATACTAATTGTAGATAATCTAGCGTTGACAATTTGATTTGCAGAACGAAAAAGTCTCAAACAATTTTTCTCGGGCACATCCACTTTTAAACATAAAATTATCGTTCAATACTACAACACACCATCACTTAAAAGGAGACAGAATATAATCCAATCGTTAAGTGTTAGAATAAGATGGACACATGAAGCATTTCTTTATAGTTTCAGACCACTGCAGTTTCAAAAGAGAACGTTCACAACAAAATGTTTCTGTATTCCGGTTTATTAGTATGACAGAAGAAAGAAAGAGGAAGGTTGTATTATAATATAGTGTCTTTCCTTTTCTTTCATACTGTTTGCTTGTTGCAGATTGCAGTTTAACTTTAAACGGTATTTTTCAGCTTTTACACAATTTTTTTTTAAATATTCAATTTACACCAATTTTTTTAATGCATTTTTAGTGTACAAACAAGTGCTGTATTGATAGTTTACAAATTTACAGTTTGTCATGTTTGAATTGCCACAAAACAAAAGCACGCTTTACATAATCACTGACTTATTTTTAGGTCTTTTTTTGAGTAGAGAATGCTCAAAATGTAAAGACAGTTGACTAAATGAATCCAAAAGTACGCTTCGACAAGCGCTGCCTAGCGAAGGCAGGCAGTGAATAAATGCCCGAGAGTTGTTGGTATATAGGGACAATATTATACATATAGAAGCAGTGGCATGCTAAACTCGCCTTGTGCGGACAGATTCTTGTCAACGACTTACGATTAAACTAGATTGGTATACACTATTCGATTAGTACAGTAGGACCTCGATAAGTTAAAAACCTCTGTAAGTTAAAAATTTTTTGAATTCCCTTTCCCTGAAACCATAAAACCTCCATTACTTAAATCACAAAACCTCGGTAACTTAAACAAATATTCTGAACATCGCCCTCGATAACTTAAAATAATAAATCATGCAGGTCAAATAACGTGGAATTTCTCGGTAAAACAATGGCTTTACATTCTAATATAAAATTTTTAGGTATTTTTATGGATTTTAATTTCTCATGGAAAACTCATATAGATTTCGTCAAGGTTAAGCTTGCTCGTTATGTTTATATGATAAGAAATCTCTCTAGTGTAACTAACTATCACGTTTTAATGTCCGTTTACTATGCTTTTGTGTTTTCTTCGATCAATTACGGCATTATTTTATGGGGAGCCGCAAGTGAGTGCAGTGGTCTATTCATATTACAAAAAAAGACTATCAGAGCATTGTTTATGCTCAGTCCACGAACCTCATGTAAACCTTATTTTAAAAATTATAAAATTTTAACTTTTTATTCAATGTATGTTTATGAAGTGTCTGTGTTTGTGAAATCACATTCAAATTATTTTAATACAAATATTTCGATACACAATAAGAACACGAGACGAGCTGGCAACCTGCGTACTCCACTGCCAAAATCCTCTATGTATCGAAATAATGTAAATTTTAATTTAGTTGACATTTTTAATAAAGTTCCGAGTGAAATTAAAGACCTACCTCTATCACCTTTTAAAAGACAATTGAAAAAATATTTAATTGAAAAATGTCTCTATTGTATTGACGGGTTCTAATTTTATCTGTATTTTAATTATTATTATTATTATTACGCTATTTTCGAAATAAATATATATATCTATCTATCTATCTATTTTGGTGACCTCCATAAGTTAAAGTATTATCCTCTATTGAACTAAATACATTCTCTATAAAATCCACAAACCTCGGTAAGTTAAAAATTTTACTCTGACAACCTCTCTAACTTCAACTCTCGATAAGTAAAAAACTCGATAACTTAAATTTTTTTACGTTTCCCTTGGATTTTAATTTATCTAGGTTCTACTGTATTAATAATAATAATAGCATTTATTTTTTGTACATTCAAATGTATAAATAGCGTCCCTTCAAAAGTTATTATTTCTTAACATGGTATAATTTGCCTGGTGAATTAAGTTTTTTTTAAGGCTGTCGGAATTGAAGCCAAAAATAGGGCTTCGGCTTCGTCAACATTTTGCAAAAATTATTTCTCTATGAGGAAGATAAACGACAAATCTGGGTCTTTAATGAATTACTTTTGTAATTTATGTACGATTTACTAGAAAAAGTTGGCATTAATTGTGCCAAAAAACACACGTTTTCAATGTCACACTACGACCTTGTTCGTACTTATTTCAGTAAATTGTTTCATCACAAACCTAAAGTGACTCTTTTTCGGAAAAGTTTTTTAAACCTTCAAAATATTTCCAAATATTAGAGTTATCAACTGACAGCGGCACCCTTGCAACAGCATTTTTTAGCCTCGTAGTATAACTTAAATTCAGAGTGTACTTTTTTTTATTTTAGGCAGATTTTTCACATAATCTGGTTTTTTATTGTCCATTCGTATCATGGCATCTGGGCCCCGTTTGCACGATAGTAAGTGATTTTTAAGTGGTTTTACCTTATCTTTGTTACGGGTGGTATATTTGTGGTCAAAAAAGAAAATTCACCGAAAAATTTGGATTTTTTTTAATATCCTTTAATTTCTGCGACTTATGTATTAGTCGCAGAAATTAAAGGATATTTAAAAAAATCCAAATTTTTCGGTGAATTTTCTTTTTTTGTCCAAAATAGCGACGAGTCCTGCACAGTGCAAAAATAGTACAATGTGGCGTCTCCAGGTCGCACTCAGAAACTATCTGACCTAAAAAACTGGATTGGTAGATTTTGACTATTACAACTAACAAAAACTAAGTTTAATCAAAATACGCGTTTCGGAAACATATATAAGTGATGATATCTATTAATAAATAAGCCCCCCGAATTTTTCATTTGATTTGACTAGTTACATGTTTATGAATAGCAGCTACTAACCGATTAAAGTGTCGTTTTGGGTCAGGTTATTTTTTTTTCAATTTTTAATTTATATTAGTATAAGATGCGGCCAATCTAGTCAATGACAGTCGTTGGTTTACGATAGCTATTTACTCGATGCATAGTGTGGAGGCTCATAGCACAAGTATATACCATGGAGCGCGCATATACATAGAAACGGGGCATGCGCACGGCGTCCTTATAGCCGTTCACCGTACATTAGCGTCCATAGTTTCTGTCCGTTTCACTCGAATATCGCTGAGTGCAAACAGCGCTAGTAAAGAATAGCTACATAGTACAGGATCCAACTTAAAATAAGGTAACTATAGTATATTCTTCGTTCGTTGTTCGTGACGTACACAACCAGACATTACGGAATTTTACCCGCACCGCACGTCGCCACGTCGAAGCACTCTATAAAATTGTATCTCTCATAATTATATCGGGGTTTGGAAATTCATATGGTTGGGTGCCTCTGATTTACCTTCACTAACAACGCGATTTTTTTAGTAAAAGTTCTTTTGGCACGGTAGGGAAAACTGATTCATGAACCTGAAAATGTAACAAATGTGTCGCATCGACTAAGGTGGCGGCGAGAGAGAAAGGTCGAGGTTCAATCCCAGTAGTCGATGCCATTATTTTTTTTTTTTTTTTGCTTTTACTATTATACCAGTTTTACTTATACAGTCTTTTTTTTAGAAATTGGACAAAATTTTATGAAACAAAAGTTTCGACGAACTGTTTTTAATGATAAATTTTGTTAATGAGCTAGGCAAAAATCACACGGCATTAATTTAATTAAGTTGGATGGACTTCATATACCAACGATATTAAATACAATATCGAGATGGTTCCTTACACAAAGTCGTGGCCGATTAGGTACTTGCCAAATATAATGATATTACCTGCCCAAGGTCATTAGACATTTAGAAATACACAGGTTACCTCGTTAATGAATGACGTTAGCTGAGAGACGTAATCGACCCCCCCCCCCGCTCCTCTATCAAACGGAACAAGGTCCCATTGTGTGTAATAATCTTGCTATACCTGCCAAACTTTTATATTTACAAACTTTTCTTATCTAATCGTATCTTAATTTTGAAATTTTCTATAATTGCTCTATCTGAGGTTCTACGACATTGAACTCAAAAGTCGAGCGTTTATAAATTACAATCTCTCACTCCATTTTAAGTTTAAAATAATTGTAGAAAATAACGGGAAGCCGCAAATGGAAAAAAAAGTAGTTGTGTGAGTAAAAAATCAGACTCGCTTCCCGACCTGAATGTAGGGTCCAAACGCTGTAAGTTCAACATCTCTACGTCATCAGCAATGGCAATCAAGCTATATTTGATTAATAGGAAAAATTATATGGAACGCAAATAAATAATATTAATATAGCCTACGTCACTGACCGAGAACAACTGCTGTTGTCGACCGGTGACGTAGCGGTGTTTAACTTACAGCGTTTGAATTGTACGACCGTGCTGTTTCACAGGACTATTAGCGCATATTATGGAATTGAAATTGACAATACAATGACGGCGTAACGATTTTTTTGAGGGGTTAGATCCTATGAACTCACAATCACTAATGAAAACTTGGATTGTAATGAGTATTAAACATGATAGTTTAAAACTTAGGTGGGGCTTAACTCTGTTTTGGGGTTAGCATTTGAGACGTAGATATTAGAATGAGACAGACAGAATATGTTAGCTACAGCGTGTTTTTCATTATTCTATGCAAAACCGACCGAAACTTTGGTCGAAGACTTGCCGAAGTCGAATTCTGAATTTACTGAGTAATCTAGTATGGTTATAACTTTATTGAAAACACACACAGTATTCTACAAGAGAATTAAAAAAATGGAAAGAAAAATAATTTTCAACTTCACAGCAGTTGCGTTCAGCCAGGGGCGGATTTATGTTTTTCGGAGTCTAGGGCTTACTGAAGTCCAGTGGGGCTCCAGTTTTTGTTAGATTAAGAGTTTTTAATAACATCAAAATCAGAGCTGAAACTAGGTGATCTGACCAATCAAATAATACTATAAATTCAACAAAAATAAATTGTCAAAATTCAACCAAAAAAAAACTGCCAAATTCATCCGAAAAATAATCAAAATCCATCAAAAAAATCTCTATATTCACCTATTATAGTTAATCCTTAATATTAACTATAGAAGTGCTGATTGTCAATGAAAAAGTATAAAAAAATGTTGCATTAACAATTCGATTTTTGTGGGTCTGTGACACTTGGTGGCCCTGCAGGACTTGTCTCCTGTTAGTTTCTATATAGATCCGCCCCTTTTAATAATAATAATTAATTTCACTCGCTTTTTTAACATAATACCATACTTTCAGTTTCGACTTAATCGAATAATCTTGAGCAGGCCCGGATTGAGAAATTTGCCGCCCCTAGGCAGTTGCGAAAATTGCCATCGCGATTCTTCTTCAATGGTGGAATAAGTTTGGTACAAAAGTTTTCCAATAAATAAATAAATAGAAAGTTATCGAATATTCGATATTAGGCCAATATCAAGACAAGCATAAATCGACTCTTTTCCCGATTCGAGCATTTTCGACTTATGATGTTGGTACGCGTGCCGTCCTTCAATTCTCGCCGCCCTAGGCAGCTGCCTATACTGCCTGCATGGTAAATCCGGTCCTGATCTTGAGTAATACTAACATCATATAAGTTTTTGGTTTTAAATTTCTGTCATCAGATATCGTATCATTTTGTGTCAAATCCCAATAGTCTGTGACCCAAATTCAAAAAGTACCCAACATAAAAGTACAGTTCGCTAAATGGAGCGGCAAAGCAAGGAACAATGTAACGCATATCCATCGCATGCATAAAATCTATGCCGCTTATGTTACATTGTGAAGTATAAGTATGTATATAACCCAACTTCTTAATAGTCTATGATTCATTATGCGTAGTTTGAGCAGCCCTGGTCAATTTACAGCTGTGAGGGGAGAATTGAGAACCTGGCACATTTGCGCTACGCGAGTGTGTATCAACATGCTTACAATATTATTTGTGTCGACTTTATCTTCGTTGCCGGTTACACTATAATAATATATACCCACGTGAGACTAAAAAACGCAACTACGTTTTATTGTTTGCATCGATAGCAGATTTAATTTCAAAAATACTTGTTCCGCGTGAACAAAATGTCAGTTACTTAGGAAAAAAAATTGCTTGAAATATCGAATATTTCAGTTTTCAGTAATTTATAAGATGTTTCAGACCAGCCGAGTGAATTAACAAAAAATGAGACTTTATACTTTTAAAGCAACTTAGATATTTTTAAGAATTATCTTGGATCCTTTAAAAGTATACCAAAATACAGATACTTTCATTAAAAAGTGTGTAATAAGAAACAAGTTTCTAAGATATAGTAAAAAATGAAAAAAAAAATTGAACCTCTTTAAAAGAAAGCCAATAAAAAGTAGAAAATAGTTTTGAGGTCGACGTCAATTTAATTTCTATAACTTTTGAAGTAGGTACCTATGTAGGTACTTTTATATTGGTGAGGACCTCAAAACTTTATTATTTTCTGATTTTTAATGATTTTTTTAAAGAAGTTTTATTTTTATTTTAAGTGACTTTGGAATATGTTATGAATCTACTTCTTCCTTAATATTTGATGAAAAACGTACTGAACCGATTTTATTGAAATTTATGTGGGACCACTTTGAAGATAAGCCCTATTAAATAGAAAAAGAATCTTCAAAATAGGTTCACAAATGCTGGCGATATAAGGTAACATATAAAAGAAGCCTTTTTTGAAGTCGGTTAAAAACTACTGAACCAATTTAAATAAAATTGATATGAGACCATACCGTAAACATTCTGAACTTAACGACGTCGATTTTTTTCAAATCGGTTAAGCCGTCGTGAAGTCATGGCTGAACAAACATTTTTTTTAATATTGTTGAAGTCGGTTCAAAAGTATCTAAGATTGTCTAGTTCTGCCAGCAAGTACTCTAATCCGTAGTACGGCCCATAGAATCCTGATTAAATGTACATGATCGTCGGCATTGTAACGCACATGTTAAACGCGTATGTACCTATTTTTAACAGCGCTTTTAAAATTTGAATTATGCATAAACCCAGTTTGCATGTTGAATGTGTATTTAAAATTAAATGAGACAATTTTGATTACTACGCCACTGAAATATCTATTTAATTTGACGTAAAGCAACAAGTAACAACTATTAATACATTAAAGTACCACTTTGCATCATTAATAAGAGTAATATTCACCGAAAAAATAATAATAAGAGAGACATATTGTACATTATGGAAATATTTAAGCTCTCTATTTAAATCTTAGAACTTAAATTATTCGTTTCAAGTTTAAGAGAAATTTTGCATGTACACACTCTCGGACCACCAGACTAGAGTCTTGTCACGCCCCCTGTGGGTGCCATGGAATGGTGCATAATTTTATCCAAGAGTATATTACGTGCGAGAAAACTCGCAGAAGAGGATTTCGTACCATTCTGTTTTCCGTGAGAACTTTAGGACTTAGGATTTCCATTCAGGTTTTCTTGTAAACTGAAGCACTATATTCCCTATTTTTTTCAAAATTTTATGCTTAGTAGTTTCGGGGATAAGGAGAATGCTCGATTCTCATATATTTTCAAAAATATCTTTTAAACTATGCGTTTTAAAACGGGAAAAAAATATATTTGTATTTTTCATAACGGATCCCTTCATTTGATACGTCACGTCATGATTCACTTGAATTTTTTTTTAATTTTCTAATTTACCCCCCACAATTAACCTGCAAAATCGGTTTTCATATTTATTTACGCTATACGTCCATGATTTCATCTAACTATATATGTACCAAATTTCAACTTTTTTCGTCCAGTAGACTCGAACGACAAACAGACACGAAAGTGATCCTATAAGGGTTCAATTTTTTCATCGGATATACGAAACCCTAATGAGAAAGTTTGTTAACTGTAAGAATTCATTCTTTGATGTCTGTTCTTGCAATTTTCACGTCTGCTAATGATTTTCAATAAAAAATGCGCAACTGAATTGAAAGAATTATCCGCGTCTTTCGGTCCAATGTATTCGAAGGGATAGTCGCAAGCGTCGACAAAGCGTCGCTGCATCGATTTTGTCGCCTCTTGCGCTGTCGCCGTCGCTTTGATTGAAATGAGAGACTCGACTCAATGTGGCCTCGTCGTTACCGTTATATAACATTGTGACGTAAATATATATATGTTACAAAGGGATGCGCGCGCACCTCCCACCGTGCGTGCTTTGTTTGTGTGTGACGATAAGAATATGACGACACTACTGTATAAAATCCGTTTTAAAACTGTAGAAACATACGATCAGACGGAATCTCATAGGACCTATAAGTATAGTCCTTCTCACCAACAGATATAGTTATCATGAGAACAGTACATACTCTGTTACCAAGGTTTTTAGATGCAGAGGTGACCTCGTTCCGCTGGATCGTAGTGAACCACATTTTTTTTTGAACGAAAACAATTACGAAAATTTAAAATGTAAATACGTCAATAAATGATCTTTAAAATAAATTACTTCTTTACCGCTTTGCACTAAAATATATAAAAGAATTGAATATTTTCCAAAGTATTAAATGTTACATTGTATAGAAAAGCACTTTATTATTTACTGTCTTTGTCGACTGAGAACGTATTGATTACATAAGTCTTTGATCGGTTAATTAAATTTTATTGTTTAGTAATTAATAACGCTCTATATTCTATGTAAGAATTGTTAAGCCTCTGTAAGTTGCAAATGTTCGATTTTATTAAACTTTAAACTAAAATGTTGATGGATTAGAGATAATCCCTTAATCGTGTTTGAAATTCAGAACTTAATAATTTATTCATTTCGATACATTTTCCTTGTACCGTAAAACAATTCTTTTAGGAAAATAGTTTATTATTTGAAATAAACTTATTTAGCACACATTGCTATGAACTGAGGTCGTTATATAGCTGGCGCCTCTAGCGGCGAAGTTTGACAATGCCCATCTCCATTCCAGGAATTATTTTCCCCCAGCCAGAGACGTTTCCTACCTTTCCTGAGAGTTTGTTAAACCATATAATTCCAAATTCATTTAAAGTTCTGAACGGATGTAATGCACTATAGTCTGTATTAAAAAATTGAGGAGTGAGACATACATTTACAGTTCACACTGTAATATAAGCGGCGTAGTTTTTACTTATGGGACAGGTATGCTGTACATTGTTTCATTTGTTTGCCGCTCCATTAAGCGAACCGTACTATAACTCCTTAAATTTCGTTCCAACTTTGTAACTCTTTAGCGTAAGCTTAAAATTATTCAGAGAAACCATGGAAACCTTCAACCAAATGGTCGGTACAAGAATACCAGTTTCTCGTCGAAAGGCAATTAAAAGTCCTAGTCACATCTTTTCCTGCTAGGATTCGAACCCAGGACCTTACTAATGTGAGAATAGTGCTTTCTTTAGTACACTTGACTGCACTTTTTACCCGACTACGGCAAAGTTGAAAAGAAGGGTTATGATTTTAACAGTTTTAAATTAGTTTTTAGGTGGGCACATTGCCCTTTTAGGTGTCACTTATAGTTTACGTAATAAATATATATAAACAAAAATAGAGGTACTTCACTCTAGACACGTATGTATAGTTCTATTGCCAACCTAACAATGAGTAAAACAGTTCTGCACTAAGAGTGACGTTGATTGGTTGATATACTAGTGACGTAGGGTACATCCCTTCATGGAAACTAAAATACAAGGTCCTGATTGGACGAGCTCGACGTATACTGCCAACATTACAGCGTTCGTTCTATACGGCGGCGAATGTTTTTTTTTTTTTGTTTTTCTTCTTTTTTTTAAATGCAGTGCACACTTTACTTTTGTATAGTGAAAATATGCTTGCCGTATATTTTTAGAGGTGATTCAAAAGTCCAAAGCGTGTTTTTATTTACTTGGGTTTTCAAATTTTTTAAAATTATTTTTTCATATACAATTAATTTCCTTAAATCAAGCTGTCGTAACTCGATTCTTGACGTTTGGAGTCATTTTATTAGATATTTCTAGTTAAAGTTTCTGCCACCGCCTCCCTAGCTATAGGTTCACCTGTAGTTCTAGAAATTTTGACGCATTCTGAAATTCAATTTTTACAGAACGATAATGCGAAGGTCCATACAAAGAATAGTTCCGGATATCCTACTTTTTTGTGTCTATTTTGACTGGACTATTATATCATGACGTTTCCATGGAAAATTAAAGTACATACTCAAAAATTAAAAAAATACGGTAAATATAGTGCGGTTCGTAAATATTTATCATCGATTTCTACACTTAAGCCTATAGGCTTCATACATGGCAAGCCTGGCCAAATATCGTCCAATAACGAATATGTGACCGCTTCACCAGTAACAATGATTGTCAAATATTCGAGGCTGAGCGAAGAGGATGACAAATACTGACCCATTTCCAAGCCGAGTCAAAGGAGCCGCTGTATTTGACAATGCTCCTCTATGGACACACTTTCGACGATGATGTCTTAATAAAATCAATGAAATAACTTGCATAATAACACAAAAAGTGTTTTATTTCAATAAACATATTAATTTAAGAATATGTATTTTGCATTTAGAATTTTAATACTAACACTACTAGCCGTTTTGTATTTGAAACAGAAAATCAAGATGTTATTTGCATTTTTAAATGGTTTTATTTAACTTTGCGTTCAGTATTATTTGTTTGTTTGTAAATAATCATAATCCAAAATCTTCATAGCTGAGGGTTTGATGAAATGATTATTGCAAGGTATTAAAAATTATAGTGTTATTATTACCTACTACAAACTAATTACGGGTAAATATTCTGGAAGAAAATCTTCGCGAAGGAACATTTGCTCTAGGTAGGGCCAGTGTGTAGTCAGCTTGTAGTCATTGTAGTAGGGGAAAACGAGACTCGAAGCATATATTTGCCAATGACTATTGGGTCAGCCTTGCTATGTGTGAAGCCGAGGCTTTAGTAGACGATATTTTAAGCAATACTAAAACAGATTTGAATCGCGTATCTGTGATTAGAATCATTTATGATGAGTCGAATCTGTGACTCGAATCCATTTTCGGAGGATTCGTCCCAGCTCTGGTGTAGATAAAACATAATTTTAAAAATCAGCGTTGCTTCAGTTATCGATCCTGTTACGGCACTAAAGAGAAGTTATAATAAAATAAATAATTGATACCCCTGTTTTAAAACAATACTATAAAAAATGAATGTACAGTCGCAAGAAAAAATACCAAGACGCGATGTGGCCATTTCTCTGACGCAATTTAGTATAATTATGTATGAATCAGGTTGGTTATTTTGTAACATACTTTGTAATATGAAAAATCAGGTCAATAGTTACAGTATTTTAGACAGAGATAGAGATCAAGGTTGCGAGTATAGTTGTGTGTGTGTTCGTGCAAAGGAGCGCAAGTCTATGTAGAATCTGTATGTGGAAGCAGCGCCAACCCGGTGGCCATAGTTGTAAGCGCGCGATTTTTGGACATTGAAGCAAAGGCGAAGGCGAGAATCAAGGTCAGCCAATCATACGAATGTTTTAGATTATTGTTGAATTATTTCTTTACGCGTGAACTTCTTAAATATTGTAACAATAACGTCGAGAGTTTGAGAATAGTCCAATGTTAGTATAGATTATACAAAGGCTGCCTCGTTACCTTGGAGAGAATGACATCATCCCGCGGACCTGTCAATTAATTCTGTGGCAGCGGCTGTTGTTTTAACAAATATCAAAGAAAGCAAAAGACAGAATATCGATATCATTTGCAAAAAGGACATTTTTGATATTTATAGGTTGATAAAAATATGAACAGTCCGCTCGCTGACGTCATTCCCACGCTTAAACTGATTGGTCAAATGGAACGAGGCAACGTCTGTAATTTTTCTAACCTTGAGAATAGCCGAGTGACAAAGTCTTTGTTTATATGACGTTTCCATGACTGCCGACAGACTTGTAAAGTATTTGAATAAAAGTATTTCAAATACTTTTTTGCACATTCTACTCTAAAATTGACTGCTTTTCAGTAGTGAAACAGAAGTAATGCGATTTTACCAATCCAATAGTTTTGTATCTGTCAGTTGGCATTTAGATTCATATGAGCAATAGAGAAGCAAAGTAGACTTTGTCTTCGTAAACAATTCAAATTTCCAATGTGACCAAACTGTCAGATATATAAATATATACTCATTATGAAGTGAAAATCAGCTATTTTAGAGGAGGCACGTGCAAAAAAATATTATATGTATTTTGTTTATGTTATTAACGCTATGTTGCTCTCGTGATAATCTACATATATAATTTCCAATTGTGTGTCCAGATGTCCGGATGTCCGTCTGTCTTTCCAGACCCTCCAGAAGGCCCCAGCAGACTTAGGAAGTTGAAATTTGGCACACTTATAGTACGAAACACGGGACAGATCCTTACGTAGCCCGATTTTTGATTTTCTCCCCGGGGGTCAAAATAGAGGGTTTTTTAGAAAAAAACTTCATAGAACACAATAGGCCATGGATGGATATTTGGTTGCCTTGGTTACCAATAACAAACTCAGAAACATTCCGATATCAAATGTCAAATAAGTTTGCAAATAATTACAAATTTTTTAATTAAGCTAATAATACATTGAAAAAAGTGTAGAATAATTGTGTGCGCAATGAGTTATTAGTTAACAGATTATTTTTCGTCTTATAGTAGTAAAAAATGTGAATTAAAGGAAACATTGAAAATGTGAATATTACAATTTAGTGCAAGCGTCATACTTTAACTGAAATATTTTAACGGTATTTTTTCATTGTTTAAAAATTTTTATTTGTTGATTCTTTGTTACCAATTTTTTCAATTGTTATTTTAAATGAGAAAAAAATTATTTAAAAAATGTATAGATTTAAAAATCACAGCAAATTAATACCATGTTTATTGAACTCTCCGAGCAAAGCTCGGTCTCCCAGGTACTAATTAATTAATTCATGTAAGTTTTTTTGACATGTAAGTATAGGTAATTATTAAACCATTAAAAAAATAATTTTTCGCCCAGCGTGGGACTTCAACTCAGGGCGCTGCAGATTTGAATTTGACTCATACATTTAGACTTCCTAGGTCAACGGGACATAACTTAAGGGGATCTTCTAAAATATATGTAAAAGAAAAATGCCATTTTGAATATTTGAAATTCAATTGCGCCTGACGGAGACAGGCTTAACCCACTAGTACATTAATACCTTTCATTACAAACGTAACACATAAACAACAATTTTGAACACCAGCTATAAAATAGCTGTGTAGCGGTCGTGAAATGAAACATTTAATACACTTGGTGTAAAGTTGTGTAAAATAAAATAAACGCAATAGTACCATTTCCATAGTAAATCATGGCCCAACCGCATGAGAATATAACGCATCCTACAATTAGACGTGAACTTGCTAGAAATAGAACTATCCGGTATTTTAAAAATTAAGTGAAATTCAGCTATTGCATATAGGGGTACGTTAAAATTAAATTATACATTGAAAAAAAAAACAATATTTGTACGGGCTTATTGGACCGTAGGTATAATCTATTTGGACCAAACATTGTTTGTTTGCCTCAAACAATTTTTGTTTGCTTCAAAAAATTTTGTTTGATCCTAATAAATTATACGATCCAATAGGCACAAACATTATTTGACTCAAATATTTTTTCTGTGTATGAATTACATGCCGTGCCTTGTAATTCTTGGATTACCAGCATACTTGAAATAAAATTTGACATTGCGTTAAAGTGCTTGTTTACCAGTTGTTCAATATGCTCTCTTTTTCACCTGTGTGTGTGTGTGTGTGAATATAAAACGCACATACTCACGTTTCGGACATCTCCAATTTTTATCAAAAATCTTATTCAATCTTTGTTGTTAATACTTCAAAATAAACTATAAATATGACTTTTAGCCAAGTTTTGCAGTTTATTTGATCTAAATAGACGATTTAAAATCAGATAAAAATGAGAAAATTAGCATAAGTTTTACACAAATTTTTGTATAGAAAAAAATAAATTTGAAAAAATTATTGAGCTAGCCTTTGTCAGTATTTTTAACTTACGAAAAAGCTTCAAAATGTCGTAATCTCATGGCGTATTGTATAAAGAAATATAAACGGATATCAAGTTTGCCGATTTAATTTTTATGGCAAAAATATGTTTTTTTGAAATTTTTAAGCGACAAGCCAAATTTTGTTAAGCTTAATGCTTAATCACAGCTAATAAAAACAGTAATAAAATAAATTTTGCGACCACACTTCGAAATTTTCCGAGAGATCTGAGATATGAGGAATCTGTCTCCTTAACTACTATCTTCACTTCCTTTGATGTTATCCTACGACAGAGATTGGCAGCTAACTTATTTTACCTCGCTCACACAATTAATAGTGGACTGCACTTTGCTGCGGAATAGGAATTGATTCCATGTTTATTCCGATTTCCATTTGATTTGATGTTACTGCGATACAGTAATATTGTACAATGGATGGTGAAAGTTAAGGTCACTTCTTGGTACGCAACAAGACGGCGTAACAACTCAAGACACGGTGCTGGTGGCCGAGCGACGATGGCACGGCTCACCTTCTGCTGTTGCAGAGGTACTACGGTGATATCGATTCTCGCGTAGGAAATCAACTTCCATTATAATAAAATATGTAAAAAAATAGATATTTGAGACGGTCAATTGTCTGGATTATCTAGATTTAATTTATAACTTATAGTCGGAACCAGATCTGGTTACTTTAGTTGCTGTTTTGTTGTAATTGAAGATTTTTTGAAAATCGACTTTACTTTTGAATTTATGTGTTGTAAATTAGATTTTTGTGATTTTAAAAATTGTATCTATTAAAAATAACGCTATAATTTGTCATTTAAAAATTTAAAACTTAGTATCTTTATACGTTGATGAATGTACAAAAGGAACCCTACGGATGTCTGAAAAATGGGTATTGTAAATCAAAATTTTCATAAATTAAAAATAGTCTTATTTCAAAATCTAATGCAGTACTATCGAATGGTAAATCATTTCATATTATCTTTTTCACCGCGTCATTTTCCTATATTCTTTTCTGATAAACGAAAAATTCGTTTTCAGAACACTGTCTTATATTGCGCGAGAAGTTAAGGGACTAAAAACTTGAAAATACGTGATCAAATTAGTCAGTTGAAAATAGATGGTGTTAAAAATACATGAGTTCGACTTTACAGTGTACATATATGACCTCAGTTATCGAGCGTCTATAATCTGCAATATTTATATGTGATTTCGGTGAATAGTTTATGATAGACGCTAACGTTGCGCCCGTTGGCTTACGGAGTATAAGGTTAGAGCCAGCGCCGTGGTTTATCACAGCAACCTGTGAATATATCAGCGGGTACAAGGTAAAGAGCCTTATGTCACATTGTATTTAAAAGTTACGAGTCCGTTGTCGAGAATGAATTATGTAAGATTTCCTGGAACTATTCATTCAGTACTACCCGGCATATAGTTCTTGAGAAAACGATATGCCATCGAGTATTCAGCTTCGCGAAGGAGACTGCATTTTGAGTACCCAGAGTATTTTATTAAATTAAATTGTTCTTATAATTGGTGTGCTTGGAGGAGCCAAGTCGTCATTGTTGGCATTATAAAAGAGATTCCGGCATGTCAGCGTAATACTAAGTTACTAGACTTCCATATGTAAAATGCCGTTCTTATTGGGTCGCTCCGTGTACGTCGTACGCACGACCCAAAATTACTGTAATCGCTCATTTCATGAGACGCGGTTATGATCCACAAGTATGCCTTATTTGACAGCGATGAACCCATGAAGTTTTGGGTACTTGTGGATGCAAATTTTTTTACAGAATTCGTCTTCATAATAACAACAATAATATTAGCAAATTGTTCACTACTGTATAGCTCTTAAGAGTAAATTAATAAACAGCAGAATAGCTATAGTTTACTATAATTATTAAGAAACACCCAATTATTACAATACTATATTACAAAAATTTATTCACCGTCGGGACTTAAATGCGAAACTTTCTACTTTTGCCACATCTCAACAGTTAATCTTTCCCATAATAAAACAAATTGTAACAGTAAATTCACATCATGCGTAGAGTAACTTATAACTTATCTCGCTGCGAGAGTCAAAAGTTTCGGGTTTAAGTCCCGACGGTGACAGTTGTTTGAAAATATTTTTTTTCTAATATAGCATTGTAACAATTTGTGTTTCTTAACAGTTATAGCAAACTATAGCTATTTTTCTGTTTAATAATAATAATAATAAGAGTACCCGTCAGCCAATCGGTTCGTTTCCCCCATTCCTGACGGTGTTTTTTTTCATTACGTTGTTGAACAAAATTACTTGCATCGCGTCTAAGAAAATTTCACTTAAAAAATTAAACATTTCGACAAAAGCCATTTTGTTTTATAACCACTGCTGATATTCTCTCCCTCTCTGTCTCTTATTAACTGTGTGTGTGTGTGTGTGTTTGTGTGCAAGTATAGCATCGTCGTTATTTGCAAACCGTCCTATCAACCGGTCCCACCGTACCGTTCTCGATTCGGTCCCACCGAGTAGGTCGGGCTCTTCGCTCGCGACGTTTGTGGCGCCCTCTGTATCAACCACCGTACACTACATCGGGCTATGTACCATGTACTAGGTATGTACTATGCGACATAATATATAATATAATAATATATAAACTAACTTTCCGACCCAGCGTTGCACGGGTAGATTTTAGTTTGCCATCGAATTAAAAAAACCAAACAATTTCTCATACACTACTTTATTCGATCTATTTATACCAATGTAACTTAAATATCGCGTGCGGGATCCTCGGACGTGCTTTACATTTTCGCTTACTGGTCATCCACCTTTTGGCTTAATACATCTGTTCTGGAATGTTCTCCTAATAAGATTTCTAATAATGTTGAGATGGTTCTTACATATTCCATTGGCTTTTATTAGTTTAAAAATGGTTTTAGATAATTGTACATTGATTTAAATAATCATGAAATTGCTCAAGAACATTTAATTGGTGTATAACTTTTGAAGTGAAACTTTTTAACGACATATCTATTTTAAATTTACTGTAACATTAAAGGGGAAAATATTCGATGGCAGGGAAATAGAAGAGTAACCTTGGTAACGCAAAACGGATAACGCATCAACGAGTTCATAACTGTAAAGAAGTTTCACTTTCCCCCTGAGTTTATGGGGGTGAGGCTCACACTTTTTTATGTTCTACATGGTTCCATAGGCATTAAATAACCTCAAAATCGTTCTTAAACATTCGATCGTCTTCTAATAGTTCCAAAATTTTCGTTCCATAGAGCACTCATAATTTCGAAATCCATTTTACAATATTCTATTGATAATCAAAAAACACTTTTTTTAAAACTGACATCAAATCCAAATTCCTCAAAATTTCCTGATTTTTAAGACGGTCCTGGCTAAAGGCATGTACTAAGCCTATGTAACACCCCGCAAACATACTGTGTTGAATCTATAGATGTTCGCGTTCGTGAATATCCGTTAAACTTCGTGTCTCCCCGGTGACTGCTATTATTGATCTCTGGCTATATAATATTATCCCTAAAAACCCTTTTGAAATGGAGATTTCGGTATACGGAGAGAGAAGCAAATTCTCTCTCTAGTTTTCCCCTACCAATACTCTCTTCGCTAGTTTTCATCTCTCCTATATATATATATATCTCATTACCACTGATCTCTAACGCACGGCCTGTGAATGGTAGCCTTTGTTTAAAGTTTGCTTACAGAAAGGCTAGTAGACTACATAGGTTGGCTCGTTCCATTTAACCAATCAGCGTAAACGCAGGAATGACGTCTGCAGGCGGACCGTTCATATTTTTTTAACCTATAACGACAATATCAAAAATGCCATTTATATTTAACTAGAACAGTGATGGTGAACCTATGACCCGCGAGTCATAGACTGACTCACAGCACAGTTTTAAACGGCCCATGCCCATTTCTCAAAACAAAACAAAATAATAATAAAAGACATATATGCAACTATATACACAAACTTAAGGTAGTTGTACCACCACTGCGTTTTCATGTTTTTTTTTTAATTTAGGCAAATTATTATTTAAATAATTCCGAATCGGGTAGTATGAAATATATGATCAACTGTCAAATTTAAATATACGGTTGATATAAACATTTCCAAAAATTATGCCAAGCTGTTTAGAATAATGTGATACGTCGTGAAATTTTGGTCCGATTCCTAGGTCCTGGCATCCGACCGACGCCATATGGCATATACACTAATTATATTATATTTACCCTCACTGAAATATAGCGATCTATTCACAATCCACTAGTTAGAGATCAGTAACATCTACCCACAACCTTATACCCGTCATACCACCTACCCTTTGCATCGAAGGAACGACACGGTTAACGGTTTCATGCTACAGACTGGATCATAATTGATACTCATCACGCGATAATGACAATACATAATTAATATTGGAAACAGATAATTGGGTGACCCTGTAAATTGGTTGTAAATTTAATATGCTTCGAAATAATATCATGGAACAGTTGTTTATTTGGCGTTTCCATGGCTCCTCTATTACAAGTCCCCAGTTTCCAAGTGCTATTTGGTTATAGATCAACTGAACTTTTGATTTATTATTCAGAAATAATGAATTGAAAAACGGGCACCAATTGACCCTAGCAAACTTTTAAATAAACGCCATCTATAAATAATTATTTGGAACAACGTAAACGCCTTTTCATTTATTACGAACTTAACCAACGTCGTATGTTTGTCAGTTTGGGTCAAATCTTGCGAGTCCATTTTGAACCACTTCCACTTGTTCTATTACTTTGAAATTTTGCATACTTATGCAGTATCGACAACAATACAATAATCTGATAATCATATACCTAATGTGCAGTAAGGATAGTGACCTCACACTAAACAACTTTTTAACAGCCTATGGTAGACGTACCGTGTTTAGGCTCGTTTTGGTCGACAGACGGTTCTGGTGATAATACGCCCCATACTACGTGCTTATAGAGTAGATGACTAAAGCATAAATAATAGAATATAAGTATAAAACCTTTTATAAACAAGCTTTCGTTAAAATGTACCAAAGCGAAGAAAATACCAAACAAACAAATAAAAAATTGTATTATCATTGTTGACCTGACCTTAAAGCTTGTCGCGAGATATGTTCTTAAAAAATTCTTATTTTAAGATTATCGGCTTTTAGGTCAGATCAACAATGATAAAATAATTTTATTTGTTTGTTTGGCGTTTTCTCCGCTTTAGTACATTTTAATAAAAGCAAGTTTTCAAAAGATTTTTTACTTATATTTTATTTTGAGTGCCATCTGTTAGTGAGCTAACTAATTACTCTATACAAGTACCGTGGTTGTATTCCGTTATTCTTACCCCCACAACTACTTCCATCACACGAACAATTAAGTCAAGGTATATTGGAATTACAATAATAATAATATTAATAATATTTTTTTAATTTGTGTTGCCCAATTACAGGTATATTTGAAAGTAAATAGTTTTTTTATAATTACAAAGAATTTTGAATCACTTCGTATATACCTACATGTGAATAAGTAGAGTTAGCATTAATTTTTCAATTCATAAACTAAAGATTCAAATAACTTACAAAAGAAAAGCAGTGAAGGGAGAAAAAGTTTGTACTTACGGTCTTCAACTTTTTTGTTAATCAAAATTTATTAATGAATGGTGTGATAACAGTATTTTTTACAATGTAACTTTTATAAACTGTTTTACGCGTGGCTTGTTTCGTAATTTAAACTTAGTTAAGCAGGGCGAACAAACGCCACCTTCGTTCGCAATCGCCAATTGTCTGCCCAACCTCATTTAGTAAAAATAATATCTAGATAATTTACAATGTTGACTTGGATATTTGAAACGATCAAATATATTAAACATAACTTACTGGTTCCAATAAAATACATAAATGGATAGCTATTGTCTGCTATAATATTATTAATTAATTAATAACAGAAGAAATATCATCTTCGATTCACCCATAACTCCCATATAGTGAAGGTTCGTGTCAAGCGTTACTTCTAGTAAAAATTAGCTCTCACTTGATGCAGAAAACACTTACAGATACGCTTTATTACGAGAAAGGTTGATTCTTTAGATATGTCATTGTAGTATAAATGATAATTCAACCACCGCGATAGTGGAAAATTCGGTTTTGAGTCCCGATAGTGACATTGTTTGGATAATAATATTTTTCTAATAGTGCAGTATTGTAACTTCAACAACATAATATTATTATAGGTATTTATTTGTGTACATAATAAATAATATTGAAATTGTGATTTCACATTTAAATGATCATTTTGGCGGGCTTTGTTTGAACATTTTCAGCCAATCAGATTATAAAGGAATCACGACGTAGGAGAGTGGCAAGACAGAGAGTGTGTGTAGATTAAGCGTCTATAATCTACAATCTCTCTCTTTCTCTCTCTGTCGCCGCTCTATAAAATAATACTACTCTAACTCACGCTAACATCAGATTGTATTCTATATATTATGCACTAATAAATTCGACGCAAGGTTAGTAGATTACAGAGGCTACCCCGTTTGTTGGATAGTAGTGGGGGGACGACGTGATCCGGCGGACTTGTCAATTGATTTCGTGGCAACGGTTGTTGTTTATAAGCTTTAATGGGGGTATTTAACAAGTGTCAAAGAAAATTACAACCGCGCGATTTTTGGACATTGAAGCAAAGACGAAGGAGAGAATCAAGGTCAGCCAATTACGAATGTTTTAGATTATTGTTTAAATATTGTAACAATGATGTCGAGAGCTTGAGAATAGCCCAGTGTTAGTAGATTACAGAGGTTGCCTCGTTACGTTGGATAGTAGTGAGAAAATGACGTCATCCCGTGAACCTGTCAATTGATTGCGTGACGACGGTAGTTGTTCATAAAGAATATTTAACAAATCTCAAAGACATCAAAAGACTGAATATTGATACATATTATTTGCAATAAATTGAATTTTTACATAGTCCTAGTTAAATGTAAATGCCGTTTTTGATATTGTCATTATAGGTTGACAAAAATATGAATGGCCCGCCAGTTGACGTCATTCCCGCGCTTACGCGGATTGGTCAGATGGAACGAGGCGATTTCTGTAATTTATACTGTCCTTGAATTCGACGATAGTTTTCCGCCTGCGCACTGCTACAGTCGCAACTTGTGGGAGTTTTCACGTAAGATGTCAGAAATGCAGTTTATCGCAATTTCAGTTTTATTATTTCACTAGTTTTTACTCGCTACTTCGTTTGCGTTAATTTAGTTTGAAACGTTAGTTATAGTGGTGGGTTAGGATTCAACGGATTGATTAAAATAATTGTTAATCGTTCGTCAACGAATCAACTGTTTCTGTTTTTAGACTCAACTAGTTGTCGATTCAACTACTTCATCTATTATTAACAAAATATAAAAAACTCCTTCAACCAACAGATCTATTCTCCATACTTTCAACGAAACCTACCCATACAGCATACACAAACCACAGCAATAGTTGTTAATCCAATGTTATCTGGTTTAATCCGAATAACAGATGTCGAGCACATGAAGGAAAACAATGTTTATTCATACAAACAACTAGCAACCCGCTGTGTTTGTTATTTAAAAACATCGAAATACAAACAGTTTTTTCTGTCTATAGCAACTAATTAACGAAATCAACTAGTTGTTCCACTAGTTGACGTAGCACAGTTAACGGTTTCATTTCGTTGACGCTAAAATCGTCAACGACCCACCACTAGTTAGTCAGTAAGTTTAACTAGTGGTGGGTCACAATAACATTACGTTCAGGATGCATACGTACGTCTATAAAATGGATGATTTTTACTTTATAATACGTATATATCTGACAGTTCGGCCATATTGGAAATTTGTATTATTTAAAGCCTACTTTGCTTCTCTGTCGCTCATATAGATTTAAATTGCAACTGACAGAGATATGACCACTGGAAATGTAAAATAGCATTACTTTTGTTTTATTTTATTTTATTTTAGTTTCAATTTTGAATTCCAATTTTAAATCGCAAAGGCGTTATTTAATAAGATTTTCAAGTTATAAAATTTTCATTGCAAATAAAATTTAGTAAAAAAATCATATGCATGTAAAACTGGTTTTATACAGTCGGTCCATCATCTCCGCTGTTTACGAGAAACTCTGGGAAATAATTGAAACGCTGGCGCGCAAATTACAGTAATAAAGTGCGTCCGTAAAAGTCGTTTTTCATCATACAATATCACGTGGTACCGCCCATTAATCAACATGTCAACTTCATTGGCTGTGATAATGCTATCAGAACAAAAGAAAACCCTCGACGTACTTGCACCTATGAAAAGTCGGGTTTATAGCATTCGCCTAGCCCCCTTAACGAAACCTTTGTTTAGTTAGATAGCTACAGTTTGCTATTATTTTTATAAGAAACACCTTGAGTTACCTAATGTAAATAAATAGACTCTGTGTTTTACACTACACACTATACAGGTGAAACTTCTAGCCACACACATCCGTGCTTGTTCATACATATAAAAACTACCTGTAACGATCGCTGCATCGGAGCGCGCTCACTGCTCGGTGTTCTCCTAACTAGGCTCAAGAACTCGTTAAAAAGGCACGCCGAGCGATGCAGCGTTTCGTTACGCTTTCAATCACATGAATCGAACTTACTTTAGCATTCACTTAAAAAATTGGCTCTTGTTTGGTATGAAAAACAGTTACAAATATGCTTTAAGTATGAGAAAGGTTGATTATTCGGGTATGTCAGTTTAGAGTACTAAATAATGACTCAGCCGCCGCGAAAATAGAAGCATAACTCGAAGGCGGTGCCTTTTATGTGTGGCTACCGACGGATTCGTGACTTTGATTCCAAGTAAAAGATGAAATTGTATTGCTTTTCCATAGGCGTACTTAATTAAGTTATATATTTACAGTTTTGTTAAAAAATGTTTTACTATCACAGCAAGCACTGCAGTTTTAAAAGGAAATAAAACAAGTACCTAGATAAAGTAACTAAATAAAATGTCTTATTAAACTTCACGCGTACGAAACAACTCTGTAAAATGTAAACCTTTCAACACTCGAGACGGTACAACACTGGCCGTTTCAGGATAGAATCTCAGGTTAACCGAGCATCAAGGTCACAAGAATAAGCAAAGGGCGTAATAGAGAGTTATACTTCTGGTTATTTATTTGTTCTTGTTGTAGAAGATTAGGTGACAGTGTTTGAAAATGATTTTTTCTCAAATACCAAATTATATTCACCTTTCAGTAAATAATTCACTATCTGCAAAATAACGTTTTTATAAAATTTGTAAATTCGGTTCTGTCGGCCCGATTTTATTAAAATTTTAGGGACACATTTTAATTACTATTAGAGGGTTAAATTTCAATTTTGAAACGATTTGAAGAATTTTTTCGGTATTTTGGGGCCCAAAAACATTTTTCAACCCCTAAAAACTATCCTTAAAATGGCCCGATTAGGCCCATTTTAAATAGGCTTCTTGCGGTGACGGATTTCGAAAGTTATTGCCCGCACACATATATATATATATATATATATATATATATATATATATATACATATATATACGTATATATATATAAATATATATATATATACATATATATATATAAACATTTTCAAAAATGGTGCCAAAGTGTTTAGGAGGTTATGAAACGTCGAGAAATTTTGGTCCGACCCCTAGGTCCCGCCATCCGAGCGACGACAATAGTGTATGTTGCCATATGGCAAATACACTAATAATGGATATTTCTTAACAATTATAACAAACTATAGCTATCTATGTACAGTAATAGAGTTTAACAAGCTGTACCGTATGCACCTTTGATATTTTGTTTTAATGTAGGCGGCGAGAGGGGTTTTAAAGTAAAAATATTGAATTATCGAAATTACGATAACCTTTTGCGTTGATATATTCAACCAACGCAAACTTTAATTGTTGCATTTTATATATGTGGGCGTTATTTCAAAGGGCAAAACTGAACAAAGGACGTTTGTACATTTTAGAAAATTGAATGAATTGTTTTGTTTCAATTTTAATTGACGACTTTGCCATTGTACGAATTTTTCTCAATCAAATAAAAGAAAAACTCGGGTCGCAGTGCAGAACCCTGCCGATAAAACAGTGTTTGCTCCAAATCGTCTTGGTTTCTAGGCTTGTAGGCTGTGGTTTATTGGTATTTTTACCTGACGTTTCGTCAACAACAGCGGTAGACATTATTTAAGGTCAAGAAGACTTAGAACAACGTCAGGCTACACGGGTATGTTTGTTCTTTAACATACTTTCTGGTATTTGAACAATTAATTCTGCGTATTTATTAATAAAATAAAAATGTTAAATCCTTAGGGGTAACAGCCCACGCCTTTATAATTATAGTTTTGAATTATTAAAAGATGAAAACTTAAGCTTTCCTCTTTAATTTTTTTTCAAACAGCACCGCGTTGAGAACGTCTGGCAATGACTATTATGAAAAAAAAACATTTTGAGTAGCATTTGGTATGTATAATATTAAAGTAGTTTTGTAATTTTCGTTCGTCTTTTAAACAACCTTCAAAAATCTATCGTCAGCTACGTACCTGCTTTAATTTCAGTCGTTCTAATTATGGTGTCGTTTGTTGTTCGTACAAATTTTTAATTTAATTGGTTTTGTAAATGCAAATAATAAAAGTAAATGATTTTCGTTTTAAACTAAGCGGTATACGTGTGTTTGGGTTTAAAAACTAGTTTTTTCGCAATAGGTCATTATATAATAATAGACCTTCCGTGTTTGGTTTTTGAAAAGTGCACAAACAGAAAAGCTACTCTAATTTGGAATCGATTGCAGCGATGATCCTAAAAAACGAGTAGTTTCTGTAAGAACTAAACACCTAAAAAGTGCATCAAAACGGTGGCAGTCCTTATGAATATTTACTCCAGAAATGCATCAATATTAAAAAGGTAAATTTTTTTACACGCTTTTATTAGCTTTCACCTCTATATATGTATTAATGTGACGGAATCTTTTAACGTAATTTTCACCGACTTCAAGACGTCCGATAGATTAATGAATTGGCCCACGTATTAAGGACCAATGACAATACAATAATTTGATAACTTTGTCCTAATGTCCTGACCAGGATAATTAGGATATAAAAATAAGTCTAAAAAATAAAAAAATAATAATAGTTTAAAAAAACTAAAAAACACGCCATAATAGCAAACCGAACTAAAAAGTGAAAAATAATTTTTAATTATTAAGATTTTGTTTAACAGTGATAGTCCACTCACTCAATACAATTATGAACTTTCTATCTGTGTTAAACAAAATCTTAATAATTAAAAAGGTTCGTCAAAAACATGGACACCGGAAAAAAATTTAAAAGCATATCATTTAAAATAGGTCAAAAAAATGCTAAGTCTGTTTCATAAATCCGTAATACAGACACAACAAAAGCTTGTCTATTCAATTCTTTTGATTTCAAAATGTGCTCAGAATTTTATCACAATCTTCACCAAATTATGTTTGTACGGTTGTTATCAAATTTTAGCAGAGAGTCCAACATTTTAATTTTTACTAAATGGTTAAATTTTGATTTTCAACCAATTCCGCAAATTGTATCGATATTCTTTGACCCACAGTTTTTTTCAACCCCTAAATACAAAGTAAAGTAAATATTTTTACGTAAAATAATGACGGAATGTCATTCAACTTTTAAAACAAATAACTAATCTGAAATACTCACAAAGGAGTACAGAATATACCCATAATCGTAGCTTAGGTAAGCTTTTCAGAATATGATTTTTCTCTTTCAGTTTTAAGCTGTTATGTTGAAACGTTCAAAACGTACAGTTTTTGTCCTGCTTTAACGTAATGTTTAACGAATAACACGCAAGCAGGACAAAAAATAACGGAGCTGTTATTTATAACATACAAAATACGTTAGGCTGTCACCGTTGCGTTAATCATGAAGGAACAAAGTATTAACCGATATATAATTGGCAATGGGAATTTCGAACTAACTACAAAGCGTCAAGTGTACCAATACTTTGCTCCACGTTACATAATAAACAGGACCGGCTTCTGTTAGATTTTGAAAGAATTTATACATAAGAATAAAATTGAAGTGTCTGCCTGCAATAATATAATATGCTTACCAAACATATGTTTTTTGGGCTCGGGGGACTTCAAAATGAAAAAAAAATGTAAAATTTTGACGTAAATTAGCAGCATTTCTCGTTTATGGAGTTGGAGTGGTAAATTTGAAAAAATAATAAATAATAGGTGGGATATGGAATAGTTCTAAAAATCAAAAAAAAAACCTAATGGTGTCGATCGGCGGATTCGATTCTATGACCTCTTGTGTACGAAGCAGCCACATTACGAACACCCTCAATCTCATGAATCGATTGTACCTTCCGCGCGAAAAGAAATTTTACTTGCAAAATATGACTAAGTGTATATTACAGCCTGTTTATTATTAATTATTGTATAGACTTTTAACAAACGAATAACGCCTGACTTTTTTATACTGTGAAGAAAAATTTGTAGAATGGTGTGTCGCGTACGTTTTTCTGTCATCTGAAATTCAAAACGTCAAAATGTTAAATTGTGAAAGAAGTATTAACGAGAGCTATGAAAAAATCTGCTATCTAACAACTTTTAATCTGTTAAAATTAAATATTATATACACGTTTAACAAGATTTTGTTATATTAGCTATACTTATGTAATTTTTATTCCTTTTGTATTTTTTGTATTTTTTCAAGTGCCTTTATTTCTTTGCAAGTGTTAGCCACAGCAATTTTTTTTCACTTGTTATGTGATTTCTATTGGTTTTAGATGACATATTTGGGATTTGAAATATTTTTTTACAAATACCTATTAATAAAATAAAACTTCTTTATTTCCATGCGGCTTTCTCTTAACTTTTTATTTGATAATGTTGCACACTCAAAAATATGAAAAAAACAGTTTCTAATTTTGAAATGTTTTACGTCCTGCCATCTTTAGCCGATCAAATGAAAATTTACAATGAATAGAATGAAGCCACTTTACCTCGCGAGTGCAGATTCGTCAATCGCTTTAATCCGGCTCTGTGTTTGGTGTGTTGCTATGGAAACGCGAGGTATACCAACGGAGAGTGGCTTGCGCACATTGATTTCGCATATAGACAGAATATAGTACTGCGGCTATATTCTGCGGAGGTACATACGGCGGAGGTGTCTAGAGTGAGGGGAAGGAGTGGGGAGGAGTATGGATAAAGCGACTCTTTTAGGTGAGGGGATAAGAGACAACGTGAACGGGATAAGATTCAATATTTGTTTACAAAAAGGACGACACGAGCCTTACTTAAAAGCGATTATTTCTAGATAAGTGATGTCCGACACATTTTCCACTTGCCTGGATGTGGAAAATTGGTCGACCGATTTTTCTTTCTATGACTTTTTATTTCGCTACATAAATACAGTGAAACTTATGTATGTTGGACGCTTAAATGGAAAACCATGGACTCTAAGTCAAGTACTACGAACTCCATGTATATAAAAATGTTTCTAAAAAGAGGTCATTAGTATTCGGTATTTTTTTAAATCATGGATGTCCCTGATCGAAAAAGTGGAGGCGTTCATCTGCTTCACATAAGTCAAATGAGATACCAATTAATATAGACAGTGTAATTTTCATACGGAATAATTAATTATATTGATTTACTGAGTCAAAGTTTAATTGAAATATTAAAATTAATTGTTAAATTGTAATCGCTCACTCGTTGATATAAAATTCTTATAATCCAATGAATATTTTGACAGCTAACTTATCTAATACTTGGTTCCTTAATTCACATGTATTTATGACATCTATATTCACGTCAGCACAATAGGGAAATTAGAGACGCTAAAAAAGAAAACACTAATATGTGCGATTTAGTGGGCAGATTCTGTCAGTTTCTCCCATATGAGTTCATTATCCTTTATATAGCAAAATCCGTTCAACTTATCGAAAAATGTTTTTTCTCGGAATTTTGTTTGTTAAGGTAGTTGTCGTGGTTAAGGCACACCGTCAGAAAATTCTTAATTTTTGTATACTTATTAAGGATATGATAATACAATTACCCTGAAAATTTGAAGTCGATCGACCGTATATAATCCGAGATAAATTCAATTAAAAATTGGATAATTAACATTGATTGTATACGATGTCTGTAGTTCTGAACCAGTTTCTTATTTATAAAAAAAGAACTAACTGTCAGAAACTTTCTGAAAACTGACAGTCTTTCAATGCATTTGTTATGAGTTTTAAAAAAAAATAAGAAAAAAATTTTTGACCGTCTAATTATTTATAAATAACGGTTTAAAATTCAACAATTTATAGAAAAGTATACATGCATTTCCACGGGTACAGTCTTGCGTACAAATTATGGATAACTTAGCTACAAGCTAGTATACTTTTGTGGCGCGTATAATCTGTAGCTTTTTGATACTTAGGGAATGATATTCCTAAATTCAAAGTACAAGTCATACCAGAAACTTAGCAAATAGAACCATATTTCGTAGTTTTTGAACTTTGAAATGTAAGTTTGATTATCAAGGAGAAAATTACGCAACGATTCATGTGAAATGTTTTATTTAGATTTCGAAATTACTTCCAATGATTAAAGCTTTCAAAGAAGACACACAGCACGCAAGTAACATGTTTTATAATCCAATGTAAAAGTCTATTTTTAGATATTTCTATCAAAATAAAATTTTACGTAATTCGTTTAGCTACATTGTATGGTTATATGCATTGTTCTCAGAAATTTCCACATTACAGTTAATGAATTATTTAAAATTACTAATGCCAAACTTTTTCAGAAAAGGATGATATAGTAAAACTTATCTATTTATTCCGTCATAAAATAACATCAATTAAAAAAAACCCGGGTCGCAGTGCCAAAACCCTGCCGACAATATAGTGTATTTGCTAATATAGGCAGTGTGGCTTTGTTATGCGAACTTAAGTTGGTTTTTTGAGCAAAATAAAAATTTGGCTCCTTAATACACCCCTTAAAAGAACATTTTTTTCTCAGTTGCAATATAATTATCAATCGAACCTCTATACCAAATTATATACAACTTTCAGAAAATAATTCACTATCTGCAAACTAGTATTTTCATAAAATTTGTAAGTCCGGTCCTGTCGGCCCGATTTTATTAAAATTTTAGGAACACTTTTTAATTACTACTAAAGGGTTAAATATCAATTTTGAAACGATTCTGAGAATTTTTTCGGTATTTTGGGGCCCAAAAACATTTTTCAACCCCTAAAAACTACCCTTAAAATGGCCCGATTACGCCCATTTTAAATAGGCTTCTTGCGGTGATGAATTTCAACACGTGGGCCAAATTTCGTTAAAATCAATTAACTCTTTCGAAAGTTATTGCCCGCACACATATATATATACGTATATATATACGTATATATAAACGTATATATATATATAAATATATATATATATATACATATATATATAAACATTTTTAAAAATGGTGCCAAAGTGTTTAGGAGCTTATGAAACGTCGAGAAAATTTGGTCCGAGCCCTAGGTCCCGCCATCCGACCGACGCCAATAGTGTATGTTGCCATATGGCAAATACACTAATTATAAAAAAACCCGGGTCGCAGTGCCAAAACCCTGCCGACAATATAGTGTATTTGCTTGTATAGAGCCGTGTGGCTTTATACTTTTATTATGTGAAATTAAGTTTGTTTTTGGGCAAAATAAAAAATTTAACCCCTTAATACACCCCTTAAAATAAATTTTTTTTTTCTTAATTGTAATATTATTATCAATCTAACGTCTACATTGAATTAAATACACCCTTCAATAAATAAGTCACTATCTGCAAACTAGTGTTTTCATAAAATTTGTAAATCCGGTCCTGTCGGGCCGATTTTATTAAAATTTTGGGGACACTTTTTAATTACTACCAGAGGGTTAAATTTCAATTTTGAAACGATTCGGAGAATTTTTTCGGTATTTTAGGGCCCAAAAACATTTTTCAACCCCTAAAAACTACCCTTAAAATAGCCCGATTAGGCCCATTTTAAATAGGCTTCTTGCGGTGATGGATTTCAACACGTGGACCAAATTTCGTTGAAATCAATGAACTCTTTCGAAAGTTATTGCCCGCACACATATATATATATATATATATACGTATATATATAAATATATATATATATATACATATATATATAAACATTTTCAAAAATGGTGCCAAAGTGTTTAGGAGGTTATGAAACGTCGAGAAATTTTGGTCCGACCCCTAGGTCCCGCCATCCGACCGACGCCAATAGTGTATGTTGCCATATGGCAAATACACTAAAAAGACGAACGAAAAGCGAAGGGACTCGCGTCATAAGGGTTCCGTACTCAATTTAATAATTACTTTGTCGAGGTTAAGTTCATCACGTAATAATTTCACAATTCACATAGCTAATATTAGAAATCAATGATTTTTGAATTTTTTTTTTACTTCTGCTATGAGATCTTCCTTCATGCCAAATTTCAAGGGAAGTATCCTTAAGCTTTTGATGAATGTATCAATAAGTTAGTATCAAAATGCGTGATTTTTTAAAGGCTGTGTCTTGATTGCATTGAGTTAGAAGCTCGAATGCAAGGGTTGATCAACATATGGGCCCAAAAAAATTGATTTATTATCATAAAATTTTAATACTTTTTCATTCAATGAGCACTTATCGTATAGTAAAAAATAGTTAATATTAATGATTATCATTATTGTGGGTGCATTATGACAATTTTTTGGCTGATTTTTGACAATATTTTGGGTGAATGTTGACAATTTTTTGGCTGAGTTTTGACAATATTTTGGGTGAATGTTGACAATATTTTGGGTGAATGTTGACAATTTTTTGGCTGAGTTTTGACAATATTTTGGGTGAATGTTGACAATTTTTTTTAGTGAATTTTGAAACTTTTTGTGTGAATTTTGATAAATTTATGTGTGAAATTTGACAACAGTTTTGACAAAATGGGGCCCCACTGGACGTCAAATAAGTCTTAGGCCTCGAAAAGTCTAGATCCATTCGTGCTTGAATGTTTTACAGGACTACGGGATTGTATTAATTACGCCATCCTTGAGAAAAAGGATCTTGACGGACAATAAAGCGATTCTATCAGAGTTTCGTTTTTCTTCATACTGAGATATAGAACACTAAAAAAGAAGTCAGAATATCTTTAGAAATGATAAAATAATTTGCGATTCTTTTACAATCATCTTCCGTAACATTTACTTTTCAATAGAAGCAGCGAAATTGATATTATAGTAACGATTAATTTAAAAAATATTGAAAATCAATTTTTTTATCGCAAAAAACCTGCATTTTTTAGATTTTGTTCAAATGTACTAAAAAGAAATCCGCTGTTTCTTAAAACTTAAAAATCATAAGCAAACTTCTCTGTACCCTAGATTAGAAACTACGGGTCAACGCAACGTCATTAGATCCACATATTACCTCGATAATGAATTACGTCAGCTGAAGGCCGTTCAATGTTCTTACCAGTCACGCAGTATTCAATCGACAGTTTACAGAAAGACGTCCCCCCCACTACTATCCAACGGAACGAGATCACTTTTGTATCTAATATATATCCTTGGGATCTACCAATGTCAGTACATACACAGGTTACCTCGTTAATGAATGACGCCAGCCGGGAAACCGTTCAACATTTTTATCAACTACACAATATCAGTTGACAGTCAACTGGATTACGTCATCCCCGCACTACTAACCAACGGAACGAGATCACCTCTGTATCTAGGGTTGCCAGGCGTCCGGATAAAGCAGGACATAGTTAGGCTTTTTGATTGCGTGTCCGGACAAAATTAAACGGTGTCCGGCTTTTTCTAGAATTGAATTTTGACTGATGGCTTTATTTGATTGATAGAAAATGAATTATTTGGATTGATTTGGCGTTTTATTTATTTTTCATTAGAATTTAACAGGATTTATGGTAGTAATCAAAAAAGCTTGATTCTACGTAATTTTTTTTGTCGTACCTATTAATACTGAGAAAAAAATCCTCAATAATGTAGGGTGTCCGGCTTTTTTACCCAAATGTCCGGCCAAACTGGCTGGTCTGTTCGGCTTTTAGGTTTGGCGTTCTGGCAACCCTATCTGTATGTAATATTCGTGGGATCTAGCAATGTCAGTAGCTTCATAGGTTACCTTGTTAATGAATGATGTCAGCCGGGAAACCGTTCAATATTTTTACTAACTACGCAATATCAGTTGATAGTCATCTCCCCACTACTATTACGTCATCCCCCACTACTATCCAGCGGAACGAACCACCTCTGTATCTAATAACCTTGGGTTCAATGATTATTTAATGAGAGGCTAGAATTTACCAGGAATTTTTTTCAACAGACATAACCCACGACCTGCTTGCTAATGACTTAAGTTAACGAACGTCTATATAATCTACAATCTCTGTCTCGCCACGACCTGTTAAAGAAGAGTTTTCTAGAATAGTGAAATATCTGTCAGTCAAATAACGCGAACACAATAAGAAACGTGTATATTGTATTCTATTTTAAAGTGAGATCATTTGCTCACCTGTACAATGATTGTGAGAACATAACGGTAAACTTTACAAATATTCGTCCGCCGAGGTTTCTGTAAATTGGCGGGAAATTAACTGTCTATTTGATTGTGCGCAGACCGGACCGCGCAGCTTGGCCAGTATCGACATACATTGTGCAGGCGTACGTCGTTTGTTATACGGAATATTTGGTAAACGTATAACCAACGGTACCGCCACCGATGGCAGCACGAATTTGCGCGCTTCAACGATTGTTCGAATGACGACAAGTACCCTCAGCTACTCGTTTCAAAAACGTTCATTACTCACCTAGCTGTTTTCGGTCTCCAGCAAAAAGTAATACCCGTTTTATTTCTATAATAGAATCAAAACTAATCAACAATTAACTAGGACAGCATTTTCAACTGAAAGAGTAGAATTAGTTATTCTCTTGTGATCGAGAATTATTCACCAGGTATAAAAGGAAACCATTTAAAAACGAAAGTTGGTAGCTAATAATATGGGAAACTTCCTAATTGTAACACAATTTGGACATTGTGTTACGATTAGGAAGTTTCCCATATTATTAGCTACCAACTCCCGTTTTTAAATGGTTTCCTTTTATACCTGGCGAACAATTCTCGATCACAAGAGAATAACTAATTTTCACTCCTAATGTCGGAAAATACTTCCAGCTATCCGTGTGAATGTTAGTGGTTCAAAAATTTTAAGAAATAAGCGAAAATCTCTTAGTTTTCAAAGATTTTTTGCATGCCAGTATAGCGCTAGTAAAATGACCCATTTCGTACTAGTACCAATCCATTATAAGAACGCGACCTGTCAGTTGACATTTAAAACTATATAAGCAACAGAGACAGCAAAGTAGATTCCACTGAAAAATATTATTGTAAATCTAAGATCTGACTTGCGTTAAATGAAACCGTTACAAGTTATATTTTTTTCAGTTAAAAAAATAGGAAGTTGTAAATCTGACGTTATTTTTAGCGTTTTTTATTTTTAGATCAGCCTGTATTATTTCACATCGACAAAGGTTTGTTTAGAAAGCGTTGTTTGGTTCATAGGTTCTCCCTCAACTAGTGGAATGCTAGGGGACGAAAAAGAAGACGTCGTGGAATTATGCAATCGCGCTGAGAGTACACACATTCAATCAGGGAAAATGCTTGTTTTATGTGTATTTAAGGCTATTCGATGAATAGAGCTGTTTCCAGATGAATATCGGAAATTTTAACATGCTCTTTGTCTCATACGTTCAACTAAAGTCTTATAAAAATTTTGGATATCTATTTTCAAGTAATTAATTATTAAAAATGTTAAATGAGAGACTCACCGTAAATGCACATTATTATTAAAATTAAACCAAATTTGCTCCAGACAAAATTTATCGAAAAACTGATTATTCAATAAGACTTTTTAGGATAACGTAAAAATTATAATGAAAAAAGTTACACTTTGATGGGAATTTTTTTAACTCGACCTAATATTTTAAGTTTGGGTATCAATTAAAATTGTAGCAATTTTTAATTCAAGTAGGTATATTTTTATTTTATTTTTTTGTAATCATCAAATGATAACTCTATTCATGAGCTAAAATATATAATATGGTATTTAAATTAAAAGCAATTACTTAGCATATAATAATATATTTCCGATAATTTATTATGACATTTTAAATTTAATATAAAACACAACGCTTTAATTTATTTACACTTGTAACAATTTTATTTTATAACAATTGTTTTGCACAACGCAGTATGGCTTCAGTAGACAACGTTGCTTGTCTTACGAAGCCACTTTGTTGCATGAAACAATCGCTATAAAATAAAGTTCTTATAAGTATAAATAAATTAAAACGTAAAAATTTCAAACGTATAGGTACCATTGGTTTACATCATTTTGCGTGATATCTTTCGCTCATTTTCCAGAAGGACAAAAGCCCCATTTTAACTCTACCCTTCTCCCATTGCAGGCTCCCATTGTTTATTATAATATTTTACGTAAAGAAATTTGGAAAATATAATAGTATAAGATATACTTTTATTATAAAAAAACAATTCCAAAATTTTTAATATAATTTATTTATTTATGAGCGCTTTCGACGATAGTCATCTTCAGATAATACATATTTTATTTACAACGTAAACTGTTAAAATTTAAAAAATTTTAAAAAATTTAAATGTCACATTTAAATTTTTTAAATTTTAACAGTTTACGTTGTAAATAAAATATGTATTATCTGAAGATGACTATCGTCGAAAGCGCTCATAAATAAATAAATTATATTAAAAATTTTGGAATTGTTTTTCTATAATAAAAGTATATCTTATACTCCCATTGTTTGTTGTTTAATTAGGAGTAAGGGCAGTTTTAATTTAAAGTAATAATTTGATAACGTGACATTTAAAACCGTTTTGGTTTACACTGTTCAGAAAAACGTAAGAAATGAATTTAAAAAAATGATCAAATAACCAGAGATTATAAATGTTTATTTATCAATTAAAATATAACAATATAATTTGTATATAATGACAATAAATGAATTACATTATTTATTGTGATTATTTTATATTTTTAATTGATTTTTTGATAAAAGAATTCTGACACATAATTTTGCTAAATATAAAATTCTAAAAATAATAAAATATAAATTACATAACGTTTTTCACACGATATTGAAAAATTGGCTTAAAAATTGGCGCTGGTGCTGATATGCGCAGTTCGTTTAATGCGCAACGTCTATTGTTTTGTTCACTTGTACACGATTGGTCGTAATCTCGCGCCAACACGAATATTGATCAGAAACAAAAATAAATCTGTCAAAAAAAAAAAAAAACAGCAGGAAAACGATAATTCAAGTTGGTGGAATTGTTTGTATACCAAAACAAAAGAAGTGAAGGGCTTGTTGCTTGCGTCTGAAGTGTTGTCTATTTTCTCGTGTGGGGTCCCGAACTAACCGATACACATCTGCAACAGTTTGTGTGGACTTTACGTTTTACCCCAAATCGTAAAATATTCACCAATTTTAAATAATTCAAGTAAAAACAATGCGCTTTTAGAAAGTCATTGGTTAAATTGACCATAACAACCAATCTTAAAAAATAACACAATATTTTTTTAAGATATTGCCAATTTTACAACCCAATTTAGCTGTTTTTCTTTAAAAAAATGCAGGTTTATTTCTTGCAACGACTTTCTAAAATACACAATAAATTTCAAGTAACGATTAGCGAGACGTACGTATTTTTATTTTTGATATTACGTTCTTACGTAGCAAAGAAAAAATTATTATTTACCTAATCATAACAAATCCGTTTAATCAGATCATAATTTATGCAATAACAACTTTTTTAGTGTTCATAAATTCTTCAATTAGGTAGTAACAAGTCTAAATAGTAAAATTATGCATTTCAGATTTTGATAGTAAGGGAGCGAAGGGCTAATTGTAACATGAGAGTACTAACACAAGGTTTCTTATAATGAATTTGAAATCTAATAAGTGTCTCTCTGGACGGAGAAATAGTGTGCGTATTTTTGACTCTTTTGGAAAAAAATATTTACGTAAACTTCGATTTTTGACACGTTATTTTGCTAATTATCTTGTTCTGTTTGTAGAGTAAACTATTTAATTAAAAACTTTTATTATTAAACCTAGTTCATTTTACAAATTATAAATCTCAATTAATTTTCAAAAATCTTACGATGGGGAAGTAAGAACAAATTTTCGGGGCAAGTTTTAATAACAATTTATTTCAAGTAACGGCCCAATCCTCAAAATTTATTTTTACTGTAATTAGCTTGCGAATTTTCATTTATATAACTTGCCCCAAATTCGGGGAAGCTGTAACAAAACAACGCGCTTTTTCTTAGAAATGTGATGAACGATAATAATATACATACATTTTCAATTATTTTTCGATTGGATATGATACTCGAATAGTTAAAAAACAGTCTACATTACAATGCTTTGGTTGCAGTGTTTGCAATACAATGTTACAACTAACCTCCTCCTCTACGCTAACGTGGGTGTTAAAAAAACTATTAATTTCTCTAAATACGTTAACTAAGAAAATTGAATGAAATTATTGCAATAGAAAAATGTTGTTGATATTAAAAATACTACAATACTCAATATAGGAATTTGAATTGCAAGGGTAAAATGAAAGAAAAAAAGACATACACAATTTGAAACAATCGCTGGTCAATCACCAAAAAAAAAAATGACAGTCAAAATGAATTTTTACGCGCACTGGATATATACAACTCAAAAATGTCATCATAACAGAAAAAGTACAAAACGTAATTAAAATTCATTTGTTTCAACATTTTGTTGAAAACAAACATGCAACACTCAAAAATAAACAAAATTATTACACTATACCAGTAGTCACAAAATAAAATCGTTAATAATTTTTCAATTTTGACAAAAACTATATATTTACATGTTACTGATCAAATTATTATAAAATTAACGCTGTTTAAATCAGTGATTTTGAAACGTTTTTATTTTAAAAAAAACAAAACACTGCGATACAATGTTGAAACAATAAACTATACTAATAATGTTAATATAATATAATTTTCCATACCTATTTGTGTTGGTGAAGTGACAAGGATAGAGATAGTGACAGAAGACCGTATAGTTGTGTTTTGAGGCCCCAACGGGCCTTGCGTGGCAGTGGGCACAGTAAATAAAAGGACTGTGAGTACACTCTATCCGGCTACCAAACGATTACTGGCAGTGAATGTGTTTTCATATCGCTCGACTGGTAGAGGTGGGTCGTTTCGCCGCAAAGTGTTGTCGGGTAGAGTTGGGTTATATTAGTGTTAAACGGTTCGTTATTTCGTTCGATTATTCAACAAACCGCATAGGTCTCGAATTGAACGACGACTCAATTATGAAATCTAAACGAACGAACGTCGTCAATATATAAATTGAATTAGATTGTAGATTATAGACGTATGACAACTAAGGTTGTTATCGAAATCAAATTAAATTAAGTGTTTAACGACGCTTATAGCGCTATTTTGTATGGTCACTGTTAAAATTAACTGCTCTGTTTTCAACTTTAATTTATGTAATATTTTTGTTAGAAAGTAACAAAAAATTAACAGCGCTGTACATTCTTACATTGTCTGTACAGATTAGCACCATTAGATGTACATTGTACAATTTCTAGGATAACTTGAGTGAATTAACCATTTTTACATTTTTTGTCTATTTGTTGACCTAGACTAGATAAAAATTTATTTATTGATTAGTTAAACAATAAAAATTCATAGCTATATAAAACTTCTTTAAGTGACTGCAAATGACATGGATAATTTAACGATTAGATGTTTATAATATATACTGTTTTAATAATTTAAAGATCGTTTGAGATGCTATTTTTTTTTGTAAGGGAACGCTGTTGTTTTAGAATTAATCGTCTTCTTTTCACCTGTATTATGATCTATTAAAAACAAAATAGATAAATCGAGAATATTTTTTAAATAAATAATTTAGAAACGTTACACAGATGGTTATCAAATACCAGTACTTGGTATTTTTTTAACAAAAATAAAATATAAAAAAAACCCGGGTCGCAGTGCCAAAACCCTGCCGACAATATAGTGTATTTGCTTATACAGGCAGGGTGGCTTTATTATGCGAACTTAAGTTGGTTTTTGGGAAAATAAAAAATTGACTCCTTAATACACCCCTTAAAATAACATTTTTTTTCTTAATTGCAATATTATTACCAATCGAACTTCAATACCAAATTATATACAACTTCCAGTAAATAGTTCACTATCTGCAAACTAGTGTTTTCATAAAATTTGTAAGTCCGGTCCTGTCGGGCCGATTTTATTAAAATTTTAGAGATACTTTTTAATTACTACTGGAGGGTTAAATGTCAATTTTGAAACGATTCTGAGAATTTTTTCGGTATTTTGGGGCCCAAAAACGTTTTTCAACCCCTAAAAACTACCCTTAAAATGGCCCGATGACGCCCATTTTAAATAGGCTTCTTGCGGTGATGGATTTCAACACCTGGACCAAATTTCGTTAAAATCAATTAACTCTTTCGAAAGTTATTGCCCGCACATATATATATATATATATATAAACATTTTAAAAATGGTGGCAAAGTGTTTAGGAGGTTATGAAACGTCGAGAAATTTTGGTCCGACCCCTAGGTCCCGCCATCCGACCGATGCCAATAGTGTATGTTGCCATATGGCAAATACACTAATAATAATCGACAATCTTAAATCATTGCTACGCACGGTTAGGTGGTTTCTGTCAAAACGGACAATATTGAAATATGCTCTGAATCTAGACACTAATGACCTCAGTAAGTTGTCGAGCATTTATAATCTACAATCTCCCTCTGGTCTCTGCACCCAGATTTATCGTTCTTTTCGAACAATCGATTCAATTTCTAGTTCATGTTGCGGAGATTCTTTACGCGTCGTACAATATTATAAAACAGAGAGTAATAACATAAAGCGGTTTATTTTCTATATGAGCAAGAGAGACAGTGTTACATCGACGTGTTGGCTAAAGTGAGAGAGATAATAATAATAATAGTGTAGTAGTACATATAATGGGCCAACAGATAGAGCGGTGGCAGCTGGGGCACTGATGTCATGCATGTTGCGACGGTCGACGGGTGTTGCGCAGATCCGCGATGACGGTTTTGGTGTATCATCGACGCGGCGGCTGCACGATTTATCGTGGGCGAACTGGCAAGACGTCCTATCTCACGAAATAAGATCTAAAGAAGGTGAAACGAGATAGGCTTTTTAATGATTTTTCCCTCCACAAACAAGAGTGCACACGATAATTCGTTTTTTGGACACTAATAGCGCTGATGTTCAGGAATACGGATGTTGACTATTCAAACAAAAAAGTGGTAGTTTGTATGACAGAAATACTAAAAAACACAATATTTTTCCTTATTTTTAAGGAATTTAATTAATATTTAATAAATAAAACGTAATTAAATCACCCTCAAGTCACGTGACAACGAACGCCAATCAGAGTGCATGATGTCACGAACTCATAAACATTATCAGACGCTGTCATAGAGAAGGACGCTGTTGACGCTGTCAAAAGGCTTCATTGTTCGGTTAATATTTAGAGTGTGTAATTTGTTATTATTTATTTATAGGAAATGTCAAATTAATTATAACTATAGCAACAATTACAAAAAAAACCTTTCATCACCTCATCAGTTTACCAGCGTTTATGAGTGTATGACGTCACGGCAATCACGTGACAGGTGTTAGCGTTTTGGAGCGAAATTTGAAAGGGAATTTAAGATACATGATTTTTAAAGCTTGAGTCGTATTTAAATAAAAATAATAAATATTTCTGGCTATATTGGGTAATAATAGTCAACATTCCTATTACTCAAGTTCCTAGATTTAACAGAGCACCGCAACCAGAAGCGTAGCGTGCCTTGGCGGGGCCCCGTATAAAAATTTGTTTGGGGTCCCTTCCCCCGTTGAAGTAAATGACTTAAACGGGGAAATCCCGCAGCCCGCGATAACCGATGTAGGGTGTTGCCAACTTTTGAACGCACGCTTTACGCGGGAAAAAAAGAAATTGCTTTTTTTGACTTTTATCATTTCTGAAATAAAAAAAAAAAATTGGGAAGTTTTTATTAATTTTTGCTTACGTACGTTGGGGGCCCCCGTGGCCTGGGGGCCCCGTATAATTGATACGGCAGATACGGCGGTAGCTAAGCCCCTGACCGCAACCGTCAACTATTTTGAGGCAAACGATTTAATCAAAAGATATAAAACTTTTCGTAAATAAGAAAAAAATAGCAACAAGTTCAAAAATACCTGTCGATAACAGGTAACCATTTTAATATTCAGAAATACGTAAATTACCGAAATTATACGATATCACATGAGTACAGTGGATTCCGGTACTTAGTTAATCAGTGGAGCCTTGAACTCTATCATTATTTAATAGTGTTTATATCGGATTATTTGGATAGATAAATCATAGAAAACCATGAAAATATTGACACACACACATACAATGAAACATATAAATAAGGCTTTTAAACAATACGAAAATAATGATTTAAATTTATTTTTTGTGGTTATCATAAGGTTTAGCGATATCATTTAATTTCATCAAGATTGGTCAAACCGTTCTTGATTTATAAAAGGACATGCTGACAGACCGACAAAAATTTCAGAAATGGTAAAATTGGCGTCAGTGAGTCATAAAACGAATATTTATCACTTTTAACAAAAAAAATTAATGTACAGACAGAACCTACAGATTTACTATGCAGTATATAGTACTAAATGAGTTAAAAGGTTTTGCCACAACGTCATCGATATTTCTATATACAAATATAGATGTACAAATACATGGTTAAGATCGAATGAATAGCTAGAAAACTATTTTTCCTCTAGTACAAAGTTCTTGAAAAAGAATTCTAAGCTACTAATATAAAATCCCGATTTTTAGCGTCGGTTAATACTCGTATCTTTCAGTTAGTTTTTGGGCGTTGTCTTCAGAAGAAAGCAAACGTCTGAAAAATAACTGTCGCAAGACTTGATTTTTAATTGTAATGCCGATTTTTTAATATGTAGAGGTGTTCATAAATGATTCACCTTGTTAATTTTAGTCTAGAAGGTAGAAGGCTATCGGGCAAACAGTGGAGTGGGTCTTCCTTTGGGTAAAAAAATGTCTTAAGTTGTTCATAAATAGTAGTTTTAGTAAGGTTTACCGTTTATAATTAAGTGACTTTACGAACAGTCCCTATTTTAATTAATCACTTTAACTAACGAGATTAGATAACTTGATAGTGCTGGTTTCAATTTATGAGTGCAATACTTTTGGCACGAGCTACAATCGCAAATTACGTTCACCGCATACCAGAAATCAAGTATTTATAATAATAATACCGCATTTCACGTTTGTGGCACGACATCATGTCATCACAGACAACACTTGTCCAATTTCAGTAGGACTTAACGTTATTAGAAGAACGCAGATTATCTCTTCCATGAATGACGTCAGCTGGCAGGCCGTTCTTATTTTTATCAACTACGCAATAACAACGGACAATCCACTGGATGACGTCATTCTCCCACTACTAACCAACAGAATGGGTCACATCTGTATTTAATAATCTTGAGTAGAACTCATGTATTTTCAACCTTCAGAACTTAAGTGTGTTCAACTTATCTTTCGTGAAGACGAATCAGAATAAATCCAAAGACTTTTATTTTGGACATGCCTTCGCCATACATCGTTGTAGTTCACTGAGTGAGAAGAATAAAGTAGCGCGTGACCATCTCTATCCCTTTCTCTACGAAGGTAAGGTACTATTTTTAGAAAGATAAAGATTAGCCACACCATTGGTCTATCTTTTTCTTTCGGGGAAGGACACTTTTTACACCACTGGAGCACGTTCAGAACTCTGGAGTATAGGTCTGTGAAAAAACCTTTAATAATTTGAAGTTAAAAGTTGTCAAACGTATTTTTTCATTGGCTGAGCAGAGTGGGGAGAGACACTTTACGTGTGACAGAAAACTTGAAAACCCTTGAGTAAAATCAGTTGAAAATAGTTTGTGTTGAAAGTGCATGAATTCGACTGTAAATACTAAACAGAAAGAGGCGTATCGATCGAGTTTCTCCGTCAATGCATACATATTTATATCAATACACTACCCGTCAACCAATTGGTTCTCCGCTATGAACTAATTTTCTTCACTCATGACGCCTTTGAAAAAATTACTCTGGAGAAATTTTACTTCAAAAATAGTAACCTGAAAATATGAAATGGTACTTGCCCCAAATAAACCTAGCTGTTGGTAACCCTAAATGAACGGTTATTTGCTTTTCCATGATTCGAGTTTGGTACTATAGCTTCCGAATGGGAGGCAGTACTCTAAATAGCTCGGTTATTTTACAAAATTATAGGATTAGGATGATATGGTGGAAAAGGTGACGTGACGTTTCATTATTTAGTTTATTTTTCTACATAATATATTACTAATATGAACATTATAATAAACAATCTCAAATCTATTTATAATAATACTGATTCATTCGCAACGTTTTCACACATTATTTTCGGATATTGTGTCTGTTTTAATGTAACCAAGTGTAGTACTATTAAATTATATTAGCGAGTGTCAACAAACTTTGAAGGATTCACATTTTAGGTACCTACATATTATAGACAAAAAATGATGAAGCCATACAGAAGAAGAGCGAATTTAATGCACGTTTGTTGGTCAAGTCCGATAACGATTTGAAAAAACCACGGAGCCAACTTTTAGATATTTTTGAACTGCAGAAATAGGTTTTTTTCTCTCGAAAGTTGGATTTTTCTTTAAAATTATTTGGGGTTTGAAAAGTCTGAAAACGTTTGAATGTATTTTGTTACATTGCTAGATATTTTATTTTATTATATTATCATCACTAGATATCGTACATTTTCGTCAAAAAAGAACCAGAGGCGGCTTTAGATGGGGATTTATTTCACGTGATTCAATATTACTGGTTCAGAATAACTATGGATGGTACAGGTAAATAGTTAGGGAGTTAGCGACGATTTTCCTCATAGTGTTTCCTCAAACGTGACTTTTTATGAGTTCATTAAGGGCGCTGTCCTGAATATAAAAAACTCAATCTGGCATCTGAGACCGAAGACAATGCGTGAATGGATGCGATCAAAGATGTCAAACTGGAGGTGTCCCTAAATATATTTCCTCATGTTTGGAATTTTCTGAGCGATTAGTTTAGGAAACCCCAACGCATGGTAGGTCAGTTCGCTCCTGTTCGTCTCTGGTTTTAATGTTTTTTTTTTCTCTAAAATTTAAATATGCGATGTCTAATCATCAATTTATCAATTATTATTATAGTTATAATTATATACAATCATAAAACTATATATTTTATTCAGTTTACATAAAGTAGACAAGTTTTTAATACCTACAAAAGTTATTGCTCTATTATTATTTTTTTTTGTATAAATATTGCTCTAAAATATTTTTATCTAGAAACTGACCATTGCTTTAAAATTTATGGATGGAACTATAGACTTAAAACTAATAAGTTACAAGTAGATTCTTACATTTAAAACAATCACATTTTATTGACTAGATTTTACTCTAAAATACACTTACGGCAGATTTCAAAAAAATATTGACTCATTTCTACCATAATGACTAAAAAGGCAGATATTTAGAATCGAGACCGTCCCGCAACTATTTTATAGCATCATCGCAGTATGGAAAGTTTATACTCGCTAAACTTTTATTTTGCTATTTAATTTAAAACATTCATAGCGACAGTGTACTTAAAACACAATTATTATCTGACCGACCAAAGAAGTCTATCAAAAGAATGTGCATTGGGGCTTAGCAAAAGCAGGAGGTAAATTTTAATCTGATGTAAAATTGTGCCTGAAATACTTATCAGTATGTTAAACTATATTTTATTACTACAACCTTTTAATTAAATCACTTTTTTTTCTGTCTGTCTGTCAGGAACAAATCTTGCGATCGATTTTTCGACCACTTCCCGATATCCGATCATGTTGAAATTTTGCTTACACTTTTGGTCCTCATGACAATACAATATAGTATTATGAATATTGTGGTGATCCAATGTGGTCGCCAACACAAAATGGCGGATTACCCTTTTCTCTACAACCCCCACAACATAGATTTCAAATGCAAAGGCAGACAAATCGAGTACAATGGACAGTGTGACTTCATTCCAAATCCAAAATGACGGTTCACACAAAATGGCGGATCATCTATTTCTTTACAACCCTCTCTATATGGGTATCAAACAAGGGCAAGTAGAATACAATTTTTTGTTTTTTATTACAAGTCAACAGAAGATTTTTTACTAATATTTTTTAGACAAGTAAGAATATCTGATTTACTTCAGAAACATAAGTTTTAATTTAACAGGACGGCCTTATTGGCACTGTCAGGAAACAAAAGAATTAACGTTCGCTTCTATTCTGCTTCAAACTGGTTCTGTGCTGATTTGGAACCAGTGTAATATGCGGATTTTTTTTCCGTGCATTTTTGAAAAACGTCGCTGTTTCGTACTATACCAAGTTGAACCGAGTCGATTCAATGTGCACCTGCTTTATTTTAAAGAAATAAGTAGTATGTTGCGTAATAACTTTTTGAAATCAGACATAAATATATTTTTTATATAATATTTTTATGCTATACTAAAGTAACTGAAAATATCTTATATATTATGAAGAATATACAAATTATCTTTTCCAAAAATAAATGGAAATTGAAAATTGAAGTACAGTAGATCTACCATCTTTTTCTTTTCCTTTAGAAGTTTAAAATTCATACGCGCCGATTTCAGAATTTTCGGGGGCTGCTTATCTCTACAAGCTTTTATTTCCAGTCTTTCTTTAACTCAGCTTTACGACAGTGTTTCCATTGTCGAGCATCTATAATCCGTAACACTTAATCCAAGAGCTGATAAAGAATTTAGGATACATATTTTAGGCACGCCAAAATTCTTTACAGCAGTGCCTCTATATACAAGTCGAACAGGGAATGGAAAGTCTATTGCGCAGCTATCAAGTTTATTGAAAAAAATATCCCCAAAAAAGATTTTTTAGACACTTTAAAATTTAAATAATTTCAAATTTCACACCTTCTTGAACACGAAATATAGTTGTCAGGTGATTTGGACGGTTACAAAATACGCCCAGACTGCCCCAAACTTGTAGCATAACTTAAAGATAATACATAAATTCTGTCTCCCCTAATTTTATAATTTTTGGAACTATAATTAAGAATAAAAAAATGGGAAATTTACGAATTGCGTGACACTGACTAGAATCACTATTTAGCGGACGGCTGCGTTCTCGAGGCAACCCCCAAAACCAAACAGGGCCTGCTTTGACATTCGAGGAAGCTTGGATAGTCGGCGCGTATGCTTTAAGATATAAATACTTTTGGTTAATTAAAATTGAATATAATATACTTTCTACATATGCGACTGATTTGTTCATTCAAACGACAAGAAGTTCGAATGTTTTTGTCAGTCGATTCAATCTAAGGGATCAAGTGAGCAATTCTTCAAGTTAGTTCATCTACTATAAATAAAAGTGTCAGATTATAGGGATCGAATATCAAATATTCAATATTTCTAGTCGAAAGTATAATTATTAATGTACAGTACCGGATCTAGATGAACTTTCACTCGGAATAAACAATCAGTTTGCCGTCTTCGATTGCCTTCATTATCGCGGTAATGAATGATAATATTGAGTTGCAGAACACATCTGATTTGCCAATGATCTTAGATCTTATAATCACATTTTTTATATATATGCTAGAACCATGTACGTATTAATATGTAGACTGCGGATAGAACGAAAAACACAATCACACAATTAGGGGTGCAATCATTTATTTGTGGTAACAGTTTGTTGCTTCTGATTGGCTACTGACATAGATAAAGACATAGAACTTTCGATGGAGAGAGATATGCATATACTCCATGCTAATATATTATCGGAATAACCAGGGAATTACTTTGAAAAAAGAGACGGATATATATTTTTTGTGCTCTTTGTTGCCTTCGCTCACTGCACATTGGGTAAATAGAACAGTTTAATGGAATGTCGTGATGTCAAACTTTTTGCTAGATTATCAGATTGCACTCACAGAAAAATAGATGAATAATCTAAATGCAAGAAGATCGCATTTCAAGTTAAACTTTGATCAAAATGCGTAGAAAAATGTGGGTTGAAAATTGTTCAAAAAACTATTTAAGGTAATGTGTGGTCTCAATCTAAGGTCATTGTCAAACTAGATTTTCTTGCCTGTCTGATCCGTGGGGACCATCATAGATCTGACACTGTTAATATGCATAGTTTTAAAATTAGTTCTGTATCCGCAGGGCAAATTACTTTTATCGATTTTTTGGAAATCATATCTTTGTCTTCGGATAGATTATTTAAACACTTTGTGTATAAAAAATTTCATCGGTCAAACTCTAGAAAAGTTGTAAGAAATGTCTTTGGGACCGAAATAGTCCTAGAGAAATTTATTCCCTAGAAACAGTGTCGTTTTCCAAGCAAAATTCTTTAAGAAGCGCACTTTGGAACGGAAATTATCCTACAGAAATGTGTGTTACCTAGAACAAATAACGGTTTAAACCCAAAACTCCCTTAGAACCGAAATAATCCTAGAGAAATGCCGTTCCATGAGCTCAGAAAGTTTATTAGGTCAAAAAGCACACTCTGGAACCAAAATAGTATGTTTTTCCTACAACTTTCCTACAGAATTGTCCTTCTTCAATAGAATACTCCGTTTGTTTTTTGTTTGTTTTTTTGACCAATTAAGTGGACGTTCACATGGTGTTTAAAGTCTGCACTATTTCTAACTTTTTAATTATTTGTAGTTACAATTTTGTTTAAATAGACACTTTTTTGTAGAATTCTTTGCATAGATTACGCAGTGAAAACAGAAAAATAATTAAGCGTCGGTGCTTGAGCTATTTGTAAATTACAAACGCTCGACAATTAAGGTCTTTAGCGTCTACACCGAAAATTCGATTTAAGCGACTATGCCTTACGAACACAGAGTTAAAATATTGTACAATATATTTTAATAGGACTCAGTAGTGAGTATTTGATTATTTTATATGAAATATCAATGAATAAGGTTACTATAAATTTGTATTCAGAAAGTGAAACTTCTTAACTACTTTGTTTACTTAACCATAGATGGCAGTGGCAATCAAACACACTGTATAGCTCATAAATAATCTGTTATATCTCTTTCGTTCTCAGTCTATCCTGTCGCTTGTTCATAGCTACAGAAGTTTCACTTCAAAAAATATTTTATGAAGAAAATCTCAAATTATTAAAGTATTTTCCGTGGAAGTTTTTATTGTTCTCAAAAATTCACTTTTTCAAAAGTTACTTTTACTATAAAAACAGGTAATGTTTGATTGGAAAAAATCCGTCTGTCTTTGATAAGAAAATTATCAACCTTTTTTAACCGGTAAAAGTTCAAGATACACAGTTTTTTTTAGAAAATCCGATAAGAATGACAGATCCAAAATTATGCGAATATTTTATGGTGTTTTAGTTTAGACATGCAGAAATTTTGTTTTATAAATTAATTAATAGTATTTACAAATTACTTTAGTGTCATTCTATAATCGTCGAAACATCAAAGACTAAATAAATGTTATATATATACATATTGAGATCAATATTTAGCTTAAGTCTTAGTCAACTGTTTCTTAGGTTAATTTTAGTTTAGGATTAATAATACACAGTAATATTTTAAAGAGTTTTATCTTTAGTACTAATATTATAAAGAAAAAAATTGTAATCATGTTTGTCGCAGATAATCTTAGGAACCAATGAACTGATTTAAAAAACCAGCATACACTGATTTAATTCAAGAATCGCGTGCGGCTTGATTTTAATTTTTGCTCATCGTTCATCATTTACTTTAATATTTATTTGTCCACAAATTAGACACAAAAAGGGCCTAGAAAACAAAAACTCTTGGGAAGCTAGATTTTGGTATGAACCTTGATATTGTGGCTCTAAACAAAATGTCAAAAGTCCCCATCGATACGAGTGCGTTAAAAGGTCACCGAATAAGGTTTTTTCGTGAATATCTCGTTAACGACCACTTTTACAGAAAAAATGTTAATTGTCAAATTTGTTGTTTAGAAAATTCCCTATAAAAAAGATTTTATGAATTCTATTTGTAAGAGTAGCCGTTTTGGAGATAATTCCATTTAAAGAAATTTAACGAACACTATGCACTCCTCAACGACATGTATATCTTCATTGGACATGAAATATTTGAGAATTTCCTTACTATTTCGGAGCCCATAACAATAGAAACAAACACATATACAAGAAGTAGGCTTTTAAATTGTGAACGCATTTTTTAAGTTGGTTGAGTAGTTTCTGAGATTTAAACTCGCGACAAACAAACATACGATCTGTTCGTATTTATAATATTAATATAGATGATAAAACTAAAATTAACCTATGAAATAACACAAGACTAAATACTTCGAAAAATTTGAAAGGATACTTACTAATCAAAATTATGTAATTAAAAAGAACATTATTCTATTTTTACACATTTGCTACTTGTCTGCTAATAATACAATTTTTTTTTAAATAGATACAAAAAGATATATCTACATTAGCAAATATATATTTATATCGCTGATTGTAAATAATACATTCCAACAGACTAGATTAACATTTGGCGAATATTTAAAAAAAGTCGAGATTATAAAAACTCACACAAGCCGTGTTCTATCTTTCGGGAACGCTCTTGTAGTTAAAATAACTCGAAAATAAAGATTGATGTTCAGTTGAGACTTTTTTTGTAAAGTTTTAAATTTTTGTTGACTCCTCCCTGTAAACAGTAGGGATTTCGAACTCCCATGCCCAGCGTTCCGCACTTAAAAAAACTCGTATTTTCGACTTATTTTCAATCCTTATAGGTATAAGTAACCTCTCAATTATATCCATAACTTTTTTCAGTTCTAAGCTTTCACCGAATTCTTTGGCACAAAATTCTTGTATAATAATTTTTACTGCTCTAATTCATTAAGAATACAAATTAGTCAATTTCCAAATACTAAAAATGCAGCTTAAGTTCGTAATTTCAATGTACGGACCAGTCAGTAATATCTAATCCAACCCTGATAATAATCAAATTATTTGTAACTATGTATTTGTTTGGAAGATAACGTCTCCCTGACGTACTAATTCGATAAACGCAAAAGTTTTTCTAGGTAATTTTGCGCGTTTTTTTTCCAGTGAATCTGTGATCAATTGATAATAATTAATATTGGGTAAAGACATCAGTTTTGAGCCACCTGTGGTCAACCAATTTTGTGTTTAAAGACGGAATAGACAATTACATCATAAGAAAATTATAGGCTCGTTATTGTTTATTTTTTTAATTTATCGAAAATAACTCCATGGGTGCGAAAATAAATGAATAGTAGTTTACGTTCTTGTTTGTAATGAAATTACTAGCAGTAATGTTAACATGAGCGATTCAGCGAGTGTAAATAGTCGCTCGAGTGATAATGTCATTACAAACAGTATACGTAATGCATTTTTTGCACTTACCTCCAATAAAATGGCTGATTTTCACTTCATAATAACCATAACTACTTACATTTATATATCTGACGACAGTTCAGCCATATTGGAAATTTGGATTGTTTACGAACACAAAATTAAAAGGCGACTGACAGAGATATAACTATTGGATTGATAACATCGCGTTACTTTTGTTTTCCTTTACGCACGAGTGCGAATAAGGGTCATTTTACAATCGCTATACAGACATTAAAAGCAGCCATTTGATAGAGATTTGTGCAAAAAAAAATTGTTTTGGTCGTATCATTGGGTCAAAAAAAGTGAGTTCGTATTTTAATATTTTTCCAAGTTAGCGGAGTCGCAAGGATGTGCGTTAACTGCTATGTTTGCGCAAACTTTAAACGCAAATATTCCGCAAACATTTTCCATTCTGCACTAAATTCTGTCACAGGCAGTCAAAGTTGACAAAAAAAAACCTTTTTAAAACTAAACTGCTGTCTGTACATTAAAACGTCAAATGGCGGTCTTGTAGACCACTAAATTATCTACAATTTCTTGCACAGGCGTCATTTGGAAATACTTTTATATTTGCTTTATTGGAGTGTGAAATCAAAATGAAACTACGAAAATCGACGTGTGTTCTAAGCGAATTGTTTTCACGTTGTATTATTGTTACTTGAATTGCCGGTCGACGATTGTCCTGTCGCTGCTTCAGCCGACGCAGCAGCAGCTGCTTGTGCAGCGTTCTGCATGGCTTGCTGCTGTTGTAGGAATTTAGCGGCTGCAGGAAAACCTTGTAAATCGAATCCTGCTGGAGCCACTATTCCAGCTGCAGCAGCGGTACCTAGATATAAAACGTAAGTTATTATCCAAGGTTATCAGTACATGAGCAACTTCATTAATGAATGACGTCAGCTGGAAGACTGTTATTTTTATCAACCACACAATATCAATGGACAGTCGGCTGGATGACGTAATCCCCCGACTACTATCCAGTGGAACGAGATCACCTCTGTATCTAATAATCTTGAGTTATTATTAATAATTATATTTTTTTCACAAATTTTATTCAATTTAAAGGAAGGCTAAAAATGTATTAAAATAATTTCAAATAATACCTTCATAATTTTTTGAAGGTCAGTCTAAGAGCAAATCATATTTTAAATTTATTATTGTCGATACAGATAAACAAAATAGATGGGCTGTCTATGATTTTCGAATAATCAGCTTTTAAATATTTCGCAGTCGGGATTACCAAAGTAAAACTAAATTTAAATTGTCTGTCTATACGAACGGATTTAACCCCAAAACTACTGATGCTATTGGTTTGACACGGAAGCCTTCTACTGAATACGTTTTTGTATATAAGTTAATCATGCATTACAAAACCGGGCTACTTTTGAGGTAGTAGTTCCTTCTACTGATTACACTTTGTAAGTTAATATTATATTAAAAAAAACCCGGGTCGCAGTGCCAAAACCCTGCCGACAATATAGTGTATTTGCTAATGAAGGCCGTATGGCTTTATTATGCAAACTTAAGTTGGATTTTGGGCAAAATAAAAAATTTGACTCCTTAATACACCCCTTAAAATAACATTTTTTTTCTTAATGGCAATACTATTATCAATCGAACCTCTATACCAAATTATATACAACTTTCAGTAAATAATTCACTATCTGCAAACTAGTGTTTTCATAAAATTTGTAAGTCCGGTCCTGTCGGGCCGATTTTATTAAAATTTTAGGGACACTTTTTAATTACTACTAAAGGGTTAAATGTCAATTTTGAAACGATTCTGAGAATTTTTTCGGTATTTTGGGGCCCAAAAATGTTTTTCAACCCCTAAAAACTACCCTAAAAATAGCCCGATTACGCCCATTTTAAATAGGCTTCTTGCGGTGATGGATTTCAACACGTGGGCCAAATTTCGTTAAAATCAATTAACTCTTTCGAAAGTTATTGCCCGCACACATATATATATATATATATATATATATATATATATATATACGCTTATATATATATATATATATATATAAATATATATATACATATATATATAAACATTTTTAAAAATGGTGCCAAAGTGTTTAGGAGGTTATGAAACGTCGAGAAATTTTGGTCCGACCCCTAGGTCCCGCCATCCGACCGATGCCAATAGTGTATGTTGCCATATGGCAAATACACTAAAAACGTGCGTGTTTGGAAGCAATTGTGGCTCCTACTGAATACACAAACGTGTTCGCGAATATATTCCATGGAACCATGTTCGGTCAACAAATGAAATGTTCCATGGATACAACGTTCGTTTCATCTTCGAAATTGTTTTACGCAAGCCTATAGTGTATATAGTTTCAAGAACACCAAATAATGGTTTGTTCATAACCCTGGAATTAAATTAATCTTTGTTTCATAGCGATATCTCAAATGGTCCAGAAGATATGATAATGGCCAGGGATGTAGGTGTTGGATTTCGTGAAGCAGTTGGTTTGCAAGTATACCCATGATAATAAAGAGGCTTTTTCAATAAAATTCCATACGGAGGTAAGTATGATTCAGTAGCAGAGACCTTAAATAGCAGAAATTAACGAGAGCTATTAAAGGTGTGATAAAATGTCACAATAATAATATCGTTATATGTAGGCTTTCACGGCGGGAGTTGCTCCCAATCTTCTTGGTTTGGGGGCTTGTAGACCGTAGTCCATTGACATTTCTACGTAACGTTTCGTCTACAACTGCAGTAGACATTATCAAAGGTGGTGTGGCAGGCGAAGTTTCTTCCTTGGCGGCTCACAGATAATTATGTCGATGACTGGTGTTCTTCCTTCTTTTATGCTCAACGTGTTGGTGTTTTCTGCTCGGTCAGAAGTAGAACTACGACCGAGCAGTGAACACTAACACGTTGGATAACAGAACAGAGAACACCAGTCACCTGTGAGCCACCAAGAATGCCACTTCGCTCGCTGCCACACCGCTTTTGATTATGTCTACCGCAATTATAGACGAAACGTTAGATAGAAATACCAATGGACTACGGCTTACCAGCCCGGAAACCAGGAAGATTTTGAATAATGTCATTACCTTGCAAATAGGCGATCAGTCTTCGGAGCTCTTCGAGAGCATTGGCCTGCATTAAAATATAGTTTTTGGCTAAGAGAAGCGTAGCAATTTTGGACAATTTTCTGACGGATGGCGAGTGGGCGTACGGAATAACGGCGCGTAATTCGTCGAGGGCGTCGTTCAAATCGTGCATTCGGCGACGTTCACGAGCGTTTATATTCAGTCGAACGGTTTTACCCTGTCTGTTCTTTGTTTTTCCTGGCGGTGCGTTTTGATTAGAGCCACCGATGTTGTTGCTATTTGGACGCGACTGTTGCGATCTAGAATTACATGAAATAGTATTTTATGTATCAAGTTTGTTATGCCTGTTTTATGATGAGTTGTAGCATTATGTTAATAACGAGAACAGGGAGTTTTGACAGTCACATGAGCCATAATATCATCACGCACGAGACACGTATAGTATTTTTTGCACGTGTCCCGTAGGCAGTTGATTTTCACATGATTTTTAAGACAGTAATTTTGAAGGCTGCGTTTGATTTTCATACTTTTAATATGGAAATGGTAGTACGACTACGATTAGCATTTCTGTTGCTAAGTGGCTAAATAGTTATTTTTTAAAAGAAATGTCATTATGAAATTATATGAAAAACAAATTTACCTATGCCCTTGATGTGATCCTGCAGCATTTCTGGAATCAGGTCTATTTTCGTCGCTCATTCCACCGTGGCTAACTGTTTGATTTTGTCCGATCATTCCCGATGGACATGGTCCAGAAAAATAGAATCCGCCCAATCCTACAGCACCGAGTGGCGTTCTTCTTCCTGGAATCTGTCCATGTCCAGACGGTGAAGCAACTTCTTCGTTAGTCGCGTGAGTTGCGTGAGCTCCGAATGATGTAAAATTTGTGGGATCCATTCCAGAAGCCAGTACTGTCGGTGGCAGAATACTTGTCGAAGTGTTCTGTAAAATAAATTATTGATAGATAGCTTGTAGATTATAGCCGCTCGATAACTGAAATCATCCGCATCAAATGCATTAAATAAATAAGCCTGGCAGTTCAAAAATTTATGACGTTAACAAATAATAACTTTACTTGTTACATCTTGATTAGAGTAGGGTAGTAATTAGAAGATTTTAAGGATTCCAGTGGCATCATAGACTAGGCATCTAACTCAAAACTTTCCTAAATTCAGGTAAAGGCCAATAATCAATAAACTTTAAGACTGCACTGGACGTTACCTATTTTTTTTTTTACAATTTAGAACAATCTATTAAATATACCTATAATCATAATAATATTACAGTTTATTACAGTTTATTTTATCTATATTTGGGAATTATTTAAAAGAACGCTAGGTACCTACTCCGTGGTGCCACTGTAATCTATCATAAACTTCAAACCAAAGTGATTTATTGTTGTTTATAAGCGACGTGTTTTAACAATAGAAATAGTAATTGTTTAATTTTCCTAAAATTTATAACAACAATCACAATAAAAATAAATAAATTTGCTTAAATTATATTATTAAGACTATATTTGAGTACTATATAAAAATTTTGATGAGAGCGTAGCTTTTGAAAACAATACCAAATTTTGTTAAAGATACCTAATATGAAGTAGGTATTTTTTGTTGACAATGATAAAGCAACATAATTTTCACTTTATTTAAAAATGCTAATAATTAGATTCATTTTATGTCAGTAATTTTCTTAAATAACGTAAATGTAATTATAAATAATAAAAACATGTATTTTAAATTCATGGGACATATATATTTCGTAAAATAAATCAGTCACGATTTTTTTATTAACGAAAAATAATAAAAACTACATCAGTTTACTTACCTTTTAAAGCATCATTTCAGTGTTATTTGTTTCTTAATATTCTTGTCGTACAACTGGCGTCAGCAAGATGATTTTGTGAATATTCAATATATAAAACTTTAGAAAAAACCATTCGCATAAAGATAATTATTTAGGAAGCCACTTACCGACGTGTGCCACCCCCACCCGGTTACATTTGCCGCCTCCGCCGTTCTGCTCCATGCTAATTCGACGTCTGGACGCGAGAGGGCTACAGCGTTGCGACGCTCAAGCGTCGTTGTGTCATCATCGCCTTCCGATGAAGAATCACATTCATATGTTTTCATTTTATCAATCGAAAACTCAAAACTCCACTCAAAAATGTCACCGAAATTCTACATTCTCAAGAAACCATTCCAAAAATAGCATTAAGTCAATGAAAAATTACTGCAAACATTTTAAAAATTTTAAATATTCATTTTTGCAACCCTTTAATTTTGTCAAGCGTGCTATGAATCTCAGCTTTCACTTGTTTTTTTGATACACTATATAGCTATCACTTGTTTCACGTTTAATATATTAATATTAAAGCCGGCGTCACAGTAAATATTGAAGGATTTTAATCTAAAATGTAAATAATAGTGTAATAAAGTGTTACGCATTTGAGCTACGTTTATGAATGTAGCAAAATCTCGACCGCTAAAACGCGAAAAATTGACAGATGTAATCCCATGAGGGTGAACTGTGGCTGCCAGCGCACTACCCCTTACAGGAGGGGTAACTGAGTGTGGGGTGAGTATTAAATTTATCGTCGCCCGGTCCAGAACAAAGGAAAGCCGTCGCTATAGCAACGGGATCGCAGAGACTACCGGGTACGTTTGTTAGAAGATTTCATCTTCTCTTGAATATATTTCGTGTGTTGACTGGTGTAGCCATCTGTGAGTACTATCTTGAACGAACTGACTATAACCGGAAACTGTTAGATAGCGTGGATTGCATGTTTTTTTATCTAGTAAAAGTATTGTATATTTATATTCTAGTAAAAGTTTTGTATAATTTCTATTCGCTCTACATTTTATTTTACGGCAGTTGAAACCTATGTGCAGCTTTCATTAATTGTTGCCAAGGAAAACAAAGTTTTGAAATATTGAATGTCGTTGCTAAATTATTATCAGCCTCCATACTTCGAATAAATAATCAACAATGTTACATATAAAAAAGAAGGCTAATTTTATCCCGAAAATACGTAAAGTTATTTTTGTGAAATCGAAAATCTGATAGAACTATCGGGTTTTTATAATTATCTCATAAAGAGATGCGAAAAAATAACACGGAGCGGGACGCAGAGACAAAGATGCGCAGAAATGCAGTCATAAGTTCGATAATAAGAGGCGAAACCTCCTCCTAGAATCGAAGTTTCTCCAAATTCTAAATAATTTTAAAATAATGTAGGTATAAAATTTAAAAATGATATTAGATCATCAAAATTAAATTGACTCCGGAAAAAGCTTTATAACATTGTCTTATCCCAATCGCGTATGACGCCGCGGGTAACAGCTAGTCCTATTATATAATTTTGATTAATAACCACGAGCAACTAGTAAACTCGCCTAGTGTAATTGAACAGACATGCAGACTACGGTTTTTCAAAAGAGAGCTGTCAAAAATTTTGAAAATAAACTGAAAACCAGCTATTTTATAGAACCCACGTGCAAAAAACACCATAGTATAAGATATACTTTTATTATAGAAAAACAATTCCAAAATTTGTATAATAAACATAATAATATTTTCCATAATAAAAGTATATCTTATACTGTTATATTTTCCAAATTTCTATACGTACAATATGATAAAAAAAAACACCATAAATACCACGGACGTATTGGTACATATTACGCCTCGTGTGACTGTTCGAGACTGTCTGTATTTTGTTCACTGTGTGACGCTCTTTAACGTCTAATGTCTCTTCTTCTTTCTCTTTCAACCTTGTGTTATAATTTATAATAGCATAATGAGATATAGCCTCTAACTTTCCCAACTATTTTATCTCGCTATTCGTGAAAACCGCATGGAAATAGGTTGAATAGTTTCTGAATGTATTCCCTTTAGATGACAGATATTGCCTTTTGTATATATATTGTAAGGATTTAATGCGGTCCTGCACGGAGAGGTTGTTCGGTAAAAATATTTTTTAATGTGGGGTGAGTATGCATATTACTTAGGGGATGGGGTGAATGGCACATTAAGTTTTAACCGGCTGTTTAAATGAATTGTTTAAAAATTGAGACAGGAAAATAAAAATAAAAATGCTTTTTTTTTATTTTAAGTTATAAAGCCAAGTGTAGGTACAAAAATGAGTTTATATATTATTACTTATGTGTTTACATCTCTGGCTTCGCTTGACTGAACGTTTATTTTATTCGTAAATAAATTTGACCGAATAAAAAAGCCGGTCAAGTGCGAGTCGAACTCGCGCGAAGAGAGTTCCGTACTATTCCGTTTTCCGTGAGTGCTTTAACACTTAAGATTTTCGTTTATGTTTTCCTGTAAACTATGGATGAGATCCGACATTCCCTATTTTTTCAAAATTTTAGGCCCAGTAATTTCAGAGATAAGGGACAATGATCAATTTTCGCCTATTTTCTTAAATAACTTCAAAACTATTTATCTTAAAATTATAAAAAAATATATAGATATTTGAGATTCTCACAGCAAGCCCTTTAATTGGATATGTCACACGCTATAGTTTGCAAATTTTTTCTTAAATTCTCTAATTTACCATCCAAAAGTGGCCTTCATGTATAAAATTCATTTATTTACGTTACACGTTCGTCTTTGAGTCGCCGACTTCTATATGTGTACCAAATTTCAACTCAATCGGTCCAATAATTTCGGGGAAAATTGGTTGTGACAGACGGACGATTAGACACGTGAGTTTTAGGGTTCCGTACCTCAAAAGGAAAAAACGGAACCCTAAAAGTACCCTGGAACTCGTTCATGAAGTACAAACATACAAAAGTTCTGTGCACAAATTTGCTTGTTCGATAAGTATTATTCAAAACACCCAAATAATAAAAAAATCCGTAATAATACAGGGTTCCATTATTTTTAACGGCAAATATTATAAATTACAAAAATATTTAATTTGCAATTTTCATTTAGCTTTTAATATTTTAAATACATTTGAAAAGTCTTATTGGACAACAAGGATTAAAGTATGTTTCCGTTTTTTACAAATTATAAAAAATAGGAACTATTTTGGTTCACATCTAAATGTCATTTAGTTTTGAAAAATCTAACCTGATAATTTTTGTAAAATATATGTGGACAAAATAAGTGAATACTAAATTAATAGTAATGTATACTTTGAATTGCTGAAGTAAAAAAGAGCAAAATAATATCTGTCAGAAGTGGGATTCGAACCCACGCCCTCAGAGAGGACCAGAATATCTCAAACTAGCTGTGTAGCACAGCCAAGGTAACCCTTGAGTCTGGCGCCTTAGACCGCTCGGCCATCCTGACAGTTGTTCACTATAGGTTTATGTGGGTATACTTCATGTGCAGTATTTTTATGTTACTTTTCAGTATCATTTTAAAAACATAGACAATAGGGATGATACATTAATATTCTCAGAACTATTTGTTGCTATTGTAAAATATTTGTTCGTATTTAAAAGTAAAATTGAGTTTATTTAATAAATAATATAATATAAACACGTCAATGACTACAATAGCTATTTAGTTTCGTATTTTGTCAATAGATGTCAAACAAAGTATTAAAAACGACTTTAAATTATACACTAGATTAATTAAATAGACTAATTAATTTGAAAAACTAACTTTTTAAGTAGCTGTACAAGATTCGAAATTCTGTTTTAACGCAATCAGAAGAAATCTAGAAAAATTGAATATGTGCGCTGAGGTCCTCGGCTATTCATTAAGAGTCGGATATTGAAAAACAGACAAATAGACTAGTAGCTTCTTTTTAACCGATTTCGTTTGTTTTTTTTTTTAATTAAGCTACCATTTTTATTTCTACCATTTTTATTTCATGTTGAATCCACCTATAACCAGTAGCCTAAGTCTTGTAGTCTTGAGTAGGCCATGTGCCAAAATTTCTTGCGGATCTTTTTTCGGAAAAAAAAACCAAAACAATATATTATATCTGGAAAAAATTTAACTCTAAAAAATATTATAGTTTTAATTGGGTACTTTTCGTGGTTTTTTTCGGCGAACATATCATCCATAGCTGAACACTATTTTTTCAGTGTTAAGAATTTTTAAATCAAGTAGCAATTTAATTTTATTCGTTAATTTTACTTGGATAACATTTTACGATTTTTTGCATACGCAAGTTCGTGCCCTCTAGTTTAGGGGCCTTGTATAATTGCTACAAATACTCTAGTAGCTACATTGACTTCGTATTTAGCTTGTCGAATTTGAAAATTGAGTTCAGCTCTGAAGTCTGATTGTACGGCAAGTTACATTTTTATATTCGGAGGTGTAGTTTAAAAAAAAACAGTCAAGTGCGAGTCGACCTCACGTGGAGAGGGTTCTGTACCATTCTGTTTTAAGACTTAGGCTTTTCGTTTAGGTTTTCCTATAAACTATGAATGAGGTCCTGTGTTCCCTATTTTTTCAAAATTTTAGGCTCGGTAGTTTCCAAAAAAAGCGAGAGAATGCTTGATTTTCGTGTATATCTTTTAACTGTGCATTTGAAAATTTAAAAAAATGTATTTTTATTTCTCATCATAAGCTCTTTCATTTGATACGTCACATGATCCATTTGAAAAAAATATTTTTTTTTATTTTCTAATTTGGTCCCTAAAATTAACCCGGAATTAATCGGAATTCGTTTATTTACGCTATACGTCCGTGGTTGGGTCAACTAACTCTATTTATACATTATACATATACAGTCAAAATCTGTTATAACGACATCGAAGGGTCTACTCATATTTGGTCGTATAAAGTAATTTTTTATTAAGTATGTAGTATTATTGAATGTGTAGGTACATGTAAATCCATATTTTCTGTATTCGTAAAATCTGTAATTTTAGTCTGTTTGGAACACTTCTGTGCGTACGAATTTTGTTTACAATACAGCTGGTCGTTCTAACAGATATAATTCTCCGAAGATATTACATTAAATGTAGTCGCTTAATACAGTATGTCGTAATAAGCAATGTCGTAAAAAGCAGTGTTTTTATAAGGCGGTTATATAGCATTCAGCCGGGACCTATGATTTTCGTCAATATAACCGGTATGTTGTTCTAAGCGATGTCATCGAAAACGGTTTTGACTGTATACCAAATTTTATCGTTCAGTAGATTTGTAGAAAATAACCTGTGACAGACGGACTGACACATACGAAAGTGATCCTATAAGGGTTCTGTTTTTTTTCCTTGGATGTACAGAGCCCTAAAAATAACGAAAATTATCTTATAGGTAACTAGTTTGCTGCAGGTACTTAATTAGTCCTCGAACTAACAATTTGGAGATATTGTTTTTTAGGTTAGGGTGGTATATTTGTGTTAGTGCGACAAAGTACTGTACATTTGCCGTATTACACAATCCATTTGTTTGTTGTGGCTTTGCGGTTACCTTAATTACAAAATACGACATTTAATATGAGTTTAGCGGGATTTGCAGTAGTGGAAAATATATTAAAAGGATTTTGTAACTTTAACAGAAACATTTTCCTTAGCAAAATAACTAAGTTACCGGAAGAAAGATTTTATTTCTGTACTTCTCACTGAGTCCACCATGACGGCATCATCGCCCCCCTCTCCCGTGCTTCGGAACGATGCCAATATTATGTTTGTTACATTTTTCTTTCTAAATATATGCATTTATTAAAATTTAAATAAAATGTTTGATTTTTATTTAAAATGAAAATTTGTAACTTTAAACAAATATTAATAATATTGACTCTACCAACAGTAATAGAATATTAAATAAAACGAAACCACTTGCGATTACTGTTCAAAACATTTTTTTATTTACAAAACGTTTCGACCAAATTTTGGTCCTTTTCAAAATTTGGTCGAAACGTTTTGTAAATAAAAAAATGTTTTGAACAGTAATCGCAAGTGGTTTCGTTTTATTTAATTTTAAACAAATATATAAATTCTTCACGGGTGACAATTTGTCTGTTTATTCGGGGCGACATAACCGCTGGAGCAGACACTGATAACACACTTAATTAAGACAGCCATTAGTGTGCTCGTCTATTGTTTTGCACACTAATTCAGCATTGTCATGAATATTTTCATCAAAATGTATATTGAAAAACTTTAATACTGAGTCAGTCATTGCGTCAAAAAGTGACCGAAACTTTTGAATACCGTGATCGTAACCATGACCACGACGCTTGCGCGTGAAAATGATGAAAAGCTCTATTGAAAATTACCTTCTAGCATTAAAACAAATAATCATTCGTATAGAAAATATTACAACTGGGAAACTACATCGAGAAATTCACCTTAAAAGTAAGAAAATGTTAGATGCATCATGAAAGAAAATTAAAAAGAAAAGATACTTTATCGTAACTCAGCTTGGCGTAAACGGAAGATGCTTTTTTTAGCTTTCTTAGTGTGTACAGGGTAGTTCGGAAAATGCTTTGCATTATTTTTCTACGAACATTTTTGCTACACATCATTAGTAGTTTTCAAAGCTGTCAATTATTGAAAAACGTTCAATTAAATTAATTTGCCCGCTAAAATTTTACTCTCAATGAGTCAAAGGAAGTATGTATAACTTCAAAAATAAAACATATCTGGAGGAGCAAGGGCTCCGAATTAGATCACAAATTTAAAAATTCATTGGTACCACAAAAGCAGAGGCTAATTAAATCAGTTTTAATTATTTTTTTAAAAATTTCGTATGCAAGCTTTGCATATGACCAGGAAGCTTATTAAAAATGTAAGAACTAAATAATTCTATGCTGTATACATTCTGTGCAAAGGTAAGGCTAAGCAATTGTTATTTCCAGAATTATATGAATTTAAAGTAGAATCGGTTTCACCTGTTCCAAGATAATTGTAATTTTCTTTAGCGTGTCTCAAGGAAGTGATTTTATGATTTATACTTGTATGTAGAATACTAGTTAAAGTTATTATTAATATAAGATGCAGAAATATCAGTTCGAAATCTATGGCGCCTAAAGATGCTTAATAACCCGTCCTGTTTTTTGATGACCAGTAAGTATTGTTTACTTTTCGCAGGGATCGCCTGTTTTCATAAACAGTATTCCAGTAAATAGGAAAGGCGTTTCTGACAGGAATACCAACTATAAAACAAGTGTACCGAGATGTGTTCAGGTGCAAAAGACTCGAGTTATTCCATAGTTGAGCAGTCAACTGCAATATATAGACTCCAATTTTTGTCATGTTTTTTGCTCTCCGTACTTGTTTGTATTATAGGGTTAAGGTACCGGTTTTGTATCTTTTGTGCTTTTTTTACGCGAATGTATGGTTATAAAAAGGCACTTCCTCACACTTGTTATACAATATACTATTAGTTCCGTTTCTAAACGCTATACGCTCTGAGATATGCAAATCTAGTTGCGATCAAATGTTTAAATGCGTACTGCATTTTGCTTTTTATATAAAAATAATTAATAGTATTGTCCTTCCATATCTTAATATAACCTTTACCCGCGGCTTCACTTGCGCCAATGGCAATATATATTGAAACTTTAAGTCCGGGCTACGAAAAGTGCTCGGTTGTAATAGAAAAAAACAAGGTTACGGAGCAGCTCTTTTCTGCGCATGCGCCAATTTCCTTCAAAAACAGTAGGGCTCTTCTTATTTACATGTCAAACATTCTACCAAAATTTGGTTTCGATTCGATTAACCCTTTGACCTATATCGTGCTCAGAGACAAACAGACTTTTTCCAAAAATATGTTTTTTGGATTCGGAGGATCTCAGAACGAAAAATTTTATAAAATTTTGAGAAGTGAATTTCGATTTATGCTAGTCCTATTACTCACTTTTGCAGTTGGAATTTACTTTTGGATATAGTACAGATCGATTTAAAATGGTCAATACTGGAATAAAGTGACAGAGGTCGAATGTTAAAGAGATTACGATAAGTTCGATAGTAATATTAAAGTCGTTATTTTCCCTACTTATCCCCGTTTTGCCCCGTAGCGTTATGAAACTCAGAAAGAAGTAGGGTTTTAAACAATCAAATTATATAATATAAATATTTGATCGACTATAGGCGGGTGGTCAAGAACTGGGACCTTTACCTTATATGTTTCTAGAATCTTCACAACGTTGAGATGGACAACACACGTACTCATATACAGTAAGGGTCGTTTTTTGGGTTCCATACATCCAATGAAAAAACGGAACCCTTATATAAAATCACAGCTTATTTTCTCTGAATCTACTGGACTCAATCGCGAGCGTTTAACGTGAAGAAACGAACTAGGAAACTAATTTTAGAGGGCAAATTAGAAAATAAAAAAAATCAAGTGCATCATGTGATGTATTATGAAATGAAACGGTTCGTGATGAGAAATAATTTTTTTTGTAGTGTTAAAATGCATAGTTTAAAAGATATTAAAGAAGATATACGAAAATCCCCCCTATCGCCGAAACTTCTGAGTAAAATTATAAAAAATATCGAATACAGGGCCTCACTCATAGTTTACAGGAAAACCTAAACGAAAATCTTTTAAATTCTCACGGAGAACGGAATGGCACGAAACCCTCTTCGCGTGAGTTCGGCTCGCACTTGACCAGTTTTTTGAAGATAGAGTTTAACCTGCTAGTTCTGTCAATGTCTTAGAACTATCTGCTAAAACTACTAGATAGATTATCTTTAACGTTTTAACATATTGATATGGGCTCACCGCATTGACTTTCCTACTGAATTGATCCCGGATTTTCGTTCATCAGTATTCTTTCTGAATTTTTTCTCTGCTTGTTACAAGTTTGAAAGGGCTTGTACTGTACATTTACTATAAATAGATAAGAAAAAACTGTCTCATGTTAGTGGAAGAAGAAGTGTATTATTTATGAGGATATTTATACAAAGTATAAAAAAGACGTTGCACTGCGAATATAAAATATAAGTATTGATAGAGTTGATTTGAAAGTCTAATATGTGTCCAGTTTCTATACATACAAGATCTGCTACAAAGAAAATATCGTTGGTAATCTACTTCTAACTATAGTCTATCCTGAAAACTTCAAAATGTATATTTTCCGTCTCGTAATTGGAAACCCCGTGATGTGCTGTAAAGAAATATTAACGTTTTTTTATTCAATTTTTAGAGCATATTTTACAATCTGAGGGACCAGTCACCTGAAGTATTTTTCTGAATTTGGAAATGGTTTAAAATAAGATGCCTACTCTATGATACCACTGTCAAAAACTTCAAACAATTATCATTCGCAAATTAAGATAAAAACTTAATAAATTGTAATAAATACTGTTCAGAACAGTCATAAAGCTCATTGGTAATAAAATCTGAATTTGAGAATAATCTAAAAGAATACGATTTATTACTCTACACTATTTCAGGATTGACTATAAATATTTTTCAGTATAAACACGGTAAATATTTGTGAATGTTAACAAAGTTTTTTGTAATTATACATATTGAAAATATATTTTACGGTTCACCAATTATTCAGCGGGAGAAATAAATTAAAGGAATTCAAACTGATTTTTAAGTGAAAAGAAAAATTTAAAGACGACGCTTCCACGGAATCGTCAAAGCAGAAAAATGTATCGCTTTTGCACGAAGAGGATAATGACATGCTTGACTGAAGATTATATTTCTAATTTAAATTTCGTCTTTTCTTCTTATAATATCACAAAATACTCTTTAATCAAAAGGAAAATTAAATTCTTATATATTCTATGTACTATTTGGCTCTTTATTTCTTTTACAGCTGTAATTTAACCATCATAAGAATTTCTGCCTTTAATAACACAAAAAAAAAAAGTAATTTCAAAAGACTGATATTAAACGATCGTAATTTCACGAAATGGTGACATTAATCATTGTTGAATACTTAAAACATATTTTTAAGCCTCGACGAGGAATTTTATCCGGAAATCTATATTTTTAACTGAAACTTCTTAAGCGCCGTATCTGTTTTAAATTTTCTATATTTTTCTATATATTACGTTAAAGGGGAAATGATTCAATTGCGGGAAAATTATAGGGGAAAACTTAGTAACGCAAAACTACAGGAGAGATGATTCAACGGCGAGAAAATATTACAGAAACTCTAGATAATGCACGAGATCATAAGTCCAATGAAGTTTCACTTCCTTTGTGAACTTATATGGGTGAGGCTCACACGTTTTTTCATTCTGACTCTACGCATCAAGTCATATTAATTCCACAGTGCGACTCTGCTTTCTGTGATTTTCACCGAAAGCATCGTGTCGTAATACATAATATTTTACGTACTTAATCCACTAGTGTTCGTTTTGATCCCATATATGCGTTAGTTTACATAATATCATATACCTCAGAATTTAATAGCCGAAGAAAGCACTTAAATTCAGTTCATGTGAATATTATAGCTATAAAGTTGGTATATCTGCACTTTTAAGCGAGGTTTGGCCAAGAACTATCATCACTTTCAAATAAATTGAAATTTGAAAATTCACTTTATCTTAAGGATTAAAAAAAAGTGCTTGGCTTAAGTTTAAATAAGTCGATAACTCGTTTGTCGTAGATTTACATGTCAACACTAATTAATTAATGTTTGTCAGCCAGTCAGTTAGTTTGAGTCAAACCACTTTCACTTGATCTAATACTTTGAAATTTGCGCACTTAAGATGCGTACGACAATACAAAAATCTGATAATTATCAGGTTATCAGATACAGAGGTGACCTCGCTTCTTTGGATAGAACATGACGTCGTTCAATCGAATTTTAATTGATATTGCGTGATTGATAAAAATACGAACGATCTTTCAGTTACCTTTCATTAATGAAGTAACCTGTTTATTTCTTACTAGCGGCCCAGTCCGGCTTCGCCCGGGTGTAAATGTAATATATAGGATATAAAAGATGAGAATCATTATCATTAAATTCTCAAAGTGTATTCAATTTGCGCGAATTCAATCGCTTTTATTTGTGAATGTTCAAAAATCGAAGAAAAATCTTATTTCACAAAAAGAAATTTAAAAAAAAACTTGGAACGTGTCGCGGGACACGCGTTTGGAACGAAGTCCCTTTCGTATAAGACGTTTTTCGTAACGCGTTTTATATAATCTAAAAACACACGGTGTAATCTCAAAACATCCGGTATAATCTAAAAACACCCGGTATAATCTAAAAACATCCGGTATAATCTAAAAACATCCGGTATAATCTAAAAACACCCGGTATAATCTAAAAACACCCGGTATAATCTAAAAATACCCGGTATAATCTAAAAACACCCGGTATAATCTAAAAACACCCGGTATCACCATATACCAGTTTTTCGTGACATTTTTGTCTTACGGTATAGCCTATGTTACTCAGGGTGAATGTAGCTTTCTAATGGTGAAATAATTTTTTAAATCGGCACAGTAGTTTTTGAGTTTATTCATTACATACACCCAAAAATACAAATCTTTCCTCTTTATAATATTAGTGTAGATGACATTGGATAACCATGACCTGATGCTGCAGGCAGCCTCACTATGTAACTTTTTAACAGCCTATGGTAGACGTAATGTGTTTGGGCTCATTTTGGTCGCGACAATCAAAAACGAATGTGCTGGTGCATTGTCGGGATGAAAGAGCACTTTTTTCTTCACCGTATGGGGTCGTGTCTCCTTGAATTTCTCATTAAATCTGGCCAACAACTCACTGCAGTACTGCCCGGTGATTGTTTTTCCTTTCTGCAGAAAGTCGATGAGGATGATTCAATTATCACCTCTTTTATAATGTAAGTAGATTAGACAGGAAGTGAGGCATAAGATAACAATTTAGTATTTGCGCTCTTTAATGATCAACGTTTCGGCAACGATTTGTGCCTTCCTCAGGATCTACAAAAATGTACAGTAATATAGATTAAATGTTAAAATAAAATCAAATATGCTAAGAGATTATAAGCTAGTTTAAACTATGTTGTTTAAACAATACCTATATTTTAGATTTTTATTTTTTTTTTAAATGTTTTTAAAGCTTCTTACCTTAAAATAGCAAAAACCGTTAAGTTATAAAATAATTCATTGTATACACAATTTCGTACTCACATAATTAATTATGGTCTATGGTTTTTTTTATGGTTAATATATTATTTATTAAAAAAATTTTTGAAATTTTAAAAATGTCCTTACTGCTTAAAATTTGTTATAATATAGTAATATTTCTAATTAGTTTAACGGTATTTTTTTTCCCCCAAAAATCGTGGCCAAACACGGATACTTATTGATCTACCCGTACATTATGTTATTTATGAATGACTCGGGGACCCTTATGTTTAAAGTCGATTTTTGTTTCAATTCTTAGGAAATATATAGTGGTAGAACAGATAATATTTAGCAGATAAAATGACTTGAAACGGTGACATAAAAGCTACATTGTAAGACGTGTGAAGACAGTTCTTCCGCAAGGCTTGTGAAGTCGGCCGATTATCGCGCGACATTTATTTTCTCGCTGGACAGCGTTTGCCAGTATAATCATGATTCAAGTAACGGACTGTAATACCGTCGTATTACATAACTACTTTCATAATATACCCACAGATAGAGTTTTTTTTTATATTGCACTAGGGATGTGCGAATACTCGAAAAATCGATTGCTACTAATACTCGATTGTCGAGTTGAAAATATTTCAGTCGAGTAATAAACAATTATTGTATTATCTTAACAGACTTCAAAAAAAAGAAATTATATTTCACACATTTTTTTTTGTTCAGCTGTGAAGCGATTCGAAATATTTCGACACCATTTTATCAGAATGTTCTCGGATTGGTATCATATAGTTTTTCTTACAATCGGTTCATCCGTTTTTAAATACGTATTTTTTATTACCTCATGTCTCCAGCATTTGTGAATCGATTTTGATGATTCTTCTCCTATTTAATAGGGCGTACCTTCAAGGTGATCCCACACAAATTTTACTCGAATTTCAGTTTTTTCCTTTTTTTAGTGACTTTTTTCAAGAAGTGTAATTTTTTTAAAAATTTTTTATGTATTCACAAGAGTAAATAGAATAGTGTACATTATAGACGCTCGACAACAGTATTATTGATAATATTATTTTTTTATGTCGCAAAGACAGTCACTTTAATTTTACGAAATTTTTACTGATCAAGTAAATTTTTAAAACGTATATTTTGTGTAACATTAATTTGTGTAAAAACGTTTCGCCTTTACTTTGTTTTAAATTGCATTTCAAAATGGCATATTGACTCATTGATGGATATGTGGGTCATCATAGGAAAGAGATGGCACAGTCGATTACATGTCGTAACCGATCTGTCGACTGAAATTTAAAAAAATTCTAGAGACAGACATATTATGGATCATAGACGCTCGACAAGTGAGGCCATTACCGTCTAGCCGACGTTCTTGTTATCACGTTTGACGGACGACAACTTTTAAATTGAATAGATGAAAAAATGAAATATTAAATTGATAATTTGAGTGACGTAAATATATTATGTAATAATATTTTATATAAAAAACTTTAGACAGGAGGTTTCAGATGTAATATTTGTGTTACAGTGACGTAGAGAGTATATAATTTTATAAATATTTAAAGTTTAATTTTAATCAGTATACACAACGGTTTCCAACTATCTCGGCTATTCCCAGACCTTTATTAAATATATTGGATGACGGTTAGTCTTTTATATAATAGAAAAACAGTTTGAATGTCACTGGCAAGTTTGATATTATAATAGTTTAGTGTTTGACTTTGACTTTACCTGATTTGTCCTCAATTATGTAACAGTTCATAATCTATAACATTCCTTTGCGTTAAAATTTTAGTATTAATACTTCTATTTGTACAATTAGTTGTGTTGAGTTCGGTAATTTTTGAATATATATGGATTTTGAAGTGAAACGTCTTTACACGCGGTAGAGTGAATTGCACGAAAAGACCTGTCGTGATAGATTGCAACGTTGCATGACATATGAACAGTGATAGTATTTTAATAATAATACGGAGAAGTGCAACTTCTATATTGACCATATTGCAAGAACTAATCTGTGCGATTATACATAGTACGAATTTGTGTTGAACATTTTCTTCGGAAATTCATCGTTATCAAAAAGGTAAGTTTTTTTTATTTTTATAATATTTGTCTGTTCATTTTTAGGCCTTTTTAGAGTCTTTAAATATTATTATCAATGTATTATTACTGGGGATAGGTCACCATTTAGAGAGAGATTATTATAAGAAAAATATACTGGAGCGATTTTGATACTTGATGCGTCATTCAATTGTCTTAATCACGTGAGTGTTCTAAACTATAAACATTTTTATTAATTAAAAATGGACGTCATAAGGTGGAAAACATTTTGGTTTATTTTTTTTTAGGATCAAATTGACTGAGTGAGGTATTAAATGAAAGAACATTTAGTGGTGATTCTAAAAATATATGTTTTTTATTTTCAATTTTGGGTTCCAATTGTAGGCTGCGTTTTATTTTCATACTTTTACTATGGAAATGGTAGTGCAACTATGTTTTGAATTTCTTTTGTTATACTTTGCGCACCCGAGTGAAAAGAAGCTATTTTATAGGAGGTCGTGAAAAAAATATATTTAATATCTTTTGGAAATTAAACTTTTTGTATGAAAACATTTTTTGCCGATTAGTGGTACAGTTTTCTAAAATGCAGGAAACTGAAAAGCTCTCAGTAGCCCAGTCCTATAAAATTGAGGAACACTGATTTGTGCAGTAAAAAGAAAAGATAAAACAAAAACCACGTTTGCGACCGAATGACTAGGGGAGGCATCATTATTGTATATGTGAAGCAAATAGCATTTTGCTATACTGGGATGTGTTACCTACAAATAGACATTGCAGGACTGTCTATGTCTTGCGCGAGTTGTATTACTGAAAATGTTTTGTGCTGAAAAACCTTTCAGTTTGACCTCGCAAATATATTAGTCGATCAATTTATTTAAAAGTCATTATCGACTATTTTATCATTTCAGCTGTAGTAAATAATTTTGAAAAAAAGTTAAGTACACTTTCTCCTTGAGCTTATGTGAGGCTCACGCATTTTTTTGCTCCCTTCAGGACTTAACCTTCCTAGTGATAATTTACCTTGAGCCGACCCTGACAAAACATCTTCATTTCTTGGTCTCAATAATGACATATTTTTTCTTTTAAATAGCATTACAAGCTTCGTAATTGGCCTTTGCAAATAAACACAATACGTGATTCTGACTTTTCAAGACTTAATAAGATCGAACAAAAACGATTCCATGTTATGTTTTTTTCTTAATTATAAGAGGTAAACATCTAAAGTCAACGACCAATATTATATCTGCATGAGACATACTGTTGACTGAAAATAATTCAAAAAGTGTGGTGAGATTTGTCTGAATTAATTAAAAGTACACATAACCAAGAGGCGCCCACGCTTTTTTAATTATTTTATAAATTTTGATGATAAAAACTTGTATTTTAGTTTTTTTGAACCACACGTTATTTGTTTTTTACTTTTTAGTCTTAATTCCTTTTCTAAGCGTCGTTTTCTTTGCGGTTGCTTTATATCGCCGAGAAACGGTAATTTCTGAACCAGCCATCTTGTTGCGGTTTTCCATGGTTTCCCTCAAGTCATTCCAGATAAATATCGAGATGGTTCTTTATTCGAGGTCATGATCGATTACCTGTCAAATTCCTATACTCAAAAATTATCTTACTTATCCTACTTTTCCTATAATTCCTTCATTTGCTCATGGCTACCAATTAAGTTGAAGTTTAAAAATGTAGAAACATAACGGGAAGTTTGGTGGATGGGAAATAGTAATGGTGCGACTGGCGTCGAGAAAAATGACGTTGAACTAATTATTGTTATTTTATTAGGTTAGTGACATTGTCATTGCAAGAAATTGTTTCTAAATAAAATGGATATTATTGGTCCATTAAAAAGTAAAATAAATTCTTGAACCTAAAACGTTAAAAATAATGATCGTGTGGAATTCATATCTTAGATTATTTCTTCGAGCTTTTGTTTTGACGTAATGGTAATTTTCTTTTAAAGTGAACAATAGCAAAAAAAAACTGTATGCATTAAACTGTCACATTTCACAAAGAAAATGATTTTGAAAACAATAAATGAAAATATTACGAAAACGATTATAGGGTTCTAAAACTTTATTGCTGGCAAAATTTACTTTCATATTAATTCGCAGAATAAAGGTTCAATTGGGATTCTGTAATATAATAAAATGTAAGACATTAGCTACAGTTGGCTCTCTCTTACGTGCTACATTTTCGTTTTAAAATTCGCCTCCATGTAGTGATCGTGACTCACGCGAGATGTTTTTCCCTCTAAAATAAAACTCAGTTCAAGCATATTATGATAAGAAATTTAATTTCAACATTGCAGTGATTTTAGGAACACTAAATCATATAAATTTTGAAACTTTTAACTTCTCAGTACATTGGGAACCGCGGGGCCGAAAATCGGAAATCATAATTTTTAACAAATTTTTATGTTTCAAGATCACTACCTTATTTTTGAAAATAGGTGATGTATAGACCTACTTGGTCATTTCTTTCTAAAACGAGATCTTGAAAATGAAAAACGACATCGGCTACGTTAGGGTGCCAATTTCATTAACGAAAAATTGATCTTAAAGAAATTTTTTCAAAATCGGTTGAGTTGCTCCTTTTCTTTAAACATAAAGACTGCAAAATAGTGGATTTTACACGAAATCTCTCGAATAAAAAATGTTATTGACTTTATTAGGGTGCCAACTAAAGCGTATTAACATCAATATGATCCTATTTTTTTATCATTATCGGTCTAGCCGTTTTTTTTAAACAAAAAGTTTGTATTTTAGAATTTTTTGAAAAAAATTACTCTGGTCTTATTAGTTAAGAATTATACTGGGAATTATATGGATCTCAAGGGTCGCACTTGTAGAGTCCTAATAGACAACCTACCTCACGGCTTGTTTAGAGTGTAGACTTCGCCTTCCAAAGCATTACTAGTTTAGCTCTAATAATCATCAAATGTTTGATATTCTAAAAAAAATGCAAAGACGAAAATTAACAAAAACTTTTAAAATATTGAAATTAAACGTTCGAGTGATTGAGATTACTTGATACATAGAGTAGCCTTCAGTCGAAAAGTTGTTTTTTTTATTATTATTATTTATTGATATCTCATACATTCAGATAATTTTTTTCAAAAATTTTGCTTGTCAAGTTTTCATGTGATTATTAAAATTGTGATTTTTAAAACATTGATAAATGAGAAGGCTCATCAGAAGTGTACATAAAAATAAAATTAAACCAGACGAAATTACACGCCTTGTAGTTTTGGGGAAATATTTCTTAAACATTGTCAAATTACTTGTTAGTAACATATAATAATAAGAACTAATAATTTATCAAGTCATCTCACAGTTTTTTATTACAATAAAGTGCCGGCATAATAATAACTGATACGATACTAGGAGAATAACCTTAAGAAATATAAAAATAACACACAATTCAACACACAATAACTAATTTTGTGAAAAACTTATAAACCTTTATAAAACTCATATTCATAAATTTAAATTTCTGTGACTTCAATGTACGATTAAACAAGATACAAGCGAAATTATTTTATGGGTTGTTAGTGTATTTGCCATATGGCAACATACACTATTGGCGTCGGTCGGATGGCGGGACCTAGGGGTCGGACCAAAATTTCTCGACGTTTCATAACCTCCTAAACACTTTGGCACCATTTTTAAAAATGTTTATATATATATGTATATATATATATATATATATTTATATATATATATATATATATATATATATATATATATATATATATATATATATGTACGCGCGATAACTTTCGAAAGAGTTAATTGATTTCAACGAAATTTGGGCCACATGTTGAAACCCATCACCGCAAGAAGCCTATTTAAAATGGGCCTAATCGGGCTATTTTAAGGGTAGTTTTTAGGGGTTGAAAACTGGTTTTGGGCCCCAAAATACCGAAAAAATTCTCCGAATCGTTTCAAAATTGAAATTTAACCCTTTGGTAGTGATTAAAAAGTTTCCTCACAATTTTAATAAAATCGGCCCGACAGGACCGGATTTACAAATTTTATGAAAACACTAGTTTGCAGATAGTGACTTATTTATTGAAGGGTGTATTTAATTTGGTGTAGACGTTAGATTGATAATAATATTACAATTAAGAAAAAAATGTTATTTTAAGGGGTGTATTAAGGGGTTAAATTTTTTATTTTGCCCAAAAACAAACTTAATTTCACATAAAAAAAGTATAAAACCACACGGCCCTATACAAGCAAATACACTATATTGTCGGCAGGGTTTTGGCACTGCGACCCGGGTTTTATTTAAATTTGTTTTACATTACAAAGGCGCATAAGATGAAGACTCCACTGTACGTCGTTAAAATGATGGTTTTATGTATACATGCAGTACGTTTATGCAGGAAAGACTCTCAGTTTTTTTTCCGCCACTGTACATGATTGCTGTATTGATCTCATAGGTTGCTTAGCAACGCTGCCGAATAGTACCCCATACGTACACATGGACAGACAGCAGCAGTGGTGTACAGTCAGCATCCCGTACCACATTAGGAGCTGTATAGCTCTTCGCGTCGCTACTGTACAACTGAACTATACAACTAAGGCCAGAGCTTTATACTGTTTTGTCATTCGCTAATTTCTGATGTTGAGTTGGCATTGTGTCTGCACATCAACGGTAAAATTGTCATTGATTCAGGGTCGGGTTCAAGGAGGGACTACGGTCCTTGTGTCCCCCCAAATTCCCGAAATTATTTTTTTTATAATAATACAGTTTTAGCAGCGGTATAGCTCGTAAGACTAATTAATCACCCATTGTTATAATGCAATATTACAAAAAAAATATTTTACAATATGTCACTGTAGAGTAATTGATAACTCATTCCGCCGCTATAGTGGAAAGTTTCGGGGGTAAGTACTGACTGGGACAGTGTTTGAAAATTAAATTTGTCTTATATTGTTAAGAAACAATGGGAGTTTCTTAACAATGGTAGCATAACTGTAGCTATCTATCATACTGGTTTATTTTTTGTACAATACGGCATAACATAGCTGTTATTCATGTCTGTATAAACATTTATAAAACGGTCTCTGTCTTCAAAAGTAAAAAAGATAATACATGTGCTGATGGTTGCAAGGGATTCAGCGTAATAATTAATACTGAACGAATCTGAAACCTCTAGTGTCAAAAAGTCGCTGATTCGCGAAAACAGGGAATTTTAAATTTTACAATGTACGAGACTTGAAGGCTTGTAGCTACAGCACCGCGCGTAAAATTTTTACGTACCTTTGCCATCATCGATTTTCGAGACACGCGCTTCGCATGGCTGTTGAGATCATTCGTTCTCTCTATCCTTCATAATCACAGTAAATACTAATTTAACTTTTTTATCTAATAATAAATTATCGACAATTAAATCCAAACGTTCTTAGGTATCTTTTTTAAGACGTCTTGTGAATTTTTTGTTCAGTAATATTTCGGGAACTTCTGGCACATCAAGCCGACACTTTTTTAGTATCTATAAATAATCAACAAAATATCTATCTATCTGTACGGATAAATTCATATTGCATAGTCTTTTTGGCCTCACAAACTTGGCTAAGATAAGAAGAATGTCGTAAGTTTTTGTTTTTTGTAATAATCATCTTCAAATACGTCAGATAATTTTAGATGCATTTTTAAAATATTACAAGTTTTTTGGCTAGTAATACACTGTAAATTTGGCTGATGTTTTTGAAAAGCAGTTGACACTTGCTTTAATTTTAATTAGAATAATCACCAATTAAATTGTACCTACTTGGATTTCGGAATAGTAGCTATGCCGTTGTCCATATTGCGTTTTTATGGCTTATCTATTACAAGGCCCCAGCAGTCAGGTTCTAGTTCGGGAATAGATAAAATTCAATTGAATTTTGAATTAAGAGAATCTAGCAAGAAACTAAACTGCATGTTTTCAATTTATTATATTTATTATTATTTTTAGAATTGGTGCTAGATCCAGAAAAATAATAACGTATTATACCTGTGCATTAAATAAAAGAACTTTTAAAAAATTGTACTGTCTTTAAAAAATGCGTGAGATAAATTTTTGCGGTCGGCGCTAATTGAATAACCATAACTTTTTATGTGCCTATGTACTTTCATTTGCGCTAACCTCAAAAATTATTATATTACGCTTTTTTAGGCTTTTCTCGAAAACCATAAAATTATAAAATTATAGATTATAGACTACCTTGAAGATATGCTATATTACATAATGATTCATCAAAATCTATTCACAAATGCGGGAGGTATGAGGTAACATGTAAAACACATCATTTTTTTTTAGTAAAACGGTTTACAATCAAATATATGGTATCAATCAATTGAATAAAATGGCGTCGAAATTTTTCAAATCGGTTAACCCATCGAAAAGTAAGGCTGAACAAAGATTATAAATATGTATATATTTACATGTCGAATTTATAACCTCATTTTTATTAAGGTCTGCTAAAAATGGAATTATACAGTCTGCTGTTTTTAATAACGCATTTTTTTTCGAAACACACTGTAAAATACATTGGCATTCGTGTCGTTCAGAGACATTAAATTATATGTTGATCCCAAGACAGTCTTTTATAGATCGATGGTAACAAATTGAATGTTTTATATAAAAAAATAAAGAATATATTTGGTTAGAAGATGATAAATATATCCCAACTGATGTACGTTTCATGAGCGCCTCGTCACATAGAGCATAATATTTACGATCTATTAAACTCAAGAAATTAATTTTTAATTCTCTTGGTTAAATAAGTACTTATATAAAAACTTTGTATATTTGACTGTGAAATAAAATAGGTAAAGCACTTTTTAAGTTAAATGATTTTGTTGTACTAAAAGCTAGAAAATAGTTATAGCTCACCAATCTGAGACCTTGATGAGATTAAAATAAAATCTTGGGGCGCATTTAGTAATATTAAAGGTCGAAGAAGCCAAATATGATATCCAAGCTTCAAAAAAAATGTTTTTATGCCTTACGATTTTATTTTAATCTAAACAAGGCCTCAGATTGTAAGTCATAATTTATTTAGCAGCTTTTAGTACTCTATCGATTGCATAATTAAACCGTTTAGCTTGAAAAGTTTTTTACATATTTTATTTTTAAGTTTTTAGTGTGCGATTTGCAGTATTTTAAAATGTAAAGAAAGAACGTAGCGTAATAACCTATTACTTACTGGAAATTGTATTATAAGTCGTAACCCGTAGGTATAAAAATCATTCGAATGATTTTTTCTAACCTCTCGAAACATCTAGATATTTTAATAATTGAATAGTTTCACAATTTTTACTCGAAATAATTTTGTATACGTTTTTGACGTGCGACCACTGGTTCACAGAAGTAAAATGCTATATTTTAGAATATCCAAGCAGTTTCTTTTGTATTATCGACACTATTTTTCATCATCTAACCCTAATGGTAAACATGGAGGTAGAAATAAATTTTAAATACAGAGTGTTTCAATACAGATTTCAACTGAATGCAAATAATTGCAAGCTTATATTCTTTACATGTTAGTCAGTCAGTTTGGGTCAAATCTTGTAATCAAAATTTCGACTAGTTCTAATTAAACTAGGGCTTTCAAATTTTGCACACGTCCGGTAATGGTATATCTAATCTCGTTCTAAATTCAATATAGCGGACGCCCCAAAATGGCAGACTTGTCCTGCCCATCGGTACAGACCTGCCTCTAATTGAAACTCGATTATGACTTGCGTGGAATTTTGTTTCACATTTTTGGCCATGCACAAAACATAATTCATTTAGTCATTATGTAAACTACAATAATTTTATTATTGGATGCACATTTCGATAGTATATAGCTCAGGGGCGGATTTAGGTTTCTCGGAGCTTTATTAAAAATCTTTAAATTGGGGTTTAAATACTCATTTCTATAACATCAGTATCAGAGTTAAAACTTCTAGGTGACCTGACCAAGCAAATAAGACTATAAATTCACCTAATAAAATTGTTAAAATTTACGCAAAATGTCAAATTTAATCTAAAAACTGCCAAATTTTATTTAAAATAATGTCAAAATTCTACCAAAATATTGTCAAACTTCACCTAAAAAATTGTTAGGGTTCACCTAAAATATTGTTAAGCTTCACCAAAAAGAATCGTTAAAATTCACCAAAAAATTGTCAAATTTCACCCAAAAATTATTAAAATTCTCCTAGAAAGCTCTCAAAATTTACGCATGATGGTAATCATTAATATTAACTATTTTCCTACTGTACGATAAGTGTTCAATGTTAATGAAAAAGTATTATAAAATTATGATTCGTATTTTTGTAGGCCCTTCAAACTTGGGCCTCAGAACTTAAACCTTATTAGTTCTTATGTAGATCGCCCCTAGTATAGTTGCCATCATCAGCAAAAATTAAGCTCAAATAAAATTAGTCTGCTGTTTTCTGATGATGTGAGTTTTGATTTTTTACCGATGAAGGAAATAAATTATATTGTGTTTAAAAACTGAGTAAATTATTATATTCTATCAAATACTTTATTTTTGTTGACAGAGCTTGGCACTGTGGCCAGTGTTTTAGTTAAATTGTATTTTTGGAAATAGCATATCCTGTAGGCGTAATAAAATTCTATCGAAATTAAAATCAACGACGCACAACAACGGAAATCAAATATCGTTAATTAAAAATTTATTATTGATATCTGTTTATAATATTAAAAAATAAATTAAACAGAGAGCAAACATTAAAAATAAAATTAGAGAACACAAAACAGAGATAACGTGATTTATTTTCACTCGCTGCAGAGCGAGATAACAAAACAAACGATGTGTGTGTGTGTGTGTAAAAGAAACGAAACAAAATCGTGCTATTTAAACTGCGGGAAAGAGAAAGACAGACGTATCCTGAAGAGCGACTGTGGAAGTGAGAGTGACCAGTCGCAGCATCCCTAGACGGTTGTCATAGCAACAGTCCAGGCCTTGTGGTGACGTCAGAGGGTGAAACACCCTTCAGCCATTGTAGTGGTGTAGTCCAGGGCTGTGCGAGCTCTAATTGTTTCAGATATTGTCGAAGTTGTTACATTACAGATATATTTTAGAGAACTTTTTAAAGGTTTGTTCACGTTTTTATCGCAAATAGGATGTAGCACATTTTGTTTGAAGCTCGGAGCGCAATGAAAACATCCCAAAAAGAGTGTATTTTTCAAATAATAAAATTTTGAGGTCGGTGCGAAGTTAATTAATAAAAATAATTGTGACACAAAAAAATAATTAGTAAAAAAGAGGTAAAATTTCTGGATTCTCTGGATCAAAAAATTAAAATCGCAAATAAACTGGCTGAAGTATATATAGTGGAAATACTGGTACAGATTGTAGTTGCCGAGCAGGGCGCAATCCCGCGAGACAATATTGGAATATAGTGGAGCCGAAGGCTCCACTACAGCCATAAAACATTGTTTCATCTCACTCGCATGCCGTCAAATATTTTAAGCTTTCTGCAGCATTACTAAAGGTTTCAGACTACAGCGAAACTTTCTTGTGAAACGGTACTTTTGCCTAGGTTTGTACAGTCGCACTATAGTGTATTCGCTTTAAGTTTAGTCACGTGACATTTAATTTACGCCGCGTCGTCGATGCTTTGACAGTAAAGCGTTTAAAGTGGAAGGCCGGCGCATGACGAAAAACTAATTATATAGTGGATTTTTGATGTTACCAAAAGTGATAATTATGCTTCAGTTTGTTTTTGTAAGGCTAATGAAATGACAAAACGAGCGTAAAGCGTTCAACGCTCGAAAAATAATTGAACATTAGAATGTACTATTGTCTTTTCTATTTTGTGGACTCGCAGACATTATAATTAACTGGAAATTATACTTTGTAATATTTTTTTGCACGACCCCTCAATAAACACAATCAACTCCAACTTTTTATTTAAAGAATGCTAAAACTGTGAGAATAGCAAATTCACCTCTATATGTTATGTGCAATTTAGTTAACGAGAGTGGTATTGATATTTTGAATATACCTTTAATATCTTTGAAAAATATTTTAATGTAAATTTTAAACTTTGTGGGTTTTTAGGCTATGTCTGTAAGCTCATTATTATAAACATTAAAATAGCTGCATTTCATGTCTGTATGGCGGTTGTAAAGTGGCCTTTTTTCGCACTAGTGAGTTAAGTAAATCAAAAGTAATAACGATTCTACCAATCCAATAGTAATATGTCTATCAGTTGCTATTTAAATCCAAATGAGTGACAGAGAAGCAACGTAGACGCTGAACAGTATGATCCAACGTGAACTGTCAAATATATTACAAAATATACTTATTATGATGTAAAAATCAGCTTTTTTTTATAGAAGCTACGTACAAAAAATGTAGTATGTATCTCGACTGTAATGCTTTTATGATTCGTGTGACTGTTAAAAATCGCTAAGCGCTCGCTTTAACGTATCACAACTCGTAACAATTACTGCAATTACAACCCAACTGAAATGCAATATGGTGGCATATACAGAATATGACCGTTGTTATGAAGTGAAAATCAGCTATTTTATTTTATGTTGCACTTTTAAGGCTCGTGTGACTGTTAAAACTCGCGGATCTCATTTTTCCATAAAGTCACAAAAAATATTGCATTACAATCTATAGGTATTTTTTTTAATTTAAAAATTTCCGACCTTTACAATCAGCCATGGTCGGTGTAGTAAAATTTAGAAATATTAATTTCTATTTTTAATTTAAATACAACAAAATATTTTCATGTACTCGGGGTTAACGTACATAGATTTCCTCAGCTTCAAGGAGTCAGAGATTTAAGAATTATATAGGAACAAACAGATAGATCCCACAGACAGACAAAAATCCGAAAATCAAGGCTTATGCAAAATTATATATTTTTTTTAAGTAACATGAAAATTATTAATAATAGTAGATATTGATTAAACACTAAAATTAGCAAAAGACCAAAACAGTAGTTTTAAAATGTATATTAATTAAAGTAATTATGAGAAATTTGCATATGTTGTACGAAATTTTCAAACCAGACAACGTTTTTGTTTCAATAAACAAATGAATTAAAATTAGCATCAACAAGTTATTCATAAAATTTTATTCATTTAACTGTTCGAAAATTGTATATGCATCGTTAATCATTTGTTTTTAATATAAAAAAAAACAGTAGGTACAGATTTTAAAGTTTAATATTGGTAAATGATTAACTCGGGTATTTATTATTGACATGAAAATATATTTAGACAAACAATGCTTTATTATATATTTTTTACGTATTATTGCAGTTTTTAGACTCAAAAATTGTCGAGCTCGTCGACATGTTTGCATGACGTGGTTAGTCTATTATCAACTCTCAGTTACTAAGCTTGCGTTTTAAATATGATGGGCGTTGATTCAACGAACTTGTTAAATTAACTGTTAATTGTTCGTCAACGAATCAACTATTTCAGTTTTTGGAATTAACTAGTTGACGATTCAACCATTTCACCTATCATTAACAAAACGAAAAGAACTTCTTCAACCGATATATCTAATCTCCATGCATTTCAACGTTCGAAACGAAACCGACACCATAAACGAACCATAGCGATATTTGGTAATCCAGTTTTATCTGGTTCAATCTGCACAGATGTTGAACAAAAAAAATGTTTATTCATACAAACAAACAACTACCAACCTAAATTGTGTTCGTTAATTAAAACAAACGAAATACAAACACTTTTCCGCAACGGGCTCGCCTAGCGTTCTTTACACTTTATGTAAATTAGTTAACGAAATTAACTGTTTTTTTTTAACAAGCGGTCATAAGGCTTACAAGACCTACTTCCTAGTTTAATGAATATTGAGTATTAGTAGTAATGGTAACATAAAAAAGTGAACATTTAAATTCACTCAAAATTATATTTATTTTAGCCACCAGAACAAATTAAATCCGATAAATATTGTTTAAGAAATTCTTTAATTAACTTTTTGCAGCCATTTCGTTAAAAAAACAAAACATTGACTTAACCGATTTTTTATAAAATTTCTTGTGGATCGTTTGTGACGATGATACTCTTCAATTGACACCCTAAAGAAGTCGATATCATTTTATTTTCCAGGTATCGTATAAAATCTGCATTTTCACAGTCTTTTTGTTTAAACAAAAAGAACAACTGAATCGATTTTGAAAAAGTTCCTTTCAGACCATATTTACGTTAATATGCGTTGGTTCGCATCCTAACATAGTCGATATCATTTATTGTCGAGATTTCGTGCTAGAAACAAATGATTCGTACGTACGTACAAACACACACATCTTAGAAATACTGTCGTGACCTTGAAATAAAAATATGTTATATAGTTTGGGATCCATTACACTAACTTCCCAATGTATTGGTTGACATGCCACGGTAAACGGTTTAGTTTGTGACCCTATATAAAATCGTTACTAATATAGATGAAAATCTTTGGATCTAGAGATTTTCACTCGAATATGGCAACACTGGGGCAGAACGTATAGCTCAGTTCTCCCGTATTGATTGTCTATGGCAAAGCTTGTGCACTTGGAGTGGCGGAGTCTGGTACTATATAATAGATATATACCTATACTATGAGGGGTAGCTCGGACGCGTTCTAGTTGCACCCTTCTGATAAGGGTGAAAGTCTGCAATGTCTTTGAAAGTGAAACTGTTCTATGCCTATCGCCTTCATTGACGGCACAAATGAAATTATTTACTGGTTTCAAAATACTAAAGTGGTTTACTGATGCAACCGTCACCATGGTTACCGGTATTTGAACTTTAGAATGATTCCTCTTTTAAACCCGTTATCTCGCGACTAACTATTATTATTTAGTTATCTGCCACATGGCACATACAGTATTGGCGTTGGCGTCGGTCGGATGATGGGACCTAGGGGTCGGACCAAAATTTATCTTAACGAAATTTGGTCCACATGGTGAAATTCATTACTGCACGAAGTCTATTTAAAATGAACCCAATTGAGCTAATTTAAGGGTGATTTTTGCGAGTTGAAAAATGTTTATGGGCCTCAAAATACAGAAAAAATTCACAGAATCGATTCAAAATTGAAATTTAACCCTTTAGTAGCAACTAAAACATGCCCCTATAATTTTAATAAAATGAACCCAATACACCGTGCATTTAATTTAGTGTAAATGTTCGATTTATAATAATGTTGCAATTAAGAAAAAATATTATTTTAAGGAGTGTATTAAGGGATAAATTTCTTCATTTTGTCCAAAAACATACATAAATTCATATAATAGAGCTTGTATCAGCAAATACATTATGTTGTGGGCGGGAATACAGAAATTATTGACTATAGTTCGTACAACACCCTATATAATATTTTTGTCGCAGATAACCGAAACGTTGCTTTTGAAATAAATTATTCAAAAACGTGTCTGAAATTATAAACAAGTATAAATTTTCTCTGTTGAAAAAGCATGTCAAAAATGGACATTAAAATCACGAAGTCAATGAATATATTTGAGAACAAAAGCATATCGGTATTTTTAAATTGGAAACGCGCTCTTGACGTCCCTTATGCCCTGAAGGTATTTTGAACTCTCCTATATAAATGTCTTAATCTATTTTTTTCCGGAAAGGACAAATGAATAATCATCTAAATGGCTGGAGGTAATATCCTTCCGTTTCCTGCGTTATTTTTTGAGTCCATTGTTGGCAGATAACAAATATTAAAAAAGACATGGGTTTAAGAATAACCGAGCGTGTAGCGATGCCGTTGTTTATATGGCGTTTCCATGACTCCTCTATTACAAGCCCCCAGTTCTCAGGCTCTAATAGTTCAAGTTCTCATCGTACAAAATTCTAATGAAGAACACCGCTAAAATTTTATTAGTAAATTTTACAGATGCACACAAAATTGACCCCCAAAATTGGAATTTGTTTATTTACGCTAAACGTTCGTTTTTCGGTCATCTAACTCTATGTATATATGTACCAAATTTCAACTTTTTTCGTCTAGTAGATTCGGAAAAAATAAATAACAGACAAATACACGGTCAAGAGTGATCCCACTTTAGCTCTGACATAATAGGCTGCTTATAGCTATTATTTTAAATATTGAAATATTCATACCGTAGTGTTAGTCCACAGACATTTTTATTTCGCTAAATTAAATCATTTTATAGAATTAAAGAAACGTCTAATTATGTAATGTTTGTATAATGTTCAAGATATTATAATGTAATTTTAGAATGATGCAAATTGATTTTAATAGTATTATATAATATTTATTTAAACAACTGACAAACTCAACTCTTGTAGTTATCTAAATAATAAATAAATGAAATAAAATGGGATAAAATACCACTCAACATTTTAAATATATAAGTTGGCACGAAAACACGAACTGGCATGTTTTCCAATCGTGATGTCATTTTTGTAGTATACAAACAAGTGCGAATAAGGCTCGAAATCGTTTACACGAGACTCGTTTAATGTTTACTAACGTGTGTCTATATAGTGTTTACTACAAGTCTGACATCACACTTCAAACCATTATGGCGGGGGTGTTTTTTGAAATGTCAAAAAATAGCAATTTTAAAACTGAAATAAGAAATCAACCTGGTGTTTTTGAGAAAAATCACCGATCATTTCTGATTTCTTATTCGATAAATTATTGTATTCATATAATTTAACCATTTATTGCAAATATGTTAGGGACGCAAATAATTGTAACGGTGATTCATTTGGAGGTACTTTTTTCAAAACTAAAAAAAATCTAAAAGAAAACAAATTTATCGGATAATTTTTATTATTATACAAAAGAACTATTCTTTACATTTATTTTTTAAAGATTATTTCTTTCAAATGTTGGCCGTAACTCCGGTTAGCATAGTCCATTCCGTCGTTCCAATTTTCGATGACGCGTTCGAGCATTTCGATTGGTATTTGGCGAATAACGCTAGTAATGTTGGCTTCCAGCTGCTTAATCGTATCCGGCTTATCAATATAGACTTTGGACTTTACATAGCCCCAAAGGAAAAAGTCGAGGGGTGTGATATCACAGGATCTAGGCGGCAAACTCACCGGTCCGAAGCGCGAAATTAACAGTTCACAAAATTGTTCACGCAATAAAGCCATGGTTTCACGTGCTGTGTGGCAAGTGGCGCCGTCTTGTTGGTACCAAGTGTCCTGGAGATCACGGGCTTCAATTTCAGGAAACAAATAGTCTGTTATCATAGCACGATAACGGTCACCATTAACAGTTACGTTCTGGTCGGCCTCGTTTTTGAAGAAATATGAACCGATGATTCCACCGGCCCATAAACCACACCAAACCGTTGTTTTGTCTGAATGTAATGGCAACTCTTGAATCTCTTCAGGTTGCTTTTCGGACCAAATACGGCAATTTTGTTTGTTGACATATCCGTTAAGCCAGAAATGTGCCTCATCACTAAACAAATTTTTTGTCGAAAATAGTTGATTTTCTTCCTCGCTGAACGCTGATTTTCGTAATACAGCAGAATAATTTGTAGATGCTGTGCGGGGCTAAGTCTTTCCATGATGAAATGTCAAACTATACTGAACAAAAATACCATAAAAAGTTATCACGACTCACGCTTCATCTGTCAAAAAATCCATAAACAAAAAAGTACCTCTAAATGAATCACTCTTTACAATATAAATTTACCACAATTTAATGCAAGTTATCATCCTGTATATCCCGTGTATTATGCGGTATAGACTATGATACACTAAAGCATACCAACACATATTTTATTATCTCGGAGTTGGATTCGCAAGAACATATTTTTTTATTCGCTTTACATATACTGAATGTAAATTTTACATAAGGTAAAAATATATATAAATTTATATTAAGTTTCCTAAAATAAAAAGAGGCAAGCGAACGAAATCTCACAAAAGTTATGACATGTACATAGACTACACGCGGAGGCACAATAATAAGTATGTGTTTTGTTTGCTTTCATTCTGTATGCAGAAAAATACTATATTAAGGCTGGCGGAACGCTCTGAATTTAAGTCAAAAATAGGGCTTTGGCTGATAGCTGATTGTAGACTTATTCGTGAACATTTTGCAAAAATTTTTTCTCTATACCGAAGATAAAGGACAAATCTAGGTCTCTAATGGACTACTTTTGTAATTTATGTACGATTTACTAGAAAAAAGTCGACATTAATTGTGCCAAAAAACACACGTTTTCAATGTCACACTACGACCTTATTCGTACTTATTTCACAAAATTGTTCCATCACAAACCTAACGTGACTCTTACTTTTTCGGAAAAGTTTTTTAAATCTTCAAAATATTCCCAAAAATTAGAGTAATCAACTGACAACGTCATCCTTGCAACAACATTTTTTAGCCTCGTTGTGTGGCTTAAATTCAGAGCGTTCCGACAGCCTTAAGGCTGCATACATCAAAAAAAAAACCGAGCGGTGTTGGTAAGAGCCTTAGACTCGCATTCGGAAGGTACTGGGTTCGAATCCCAGCAGAGGCAAAATTTGGTTGAGAATTTTTCCTAATGCGTCTTGCCGAGAAACGGTTATTCCTGTACCAGTCATCTTGTTGAGGTTTTCCAGGGTTGATGATACGGAACCCTTGGCGCACGAGTATATAACTCAAAATTATCCTGTTTTTAGTACAGTAAAATTCCTTTATTTTGGCGCATATGGGACTGTCTACGAAGATAAACGCTAAGTTAAAAGTTGTTATAATTGCAATCAATATGTTCAATTTTAAGGGAGTCAGTCTTTCTGAAAGTATGTACGCGTAATATGATGTATGTAGGTTCAGGTATATACGATCAAGTAATGCGCTCTACAGGCAGTCCTCGTTAAAACATGAGTTTAAAATTGCTATATCTTCAATTTGCGACTGCCATTTCCGTAACTGTCCCGTTACTTCCATCATAAATGTTCCGTTTCTCCCACCATACGGAATACAATATTTTGATGCCTGAAGAAAACGTTTAAGGGGATATTCTTATGTGTCCACTTCGAAAAATCGATTTTTTTTTCATATTTCAATAGTAAAACCTATCGAAAATATGCTGTGAAAAATAGAGACCGAAATTCCTAGTTTTAAATAAATTACAACTCATATAGTGGCCGACGCGCTGTAAGCGACTTGTTGGCTCTTGAAACTTTAAACGCATTTTTCTGGAAACATTATTTTCTAAAACTGGCATGGTCCTAAAAAAAAATATTCAACCGATTGCATTGAAATTTATATATGTTCTTCTACTCATTAATGGTTATCGTCCGTACTAAAATTGCGTATTTTCGAAAATATTTTCTTATTTTTTTTAAACGATTTTTAACAAAAAAATTAACAAAAAACACAAACTTTTTTTCTACAGTCCGCCATTTTTTTTTTTAATGAAATTGATTAATTTTAGTAGGGACGATAGCGACATCCCTACTGAACAATGATCCATTCGATTTTTTTATTTCAGACAACATGAACAGCCGCTATTACCATGACCAGTGACCTGCTTTTTTTAGTGTTTAATTTAATTTAAAAAAAATATATATATAAAAAATGTAAAGTAAGAGAAAAAAAAATTTTTTTATACAGTTTAAGATACAAACAAAAACATATAAAAAAATTAAAATGTTATTGTCGTCTAAAAAAAAATTCCCTAAAAAGAGGTAAAATTTATGCATTCACATAAGAATACCCCCTTAAAAATTAAAAATAGAGTTTTAAAAACTGAAACAACACGCTTTTATGAACTAAAAAATGCTAAATAACTTGACAACAAAATTAGTTTTATTGTAAAAAGCTCTACGCTTACAGTTAGCTATAGTAAATGAAAAATGTATTACCGATATTAAGCACTCCTCGCTTTTTACAATAATTTGTAGTTAAATTATTTAGCTTAAAAAAAGTTTTTTTAAACTGTAATTTTAATTATAAGACTAAAAAAACAATATTGCATTTGACTATGGGATAGACAACGCAACGTATATCACTGTAGAGCGTGTTAGAGATACCAGATTAGTGTATCTTATTCCTTTGTATCTGAAGATACTCCTTGCCGTTAACAATATATATTCTGTTCACATGTTTTGCTTCAGTCGCGTGGAAATGTTCCGCGCACACTTTTTCTTTGCATTAGACGGGGTTTGCTTGTACGTATTGTACATTATACAAGAAGCGCAATCTAGATGACATAATAACGAGGATGAAATATGCGACGGAGTAAATCTTAGTTTAGTGTTGGTACATACTCGCAATACAACAACGGGGCACACCAGTTGTGATATGACGTAATAATCCTTACCTACATGCGCCATTTTATCTATAAAGCCCCGTGTACATTTGCCAAGTAGGAATCTTTACAATTTAGTATGTGAATTTATTTTTTGAAGTTATACATCTTTTGGCACGTTGAGAGTAAAGGCTACGGAAGTTGCGCGCGCACAACTAACAAAAATTCGACAGTATGAAGTTGGTCGCAGTATCAAAAATTCGACAGTATTTTTTGGCCATAAGAGGCTCAGACAGAAATGACAGATGGACGAAATTAATACACTTTCTGTCATCCAGAAACTACATAAAATGCTAGACCAATGGTAACTAACCCCCGGTCCGTGGGTCGGCCCGCGAAAAGTTTCTATCTGGCCCGCAAGAATTGAAAATAAATATTTTTCGATGTAATTCGTCTAGTTTAAATTTAATATTAAACGCACAAGTATGTTCTTAATTTAGTACTAATATTAAAACTACAATCTATTAAAGCATCTTTCCCTTCAAATTTCCCCAATCATAACAACTATTCTTAAAAAGAAAAATAAATGTAGTAATTTTTTTTATTTCATATTTGCAGACTAAAAAATTACAATTTTAGTATCACCTCTTTATTAAATGTAAGTAGATTAAGCAGGAAAATGAGGCACAAAATGTGCCGAAACGTAGATCATTAAAGAGAGCAAATAATAAATTGTTATCTTGTGCCTCATTTTCCAACTTAATCTACTTAAAAAATTACAGGTCACAAGAATGTGACAATTAACTACAACGACCTGCGGAAAAAACGTTACATTTTTTCTGGCCTATTTTATAAAAAAGGTTGCCCATCTTTATACTAGACGACTATAACTTTTGATTACAACCAATAGTCGTTCTGAGTGTCATCCATGATATAATATCGGATTTTTGGTTCCTCGATGTTTTGAAATATTTGAGGGTCATTTTTTGTAAGTATTGTTCTTAAGCTTTTTGAATATTTTATTTCAATAAATTATTTGCATGTGTATTAAAAATTAGTGTATAAACACGCCAAAAATGTATAACTTCAAACGCACCCACTTTTTTCCTAATTTATTTATATGAAAACACAAAATTAAATTACACATGTGAAAATGTCTTGTTAAACATGGATGTTATCTACGACTGCCAACTTTGAAAATAGGATTCTGGGGATACTGTATAAAAAAAATCAGGACTGGTAATAAAAATTCAGGACAAATAAGTAAAATCTACCAAACAAGCAAAAAAATAACAAAATTATTATAATAATTTTGTTTTGTCGACGTGTCAAATATATGAATAATGTGTCTTAACTGACTAAATCAATATATTTAGAATTAAGCTCGCGACCTTAGACCCTGATCTTTAATACGATCCTGTAGATAAGTTATACCTGTTTCAATATATTTATAGACTTTTACAATTCAATGGACACTCAACCTACGCACGTTTACTAAAGGAAAATTCGTTTTTTTCCAAAGGTTATATACTCGAAAACACGGTATTTTATTCAAAGAAAAAATAAATAAATTCAATTCAGTCATTCGAACCGTACAAAAAAAAACTCAGTGCAAAACGTTTTCTGCGAACCATTGGAATGTATAACCTCTGAACCGTAAATTGTGCCCTCGAGCAAGGTTACTAGAGTTACAGAGGTTGCCTCGTTTCATCTGGCGTCAGCTGGCGGACCGTGAACATCTTTATTAACCTATAATTTAACTACGACTATATAAATCTCTTACCTAAAAAATTCAATTTATTGTGAATAATATCAATATTCTATCTTTTGATTTCTTTATCATTTATTAAATACTGCCATTAAACTTTATAAATAACAGCCGTTGCCATGAAATCAATTGATGCCTCGTTACCGAACGGAACGAGGCAACCTCTGTTATCTATTAACCTTGCCCTCGAGAACAAAATTATATACTTTTCAAATCCTAGAATAACTCTGAGTCGACTTGCATTTAGGAAATCTATGAAACAGGTACTACAAGGACGTACTCAGAAATTTATTCAGGGGGGGTGAGGGATAAGAGTTATGAGAGTTAACAGGGATATCCGTTTATTGTACTGCAATTAGGTTATAAGCGATACTGTGAACGTTTAATTGATTTTATGGCAAAAATGCTAATAGAAATTGTAGAAAATAAAATGTAAGAAAGTTAATTGTCGTTTGAAGTTTTTTGATATAAGACTATTTTATCAATGGATGTATTTTTTTATTTTTTTCACCAACAGGTTTAAAAACCTAGTTACAGTTAAGAACTTGAAAAAAATTACACCTCCTTCATAAAAGCCACTAAAAATAGGTAAATAAGAAAATTTTGATTTCGGCGCTAGTTTAGTTACTAAAACTTTTTACATTAAAATGGTATCAATCTCAAAATTTTATTACTCTTATTGGCTTTTTTTAAGTTTTAATTTTTTACTTTTTAGTGGATTTACCATACGTAGTTTGCACGTTATTAAATATCACAAATTGCGGAGATATCGCGGATCATTCATTATAAAAACCAGTGAACCGATTTAATTAAAATTTTTGAGGGACCATCCTGAAAGTATGCCCTGCTAAATAGAAAAATATAAAATCGATTCACAAATGATGGAGATATCACAGAACATAGATACTACATAAACAAAATAAAAATATAATTAAGAAAATAAGTAGGAAAAGAATCATTTAAATCGGTACACAACTGGCGGAGATATTGCAGAACAAAAAAGTATGGGCCGAATTAAGAAGTCTGTTAAAAATGCACACTCCGTGCGAGAAATCTATATTTCATCTAGTTTGAATAAAATGAATTAATAATTCAGTTGGTTGAATGTTTATAAATGTTTAACATTGACATTAATTCGTTCGACTTTGATACGTGGCGAGTTTTGACGTTTGGAACAATACCATTTTTTGATTGACATGGTTGTATTTGTCAATTTTCATTTATGACTCCGCCATTGTATTTACAGATGTACCATATCACACGAGTTACCTCTAATACAATCATGACATGTTCCCTTCGTAAATAAATTAGTGATGAACAAAGCGATTTTTTTCCAATAGACAGAAATGTTTTATGTTGAAGTAAAACGTCTTTTGACGCGGTAGAGTAAAACTGATTTTTGAGATTGAAAATGTAACGAATGTGTCGCAATGAATGTACGCCGTAAACGTATACTATAAAAACAGACTGTGGAATATTAAGTTAGCAGTGAGGCAAGGTTACCTCGTTAGCGAACGACGGCAGCTGAGAGACCGTTCAATATTTTTATTAATCGCGCAATAACTATTGACAATTCACTGGATAACGGTCATCCCCCCCACTACCATCTAACAGAACGAGATTATTTCTGTTTATAACCTTGATCAAATTTTTATCTGACTTCAAAAAAAGAAGGTTATAAAATTCGACGTGTTTTTGAGGTAGGTACAACTTCTTTTGGTACGATAGCGTAAAATTGATTCTTGAGATTGAACATGTAATGAATGTGTCGCAACAGTATGGCGTATAACATTAAAACCAGGTGTAGAACATTAAGCTAAGCTGGCGACGAGCAAGGTTAGTAGATTGCAGAGGTTGCCTAGTTCCACCTGACCAATCAGCTTAAACGCGGGAATGACGTCAATTGGCGGACAATGACAATATCAAAATGCCATTTATATTTACCTATATGTAAATCTCTGACCTCAAAAATTCAATATTCTGTCTTTTGATTTCTTTAACAATTGTCAAATACTGCCATTAAATTTTATAGACAACAGGCGTTGCCACGGAATCAATTGACAGGTCCACTGGCTTACTGCATTCTCCCACTGCTGTCCAACGGAATGAGGTAACCTCTGTAATTTTCTAAGTTTGCTCGTACTCTAAAAGTCGTAGGTACGGTCCAGGCGGTTTCGATGAAATATTTAATTCATAAAAGCGTCAGGGACCTCTGAGACATTAAAGTTTTTGTCATTTGACAGCATTTATAAATTTAATATTTCATCGAAACAAAGAAATAGTCTGTGCGCCGCGCCGGGTCAAATATAGTAGAAAATAATAATTTCATATTTTTAAAAGGTGTTTTTTTGCGTCGGGATTTTTAAAAATTTTTAATTTCATACTTTTTAAACTAACTAGTCAAATATTTGAGCTTAAATTTGAATTTTCTAGCTATAAATAGTACCGAGTTTTCGAAACCAACTGTGATGAAAGCTGAAGATATTGGAAACGGCTGAGCCGATTTGCAAAAATGCGACTGCGTCTAACACAAAAATACAGCACGGAAGCTTAAGGTCACCTAGCGAGATTACAGCGTTTCGAGTTTATCCAAGTTTAATTTTTATTTATGCCACATTGATTTAGTAATATTTTTGAAAAATTTCTGTTACAATCTGTAGCATTGTTGTATATATATATATATATATATATATATACTCTAGGAACGGACAACAGACGAACTGGAGGGCTCAACGCGGAAATACGAAAAAAAAGAGATTGGGGGTGGTGTTTTTTTAATCTGTTCAATGGCGTAACGGCAGTAGCGGTACATGAATTATTACTGATAATTAATATATTTAGAGAGAATCTTTTTCATAAACATTTTTTTCAAAAGACGTAGTCCTACAAAAAACAATTCGGTACAACCAAATTTAAACTCGTTTCGTTTCTCATGATTCATCAAAAGTGTTTATCACCGATAGACCATGTAAATTGAGGCACCTATCAGCTTCATTTTGAACGATCACTTTTAAAGAAAACTTTTAGTGACTTGTCAAAAATGATAATCCTGATTGAAACATATAAATATGGTAATTGATGATCTTCTTTATCATTCATTTTGAACGATCATTTTTAATTTAATCTTTTACTGATTAAACAATAGTGATTATCCTCTTTGAGTCATGTAAATTTAGGTACCTACATTCCAACTTCATTTTGAACGATCATTTTTAATCAACAAAAAAATCATCAAAAGTGGTTAATCCTTGATGAACCATGTAAATTTAGGAATAGACGATCTTCGTTCATCTTTGATTTAGAGCGCTCACTTGTAATCAAATCTTTAAGCGACTCATCAAAAGTGATCATCTGAAGTAAACCTGGAATGGAGATGGACATTGCCAAACTTTACCACTAGGGGTGCCAGCTATATAGCGACCTCACTCTGCGAATAGTTCATAACACAGTGTGTGTAAAGTATGTTTATTTTAAATAATAAAACATCGACAGTGTCAATCTGTTGTGTTTTCCAATTTTTAAATTATACACGTTTTGTATTTCTAAAGGATCCAAAACTGAAAAATTGTATGCGATCAGAAGGGAAAAAACTTTTACTGTAAATACTATAATAATAGTGTAACAAAACTGTTCTTTGTGCTGTTTTAAAACTGATTTATTTTCAACAAACGAAATAAATACAGATAAACTAAAACGTACTTCTGTAGTAATAATGAAAAATTAGCTAAACGTATTTCTCTAATAATGAAATAAATTAAACAATGAAGCAAACAAACGAATTCTTATAAATAGTAACACAACAATACACTATTCTTAACACACACACACACACACACACACACACAAATTTATGTACTCTTATTTATGTACTAACTGATTATTTATGTCTTCTGTATCGCCGTACCAGTTGCCTGACTGTTGCGATAACTGGCTATCGACTGATTTCCCTGCACTGTAGCAACTGGCCTTGATGCACTTACTGTCATTGACTGAATGCCCGTCGCGCCCCACACGCGCTGTATTTATAGGCGCGTACATTCCGTTTTCGATCATTCCAGAAACTTCTGTCAATTTGTTCAAGAAGCCTATGTCATTTCCAGTGACGTAACAATTGGGGGCGTGCTACAATAGTCTGTGAAGCTCGCTTTACTAAATAAGATTTTGCCACAGGCGGAGAAATTACAGATAGAAAAACTAATTATATCTATTTAAAGGATAGTTATAATATTAAAACATCACATATTTACTTCGAATTATTTCTTATTTAAACCACGCAAATTAGGAAGAAACATGTAAATTTGATTTTAACTATACCCCATAGTGAAAACCGATCATAACTTAGGTCGTTATGTACCTGCTTCCATCTTGTCATGTACCCATGTTCATTGCTCAGCGTTATTATTGCGAGTCGACACCACTGGTTTGGTGGTTGGATTTATTTTATGTGTGATAGATGGCGGTTAAAGGATGGGGTGAGACGCTTACATATTATGTACACGTAGAATGGGGTTACTAACGAGAGACTGTGGGGTGGGATAAAATGATTTAGAGTCGTGAAAAGGATTAGAGAGTTACTGTGTACCTAATCCTCATTTACTATCCATTGGGATGTTTCCGTGCTGCTTCTGTAAAGAAGAATTGCTACAGCTTCACCATGTCCAAGTCACAGCTGTGATAAAAAACTTTTTATAAAAAAATGCATCTCCTTCAGAAACGACACTCCAAAGAAAAAAAAAACAATGGAATATTCAGGTCGAAGCCAATTTAATTATCGACTAAACTTGACGTTATAGATACTTTTGTTAAGTCATGGGTAACCTCAAAACTTATTTACTTTTTTATTTCTAGTGGCCTTTTTGAAGCAGATTCAATTTTTTTTGTTTTATAAAAAATATTATTCTTACTTTTAAGTGCCTACTGAACTGATTTAAGTATCAGTCAAATCAAATGAACCGAAATGTATCAAATGAACCCAACGGTAAAAAAAATATTCAATTCGTTTAAATTCTCGAGAACTTAAGCCTACAAAAAAAAACGTGCAAACCGAACTCGGGTGGACAGAGTACCGTACCATATCGTTTCCGTGAGAACTTTATGACTGCAAACTATGAGTGAGGCCCTATATTTCCTATTTTTCCAAAATTTTAGACCCAGTAGTTTCGAGGGGGTAAAACTCGATTTTCGTATATTTTCTTTAATATCTTTTAAACTATGCATTTTAAAATTCTAAAAAATATTTTTTTTCCTCATAATGAACCCGTTCATTTGATACGTCACATAATGCACTTGAAATTTTTTTATTTTTAATTTGTCCTCTAAAATTACCTCTAAAATCAAATTTCGCTTATTTATGCTATACGTCCGTGATTAGATCATCTAGCTCTATTTATATCTACCAAATTTCAATACTTTTCGTCTAGTAAATTCGGAGAAAATATGCTGTGACAGACATAGAGGGGAGTGATCCTATAAGGGTTCGTTTTTTTCTACGGAACTCAAAAAACAAACAAATTAGCATGTTTAAAATTTGTCGTACTGTAAAATATCCTGACTAAATGAAGGTTGGCAGATACGATAATTCCTCTCGAAGAAGTCCTTCAAGAATTAATAACTTGGTCCGTGTCTGTTATTTTAAAATGGATGGACGATGTTTAAAACGGATGTTCAAATATAATCAACTTTGCACGTACCTTAATTCCCCAAACGAATTATTGCACATACCTTGGCTCTACATTCTCGATTAGCAGTGGTAATGAATAATTAAAAAATGTAAATTTTTAATACTAATATAATAAATTAACCTAAAAATTTAAATATGCTTTATTCTATGATACATTAAATTACGGTGAGTTTATAAATAGTCGTTTTTAGGGTTCTATACATCTGATTAAGCATCACTCTCGTGTTTGTCTGTTTTTTACATATTTCCACAACAGAAAATTAACAGTTCAAAAGATGTGAAAATTTGTCTAATGTCAATTTGAAAATTTGACATATCTGAATGTATTTTAAATTCACGACTTACTATATTCTTGTATTATCAAACACTACAGCTGTTAATATGACACATTGTGCCTCGGGACGTCATAATGTTCGATCAGACCAGATCAGGTTCGTTTACGACTCCAATTACAAAAAATTGAATATCTCCGTTTAGTTTAAAGATATTGAAACAGTTCTTTCAGAATTTTTAAAGTTATCCTTATTTTCAGAATATGATTTAATATTTTCGTCAAGCAGAAATTTCGTAATTAGAAACAATATATTTTTTTTATCAAATTAAGAAATTTCTTAATTTAATGAAACCAATATTTGGCGCGTTAGCTTGAGAAGCAGCTGAATCAATTATCGATGAATTTTATATAACGCATTGCTCTCATGGTTCATTAAAGCTCTCGATGTTTGGGCAGCTTTTATAAGGAGCGGCTGAACGATTCAGCGATGCGTTTAACGTATTACAGTGACATCTGATGGACACTCGTTGTTCTGTCCCCGTTGTGAGGCAGACAACCCGCACAGCACGTTGATATCGCCTGTGCCGCCCTAACGCTGTATTCTATGATCGAATCCCGCTTATGTGAAGGTACTGACACATAGACATATATAGGTGTCTGGATTTTTATGTTACATAGGTTGATTAATAATTGAAAGTTTTTGGTTAGTATCTTTTCATCCGACTGCCAAGAAGGGTTATGTTCTTTGCGCATGTAATATTCTTTATTACCTAGTATCATCCCAAACGGCTGGACGGATTTCTAAAATTAGGGTATCGTTGGATTTGTTTCGACAACCCAAGTGTCCTAGGATAGGTGACGTCACAAAAATCAAATTGGCGAATTTTGGGTGCCATAATGTGTGGTTCGAAAGCATTTTTTTTCTCCAAATAAATATAATAGGGTATGAAAATGAAGAGTATTAAGGGGGTATTCTACTGTAGAATTTTTAAAAAATCGAGATTTTTTTTTTTCATATTTTCAAAGTTTAGATATTCAAAAATATGTCATTAAAAGGATTTTTCAAAATTCCTATTATTTCATGAGTTATAGCCGTTTTAGTGACGTGGCATCGGTTCCGGCCCGACCGCTAGGCGTTCCCGAGTCCCTACTTATGTCCCTTTCTATTGTAAAGAATTCATTTTAAATCTATTTTTAATTGAAGGACATAGAAACTTGTTTTGTTGGAATATTCTCCTTTTAGTTTCATTTTAAGTTAGTTTTGCGCCGATTAAAAATATGTAAGTATTCTGTACCATTCTATAAGTAAAATTGTCGAAAACTTGTCTCAAAACTTTGAACGCGTTTTTCTCGGAACTACTTTTTTCGAGCTGGCGGTAAGGATATCTCGAGTTCTAATGAACTGATTTACTTCAAATTTGGAGAGGATGTTCTCTATACATCGCTTCATCGCGTGACCCTTGCCCAAAACTATAACCTCTCATTTAGTATTTTTTAAAAATTCGGAATTGTTAAAAAAATATGAAAAAAAAAAATTTTTTTTTCAAACTGCCGCCATTTTAAAAAAAAATTTTTTTTTAACTTATCCAAGGGTTATACGATAGCGGCATCTATAATAATTAAGAATCCTTCTTTTTTTTATGTACCAGATCACCAGGAGGGTTGGAATAATGCACGCCAGGACACCCTCTTTTTTTTTGACGCCCCACTTTGACTGCTCATAACTTTGTCAATTTTAATTTTTTTTTTTAATAATTTTTTTATGTAATAATAAAACATCAATAAACAAATGATAAAAAAATTTATAGTAAAAATATTTTTTGTTTCCTTTGTACAGCGCTTCAAAAACCGGGCGAAATTCATGCCTCTACACTAGAATACCCCCTTAAGGGGGTATTCTTATGTGACCACTTCGAAAAATCGATTTTTTTTTTCATATTTCAATAGTAAAACCTATCGAAAATATGCTGTGAAAAATAGAGACCGAAATTCCTGGTTTTAAATAAATTACAACTCATATAGTGGCCGACGCGCCGTAAGCGAATTGTTGGCTCTTGAAACCTTAAACGCATTTTTCTGGAAACATTATTTTCTAAAACTGTCATGGTCCTAAAAAAAAAAGTATTCAACCGATTGCTTTGAAATTTATATATATGTTCTTCTACTCATTAATGGTTATCGTTCGTACTAAAATTGCTTATTTTCGAAAATATTTTCTTATTTTTTTTAAACGATTTTTAACAAGAAAATTAACAAAAAACACAAACTTTTTTTCTAGTCCGCCTTTTTTTTTAATGAAATTGATTAATTTTAGTAGGGACGATAGCGACATCCCTACTGAACAATGATCCATTCGATTTTTTTATTTCAGACAACATGAACAGCCGCTATTACCATGACCAGTGACCTGCTTTTTTTTAGTGTCTAATTTAATTTAAAAAAAATATACATATAAAAAATGTAAAATAAGAGAAAAAAATTTTTTTTTATACAGTTTAAGATACAAACAAAAACATATAAAAAAATTAAAATGATTGAATGTTATTGTCGTCTAAAAAAAAATTCCCTAAAAAGAGGTAAAATTTATGCGTTCACATAAGAATACCCCCTTAAATTTATTTATAACAGCCGCTAATCGACCTAAATTAGAAAATATATATCTAGAGGTCGCTCAGAATTTTGAAAAAAATTATGTTCTTTTTTTTTAATTGTTAATGTTAAATCGAAAGTCACTAAAAATAATTCCAAAATTGTTACATTACCTACCCGCATGGTGGGAGAAACGGAGCATTTGTGGTGAAAGTGACGGGTTAGTTACGTAAATTTTGATGACGAAGGAACTGGTTATTCAAATTAGATCCTTGAAATAGTAGTTGATATATCTAGTGGCGTAATGAAGTGTATTACTCACGAGAAGTGGCATCATGCTGAAACAAGTACCAACGGTTTTAACAGTCACACAAGTGATAATATCAATACGCCCGCGACATAGATTATGTTTCCGAAACTATATCCAAGTCTAATGTGTGCCGACAGTTTTCTTGTGCTTTGTGAGACTATACAACACTTGCGAATGGACACAGAGCGAATATAGAGACACCGATCAACCCTTCTGTGTATGTGATGCAGATAATGAAATTTGTATTACGCCATACTTCATTCCGTCCTGACGCGATGTGGTTTTCTGTGGTGTGATGTGGTTCGACGAATCGACCGATTGTTACACGAGCATTGTGTAATTCACACATTTTTGCTAAATAGTCACTATTTAATGCTGGGTTAGAGCTCCGGACACCGGAACGTTTTTTTATCGGTTGCCTTTGCGGCTTATTAGTTTATATGGCATAGTTTTTGTATGTTTTTTTTTTTGTTAATTTTCCCATTATACAATTTTTTGTTAATTTTCCCATTATACAATTAGAACATTAAGTGAGAATAATAAACTTATAATAAAGTTAATAAAATAATTGCAGTTGTAGCTGGAACGTTGAACATAATATATATTCTTTGTCACAATTTTTTATATACAGACTGATCCATTTTAATCGATACACCCCGAGAATCCGGAGAAGATGATGTTTTCGAACAAAGTTGTTTCAAGAATTGTTTGTCTTTGGTAATTTTTTCGGGTGACTGACCATTCGTCATTGAAAAATGATAAAAAAAAATGTTTTGAAAACAAGTTTTTTTTGGAAAATTTGGGTTTTTTAAAAAAAAATTTTGAACAAAAGTTTTATGCTTTTTGACGTTTAATCGATTGCTAAGGTAAAAATTAGGGGTTCCTATTGAAAAAAAAGTTGACCTTGAATGACCTTGAACCCTGGGCTCAAAAGTACCACAATGTCCCCCTTCGAATCAAACAACTTTTGTCTGAACAACTTTGTTCGAAAACATCATCTTCTCCGGATTCTCGGGGTGTATCGATTAAAATAGATCACCTGTATATTTGACAATAATTTTTTTTTATCTATCATATAAATATTAAGTAATTTAACGTCAGTTCTAGTGAAAAAAATGTTCAATATTTTTATAAAGTATCATTAATTAAAGATTAAAACGGACCCCTTAAATTTAAAAATAGGCTCGGGAGAGTGTAATATTACTTTTCTGCGTTACAATCCACACACAGTATTTATTTTTGTTCTTTTTATAGCTGTATTTAAATTTCATAAGGTAGCTATTAGAGTCCTTTTATATATAATATGTGTGCAGCGTTAATCGAACAATTCTTTACACTCCAAGCAACAATTTTATCTTATATCAGATTATAAAGGCGATTTGAGTAGAGCTTCAAGCCTTGTCATACAATCGGTTACTATTTGATATTGGATATTAGATAAAAATATGTTTTATTATCTGCTGGAAGATCAATTGCACTCACTTGAGCTGCATGGAAAATTCTCAGTTTTTAACACTTTTAACAATCGAATAAGAATTTAAAGTAATTTGTGGATAGACAATAAATTTTAATGCCACACCATCTTTGATAATGTCTACCGCAGTTATGGACGAAACGTCAGGTAGAAATACCATAGCCTACAAACATGAAAGCCAAGAAGATTTGGATTCTTGTCTTAATTGTTAAAAGACAAATTTAAATACCAGCATCTTTAAAGACAAATTAGTAACTTGGTAAATTTATATAATTCAACCAACGTTGTCCAAACTGTATGAACACTCCAAATCTTCTTGATTTCCGGGCTTGTAGACTGTGGTCCATTGAGATTTCTACCTAACGTTTCGTCTACAAAAGCGGTGGACAACGGGCGAAGTGTCCTCCTTGACTCACAGGTAAGTTTGTCGATGACTGGTGTTTTTCCTTCATTTATGCTCAGCGTGCTAGTGTTCTCTGCTCGGTCGTAGATCGTTCTTCCGTGGTTGATCGTTCCGCTCAGTGATTTTGTATGGAGTAGTGCTGGTGTCCAAGTTTTACTTAGATTTAGGCCTTCATTTTTTTAGTTGAAATTCTGTGTATGTATAGAAATACCAATGAACCACGGCCTACAGTCTCGGAAACCAAGATGATTTGGAACAACGCCGACCGCGAAACCCTACACACGTCGTTCGACAAATAGTGATTCTGTTAGGCGACATAGTATATGTAATTGAAAATACATTCACAAAGGTGTGGAATTGCCAATATAAATTGCTCAGTGGTGCTCTGGGGTCGTTTTTATAGCATAAAATGCGATAACTATTGAATTAATTGTATAACTATGTAGGCACTGAATATCCAGGGATTGTTTGAGCTAATAGATTATCACTTAATTTTCATCCAAAAAACGTTTATGTGGTGCAAGAATTTACATATAAACGTCGTTTCGTTGTCTTTTAGTATGAATTTTGCCTCAACCTTGTAATAGTTTTGGTTAATTTTTATTCTTTGAATAACTTTTAAATTATTTGACTGATTGACGCCAAAATCTAAAATCTATGTCTCAATAAACCCATGCGAATGTCGCAAATCAGATCTCAATCTGATTCGCTCTAAAGATATCGTACGACTAAAATTTGTTTACATATAAGGACGTCCAGCCAAAAATAGTTAGAATACCTTCTTAGGACCCCGAAACGTCTTGTTGTGATGAAATCTTGATTTTCGAAACCAATAACTTTCCTTTTTTGGAGAAGTTAAAAAATTATATACAATTATAATAAAAGCACAAAAGCATGAAACGTAATGTCAGTTTGAAGTCCCTATTGAAAACAAATAATTTCAAAGAGTACAAAAAAAATACATTGAAATGAAATATCAAAGAGTGCCAAGGCAAGTTTATTATAGCAATGGATAAAGTTTACAATACGTGTAAAGTTACAAACTCCGCTGTTTAACACAAATTCTATTGTTTTATGGGTCTGCGCTGTTTCGCACTAGCTTTTGTTTCAAACAAGAGGAGCACAGCGCGAGTGCGAATGAAAATAACAACATATTTGTGGTCACAAGACAAGAGAGGTATAAGGTACATTTTTAATTTATTGACGATTATATTATTATCCAATCGACGAAGGAAGTGTCCAAACTCATAAAAAAACAGTCAAGAGCGAGTTGAACTCGTTCCGTACTAGTCCGTTTTCCATGAGAACTTTAAGATTTTCGTTTAGGTTTTCCTGTAAACTATGAGTGATGTCCTATATTACCTATTTTTTCACAATTTTAGGCCCAGTACTTTCGGAGATAACAGGAAGGGGGAATGCTCAAATTTAAACTACGGATTTCAAAATTATAAAATATATATATTCGTATTTCTCTTAACGAGTCCTTTCATTTGAAACGCCACATGATGCACTTGAAAAATATATTTTTTTTATTTTCTAATCTGACCCCCAAAATTTACTCCTAAAATCAGAATTCGGTTGTTCGTGATTGGGTCATTTAACTCTATATATGTACTAAATTTTCATTTTTTCGTCCAATAGATTCGGAGAAAACCACTGTATAGACGGATAATCAGACAGACGCGAAAGGGTTCCGTTTTCTTTGGATATACTCTAAGGTAACTTTGAAAATAGGATTTTAAAAAAAGTAATAAAATAAAAAATAAATAGCATTTTTTAGAAGAATATTGGAAAAAGTAAAATATAATTTGCTTTTTGTAGCAGTAGATCAGTGGATTTAAGATAACATACTTTGCACTTACCAGGAATGTACAAACCTGGTACAAAAGGGACAATTTATTTCTTTTTAAAATATTTATTAACTTAAACTGTGCCGAAAACCATTTTAAAATTCGAGGTAAAAGACTTACGGAATAAAGTATATACCATTGCTAAACATAATCCTCCTCTATTTAATGTTTGGATAAAAATATTAAAAACTCGACATAGACAATGTTGTTTTGTGGTCATAGATATAGCGACGACAATGACAGAAGATAGGTGATAAACCTAAACCGATTTTGTTTTAAAGTACCTTTCACGATGATTCAAAATTGAGAGAAAACAACTTCACTTTGAGTGTTGCGTTGTCAAAGAACAGCAGAGGGTTCATTAAAACGGGTTTTAAGTGTCAAATTGCAAAGAAACTTGGAATGATGTGAAGATATCTGCTGCAGCAATCATTGATACAAATTATTGTTATGGTTTGGATAGAGAATTCACAATAAAACTAATGCTCTAGGGCAGGGGCTCCCAAAGTGCGGCCCGCAAAGCCTGTGAATTCGGCCCGCGATATCGATACGATATACATATATTAAATCTAGTATATTAATAAACAAATAAGAAATAGTTAAATATATTTAAAACAAAAAAAAAATCATGGTTGTTTTGATTTTTTTTTGGCCCGCCCAAAAATTCGGTAATATTAAATTGACCCGCCTAAGAAAAACTTTGGAAACCCCTGCTCTAGGGCTTGAGAACAGTCGAGTTTGTAGCGATGCTGTCCTCTATTACAAGCCCTCAGGATAATATTACGGCGACATGTGTACTTACGTTTAAGATGAGCGCCAGCAAATATTAACAGTCACACGAGCCGTAATATCATTACGCATGCCATATATACGGTACTTTTTGCACGCACCTCCTATATAAAATAGTTGCTTTTCACTTAATTTACATTTTGACGTTTCACTTTTGAAAAAACGCCACTTCTAAGTAGTAGGTTAAAAAAACAAATTGTGATTTACTGTGGAACTGATATAGCGTGACCAGTCTTACGTTACATTATCGCACTAGTGAGTAATGGGTTACTTTACATGCCTATATACGTGCATGAAAAGCAGCTATTTTATAGTATATAGTAATTGTTATTTTATGATTCAGTGTGACATTATGATAAAACGAAAGCCAGCGAGTTTCAACAATCATAAAATAATCACGCGCATATATAATATTTTTTGCTTGTATCCCTTATAAAATAGCTGATTTCAATCCAATTTTCAAAATTTTTCTTAGTTCAATTTTGAGCAAGATCACTGCTAATTGTACTTTAGGCTCTGTTCAAATCTTAAATCGCTATGTTTATTATGGAAATGCTAGTACGACTTACTGTACTTTACGTAGCTTTACAGCACTAGTGTTAAATTTATCCTTTTACGACCACTATACAGGTATAAAAAGGTATAAAAATTGTGTAAAAAATGTATATTTATTTGACAACACAAAAATATTCTGCAACTACATAGAAATCCATTGCATTCTATCAAAGCGATTTTGTATTGAAGGAGCCACAAATATTTTCCATCAATAACTATAGTGGGCCCGCAAGGGAAAAGATGATCTTGATGATTGACATCAGTGTTATGTTAAAGTGTTGAGTGACGATAATCATCGAAGTGTCATTCTCACGTTTCGTCTGGCCAATAGTGATATATAAACATATAAAATATATACCAATAATATAATATAAGTACATACCAAGACTGCATTATGGTGTTTTCCTTGTAAGAACACGATACTAACGGCTACCAGTGCATGAATCTCGATGAATTTCGATTTTGTGGGATAATTTTGGGACTTATATTAGAAAATTAAAAGAAACATCCAAGTGCAGCATGTGACGTATCTAATGTAAGGGTTCGTTTTTATCAAACTACGGAGTCTTAAAGTTCTCTCGGAAAACTGTACCTTCTCCACACGATACTAACGGTTACCAGTGCATGAATCTCGATAAAAAAAACAGTTTAAATGCACACTCCCGTTTAATAAAACCAGCTTAATACAGTCGGTTTAAAAAAAATGTAATCTAACGTTTCAAATAAAAATTGTTTCCTAAGATAGCGATACCGTAATATAGCGGCCGTAATATTATGGTGAATGACGCTACAAAAAGAGATGTCGTATCGTTTTATGAAAAATTCCAGTAAGTTCGGTTAATCTCAAACGTACCAAAGAGCATTTAGTGTCAAAAATTGTAAAATATACGAAAACACGAACATTCTTCAAGGGGTTTCTATATCTATGCCGACGGAGCCGCAGGCAAAAGCTAGTAATATTATAGTTAAAGGACCTTCTTTTCAAAGTCGAATATATCCATCGGCGTATACAAGCTGAAATGCGATTTCAGTTTGCGTATATAGCTGCTGGATAATACATAGAAAGAAACACATACATATAGCATGGAGAGTCCAGAATCGGGATCGATAAATTTCGGGACTCTCACAAGCTCTGGAGTTTGTGTAATGTTACTGGAGTTATAAAAAGAACAGAGATAGAGTATAATTCAGTAGCGTAAGAGTGAGTGCGAAAACGAATCGAAACGTCGTTGAGAAAGAGACAGATATGTCATATCTACTGGCATATCGAAAGCTTTTATGATCGAGGTAAAATAAGCTATTTCCCAAAAAGTACATATATTATGTACAAAGCCTTCGGGTTTCTGAACGGTTATCATTTAATATTTATTCTTGATGGTCAAAAAAATTTTTATTTTTTATTTATTTATTTATTTTATTAGTGTATTTGCCATATGGCAACATACACTATTTGCGTCGGTCGGATGGCGGGACCTAGGGGTCGGACCAAAATTTCTCGACGTTTCATAACCTCCTAAACACTTTGGCACCATTTTTAAAAATGTTTATATATATGTATATATATATATTTATATATATATATATATATATATATATATATATATATATATATATATATATATATATATATATATATATATGTGTGTACGGGCAATAACTTTCGAAAGAGTTAATTGATTTTAACGAAATTTGGCCCACGTGTTGAAATCCATCACCGCAAGAAGCCTATTTAAAATGGACGTAATCGGGCCATTTTAAGGGTAGTTTTTAGGGGTTGAAAAATGTTTTTGGGCCCTAAAATACTAAAAAAATTCTCCGAATCGTTTCAAAATTGAAATTTAACCCTCTGGTAATAATTAAAAAGTGTTCCTAAATTTTTAATAAAATCGGCCCGACAGGACCGGACTTACAAATTTTATGAAAACACTAATTTGCAGATAGTGAATTATTTACTGAAAGTTGTATATAATTTGGTATAAAGGTTCGATTGATAATAATATTGCAATTAAGAAAAAAAATGTTATTTTAAGGGGTGTATTAAGGAGTCAATTTTTTTATTTTGCCTAAAAATCAACTTAAGTTCGCATAATAAAGCCACTCTGCCTGTATAAGCAAATACACTATATTGTCGGCAGGGTTTTGGCACTGCGACCCGGGTTTTTTTTACAATTTACAATTGCTACATTTTTTTATATAAATAACGTGTCCTGCCCAACTTGGCGAAGCCAGTGCTAGGACAGGTTTGATGCTCAATAATTCAAATGAATATAACCAGTGTTGTCACTCGTCAGTGAGACGAAGATTTTTCTTTTTTTATGTCAACCAAAGTCATTAGATATACAGGTCACCTCGTTAATGAATGACGTCACCTGACAGACCGTTCAATATTTTTATTAATTGACAGTCCAGTGAATGACGTCGTTACCCTACTACTATATAACGAAACGAGGTCACCTCTGTACACTGTATCAACCATATTTTATACCTAGACTGAAAACTTAAAAAAAAATTGAACCTCATCGAAAAAAGCCAGTAAAAGGAGGAAAGTTTTATCATTTTCAACCTTTTAGTGACTTTTTTGAAAAAGATTCAGTTTTTATTGGATTTGCAGTAGGTAGTTTGCACGTAATTAAATATTAACCGACTTTTTTATATTTGATTACAAAACTTGACACTAAAAATATATTCTTTAAAAACTACTGAAGCAATTACAGTAAAATTTATGTGCGGGATCATCGTGAAGGTATGCTCTATTAAATAAAATAAGAATCACAAGTAATTAAAAAAACACTTGAAAATTCTACAAATAATTCTTTATTTCTCGACGATCGTTTCGGACAATAAGTCCATCCTCAGGAATTCAAAAACTTATAAGTATATAAATATAAGTTTTTGAACTCCTGAGGATGGACTTATTGTCCGAAACGATCGTCGAGAAATAAAGAATTATTTGTAGAATTTTCAAGTGTTTTTTTAATTACTTGTTATTATTAATCATGTTCTACCACTTGCCGAGTGAAAAATCAGTGCAAATTAGAATAAGAATCATTAAAACAGGTTCATAACTGGCGGAGATATCACAGATAATAACACACACACAAAATTGAGAATATCTTTTTTTGCCGGTTAAAAAAAGCATGTGCCATAGATAAACGGCCGAAATAAAACTTCTTTGGGTATAATTGTTTATTCTAAATGTGGAAATTACTATCATTTTTTAAATTTGAAACAAGATACTAACACATATACAAAGCTTTATATTGAATGAATTTTATGATACATGTATACGTTTTTATAACGTATTTTAAAATTGTATTTAATTTGACGAATCCTGCTTGTTGGCTATTTCGGATAATTATTCTATTCCATTCTTATTCTGTATAAAATGAATGAATTAGAATGAGCTACAACTACTTTATTAAGGGTTGTTATGCTAATTCGCGTCAGCAATTTTTGATACTCACAAAAGTCACACTCCTTTTTGAAAAATTTTGTTTCATCTAATCAGCGTACTAGCGAACAAACAAGAAGACGTTGTAAACCGCGGATAAAAGCTAGTTGTAAAATAAGTTTTAATGGATGTAAGGTATAACCGTGGAATAAATTTTACAAAACAGTTGTAAACTGTTGTAAAGTAAGACACGAATTCGTTAGTGATTCGAATGTAAATGAGAAATAATAACCAATACAAATGAAACGGCAATTCACAGTTGGCATTACGAAGTGTTTCATAAATATCACATATTTCGTCGTCACAAAAATACCATGAGGCTCAGGTGAAAATTATAATCAGCCTCACCCTCATAAGCTCACATAAGAAGTTTGACTTCTTTAGTTTTTAATATTATTCCCAAGTTTTTTTTTTTTTTGTCAAGCTAATTAATAATATTTACACATACTTAGCAACACACTTGTCAGTGTCATGTAATTTAGGAGACAAACTAACTTCCCCTTTCGGGGCCAATTGTACTTACCCTCGATTTTTACTTTTACTTTTACGTCGCTAAAGAAGTTAAACTTCAAAAATGTTTTATACATCTAGTTTTTGGCACTCCTATCCTAGCACTGACTTAAGTCAGGAAGATTCCATATATAATAAGATAGGCATTGTAATTTGTGGATATAAAAAATATTAATAATATTTATTAATAAATATAATAAATACATTTTGCAATTAATTCAATTTGTAGTAATAACATGAAAAAAAATAATCCTCATTTTAGTTTATGTTGTCCTGTAAACTATAAGTAAGGCCCTATATTCTATATTTTTTTCAAAATTTTAGGCTTAGTAGTTTCGGTGATAAGGAGGGGAGAATAGTCGATTTTCGTATAACTGAGTTGCCATTATGTTTGATCATTATTTAAAACGGTAACCAACCAACCAACCGATTCATAAAAATTAAAAGCTGCTATAACTCTATGAGGCTAGTAACTACATCCAGGGGCGTCGCCAAGGGGGGGGCAGGTAGGGGCAGCTGCCCCTTCCTAGAAGCTCGGGATTTTTTTAAAGTTTTAACTTTTCCTGCCTGATATCATAGAAGTAAGTAATAAATTGTAGCGTCTAGTAGAATCAGTCAAAACTTAAATCAAATTTATGGATAAAAATGAGTCTCTATTTACTCGTTCTATTGACTACCGCACTTTGAATTCGCGTGGGGTGCAAAGATCGTGGGGGGCCCGAGAAAATGATATTTTACATATTTTAATTTGTAATCATTTAGTTGTTATTTTAAAGAATTTATTTCAGTTGAACTTAATTGCTTCATCCGTATCTGCAACAAAAAAACTTTTTACGGCAAAGATTGGCTAACCATTTTTTGTGTATTTCATTTTTTAATATATTTGTGCAATAAAGAATTCAATAAATATGTTAATCTATCTTAAACCACACAAATCTGAAATTTTTGTTTTTTCTCATCCTTCTGCCCCCCTTTGGCTCAAAGCCTGGCGACGCTCTTGACTACATCAAAATGAATACCGACAATGGTGTTTTCCCCATTATCCCGTCAGATTCTCCCAGGGTTGCCTAGGCAAGTGATTGAAGTTACTATATGTGCTATCTTTTCTGAAAATTTGAACCTCTTTAAAATCCAAACTATTTTTACGTTCGCCACTCGGACTATTATGGGACATCCTGTATTAATACTGCGCTATTAAAGTGCTTTTGTGGTGGAACATTATGTAGAACTTTTGTAGAGGAGGCACGTAACTTTCTGGTTTCAGTTTTGAGTGTGGAGGAGATGGTTGACTGTAATTTATAGAAATGGTGTGCCATGGGGAAGGGGTTGCCAAATATTCTAAACTAAATTCGACAAAGGTAAAGGACGGCGAGTCAAGTGAGCCTTACGAGTTAAGCAAATCTTACAGACTAAGTCTGGGTTGCAGAAAGCATTGTCAAAAAATTTGCTATGATAATGACCTTAGATTTTGATTCTATATAAGAAAATTTCGAGAAATAATTGATTGAAAGAAACGGATTTTTAACGGTGATACATGTATTTGTTCGATTTTCACTTCGAAACAACTGTTTTTCTACAGATTTTGATCAAAATTTAACATGGAAAGCAATCTTTTTCTATGTAGATCAGCTATTTATTTTTGTGCGAGTACGATCTAATGTTCTACAAACTATAAATATACTAGCATAATCTAAGATCATTGTCAAATCAAAATTTTTTACCCTCGTTAGATGCATTGCTGTAGTGAAATTATTATTATAACTATTATTATTTAACATTTATTTATTAATATCTTAAATAACAAATAATTAATAACACTTGAAAATTCTACAAAAATAATTAATAAATTATTTCGACGATCGTTTCGGACAATAAGTCCATCGTCAGGAATATAAAAATTGTCCGAAACAATCGTCGAAATAATTTAATAATTATTTTTGTAGAATTTTCAAATGTTTTTAATTATTTATTATTATTAATCATGTTCTACCAAGTGCCGAGTAAAAAATCAGTTCAAATTAATAATAATTTATAACATTTTATTATTACAACAAAATACTAATACGCTATATAAATATTAAAAGCACTGTGGTTGGACGATATCTATTATATTTATACCTGTGTTGTATATAAATTAAGGATTTTGTTGTATTTAGTTAGTTTAGTGTTTTGCTGAAGATGGAAGCTTAGCTCTCGAAATGTACATCCACTGAATAAATCTGTTGTGGTAAGAAGTATCTATTCTTTTATTTTTATAATACGCTATAGTGGGTCCATAACCTTTTGTTTTAAAGCGAGTTTCAGAATAATATAGATGAATAAAAATTCATAGTTGTTTTATTGTTTGACACCTAAAAATCGATGTTATTGTATATTGAAATTTTTATTTCTGATAAAGGCATATATGAACAGCTACTAAACAGTCCCCTTAAATACAAAATCGTTATTCGTACATCCCTATAGAATATTGCAAACTAAATTTAACAATGGTAGCTACTGTTTAAGGCGCTCAATTTTACTGTTACGAACTTTTGTTTACAAAATTATTTACAGCTACGTAAATATCTTAGAGGAAAATTTGAGCATCTGAACAATTATTAAATTTGTGTTTTGTTTTCCTAATGTTTTTTAACAAGAGTTCCTTTTTGTGCTGAAAGTTTTCAACGCTGCAGAAACTTGGAACTTTGATTTGTGGTGTTAAGTAAAAAAATTTGTCCACATTTGACGTGTGTTTGGTGGACTTTTTATTGCGTTTTTATTATTCATAACGAAAATATACCTCAGTTTGAATACAACTGTCAAATTTGAGACATATTAAATAATTCGTTAATGTGCAATTATTTTTTGAAATATGACCACATTTTAAGAGAAATTGCATACGATCACAATGTATGACGTCACATATTGAGTGTTCGTTTCTATAGATACACTGTTTGCATAGTTTAATACAGTAAGGTTAGTAGAGTACTATAGGTTGAACTTAAGAAGCTACAAGAATGGTCACGTCTGCGGTTTGTTGAATCAATTGATTATGGCATTTGAAACACTTGGCTTGATTTTTCAATTATAATGAACGTTGAACAGTTGGGAAAAATGTCTCAGAGTTTACTATCGCCGCCCTCTCACCCGTCTCGCGTAGTCACACTTTAAATTATGTGAACGCCCAACCTATAATAAATTAATACATTTTAAATGTTGACCTTTCATCTAATATTTTATTTAGATGTTTATTTATATAATGTTTTTCACAGTTATATGAAACAAATATTTTTATTGTAGATCTTCTATACTTACTACTTTTAGATGTCTTTGTAGTATTTATAATCTTGACTTACTGTACTATACAGTAAATTCGTTATTATTATTACGTATCAGTATTCTTCGAACCTTGTAAATATAGTACTTATTTTTCGAATCTAAGAATAGTCGAGCGTGTAGCGATGCCGTTGTTTCCACAACTCCATCTATTACAAACCCCCATGAGTTGCCAAGTTTTAATCCGAATTTATAAATTGGATTTGCAATTTATTATTACAAAATAATGAATTGAAAATATGGGTTTATTGTAGACACAAATAACCCTGACTATCGGTGGTCTTTTTGGTGGTTTTTAGAAAGTATAAATAATAGAAATGTACATCCTCCGTGTAGCCTCAATTGTTTTATAAAGAGAGTGGAGAGAGAGAGAGAGATTGTAGGTTGAGCGTCGATAATCTACAATCTATCTCTCTTTCTCGCTTCTCTCTTTATAAAACAATACTACATTAGGTGTGTTTGGTATATTCAAGTAGATAGATAACTCAGTGAGATTTACTCTGAAAAGTTTACGTCAGATTTACCACAAACGGACTAGTGTCAGATTTCATAACAAGGCTAGATTTAGAACAGAACGACGAGTAGAAACAGTTGGGAACTACTGTTTTATATATTGAAATATCGTTCATGTATTTGGCATTTTTAATTATGTAGCGAAAAAATTCTTTCGTCGAACTCATATAATATTTTTTATTAAATCTGACATGACATTTTTCAGAGAAACAAAAGCAATTTTAATAATATATTCATAATAAAAATATAGATATTTCGAAAACTGACTTGTTCACAGACAATAAAGTCGAAAATATTTCGTTGAATGTCGAGGATACACATAGTTACAGCATTTTGGGAGGACGTCGAAGAGCCTGTTACTACGAGAACAGTGTTAAAGCGAGACAAAATATCAGAGCGTGATGGAGCAGCGTTTCCTAAACTTTTTCGCTTACGGACCCCTTAGAGATTACCTAAATTGTCGCGGGTCCCATTAAAATATTTCAAGAGTAACTTATTCATTTAATTTTTAAATTTCCAGTACATAGGTTGGAAAATAAAAATACTTTTTCAATATATTTTTATGTTTCAAGGTTACTACAATATTTTTTTAGAAATATGTGTATGTTCGACGTACGTACTAACCTATGTGTTTCATTTATTTCTTAGACGCTATCTCAAGAATAAAAAATGATTAGGATGCCTATCGACGCGTATTGACGTAAATATGATCTGACAGAATTGTTTTCAAAAAATAATGAAAAAATGAAATATTGGGTGCACTCAATCTTTGTAGAGAGATTTTCTGTAGGACCGTTCCCAGTATTGACGGGTGAACAGAGAAGTGACCGTAGTTAAGTTCTTTGATCATTTTAGAATATCTATGATTTATTCCATGACACGTCCACAATTTTTAATTCATATACAAAAACAACCGTTTTGCGTGCGAGCTTCCTAGTGTCTATATAAGCAAAGTATAGATGCATGTATTGTCGGCAAGTGTGAACAGAGTCATAAGAAACTATACGACAACGACTTGCGATCCAATTTCTAACCGAACGGCAGGCGGTGACAAACTACCCGTTTAAACGTGCTGACGACATATTTATACATATCGGATAAAATATGTGAACTGCGCCATATAAACTAATAAGCCACAAGGACACTTGATTAAAAATCGTTCCGGCGTATAATACGCGCCACGGCTCTAAAAGGTTCTGAAGCTAGTCACAAACAGCGTCGCAAATGCATATTTTAGAGCCGTCCTGGTTGTTTTGTGGGAAAGAAAGACTCCCATTACCTCCCAGATACCGGCACAGAACGTGCACTCGTCGGTGATTGTTTATCGCTGGTTGTTGTGTTACTTGTCGCTTTCCTGCTATAAAGTACAGCCCAGTACGCTATTGTTATGTTGTTTCTTTGATTGTTAATTGATCAAGATGCCTAATACAGTTTTGCACGAAAAATAATTTTTTGGATGACTTTATGCAAGGAATTAGACCTTTAGATTAAACAAAAATTAAAAATAATAATATAGCGCAAGTTTGTAGTTTTTCAACCGACTGTACCTGCGGAAGTCTCCATTTGCATCTAACTTCCAAGCCTTTTAGATCCATGGTACGAACTATACGGCTAGTGTGAACGAAATCTTAAGGCTGTCGGAACGCTCTGAATTTTGTTTGTGTTGAGACCCAGCGGTAAAGGGCGAGGTAGGCAAAAGACATATTGTGGATGTGACCTTCTTTAGCTCTGTCTCGTTCAAATCATCCGCACGTTTCAATTTTTGGCTGGTGCCAACTACGTGGCTAAAAAATTTTATTGCAAGGGTGCCGCTGTCAATTGATTACTCTAATTTTTGGAAATATTTTGAAGATTTTAAAAACTTTTCCGAAAAAGGAACAGTCACTTTAGGTTTGTGATGGAACAGTTTTGTGAAATAAGTACGAATAAGGTCATAGTGTGACATCGAAAACGTGCGTTTTTTTAGCACAATTAATGCCAAATTTTTTCTAGTAAATCGTACATAAATTACAAAAGTAGTCCATTAGAGACCTAGATTTGTCCTTTATCTTTCTTATAGAGAAAGAATGTTTGCAGAATGTTGACGAGTAAGTCTACAATCAGTTGACAGCCGAAGCTCTATTTTTGGCTTAAATTCAGAGCGTTTCGACAGCCTTAAGGAACCCAGTTTGGGAATCGCTGTGATAGAGGAGTGCGATATGTCCGACTGAGAAAGCAACACACAGCATCATCAACATTATCATGGGTTGGGTACACTTTGAGGGGTTGAGAAGTGTAACGACTAGCCTTTACAACACACTGAACTTATCTAACCAAACCTGAGAATTGGGGTCGGCGTGTTAAATTAAAATTCACGTTTCAACCCATCCATTCTTACTTGGCTAAAATAGTTTAACACGCGTGCTAAGAAAATCATAATTTTACGCGAAATTACAACTAAATATAAAAATGATTTTTCGGGAAAAAGGACTTTATTTATAAGTAAAACACTTAATATTTTATTTTCAGCGACGTTTCGTTCCTTGTTTGGAACTTTATCAAGCTTTAATAACTATTAAATGTTGTGATTAAATAGATATAAAAGATAATATATACATGTGAATATAAATTTGAGTTAACAATATTAATACAAAGTTTATAATAATTTCGTTTTTTTTTTATAGTTATTAAAGCTTGATAAAGTTCCAAACAAGGAACGAAACGTCGCTGAAAATAAAATATTAAGTGTTTTACTTATAAATAAAGTTCTTTTTCCTGAAAAATCATTTTTATATTAATTACCAAGGACAAAAAAGAAATAAAGTCAATTACAACTAAATGTTTATTTTAAACAGTTACTTTTTACATTTATTGTGACCCAATATGATTCCCAGCCAATATAGTGATAAGAGATGCTCACATGAACTGAATCGCAAATTTACGTTTGCGTATATAATAGGAGGCACTATTGCCTCCAATCAAACATATTTTTTTAATGCAACAAAAGCTTACTCAGTAAAAAAGGCATCTATCGCTCGCCGTGAAGAAAGAAGTCTACCGTGTAGACTGTAGAGAATAGTATATTACACCACAAGAGCCGACAGTTGAATTTCCTGCACTGCACCACATGATGCCCGAGGCGAAGTCGAGGACATCATATGTGAATTAAAATTTACGTTCATTGTATCACAACAAATTCAGCTCACAAATTATTTTGAAGAAATGCTGTTTATTCTTCCTCTCAATAAATTGAATGCCTCAAAATGAACTGCCTGGTGAAATTCCTTGCGCAATTCGAGAACGACTGGCGTTAATTCAACACATTTTATTACAAATTGTGTTTGTTTGAGGACCCTGGAAATGCTCTCTCAACCTGCGGACTAGACCTGCAACATATGTCTATAAAAAAACATTTATGTATTTAAACGATGAAAATACCCTTCTTTAATGCTAAAAGCATAGATATGTCATATTCTGAAACGCACCACCAACACAATTCATCATTTATGTCGCCTAAAATTATGTGCATCAAAATTGCACATTTTTAATTCAAGTTCAGTGTTTTTAAGTCACTGTACGTGAAATGCCGGAACCTCTCTCTCACACACACGAACTGTGTGGCGGAGCAGTCAATGCGAACTTTATGTGTATCTATATACTTTAAAAGCTGTTTGTGCTTGTACTACAAGCAGAAAATAGAAACAGATGCCAATAACCAAGTCAACTCAAAATATTATTAGTTCAAATTAACGCGCCACTCGGTTTTGCGATATTTTTAGTCTTAAAGACAAGGTAATTATATTTTATTTATTATATTATTATGTCAATTCACTATTTTTGGAGTTGGAATGGTCCCGTGAGTAATTGGAAAAAAAGTACGTTGAATCGATTAGATCAAAGCGTATCTTCGTACCTTCCTTAGTTCAGAAGTTATGGCGGTTTAAAATGTATAAAAATAATAATTTAATGTTGAAAAAAACTCTGACAATATAAAGATATGGTGATCCGTGGATTATATAAAAAAAAATTAGAGGAAAATCTCTGTGGCTAGAGATCAATAAAAAGCAATACTTATGTAATATAATTAAATTTAATGGCTAACGTTTCGGTGAGCTTTACACCATCCTCAGAACTCTGAGGATAGTGTAAAGATCACCGAAACGTTAGCCATTAAATGCAATTATATTACATAAGTATTGCTTTTTATTGACCTCTAGCCACAGAGATTTTCCTCTAAATTTTTGATAATAGTTTAAAACGGCAACATCTCTGAAACTAAATGAGAGACAGAGTTGTGAATGAATCGTTCTAAAATTATATGTCATTAATTCAGGAACTTCTTTGATTAGAACGCGATGATAATTTTTATAGCAGATCAATCAGTGAGGGAGTGAGTGAGTTAGAGATAGGTTTATACGCTATATAGATCTGTAAAATATTGCCATGGCAACGACGTTATAGAAGCATTCCGGCATCCTGTGTACCGACGCTCGCGCAGCTAGTTCTCTTCTCGCCACCCTCCCGGACTACGGACTACCGTACCCCGGAGCGATCCGGGTAGCTGCGATATGTATTTTGTATTGTTACAACAATGCTGTCCGTTATGGTTTGTAATTCAAAATAGACACAGGGAATCATGATCATCCAATATATTGTCTCCGTTGTTATGAATAGAGAATGTCATAAGTTTGTCTTTGTTTAGTACGCGTTTGATTGCACTTTAAAGAATGAAAATGTACTGAATAGGCTTTTTTTGTGAATGAATTGAAAAAAGGTAAATGAACTCAACGAAACAAAGTCATATTGTTAACAAATAATAATTTATAATATTTATTTGTCAAACGTCGTTTTTTTTTTTTTGAAATTTTAGAGTGTACTTTGCAGGGGATAGTCTCTGAAACTACTAACTAAGCCGTACCTAATAATTCTTTCGCTAATTAAAAGCTATACTATTCCTGAGTAAAATAGGTAAATATACGAAAATCGGCCATTATGACGTTATGTCTGAAACTACTAGCTGAGCCTAAAATTAAAATAAAAACCCGGGTCGCAGTGCCAAAACCCTGCCGACAATATAGTGTATTTGCTTGTATAGAGCCGTGTGGTTTTATACTTTTATTATGTGAAATTAAGTTTGTTTTTGGGCAAAATAAAAAATTTAACCCCTTAATACACCCCTTAAAATAACATTTTTTTTTCTTAATTGTAATATTATTATCAATCTAACGTCTACACCGAATTAAATACACCCTTCAATAAATAAGTCACTATCTGCAAACTAGTGTTTTCATAAAATTAGTAAATCCGGTCCTGTCGGGCCGATTTTTTTAAAATTTAAAACTTTTTAATTACTACCAGAGGGTTAAATTTCAATTTTGAAACGATTCGGAGAATCTTTTTGTGAAAAAGTTTTACCTGAAAAGTAACAATTTCAAAGCAGAAAATTAATAAAAAGACAAAAAAATGTACGAAAATTGACAATTCTCAATTTTCAATAAGACTGTGCTATAATAATCTCTTATCCTGACTCTATGCTATGGACAACGTCTTCAACGATATATAGCGAAGACATGTCCACTAGATAAGTCAATGGTTCACTACTTCTATTCTGTTGGTAGCTTTTTTCTGCGAACAACATCAATCTGTTAATATTCATGTTACAGTTCATCCTGTTAATTTTGATGTTACGTCGTAAAAATTAACTCTCATCATTTTTTTCATAACGCGCCGAAAACAGTAGGTATGTAACTTAAATAAAATTCAGGTGGCATAAAGAATTTCAAAAAATTGAACATCAGTAACTTTGCCTTGCGGCCGTATTTCACAATTCATGTGTCTGTGTTGGTAAGCGCCCGTCCGGAAAACGTAATATTCCTTTCTCACTTTCCGACGGAATCAAGGTTAAATAGCTACCCACACACAAACACACACACACACACACACGTTATGTAGGTATGTGTACACGGTTGGTGATTTAACTGAAGTGGATAACACTTCTGGTCTACAACCGTCAGACAAAAATGTCGTTTCCAAAACTCGATAACAGGGCGTCACTTTTGTGACACATTTTCTTATTTGAATCTTTGGTTTCTCGAAACAAGATTAATGCTCTCATCTATCATAATATTTCATCGTCTTCGACTATTAATTCGAATGTGAATGGTTTTCCTCAAACGTCGAAAATATGCACAATTATAGTATACTAGCGGTTCGGTTCATCTTTGCTCTAATTTATAGATTGCCTATTAAATTAATTTCAAAATAGCTTCGCAAGTCTCGTCAAGCAAGTAAACCATAATTATTTTGTTGCGAGCATTTTATTATATAAAAACCTTTGAACAATTGAAATGGAAACTCCACTGTATTATTTTTTTATCCGACTACTACAAAGACAAAAGGAAGGATTAATGATTTTAGAAGTTTATTATGTATAATTAGCGGCCTGGTCCAGCTTCGTCCTGAATTGTAGACTGCCTATTAAAGATAACATGTTTAATTGAATTAGGATTATTAATATGTTGGTGAAAATAGCTTCGCAAGACTTGTTAAGCAAAAAAACCATAATTATTTTCTTGCGAGTAATTTTTAAATCTGTGGTATCTTCTAAAATATTCATTTAAAATGATATGGTGCAAAGATCAATTTTGATCATACTTAATTGGACAAAGATTAATACCATGTCGGTAAAAATAGTTTCACAAATCACTCATAACTTGTGGTCAAATTTTTGAAAGGTAAAAATGTTTAGATATATGCTATCATAGACTTTTCTGTAGGCCTTTTTAAGACCTTTCATTCCATAGCTCATTAATTTGATGTATCTCTTATGGTTTAGTCAGCTTAAGCATCTTTTTAAGAAGTGATTATAAAAAATCAGCATTTCTCTGCTATCTTTCAATTTAAAATTATTGTATTATACACGCAAACCTTCCGAGGAAACTCTTTAAATAATGGTGATACGTACTTATTTCATACGTCTTGGTTGTAACAGCTGATTTTCAAGATCTTCATGGGATTACTTGATTCATTCGGAAGAATGAGTAAAAATGCATCGACGCAACGAGAAAAGACGTGAATATATTATTGTACTAATACTTCATTCACATGCTTTCGACTCTATACAGCAGATGCTTCTCAAGGTCAAACCAACTCAAACACTCAGTGGAAAAAAATTATATTAATTCTGGAGAATAAGACTGTAACCGGCTTTTTTTATTAAATCATTGAAAAGAGCTCCGTCTAACTTAAATAATGCCATTATGTGTTTTTTTGTCTGACACAATAAATTTGTGAAGGCTAAATAAATATCTTTTCTTTTCAGAGGCTAAGATCATTGACGCCAAACATCACTATAACTACTACACGTAAGAATCAGTGTACAGGGAACATAGCCGGATTGGTCTTGGAGTGAACGCGCTTTGACTCTGACGATGTAAAAGGTATATTTAAAAATTTGTATCTCCCTAAATATTTTATGTTTTAAAATGAAATAGGCGCCATTGTGTTTGTTGCAATGATTTCTAATAGAAGACAGCCATATAGTAATTATTATTTTATTCTTTACAGTCTCATTCAAATTGAACTGATATATCGAAATTTAATTAAAAATTATACTCGTACATTTCTACGAAATAATGTTGAAGGTTTCTGAGAAATTATTTAATAAGAGCAATATTTTATCACAGTTATCTAACTGATAAAACTATATGACTTTAAGGAGGTTCGAGCGAATCTTGCGCAAAACGAATTTTCCAAGTTTTTTGATCTGAAACTTAGTATACATAATAATGATTCTTACAAAAATAGTTTTAAAAATGATGTTTTATAAATTTGTTATATTGTTATAAATAAAAATAATAAATTTTTATAACTATTAGTTACGCTTGAACCTCCTTAAATAACAAGTATTTTTAATAGAAAATTTATTACGCATATTGGAAGTCAAAGTCGATTAAACAATCAAAGAACAAACTGTATTTTTATAGTTTTTATATTCATAAAATATGCAGCTAGATAATGGAAAAGAAAATTCAGGCACCGTTCCAAATAAAATCGTCGATAACATTTCGATATGAAACAATTTATATGCAGAATATAAAATATTTATTCTTTCAATAATAATAATATGCACGATTCAAAAGTCGAAACTATTCTAAACTTTATGTTTTTTTTTGTCAAGAGTTGAGAATAGCCGAACGTGTAAAAACTTATACTTTATGTTGGTAAATTCGTGTCCATAATTTTAATGAAGTTGGAATCGTAGGGAATTGGACAGTTTATGAAACTGTCCAATTCCCTACGATTCCAACTTCTTATACTTTATATTTTTACAAGAAAGCTTCGTAATTTTTTTTTCTAAGCTTCAGAATTTCGGAAATATTTTGAAAATCACCTGTTCTCTTGTTCTCAGTAACTGTCACAAAGAACGTAGTTAACTAAGTAACTAACAAGCATGCTTTATTTAACTTTTACATGTGATACCATATTACGTAACCATGCAACCGTATATCAAATATCAAAATATTTAGTACTAGCCGTTACCCGTGTCACCGCATGCGTTAACATAAATTTTATTTTATTTATTATATGTTAAATTAAGAACTTGGAATGGTCCTGTCGCCCAATTGACTGGAATTTTCTTTATCAAAATTAGATGAGCATCCATCTATATCAAAGTTTATCGGCGAGTTAATTATCCCGTAGGTATAAACATTTTTAAAAACGGTGCTAAGCGATTCAAAATGATCTGAAACTTCGACTCCTACCCTTAAGTTCCGCCATGCAACCTACGTCAATAGTGTATGTGTCATACATAAGTAAATAGACTAATAAAAAGCAAGTAATCTCTGACAAGCATCACGGTAGAAAAAGTTTTTGTCCCGTCAAGTGTAACTGGTATAAGAGCTAGGGTATGGAATTGTGTTAGGCCTTACGACACGTTCCAGAAATAGCACAGAGCTCCTTTTACTTAACTCACGTAACCTTTACATTGTTTCATAATGCATAGGAAATGCTTTCAGGTGTCCAATAATTTCATATCTTTGTAAATAAGCGTTCACCTCAAATTCAATTTGAAATACTATTTTGGATCAATAAACTTGAGAAAAGGTATGTTTGATATTGTGCTCCAGTGTAACAGGTGTTAACACTTTTGACATTATTTCGTTTGTTATACAAAACTCAAATTATGGTTCAATATGTTTTTTACACCTTTGCACCTTAGGTTACAGAAAGTTGCTGTTGCAGAAACTTTGAAACATGATATCTAGAAGAGCCATTCGATTTATAAAGTAGACATCCACTTGTAATGATTTAAAGTTAATGAATTCACGTAATATAGAATTTAAATATGTAATTAATATATGTGGTTTCAGATCCAGTATATATTATAATTATATTTTTTAGAGGACTGTGGATCAGTCAATTAATGCAAATTAATAAATCCACAGTCCTCTAAAAAATATAATTATGTAATTAATGCAAGAATTTATTTTACTTTTAATTGTAAATAAAACCCATACAAAAAACCTACGTCGTATAAACATGACACCGCTAAGACACGTAAGGTAGTTCTTAAATACTGCCTTTCCTCAACGTTGAGTCCTGGAGGAGAAATACAGTAGTCCTAGACTTGTCTCTTGTTTCTCAAATATTTATCTCGCAAACGATGAATTTTGTTTTAAATAATTTTCGTGATGGTGAAAACTTGTAATTTCCATTGTTTTTAATTAAAATTTTATATGTTTCTTTTTCGGTGTATGTTACATTTTAAGTGGAACGATTTTCTGCAGTATTGTTCTCGGTACTAAATTGATTGTATCAGATTTCTTAGGAAAATGTAATAGATAGCCTGAAAATTATAACCGATGACTACGCCCAAATTCTAATGAATGACGTTTCAGTCGATTCTGAAATGGCGTGCTGTATTACCAAGCGAATACCGAATTTGAATTGATTCGTTATTCGTGTGGTTTGATTTTTATTTTGTTTTGTTAAGTTTTCTAATTATCAGAAGCGTAGCGTGCCTTGGCGGGGCCCCGTATAAAAATTTGTTTGGGGGCCCTTCCCCCGTTGAAGTAAATGCCTTAAACGGGGAAATCCCGCAGCCCGCGATAACCGATGTAGGGTGTTGCCAACTTTTGAACGCACGCTTTACGCGGGAAAAAAAGAAATTGCTTTTTTTGACTTTTGTCATTTCTGAAAAATTGAGAAGTTTTTATTAATTTTTGCTTACGCACGTTGGGGGCCCCCGTGGCCCGGGGGCCTCGTATAATTGATACGGCATATACGGCGGTAGCTACGCCCCTGCTAATTATATAAAAAATAATAAAAAGTTTAATTTCATTTTGAGCAAGTCGTCGGACAAAAAAATGTAAAAGATTTTGTACAAACAGTGTAAAAATTTATCAAATGTGATACATCTAATACAAAAAAATTGTAATAGACGGAACAACAGTGATTTTCTATAACGCATTAATGTTTTTTCTAGTTACCAAATTAACAAACTTTAGTACGTTGCATCTTAAATGATATTCACTGTATATTTTGCTTACAAGTTTCAAATAGCAAGCTTTGAATTTCGAACACGTTGTAAAGCTATTTTGTGAACGTAAACTTCGATACTTGAATATTTTTCAATTTACATAAAAGCCTGTTGATGCAGCTTCACTTCTGACAGGCCGATAAAACAGAAAACATCAATCTTTTTTGAAATTTGATTAACATCTTATTTACAGTTGGTACACACTGACTGTCATGCTTTTAAATTCTGCCGAACTTTTTCAACCGGTTTCGATAAGTCTTCTGTTACATTGTTGTATTTTACATAACAGATGTTCTATATGAACTGATTTTCACGTCTCTAAAATCATCTTACAAGAGTTATCTGATTTTGTAAATAGGATATTTGCGTAAGTTAAAAAACATTTTGTTTAATTAATAAAGCACTAAATTCTAACAAAATGGCACTTAAGGCTGTCGGAACGCTCTGAATTTAAGCCAAAAATAGAGCTTCGGCTGTCAACTGATTCTAGGCTTATTCGTCAACATTGTGCAAAAATTCTTTCTCTATAAGGAAGATAAAGGGCAAATCTAGGTCTCTAATGGACTACTTTTGTAATTTATGTACTAAGTATTTACTAGAAAAAAGTTGGCATTAATTGTGCTAAAAAACGCACATTTTCAATGTCACACTATGACCTTATTCGTACTTATTTCACAAAACTGTTCCATTACAAACGTAAAGTGACTCTTCCTTTTTCGGAAAAGTTTTTTAAATCTTCAAAATATTTCCAAAAATTAGAGTAATCAATTGACAGCGGCACTCTTGCAAAAAAATTTTTTAGCCTCGTAGTTGGCACCAGCCAAAAATTGAAACGTGCGGATGATTTGAGCGAGACAGAGCTAAAGAAGGTAACACCCACAATATGTCTTTTGCCTACCTCGCCCCTTACCGCTGGGTCTCAGCACAAACAAAATTCAGAGCGTTCCGACAGCCTTAAATCACTTTATTCTGATTTCAAATAAGCACGAAAATAATGTTTGCATTTGATCTGCGCATATGTGCGAATTTTATTTTACATCATTGGCATGGAAAAGAAAGATTTCGTCCCCGAAAACAATCATGTGTCTGTTGCACTTTCAAAAAATAATTTGATATATTGACAATTTAGTAAAAGAATGCGTGCAGAGCTATGTGAAATTATGGGAGGCGGCCAACCCGCCTTGATCATTTTTGAATCACGGAACCCACTCTGTACTCGATACAATCGCAATAGTCGATGCACATAAAATTCCGGTAATATTTTACAATTATATTTGGTAACACTGAACACGACAAACCACTGTGAACAATGTAAAATCATATTTCATAACTTTTATTGCATCGTATTGATAGTCATAGAGTAATAAAACAATAATAAATTGACAGCCAGTTTTTGTGGGAGATCATGAACTAATTACGTATCAATAGTCAAGATCATTAGTTAAAGAATGAACTGTCATCCAGCTGACAGTTCAATATTTTTATCAGCCACGCAATATCAATGGACAGTTCACTGGATGACGTCATTCTCCCACTATTACCCAACAGAACAAGGTCACCTCTCTATCTAATAACCTTGTCAACGGTAACATTCGTACAAACAGCGCGATTAGCCAATAGATGGCAGGTTAAATTTGATCGATCTGCCACCCACAGTCCAGAGTTCCAATTAATGGCTAGAAAAAATACAAATGATTTAATGTAATTTTTATAAAAATAAACGTGTTTGAAAACATTATAACAATTTTTCCATACAAAATAAATGTTTAGAAATCATACAGTTTTTAAATAATAAGAAAAATATTATAGATCACATAATATTAAATATAAAAACAACAGGAAAAGTAATTCCTCAGACGAGCATTCGAGAGGAAAAGAGAGATTATAGATTATAAACGCTAAACAGCTGAAGTCAGCAGCGTCTATTCGAGCATTCAATGGTAATAATGATTTTTGTTTAGTAGATCAAAAACTACTGGACCGATTTAAGTAAAAATTATACGCAATCATGGTGGCATCTTTCTGAACATAATGGAGTTGAAATCATTCAAATCGATTCAGTCTGCGAAAAGTTAAAGGTGAACATACAAAAAAATTATAATTATATGTATCGAATTGATAAACTATTTTTGTTTTTGAAGTCGATAAAAAATAAATACTAAGGCCCTCCTCACACGGATCGACTGTTCTGCAATTTGAGTTTTATACCAGATCAGGATGGAACTATTGTGAAGTCAATTAAGGTTCTTTGTCTGCACACGAGCGCAACTGAATCTAAATTGGTAAAAATAGTAGTTCCTACCTTACAGAAGAAAAATGTCGGAACAACATGTAACTGAATTTGCTTCTAGACCTGCAACCACGATCGTATACGACCAGTTTGAAACTAATTTCAAACCGGTCGCGTTTCTATCGACTCATCATGGCTTCCCATTCTGTGACGTACGAAAGGTGACAGAATGGTCGTAGCATTCGTAGCCTGAACCGGTTTGAAACTCAAATTGCAAAACAATCGACCCGTGTGCGTATGGCCTCCAAGTCGTAAAAATGGATCGCGTTCTTCTCATCTCTTACGCAGATACTTTTCCATGCGACTTGTGCGAACAACAAAAGGCTTTGTGCGAACGATTGCTCTGTAACCGATGCAGACGTAATAATTTCCAAGTAATGAAATTTGAAAGCATTGATGGTAGCCTGCGTCTCCTCCGTCCCTTCCATTTTATTAGAAATCCGTTCATATGCAGCCTTTAAACGTTTAGAAGACCTAAAATACCGACATGAAATTTCTCTCTGCATTCATACGGTCAGTAGCGTAGTCAGTGCCTTTCTACCTTTTCCACCAACAAATATAGTTAATTCGTCTACTCAGGACCGAATCCAGATTTGTCGGGCTTATTGAAATCCCATGGGGCTCCATTTTCTATTAGACTAAGAATCTTTAAAATGAAGTTTCATATTTATTTTTAATCATACACAATTAATTTTTTTACAGAAAGTTCAGCTCCTTATTTTTAATTAAAATAAATAATTCAAAGGATATTTTATGGAGCAGATAAATTAGTTAATAATATTTTGTTTAACACAACGTTTCGTAATAATTTATTACTTCATCAGGTGCTCTATAAACAATTTGTATTTCTAACATATTTTTATATTTTATATTATTGTTTATAGAGCACCTGATGAAGTAATAAATTATTACGAAACGTTGTGTTAAACAAAATATTATTAACTAATTTATCTGCTCCATAAAATATCCTTTGAATTGGTTATTTTAATACACAATTAGGTTAGCAGGAAAGTGGACAAAATGATGTTAATCAATAAACCAATTATTAATTTATAGATGCCTGATGAAGGTCAATTATATGATCGAAACGTCGCAAAATTAATAACTGGTTTATTGATTAACATAATTTTGTCCACTTTCCTGCTAACTTAATTGTGTATGTTTAAAAAAAATATGGACGCAACAATTTCTAATGTAATTTATTTTTAATGGCCAGAGTTGAAATTTGGTGATCTGACCAAACAAAAAATTGTCAAAATTCACTCAAAAATTTGTCAAAATTTGTAATATACGGAAACCCAGCGCAAGTGACCAAAATTTTCGCTCTATATACATACTCAGCCATTCTTTATTGAGGTATGTGCTCTCTGCGCCTCGGAAATAGCAGTCTGCGCGTTTCAGTGTGTTGTCTAAAGCTGAGTGAGATAGCTAATAATCCAATCCCATTATAGTTTTGTGCTGTACAACAAACTTGTATTCCAAATATAGAACTATACAGTATACACCAATCACTATTGTCCGGATGACATGACGTACAGCGGAATTATATTAACTCCATGGAATAAGTTTACTCAGTACAGCAAATATAGTCCCGTTACTTCCACCATCATTCTTAATAAATTTATTATGCACTGGTAAAGCCGGCAATATAAATAAATATTAACGAAATAAAAATAGTCAAACTGATTATAATAATTTGTTATAATTACTAATAATACTAATGAAATTGTCCGCCTTAAGAATCTTGAAATTCAATTTTCGACCCGTTACTCCCACCACCAACATGTTCATGGTGGTGCTGGTGGGAGTAACGGGTCGAAAATTGAATTTTACAGTAATGTAAACGGTAGTGCAGAACACAAGGAAATACAACAAGATTTTTTTACGAACCAATGATATTTTTAACCATTACTACGTATTAGTGGTGAGTTGTCCTTAGTTGAAAATAGTACCTACCAACAAAAACGTAATTTTAATATAACTGGAAAAAAAAATTAAAAAAACCAATAATGCAAAAATACACATTAAGTAAATTAGATGCTCAAATTGTTGAATCAACTAGCGTTTTTTTATAAATTTTGTTAGTTCAGTCCTGGCTATTAGATTTCGTTAAAAGTTTAAAAACATTTTTAAATCTGTAGTAAAGGATTAAATTTTAATTTTTAAACAACTTCGCAAATTTTTCGGTGGTTTGATACATTTTAGCTTCGTCCGGTGATGGATTTCAAAGAGTGTACTAAATTTAGTTTAAATGAATTACATAAGTCTTCCAAGAGCTATCGCGTGAACACTCAACTCTTCAGCATCTATAATCTACTATCTCTTTCTCTCTTTCGCGCGCGAACACAATAACAAAACATAATAATAGAACAAACTTAAAAACGTTGAAGGCGATTTGGACGGAAAGTATAAAAAACAACAGTTTAATTTACTGTCCAAATGTACGATAAAAAATTATTTTGTTATGATTAAAAAGTGACTAAATGGATTTTGTCTATCAAACTGATTATGTGTTGTCAATAGAAGGTTTTTTTTTTAATTTGCAAGAACATTTTATTAAAAATAAATTTTATAATTTGTCTAATTTCCAACAGATGGCGAATGAATGGCGTAATGTTTAATTAAATATAATTTTTCACTTCGTTAATTTTTATAATCCTAAATCGTGTTAACTTTTCATTAATTAAGCGTATTTCAGAATAAAGATGAAAACAAAAGAGGAATTAATTCGTTTTACAGAAATGCACTTACATAAACATTTATTTTATTTCAAATCTGCGGCCATAGCGTTAAAATAATTCATTACTTCGGGATTATATTTTTTTTACAATTTAATAATCCTGAAACTTCTACGACGCATTATTTATAATCCCAAAATTTGCATTGTAGATTATTAAATAAAATATATAATTCTAAAATTTGCATTGCATATTATGTTTCGTTTATTTACTCCAAAATAATTATTCGATTTATTCCAAAATTTATACTACGAATTATTTTCTTACTGGATAATTAAAAGTCAATCATCTTCGAAAAAGTTTATTTATCACAAAATGTTTATTGAAACAACTATTTTAATTACTAAACTATCGCGGAGATTTATTTTATGGAAAATATTGCTCTAAGAGTTTAGTTCTATAGCCATATACTTTCACACTAAGCTGCGTAACTCAAGCTTTGAAATAATATCATATTCTAATAAGATCGCAGTTTTTTCGCCTATGAAACGAACATTTTTTACGAGCAAATTTCGCTGCGTTACTCAAATATTGTACATAAACATTGCTGTAATTCATTTCAATGCAAAACAAATACATCAGCGCGATTTGTAAAAAAAAAAAGAAAAATACACAAACGACAACAAATTCTACGTTTACTGAAATAGAAAATGTTGTTTAATCAATTTCGCCTAAAGCTTACTTTCCAAACATATGTTTCCGATTGAAATTTAAAAGAGCTTGAAACAGACTGTAATAATTTCTCTGTATTTAAAATATTTTTTACGGATACGAAGGCATTCAAAAAAAGTTAGTTACGCACGAACGGACGATTTAATTTTTTAAATATGTGTTTTTGAACAATTTATAATAGACCCCTATTTGTAAAATACATACATAAACTAAGTAAAAGTGGCATAAAAAGTCCCCCTCAAATCATTTATAGCTATAAAAAATATATTTTAGAATTTATTTGAAAACTAAAAATTATTTTAGGTGAAGTATAAAATATGAAACTAGATTATTAAAATAATATTACATTTTCCTTTGTGACATAATAGGTATGTTTGATATTGTGCTCCAGTGTAAAAAGTGTTGGCACTATTGCATTTGTTATACAAAAGTATAGTTAAGAGAGAGAGATTTCAGCCAATTTATTCCTTCTCTTACAAACAAATTTGGATGCGCAATAGTACACTTTAGGTCTCCGTATCTACAGCTAACGTATAAGGTTATTAAATACAGAGGTGACCTCGTCCCATTGGATAGTAATAAAGGGAATGACGCCATCCAGTGAGCTGTCAATTGATTAATTGCGTGGTTGATAAAAATATTGAACGGTCTTCAAACCGATGTCATTCATTAAAAACCCGGGTCGCAGTGCCAAAATCCTGCCGACAATATAGTGTATTTGCTTGTATAGGGCCGTGTGGTTTTATACTTTTATTATGTGAAATTAAGTTTGTTTTTGGGCAAAATAAAAAATTTAACCCCTTAATACACCCCTTAAATTAACATTTTTTTCTTAATTGTAATATTATTAACAATCTAACGTCTACACCGAATTAAATACACCCCTCAATAAATAAGTCACTATCTGCAAACTAGTGTTTTTATAAAATTTGTAAATCCGGCCCTGTCGGGCCGATTTTATTAAAATTTTGGGGACACTTTTTAATTACTACCAGAGGGTTAAATTTCAATTTTGAAACGATTCGGAGAATTTTTTAGGTATTTTTGGGCCCAAAAACTTTTTTCATCCCCTAAAAACCACCCTTAAAATGACCCGATTGGGCCCATTTTAAATAGGCTTCGTGCGGTGATGGATTCCAACATGTGTGCCAAATTTCGTTAAAATAAATTAACTCCTTCGAAAGTTATTGCCCGTACACATATATACCTATATATATATATATATATATATATAAATATAAATATATATATATATATATATATATATACATATATATATAAACATTTTTAAAAATGGTGCCAAAGTGTTTAGGAGGTTATGAAACGTCGAGAAATTTTGGTCCGACCCCTAGGTCCCGCCATCCGACCGACGCCAATAGTGTATGTTGCCATATGGCAAATACACTAACAAGGTGGCCTCTGTAGAACTGTCTTGCTTAACGTGCACTTTTCAGTTTAAATTTCACTGAGCTATCTAGATTCTAGACTACACTAACATACCGAACACACCTAATTTATTTTGTCAATTTTAATAATATACATAGAACTGGATGATCAAAGGTAGATGGTTGAAAAAAGAAGCTTTTATCTTACTTTAACGTAATAATAATAAGCTTTTTTTGAAATTATGTAACTGTTCTTTAAAAAAAAAAAAAAAATCTCTATTACGTTTTCGATAGACTATAATAGAACTCTAAAATCTGTTTCTCTCAAACATTTTAAAACCGCTCGTGGAATAAAGAAACGAAATTATAACCTAGAAGGAAAAAACGAAGTATGTAAACAAAATTCGCGGTAGAAAAGATATTTTCGTATTTACCGACAAAGTTTCATAGGTACACATAATATGAAAATCTTCCGTTAAAACTACACATTTAAATGGAAAAACAAAGAGAAAAGAATATAAAAGTCTATACAGATATAGTAGTCTGTTTCTTTTTTCAAATGTTACATTATTTTGAACCGTCTCGCCAACCCAGTCGTTCAAAGTTGCGCAAGCGCTTTGCGTCGGACAAATGGGCATCGATCGCTAATATAACGTCAACAGAAAGAACAAGTGCAATTTTTTGCACAGCACTGGCCAAAAAAATATACTAAAATATATATATAGAGTTGCGAAAGGCGTAAGAAAAAAATATTTGCATCTCCCATTGTAAGAAATGAATTTGTATGAATTAAAATATTTTTAATCGATTTGGAAAAATCCGTGTATTTAAAACACAAGTCGTTTTTAGGATTGCGTACATCTGATGAAAAAACGGAACCCTTGTAGGGTACCTCTCATGTCCGTCTGTCACAGCTTATTTTCTCCGAATGTACTGGACGAAAAAAGTTTAAGGATCCAATTACGAACGGATAGCGGAAACAAACGAATTTCAATTATGGAAGGCAAAAAAAAAACATATTCTTCAAGTGCATGTTTTATCTTTCCTATCCAGCAGTCCGTGTTCCTGGCTCTGGTACGTTTGTCCTGCGAGTCGAGCCCAATGCATCTCCATGGTCTTCATCATATAAATCCTCTTGCCCATCTATCTTGTGTAATGTGTAATGGGTTTTTTTTCAGTTTAATCTTTCAGTTTACTTTATATTAAAATATAATCTTGTTTTTCAAACAAGACGTGGCTAATTATACTAATCGGTGTAGAAGTCAAAAAATACTATATTGAAAAAAGTACAGCATGTGACTTGCAATGCTGAATCCAGCAATCCAGCTGGATCCAACACATTTTTGGCCTTGCTGGATCCAGCATCTGGCACATGATGTGACTTATCAAATTAAAGGGTTCATTATGAAAAATAAATTAATTTTTTGCATTATTCTTAGTTTCTTGAAAATTTTATTTCATTATTTATATTAATTATTTGCATGTATATTTTACGCCAAAGAAATGAAATTTCAAACGCACCCACTTTTTAATTTTAAAATGTATATTTAACCTTACGGAATTTAAATTGTGTAGTTTGAGTAGATTTTTCCGCATCTGTACAAACAACATGGAAACTCAAAGCTAGGGATATCCCAGAGTTCTGTGCGCCGGGGCCAAACCCATTCTGCTTTCGAAGTCCTAAACGTATGTCTATAGTTGTTGTGCTATGCGGTTCTCTTTATAACCTCTAAAAATTCACTAGCTTGTGCCTTGCTCGGTAACTCGTAAAATTGTTCAATGATAAAGCAGATATCTTCGCAGTGAATATCGTTTAGTTGTCATATAATCGCGAGCAAATAAATACAACAAAAATATTAGTTTTTCACTATAACTCCAAATTCATTTATTTTAAACGTATCTGAAGGTCATTTTTTTATTATAAGAAACGCTTTAAAATAGCTTCGCAACATAATTTGAAAATCGTTTTTTATTAAAGGGATCACTTAAAATAAATTGCGAACAAATAATTCGTTACAGAACTAAAATTTTTCAATAGACGATTACGGTCTCAGTTGTAAGATGTCCAATCAATTTAATATTAAATGGATGCTAAGGTTATTTTTTTGCAGAAATCGCTTAAATAAAATATAACCGTAAATATTAAAAAAACGTGTCGTGAAAAAACAAAATACAAGGCTTACACGTGTCCAGGTAAAATTTTGTTGTTTTAGCTTAGAAAATGCATTCGCTCTTTTGTTTTTCAAGCTAGAGTTTTGATTTTTTTTTCACAAATACTAAAGATCTAGTGTCTATACTTTACAATTTATTTTTGATTGTTACAAAAAACTACGCTACGAATACAAACATTGTATGCGTTATTTGCATATGGCAGAAAAACGATATTGATGTCAGTTGTCAAGCGTCTGTAATCTACAATCTAATTTAATCATCATCAGGACCAAAATTATTTTTAACAATCGATATGTTTTTTAACCTGAACCCACAATTTTCTGTACAAATTTAAATTATTTTATTTTCTTCTTTTTTTTACTAGATTAGTATAGAAGTATTTTAGTTTTAAAAAACGGTACGCTTTGTATATTTTTCTAGCTATAGAAGGAATGTTTGTTTTTTGTTGTTAAAAAAATCTTTGAGTTCTGGACGCCTATGGTTTGTTAAACCTATGTCTGTACTATCTTCAGACAATCTCAAACTCCACTTTGAATGACGTAATGTTTAAGGTTGTTATAATTTTTGGAGTCAGATTGTATGAACAAAGTATAGACATACGTTTCACAATCCATAGCCACCTAAGATTTAAAGATTTTTTGAATACTCCTTAGCAATATAGATAATTATGTAGTTTCTTTCCCAGAGAGATGATAATATCTCTTATATGTTTAATTAGATTGTTTTTGCACCCCTTCTGTATAAAATAGCTGCTTTTCATGTGTGTACCTATAGCGGTCGTAAAATAACCAGTTTAACACTAGTGCGTAAAGTAAAACAAATGTACACGATCTAACCAATTCAACAGTAAATTTTATAAACTACCTAAACCTGCCAATTAGTGGTATTTGTAAAACAGCAGGTGCGAATAGTCATTCGCCTAGCACCGTATTAATAGCAATTACGTCCATATTTTGTTGTAAATAAAAATTGTTATATGACTTTATAAATTATTGTTTCCCATTTTTTTAAAATATTATATTGTATAGTTCAAAATGTCTTTTTGCAGTATTTAAGAAAATAATAATTAAACATTAGACATAAATTGACTACAGCGGGTACAGAGACAGATATACATAGTTCAAATATGAGTGACAAGTAATTTGACAGTTATTTCAACAATTTTTAAGTAACACTTCCCCAAAACTACACGTAAAGTGTTTTTATTATAATTTTTATGTTATCTAAAAGAGTCAAACTTTAAAAAAACCCGTGTCGCAATGCCAAAATCCTGCCGACAATATACTGTATTTGCTTGTATAGGGCCGTGTGGTTTTAGACTTTTATTATGTGAAATTAAGTTTGTTTTTGGGCAAAATAAAAAATTTAACCCCTTAATACACCCCTTAAGATAACATTTTTTTCTTAATTGTAATATTATTATCAATCTAACGTCTACACCGAATTAAAGACACCCTTCAATAAATAAGTCACTATCTGCAAATTAGTGTTTTCAAAAAATTTGTAAATCCGGTCCTGTTGGGCCGATTTTACTAAAATTTTAGAGGCACTTTTTAATTGCTAATAAAGGGTTAAATTTCAATTTTAAAACGATTCTGAGATTTTTTTCGGTATTTTGGGGCCCAAAAACTTTTTTCAACCCCTAAAATTCACCCTTAAAATGATCCGATTGGGCCCATTTTAAATAGGCTTTGTGCGGTAATGGATTCAAACATGTGTGCCAAATTTCGTCAAAATTAATTAACTTCTTCGAAAGTTATAGCCCGCACACATATATATATATACCTATATATATATATATATATAAATATATATATATATATATATATATATATATATATATATATATATATATATATATATATATATATACATATATATACATATATATATAAACATTTTTAAAATTGGTGCCAAAGTGTTTAGGAGGTTATAAAACGTCGAGAAATTTTGGTCCGACCCCTAGGTCCCGCCATCCGACCAACGCCAATAGTGTATGTTGCCATATGGCAAATACACTAATAATCAATTTTTCAAAGTTTTGTCTAGAGCTAATTTGAGTATGATTTTAATTTTTACGTACACTTCCGGTGAGAATTGTCAATCTCGGACGTAGTGATATTTTGGCTCGTGTGACTGTTAAAACTCGCTAGATACAAAAATTACAATTGATTTTTGATTTAATTTTTTAAAATATGGAATTGTTTCGATACACTGTATATTATTATGTGAGTGTGCTTTTATAGGAAACTATGAATTTTAATTTCACCCCTCGTTAAAGAACACGTCAGCCTCCGTATTGTGAATGCATGTCGTTATATTATTGTGGGAAGGCTGGTACTATGGAAATAGATGGGATATATGCAGACTCTTTTGTATTCATTTCCATTTTACTAACTGTTATTGTTTCAGTTTCACTGTCTTTCCTTTCGTTTTTCATTCTGATTCATTCTTAAAGTTTCCATGGCTTTTATATTTTGCTGGCAACACCACTTCTTAACATTCACCCAGGTATTATGTTACAAAAATATCTTTCATACCAGGAACACTCAACATTTTATATACAGTCACAATTCTCTATAACAAACAGGCGTCGGGAGATGCCCGACAGAAGTGAAGCTTCTACGTATCTTAGTAAGCGAAGCCGCGCGCCAATGAAGGGAGAAAACGGTGACGGTGACGTTTTTTCTCGGTTTACTCCCCAGCAGTCGAGCGCACAACGAGGATAAGGAGGCTTAGTTGCAAAAAAATCCGTATAAAATAGGCTTTAGTTGAACCTGGCTTACAATTAAATTATTTTTCTCGTCCTGAGTTCTAGCATCGAGATAAATCTTCCACAAGACGAGAAATATCTTGAAATTCTCGTCTTGTCGAAATTTTATCTCGATGTCACCGTAGTATTCAAGACGAGAAAAATAGTTGATTCTGTTTTGAATTTAAAACGAAAAAAACTAAATTTCGACCCGAAATTCATGACAAAAAAAATGTTGATCTCATAACGAAATTCAAAACGACAAAAATTATTGATTTCATCTCAATATTTTTCGTTTCGTCTATTTCGGGATGATACCAAATTCAACAAGATGGGAAATATCGAAATAGGTTGACACTTTTTCTAGTCATAAAATTCGAAACAAGGTCGTCAAATATTTTTCCGTTATAAATCTCGAGACACGATCAACAATTATAATTATTGAAGTTGATATCCCGAAATTGAAGACGAGAAAGATTGTTGATCCTGTTCCGAAAGCCATGACCACAAACATTGTTGACCTTGTGTCGAAATCCATAACGAAGAAAATTGTTGATCTTGTTTCGAAATTCATAACGAGAAACATTGTTGATTTCATCTCGGAATTCTGAACAAGAAAAATTGTTAATCTCGATATGAGACGAGAAAAGTTTCGTTTCATCGAAAAAATTACATCATGCACCTATCAACGTTTAGTTGGAGAACTTCTGGTATTTTTCCGAGCAGTAGACGAATTTTCCAGTTTTCCAGCTCCCGTTAGCGATAAGATTAGGCGAGTGTAATAAGAAGCGTGTTTTCTTTTGAAATTGGACTCTGTTTTGTATTTAAATGATAATAGGGAAATTTGAATGTTTACTATACGTATGTTGGTACCTTACTTACATAATATGATACAGCTTCTTCATTTTTACTTGCAGCACTAACTTCTTTTTACAGATGTTTGTTTAAGTTGGCGATATAAAGGTTAAGTATGCCATTTCTTTTGTCATTGTTACTTTTTTACGAGTTGTTTATTGTTTCATCTCTCCACGTGTTTGATACATAACTATAATTCAGTTCGAAAATTGTAGGCTGTGTCTAATTCTTTTTTAAAATTATACTTCTTTTGACGCGTTATGAAAAAATTATAAGAGTGAAGTTGCATATACCGCACAAGTAGATCAAATTTAACAGTATGAAGTTGCCGAGTGTAACATCAAAATTAACACAATGAAGCTGCTTGCTAAAAATCAAAATATTTAAAGAAATGTTCAAGGTGTACCTTGAACATTTCCTTAAATATTTTGATTTTTAAGCACGTTTCCTAAAAATTTGACTGATGCCGCAGCGATGTATAATGTAAAATAGTGAATATGACAGATGCCAGGTGATATTGATTTTTAAGCACGTTTCCTAAAAATTTGACTAATGCCGCAGCGATGTATAATGTAAAATAGTGAATATGACAGATGCCAGGTGATATTTTATTTCAATACGAATAGAAATTATACTAACTTATATGTGCTTACAAAATTATATAGCCATGATTGATAGTATATGGATGAATAGTTATTAGTTCTAAATATTAGTGATATCTCATTCCAGTTCTTTTATTATTTTATTTCAATGAATAATTTGCAAGCAAATTAAAATTAGTTTTTAATCACGTCAAAGAAGTATACCTTCTGTCACGCGATCTCACTTTTTCTGACTGTATCTATTGATCAATACACAAATAAAAATTATTATTATTATTAAGACTTATAGTAAGGTACCAAAATAGTAGAAGGAAGTCATCCTTATAGTACCGTTCGTTTAATAAAGCGCCAAAACAATGTACAAAGCATACCCGTTCTTAAATCATTAAATAGAATTTCTGTCAGTACTGGGTTCCGAATTAATTTTTGTGTTTTTAAGTGATTCTGGATAAAACTGGGTCCTTTGAAACGTTTGTCTCCTGCTTATTATACTACAGTTTTGTACAAATATTTTCTTTCAAGTCAGACATAGTTTAGTTTTATATCAAACCGGCAGTTTGGGGTTGCAGTAGAAAACTTCTTATCTTATCGCCTAGCCTAAAATGATACACGAAGGTGTTTTTTATCAAACTTAGTGTACTTTTGTGTTTTCCATCATCTATTTTTTATGTGCAAATGTTGGTGAATTGTTCTATTCCGATAGTAAACCACAGATAGCAAACCACAACAAACTTTTTTTTTGTATTAACAGAGATTCAACTGATATACAAGCTGATTTATTAGCTTACCGAAAAACAGATGAAAACTCGTCGATTACTCTTATTTAAAGTCAGCTAATTGGTGGATATGAATAGGATTTATTTTCATATAGGCAAAAAGGCACGAAAGTGTCAATATAAAAATCTTAATTAAAATATAAATCTAGTATAAAATATTTCACGTAAAATGTTCATCAATTGAATAGAATCATAATAACATTGTTTAATGAGAATTTTTTTAACGTGGTTTTAAATTGAACGATGCTAAGCTTTTTTATTTCGGCGAGTAAATTATTGAAAATGTTAATCCCACAGCAAACTAGGCCTTTACTGTAGAGACAGGCTCTGTTGAGGAATTACACAGTGTATTTTTTTTCCTTGTATTATAGTCATAGGTATATATCACTTTTGCACATGCGTCGATTTTTTCCAAAAACAATAGGGCTCTTCCTATTTACATGTTAAACATCCGACCAAAATTTGGTTTCGAACCGCTCAGCCGTTTGATCACCGATAGATGAAACTTCTCCAACAGTTCGGCCCGCCATTATTTCTGTGAGCATGACACCAGTTAAACGGTTGAGCAAATTGAAACCAAATTTGGGAGTATGTTTTATATTCAAATATGAAAAGCGTTATTATTATGGGAGAAAATCGGCGCACGCGCAGAAGAGATATATGTTATAACGTTGTTTAATATTGTAATGGTATACTTTCATTCAAAAACCTATACCTATAATATTTTTCAAGAAAATTTCGTAAAAAATTTATAGTTTCGGAAATATATTGAAAATAAAAAAAAACCAACTGTTCTTTTGTTATGTACCTAGATGTCAAAAGGAAATAATTTAAGTAATCATGCAAACAAAAAGAAAATATCATAATATTTATTACTAGCCGTTACCCGTGTCACCGCACGCGTTACCAGAAATGTTTTTTTTTTAATTTATTACTTATATCAAATCTCAATATTTTTGAAACTGAAATAACCCTGACGTAAAATTGGCCGGATTTTTTTTCTTGAAATTACTGAATTATCATCTGTCGAAAGTCGATAATAAATTATGTAAGTATAATTCAGGTAAGTGACAAGAAAGTTACTGCAAAAGGTAGTCGTGAAAATATGTTGAAATCTATCCGGGCGAAGCCATGCTCAACGCAGTTAGGTATATAGTTGTTAATATTTATATTAAAAAATACAAAAAGATAGTACTTTAAATTAGCCACTCGTTTCGGTTTTTACTGTTTCAGGGTTAACATAAAAATTTCAAATCCTACATACATAATACAACGATTGTATAAAAGGGTTGACAGTTATATACGTATGGGGGAAGTACATTATATTCAATGTACGTCACCCCTTTGTTTTAACCTCCACAATCATACAAATATCACACACATGATTTTTGCTAATCTAAAAGAGATAATTCTAATTACATTATAATCAATGATCCTCCTGCACGTACAATACAATCCGTGGTCCACAAAACATAAGCGCTTATATCGAATTTTCGATAATTTTTTTCTCAACAGCGGTATATCAAAAAAAGCTGTTGCCGCGTGACTATAATGTTCAGATGTTAGAGTGGTATCGTTTAGAGAAGATAGTAGCGTCATTTTTGCGCATAATCAAGTTTCAGGTTGAACGAATTCTGTGTTTTCTATAACAAGGGGTCATTCAATTGTTCATCGCTAGTCGGGACGCACCATTGACAGTACAGATACCGCCTATGATTGCCCCTGAAATTAAAAATAATTTATTGAAATAAAAATTTCAAAAGTTTAAGAATAATATCTACAAAAAATTAACCGCAACTATTGAAAAATACTTTCAAATAAAAAAATACGATATTATAAATGCCATTGGATGACTATTGGCCGTAATCAAATGTTAAAATCGTCTAGTATATTATATAGTTTCTAGATGGCTGAAAGTGCATTGATTTCGGCTATCTGTCATTTCAGTCTCTTAAGGTCAAATTTTTGTTAGCACGACCAATTCCATACTGTCGAGTTTTCGTTAGCTGTGCGCGCGCAGTCTACGTTGCCTGCTAAAAATTCAGGTCTGAAAGCGCCAAGACAAGTATAACTTTAAAAAACCCGGGTCGCAGTGCCAAAACCCTGCCGACAATATAGTGTATTTGCTAATACAGGCAGTGTGGCTTTATTATGTGAACTGGAGTTGATTTTTGACCAAAATAAAAATTTTAACTCCTTAATACACCCCTTAAAAGAACATTTTTCTTCTTATTTGCAATTATTATCAATCGAACCTCTACACCAAATCAAATACACATTTCAGTAAATAACTCACTATCTGCAAACTAGTGTTTTCATAAAATTTGTAAATCCGGTCCTGTCGGGCCGATTTTATTAAAATTTTACCAGCAGATTTTAATCTTTACTAAAACGTTAAATTTCAATTTTGAAACGATTCTAAAAATTTTTTCGGTATTTTTTGGCCCATAAACTTTTTTCAACTCCTAAAAACTACCCTTAAAATGGCCCGACTGGGCCCATTTTAAATAAGGTTCTTGCGGTGATGAATTTCAATATGTGGACAAAATTTCGTTAAAATCAATTAACTCTTTCAAAAGAATAGTTATATATATATATATACATATATATATAAACATTTTTAAAAATGGTGCCAAAGTGTTTAGGAGGTTATGAAACGTCGAGAAATTTTGGTCCGACCCCTAGGTCCCGCCATCCGACCGACGCCAATAGTGTATGTTGCCATATGGCAAATACACTAAAAATAGTCGCAGATGCACATACGCGGTTTTGTTTGCCGGTCGCCGACGTATGGTTGGAAGGGTTGCCCACCTACCGGTGTGTATAAAAGGGAATTCAGTTTAGGGTAAAGGGGCACCAACGCCCGTATACCTACAGTGCGCATTTGAGCTCGATCGGTGAAGCTAGCTAGGCTAGAGCTCTCTGGTTATGGAGAGAGGGTGGTAGTGGCAGTGTCAGGGCACATAGGGATGATGCGACGACGACGTCGACGGCGCATGCGCGTGCGTCGTGACGAGTCGTCGCAGTCGAGCGTCGGTACCACCCTGTTGTGAGCCGGGCTTCGCCTCATAGAACGTGTGCAGACATCTCGGCGTCGCAGTGACCATTCGGTGGTGGTGATTCTAGCTTGTTTTTAGTCTTTAAACTACCTACCTACTACAGTACTACTGTCTCGACTACTATAAGATCTGTAGGGTGAGTGTTGTTAGTTCTGTTGTTGTTGTTTGTTGATGTTGTACCATTGTTTTAGTTCACACTGTTATTAAATTTTTATATAAATAATACATACACTTTTTTGATTGACTGCAAATTAGTCCCCGTATTTATTGTGCGGAATTGTGACGAACTAACTTTTGCTAAGTATTGTTTTACTTTTGGGAAGCTGGTTCACTAGGTAGGTATCAACTTATTACATAATCAGTGATGTCTTCCCCAGTACGTAGTTTCCTTGCGGAATTAACATATTCGGCATTACTGTTATCTTTTTAAACTCGATCCTTTTAAACATATATAAAAAACAATTTACAGAAATTTCAAAACATATTTACGACGACAAAATCAAGTTATAATTTAAAAATTCATTAAGGACAGTTATTTTTAAGGAATATTTTGACAATGCTTTTATATTTGATAAAAAAAAACAACATTTTTATATGTTCGGGTAACTTATTTATTACTATTTGACGAATTCGAAAATATAAATTGACATTTTGACTTGAATCTGTTTATTCAAATGTTTTACAATTATTGCTACTAGATAACTTTGGAAAAATTAATGTATATTTCTTAATAATATTCAAGCAATACGTATGAATTAATTGATTTTATTTTTTAAAGGACGTCTTGCAGCTGAAATTTTATTTTTTTTTTATTAAAGACGACAATAAAAATAGGGGCTTACATAAAAATTTCACAGATTACTATAAATATTATAAACGCTCTATAACAGACACTATTCAAAACTCTATTTTTTAAATACTTGAATATCATAGGTTATCAAAATTTAACAGCGACAATTTTTTTTTCTTTAATTACCAGATCTATCTAGACTTAGTGCCACTTATTATTTCCAGTTTAATTAATGCTGAAACTCAGCACTTAGATAAGGACCAATAGGAATAAGGGATTTAATTTCATTTTAAAATTTTGTTATTTTTTATAGCTCGTACAATATTTCTTCATATTTTATAAATTAGCAAAAACTACAGTTTTTTTTAACTTATGAATTTCTGAGTTGAACCGTCGGTTGATTGTTAACATTTTTCGTGTTCACCTAAATAACTGTATTACCAATGGAAATTATAGACGGCAGACAATTGAGGTACATTTATAGACTAACAAAAAGTTTCCGCAAACTATTCAATGGTTCTTTAAAGTCAATAATAATAATAATATTTTTTTAAATATACTTATATTTAGATGTAGAAACAAACCATAAATTAAAAATATTGGATAGTTTATTAATCGAATTTTTAATTGAATAATATTTTTTAATTCAACTTTTTCATACCTCCGGGATTTTTTTAAAAATAATCTTGATATGTTAAAATGAACAAGAAGCGAGTTTTTATAAATTTAATTTATTGTCTTCAAAACGTAAATTGCTGGAATTTGTGTTTTTTTAAATATCTATATGTATAATAAATTGTTAAAGGGCAAATGACGTTGTATTCCGAGAAACCTTCAATTTAATTTAAGGGTAGAATTAGACAATATCACCAAATTATTATTCCTATGTGACTACATATCTGCGGTAAAAATGCAAAGCCATGTATGTTGATTTCTTGCTAATACTATTTACTAAATCTTTATATTTTCTGAACACTAATTTGTCTAACGTTATGTGAAAACATTTGATCTCTAAATGATTTCCAAAGGTAAATTACATTTCGATACGGATTTTTGAACCTTCATAGTCTATTTTCATGAAAGGAGTCAACGCCGTCGCATTGCATAGACACTTAGAGGTACCTTCCTAACTACAGGAACGTTGCGAACGAGTCGAATGAAATTCATTCACCAACGTACATTTCAAATGTAAGTTCACATAGGGCTTGATAATAGCCGAGCATGCAGAGATGCAACTGTATATTTCGTATTTCCAAAACTCTTATTTCCCAAATTTTCTTTTGGGAGCTGGTAAAAGTATGAATTGGATTTTCAGTTTATGAAAAAATAATCAATTAAAAATACAAAATAGTTGTAGACCTTAAAAAAAGTGCGTGCAATCTTTACGCGGGGTTGAAATAAACCTTTAAACAATATTGTTAGGTTTACAGTTTTTTATATGTGTTGATACAGACAAATGAACAAGTAAAAAAGGACGAAACCTGAAAATTCGCTCTATAAACTTTTAAAACTGCACAATTATAAACTGTATTGGGTTTTTATTTATTTGTATTCATTCAACTAACGTCTGTATAATTCATTAAAAAAACAGCTCTCGCAGTATGTAGATTTTGCAATCCGTTGCTATATATGTTTACGTATAGATGCATTACACTGCATAAACGAACTTAGTAGGTCGCGTAAAAACGTCACATATTCGTTTGTAACCTGAACTCACTGAGCCTTTTTTGAAATTCACAAAACGCGTCTAAAGATGTTTTACTTCAGAAATAATAAATGAAAAATGGCTTGGACCTTAAAATAATAAATACACTTAAAAAGTTGGAGTATTTTCCAAGCCGGCTCTAATGAAATGTACGTTTTTGCGAAAATTTCGTTCTAACGGCGTTCGTAATGCTCGTGTAGTAGGAAGGTACATCAATACACAGAAACGCTTGATATTAAGCTTATTTTCGAGGATTAGTTTGACATAAGCAGTTTTTAACTTTCACCATAGATGTTAGATCGCTAGACTAGTTAAACATACATGGATTATGCAATAACACTAACCAATGGTACACATGCAATGACTACGTTCACATTTACTAATTAAATAATATTGTGTGAGTCTAACGAGGTATATTTGATTAATTCGTATTATTTTGATTTTGATCAGTCAATGTTTGTTTTTACAGTTTTAATAGTATCACAAAATAACAATATATTAAATTAGTCTTTTAAACACTAAAGCAGTGTTTATTAAATGCGAAATTTGAAAAATAGAAGCGCCGTAAAAATTTTTGGCTGTAGAATATAATTTAATACAATATCTTACGTAACTTTTAGAATAATTAATATTGAACGAATGTAGCTACAAAATTAAAACGTAGAAAAATGAGGCGGCCATTTTAACATTATGTAAGAAGTGCATAACTTAATGTCTTAAAGATATTGTAGATTATAGACGCTCGACAAAACTGTATAGGTATCTGTTTGTCTTGAAAATGAATAAATTATATGATAAATATCTTCTTTTTTTTTGATGATCGCACCTTTAGTTTTTTACGAAGAATTTGTAATTCTAATTATGCCATTTTAAAAAGCATTATAAACAATCTAGTTGTTTTTTTGATGTCGCATAAGTTTTTTGTGCAACAATGTTATATGAATGATTAACATAATTTAACAATTCAGATTTTGTGGCGACGTAGGTACGTAGCTTTTTAGTAAGTTACTAAGTCTAATTTTTTTTATTACAAAATTAAAATTCTTTTTTAATTCATTTCAAACATCAAAATTTATATTAGGAATTAAAATAAAAAAAATTGTGCGTTAACATTAGAAAATTGCAGATATTTTACGAAAAAATTTGATAACGTACCTAAATATGTATTTAGAATGAGTTTACGTTAGAGATCTCTTGAAAGCAGATGACACACCGATCGAAATGGGCGTTGCCCAGATTTCCCCAGGTTTGTTTAATTTACCTGTCTACTTGTTTATTTATAAACCGTGAGTAATTCCAATTTTCTGTATTTGAATTATTAATTGGTATTTCCTATAGGTATTTTAAACAATTGGACACTTATTTTTAGATATTTATTGTTCGAATAAAAGTTTTTTAAACATTCTTTATTTTTTAAAAAGGCCTCTTAGTACTAAGATTGACTAGACTTAGGATCAATTCATATTTACAATTTTTTTTTAAATTTATTTATTTATTATTATTTTTTTTTTATTTAAACCAAGTTTACAGTTTATTATTTGTATTTCGCATAGTAAACTATAAACTCAATAGTTTTTTTTTTCTCTGCTGTCAGGTATAAAGGACTTTAAGCAAAAATTTGTCTTTATGTCTAAATTGTATTCTCTTTCGTTTGTAATTAACGGCTCACAAAAACTAGATTTTTTCCTTAGGTTCTTTATACCTGACACAAAAGAATAATTCTTAGGTAAGGACCGATCGGAACAGAGTTTGTTTTAGACAAAGCAAAATAAAACAATATGTTCTCTTTATTCATTAAACCTTCAAAGTTCAAAACGACTTTTTTATATATTTTATTTAAATATTTTTTTAAAGCCCGTCGGATGGAAATAAGTCTTTAAAATAACAAAGATACAATGCATTTACTTTTAGTAATCAGAAAAGTTTCTGAATTTGTCATGCAAAGTTAAAGTAAAATTGAAGTAAAAACGGTTGGAGATGCCGGGGATCGAACCCGGGGCCTTTCACATGCAAAGCGAACGCTCTACCACTGAGCTACATCCCCGATACTTATTTAGCTCTAAACACAGTATTCGACGGTATTGTAGATCACCAAAATTATTGTAAATCAACAAAATATATCGAACTTTCTAATTCTATATTACCTATGTATATCAATAAAACGATATAAAACTATTGATCCAGTTTCAGTTATTTCAAAGCATATTAGTTATTTTTAATACCTTTAAAGAAAGAGATATTATAAAACTAAATACCTATTTATTCATAAATAATTAATAAATACACTTTTAGTCCAGTCATTGAAAAGAAAATACGGCGAAACTGTTGAATTGTGCCAAGCAGCACGTATTTGCACAAAAATTTGGATTTAGGTTCTACTTACCCTCTACTTCAAAGTTGTCCCTGTGTCGGGGCTGCTTTTACCCTGGGGGTGGATGCCACCCCTTCTCGGGGGTGAAACATTTTACATTAAAAATAAGTCCGTGAGTGGATTGTTTGACTAATTCTAAGCAACTTTTGTTCTATTAAGTTTTTTCAGAAAGTCAATACTTTTGGACTTATTCGCGAGTAAAAGTGTCAATTTTTCAACAAATAAACCCATACTATAATGTTTCAATATTGCCACCACAATATTTCCAAATATACTTTTTAAGTTTTTTCTTTTTTGTCTTTTTCCCAACAAATAAATTTTATACTTTTTAAGTATTTATAATTTAAAACGTAAACGTTTATCTTTTTTTATGGTCACCATCTTCTAGGCTTTTTTAATATTTACAGTTTATTAGTATTTTTAATGATTGGTTCTAAAATGGCAAAATACATTAACGCGAGCAAATTCAGTTTTTATTAATTGTTAGCCTTGATCAACAAAGGCTAATAACTAATAAAAACTTAATTTTGTTTTGTGTTATAATTATTATCTGTACATAATGAAATAGTACACTTTTGTTTGATGCGGCAAAACACGAATCGTAAAATTTCAAAGGTACAATCATAGTGTGACAAGCACAACAATTAGGTATATCATTTAGTTGACACAGTTGCGTGTAGAAAAAGTTTTAGTACCCCAGTGTTTAAAATCGTGACTTATATTTAACACATTCGTGACAATGATTTACACAAATAAATCAACTGCCAACATAACGATGGTTCGATTAAGAATACAGTGAAACCTGTTAAGTAAACCATCTCGGTAACTTGACCAACTTTTTTACATGACAATCAAGAAAAGTAGTTTCAGTTGCGCGAATGTAGATATGAAAAAACTATTTTAGTTAATTTTTGTTATTTCCCCTTTCTTTTGCGCATTTCAAGGACAAATTTAATGTTGAGTTTAGCATTGAGTATGTGCGCATGTCCTAGAGGTTGCGCAAATGGTTTGTGCTATATGATATGGCGAAAACAAAAGAATGCGGAATCATAAGCAATTGTTTCTTATCAAATTATTTATATTCAGATAGTTTTTATTTAAATATGATTTTTCTATAATTTTGATTTTTAAAGCAATCATTATAAACAAAATACAGATAATATTAATGTGTTTTTTTATGAACAGTTTCTTAATATAACATTTTTTACATAAAATTATTAAGAAATATGATATACCTACACAAAAAAAAGTCATTATTTATAAAAATTATAAGTATATACGCAAAGGTAAACAATTTTTTAGATTATCGTATATCGAAATAGACGCTGATGACCTCAGCTGCTTAGCTTCTATAATCTAGAATCTCTTCCCCTCTTATATTTCGCACATTTTTGAAAAAAGACCCAGCACTGTAGACAAAATTGTTGAGAAAAAATAATAATATCGTAGAAATCATAAAAATACATAAAAAAAATATGTACGCTATGTATTTTTACCTTCAACACCTTCAACAATTGTGGCTAGAAGTTTTGTACTGAAAAGCCAACGAATTCTAAAAACAATATTTGTCTTTATTAAATAGACTTGTGACTTAAATCCTGGCTACGCCCATGTGATTGCAAAACCGATATTGCAAGAGTCAGTTGAATATTAAAACACCAAATCATTTAACAATTCTTCGCAACGATGTTAACATCAGACGATTATTTAATTTACTTTTTTATATGCTAAAATGATAAGCAAAACATACATCGAGACGCTTCTCGATGTATGTTTTGTGATTACTTTTAATGCAATCTATTCAGTGTTTTCAAATCAAAGCTTCCATCGAACAGTTCTTTAACTTTAAAAATCATTTTAATAAGAACGTGTTATTTAAGACGTTGTTCTTTAAGAACTACTACAGTAGAACTCATGTATTTTCAACTTACCGGAACTAACTGACTCATACAATTTCAACTTTCTTTTCATTCTCATTTCTTGGAAAAGTCATAGATCAGTCAGAAATATCTTTACTTATTAATTTAAGGCTAATCGTTGTCAAAGTATTTTTTCATTGACTGAGCTGCGTAAGAAGAGACATTGCATGAAAAGTGGGGACTAAATATATGAAAATACGTTTACGATAGTGTTTAAAATACGGGAGGTCGACTGTATTTTTGAATAGGATAAATCTTAGGACAATTATTTTAGTAACAGTTCTAAAAGAAATGTCCCTGTTCATCATTAATTACAATCCAAAATGTGATCGTTAGCCTTAAATAGCGGGTGATTTGCATTATTATTGATAAAATATCTAATCATTATATAAACTGTAAAGTTGTGTATTATGTTTTCAATAATTTATTCAGCTGTCAATATAACTAATCGAATTGAGTAATATCAAAAATATCAGTCGCGTAAAAAACGGATAATTGTACAATCAATTCGTCATTCAACCGTACATTTTTTTTTAATTCGTAGGGAAGTCAGTGATGAGTTTAAAACTGATAATTCGGGACGCGAGGTGCCTTCTTGAAATGAAAGGTGTAATTGTTGTTTCCTGTATCTCCGTAACCGTAACTGTCACAAAAATTTTACTGGCAACAATTTTGTAGATAATAATATTCTGTACAACTTTTTTTAATAACTTTTTGACGTAGCATTAATAATAAAAAAGTTATGAATCACAAAAAGAAATAAAATCTATGGCTATATCCGAAGTGCACGCCTTGACTTTTTAGGGTTCCGTACATCCGATGAAAAAACGAAACCCTTGTTAAGAATCACTCTCGTGTCTGTCTGTCTGTAACAGCTTATTTTCTCCGAATCTACTGGACGAAAAAAGTTGAAATTTGGTACAGAGTTAGATGACCCAACCACGAACGTACAGCGTAAATAAAATAATTCCGACTTTGGGGTTAATTTTAGGATGTAAATTAAAAAATTAAAAAAAAAATTCCAATGCGTCAAGTTACGTATTACATGTAACTATATTTTTCTATAATTTTAAAATGCATAGTTTAAAAGATATTAAAGATAATATACGAAAATCTCCGAAACTACTGTGCCTAAAAGTTCGAAAAAATAGGCAATATAGAACCTCGCTCATAGTTTGCAGGAAAACGTCAAGGTCTCACGGAGAACGGAATGTTACGAAACCCTCTCCACGAGAGTTCGACTCGCACTTGACCGGGTTTTTTCGCCTATATATGACTGCACTATAATATATGTGTCTATTATTATTGGGTCATAATATGTATGTAAATTAGTTTCTTACATTTACATGGCATGAACTAGCTAGCGGAGGTCGAAACCAAACGAGGCCATTCCGTATAAATGCACCCTTTATTATCGATTGTGTATACAGTTGTCGGCAGGAGGTATTGTCAACAAAACCATGTTGATAGTAAAGCATTATACTTTCTCACTCTTTCCTATATCAACGTATCAATATCTTTGTCTGATGCATACACCCACTGCCTATCTCATTTGCATTTTATTTCTTAACACTTTCACTGCTGACCTTCGACACCATGTTTGATAATAACTTTATAACCTTTCTATTAACATTATTAACGTCAATTGTCAGGCACATCTGGGTCTAGTTAATATTTACTATACAGTTTAAAGTAAATAATACTCAACGCTGCAAATGAGAAAGATTGATTGTTTAGATATCTTACTGTTGAGTAACTGATAACTCATTCCGCCACGATAGTGTTCAGATTCGGGTTTGTGTCCCGACAGTGACAATATTGCATTTAACTATGGACGTTGTTTAATAATTGAGACAAACTGGAGCTCTCCTACTGTTTTACGTAATTTATTTTTGCACTATTCTATCTATAAAATAGCTGCTTTTCAGATCTGTATAGCGGTTGTAAAACGACCTATTTTACACTAAGGTGTAAAGTAGAACAAATAAATGTTCTTTTGCCAAATACGACACTAATTTCCAAAAGCGATTTGTCAGTTGCCATTTAAGCCTGCACACGGATCGACTGTTTTGAGTTTCAAACCAAGTAGCGATGCAATCGTTCTGTGCACATAGCTCGACCGATTTGAAACTAATTTCAAACCGGTTGTATGCGATTGCATTTGCAGGTCGAGAAGCAATTTTAGTTGCATGGTTGCATGCTGTAGTGAATATTTTTCCTTCATTTGAACGACTACTAATTGACATGTTACCAACAGCTACGTAATTTCAAGAATGCTTACTTGTGGTTCCAAGGCTTTATGAAAAAATAGAGCTTATTTGGACTCAGTGTGCGGACAAAAAACCTCAATATATTGCAAACCGATTGTAGAATAGTCGCATCGCAAACCTTAAGCTACATAAGCAAATAATGGTGAAATCCGCGTTAAAATTCGTTGTGTAGTTTAAAAGAACTAAGCGAGCAGACAGGTGTGAATAGCGACTTTGTTTTATACTACTTAGCGAAGATAAAAAATGGAAAAAAAAATTGTTATTAGGTTTTACTAGTCTTGGCAATTTACAAATTATTTTCGACATCTAATTTTCAGAATATTGTTTTAGCATAGAATGGAAAGTGTCAGGCATTTTTATTTATTACGTATTTTATCGCATATTAGCTAAGTAGGGCGCGGTAAACAGCAATGACGTCACTCAAATATATCTATGAAGCATACACCCACCCTTTGTAGTTAACATATACCTATTAGGTGTCCTAGAATAATTGACACCTAATCTAAATCAGCTGTTCCAAACTTTTTCACCTCGCGATGAAAAATTTTTACACAGCCTGGCGATTCAATATATATCTCATTGCAGAAAGCATTGTCAGAAAATCGGATTTCGAGAAATATGTAAGGTCCATAACCTAAGGTCAGATTATGGACCTTATATATTTCTCTATAAAAAAAGCAGTGTAGAATTTTAAATCGATCCAGCTCAACAAATAATTGATCGATTGAAACGATATTTTTTCTAAACATGTATTTAATATCTGTACAACAACTTTTTTCTACATATTTTGATTACAATTTAGCTTTCAAAACGGTTTTTTTTCTATATAGATCAATCATTTCTTATTGTGTGAGCACGATCTAATTTTCTATCTAACAAGGAGTTTTCAACATTAGACTGTCCCTGAATGTATAAAAGCAATAATATTATGTTATTATAATCTAAGATCATTGTCAAATCAAAATTCTTGACGACGTTTTCTGCAACTCAGCATTAATCATGCCATATGTATATTTGTTTGCGACGGGAAATTTCAGCAACTATTTGAAAAATAATTGTTTAAAGCCCTTTTTCCTCATTTATAGTCAGTATTATACTTATTACTGACGTCACGTATTTAAGTAGCACAGTTTAACAAATTATTGCACTTCAGTGTTTAGCAGATTTAAGAATTTTGTTTAAATTGACGTTTATTAGTGTATTTGCCATATGGCAACATACACTATTGGCGTCGGTCGGATGGCGGGACCTAGGGGTCGGACCAAAATTTCTCGACGTTTCATAACCTCCTAAACACTTTGGCACCATTTTTGAAAATGTTTATATATATATGTATATATATATATATATATATATATATATATATATTTATATATATACGTATATATATATATATATATATATATATGTGTGTGCGGGCAATAACTTTCGAAAGAGTTAATTGATTTTAACGAAATTTGGCCCGCGTGTTGAAATTCATCACCGCAAGAAGCCTATTTAAAATGGGCGTAATCGGGGCATTTTAAGGGTAGTTTTTAGGGGTTGAAAAATGTTTTTGGGCCCCAAAATACCGAAAAAATTCTCAGAATCGTTTCAAAATTGACATTTAACCCTTTAGTAGTAATTAAAAAGTGTTCCTAAAATTTTAATAAAATCGGCCCGACAGGACCGGACTTACAAATTTTATGAAAACACTAGTTTGCAGATAGTGAATTATTTACTGAAAGTTGTATATAATTTGGTATAGAAGTTCTATTGATAATATTAATGCAATTAAAAAAAAATGTTATTTTAAGGGGTGTATTAAGGAGTAAAATTTTTTATTTTGGCCAAAAACCAACTTAAGTTCGCATAATAAAGCCACACTGCCTGTATTAGCAAATACACTATATTGTCGGCAGGGTTTCGGCACTGCGACCCGGGTTTTTTTTATTTATACAAATGTTATTTAAAATTCCTTACTTAGAAAGTATATTAATTTTAATCCCTTCCTTAATTTTTACATAGAGACTAATCCTGTGGGGTAATTAAATTATTAAATATTTGACGATCTAATTAATATGAGTATACGAACGATAATGTGACGTCACTAGTTAGTACCGCAGTGCAAACGGATACATAAACTAACCGGCAGATGTACGATTAAAATATTAAGTATTCCAATATTTAAATTTATGCATGTAGGGTGTAAATCGGATAGCGTTCGTTTTGATTCGGGGAGTTCTCGTCAAACACGGGCTTGTACTCGACGCTTTACAAAACGTAAAACATGGTTATATAAAGCTCGTTTTAAACGGTAACAATTTTTTTCTTTCCAACAAGCCTAAAATACTCGGTTTTCTATGTGTTTATGTACCTAACAAATGCTTAAAGACAATGCTTCTATTGAAGGAAAAATAAATTTAATAACTATAAAAACGTAGGCCGCAAACTGTATTATGGTCTGCGTAGTCTCGGCCCACGCTTTTATAATTATGAACATAAATTATAAAACCTTATTTTTTCTTTATTTTTCATTTCAAAAACAGCTTTCTCACATTTTTTCTCTTGAACCAGAAAGATTTCACTTTCGTGGCGGCATCAGTTATCGGTTACTCTACGGTGCTATATATTAACATTTAATTTTTCTCATAATAAAGCAAATAGGAAAAGGAAATTTACATTATGAGAGAGCTAATTTATAACTTAGGTAACGCTAGACATGAACCTTCACAGTAGTGAGCGTTTTGGATGAATCAAAGATGAAATTTCCATTTATTTTTAATAACATTTTTCCTACAGTAACTTCTTATTAAAAAAATGTATTCGATTTCCGAGTGAAATGTAAATTTTCTTGCTTCAAACCAAAAGAAAATAAAATACGACGAGACAGCAAATATTATACGTTCCGTTTTAAATAGCTCATAAAAACGTAGAAGCTTGAATGTCTGTTAATAACGCTATTACACATAAATATACAAGGTGTAAAATTTAAGGACATCCCGCAAATATTTCAGTATCATTCAAATCAACTTAAACTTTTTATTTCCACCAAAATGTACAAAGTATTTATGTGACATCAAATAATTAACAATTGAAAGTAATCTATAGGTATATACTACTATAAATTTCGTCGAAGAGTATGATAGACTTGATTGAAATCTATCTAAAATTATTAAGCATAAAATATTAATTTCGAATCGACAACATATATCTGCAAAATTCAAATACTCACGTTATTACAGCAATAATAAAAATGGATGACAATTATCTTAATTACACACTTTATGTCAATAAAACAGTTTACTGTCGAATGGTCTTTTATTCACTTAAGTCATTGGCGCTTTGGTACTGTAGACTTGTTTGAAATCTATCACATATTATTATTTTTTTGTCAGTAATTGAATTACAAAGATTACTGTAATGGTTCATCGTTATCCTGTAAAGATTTCTTTTCATCATTTAGATAAATTGCTATAATTGCTTTTAATTAGCGACAATACTCTACATACGATATCATTTACGTCAACTGAATCGTCATATAGTTGGATAAGTTTGGATAAAATCCGTGGCACAGGATCAATAAAACACAATACTGTAGTTAAAATTGCATTTTCACTAACGTTTCGGTGTGCTTTACACCATTTTCAGAGTTCGAATGCTGTCAATTCATATCAGTAAAGCACACCGAAACGTTAGTGAAAATGCAATTTTAGCTTCAGTATTGTGTTTTATTAATCCTGTGCCACGGATTTTATCCAAACTTATCCAACAATCATCAAGGATCACAACCATTCTAATTAAATTCTTTTAATTAGAGTCAACCTCGTAATCGTCATATACTTCTAATAGTAACTGATAGGTCGTTTATGGAAATGAATGTTGAATTAGTTAAATCGTATCTTTTGTTTAACCGTATGCACGGTCCTCTAAGAGTCATTTTACGACCACTATACAGACATGAAAAGTAGCTATTTTATAGGGAAGTGTACAAATATTATTTTACATTCTGTATGCACGCAAACGTTTTGTGCCTATGTTCATGGCGCGACGTTAAGAATGGTCGGTAGAGGCATTTTAAAGGTTAAGTGAACCAGGCCAAACTATAGGTGAAGTTGCATGATCGCAACGATGGTGGCGATAGCGGGTTTCGATCGAACGCCACCTCCGCCATCGAATTTTCTTACACCGACTTTGAGCAGCGCTATTGGAAGAGGTCAAGGCGTGACTATTAACTGTCATCTGTTGTTTGCAATTAAGAGAATTGATATAAGAACGAAAAAATTTGTTTATTATAATATATCATTATATTATAGTAATATAGATAATTAATCAACCTGATTAATGAATTTTCCGATGTTTATAGTGTAAAAGCGAAATAAAAAAATATATATGACCTTTAACACTGAATGACAATAACAACTACACTCAGCTCTCGGTTGAGTGAAGGTTCATACTCTAATGATATCTAATGTAAAAATTAGTTCTCAAAAGATGTGAAATATTGTTACCATTATTAAAAAGTTAATTGTTTATATGTCACTGTAGAATAACTGATAACTCAACCGCCGCGACAGTGAAAGTTTCGAGTTTAAGTCCCGGCAGTTGACATTGTTTGAAAATAAATGTTTCTTATATTGCATCGTAACGTCAACAATGACTGTTTCGTAACCACATAGCAAAACTAAAGCTATATATTTGTATTTGTTAATGTTTGAGAAATAAAATTATCAAATTGTAATATGTGGGACGACCCCAGTGGGAAACACGTTTTCCAGACAAATATATTGACTGCGTTTCTTATAATCGTAACAGTATTATTACGGGCGTTGGTTGACCTTTGTAATGTCTTTAGCATAACAAAGTTTACCTATACATAAACGTAGATATTGTTAGTTGAGTTTTATTGATTAAAACACAAGTTCTCTGTAGATTTTACAGGTACCACTCGTACCGTCGTACCTGCTTTTACCTAACATTATTAAAGGTACACTTCACCGGATATAAATTCTCAATCACATCCTCTGTTAAAAATGAAAAACTTTGTATACTAGACCCTTTTTTCTTTCTAATCATTCCGTACTGCACCTTACTGTTTTCGGCCATAATTAGTCCCCACTTTTGCGCAGCGGGATAAGACTACGGTATACTTAGATGTGTCATCTAGACCAGGAATGTTGCTGACGTCTGAATTCGCAACTGCGGAGCATTCGCCTCATTTTTGATATCTGAATTAGCATCAACAATAGTCGTAACGCAGCTATTGCGGGTGTGATTAAAGGCATGACAAGATTTTTGGGGGCGGAGCCGGCATTTGACGTGTGATCGAGTTTTTTGACTACGTGGCAATAATAGAGATTAATATATTTAAATAACCTGTGCGAAATCGCCTTAATTCTGAAAAAGCTACAGTGTTAATTCAGCGCCGGCTTAACTTTTTGATGCCTTAGGTTTTAATAGTGAACGGTGCCCTCGTATGTATATAAAATATCTGCCCTACGTAAATTTGTTCCTTTGCTTTGGACTTCAGGCGAATTTTCACGCTTACGTAATATACAATTTATAATTATTGTTGGTATTTACATTTCAATTAATAGAAAATATTGTTTTCACCTCGATTTGCATACATTGCAGTAAGTTTTTATTATAGTTATTAACATTAAAAAGTGCGTAAACCATAATGAAGTGATTGTAATTGCTATAAGTCCTGTTCGAACATAATTTGTAATCAGAAGTCTAATAAGCGAAATAGTTTTGACTAGCCAAATAAAAAAATTGGTGAACCGTACATTTTCATCCGTTCTTAGTTTTAGAGATGAAAATAATTTTGATATCTTATTTGTGATCAAAGTGTTTCTATCAAATTTTGAATTTATGATCAAATTTTTTCTATCAAATTTATAATCAAGTATTTTAACATACGCAACATTTAAGTCTTTATTACATTTGCTGAAAATATAATATCTGTATAAAAAAAATTTTGAACTAAAATACAAAACCAACATTGCAGTTTGCGATAAGGGGTTTGCGGACACAAGGGGATGTAGCTCAGTGGTAGAGCGCTCGCTTCGCATGTGAGAGGCCCCGGGTTCAATCCCCGGCATCTCCAGTTACATTTTCCTTTTTTTCAATATGTATTATTATATTTTATATTATGTAAGAAACCAATATTCAAAAAATGTACCAAAAGTAAAATTTAAATATTTAATAATAAAATTATAGTCGTTTTGTCATTCTATTTATAATATAAGTAGGTAGTTTTTTTTAAATCAATATAAATTTAAAACATTCATCATTAATTTTTCGAATTTATATAAATTTATATTCGACTCGCTATTCGGAAAAACATATGTTTAAATCTGTTTTTTTTTTTCAATGCTGCAAAAAATAGACTCCGAATAATTCTTAGTTTGAAATTAAAATTTAATTTTTTTAAAGTACTTAAAACTTCTTTTGACCTGGTAAGGTAAAATTCATTCTTGAGATTAAATATGTAACAAATGTGTCGCAATACGTGTATCCTATACTATAAAAACCGATCCCAGAACATAAAGCTACGTTGGTGGGGAGGAAAAATACTTGCTTCGTAACCTAAGGGTCGAAGGTTCGATTCCGGGAGTCATTATTGTTATTAATTTGTTCTTTTTTTTGTAGAATTATATCAATTTTACTTCTCAAGTGTGTAATATAAAATACGCAGTCTCTTTTTTTTTACAAACTCAGTTTCACCCCTGCTATAGTTTTTACAACTAACTAACATTCCGGTCCTGCTCCGCCGAAGTGCAAATTAAATACATTAACGTGCTGTTCTACAATTACATCAGTTTCACTTCTGTGGTGTGTAGTGTAAAATGCACAATCTCTTTGATAATATAAAAAATATTCATGTAAGAATATGTTAATTCTGTAATGCTTGAGAACGAGCTATATAATTGTTGTAAACATTCATTGTTACATTGCTAAATTAGAAAAATTTATTTTTTTATTCCACTGTCACCGTCGGGATTCAAAACCGAAGTGGAAAGATTCGGGTTTGAATCCCGACGGTGACAGTGGAATAAAAAAATACATTTTTCTAATTTAGCAATGTAACAATGAATGTTTACAACAAAAATATTCATATATGTTCTTGCATGTTTTTTTATAATATTCAAATTTTAAAATTCAAATTAAAGAACATTACAATCCTATCACACAACTTTTAGTCCACGCACAACGCACGCACGCACATATACACGATACATATGACGTACGCACGTAAATGCGAGGGGTTGAATGCACCGTATAATGCATTCAGCGTCCGTATTTTAATTCTCTCAACCCTCCAGACGTACGCGAATTACTCACGGGCGCTACTTACATGTCTGCTATTAACATTCAATTTAGGGATGAGGAAACTCTACTATTCTGTCTTCGAGACTTAGCGTTTGTCGAAATTTTGATAGATTTTCGATTTAGAATCTGTGTAGAAATGAGTCGCTTCTATATAATGTTACATAAAAAAGCAATAACAATTTTTTTCTGTCTGCTAAAATAGTTCTGTCCCATTTCATTTTAACAAAATGTAAATATATTTTTAATGTCTGCTAAAGCGAATTTAGAATTCTTCTACTAAAGCGAAACTATTATTTGTAACATATGGTATTATATTATTATAATAATTGTAATTATTAATAACAAAATAACATTTATTTGGCTGCACATCCAAACCTTATTAAATTAAATATTACTAATATCAGCTGTACTAAATTGAAGCAATATGTACTTACTAGGTTATGTTTGTAAAAACGAGTTTAGTTACATGAGCCATAATACCATCACGCACGAGATACATAAATTATTTTCGGTACGTATCCCCTATAAAATAGCTGATTTTCACATAATTTTCAATATTTCTGACAGTTTAATTTTGAGCAAGGTCACTTCTGATTGTAGGCTGCGTTCAATTCTCAATGACTATGATTTATTATGGAAATGGTAGTACGACTGGGTTTGTTTTACTTTGCACAACTTTACAGCACTAGTGTTAAAGGGTCATTTAGCGACCGCCAGACGGATGAAAAGTAGCTATTTTATAAAAGGATGTGCAAAAAAATGTTTTTTTCACGACCTCTTTCGATGCCTACATAGCGGTTGACACATTTGTAACTACTGAATAAAACAAAAGTAATGAGATTTTACCAATTTAAATTAAAACTTTCCAGTTTCTCGTTTTTAACATAATGTCCCGTCCTCATGTAATAGCTTCATTTCCGAACGAGATGCATACACTACTATTACATTTATAATTAAAGCAAAATGCAATTCACTATTTTTGAAATCATCATATAAACAACATTCTTAGCTATTCTCAAATATGTCCGTTTAGAAATATATTTTATCTCAGCCCTGATGTAGCCGCGCCGCAACGCACCGCATTGAATACACAATGGACGCGTGCTGTATCTTTGTGACCCGATACCGTGAATGAAATGCCCGGCATGAATCAGCACACCCATTAAACTAAGGAAGAAATCCTTACGCTTATATGCACTATAGTCCTTCCCACAGACAATGTTCCCGTAGGAATTAATGCATCAAGCTGACGTCATTTCTCAGCAGTTACCAAGCCGCTTTTTTCAAAGTTACTATCGCCACAAAACAAAATGAACTAAGTCTCACATAAATTTTATCCAAGAACAGTTTCCTTATCTTTTATTTGACACTATAAAAAATAAATGATTAAGTCATGTGAATACGATAATTTAACGATTAAGAACTTAGAAATTATCGGTTTGTATTCGCAAAAACACGAAGCTGATTTATTAAAAATTGCAATTTATTGGCATGTCAAAAAACGCTGCCTGCCATGATGGCATACATATATTTCTCCATAAGAAAAGCTTTGTCGAATTTTAATTCGACCCTGCCTGCAAAATAGTTGATCAGTTGTAACGATATTTAACATAGTGTTTTATACAATTTGAAAACAATCTAATTTTCTACACAACAGAGAACTTGACAACATTAAATTACACCTGCAAGCACAAAAAACTGTAATTATATGATCACAATCTAGGGTGATTGTTAAATTAAATTTTTTGACAATGCTTTCTGCAATCCAGCCAAAGAGTATTAACAAATTAAAAATATATGTTGGTTTGCGAATATCCCTAGTCATTAAGGACCATTACGGAATTAAAAAACGCATCGAATAAAAATTGACCAGCACTGGTATAACATACACAAGTACACTCACAGCAATAAGTGCATTAACATGTATACTTAAAGCGAGAATAAATGAGTATACGGCGTACATAGCCACCCTACTATGGTTACGATAAAATAGGGTGGTCAAAACATTCGGAGAGGATTTGTTGTCGCGTATAAATACGGGGAACAATATTTGCATTGTCTACTACGAATATTCGTTGTTAACTTTTGTTGGAAAAAATGTAGATAAAAAAGTCATTGGGTTTTTTTAATAAATGTTTTGTAACAATTTTTTAATAGAAATATAACATGAGCTATTTAAATTTAGGGTTGATGGATTTTGTCACCTAATAAAAATTATACCATCAAATGTTTTTAATAGCCTTTTTAAGGCATTGCATAATTTTCTATAACAATGGTGTCTAATGGAAAGAGCATTGCACATTCCTACCGCACAAAACGACAAGTCGAACAAAAGTCATTCATCAACGTACGTTTTAAATTTAAATTAAACGCTGCAATCTTCCAGTAGAGACTTTATTTTAGAGAAATTATTTTGATCTAAAATGAACATTTTTGAGAATTTATTCAGAACTAAAATGAAAACTGGTTGCATGAATTTTATTCGTATCGTTCGTGTACTTTAAGACATTCGATTGCCGATCAACAAAACTGTCTCTTTTCATTGCAACGTAAAATAGACAACTATGGGACCCACACATCGACTTGAAGATTAATAAACTCTTTTGAAAATTAAATTTATACAAAGATAATGCCGTTTTACGCAATGTAACCCAAAACCGAGTTAAAGAGAGAGAATAATCGAGCGTGTAGAGATGGTATTGTTTATATTCTTTATTACAAGCCCCCAGTTCCCAAGTTCTAATTCGAGAACTGGTAAAAGTTTCGATAATGTTTAATAATAATAATAATTTCATGGCTAGAGACGCGGTTATAGTTTCAAGGATCCTTTGTATGACGGTGACAAACCTAAAATTTTAGGTGTTTGTGGATGAAAAATTCTTCCTTCTCATAATTATAATAATATACTTAACCTTTAAAAGCTACAATAGTAAGAAGCTTCGTCAGAAACATATAGTTTTACAAAATTGTAAAGTACAATATTGCTAATCAAATTGATAATACTAGAACAAAATTAGAAATGATGTTCCAGAAAAACAGAAGTATGCAATTTTAGGCAGGGTGCGTTTACTAAGTTTTGCAAATCTGATTATCGGTTTATGCTAGACATTAAAAAAATAATAGGTATTATAATATTAAAAAAACCCGGGTCGCAGTGCCAAAACCCTGCCGACAATATAGTGTATTTGCTTATACAGGCAGTGTGGCTTTATTTTGCGAACTTAAGTTGGTTTTTGGGCAAAATAAAAAATTTGACTCCTTAATACACCCCTGAAAACATTTTTGTTTTTAATTGCATTATTATGATCAATCGTACATCTATACCAAATTAAATACACCTTTCAAAAAATAATTCACTATCTGCAAAGTAGTGTTTTCATAAAATTTGTAAGTCCGGTCCTGTCGGGCCGATTTTATTAAAATTTTAGGGACACTTTTTAATTACTACTGGAGGGTTAAATGTCAATTTTGAAACGATTCTGAGAATTTTTTCGGTATTTTGGGGCCCAAAAACGTTTTTCAACCCCTAAAAACTACCCTTAAAATGGCCCGATGACGCCCATTTTAAATAGACTTCTTGCGGTGATGGATTTCAACTAACTCAATTAACTCTTTCGAAAGTTATTGCTCGCACACACACACACACACATATATATATATATATATATATATATATATATATATATATATATATATACGCATATATATACATATATACATATATATATATAAACATTTTTAAAAATGGTGCCAAAGTGTTTAGGAGGTTATGAAACGTCGAGAAATTTTGGTCCGACCCCTAGGTCCCGCCATCCGACCGATGCCAATAGTGTATGTTGCCATATGGCAAATACACTAAAAATTCGAATAATCCTGTTCGTTGGTAACATTAATAAACTATTAAATAGTACAAGAAAAAAATCAAAAGTTTGACTTAAGTAAATAAAAATACCAACAGACCGTAACAAAGTTTGCCAATTTGCAGACAAAACGACAAATTGGTTCGTTAGTGTGAAAAGGGCTTGCATAACCGTGTTATGATAGAAATAAATCAAATTAAGTCACTCTAATTTCGGTCTGTAACATAATTTGACTTAACTTTTGTTGCAAGTATTCTGTTTCACTTCGTAAAGTAAACCAAAATGTAAGACCAGTTGGCAACGTCGCTGCTGCGGTGTTGTTTGCGTGACGTCATAGGCCGTCGGCGTCACGCTGCCAGGCACGTGACCGGCACAGCTGATAACACCCCTCACCCTCTGGGTCAACAGTTCGAACCTCGCAATCGGTCTTGTTTACGTGTGACATCGCTTAAAAGACGTAGCTAGTTCAACATAACGCTGTTTCTGATACTGTGTCAGGATTTTCCAAAATTATTTTGTTGAGGAACCCCTATATGAATTTTTCAAAAACACCGTAACTATATTTTATGAACCTCTTCCATCAATTACTTAATGTTTATCGTGTTGGCCTTTGAACCATACAATGCCTATATGGGGTATGGATGATATCGTTTAGTTTAATTTGATGTAATTAGCTTAGTTGTCGAGCGACTATAATTTATAATTAATAAATAAATCTCCCTTTATTTGTAATATGATATTAAGTAAAAAAAAATGTTTGTGTTGTATGGTCAATGTTAAAATTAATAGCAGTGTTAAATTTCTGTTTCATTTTAATTTACGTAATGTTAAATTTGTTAGAAAGTGACAAAAAATTAACTAGATTATAAATTCTGACATAGTACCAATAATTCAAATATCAAAAGTATGTCAATCTTACAATTACAATAAAATTCTTGATTATACCAGGCGGTCCATAACAGCTGGTAATACCTACCTCGAATAAGTGAAAAACTCTGATTATATGGCTTTTTTTAAGCAAATACTACTTAGTTTTATAACCATATCAATATTTACTCTTTGAGATATTTCTGTCACTCACACAATCGCATTGCTCGGATAAAACGCGAAAAAAATTTAATTAATCTCGGTAAGTCGCAAACTCGGATAAAACAGACTTGACTAATTTGAGATTTATTGCACATTTATCAGGATAGCTGAGATTTTACGAAAAAAATCATTTTATATAATTGTATACCCAGTTATTATTATTATAGTGAATAATGTTTTACTTTTTTTTCTTTCAATTTTTTACGAAATAATTTCTAATCAAACTTCAAGTTTACTTTGGTGTTTTGTCTCGTGAAAATGAAAAATACTACCTAATTTTAAACTTCTATACAAAAATGTTTTATAATTTTTATACTTATGGCTTTTTCTTTTGTTTTCAGCGCCTTATGAGGTATCAGTCAGCTTAAATTTGCCCAGTTGTCCACCAGTCAAACAAAACACTGGACCAAAAAGGTACGTTGAAGTGTTCATATTTTTTCAGCCAATAACTTTTTTCAGTTATAAAATAATTGGTTTATGTTACAATAAAGCTCATTTTCTATCAGAAATTTTTCATAATTTTTGTTAATAAACGTTCAATGACTGACTACTAAGGATCTTTGTTGTCGCACGTCTATAATTTACCATTCAAATGTTGAATTTTTCAAGTGCCTTATTCAGAAGGGTGAAAGATGAATTTATATTTACAAAAATGTACTGGTAACCTTTCAATTTACAAGTGCTGTTAATTTTTTGTCACTTTCTAACAAATTTAACATCGCAGAAGTTAAGGTGAGATAGAAATGTTAATTTTAACATTGACCACACAGAATATGGTCAATAATGTACTGCAATATATTGTAATGAAAAACAAATATACACGGCTTAAAATGATTCCGACGTTGCTTAAATGTCTAACAAGAAAATTACTCTAGTTACCTAACCTAAAAAAATAGCTGTTCACACGCAGCCATGTTTATTTTCAATCACAGTGTTTTTTTTAGCAACTGCTTGAAAACGGTGTAGAATATCAAAATTACTCTGGCGTTCTTCAGACTGCCAATTTTTTTAAGGCAGGCCTGATTCTATATTATTTTACAAAGCAGTTCTAATTACCTTAACCTAGAAAACAGTTCTATAGCTATCTTAACTTAAAAACACAGCTGTTCATTAGTCGCCATGTTTATTGTCAAAGCATAGCCGTCTTTAATGCAAGTGTTTGGAAATAGCGTAGCGTTCTTCATTAACTGCCAATAGCAGCTATTGTCGAAAAAAATGAAATAAATAATCGGTAATCAGCGACGTCTTTTGTACAGTGCTGTATGTATCTATTAGTTCCACCCCTTGCAGCGGGCCTCGTGCGGTGGTGTGATATCAAAGCGAGGGGTGTGGCGAAGTACATGGCGTACATAACGCACACGTTTTTATTGCAGATGTCGCGATGGGATCTAACACACGCTACCCACGTCTGAATGCAACATTTGATTAGTGATTGAATTCGATATACAGCTGACGCGAACGGGGCCTCGGGGGTGTTTTAGTCTGCGTTTGTTAATGAAATCGGTGATATAAGGGTTTAGTTTCGTATCACGAACCGTTTCGATTGTTGTAATCGAGCCGCTAGTCGTGTTTTGTTTCGATCATTTTATTGTTGTTGCGTTGTTATTTTACGAGAAAAGTCGTGGAGTGTTGTAATTGAGTCGCTAACTTTGTTGTGTTTCGATCAATATATTGTTGTTGCGTTATTATTTTACGAGAACACTTTTTGGTTGTTGTAATCGAGCCGCTAATTTGGTTGTGTTTCGATCGATTTATTGTTTTTACAAGAAGACTTTTCATTTGTAAAAATCGAGCTGCTAATTTTGTTTTGTTTCGATCGATATATTGTTGTTGCGTTATTATTTTATGAGAAGACTTTTCGATTGTTGTAATCGACCGTCTTAATCAGTTTTTTTTTGTTTGGTTTTAGTCCATATCTTGCGACGATTGTAAGGCGACTTCACTGTGATTTAATTTGCTATAAATAATAATTCATCATATTTGTCATTATCACAACATTTTGTGTTATAACTGAAAAAATGTATCGACTATGAAGCAATATTGTATAAGTAATTACTTTGCAAATGTTGTAAGGACTACAGAGTCTAGTAATATTTAATGCAATGTTTACAAGTTGTAGCTTGAGGGCTGAAGCCTATATTAATATTCAATAAATCCAGAGACGGATTTATATTTATAAGGGCCCTAAGCTGTAGTCATAGAAGGGACCTTAGAAATAATTCTACATAAATTATTTTTATTTTTAAAATACTAAAATTGGATATTGCATTTATTATTAAAATTGATATCGTTCACTTTAATAAACTTATTAACATTTTTTTTTCTAAATTGCAAAGTTAGGTCGAATTTAATTATAAAATTCTCAAGCTTTCAATAAATCGGGGGGCCCTACTAAGCTGGAGCCCTTAACAACTGCTTATTTTGTTTATGGATAAATTAGTAATGATCCAAAAACATTTGATTTGAAATCACCGAATATTAAAATGAACCAATTACTTCTCGTTAATAGTAAACGTAACGGATATTCAGAAGTTGTTAATTGGTTTGATGTTTTGTGATTACTTTATTGAGGGACTATTAATTATGGAAATACTACATTTTTTACGCTTTATTACTGGCTTTAAATTGGTTGGTAATAAAGAACGATTATATTTGATTACATTGTAATATTCAAGGTCATTAGATATATAGGTTGCCTCGTTATTGAAAAACGTCAGCCGGAAGACCGCTCAATATTTTTAGCAACCACGCAATATCAATTAACCTCTGTATCCAATAACCTTAGATTAATATTTTTAATTATCTGGTGCGGCCGTTTTGAATTTACTAATTTTATAAATTACATTGCGTAACGGTTGAGTTAGTGACGTCATAATTTGTGACCGAATAATAAGATTGTATAAATTCGATTCTTAATTGATATGTGCAGAATAAAAATAGTGAAATGTCAAAATCGGTTGTAAAAGTACGCGTTATTAGTTGTGACATAAATGAAATATTTTGTTAAAATTTCAATATAAAATCCACTTTACGCCTTTTTAATTAATTACGTGTAAAATTGTTTTGTGTAGTTTAAGTTCAAATTACTAATTAAAATTAAAAGAAAAAAAAAACAAAAACTTGATTTTATTGCAAAACTTTAAACAGTGCGTAAATTTAAATTAAATCAGGAGACAAAAGAATTCAGCAATTAAACAAAAGACAAATATTCTTCAAAGTTAAAACATTCCGATAAGTTTGCATTTATATTCTTTTATTTCATTTTCCATCGTCCTTCGTTTTAAAATCAAAGCGTAGATATAAAAGGAAATAAACTTTTTAAATACATTTTACTTTTTAAATAAGTTTCTTTTATCCCTTAAAAAGATTGCAAGTTTCAAAAGCTTTTTACTTTTTTCTCGTATAAAGTCAGAAATTAGTTTAGATAAGGACGAACGGGCAAAAGCTCGGCGAAAATAGGAAATTTACTGCCTGAATAATGGAGTATTCGATGGGAAAGTTTGAGATGCATCCAGGGCCGAATTAAAGGAAGGATCAAAAAGTTTTAAAAAAAGCTTGCTCAATAAGCGCGAACTTGGAACCTCGGTTTGCAAGAATCTCATTTTAAGGTTCCGTAAAAAAACGGAAACATCACTCTCGTGTCTACCTGGCTGTCCGTCTGTCACAGATTATTTTCTCCAAGCTACTGGACGAAAAAAATTGAAATTTGGTACATATATAGGTTTAGATGACCCAATCAAGGACGTTTTTTTATATGTTTGACGCCTTGTTAATTAATAAAAAAAAGAAAACCTTCGAAATTACGTTAAAGTCTTTAAATTCTTGATTTGCAAATAACTTTCCAAAATTTGTTTTTATTGGATACTTTTTACTTACAGTTTACACTGTGAGTAAAATTTTGAAGACTTATTGACTTCCTAATTTAAATATATTTTCTGACGCGTCATAAAATTTTCAGATTTCCGCGTTCCATAGTTGACAACTACCTATTCTGGTCGCATTTCTGGCAAAATGTTTTTAATGTTTTTAGAACCACGAACATCCCATATTTTAAAATATTCAAAGTTGTCGAAAATTTTGGTCACATAATAATTAATCAATATTCATTTCTTAAAAATTGAGTGATTTTTGAGAACTTCTGATTTTATATTCTTAAATGCGGTTCTGGATTCATCTTCAGTATACGACTCTATATGGAAGTTTTTTTTTATTATTAAAAAGCTTTCAAAAGAAGCTGCGTTAAAAAAATGTATCAAAGATTATAATTTATTGGGGCAAAGAAGCCTTTTATGTAGTCGACAGTCGGAACTTCGATTTGCACTTTAATCTTTTTATATGCAGACACATCTACCGGGATAATATTTAACAATAGTACTTTTTTAAAAACGTAATATCGACAATCAATTTCCCAATAAAAAATAACCCCCATTTAATACTTTGAATTTTAGTTTGGTTTTCCTGTAAACTATGAGACTTTATATTCCCTATTTTTTTTCAAAAATTTAGTAGTTTCAAAGATAAAAAAAAAATATATATCTGTATTTGAACCTTTTTATTTGGTACATCACATGATGCGCTTGAAAAAACCCTTTTTTTATTTTTCTAATTTGGCCCCAAAATTAAAATTCCGTTATTTACGCTATACGTCCGTGATTCGGTCATTTAACTCTATATAAAATATGACCAAATTTCAACTTTTTCGTTCAGTATAATCGGAGAAAATAAGCTGTGGCAGACGAGCAGACAAGCCTATAAGTTTTTTTTCTATAGAATGTACGGAACCCTAAAAACGCGGTAAAAAGGAAAAAATATTTTTTTAAATGCATGTGCCTTTGAGTCTTCCAAAATATTTACTATTAAAACATTAATTTATTAAAATTAATTGATTATTTAATTTTGCAACTCAGCATAGACAATACCTTTGATAAGACTAAAAATAAATGTTATTAAACACGCGGTATATTAAAGTTGACGTAAAAATTGTGAATCCTTATAGGTAATATGCAAAGGTTTACTACATAGACAAAGCCTTTCAAACTTCTGGGTCATGGCATCGAAAGTTAACGTTCTCCTAGGCCATAGTGATATTCGAAACCAAGATTTAATATCAAACTATTTAGTTAATAGGGTCGTCTCACTTATCAAAATTTGATAATTTTGAGCAGTGTACATATTTTATTTCTTATACTGGTACAGAAATACATAATACTGTTTTCTATTATAAATACATAATGTAAACTAAATATTTCTTAATTGCAAACAAGAATTTAAAAAATGTATTCATTTCAAATGGCTGAGCTTAGGTGCCATATGATGAGGTCAACGGTAGATCTGAGGCAGCACATCATTTCCGCGCATAGAAAAAGATGTATATACTAGTTCTATATATCTACTACACTACCGGCCATTACGTCCAGCTATCCCAGTAGACATTCCAGAGTTATAGATTTATACCGCCTGTGATCAATTAATGTGAGTGTTTTTACAACACGAAATAAAAACTGTTTACTTTCGGCATTTTTACACGCTTTTTAATAATATAATAATCATAGGCACCAGAAATACAGTAGCTTATTTACTACCTATCTCTCTTTATTTGTGAATCAAGTCTAATATGAAACTGTCTCCTGATAACGTATTTTCGTAGCGGGATAATTCTATGTAGAATTTTTTGTAGAAAAAACTTCCCAAAAATTCTCAAAAAAAAAACTATTTTATTATCATTTTGTAACGTAGATTCTGATTTTCAACCCTAGAAAAAAACGTGGACGAGCCCATTATTTCACCGTTCTGTTGAACGATCTTCCAGCTGACGTAATTCATTAACGAGGTAATATATGTATCTAATGACCTTGTCCGTTTGCTTTCTATTTGGGTTGCCATCTTTGTTCTTCGTGTAGTAACTGTGACAGGACGCTTTTGAAGGTACTGTGGAATGGTAAGATAGATTGTTTTTGTTTACAGCACTAGTGTTAAATTGGTCATTTTACTTTCGCTATACAGGCATTAAAAGTAGATATTTTATAAGAGGTGCAGGCATTGCGTATTAATAACATGCAAATTGATTGAATGGTTTCTGCGAATTTATATCGCGTTCTTTCAGCGGAAAAATGTCTTTTATGTTTCTAATAACTGACTCACATTAACTAAAACCGTTATAACTAATAAACCGCTCAACCGATTTTCATTCAACATAGCCTGTTTTCAAACTGATTAAATTTCGTATCTGTTAGTGAAAATCTCATCGACATCAGTCAATCCGTTCTCGAGTTTATTGTGTACAATTATTTCGTTATGACAAAATACGTTGCAAATTTTATTAACAGTAGAGAGTTATGAAGTGCTGCTATCTAGGTACTATAAGAAGAGGTATTTTGTACGACACACGAATTGAGTCATGTTTTTTCCCCCATGACAATTATTATGCATAAATTGCATGCAACTGACAGTATCAAAATTGATGATATCTCCTTGATTTATTATTTTCTGTGAAATGGAACTTGGCTATATTATTACGTAAAATGGATAAATGATTTAATTGTAAAACTGTGTGAAAACAGCTGATTTCGCTTTTTAAAAATGGACTCCGAATAGTAAAACATAATTTAACACGCGACAAAAAAACACAATTTTTTTCATCTTGTTGATAAAGAAAAAGGACATTGATGATTGCTTATTTTAGCATAAATTCTCATTGTGAATAGTCCTAGCTTTGACTAAATTAAGTTTTATTGTACTTTTTTATTTTATTTAAATTTTATATAAAGGTATATTATTATAATATAGTCTGTATATTTTCTTCTATGTATAAAATTGAAAGCAATTAAAGTTAGTTAACTATATAAAAGCTATATTCATTAAATAATTTAGAATTTAGGATTTTATACATTCAACAATATTCTCATCAACTTTTATTTGCAGTTGGCATATGTTTAAAGACATTAACTAATTTTATAGTTTTTGAGATACCAAACTAAAACGTGCGTTTGAAAAAAGCTTCGTAAACATAAATTCTCAGTTAAGGTATTCTTATTTGGCCGTGAAAAATTCAGAATTTACGAAAATAGAAAGCGTGAAACAGTCCATCGATTTTTTTGCTAGTTTATATAAATAATTCAGTGATATGCAAATTTCTCTCACCGACTACTTCGAAAGTGTTATTTTTTTCTACTGCGTACTTTTACCATCCTAAAGCCTTGTTTACATTAACGTTTGTGTTATGTCCACGGAACAGAAGTACGAACTTCATGTATATAAAGAGTTTCCTAAAATAAGAGGTCACTAAACTTACGCTGTTCTGCAATCAAAATCATGGATATCTATGTTTGAAATAGACGTTCATGCGTTTCACATGAGTCAAATCAGACACCAATTAATAAAATAGTATAATTTTCACACGGAACTAACAATTATATTGATTTACTGAGTCAAAGTTCAATTAAGAATTAATTGTTAAATTGTAATCAATTACTTATAAATATAAAATTTTCATAATCCAATGAGTATTTTGACAGCTTACTTATTTAATAATTGCATTTATGATTCCTAAATACACGCCAGTACAATAGAGAAATTAGCTACGCTAGTGGTAAAAAATTAAAACACTAGTATTGATTTAGTAGGCAGATTCTGACAATTTCTCCCATATGAATTCGTGACCCTTGCATGGTGTCCATGGTTATGTAACTGGAATAAATTACTTTGTTCACATATCAACGCGGTGCTACGTATGAATTCACAAACATTTTCTTAACAAGCAACATACACGATCCATTCATTGTTAGTTTTCAAGCACAGACATTTTAAAGTCTCAATTAAAAGCTGTGTTTTGCATTTGTTATAAATTTGTGTGGTGTAAACAAATTTATTCGAGTGTAGACGTGTGTTCCGCATATATGACACTACACAAAAAATGTTTATAGCGCATCCGATCCATTCGCTTTCAAAGAGATCTGTACACTGGTGCGATTAAGAAACTATGTACGTGTCGACCTCAGTTGTCGAGCGTCTACAATCTATGGTCTGTCCCATGAACTATAAACTATAAACTAGCAATAAAATTGAGTGATCAGCATCTATTTTTTCAATAGACGACCATTACTATTTTAACAAATGTCGCATATGCATATTTTAAGAAATTCGTGAAATTCTAAACAGGAGGATGGAATGTTTTATACTTGATAATGAATTTAAACAATAAAATTATTTATTTGTGAGTATATTATTGTTGAAATTTATCATCATAAATGTCTTAAAATGTAGCAAATTTTACATTTGAAGGCAATATTTTAATTCCAAGGTTTTATTTTAGGACTTGAAGCGTATGACCTTGGCATTAATTTTAGTTAGTCACGGATTGAAATTGTGTGGAAATGTAGAATAGATAGGGCTATACTTTCTTCTTTGTTTTAAGTTTTTGCTTCTCTATTTTAGCAGTCTCTTCGGCTTAGTATAGCTATGATGCTTCCAATATTCTGTTGTAAGCTCCCAGGTTCTTATACGAGAAATGGTAAGCGTATATCAATTGTATTTTTTTTTTACAATTAAAAAATAATTAATTGAAACTATCAATTGGTATTATAGACCCAAATAATCCTTACTGTTGGTGGCCTTAAACAAATTACTTGATTTTCTTACAAATAATCACGCAAACAATTAATTGATTAATTTTGAACCTATGAAAATGAATATTGACACATCTTTAAGCATAGTATTTACTCATTATTTAATTATTACATTAACTTTCGTATATTCATTCAAATAACTAATACGTAAAAAACATGTTAACCTTACCCACATAAGCTCACGGGGAAGTGAAACTTCTTTAGAGTTATGAACTCGTTTCATTGATGCGTTATCCATTTTGCATTACCGATGTTTCTCTTATATTTTACCGTCATTGAATCAGTTCCCACTTAACGTTACAGAAAATTTCAAACAGACACGTCGCTAAAGAAGTTTCACTTCAAAAAGATATGCGGAGCATCTGTAATCTTTTAACGGAATACAAACAAAAATAAAATTAGTGAACATTTCCAACAAATTTTAGGAATATAGAATCGAAAACAAGAAATAGATATATTTCGTAAATTTATAAATATAATTTAGGCTCTTGTTGTAAGACTACAATTATTGATTTTTTGTCATAATTTGCGCTCTGGAAACAGAAACACATAGTCACTATTTTAAAATAAACAATCCATGCTTTAGAGTAATTGATTAAGAAATTATTTGTTTAATTAGTAAATAAAAAGCGTTATTGTTATTTATCATCATTGTTAATATTTCATACAAACTTTTTTGAACTGCTTTAGAAACTTTAATATAAAATCTTCGGAATAGAACTTCAAAGCTTTATTTCGAAAGTTTTATTTATACGGAAAGCTGTTTTGTAAAGAAAACCTTTAAATCTCTTAACTATAAAAATACATGTAAAAACTTTTACGAATGTTGTTTCACTAATAGATGTTTTTTACTTTGTCAGAATCGAATTTCCATCACTTAAAGTGACGGAAAACAAATCGCGTGGCGATAACTTTAAACGAAATTTCTTTCTAAATATCTACATATATACAAGATGTATGATTTTCGAATCGAAAGTTTGTTTCGCGTCATATCTCGACAATTATTTGCGGGAAAAGATACTAAAACTACAGGTGTTAAATTCTACTTAAAATTTTGTGTATCTAGTATGTAATGCATTATTTTGTGACGAGTTGTGACATTATGTTAAAAACGAGCGATTAGTGAGTTTTCAGTCACAAGAGTCATAAAAACATTATAGTCGAGATATAGGCTACATTTTTGCACGTATCTTCTGTAAGTTAGCTGATTTTCACTCCACAATAAGTATATTTGCAATATTTTTGACAGTTCACGTTCAGTCATATTAGTATCGATGTGAACTTTCAGCGTCTACTTTGCGTCTCTGTCGCTCATATGGATTTAATGGCAACTGATAGAGATATAACTATTGGACATGCAAGGCCTTTCTTATTTCTATTTCTTACTAAATAATCGAACACGACAAATCATTCCGACTTTCTAAAGTAAACGTTGACTGTTATAGTTATCGAATTTCTTAACACTTTCTACTATAATACAGCAATAGCTTTTTGAGAACAGTCAAGCTCAGCTTTACTATTAAAAGTAATGATATAAATTTATTTATTTAAAGATAAATTCCAAACATGAATTGATTTTGAACTCATAGCAGTTGATAGGTCTGAGCTTAAGAATATTTGAGGTTAAGGCGTCGTTGTTTTTTATAGTTCGTAGACAACCATGTCAATTGATGGATTAATAAAAAAAGTATGTGCGATAGAAGAGAAACTCTTTCACTCATTCACCGATAAACGTTCGCTCCTTTTGTCTCTAAAAATAAAACACTTTTTATTTTATCCAAATGTGAAGGCTTTCACGGCTAGCGGTGTTCCAAATATTCTTGATTTCCGGGTTTGTAGTTCGTTGTCCATTGGACCTGCCCGGTACATTCAAAATCAGATGGTCAAATAACAAGCAATATTTTTTTTGTTTATATCGAAAATATTGCAATGTGTTCATCTTCAAAGTTCGATTCCAGATATATGTTATAATAGAAAACAGGATCACGGGTAATTGAAATAATGACAATAAATAAATTTAAACACTCATTGATTGCAACGTTTCGTCTTTTTTTTAAAGACTTTATCAAGCTATCAATATAATTGTTTTTGTAATGCCAAATTGTATATTATATCATAGTTTAACTATCGTTTAAGCATAATATTGAGAGCTTGAAAAAGTCTTAATAAAAAAGACGAAACGTTGCAATCAATGAGTGTTTAAATTACCCGTGATCCCGTTTTCTCTTATTGCAATGTGTATTGGAAAATCTTTATATGATTTGAGAGACCATTCGTTGATGGCCACACCGCGTAATAGAGATGAGTGCTGCAAAAAGAAGACATCACAGTGAGAGGAAATAAAAAACTATAAAATATATCAAGACGAGAGGCAGGAAAGGAAGAAGGGAGAAAAGTAAAAGAAGCGTTATGAACAGCTATTTTCCTTTCAAAAGCATTCATCTGTCCTGGGGGAGACATGCAATCATTCAACTTTCAACTCTTGCTGAATCGGGCAGTTCGGGGTAGTTCGGATGTTGACGCTAACAAATGACTAACTACATTTATATATACAGACAGTGAGAAAAGTTTTTTCTTCGTGCAATTTGCAGATGTTTGTTAACTGAACAACTATTTCATTGGCCGACTTTTTTCAATAAATATATTTTTGAAAATTGAAACTCTTTACGGGTTTATCCGAAATAGTAGAGGTTGTTTATATGGCGTTTTGCCGTAGTTCATTCTTTCTTTTGTGAAGTGTTTAATTTGTCGAAATGGAATTTGTTTTAAATAGAAAATTATTTAACGTAAACTTAAACAAAATATAGTTTTGTGGTCCGAAAAATACCTTTCAATGATACAGTCAAAGCCCTCTAAGTGCACAGCTCGGAACCGAGCCCATCCTTTAAGTGCACACTTCCCCTACGATCTTTTTCATCCCCACTCTTCTAACTCCTATAGCTATCTTTATTCAATCAGATGCTATAAACAATATCTCTAAAACTCTATGAATATGATGGAAATGGAAAGTTTGAAAATAGCGCGCTTACGGTCGCACGTGATTGGTCGCAGATTATTCGAAGTGGGGGCTGGGGAACGTGCACTTAGAGGGCGAGTTCGTGTGCAGTAAGAGAGCGTGTGCATTTAGAGAGCGTGCACTTAGAGGGCTTTGACTGTACCCCACATGGTCAAATATAACAATGTTTTGTGTGTAAAAAGGTCGGAATCCCCAATTTTACGAGAAAGCATTTTTAGGTTCTCACTATTGGACATAACTTTTATATAACTATTCCAAATATCAATCTTGCCATCTTATTTTGATAATTTAGTCCAGAGAAATTCGACTGATCCCATTAGGGTTCTGTTTTTTTTCTCTTTTAAGGCACGCAACCCTAAAAATCCGCATAGGAATTCATATGTATTGCTCTAGAATTCAATTTGCAAGCATTGAAGTTCTTTGAGCTATACTGACTATATCAATAATCCAATATGAAAAGCTTTCAAAAGAACAAACCATATTTCTAAATACAGTTCCTAGTTCTGTATTCAAGATTTATTTGCGTACGAAATGACTATTTTATGCCACTGCTGTGAGAATAAGAAAGAAATATGTTTTCTCGTAAAATTAATGAAGGGTGAAATTCAGTAGACTGTATAAAATTAATGTCTTGGTCAGACTTGCAGTACCCTGACCTCAAAATGGTCTTCTGTCTTCGTTTCTCCCATCTAGTAAGCGTTGGATCGCAAAGAAAACAAATGCGCATCGTGCGAAGGTGGCGTCTCCGCAACTACGACTGTCATTTGTCTTTATATTCCGCTCACTTTGAGGTAAATTGTATGTAAATGGAGGTTTAAGAGTACAAATTGACTCCACTTCTTAGAGTCATTTTAATACCACAATAAAGAGTTTTTTTTTTAAATGACTAAATTTTTATAAATACAAATAAAGAAGATCGTATGTTTTTTACGATTTGACAGATTTTTATCTGACTGCCTGTTTAGAAATTTGTTTGTTCGGGAATTACTAAAAAACGGTCAAACGCGTGGAAAGGGTTTCGTAGCATTCCGTTTTCAGTGAGAACTTTAAGATTTTCGTTTAGGTTTTTCTATAAACTATGAGTGAGAAATTCCCTATTTTTTTAAATTTTATACTAGTTTCGAAGATAAGGGTGGGGGGAATGCTCGATTTTCGTATATTTTCTTTAATATCATTTAAACTGTGCATTTTAAAATTATAAAAAAAATATATATTTGTATTTATCATAGCGAAGCTTTCCATTTGTCACTTGAAAATTATTTATATTTCCTAATTAGCTCCCTAAAATCCTAGTTCGTTTATTTATGCTATACGTCCGTGATCGAATCAACTAACTCTGTATATACATGCATATGTATAGCAAATTTCAATTTTTTCGTCCAGTTTATTCGGAGAAAAAAACTGTTGTGAAAGACGGACGGACAGACACGAGAGTTGTAATACAACAGAAAAGAGGATAGGTCGTATATTAAAGGGGTACGAACAGTGACAAAAAAATCGAGCTAATACCTAATTTTAGGTTTGATTTGCTATTTTCAAAAAAGTTTTCACGAAACAAAAGTGTGTTTTTTTTGTAATACTTATATCTAATAATTAAAATCAGTGTAGTAAAACATGTCTAAATTGACACACGAAGTGTCTTTGACTTCATGACACGTTACTGACCCGCTGTTTAATTTAGTTTTTTGGTGGTATCGTAGATGTTCAAAACTTGGTATGTTTCACTATAAATGACCATCATTTTGATTACACCTTACAAAAAGTGTGCCGCACCTATAGCATGTGAGTCAGTATTAAATAATCGTTGCATAACAGTGAAGTCAGAAGAGAATTCGTCATATTTTTTTTCCAAATGATTTTCGAAATAATTTATCTTTGTTAGCAAGTACCACGATTGTAGTATAAATTTTTTAGATTAAATAAACGCTGTACCTACAAGGATTGAAAATTAAAAATATGCATTTTTTAACTCATTAATTTCAAAAAGATGATTTACAGTATTTTACATAAACGAACAATTTACTAACACTGCTGCTAGCTGAAAACTAATATCCTAATATATTAATCCTAATATATTCAGCTTCTGGTATGACTTTCAAAGTCAAATTAAAGTTTTTTTTTACCCAATTACCGCAAAATTAAGAGCAGTAATGTTTGTCGTCGTAATTTATCTATGAGCTATCAAAGATCTAATTTAACATTTTAGTGTTTGCTGGTTTTCTTTTAAAAACAACTCAGAGTTTTTGATTGTCATTTATTTGAATTAGTATCCACAGTTAGTCTTGACTGTTTTTTTTGCGCAAGCACATTTATTAATTTTTACTTATCTCAATCAATGCTCCATATGAATTTACTATTTTTAGTCTAAGATTCATCTTTTGTTTTTCAAACACATGTGAATCGTAAGAAATAAATTAATGTCGATACTTAATACGTAACTTCTGTTCGATTTTACTCGTCTCAGAAAAAAACCCGTCAGCAACCCAGTATTATATTTTAATTCTAGAACAACTGTTAGTTTCCAGGCGTCATCATTCTTCTTTTGTCTTGAAAGCGGATGACAAAGGGAAGAAAAAGAAACGAAGATCGACTGGCAGTAGCAGAACATCGGCAGTCATTTGTCTTTCTCCTCGTATTCACTGTTGGCCTTTATGGACAGTTAATCATAAGGCACGCGGTGAATGCCAAGAGCGGACTTTATACATCAATTTATGACATATCTACCCAATTCAAGAAGACTCGTTGCGGAAGGACGTCGTTATGATACGTACGTAAAACAGTTTTAACACCACTGTTTATACTCAAACATAAAATGGGCACTTAAACTTAGTAATAGTGTCTTTTAATGACGGTGTAAACATTTGTTCAATGTTCATTTGTTTAGCATGTCATTTGTTATATCGACAAACAATGTTTATTATTTATAACGAGTCTTTAACCGCAGATACGCATGATGTCGCTTTTTTGGTTATGTACTGCTGAACCCTTCTTTTGTAGTCTTCAAAAAACATTGCAGTCAAAGTTCGATTAAAATAGGTTAAATCGATTTTGAGTTAATCCAGAAAAAACAAATTGACAGACAACCATTGTGAAAATGGCTAGATTAACTTGTATATCTAAATAGAAATTTCGGTAATCAAATATTTGCAATTCTAGACAACGATTTTATTTAGTTATAACATTAAACTTCTCTCAAACGACAAGTTTTTGAGGAGCATAAGGTAGCATGTGAATATATAATCCCAACACGCTTACAGCCCCCCATTAATTAAAAACGTGATTTTCTTTCCATCTGGTTATTTGGTTCTTTTACTAATAGGCTATACAGGCCTTGAATTAATTTATAGTATTTATATTTTTAATTTATTATTTTAAAATAAATTGATAAAATTGATACTTTTGTCAGTTCTCTCACTAGAACTTGAAAACTGGGGGTTTGCAAACAATGCGCGGAATTATTTAAAGTAAACCTTTTTATTCTTCTGTGTCAGAACTAAACGTAAACTTGTTTTAGGCTTTAATAACTATATATATTTTCAGTATTAATTGAAATATGAAAAACAGAAACATTATACAAATCAAAGCAAATTAAAATGTTTCAGCATTTGTCTTCAGTATTACAGAAATAGCATAATTTCTTCCACCTAAAATGCGTCTGCGGACCATCAGTTGGTGACCTCAGAATATAAAAATACTTCGTTTGAAAAACTGTAATAAATAAACTTGGTCACAAATAGGTTGATAAATCGTGATTCGACATGGCAGGCATCTTACGTAAACATAATTTTTAATAAATTGAATAATTTTTGTTCTTTTAGTTCCTTTGTGCTTATTGACACGTGCGTTATCATGTCGTGTAGCTATTTTCGTATTAAAAACTGTACATTTGTCGTTTTTTTTATTTTTGTAATTGTGAATTAATAAACTGTATATCTGTTGTGTTGTTACTGTAAATATATTTTCCCTTGTGTTTGTGAATATGTTTTGAAATAAATAATATGTAGTGAGCTATGTTAATGTTGGCAATTATTGAAAATTGATAAACAGTTGACAGTGAAAGTGATTCTGACGTCATCAAGTTATCTTCCTAAACAGAGGCGGCTTTTTTTAATTTTAACAAAAAAATGTGAAAGGTATGTAAGGAATTTTAGATTAATATTCTATATGTAATTTCTGAAAACGCAACGAGTAATTCCAATAGAATTCGACCTTGAAAAACATCTGTTGTAAATAAATAATTTATGTGCAGGCACGGTTTCAACGAGTAACCACCCATACTGAAAATTTTTTTAACGTGAATTCTTTTCCTGGTAGCTATATTATTTTTAACCGATTTCAAAAAAAAGAGGGGGTTCTCAATTCGGCGGAATCTTTTTATTTTTTATGTATGTTCCCCTATTACTCGAAGACGCCTGAACCGATTTGAAGAATAATGTTTTCACTGTTTAAAAACCTATTTATTAACGATTTCGCTGCAATAAAATTGGGATGATCAGTGAGCAAAAGAAGCGATTTTTTCCATTCATACGAAGTAAGCCTGGGCAGCGAGTTATTTTATAAAGAATGACACATATTTTTAACCAAATATATCATAGAAAAATGAGTTTCTATCCCATTCTTTGTTATTCAAAGAAGTAAGAACTTCTGAAACTATCGATAGTCCAATTTTTGTAGTGATATATTATAGACGCTTGACAACTAAGGTCATTAACGTTTTACAATTCCATTTTTGTTGCTAATTTACAACTTTTGTGCATTCCAATTCACTAGCTCAGATATTTATTTATTTATTTATTTATTGTTGGCATTAAATTACATTTTTACTAGTTAGCTTCTGTGCAAAATAGCTGTTTTCTCAAGTCAACAGTTCGGACTAAAGTCCAGAAAATAATAAAGGAAACTTCAAAGGTATGTGTATATTTACGGGACGCAAAAAATAACGAAAACATCGATATTTTTTTGTGTTTTAGATCTATCGAAATGTTCTGGGATCTTCTTTAATTTACGGGAAAAAACCTGTTAACAGTTTTGGTTATTTAAAATTTAGATAGAGAGATGTGTATTATAGACGCTTGACAAGAGAGGTCATATGAGTATATAGTTATTTAATAAAAAATAGGTAACATTTTTCTTATGCGAGTATTTTTCTGTTAATTTCTAACAAAAGTCGGTCACTGAAAGATCTTAGTTCGGTCCTGTATTTTGAATTTTACGATGAATCTTGCATATTATTGTTTTATGTTCGCATAGAAATGCAGCGTCATTCAGACTATACTGTTGATGCTTTGCAAACAGATCCGGTATGGTCTAGTGGCTAGGATACCTGGCTTTCACCCAGGAGGCTCGGGTTCGATTCCCGGTACCGGAATACTATTTTTGTTTTTATACATATCTATTGTTTTTATTGACATTCATTTTTATGTATAAATTTTAGAAAATATACATGATTATAATATTTGGAATAAAATATATTTATAGTATAAAAATAATAAATATAAATTATTGTGAAATTATAACTGTTAAACCATACTAATGTTATTTAGTCTATATAAATTATGAATAAAAATTAGAAAAATATTTCTGAGAACTCAGAAGCTTAGAATTGTTAAAAAATAGGCAAAAATAAAGATCTAAATGAGGTTGCAACATTATAAAAAGTCAATAATTATGAAGTATAATTTTCATTAAATCTAATTTATTTAGTTTTCTAGATTTTTTAAACATGCATTTTATATAAAAATATTAAATCTTTTCATTGCTTTCACAAGTCAGAAATTAAACCAGTGATATGCCAATCCAGGCCCGCAAACCGTGTAAAAATTTTGGCAATTCCTGTAAACTTTTAAATATTTCAAAAAACGAAACTGTATTTTTCTTAATTCATCACGCCTAAAGTGGACAACCGATTTGAATGAAATGTTACATGGAGAAAATTTATGACTTATAGGTTTAATACCTCTTGTATATATTGATTTAAGGTACTCCTATTAGTCCAAACTCCCATCGTACAACTCTACTGGACAACACTACTAAAATTTTATTAGTGAATTTAATAGATAATATAACAGAAAACATCGAATCGATAGTAAACTAATTCGTTTTTTAGTATCCCGTGCGAAACGGAACACTTATTGAATCACTTCGATGTCCGTCCGCCCACCTATCACAGACGCTTTTAAAAAAATATTTTTTGTACTAAGTATGATGTACTGGACAACTACTTGATTTTAAAGAAAGCATTGTCTGCCATTTAAATTTATTTTGCAAGCTTGGCAAACTTCTCCTCAAATAGGTAAATGTTCACTATGTAATTTTGCTAAGTATATAAAAAGAATTTACAAGACACTAAAGGTGCGAAAAAATAGCTAATACAGCCGGACTCATGTATTTTCAACACCATCTATTTTCTACTCATTTTTCCAAACGAATTTTCAAATTTCTCACGCAACATGTCTCCTCTTACGCTGCTCAGCCAATGAGAAGCATTATTAGGTGTGTCAAAAATGTAAAAGGAATTTTGATTGATCTATGACTGCCACGAAGTGGGGATGAAAGGGAAACACATTAGTTGATTAGTTCTAACAGGTTGAGTTCTACTGTAATGTTAAAGCCCTTCTCTAGTGAGTTTGACGTGCCTACATTGCAGAACGTGATTGAATATTTTATGCTGTGTGCCTAAGGCAAGCTCCTAGTCAAATATCATTACCTAGTTAATCAAAACAGGATATCAAACCATCTGTGTTCCTAAAAAATGTGTTCCATAGGGAATACAATGCACATGTCCATTATGCTAGTGTTTTATGCAGATCTGTACAACGTTACATGAAAAGTACATCATCAATAGAAAAAATAAACTAATAGTAGAATGCTTTTGTGGTGAATGCATCCTGTTCGCTACGTCCTTCCCTCGCCGAGTAAATGAGGTCATACGAGTATATTATCGAAAGGTTGCAATTCGAATGATTTTTATAATCGAATGATTCATATACGAAATGAATCCTTCAGCTGATCATAATAATAGGCGTGGTTACTACTATCGTAAATGAAAATGTTACAACTCTAAAATAAATTTTTCTCTCGATTTAAGTTAATAGAAATGAAGTAAGGTCCAGCGCAGTTTGTATCGAAAACGGGCGATTTAGAAACTGTCAGCTACTCGAAATTTATCTTTCGATCGCAATTTCTCTCTATAGATCAAAGCATTTGCTTGACGTGAAAAGAGCAGCCTTATTAGAATCTATGAGTAGCACGAGCCTGTGACCCAGTGTGCTATGTGTTTTCAACAACCGTGCTATACGTCAGGTGTGTTGTTAAGTGTTGCATATATATTACCCTAGAAAAAAATACCGGACACCCCGGTCATTGCGAGAATGTATTATTTTAGGGAGAGGAGAAATAGTTTCCTACATTCGTGCAAAGTTCATGTAGAAACATTGGTTTGAAAGAATAATAAGTTGTCTTTTTAGGGTTCCGTACCCAAAGAGTAAAACTCCGCTGTCCGTCCGTCTGTCACCACGTTGTATCTCATGAACCGTGATAGTTAAACAGTTGAAATTTTCACAGATGATGTATTTCTGTTGCCGCTATAACAGTACTATAAAATAAATATTTAAGTGGGGCTCCCATACAACAGACATGATTTTTTTGCCGTTTTTATAGATAATGGTACGAAACCCTACGTGCGCGAGTCCGACTCGCACTTGGCCGGTTTTTATTTTATTTAACGCAACAAGACAGTAGTAGTGCCATCATAATTCATACGGTCAAAATCTGAAGTAGGGACACAGATACTACAAAATTTCCATTTTTTAAAGAACACACGGTTGTCCATACGATTTGAATTTTATATTTTAATTAATTATTTTTATTGGGATTTTTATGTCATTTTTTTATATATATTTTATTTACGGAAATATTACAGAAGATATTATCATTAAGAGTCTTTCACACAGCTAATGAATTTTTCTTTTTTATATTATAGATAAGTATATAATTTTATTTCTGTATTCTGACGTGTCAAATGGATGTATGTCTCGATTGACTTAATAAATATCTTATCATCATATCATATCATAAAAGTATCTACTGATATTTTTCAATTAAAAAACCGGCCAAGTACTAGCCGAGCTCACGAGGAGAGGGAGGGTTCCATACCATTCCGTTTTCCATGAGAACTTTAATCGTTTAAGTTTTCCTGTAAACTATGTGCGGGGCTCTATATTACAAATTTTAGGCTCAGTATTTTCAGAGATAAAGGGGAGGAATACTTGTATATTTTCTTTAATATCTTTTAAGCTATGCATTTTATTGTTAAAAAAAATATGTTTTGGTACTCAAAATTAGCCCCCAAATCGGAATTCGTTGTTTACCTTATACGTTCGTGGTTGGGTCATCTAAATCTGACTTTTTTCGTCCAGTATAGATTCGGAGAAGACACGAGAGTGATACTATAAGGGTTCTGTTTTTTCATCAGATGTATACGGAACTCTAAAAAACACCTTCTATCAAACACAAACTTTAGTTTTAATAGCTATGCTAGTCCTGAATACGCGATGATTCCAAAAATACATTTTACAGTCCGGATCTGTTTTCATTTTCACCCAGACTGCAAGACACTCAAATACTATGAGCAGTCCTGGTAACCCAGTATGTATTTCAAAATTCCAGCCGAATGGGCGACAGGACCATTTCATAAATATTGACATTTGAAATATTATAACAAATAAAATTAAATTTCTATTAACGCGCGCAGTAACGCGAGTAACGGCTAGTAACAAATATGATATTTGCTATTTGTTTCCATGGTTACATAATATGTTTGATGAAGAATTAAATTTCTATCATTTTAAATAATTTATAATACGTAACAATCTAGTCAAATCGAACAATTTATTCTTATATAAGTCTATTTATTTATTTATTTTGGTAATTAATGAAGTCAGCATGGCACTATTTATTATTTATAATACTACATTTAAATAAAACAATGTTATGTGAATATTAATCAAAGCATGCTTGTCAGCTACCTAACTAATTTCTCTTTTACAGATCTTCGGAACAAAAGACCATATCTAATTTTTTCTTTTATTTTCAAAATGTTTCCGAAACTATGAAATATAGGAACAAAAATTTTCTACGAAACATTCTTGGAAAAATGCATAGAATAATAATATAAAAAGTGTACCATCATTATACAAAAAACAACATTATACGATATATCTCTTTTGCGCATGCGTCGATTTTCCCCAAAAACAATAGGGTTCTTCATATTTGCATACCAAACATCCTCCCAAAATTTGGTGTCAATCCGTTCATCCGTTTGACAGACTGACAGACGCACAGAGTTTTTCCAAAAATATGTTTTTTTTGGATTCGGGGGACCTCAAAACGAAAAAATATTGTAAAATTTGGAAAGTGAACTTTGACCAAAACTAGCACCATTCCTCACTAGTGGGTTGGAATGGTAACAAAGTGTGCGGCCTGTCGCTGTTGCGGTAGCTGCATCTGATGATCTACAAGCAACTTAACCGCACGATCGTGATACAAAAAGTAGCATGTGTGCGTTGTCCGAACTGAGATTTATTTTATAGCTTGTATTACGAATCGATAAATCAAAACAAAATTCAGATGTGTCGTTAATGAAAAAAGTGACGATATAAAATTTTCGTAGACGCGGGGTCACGAGGGATCCCCCTCTTTTTACGTCACCATTGTTTGTTAGTGCTGTGTTGCATATGTGATGTCGCGTAGGGGGAACTTTGAGTAGACAATAGAATTACATACTTGAATTATATTACATGTATAGATGCATACATCATCCATATATAATATCCCAAAGCTCACATTTGTATATCTACGATCAAAAACCAAAAACGTTTATGTCGACTTTGTAATGATTTTCTTATAAATTTTGGAATATATATTTTTATTGCCAAGATAATCTGTGTCATTTAATATTCTCTTTTTTTTAACCATACCTATCTAAAAAGTTATATTTATAACTAACGTAGCACTTCTAAAATATAATTTCCAAAAAAAGGTTTATATAGTTTTATTCATTCTAATAAAATAAATTTTGTTGTAATAAGTTTTGTTGATATTTCCAAAGTAATATAATATCATAGAATTTTAAATATTTTGAAATCTCGCGCGTTTTTTAGGGCTTCTAATCGGTACCCTCCCACACAATGTTCGAAAAATAGGTGGAATGATAGCTATGTATATCCTCGATATACGTAGAGGAAATAATTTCGATAAAATCCTATCTATTACAACCATGTTTTTTAAATACCCGCAATTGAAAATTTTCAAAAAAAAGTTTTGATTCAATTTTCGAAAATCGAGTTTTCGTCAGATTTCGAAGTTTTAGCGTCCTAGGAAGCTTCAAAAATCTAAAAATTTCGAAATTCAAAAGAGAATTGAAGACTTCTCTTCTTAAACAATGTCTATATAGGGTAGATTATTTTGTTGTAAATGAGTTATATATTTCTTTTTTCACGGATCCTATACATATTTATGTATCTTTGAATCAATAAATTCTAATTCTAATTCTATTCTGACTATTTATAGATGGACGTCCGTAAATGTGTATGTGTTGGATATATGTAAATAAAATGTTATCATATTATAAAAATGATTTGTCGGGAAAAAGGACTTTTTAAGTAAACACTTATTTGTGATTTATAGCGACGTTTCGTCCCTTTCTTACGAACATAATTATCTAAGAAGAAACATTAGTGAAATGGTGTTCATCAAGTTAAATAATACAGTTAATCTAAGATCTGATACACATAATTTAAGCTTGTCATATAACAATATGCTAAAAAAATATAAAAAGAGTTTAAAACAAAAAACAATTGTTCAAATGAGGAGCAACCACATAAATGAAGTCACGTGACTTTATTTACTAACCGTCAATAAAATAAAATAGTTTGAACATCAACCGTAAAAATATTTTTTAAAAACGGAATTATTACAAACTTTTTAATGAACAATTGTTTAACTAAAATTTATATTTACATGTGTATGTTAAATCTTATAACTACTTGACCAAAACATTTAATAATAATATCTGATATTTTATATTTCAATTGTAAATTTACAAATTGTATTTTAATAATTCAATTACAGTTATAAAGCTTGAAAAAGTCCGAAGAAAGGGACGAAACGTCGCTATAAATAACAAATAAGTGTTTACATAAAAAGTCCTTTTTCCCGACAAATCATTTTTAATTTTTATATTGATTACCAAGGACAAAAAAGAAAAAAAGTCAGTTATCACATTATATCTTTAGAGTGATTGAGAGCGGGATTCGAAAGGGACTATTGAGACTGAGATCTATTTAGATTTTGGAGTCAATCGAGCAACCAGTATCAAAGTTATTCAAAAATAAAAAATAACTTTTTTCACGTTTTTGTAACATAACTTCTAATCTATTTTACTGATTAGTCTAAAAATGTAATCAGATTGAAATTTTGAATAGTTTTTTAATTGCCGAACAATTGCACAATAAAAATGTATTTGTGCATTTATTTTTTTCTATTATAAAACACTATTTGAGATCCAATTTATTAAATAAAAAGGATCAGGTGAAAAGACTAATTTTAAGTACCTACGTTTTTATAAAAAATAAAAGCGTACTTAAAATTGTTTTTTTTACCTGATCCTTTTTATTTAATTTATTTCAAGACCTGATTTTTCCTAATATGAATCCAATTTATTTTTATTTGAAATTTTTTAAAACTACCAATTTCAAAGTTTTTCTGTACCTTATACTAATTTATACTATATTATCAGTTAAATAATTTGGAACAGAATATACAGAATTAATGACTTCCTAACCTTCTGAATACAATGTACTGTGAAGACCTGTGCCATAGACAGTTCGGGGGCAGTTTTAGTTAAAGCATTTAAAATATGACCACACCAATGTCTAGACAGCGTCGAGACTCGCGCATAGCTATAATCATAGAGTATTTTCTAGTTTATGTAATAGCCAAATAACTAATCAGGAAAAGTGGATAGTCGCTGCCTCTGTAGCCCAAATGTGCTGTAAAAAAATGAAAAATGCATTACTGCAAATTGTACAGTAATACCCAGTTATAAAGCGGTCAGAAACTTGCAGAGAATAGCAGAGCGTGTAGCGAATGGCATTTCCATGGCTCCTCTATTACAAGCCCCCAGCTCCCAGGTTTTAATCCGAGAGCTGGCAAAAGTATCAAACATGGATTTGTGATTTATTATTAAGAAATAATAAACTGAAAACTGCTGGTAGTTTTAAAAGGATAATAAATGCAAAGTTGTTATCATTTTGTTTCACTAAAACCGAAATTACAATTTTGCTATCCGTAGCCTTAACGTCTATACTAAACAAATAATTAAAATAGGTTAAAATTCACTTTGAATGATTTTACAATATCTTCCCTAGTTGAGGTCTCTGAAGTGCCAAAAAAAAATAAGCATGTCGAAATAAAATTTTAGATAAATGTTTATCACGTAAATAGGAAAAACCCGGCGGTTTTTGGGGAAAATCACTACGGTATATTTTTCATGACGATTTATCATTCTATCCAACTATGTGTTAATTTTCTCGTTTTTATCTGATTTTAAATTGATTATTTAGATTAAATAAACTTGGTTAAAAGTCCTATGGGAAGAATGGTATATATATTTCTAGTTTCTTTTGAAGTATTAACATCAAAGATTGAAAAACCCGGGTCGCAGTGCCAAAACCCTGCCGACAATATAGTGTATTTGTTTGTATAGGGCAGCGTGGTTTTATACTTTTATTATGTGAAATTAAGTTTGTTTTTGGGCAAAAAAAAAAATTTAACCCCTTAATACACCCCTTAAAATAACATTTTTTTTCTTAATTGTAATATTATTATCAATCTAACGTCTACACCGAATTAAATACACCCTTCAATAAATAAGTCACTATCTGCAAATTAGTGTTTTCAAAAAATTTGTAAGTCCGGTCCTGTCGGGCCGATTTTATTAAAATTTATATTTATAAAATTTATTTACTACTAAAGAGTTAAATGTCAATTTTGAAACGATTCTGAGAATTTTTTCGGTATTTTGGGGCCCAAAAACTTTTTTCAACCCCTAAAAACTACCCTTAAAATGTCCCGATTACGCCCATTTTAAATAGGCTTCTTGCGGTGATGGATTTCAACCCGTGGGCCAAATTTCGTTAAAATCAATTAACTCTTTCGAAAGTTATTGCCCGCACACACACATATATATATATATATATATATATATATATATATACATATATATATAAACATTTTCAAAAATGGTGCCAAAGTTTTTAGGAGGCTATGAAACGTCGAGAAATTTTGGTCCGACCTCTAGGTCCCGCCATCCGACCAACACGCCAATAGTGTATGTTGCCATATGGCAAATACACTAATAAGATTTTTCATAGAAATTAGAGATTTCCGAAACGTAAGTACTTTTTACACGTACACTGCTCGTAAAATAGAGCTATGCAGGTGAAAAGGGGGGCATATTGAACAGCTGGTAAACAGTCACGTTAATTTTTGGAGTTGGAATGGTCGCGTCACGTCACCTAATTAGTCAAAATTTTTCCGCTGTATTATGTTGATGGTAATTTTAATTAAAAATGAAATATTGCTAAACTTAACGTCTCGTCTGTTATTCTAGAAGATATTTTTGTTTCATGGTACGTTGCATAGAGACAGTGCAGACGTGTTTTATGTAATGTTGATATCGAATTGGTAAAGCGAAAGCACGACTGGCTGAGAGGGTGGAATACAATAATGTATGAACGTGCATAAAAGGGGCGCTACACTGATTACTCTTTATAACATTGTACAAAGAATACACCATAACAGTTATGGCAGTATAACAATCGGAAGAAGCCAAGGCGTGGTTTCAGCTGCGAACAAATATCAGGTAGGTTGTGGACGTGTGGTCTCGGTAGATGTTAGAACCTCACAAATGAACTTACTCTAAAATATAAGCGTTTTAATATATTCTCTCTGTATGTTTTTCATAAGATTGAATATCTATCCTTTTTTGAAGTGAAATGCGCTGGTAGCGGGGAACCGATAGGAATGTGTTGAGGGGAAAACTCCGATTGGCTGGCGGGTACTGTACGTAACTCGATCGACACACCTCTTCTGTTAGCGGAAATAGTACCCACGGCTGAAAAGTCAACACAAAAAAATGCGAAGATTTCTGATCCAAAAAAATCTTATTCTTATTAACCAATGTTTGTTTGCTCCATTATTGTTGTCGCAGACGCGAGGCAAGGCTATAATACAGTGAAACATTTTCTCCCTGTCTAGAGGGCTATAAAACATGGTTTCATCTCAATTGCGTGCGGTGTCACGGGTAGCGACTAGTATCATATAAATTTGAAACAACCTCCAAAGCAGTATGTTCGATGATCCAAAAATATATTCACCCCAGGAGTCACTGCTATAGCAGTATACTTTCAAGTAAAATTGAAGACACCGGTGCAAAAAGGAGGCAACTCCATTTTAGCAATTTTTTCAGGAAATTCAAAAAAGTGTTTTACTACAAATTCTTTAAATTCATATGTTTTATTCATATGTAGGGTTAAACTATAGTTGTTAATACATAATTTACTAACAAAGTACGCTCGTTGGACATTTGATTGGATAGCAATATCAAAAACTAAACGTTGGAGCTGCCCCCTTTTTGCACCGGAGGATAAATCTTTGGGTGCCGGAATGTTATTTTTTTTTTAAGTGTGTGATAATAAGTTCTACTCGTTTTTTACTAACGTTATATAATGAACAAAAAGCATTTCTACACCCCCTGTTTAAAGTTGCGCCGATTTTTATATTATATTCACAGGAACAAGAACGTTTTGGTCCTCCACCCAATTTAGGCCTAGATCTGGCAACCGTTTTTATAACTATTTGTCTCCCGAGAAATATGTCCTGTTTCTCTTTGTTAGCAATATTATTAAAGATTGCCAGTGTCGTTTATTTTTTGGAAAAATTTAAATTTACAGTTACAGTTTTTGCCAGTTTTCCTTTCATCTTTCAGACACTTATTTTTGTTTTTAATGCCGATGTAAGATTTGCCTTCAGCTTTCCTTTTTTTAGCAATATTTCTGACACTAGGTCCAGGCTTACCGGGAGAAAAATCAGGATCTTAGTCCGAATCGTCAAATTGTTCACTTGGAATACTGCTACCCGACATTTTACAAAAACTATATTATTCGACTAACACTCTAAATTTCACGAAATGCACAGAACAATAAAGTAAAATTATTGAAAGCATTTAATGACCTATTAAACGTCTCTTCATCATAGCGGGAGGTTTTCCACAAATTATTTGCAGGTGCTGCTTCAAGGCGGCGAAAATAAGAATTATTCATTCGGTGCAAAAACGAGGCAGCTCCGGAGCTGTCTCGTTTTTACACCGAATTCAATACGGAGGCATCTGTATATTCATTATATTTTCTTTAGGAACTAACGGAGCAGCCTCGTTTTTGCACCAATCGATAGAGCGCCCTTGAAATACCTTATATCAATTAAAAACGAAAAATCGCAAAAATATGGAGCTGCCTCCTTTTTGCACCGGTGTCTTCAATTGCACCTGTAAAGTCGTAATCCTAATGTTTCAAAGCGTTATTTGTCGAGTTAGCGTTCGCGAGTTAATATTATTAAGTCATTAGCTATAGAGCGAATAGATAGAGTCATTAAGAATTGAAAACTAAAAACGTGCTCTACGCGACACTATTTAATATAATTATTACTTAGTTGGAATCGAGGGAAGATAGTTTTAAGTAAAGGGATGGAAACTCTGGTAACACATCTGTTATTTTGACCTTAGCTTGGTGCTCTTTCGGATCCATCAGACGAAATTTAATTTAAGTACTTGGCTAAAGTAGATATCAAACATACATCACACCGCGTTACTATTGCTTAAGTGCGAGTGAGTGACAAGTGAAACGTTTCAAGGATGAGAAAAACATTCAGGACCAAGGACTACCGAGTCTGCAGTCCTACGTCAAAATTTGGAACAAGCCTGTAGTCTGTAAAACAGTTCCTGAAGACGGGACGAACATAATATAACGTTTCCGAGAAACGATCTCGTTCCACTATTCAAGCAAATGATATCATGAGATGGATTTATAGTTTTTAAAGTCTAAGTGGATAGGGATTTGCTTCGTAATGTAAAATGCCGAGTTTGTCCGAACATGCCAGATGCTCGATATCATAGATATATAGTACTTATTCGGGAACGAACGAATACTCGTTGTTAGTGTAGATGAATGATGACAAATCTCGTGATATACCGATCAAAGATACGAAAAATCTCCGACAAAAGACATAGTTCCTGGAGATATACATGTCTGAAGCTATCCAAGTCCTAAGGACTGCGTCTTTATTCGCAGCTATATGACTCTTACTTCGACTTACACGTGTAATGCTTTTTATGATACTCGCAGATTCGCTATAACTTTGTAAAAAATAAAAGTATAACGTTGTTTAAGGTATCATTTCAAAGTTAAATAAGTCCTGTTATATAATAATTTTTAAATATTTCAATCAGCGTTTCCTAGTATATATGTAGTATTATTTAGTATTTTGTGTAAAAAAACAAAACGTGTGAGTCTAATCCACATAAGTTCACGGGGACAGTGAAACTTCTTTAAAGCTATGAATCCATTTCATCGATGCGTTATCCACTTTGCGTTACCAAGATTGCTCTTACATTTCCACACCATTTAATAATTACGCTTTTAATTTTGCATTGCCAAGGTTTCTCTTATGTTTCCCCGCTGTTGAATCATTTCCCCTTTAACGTTACAAGAAAATTTCACACAGATACGTCGTTGAAGAAGTTTCGCTTCAAATAAACGATAAAAGGCACCGCCCAAAATCTAGTTCTGAATGTCAATCCTTTGCCAAGTAGTTATATAACACGTATAGAAGGGTAGTGCAAGACTATTTTGAGGGGTTGAAGGCGGTCGATTTAGCCGTACAGTGGAAGGTTGGAAATGAGTTGGGGAATAGTGGAATGACGTAGGACGATACTGAGTGTACAGTGCACAGTGGGACAAACAGACTAAAAATAATAATTAGAATTCATAGGTAGTAGATTTTATATTACGAGACGCATCAGAGTGAGCATGGAGATGAAGAAACCAATTGAATCGTGTTTTATCAAAGCATGTATGATAAGAGTAGTAGTGTGTACGTGAAATCTGTACTCCACTTACTACCATTCACGTTACGCTGTGCCGTGTCATCATCAATAAACCAATTCTCCAACTACGATAGTAAATTAACTCGTTAATAATGAAGTTTATTCAAATAGTCCATCGATTCATTTAAAAAGTTTACGTTATTTTTTATAACTTATTTAAAAAAGGTTTGTTTTCGAAAATAAAAATGTTTGGAGTACAATTATTTCAATGAAATACTTTATTTTGATAATCATATTTGTATACGACACTGGCTGACTTGCTTACCACCCGTGTGGCGTTAAATACGAGAAATGTTTGACTCGTTTCTGGGACTTGAAATTTTACCAGCTGTGGTTGTGATTTTGCCCCACTGTGCGGCGGATGTATATGAAGACGATGGATTGTTTGACAAAGATATGACTACTGCTTCGTGAAGCGTATACAATTCTCTGTAAACGAATGCCCTTGTGTGACTTTTCCAAGTGTGTCTCTATTCTCTGTTCTCGGTCCTAGCCTTATTAAATTAATTTATCTTCTATATTTTACAGCCAGTACAATCTATACTAATTTCCAATTTTTAATGCCTATTTTAAATATAGATATATATTTTCAGTCACGCAAAAATTAATTCAAAGTTCTATTTTATTTTAAATAAAAATAATGAATCGAAATTTTCGTTAAATAACTACCGACAAGCTAAACAGTGGACATGCAAGATAAGGGACCCCATAAATCTATGAATATTTATCGGTATCTTAATGCATTCATGCGCTATTGATTTTTATTTTTTCTCCTAACGTCTTCACGTATAAGCACTTCAATATTTAAGACCTTTTTACGAATAAACATTTTTACTATTCCAACTCTACAAGATGTAGGGAATGGTGCTAATTTAAGTAATATTGTTTTCGTTTTGATGTCCTCCTAGTCCAAAAAACATTTTTGGGGAAAATCCGTTCGTCAAATTCTGTGTGCCGTGTAAGTACGAACGGGATCAAACAGCTGACTGAATCGGAACTAAATTTTAGTAGGATGTTTGATATGTAAATACGAAAATTTTTTTTTCGAGAAAATCGACGAATTCTCAGAAGAGATATGTGCTATAACGTTGTTTTTCTTTTCAATTATAACGGTATATTTTTCATAATGGTTTATTAGTGTATTCAACTTTGCACGAAAGATTTGTAAAAACGTTTTTTTTTCACTAAACCGTATCGTTTCGTAAATATTTTGAAAATAAAACCGTCAGCTGTTCTTTGATACTAAAGCTATTTAAGTGCCATAAATAGCTGACAAGTAAGCTTTGGTTAAGTTATATAATATATGAAACCGTTTGTAACCATGGAAACGAAAAGCAAATATCGTAATATAAATATTTGTTACTAGTCGTCACCCGCGTGATCGGACACATTAGCAGAAACTATTTTTTAGCTATTTTTGAGTTGGAATGACCCTGTCTTCCAATTAGATAGAATCTTTAGTTAGAAAAGAATTTGGTTAAAATGTGAGAGCGAGGGACTCTTTTTCAATTATAACCTGGAAACCTACGCCACTGTTTGAGAACCTATCGTCAGCTGTACACTGCACTGTAGCAAACACTGAGATAGTGTACTCGTACGTAAGGCGCACTAAGCACGGTCCGGTATGGTCTAGTGGCTAGGATACCTGGCTTTCACCCAGGAGGCTCGGGTTCGATTCCCGGTACCGGAATGTATTTTTGTTCGTTTTTATTATTAAAATTTATCCATGTCAAACATATTTTCCTATTTTTAGAGTAAACTAAAATGACTCCATTCAAATTCAACGGACTGCGGGTATTTGAAAATGAATAAAAATGTTATAAGAAATGAAAAGTTAACTCTCGTTTATAACCTATACATGCTTACTGTTTAGTTGGCTGCTTGCAGTTTCCTCGGGTGGTTAAATTTTTCCGACCAGTGCTAATGAAGCCGGATTCATAAACAAACATGTTAAAAAGGAGTGGGGATAATTGTCTGGTATCAGATATAAGTGACATAAAAAAAATGTTTCATTTCATTTTTTATTGGACTTACGTCTAAATTGTATTGTCTTTCGTTTGGTGTTAACGGCTTAAAACTAGATTTTTCTACTTAAGTCCTTTAAACTTGACACCAAAGAATTGTTCCTTTATAATAAACAGAAACGAAATTAAAAATTATCTCTTTGTTTAAAAACTGACACTTCTTCACAAGTTATATAAACTGCGTAGTATTACGTCCAGGGCCTCTTTACCACTGGGCACTCTGGGCAAGTGCCCAGGGTCCCGCGATCGATGGGGCTCCGACTTCTTGCCAGATCAGCATTCGATAACCGATAATGCCGACAAATATCATATATCGATATATTTCTTAATAATCTATTTGTTAATTATTGCTTTGCTTAATAATTAATCTTTTTTTTAAGAAAAAATAGTCTTCCGTAATAATCAAAGGGGCCCCATTATCCTAAAGTGCCCAGAGCCTCCAATATTTTAAAGACGGCCCTGATTACGTCTCGTTGAAAAGGGGGTGATCAGTAAGCGAAAATGTAAAGCAAGTCGAGGATTTCGCACGTAAAAGAGCTTCCCAATCGGAATTCCACGATTTGACAAATTTGGAATTTATCACATGGTTTAAATAAATTCTTCTTTTTTTATTTTAACAGAACGTGCATAAATACATGACATAAACAGATTTTATTTTCTACCACCAAAGAACACTAAAATCACTCCCATGGCGAATTATGTCCGAGCGTGTAACAATGCCGTTGTTTATAATACGGCGTTTCTATGACCACTTAATTACAAACCTACAGTTCCCTGATTCTGAGACCTAGTAATTGGAATTTCCATTTATTATTAATAATGAGTACAATAAAAAAAATTGAATTGGCGGACTTAAAAAAACATTTACCCTATTGTAACACATACTTCAAAAGAGTTGTTTTTAGAAAAAGTTAATGAAAATGGTCGACTTGTTTTGTTCAATCTGTATAATTAAACTGAATCTTTTTCTATGTAACGGTATCATTTCCGCTGTCATATGATGTTTTTCATTAAATTTTAAATTTTAATAAGCTTTGTACTCTGCGGAACTAAGAAAGCCATGATTCATAATGAAATATTAACGTTGTTTTTTTGTTTTATCTCTTCTCTTCTTCTCATTTTCGTAATAATTAGTTCTAAATTTTTAAAACTAGTTCACCTCTAAAACCTATAAGTATATACCATCAAAGCGAGCGGTAGATCGCCGAGTTCGTCAGACGATCCAAAAAAATAAAAAACAAAAATAATAATAAACAAAAATAAAACCTCATTTACAGGAATACAAATTTTCATTTTTACACCGAGAGATGACGTTACTGTGCTTATTTTTACATATCATCATAATACTAAACCTTATTTACACAAATAGAATTTTTTGCTTTCATTTTGCCAGGAAGGGATGGTGTTCTGTGCTCTTTTTTAGCCAACTACGCCAGAAGGAGGATAATATTTTTACATATTATTTTTGTCATCATTGTATTAATATTTTTTTACAAAAACTGGCATTTTTATTCATAAAAAATACACAAATAAAAGTAAATTATATAATATATATAAATATATATGTATTATACCAATAAAAAAATGAGTTATATCTTAAAAAAACAAACAAAACATTTACAATGTTAATTTGAAGTTCGTGAGTGTGACAAAACAATTGATATCGAGAGTATACTAAGAATAAAGTTAATAGAACGAATTAATCGATTGACAACACAAAATAATTAATGTTTTATGAAACTTTGACTTTAATTTTCGTCGTTAATGTATTCGTTTTATTAATTTTATTCTACTAAACTCTCTTAACTTAATATTAGCTATTTTTGATGCTCAGCTCGTCACGAACCTCCAGTTTACATTTTAAATGTTTTGTTTTTTTTAATTCGGAAATCAGTTATCACGTAACAAATACTATTTTAAGGGTTCGTCAAAACTAGTTTTCTCAGATAGAGGTATCAAGTTGAAATTAATATCGAATACTAACATCTATAATCCCATAGCCCTGTAAAAAATTCAAACTTCTAACTCAACGCAATCAAAAAATACGACCTTAAACTCTATAATTAGTTTTTGTATAGTGTCGAAAGTAAACGAAAATAACGCCATCCTATGCGATGATTGTAAACTATATTAAATTGTTACAACGGTACGGAACTCTCAAGGCGCGAGTTCCACTTGAACTTGTCCGTTTTTATTATCTAATTACTACGACAACGCCTAAAGGAAGGGTTATGCTTTTGTATTATCAACTTTGACAACGCTGTAATGTATGTAAAAATGCAAGAAAGCCCGTCCACAAGTTGATAGCCACAATAGATTCATCGACCGATCATCGGTCTTATTTGAAATGCGTCTGGGTATACAGTCTATAAATCTTCTGTGTGAACTCCCAGGTTACCTCTACTAGGTAGCTATGTGCTATTGCGATAGCTACCGTCGCTATGTAGGTTACGTACGTGGGCTACGTGTGCTTTAAGCCGAGAGACTCTCATCTTATTCTGGCCGAACTGTTCTTGTTTTTTATAACAGTTGCAACCGTTACTGTTTTTTGAAGCTGTACTGCTTTTGATGCGCTATGAAAAAAAAACTCGGATCGCGATGCCAAAAGTACGTACTTTCGACCGGGTAGAAGACTGAAAGCCCTGAACTGCGCCTCGGGCATCATGTCGCGCAGTGCAGGAATTTTAAGTTTCTGCCCTTGTCTTTACCATACTATTGCGACCACAGTTCGAAATTTCTCGAGAGCATATTTTACAATCTGAGGAATTGATAAAAACTCGGGTCGCAGTGCCAAAACCCTGCCGACAATATAGTGTATTTGCTAATAATATTTTTTTTTCTTAATTGCAATATTAATATCAATCTAACGTGTACACCGAAATAAATACACCCTTCAGTAAATAAGTCATTGTCCGCAAATTAGTGTTTCCAAAACATTTGTAATTCGGCTTCTGTTGGGTCAATTTAATCGCAATCTAAAATCATTGTCAAACCAAATTATTTGACAATGCTTTATGCAATTCATCATTAAATTGTTCAGTCTGCAGAAGTGCAATTCTTTTAAAAAGTCTTTTTTCAAATATATATATATTCTTTTAGTAGGTACCTGTTATTTTCAAACTTGTTCTTTTAATCCTTGTTCTTCTTAAATCTGTTCTTTTAAATAGTACATGTTTTTGTAAGGACTCTACTTAATCGAGATGCCATGGTAGCAAAAATTTTTAAGCTGCTTAAACAAAAAATGTGTGGTTCTATGAGTCGGTCTTTAAAGCCCTGATATTTTAGTAATTGTTGTTTCTGAACAGCATAATTTGAGAACTGTTATTTTCAGAACTTCCGACAACAGTTTAAAAAAAAAACTGTTGCTGTTATTTTGTCCCGTCACAAGTCTCATCGGCTTCGCTGTTTCGAACAGGTTTCCAGAATATATTATTGTTAAGGGAGTTCAAAAAATAAATGAACTTACCAATCCCCAAACCCTCAGAAATCAATCGACTTGCTTTTGTGAGATCAATTTACTTCTTTCTTTTCTCTCCACTTTTTTACTCGAGTCGAAAATCTACTTCCCTTATCGCCAAATCGTGTATATGTTATGATAAAATATCATTCATTGATTTGTAACGGTAGTGTATAAAATAATTTAAAATGGATATAAAATGGCGAAATTGTGAAACAAGGATTAGGTATAGACGAGATTTTTGAAAATACCGCATCGATATAGATAAGAAAACAGACAAAAACTAAAGATGGGATATTTCGAGTGAAAATTATCGATCTATTCGATTATTAAAATATCTCAAGTTGTCTCAAAAGATTGTTAAAAATCATTCGAATGATTTTTATACCCACGAGTTACGACTTGCAATACAATCTTCAGTAAAAAATTATTTCGATAAAATAGTACATAAAAAACTGACTTGAAGTCATATGGGAAGAATAGGGGTGTTGACTATTTTTGGGATAGTGTTTTAAATCGTGCATAAATACCTAATATAACCACAAATATTGATTATAATTTTTCAAATACGACTCACGCTTTGAAAATCATGTATTTTAAATTCTGTTTCAAATTTCACTCCGAAACGTCAATACTTGTCACGTGACTACCGTGACGTCGTAGGTTCATAAAGGCTGCTAAGCTGATGAGGTGATAGGTTTTTTCGTAATTGTTGTCATAGAAATTTTCGAATAATTTATACACTCTAAACATTAACCACCAATGAAGCCTTTTGACAGCGTCTGATAATAATAATAATATTAATTTAGAAGCGCCGCAAAGCATAATGTCTCTCTTGAGGTTAAAAAGCTTAATAATATATATACAAATATATACGAAACATACAATAATAACAATGAAAAAATATAAAATATATTAAATATGCAATAACAATATGATTTAGAATAAAATGGAAATGGAATAAAATTTGCAGATAAAACATAAAGCATAGTGGCAATGTTAAAGAGTATCCTGCATAATTCCGAATTAAATGTTGATGTTGATGAGCCAGTGACGTCATGCACTCTGATTGGTGTTCGTTGTCACGTGACTTGAGAGTGATTTAATTACGTTATAAATATTAATTAAATTTCTTGAAAATAAGGAAAAATATTGTGATTTTTTTAGTATTTCTATCATAGAAACTACCACTTAACGTTAAAATTATGTTTTTATTTAAATACAGTCAACATCAAATATATTACATAAAGTTTTTCATAAAAAAATAGAGATTTCCGAAACTGTTTTTCATGCATGCGGCTGAATAAGGTACCATATATATTGAACAGCTGATGAACAGTTACCTTAAATCGCAAATTTAAATTGGTTGTGTAATATCACAGCGTACGTATGTTACGCTTAGTTAGTAACCGAGAGTCGAACCCGGCACTTCACATCGTTGCCTTAATGCTACACGAGTACGCTATATATGCCATGCTATGACTGTATGCCGCGTGGCGGTGTGGTCCATTCTCCTTTGTGTGCAAACATTGGATAGCTATGTGTGTGTCGCAGCGTTCGAGCGAAACTCTGTTTGATACCAATTGCAATCGATTTTGTAACTCGTTTTTTGAAGCGTCACGCAAAAACGACAGCTATAATGCTCACAAAAAAAAAATCCCGGGTCGCAGTGCCAAAACCCTGCCGACAATATAGTGTATTTGCTTGTATAGGGCCGTGTGGTTTTATACTTTTATTATGTGAAATTAAGTTTGTTTTTGGGCAAAATAAAAAATTTAACCCCTTAATACACCCCTTAAAATAACATTTTTTTTCTTAATTGTAATATAATTATCAATATAACGTCTACACCGAATTAAATACACCCTTCAATAAATACGTCACTATCTGCAAACTAGTGTTTTCATAAAATTTGTAAATGCGGTCCTGTCAGGCCGATTTTATTAAAATTTTGGGGACACTTTTTAATTACTACCAGAGGGTTAAATTTAAATTTTGAAACGATTCGGAGAATTTTTTCGGTATTTTGGGACCCAAAAACATTTTTCAACCCCTAAAAACTACCCTTAAAATAGCCTGATTAGGCCCATTTTAGATAGGCTTCTTGCGGTGATGGATTTCAATACGTGGGTCAAATTTCGTTGAAATCAATTAACTCTTTCGAAAGTTATTGCGCGTACACACACACACATATATATACATATATATATATATATAAACATTTTTAAAAATGGTGCCAAAGTGTTTAGGAGGTTATGAAACGTTGAGAAATTTTGGTCCGAGCCCTAGGTCCCGCCATCCGACCGACGCCAACAGTGTATGTTGCCATATGGCAAATACACTAATAATGAAATGACCCATTCCTATACATGTTTCATGCTGGGTGTGCTGAAAACGTTGTCAACAAATTTGATTTGACGATCACATTTTGATCACATAATTATAAGTTTTTTACGGGTAAGGGGGCAAAAATTAAACAGTTAGATTGTTTTAAAATTGCGACGTTTCGTATATCTACACTGATATTATAAAGAGGAAAGATTTGTATTTTTGTATGTTTGTAATGAATAAACTGTGCCGATTTAAACAATTCTTTCACTATTAGAAAGCTACATTCACCCTGAGTAACATAGGCTATATTTATTGCTAGAAAATATTAGGGATCCTTACTAAAACTTTAGTAACGTAACCCAAGGTGTAAAAAAAATGCCATAAAACATCTTTCGTCGTATGCGCTGCGGAAACTATTGATGATAGAACAAAAGTATGTTCTACAATATTAAAGAACATATCAATTTCACGATACTATATGTCCAACTATTATCGTTATGTCACAATAACCACTTTTTACATTTTAATAATCTATATAGATAAAAGACGATGTATATGTAATCTATGGACTCCAAACGGGTAGACCATTTTTGATGAAATTTTCAGGCAATTTTTAGATTAGCCCTGCGGGTGATCTTCTGAAGTTTGGTAGCGATCGGATCAACAGAATTTTTTAAATTTCTTTTTGGGAAATAAGATTTTTCTTCGATTTTTGAACATTCACAAATAAAAGCGATTGAATTCGCGCAAATTCAATACACGTTGAGAATTTAATGATAATTATTTATACTTCATCAGGCAATTAAAATGACTATACAAATTAGTATAATGAAATAGTTCTTATACCTTCAGGAGCAGTCGTGAAACTCCCTGTCATGTAGAACATTAGATTGTATTAACACGAAAATAAATGCCTGATCTACATATAGATAAAGATCAAACAAAATTTTGATCAAAATGCGTAGAAAAAAGTTGCTTCGAAGTGGAAAATGTGTAAAAAACTATGTTAAATACATATAGGTATAATCATGTTTTAAAAACATCGTGTCAGTCGATCAATTCTTTTTCAAGCAGGATCGATTTAAAATACTACAATGCTTTTCTTATGGAGAAAGATGTCTGGTCACACTCTAAGGTCAAGGTCAAGTCAAAATTTTTGACAATGCTTTCTGCAACCCAATGTCAATCTAGTTTATGCCGTATTTTTAACTTCGGATATATCTAACATTTATTTTTGTGTTGCAGGTATATCTTCAAGTATTAATTTAAATTTCTATACGTGAGTATTTTTTTCTGTTCTTTTCTAATACTCTTCGATTTTCGGGTAATTTTAAATTCTAATATTTAAAGCTTCTTAAAAAATGCAGCATATTTCAAAAATGTTTAATTTCCAGAAATGTTCTATAAGAGCTAATAAATAACAATTGCAACTGACTCTTTGGACTTGAGCCCGAGAACTATATAAGTATACTACAAATTTCAGGTTCGAGTCCCGCCTGTAACTTTTAATTCGTTCGAATTGGAAGTCATGCTAAAGTAGTGTATTTCTTTTTTGCTCCCCTATAAACAGAGTACATCGAGGATGTAGTGATCGTGCAAAATTTTGACTTTGATTTTTTTGCAAATTTACACGTTTTCAAAACCTCTGAACTCAAGAAAGTGATTTTTAAAAATTATATATATATATATATATATATATATATATATATATATATATATATATATATATGTTTGAGATAGTTCCGGCTCAAACGATTTTAATTTTATACACTCTCTTAGAACCATTAAAGAAATGCAGGGATGAAAGTTTTGTGGGTGGAAAATTAGTTCAAGTTTTTGTATTGGTGACGATAACTGGGGCTAAAAGACATTTCTTTTCAAAATTAAGACACGTTTCTTTCGATTTTAATTCAGAAAGAGCATATTTTTACACCGAAACTCCGAGAGCTATACGTTTCTATACGGGCTTATACTTTCAGAGGTCGAATTGGTGACTATGGAGATGTAACGTGGCGTCTCTTTCTCACGCGCGTTTCTCCCTTCGTTTCATCTCTGTCGATCGACGACCGTTGTCATGACAACGAACAAGATCGATATGCACTGGGTCGGGCCAGGGCCGCAGACTCCACCATGGCCGCTGGGGTTTTCATCATTTCCCTGGGAAATTTTAGTCAAAGCCGCCCGCTTTATACATATTTATCTATCTCTCTTACACGTACCTCTATCTATTTCTTTCTAACTCTAGTTTCAACGTTTTAAAATATACAGTACAGATATTATGGAATGATCGTGGTGCAAAACCGATTCACGCCAGTTGAACAGAAAGAAAAAGATTGAGATAATTAATTAATTATTATTATAGGCTACTTGGCAATTGTCTTAAAATATTCATATAGTAGTATTAATCCACAGAAATATCCATCTTATCGTCTTATGAGATAAAATAACACTCTAAATTTTAGATAGATAAGTTGTCGCGAAAACACGACCCGACATGTTGACACAATGTGACGTCATTCTTGTAGTATGCAAGCTTGATATTGTTTACACAAGGCTCGTTTAGTGTTTACTCATGTGTCTGCGTCGTTATGTGTTTCCTACAAATCTGAAATCACACTTCAAATCATCATGGCGGACAGCGTTTTTAGAATAAAATGCAATTTTAAAATTGAGATAATAAATCAACCTCATATTTTTCTGAATACAAACCGATAATTTCTGATTTCTTATTCGATAAATGATCTTATACACATAATTTAATCATTTATTTTTTATTGTGCCTTTTTTCGACAAACAAATAAACGTTTCCTCTTTATAATATTTGTGCAGATAAAAAAGTTATTGTTAAAAAAGTTTTAAATTCGGACATTATCTGCAATTACAGTTCGTACAAATCGTCTCTGTAATTTATGGTACAACGTCACGTTTTCAGGACACACATACATAAACTTGCTGCTACACTAAACTAAAACAAAAAAAACAAAAACAAAAACTAACTACATCAAAAACATTCGAAGCACGTGAAGTAAAGTAAATTACCACAATCTATTAAATGCATTTTGTACTCGGATTTGGAAAAATATATTTGTGACAAGTATTCTGATTTTAACATTGCCAGAATATATTTTCGACTTGTTATAATATTTATGGTGTGATCTATATGAACTTGACAGTCGATAAAACAATAAAAACTCGGATTGCAGTGCCAAAACCTGACGACGATATACGTATAGTGCATTTGCTAATACAAGCGATGCGGTTTTATGTGAACTTAAGTTCATCTTTGGGCAAAATAAAAAATTTAACCCTTTAAGGATGTTTTGGAGATATTTCAAAAATAGTCTAGACACTCTAAACTAAAACATTTCACTACCTGTATTTTTATCTATAAATTGTGAAGCTTTGAAAAAAATTATTTAAAAATAAGGGGATTGGCCATTAAGGAAGATAATTAGTTAGAAATATTAAAATACTACAGGCTTTGTTTCAAAAATATCTGTAATTATGATGAATTTGTCAGTAGTTTCATGTATTGTCAAGTTAAAAAGTATCATAAACAACTGCCTAACTATCACGGTTCATGACATACAGCCTGGTGACAGACGGACGGACAGCGGAGTCTTAGTAATAGGGTCCTATTTTGCCCTTTGGGTACGAAACCCTAAAAATGAGTAAATTATTCATTTTCTCAAGAAATATAGTTTTAAAGAAAAACCCGTTTCCACGACGTCTTACACTATTAAATCATACAAAAAGTAAATTTTCTGTGAAAACGAATGTTTACCAAACTTAATAATATTGCATCTCCGTAACGTCCTTAGTACATCCCTTGAAATAATATTTTTTTAAATCGCAATATTATTATCACTCGAACGTCTGCACCCAATTGAATATACCCTTTAGTAAATATTTCATTATCTGCAAACCAGTGTTTTCAAAAAACATAAAAACTGTAATGGGCATGAGCACATGAAAAGCGTAACGTAGATGGCAGCAGGTACATATGGACCTAATCTATGATCGCTTTTCACTATGGAATATAGTAAAAACCAAATCAACGTGCTCCTTACTAAACTGCAAATAAGAAATAAACCAAAGTAAATCTTTAATATTATAACCATCATTTAAATAAATATAATAAGCTTTTCTATCTGCAATTTCTCCTTCTATGACAAAATCGTCTTTTGTAAAGTGGGCTTTGCAAACTATTGTCACAGAGTTTTTTCCCTCCTGATAGCATACAACCACTTATTTTTCAATTCCGGATCCTTTGGAAATACATAACCTGTATAATTTGAAAATTGGTAAACAAAGCGCATCGGCATTGTCAATGATTTATTATTTGAAATAAATGTATATTGCACACAATCTAAGGTAATTGTTAAATCAAATTTTTTGACAATGCTGTCTACAACCTTTTAAAATCACTAATAAAATTTTAGTATTGTTCTCCGGTCGACTTTATACTGTCTATTAGTTCGGAATTCTGATCAGTTCTTATAGATATTTGAAACAAATATGCAAATTTCGAAGTCGGAGTTTGCTTTATTCAAATGCGAACTTTACAAGTACTCTTATTAGGCAAGTTATTAGATTGTCTGTTATTAGTTTCCGGATCTGTGTGTGCTTTGCACTTTGCAAACACGAGCTTTGCCATTTACAATACATAAATCAAACTTGCACAACATTTGGATGGCAGATTCTGCGGATACTGTTTTGACTCATTGATAATAGGTCGGGAGCCTACGAACTTTTTTGGTCAGACATTTCGCCACAGCTGATTTGTATAATATATGCATGATTAATTTTAACCTGTTTGCAGGGTTTAAATAAAAAAGTATCTCTATATGACAGGTCAAAAAATTCCAGCCAATTGGATGACAGGACCATTCTTACTTAAAAAAATATTGACATTTGATATGTTATAATAAATAAAAAAAAACCCGGGTCGCAGTGCCAAAACCCTGCCGACAATATAGTGTATTTGCTTGTGTAGGGCCGTGTGGTTTTATACTTTTATTATGTGAAATTAAGTTTGTTTTTGGGCAAAATAAAAAATATAACCCCTTAATACACCCCCTAAAATAACATTTTTTTCTTAATTGTAATATTATTATCAATCTAACGTCTACACCGAATTAAATACACCCTTCAATAAATAAGTCACTATCTGCAAACTAGTGTTTTCATAAAATTTGTAAATCCGGTCCTGTCGGGCCGATTTTATTAAAATTGTGGGGACACTTTTTAATCACTACCAGAGGGTTAAATTTCAATTTTGAAACGATTCGGAGAATTTTTTCGGTATTTTGGGGCCCAAAAACAGTTTTCAACCCCTAAAAACTACCCTTAAAATAGCCCGATTAGGCCCATTTTAAATAGGCTTCTTGCGGTGATGGGTTTCAACACGTGGCCCAAATTTCGTTGAAATCAATTAACTCTTTCGAAAGTTATCGCGCGTACATATATATATATATATAAATATATATATATATATATATATATATATATATATATATATATATATATACATATATATAAACATTTTTAAAAATGGTGCCAACGTGTTTAGGAGGTTATGAAACGTCGAGAAATTTTGGTCCGACCCCTAGGTCCCGCCATCCGACCGACGCCAATAGTGTATGTTGCCTTATGGCAAATACACTAATAAAATTTCTGTTAACGCATCCAGTAACGCGGGTAACGACTTGTGATAAATACAGTCGGCTCTCGATAATTTGACACTCAAGGGACCACAAAAAAATTTCAAATTAACAAGAGTTCAAAATAACGGGAGTTTAAATAACCAAGAGGGAGGGAAGAGTTTGATCAAAATTCGTGATGTATTATTTTAACTGTTTAGCGACATCTTTTTTTAATTGTCCATATTTTTAATTTTTAATTGTCCACATCTTGGATCACACGCTTTTTTTCACTTATGGAAAGACGCGCGTTCTTTCTTAAATTCATTTTAACGTTTGAAAGAAGACTAGAATGCGAATTGCAAACTCACTCATATTTCATTTATGTAAACAATCGACAGGTCTGTGCATGATAAACGCTTCAAATTATAGAGAGCAGAGAAGCCCGGACTTTTATTATTGCATGTTAGGGGGCAAGACACTATTCCTTCAACTTCAAATTACCGAGGGGACCAATTAATATTGATTTTATTCAATTTATGGAGTATTTTTCAAGGGACCGGAAAAAAATTTCAAATTATCGAGAGTTTCAAATTAACGAGTGTGAAATTATCGAGAGTCGACTATATTATGAAAATTGCTATTTGTTTGCATTGTTATATAATATGGTTTTACATGTAAAATACCGAGCTGAATAGAGTAGTGGTGACAGCAGTAGACTCGCATTCGGGAGGTACCGGGTTCGAGTCCCAGCGGGGGCAGATGTGGCTGGGACTTTTTCCTACTGCCTCTCGCCGAGAAACGGTAATTCCTGTACCGGCCATCTTGATTGAGGTTTTCCATGGTTTCCCTCAATTAATTCCAGATAAATATCGAGATTGTTCCTTATTTGAGGCCATGGCCGATTACCTATCAAACTCCTAGTTCAAAAAGTACCTACCTTATCCTAATTTCCTATAATTTCTTCATTCGCCCATTGCTATTACATAAGTTGAAGTTTTAAAAATGTAGAAAAATAACGGGAATTGTGGTAGATGGAAAATAGTAATGGTGCGAATGGCGCCTGTTATGACATAAAGTCGAGAAACGGACGTTAAACGCATTATTATTATTATTATTTATTATTATTATTTATTATTATTATTTATTATTATTATATGGTGTTACATGTAAAATTAACCAGAACATGCTGAATATACGTTCTCGAATATATACAGCATTTTTAATTGATAGAGAGATTGTCGATTATAGACGCTCAGCAGCTCAGGTTACAACATCTTTGTGTGTATTAGAGAATCTGGCAGCCAACATACACAAACCGACTGGTACGAACTTGGGTTCCTGGGATTGCTAAATCCCATAAAACATTGAAATGCTACTACATTCTAATGTTTCTCTTGAGCGAGCATTCTTAATTAATGCATTAATTTTCAGCTTTGACCTTATATATTTTTTTTAATTATTAATTTACATGCGCTAGTGCTGCTGCTGAAGGTTACGAGGCTTCATTATAACATCATATTAATCATATAAAAAAAATCAGCTTTAGCGATTTTGGTCGTCAAAATCGGTCATGGGCTCTCGGCCTACAAAGTCGTATTTCAGATATTATAGAGACACTTGTACGCCTCGACCGTCCAAACTATATTTTTGTTGAAATGTTTGAAACTGAACTGGGATGTGAGGACAGAATACAGTGGACACGCATTTATTATGATGATTTAATACAGTGCAACCTCTATATAATAAATCGTTAATCGTCGTTTGATACGAACGAAAACAATTCAATTTACTGTGTTGTGCGAAATTAAAAATTAAAACGCTGCCGTGTTTGATTCAATTTAAGATGAATAGCTTTTATCATAATTGAAAGGTGTCGTTGATTGAGTGAAGTTTCAGTTTAAAAACGCAATAGGATATTTGACGCTATAAAAAATAAATGATTACATTTTGTGAATACGATTATTTGTGGAATAAAAATCAGAAATTATCGGTTTCTATTCACAAAAAGACCAAGTTGACTTATTATTATTATTACAATTTTAAGCGAAATAAAAGTTCCTTGCGAACTATACGATATGAACATTTTAAGATAATTTAAAAATAGCTTATGATTGTACTTTCGCATTTATTAGCTGGCGTTTCGTGTAATATATTCTATGCTCAGAGTTCAAATATCGTAAGGAGAACACAATATTTATCAAAAGTGTGTCTTTCAAGGCGGCTAATGTTCGAATGAAATCCTTTTCCTTAAAATCGCATCGGTGATGTAAATTAAATGTTGTGTTTAAAATTTTGTGGCGTACCTATAATTTTATGCGGTTCAGTTTTAAAAGTAATTGAGCATAAGAAAACATATAGAACGTCAAAGATTTCTATGAAACTGAAAAGTCTCAGAGATTCTGTCGAGAGATTTAACAGCAAAAGATATCTGGAAGAGTTAGTAAAAGCTGAATAACTGACGAGAAAACTTTGACTCGAGTCACATTTTGATGTGGTAGATGCGGATTAATTATAAAGTTTTATATGTAAATATACATAGCGGTAGCATAAATACACACATCCTATCTACCGAATTATATCCGGGATGATCCAGTTCAGAGTAAACTTTCGACCATACACTCATGGACTAGTCGTCTATTCGGCAAGAATACGAACCCTCTAGTATAGTCACGGCGCGGTATTTTATAGTTTAGTACCAGGGAGACCGAGATTTGTTCGGGCCAATGGAAAGAACTATTGGATGTAAGTCGAACATGTTCGTATTCGGATAATATCATATAGCGCCATCTCGCAAAATTTTGAGGTAACAGTTGATTATCATCCGTCGACAACAATACAAGTACCGCAAAAATTGTTGACATAGCGCTATATGAAATTGTCAGCATGAGAGCACGGATAGAAGGATTTAATAAGTAGTTATAAAAAAACGTTTTTTTTGTGTGCAAAATTGCAAAATACAACTATTATTACAGGTAAATTTAAAAAGCAAAACCTTATCTAAATACAAAATTTCATTCAAATCGTTAGAGCCATCTCTGCGCGAAATAAATTTAGATACAAGAATCGCTCGTTTAGTTTAGAAACTATAACTATTTAAAATGGATAAAACTTTTAATAGACATAACGGCTATATCTCCGAAACTAAAAGAGATCAAGGGTCGCGGAAGGTCGGAATCGAATAAGTGTGATTTTTTGCGTAAGTATATTTAATGTCAAACGAAACTGGCGATTTTTTTTTAATTTCTCTATTTTCCTCTTTAATTTTTCCATTTTTAAAACAACCCAAAAATCTGTTACACTTTGTTTACATATGACATAACTGACAAAAAATTCTTATAGAAGAAATCTTTTAGAAGTTATGGTGTTTTTAAGTTTTTCGTAAGACTTTTATGACATTTGTTGTCAACGCCCTGTAATCTACAATATCTATGAATCTGTCACTGATTGAGAGGTGTTATGGAAGACTGGTAATTAAAAAAAAACGACTGTCGAAACAAACGACGTTTTCTCCAATAAACCACAACGTTATGAATGTGAGGAAAAAGAGTTGACCTTGGCAGTTTCATTTCTCCATAAAATTACTGATATTTTCCAATATCCTGTATGCACGAAGAGGTGATATGATATTCTACGAGTGGGGTGAGTGAGTACGATGATACACAAAAGTGTTGACGTCACAACGTCGCACATATACAAGTGAAAATATGTATATAATGGGTAGAGTATTGCTGGATGACACATGCCACAATGCGCTTCGCTCTAGGCTGGAGGGTGGTTGCGAAGTTGAATCTGTTATTCTCAGCAGGTCATGGATGTAGGAGATGCTCTGAGAACGACTGCTCCAAAGGATAATAATAATAATAAATTCTTTTAGCTCCTAAGTTAGACATAGGGTCTCTACCACAATTTTGAATTTAATTCTATGTTTTGCCATATTTTTGACATGAAGATCTAGATTTTTCGGAGTCATTTTTCTGTTAGATTAAGAATCTTTAAATTTGGATTTAAAATTTATTTTTAATTACGTTAAAATCAGAATTTAAACTTTGTGACCTCTCTAAACAAATAACACTATAAATTCGCTCGCAAAAATAACAAAATTCGCCCAAAAAAAAGGTCAGCATTCGCCCAAAAATTTGACAAAATTCACCCAACAAATTATTAAAATTCACTCAAAAAATTGTCGAAACTCCCCCATGATGATAATGATTTTTTAATACTCATTGTTACGATACCTAAGTGCTGCTAGTTGGTGAAAAATAATGAAAAAATATAAACCATTTTTGTGGGCCCTTGACTTGACACTTAGGAGCCTATGGCTTAAGACCTGTATGAAGCCAAGTACTTCCTTATTCTATAACTTCTTCACGGACAATCCTTCTCCAGGATATTTCGGATCTTTCTCTTTTACGATTAACATCTCTGTGGGTTCCAATCTTAAGGCTCTTTTCGCTATGTCATCATCTGTCTTTCGTAGAGTGTGTCCTATCCAATCCCATTTCCCACATTTTATATTTATCCAAATTTCTTCAAGACATTCACGCTTCCAAAACTCTCTGTTAAAGGCGTGTTCGTTTTATTTCACTTTGACGGTGTAACGGTCAGCGTACTGGCCTTTGAGTCAGGCTGTCGTGGATTCGAAGCCCACTTCTGCTCATGAGTATTTGGTGATGTCGCTAAAACTCAGCAGCTGGTGAAGCCACCCTCAAGTGATATTCACTTGTCTCAACTCTTGCATGTGAGGTGTTTTTTACAACCAAAAATGAAAAAATAACTTGACACACAAATAAATACACTTTAAAGTGTTTTTTGACCATTCGTATCCCTGAAATATCTTGCAGCGTTGCATAAATCGGGCGTGGACTACAGCTGAGAAGGATAACTCAGTTGGAAATATAGACAGGAATCAGAAAGAAGAAAAGCTTGAGAGAGATGGAATAAGGTCGTAAATTTGTAGTAACAGCACGCGTGCTGTTGTTGACCGGACTATGCTGGGTTCAACTTCAATCAGCATTTTTTAAAATTTATTTACTAGCATTGATCGCGTTTTTGCGATTTTGAATACCTCGTCGTGGAAGAAAATGTAGCCCGTACTTGAAATTTGAATAACAGTGGAGATTCTATCATTCTGAATTCTAATAATAAGTTTTCCATTTAGGTGTTGCCAAATACTATAATAAAAAACCGGTCAAGTGCGAGCCGACCAAGCGTGGAGAGGATTTCGTACCATTCCGTTTTCCATGAGAACTTTAAGATTTAGGATTTTCGCTTAAGTTTCTCGACTAGATGTCAACTCTACAGGCAGATAAGAAAGTATATGTCCAAGTCGACGTTAAAGCGAGCATAATTAATAAATATACTGTAGATTATAGACGCTCAACAGCTGAGATAATCACTGTTTTTTTTTTTGTAATTAAGTTAATTAAGTTTAAGCTGAATAAAGTTCAACCTTTGCCGTTTTCATGCACCAGTCGGCAGAAATCATCGCAGTTTTTACTAATGTGCAAACACAACATTTATCCTTCCGAGAATATTCCCTTAGTTCTCCAAAGAAGTCTCTCATGGGTCGACTCTTTTGTTCGTTATGTGGTGTATTTCAGGTTTTGTTATTGTTTATTCAAAACAACCAATAAATTTAAGAGATGCGATAAATTCGATACATGCTTTTGATTTTATGGGTCTCTTATGCATCGATTTATACAATAAATTTCATTTAAGACGCAAAATATATGAAGATAATTAATGCATTATAAAAAATTGTTTCACTTAAAATGCAACATAAACCGGGCCCCAAGGAAGGTTCGTATGCAAACTACAAGAACCGCATTCTGCCGTCTGATAATGTTTTTTTTACACATTTACACCTCAGGTTTCAGAGAATTGTTTATTGCAGAAACTTTGAAACATACTGTTTGAAGGACACATTTTTTCTATAATGCACGCACATACTAAGAAAAAGGTTTTTCTTTTAAACTTCCACCCCACGAGGGGTTGGAGGTGGAAAGAATACATGGGTATTTTATATACTATTAGTTTTTGAAGCGAAATTTGGAGGATACATTCGTTTTATAATGTAGGCAGCCACTACCAGGACGTTCTTAAATACATTGACCCCAACGTTGCCCAAACTTGTCTCCCAATGATTTTTCTTATTAGTGTTTTATGAAAACAAACATTTTTAGTGGTAAATTGGAAAATATTAACCAACATAAAAGAACAATAATTAATGTTTTTTTCCAAGTTTACCCCGCAAACGGTTTATTCTTTTTTAAAGATTTTTAGAACTTAGCATACTATGTGACACTTTTTGAAAATTTGTTGTAGTTTTAGTTAAAATTATTTTTTGCTGTATGTTGCATTTTAAGTGGAACAAATTTTCTCTAGTGTATTAATGATTTCCATAGCTACCAAATCAACAAACGTCTTAACTGAAATTCACTATATTATACTTACGACAAACAAAATGTCTGTAACTATATTATACTCCTGCACTCTTCATCTCAAATTTTTTCCCTTCGCCTAAAAAACATCTTTAAAACTTAAGGATTCTTGTAAACGCCAAAGAAACTACCAAAATATTTGTGTGGATGCAAATCCTGATCTGTTTAAAAACAAATTACATATCCATAACACACGTATCAAACACACACTTAACACCGACCAATGCAATCTTGAAGTAGTACGTCGAGGAGTACACAATGCCATGATTCGGGTGTACAACAAATTACCAATAAACATAAAAAATATAAATGACGCTCAGCTTTTCAAGAGAACGGTTAAAAACTATTTATTAGAAAATAGTTACTAAGATTATCTCTAATACTTATTTATATACTGGATGCAATTTTGTATTTTATACTTTTGTATAGAAATACTTTTAATAAAGGCAAATTCAAAAACTTGTGACGTATATCCCACAGTTAAAGAACTACTGAAAAAAATATTTAATAAAGATGAAATATTGTTGCATATTGCATTTTTAGTACAGTCTTTTTTACGAATCAAAAAGCACATAAATAATAATTTTGGAAACAAAGAAGCGCCATCTTTGACAGATTGATGAAATAGGTTGTCTGATGTTTCGACAGGCGTTATACATGACAGTGCGCTAGTACCGATGGGAAACACAGCTCCCCGATCACAGCGTTTATATTGCATTCGTACTACGAAAATAACATGCGAATTTATTTAATCTGACGTTTTGAAGGAGGTGAATTTCACGTTCAAAGATTCCGTTACAAACATACAGGTGAAGCTAACAAAAGCCTATTTAAAAGGCTTGTATAAACGACTAGAGACACGTTCTCCCATCACCAATACCGGAACTTCCACCACATGTCATCAGTTTAATTTGTATTATAAATTTTATTGCACCCAAATATGAGAATATCGTATTGCCATCTAAACTACAGATGACTGCAAAGTGTCGCTTGTCTAATTAACCAATGGAAATAGATAAAAAATACGTTTTCATCCTTACAGAAAATTGAAACTAAATAAAAGCTTGTAAAATCAATTCAAATTCCCTATATCATGTAAACGTAGTAAATGAAACAGTACAGTGAAGCTTGTCCATCTATGAATGTGCGCGGATGTATGTATGTTAAGGCCGTTGCAGACGAGGCTGGTTTTGCCGCTAGATTCACAGCCAGGTTCCAAGCGTGCTGTGGGACTGGATTTTGTGACTGTTTATATATGATTGAGAATAATAGCTATTGTCTGCTATAATTGTTAAGAAACATTCATTGTTGTAGCACTATATTAGAAAAATTTATTATTCCAACACGTCACCGTCTGGATTTAAACCAGAATCTTTCCACTTTCGCGGCGGAATGAGTTAATCAATTACTCTACGGTGCACACAATACAATTTTTAATCCCTCATAATATAGCGTTTACAACACTCAAATTCACTACATGCGAGAGCCAATTATTTTTAGCAATAGCTAAACATTAATAAAATTACAGTTCCATTATTAATATATATTTATATATGCTTCATACGGTGCATGTTTCGAAGTTGAATTTGTAGATGGTTTTGATTGCGCGCGCAGTGACCGTTCGATTGCTAACAAAAGTTGACGCCTATTGTCTTTGAATAGAACACACATTACGACTCCATGTTTGTTTACGACGTTTGCCCACACGAACTTTCTTACTGAAAGCCAACAGAGAATCAAGCGCAAAAAATAGCATCTGTTCTTAATTTGAAATCTAGCTTGTGACCACGCAACGAAGCGCGCAGTGACGTCGCAAGCTGGATTTCAAAATTTGAACCACGGCTATTTTTCGAGCTTGATTCTCTGCTGGTTTTAAGCAAGAACCATTCAAAAAACAGTACCTTGTCACGTGGGCTACATGGGCAAACGTCATAAGCAAACATGGCATCATGTGTTCTGTTCAGAGAGAATAACGAACAATCACCGGCCGCGCATCAAAACCAACTACGAATCCAACATCAAAGCACATATCGTGTAAAGTTCGATTCAACTCGGCACGATTACCAATTTTGGGATACATGAAGTCGGCTCGGATCGACTCAATGTTCGTATACACTGCAGTGCCGCCAACTGCTTGAAAACTTTCCCCCTAAAACAATGTCAAAATCCACTAAATTCAAACCAAAACTCCCCAGATCCGGACCAACTATCTATTAATTTCAAAATAATTAAATAAATTAAATTAGTTATTTAGTATTGGTTCAATTAAAACTAATACAATATTTTAGAAAAGCTATGTTAATATATTATTAATCATTTGAATATCTATAATTATTCAAGAAGTAATTAGAAAATAAAATTTTAGAAACTACATTTAGTATTGTCCAGTCTTAAGTAACGTAAATAAAATTTTATCCCTAAAAATACCCCCCAAAGATCTCTCTACATAAATTTTTCCCCTCTAAATTTAGGGGGAAAACCCCGGAGTTGGCAACACTGCTGTGATGAGCCGATCCAATCCGATTTAGTGAGTGTTGACCTTAAAATCCAGCGTCACAGCACGCTTGGAAAGCGCGGCAAAATCAGTCTCGTATGCAGCGGCCTTTAAAGCTTAGACTAGAACGCAAGGGAACGATGGTGGAGGCAGGGAGTTTTGTGTAACACAGAAGTGCGGCGGTAGTCGGTGACGCTGCTTCGAGCCATTGTCAGTTGCCATAGGTGATGAACACGCATTTAAGTATTTGAACTCCAGCATAAATCTGACACTGCTTATAACGCAATTATATCTCTACACATTCATATAACATAGACGCTACAAATTCTACTATAGGGCTTGAGAATAGCCGAGCATGTAGCGATGCCGTATAATAGCGCCTCTATTACAAGCCCCCAGTTTCCTCGTCATCTTATTATTTAACTTCCAGTTCTACAAAATGTATTAGTAAATTATTTCTCGACAATCGTTTCGGACAATAACTCCATCCTCAGGAATATAAAACATATACAGTCAAAATCTGTTATAACGACATCGACGGGTCTACTCATATTTGGTCGTAAAACACGATAGTCGTAACAACCGGTGATGTTTTCGAGGTACAAAGTAATTTTTTATTAAGTATGACGTATTATTGAATGTGTAGGTAAATATAAATCTGTAGATATTAATAGGAATAATATTCACATTATCATTATCATTTTTCTGTATTCATAAAATCTGTAGTTTTAGTCTGCTTAGAACACTTCTGTGCGTACGAATTTTGTTTACAATGCAGCTGGTCGTTCTAACAGATATAATTCTCCGAAGATATTGCATTAAATGTAGTCGCTTAATGCGGTATGTCGTAATAAGCAATGTCGTAAAAAGCAGTGTTTTTTATAAGGCGGTTATATAGCATTCAGCCGGGACTTATGATTTTGGTCAATATAACCGGTATGTTGTTCTAAACGATGTCGTCGTAAACGGTTTTGACTGTAATGTGTATGTTTTATATTCCTGAGAATAGACTTATTGTCCGAAACGATCGTCGAGAAATAATTTATAATAATAAGTTTTATAGACTTCTTAAGTGTTTTATTATTTATCTGTTATTATTAATCATGTTCTACCAAATGCCGAGTGAAAAATCGGTGTAAATTAACTTTCCTTTAGGAAGTTATTGTAATGCGTCTGAAAATAGAAAATTTTTTTTACATATATATTGTTAAGTTGAGAAGTATTGGTGGATTATAGCAGCCAAAATTTTAAAATAATGTATTGGATGTATTATTTCAAAATTGTGTACGATTTAGTAGATAGATTCTGTCAATTTCTCCTATATGAGTTCGTGATCCTTGACAGAATCCATGGTTCGAACTTTCGAGTTCTTTGTTTAATCAGCTGTATAATTAGCCAATCAACGAGTAAAAAAGATGTTATTACGAGAAAGTTTGAAAAGGGCGTGCAATGAATCGTTTAATTTTTTTTAACTTTTCAGTCACATCCCTAACTTTTGCTCTCTCGTTCGACATTTATTCCGGTAGATGTGCTTCCATCTTCTTCCTTCTTATCTACAGGATAAGATTAGCAAGTTTCTAAAAGCATTCATACATATTAAAAGCTGATGTGAATAAATTAATACTGGAGTTTACACAAAACCAATAGATGTCCTTGAGCTTGTTTTACACGGAAGACATTTTGAGATTAAACTCCGTTTAGTTTTAGCTGAAGATGGGAGCATTGCTCTCGAAATGTGGAATCGGGGACCCATTATTAATGTGGCTAATTCCTTAGATTGTAAAATATGCTCTCGGGAAATTTCGAACTGTGGCAGAAAGTTGAAATTCCTGCTTTGCCAAGGGTTTCATGTCGCGCAGTTCAGGAATTTCAATATTCTGCCCGTATGGTGTATAATGTATACTATTGTTTTTATACCCGACCGAAAGTACGTACTTTCACCACTATATAAAAAGACTAATAACTTTCAAGTAAACAATTTTGAGGTTATACGCATAACAGCTGTTAGCCACTACTGGCTGGCGGCAGTCTCACGTATTGAGAGAAAACTATTTCGTCCCGATGTTACTTTCTTTCGGCCCGCTGTTATAGATGGTGTGCGAGTAATTCCATAGCAAACCATAAATGTTAGGGTTTCTGCCACTTTAAAATCCAAGTCGAAAATACGTACTTTGTGGAATTTACACTGAAAAGTGTGCGTTAGGTTTATAATCTATGAATTTACCTTTGTATAACAAACGTAATAGTAACAAAAGTATTTACACTTTTTATATTGGAGCACGATATCAAACACACCTAATGTATACATTTGAGTTTTTTTATTGAATATAATTTATCAAAATAAACAGTCCGACCTAATTTTAATAAAACCGATCTAGTCAGTACTTCTACCGAATCACAGTCGAATAGCTACAGTTTCGCTACCATTGTTAAGAAACACCCATTGTTACAATGCAATATTGCATTGTAACAATGGCTGTTTCTTAACAATGGTAGCAAAACTGTAACTATCCTACTGTGATTAATTAGTCTTACAAACTATACCGTTGCTAAAACTACTATTACTTCTACCGAATGTTTTATAGTGATTTTTTCTAATATCGCATTATTGCAACAATGGCTGCTTCATAATAATACAGCAAGCCATTCGCTATTTATTTCTATATTAAGAAACTTATGTTATTGATACCGTAACAAAACCATTGTTATGATATTTTAGTAATAATATTAATCAATCATAGATTAATTAAATTTTCGATGTTAACAAGTGTAACGATATAGAAAAACATCTATGATTTACAGTTTACACGAAGATTAGTAATAGGAATAAGTTTCACCTTATTTATTTATTCATTTATTATATTTAATACATTGTTACGAAGTATTTAACATTCACAATTACACTCAGCTCTCGGTTGAGTGAAGGTTCATATTCTAATGATGCTTAATGTAAAAATTAAATCTCGAAGGATGTGGAATACTGTTGCAAATATGCTTTATTATGAGAAATATTGATTGCTTAAATATATCACTGTAATATACATAAATGATAATTCAGTCACCGCGATAGTGGGAGATTCAAGTTTGAATCCCGACACTGACATAGAATAGAAAATTTTTCTAATATCACATTAAAATTTTAACAATAATATTATAGCAAACAATTGGCTGTTTTTCTGTTTTTATAAAACGTTTTTAAAGCACCCCAATGCCTGTTATCCCAACCGCTGACTGTTATATTTATTTTGGACCCTAAAAACTAGCTAATCTTAAAATATTAGCGTTTATAAAAACTTCACAATTTTTTACCTCGAGCTCTTGAAATGAGTACTAAGTATAAACTTTAGAGAAAGTTTTTTTGAGAATATTATTTTTTCGACAAGGTCGAAATTTATTGAAGAAATTTTGTTTCACGTGAATTCCTGACGATTTTATGGTTAAGAAATATTTTAATGCAAATACTCATTGAGGTAAATGGGTAATTTTCATTTAACGACTTTAGTTAATTACTCTAAAATACAATATTACCAACTCAATTAAACGGGCTTTATTAGACATAACATCTTAAATGATTTGACATACAGTAAGTGCACGATATTTGGGACATATGTAACTTTAACAAGACTTTTGTTATTGAAATGAAACTTCTTTAACGATGACGTTAAAGAGGAAATGATTCAACAGCGGGGAAATCTAAGTAGCAATTTTATAAATTTACACGTCTATAACCTATGTGGTAAGATTGGTTTATTTAATAGTTTTGCGTGGATTTTATAATGACAACTGTCAAAGTATTATATAATAGAAAAAGTGTGTTAATAAATAATGTATTTATTTATATACATTGTTTACGGTTACATATAAGTATTATGTATTTATTGTTTGTATTTGCATGTATTTTTAAAAAGATATAAATGTGTATTTCGTTGTCAGAGCATATTTGATATCAACTGCGTCATCATTTTACCTGTCGTAAATAATTTCGAAAGAAGTTTCACTTCCCCCGTTAGCTTATGAATAAGGTTCGCGCGTTTTTTATGAACCGCTATACTTAACATCGTTAGGATTGATTTCTTAAATGTAATTTTAAAAAATTCTCTTTATAAAATTCAAAAAAACATTTTTGAAAACTAAAAGACATGTTTGGTTTATTAGTGTAGTGCAGATAACTTAGTGAAATTTGGACCGAAAAATGTACCTTAAATTTATTACAAGTATCAATTTGTTCTAGCAATTTTCAAATACACACATTTGTCTCGTGACACTACGTTCTCCTCTTCAAAAGTCAGGACACTAGTGTTTACACTGTTAGTCCGACACTCAATTACCAAACAGATCAGTGTATATCTTACACTTTTGTATAACAAATGCAATAGTGTCAAAAGTATTAACACTTTTTACAGTGGACCCGATACCAAACACACCCAAAATATAACATTAACATTTTATGCAATCTACATATTACAATTATTAATAAATGTAAAAACTAAACTGCCTAGTCTCAAACTGAACTCTGATGTGCATAATTACAACACACGTGCTCAAAGAAATATCCATTTAGAACGCTGTAGAACTGCTAGATATGACAAAAGTTCAATTAATAAGGGTAGCTATTTTTATAATAAACTTCCCGATTTCATCAAAAATAGTTCCAGTATCACGATATTAAAAAACCGTTTAAAACACTTTTGAATAAATGCTTGTCCATATGACGTCGCATTATAATTTTAATTAGTTATTTTTACTCTTATTGTTAATTATATTATATGTATATTTTATTGTATTGTTGGGTCTCCTAGTGACAACATTAATACTCTGCATTGTCGACCACAACATTGTTTTGTTTGAAGTTTCTATTAGCAACGCTTGAGAAACAAATTAAAATAATAATTTTAAATCTCGTTTTGATCAGACGTATTTAGACATCGTCTTGATTAAATCAAATTTTATTGTGTTTTATTTATTTATTTTTTATTTTATATATAATGATCAAACAACGATCATTATAGTATTGCTTCTGACTTTCGCTTCCATTATGGCTACGCGAAGAAATATCTATCTATCTATCTATCTATCTAAGATAAAAAGGAAGAAGTATAGCATTCTTAAGGCCAAGTTCAATCGGCGATAATAACGCAGTTAGTATATCGGTAACTCTGACTCTAACTGACTTTAAAAACACGCGATCAAAGCCGCGGGTAAAGGCTAGAATGTAGAGTAGTGGTACAGCACTAGACTCGCATTCGGGAGGTACGGGTTCGATTCCCGGCAGGGGCAGATGTGACTGGGACTTTTTCCTACTGCCTCTCGCCGAGAAACGGTAATTCCTGTACCGGCCATCTTGATTGAGGTTTTCCATGGTTTCCCTCAATTAATTCCAGATAAATATCGAGATGGTTCCTTATTTGAGGCCATGGCCGATTACCTATCAAACTCCTAGTTCAAAAATTACCTACCTTATCCTAATTTCCTATAATTTCTTCATTCGCCCATTGCTATTACATAAGTTGAAGTTTTAAAAATGTAGAAAAATAACGGGAATTGTGGTAGATGGAAAATAGTAATGGTGCGAATGGCGCCTGTTATGACATAAAGTCGAGAAACGGACGTTAAACGCATTATTATTATTATTATTATTAATATACTATTCACTTACTGTTGACTTATCTACGCAGTAAAATTTTATCAAATGACTTAAGAGTACACTCATTAAGTGAAAATTTAATTACTCAATAAATTGTACACAGGCTGGGGAGAGATAGTGTAGCAGTGAGATAAAATTCAGTTTCCAGTTCTCTCACTGTTTCTGTATGCTTTTGTGTAATGTATGAACGTGCAGATAATAGGAAACAAAGCGAGTGAGGTACAGGGCAGAACACAAACAATAAGTGTTCGTGTGTGTGTGTTTGTGCAATGGGTGAGATTTTGGTAACAGAGAAAAAAAAACGGTGTGTAGACAGGCTCTATTTTTAGATGCTTTTTTTTAAATAGCATTTTTGTCCTTCTGTCCGTCCGTCTTCTTGGTGTCACACTTATTTACTTCCCGTACAGAAGTAATGACTATAATAATAATAATAATGCGTTTAAAAGCCAATTCAGACTAGCCGTTCTCGGTTACGATTCACCGGTCCAGTTCGGTTTTCGATTAATCTAGGCTGCTCACACTATCCCGATTCGGTTCTACGATTATTCTCGGTGCGCATGCGCAATTTCGAAATATGATTTGACGTTTGATGTGTAGTTAAACGTCAACAAAAACAAGCTGGCTAGTCACGTGACTCCAGCAAGCGTTCTCATTGGCTACGGTTGCGAACGGTCCGGTTGAAATTAGAGCTGAACCTAAACGCTCGAACCGAACAAAAATCGGGAATGACTATGCCCTGATTGGTCGAACTCCCAACCGGACCGGTGAATCGTAACCGAGAACGGCTAGTCTGAATTGGCTTTAACGTCCGTTTCTCGACTTTATGTCATAACAGACGCCATTCGCACCATTACTATTTTCCATCTACCAGAATTCCCGTTATTTTTCTACATTTTTAAAACTTCAACTTATGTAATAGCAATGGGCGAATGAAGGAATTATAGGAAATTAGGATAAGGTAGGTAATTTTTGAACTAGGAGTTTGATAGGTATGCCTCAAATAAGGAACCATCTCGATATTTATCTGGAATTAATTGAGGGAAACCAGGAAAACCTCAATCAAGATGGCCGGTACAGGAATTACCGTTTCTCGGCGAGAGGCAGTAGGAAAAAGTCCCAGCCACATCTGCCCCCGCCGGGATTCGAACCCGGACCTCCCGAATGCGAGTCTAGTGCTGTCACCACTACTCTACCCAGCTCGGTAGAAGTAATGACTATACGTATATGTATAATTGATAGACATATAAAACTTCTGGAACCTTGTAAAAACCTCATATAGAACCGTATGTGGGATCACAGCATTCTGAACAAAATAGCGTTGAAATTTTTCAAATCGGTTCATTGGCGGAGGTAACATTCACAAAAAAACGCGTCGAATTTTATAACCTCTTTTTTGTAATTTGTTAAAAATGATCGCAGAAAAGCATCTTCTATTTATAAATTAACGAGGTTTTATTTCAACATGAAACAAACCGGAAGATGAACCAATAGTTTTTTTTTATGTTAAAAAGCAACTTTTTTTCGACACAGCCCTGCAGGAATATGATTTTGTTTAACTTCTGAGGTGGTGTAAAAAAGCGTTACTGTCTGTGAGTGTCTTTACACATACATCTAGTGTTATTTGCGGTTGCAGAAACCATCCACGCGTTCCGAATTACATGAGAGTCGTAAAAATGTTTTGTTAGGACACTTTCTGCCGCCCTTCGTGAGTTCGACCGACCCCCGGCACCGTAATTCTGCGGCATTACGCGACCACCAACCACTGAAATGTATATAGGACATGAAACGCGGTACGTCAATTTGCAAGTAATCAAGCTGAAATTGACAAGAGTTAGTTTTAATTTTTTTATGCACACCGACTGCTAGAGATATCTGGACTTTGTTGGAACGAAGTTCCTTATCGCGGGTAAATGTAACATGTCACGAAAAACCGTAAGACAAATGTGTCACGAAAAACCGTAAGACGTATAATGTATACTGGTATACGGTGATACCGGGTGTTTTTAGATTATTTCGGGTGTTTTATATTATACCGGGTGTTTTTATATTATACCGGGTGTTTTTAGGTTATATCGGGTGTTTTTATATTATACCGGGTGTTTTTAGATTATATCGGGTGTTTTATATTATACCGGGTGTTTTTAGATTATACCGGGTGTTTTTAGATTATACCTGGTGTTTTCAGATTATACCGGGTGTTTTTAGATTATACCGGGTGTTTTTAGATTATATAAAACGCGTTACGAAAAACGTCTTATACGAAAGGGACTTCGTTCCAAACGCGTGTCCCGCGACACGTTCCAAGTTTTTTTTACTCATGCTGGGTTGCAGAAAGGAGTGTCAAATAATTTGATTTGACAATGACCTTAGATTGTGAACACACATTTTTGTCTATAAGAAAAGCATTGTAGAATTTTAATTCGATTCTGTTCAAAAAACAATTGATCGATTGAAATGATATTTTTTGTAAACTGTGTATACGTGTATTTAACATAGTTTTTTGCATAATTTTTACTTCGAAACGACATTTTCCTACGCATTTTAATCCAAATTTGACCTTTTTCTGTGTAGATCAAGCATTTGTTTTTGTGTGAATACAATCTAATGTTGTACATGACAGGGAGTTTGAATATATTAGACTGCTCTTGATGTATAAAAACTGTTATTATATTATCACAATCTAAGATCATTGTCTAATTCAATTTTTTAACAATGTTTTGAATTTTGTATAGATGATTTATTTATTGAGATTGATAAAACATCATTTTAGAAATACAAAATTCCAATAAAAAATTATGTGTCTAGATTTCTGCAATGCCATAGAAACAACAACATCTCAACAACCTCGGCTGTTCTCTAACCCTAACGATATATTTTATATAGTAATTATTTTAATCAGTCTCTAGACGCCAATTAAAAATTAATAAATATAAAATGTGCATTAAAAATTTATTTGAGTAATAAATTTAAATAAAAAGTCTTGTGCACATATATGCAAAAAGTTGTTCTTTTAATATTTTCAAGTGCGTTTTTCTCAAAGAAAAACTTTCTTCTATGAAATCTAGAATTATTTCATTTGATGTATATAACTTTTTCAATCTTTGTTGAATTTAGTTTCTTTTGAAATGCTACTTAAGAAATAGACTTTAGTATTTAACATTCTGTAGAATATAGTATATAGGGTAGAGTCCCAGTTCCTGACTACTCACGTAAAACTACGTGTCCAAATGGCGAAACCTTATTAGTTCAAGCCCCACCGCATAAAAGTGTACTATAGACTATAGAGTATAGTGAATTTAATAGATTATATGATAGAGAACATTAAATCAGAGAGAGAGTATAACGATTTTTGCAGTGAAACTTCTTTTGGCGCGGTGAAGTGAAATTGTTTCATGACTGAAAGTGTCACGGATGTGGTTGCAATTCAATTTATTGCGAATAATATTAATATTCTGCATATTGATTTCTTTGACATTTGTTAAATACTGCCATTAAAGTTAGTAAACAACCATCGTTTCCACGCAATCAATTGACGTCATCCCCCCCAACACCTACCAGAACGAAGCAACCTATGTAATCTACTATGACTTTGATATTAAAGAATTATAATTTTCTATATTTTAAGTACCTATGTTACGTTACACCCTATATTATGTTTAGTTAAATTGAGTCTATTTATTTAGAGTGAGCTGTGATACTTGAACTGTACTGAAATTGTACAGCCTCCGTGGCACAACATCTATAAACGAAGCTGATATTAAAAAATAAAATAAATTCGTCATTATAGTTTAACAAAGAAATTTTTAAATTGATATAATCTTTTTTGGTTTGATTTTCTTTAAAGTTTCATAAAGTAATCAACTCTAAACATAAAAGAGGTCAACCATATAGATGAACGATCGACAACCGGTGATTGACCCTATTTAAAATAAATGCGGAAATTATATCCATAATGAACTAACCCCGCTGAGAAAATAAATGAGATTTTTTTTTGTCGCGAGCTTTTGTGAAATACCGGAAATCGATTTAGCGGTTTACCTCGGTAATCCGGAGAACTACCTGCATTAAAAAAAACGAACTAGATTATTTTTTTCAATTATTGTGCTATAAAATTGAAAAATGGAAACCTTATTTTAAATACAGTTTATCCTCTGTTTTGCTGCAAGTTGCGATAAATACATATACTTTAAGCGTAACCTTTAGCTGTTTTTTCGTTTTCTTGCGGGATTTTTAGATTTTCCTCAATTTCGTCAAAAAGATCAAAGATAGACCCAGTATGCTATCGTGACATTTTTGTTAAATATATTATTTAGAAAACAAATTAAGCTAATTCTAAAAGAGAGGCCACATTATAACATGGAGGAATTTCTCGAATAATTTAAACCTACGACACTAAGCATGTTTTTAAAAAATATCAGAATGAAATAAAGATTACTACTATTATTATTATTTAAAAAAAGTAAATCCGAAAGCAAGTGTTCATCAAGAAACATTGAACCAAGCTGGACTAGCTTGAAGTCATTGGAGTAGGTGAAGACGAAATTTGAAGCAAATATTTGTCAATGACTGTTGGGCCAGCCTTGGCATGTGTGAAGTCTTGGCTTAATCGAAAAATCGAAATATTACTTTGTTTTGTAACGAGTTCTGTTAGCAATAGATTTCACTGTAACTGTGCGAGATTACAGCCACTGCGCACAGAGCAGCAAGGTGCAAGGTTTTACTGCTTTTAGTGCGGTGGTATATAAATTGCGTATTAACTTTAATACAATGCCGCGGCGGAGCGCGACTACACTTCTCCGCGGATAGAAGTGGAGCAAAGTGGAGTGAATGCAAGGAAAATAATTTATGTCTAGCGCCGGTACGCTTTGGGTTCTGTTTACACGTTGATGAGACGGAACCGACGTGATTTTTCTGTGAGATGTTTTCGAAAACCTGTTCTCTAAGAAACTTTTATTCAAGAATCAGTTCTTCAATCGCCTGTTCTATAAGAATCCGTTCTTAAAGATTGGTCTCTTTAAGAACCTATTTCTCAAAGTTATTCTTAAATTAGTAAAAATCTTTTTAAAGACAAGCTTGTATTGAAATATAGATATACTAAAAAGGCAAAAATATTTTTTAATTATTTAGGCTCATAATTATAAAAGCATGGATTGTAAATTCTGTGACAGTTTATTAGTCACATCCCACGCTTTTATAATTATGAATCTAAATTTAAAAAAAAAAATAGTTTTTCCTTTTTAGTACGTTTTAATAAAATTTTGTGCTTTTTCGTCTTTCAAAATTTTTATTAATTAAACACTAATTTATTAAAATTAATTGAATATTTAATTCTAAAAAAGTATTTTCATCGGGAATTCAAACGTGTACAAAATTTCAAATCAATCGAATTTGGTCCAGAATTAAAGCTGTATAAATAAACCTTTCGTCGCGGATTGTATATCTAACACTCATACAAACATGTACCTGTACCAAAGTTTTTGAGTACCTAGATACAAATACTTACACGGTTCATAAATATTCTTGTATCGTATTAATCATAGTTATATCAACTCAAGGTTAGTAGAATATTATAGGTTGGATGTTAACATTGTTGGACGTGTGACGGTGGAGAGGGCCGGGGTAGTCAGCCATGAGATCTTTCTCCCAACTGTCAAAGGTTCATTATAATTTAAAAATCAAGTCAAGGGTTTCGAATGACGTAATAAATCGATTCAACCAATCGGAACGTGACCACTTTTATAGCCTCTAACCACCAACCTATTATTACTCTACTAATCTTGACTTGAAGTGAAGTTTAAACTTGGACTTAGTTTCGCGCTAAGCACTTCAAAATCAGTTCGAAATTTGGAAACAATCACATCTAAGTGTTAGTTTATTTCCTGTTTCGACTTTATATATTCATGAATTTATTATTAATTACTTCTTTATGTTCCACTGTAGTATAGCGTGAATAACAAAAATAGATTTATAACAATGAATAACATCAGTTATTAAATATTAATAATTAAGGTGCTTATAGATTTCTTACCGCAACTTTAATTCACTAACTAGTGAATAACATCATAATACCAAACGATTATCTGCATAATATTTCTTAGACGGCTTATATAAGAAAAAATGTAAATGCCACTGTCGGAATTTAATAAATTAATAAATAAATTTCTCTTTATTATTAATTTAAAAATAGAGTTTCTTAATAAAAAATTTATTTGTAAAAAAAAAATTATATCTTGAAAAAACATGTTTTGTCAATAAATTTTTACAAACACTTTTTTATTTTTGTTTTAGATGATGTAAACAGTGATTGGTGAGTGTTTTTACATATATTTATTTTATTTTTAACAGGGTAATTTATTTATTTATTGATTTCATTTATAATACAATTTTATAAATACAGTGGTACCTCGACATACGAGTTTAATTCGTTCCGCAACCTTGCTCGTATCTTGAATTACTCGTATCTCGAAGCAAATTTCCCCATACAAAACAATTGAACTACCATTAATCCGTTCCAAGCCCCAAAATGTCACCCGTTATTTTTGTTACGTGGTTTTGAATAATAGAAACGTATTTATAAATGACAAATATTTATTGTACAAAAACAAAAATGAGAATGTAAAAAAATAAATTAGATATCCTCACTGGTCTTTGCCTTTTTCGCTACATTTTTCTCGCTTTCACCTGTGGGCCGTTTAGACAAAAACATGTCCAAGGAGGTTTGTTTCTTCCTCCCTCTCAGAATGTTCCGGAAATGAGTTAGGCAAGTGTCATTAAAAAGATCAGATGCACGACCTGTTGCAACTTTTTCTGGGTGTGCTACCGGCCGACCTGCTAAACCGAACTCGTATCTCGAATTTCGCTCGTAACTCAAAGCAAAAAATCACTCGCTCGCCGGCTCATATCTCGAAAAACTCGTATGTTGGGGCACTCGTATGTCGAGGTACCACTGTATTATACTAAAATATGCTTCAAATTTCTCTCCTAACATTTTAGGTTTGAAATACAACGCCTTAGCTCCCACCATTTTATGGTGGAAGTACAATGCCTGTTTTCTATAGTTCGTGATTATGAATCAAGGTTATTAGATACATAGGTGACCTCGTTCCGGACTGTCAATTGATTTTATATGGTTGATAAAAATATTGAACGATCTCCTAGCTGATGTCATTCATTAACGGGGTAACCTGTGTACGTCTAATGACCTTGATTATGAATATACAACATTCACAGAGCATCAGTTTTTACGATATGTTTCGAACTTTCAAGCATTATTATTATGTAACAAAGTAACAATGGCATCTTAAATAAGAAATAAAATTTTAAATGGTTTTAAAACAAACCACGAGTTAATCTGTGGTAGAGATGGGAAAAACGGGTCTTTTTAGTGATCTGCATCTTTGCATCTGGAACCAGCTCACTGAACCGGTTCAAAAAGAGCCGAGTTCTGAATATGTTACTGCAGTCTGCCACTGAGTTACTTAGTTCAGTAAATCATATCACGACCTGTATAGAATCAAGAATGCATAGCCAAACATGTGATGCATGAGTCATTTGAGCTGACAGATGCATCAAAGCGAGAACTGATTAGTAAGTGTAAAATGTGCTTCTGTGTGTTAAGTGTTTCACTGAGTTATGCGGATCCGTTGATCCGTCGGCTCAAAGAAAAGTGAGTCGGCTCTCACGGATCTTCTGTCGGAGTCGTCTCTTTGAACCGGTTCAGATCTGAGTTACCCAACTCTAATCTGTGAGTACTAAACAAGAGTATCGAACTGTATATAAAAAACTTCCTGAAAAAAGAGGTCACTAGTGTTCTGTATGTAATGGAAACAATGTACTCGTATGTCTATAATCGAAACGGTAGAGGCGTTCATGCGTTTCACATGAGCCAAATGAGACCCCAATTAATATACCAATATAATTTTCACACTGAAAAATTAATTATATTGATTTACTGAGTCAGAGTTCACTTAAAAAATTACAATTAATTGTTAAAACGTAACCAATCACTTATTAATATAATGTTTTTATAATCAAATGAATATTTTGACAGCATACTTGTCTAATACTTGCTTGCGTACTTCACATGTATTTTTGATACCTAAAATCGCGTCTCTATAACCGGGAAAATAGCAAAGCTAGTGATAAAAACAAAAAAAAAAACAAATATGTACGCTTTAGTGGGCAGATTCTGTCGATTTCTCTCATATGAGTTCTTGATCCTTTAGGTAGCCTCCATTGGTTAATCGCGCAACCATGTGTATTAAATTTTAAATAGACATTTGTATTTTAATATACTTGACATATGTTTTGGTGTTTAGCCACCCTGATATGTATTACGTGCCGTCGCAATGGTGTACATGTAAAAATATTAGCACCACAAAAAATATAAAAAAAACCGGACATTTCTCCTTTCAGCGTCTAGAAAATCAATTATATATATTTGTCGTAAAAGTAATATTTTGCTACAAGTGCCAGTTCTATAAGAAACTACTATCTATAGAATTGAACGAATTCCGTCAGTACAGTGTTGCCAAATTTGAAAGAAAATTTACAGATTTACAAAAATAGGAAAATACGATACCTGACTTTCGTAATATTCAAATTGTGGAGCTATCTAGTGTTATGAAAAGTGGGTGCGCGTACTTATATTCGCACGTTTGAAGCTATAGCTCTTTGGCGTGATTAAAAAAGAATTTTTAATATAGGTACATGTAAACAATTTATTGAAAAAAAATCGTGAAGAAGTTTAAGAATAATACTTACAAAAAATTAACCAAATATATTTGAAAACACTTTCAAAATTTAATACTGGTTTTTACTTTTGCATTCAATCCATTGAGTAATAAAAAATACGACAAAATAAATTCCGCTGTTTGATGATTAAATCGACTACTGGTTGTCATCAAAGGTTATAGTCGTCTTGTATATTATGTAGTATCCAGATAATAGAAAGACCATTGACTTTACGTCAACTTTTTACTTTAGCGCGGTCAACTTCATACTGTCGACTTTTCGTTAGTTGTGCGCGCGGAACTTCCGTTGCCTGTTAAAATTTTACTCTCAACGCACCAAAAGAAGTATAACTTCAAAAATAATTTAGGAGTAGCATTCCATACATAGAATAAAGACATGTACATTTTTATTTTCGTGCACCCTAATTCGTGGGGTATCATTGAACAGGTCTTAAAAAAATCCTCTTTTCCTTAAATGAATGTTTCCTGAGATATATAAGTTCCTCTAACTTTACAGCCATGTGATTAAAAAAATCTAAAAAAATCAAGAGAGGACTTTATAAATACTTTCAATGAAAATTATTTTCAACAAGATATTATTTTAGATATCCATCATTTTCAGTTTTCAATAGCAGAAATTCACTAATGACGAAAGAATATTCCATAGAACCCTAAGTTGATGCGTGTAGGACACGCACTTGGGCGTTAGTTTTTTAATCATTTTTTAGCTATTGCTGGTTGACACAGTTCGTTTGAAGAAAAATGTAACATATGATATATGTGAAGATGGGAGGGAATCCGACTTACGGAAGGAGTCTTGGGCAGTCCAATTACGTGAAACAAAATGTTTGTGTATTGGCAACAGTGCTTGAACTTAGAATGAGACGATAGATGATCAAAAGAAAGAGAGTGACAGGGAAAGAACTTAAGACGTCTCGTTTGTAGGATATATTGTGTATACACTATAGCTGTGGCTCTCAAACTGTTGGTCGTCACTAAGATGAAATCTGGAATCTATTATCATATCTGGGACACCATGTATTTTTGCCATTTTTAGAAGACGAACATAATATTAGATAGTATGCGCAGTGTTATATTCCGACAAGTTGTGACATTATGTTTAAAACGAGTGCTAGCGAGTTTTAGCAGTCACACTAGTCGTGAGGTATTTTATAAGGCCTACTACATTGTAATTACATTGTGATTTTCTATAGCTTTGAATTTTTTTTCCTTTTCGGTATTCAATATTATTTACGTCAAATTATTAAAAACATGTAAAAATTGTGCTGTAAGAGGCATTTTCTAAAAAAATCTTTTTAAAATTCTAGTGAAATTGGGTTTTTGCTTGTTTTTTTAATTTTGATAGAGTAGTATAAATTCTAATACAGTTATAATATAGATCTCTGTTTAAGCAAGGGGATACGCAGGCCCTCTTTGTGCCATGAATCGTAATTATGGGTGTTAAGGCTGTCGGAACGCTCTGAATTTAAGCCAAAAATACAGCTTCGGCTGGTAACTGATTGTAGACTTATTCGTCAACATTTTGAAAAATTCTTTCTCTATAAGAAAAATAAAGGACAAATTTAGGTCTCTAATGGACTATACTTTTGTAATTTATGTACGATTTACTAGAAAAAAGTTGGCATTAATTGTTCAAAAAAACACACGTTTTCAATGTCACAATACGACCTTATTCGTACTTATTCCACAAAATTGTTCCATCAAAAACCTAAAGTTACTCTTCCTTTCTCGGAAAAGTTTTTTAAATCTTCAAAATATTTGCAAAAATTAGAGTAATCAACTAACAGCGGCACCCTTGCAACAGCATTTTTTAGCCTCGTAGTGTGGCATAAATTCAGAGCGTTCCGAAAGTCTTAAAATTTGACATAAATAAATATTTATATTTATGTATGAATTTCAAACATTCAGGAATATACAGTGATGGCAATGTTAATATTTTTAACTCCTTAAAAATGGACTTGCTAGATGTTAATGTTAATTTTCTGCAATAAAAACATTGTTTGCATCAAAGATGTTCCATCCCAATACATGACACCGTATGAACAGTTATTTTACCGATGGTAGTGCAAAAAAAAAAGTTCTAGGACGCCTGGTGCTCAATACCTACGTACACAGAAGCTAGCTCCGAGGTATTATGCTGTAAGCGTATAAGGTAAATGCATTATCCATTGATGGGATCACCGTGTATAATGAAAAGTAATATCTCAGGATCTCGCCGTAATGTACAGCGACGAGGAAGGCCGGAATGAGCGAGCGTGTATCAACAGCGAAAATTAAAAGACGTTTCCATAAAGAGAAGAGTGCGAACTGAAACTTACTACGGGCACCAGTACACTGCAGAGGTGGCTTTGATCAATACAGCCAATCTCCGTTCATTATGTTCGTCGTATTAGTGGTCTTCATTTCAGTTTTTTTGTACATATAAAAAGAACTAAACTTTGCGTGTTTATACAGTGAAAATATATTTTGCAAAAAAATAATTGGTGCGATGAAGAATAAGTTATAGAATGTCCGTTGAAGTAAAACTTTTTTAGACCCTTTTTGTGAATTTCGCAAAGAGTCGACTCCATGAATTGTTGTCACATAGTATTTATATAAGTATTTTAAACACCTTTTTTATAATTCGCAGTATGTATTCGTAGCAGGATATAAAGCACTCACAACAAATATTCTTAGTTAATTTTATTTATGTCCAACGTTTCGGCATACTATGATTGCCTTCCTCAGATATCTAATATATTAATTAATCCCTGAGTATGCCGAAACGTTGGACATAAATAAAATTAATTAAGAATATTTGCTGTGAGTGCCTTATATCTTGCTACAAATACATACATACGAGTAGTATAAGCTAAGTATATGCAAGTAGCTTAGTATAGCATTTTCAGTCAGAGCCAGAAATAACCGAAGTAAATCTTTTCGGTATTTCGGATATCGGTACTCCTTGGCGCTCTAATATACAGGGTGTCTCACCGAACGTTGGCTAACATGGGTAACTTTGTTATTAGTGGAGATAGAAAGTCGGTTAAATAGGCAAAGTAGTGCAGAAAATTGGGCTCATTAACATCCCGTCGAAAAAACAATTGAATTTTGACACCCTATGAATTTATTCAGAAAATAGTGAAAATTGCCATTTATGAAAACTGGCCATAACTTTTTTATTTATGAAGATATTTGAAAATTTCATTAACCATTTTTTGATAACTTTTTAAGGTCTTTTCAGTGGCGTAGGTTTAATTTTTTTATTTCCACTACATTATGAGATATTGACATGAACTTTGGTTTTTCTTATGGACGGCATTTTTGATTTTCAGATATTCGAATTCTACTTATTTTTCTGAATAATTTGACATATCATATCCTATATCTAAACCAATCAGAAGCTACAAAACTGACAAAAATAGCTTTTTGGCGTTATCAAAGTGTGCCGTGTAAAACCAAATTTGTTGAAACAAATACATATCGACAGGTTAACAATCTGTCGAGCGATCGCTACAGTTTTGCTAATTCATTTTGTTTGATTTACTCTCTAAGATGGCTCAAGCATTCCAAATTTGCAGAAACAGGCTATTTTTGCGCATACATTCAGCGTAACAAAAATACCACGTGGGCTCAAGCAGAATACTTGAACCTTTATCCAGAAAGGCGACAGCCTTATTCAATAACTTTTAGGAACTTTTCTCCATTAATTTCAACGTTTGCTAAACTTAATTCTTCTTCACAGTGTTGAATGTTGCCTTTTTTCTTTGAAAATGAACCGTATACCTTTAAATTTCTATTTAAGTTCCTAAAAGTTATTGAATAAGACTGTCGTCTTTCTGGATAAAGGTTTAAGTATTGTGCTTGAGCCCACGTGGTATTTTTGTTACGCTGAATGTATGCGCAAAAATAGCCTGTTTCTCCAAATTTGAGAATGCTTGAGTCATCTTAGAGAGTAAATCAAACAAAATGAATTAGCAAAACTGAAGCGATCGCTCGACAGATTGTTAACCTGTCGATATGTATTTGTTTCAACAAATTTCGTTTTACACGGCACACTTTGATAACGCCAAAAAGCTATTTTTGTCAGTTTTGTAGCTTCTGATTGGTTTAGATATAGGATATGCTATGTCGAATTATTCAGAAAAATAAGTAGAATTCGAATATCTGAAAATCAAAAAGGCCGTCCATAAGAAAAACCAAAGTTTATGTCAATATCTCATTATGTAGTGGAAATAAAAAAATTAAACCTACGCCACTGAAAAGACCTTAAAAAGTTATCAAAAAATGGTTAATGAAATTTTCAAATATCTTCATAAATAAAAAAGTTATGGCCAGTTTTCATAAATGGCAATTTTCACTATTTTCTGAATAAATTCATAGGGTGTCAAAATTCAATTGTTTTTTTTGACGGGATGTTAATGAGCCCAATTTTCTGCACTACTTTGCCCATTTAACCGACTTTCTATCTCCACTAATAACAAAGTTACCCATGTTAGCCAACGTTCGGTGAGACACCCTGTATGTATTGTTTACATGTTTTACTTTAACCTCGCGTAAAGGTTACATGGACACTTTTTTTTCAACAAAACGTTTTTAGGAAAATATTATTTCAAATAAAACATTTTACCCTGTCGAAATTGGATGGTAAATTTTTCATAAATTGTGTGCCCAATTGCAAATGTTTTAGTGAAATAAATTTATAAAACCGGTTCTATTAGACTGTAAACTTTTGTAAAATGAAATATGCGTAGCTACTGATATAAAAAAAAAAAACTTAGCTGACTTGCTGTGTCCATTTGTATAGATATAAGTTTTATTATGCAATAAAATCTTTTACTGACGAGTTTTTAATCAAATTAAGTGAACAAAATCAATATAAAAATTTTATTGAATGAAATAATAAAATCCGAATAACAATGTTGTAAAATAAATTCTAACGATTTTATTGTTTTATATTTGTCTCACTAAAACACTACTTAAGATTCAATAAAAATTTAAACAACTTAGCTTGAAAAAAAATTATGAGATTTCAAATCGAACACTAAAAAAAATTTTTTTTTTTGAAACTAGCAGATTGTTAATTCAGAGTTTTCCGATTAATAATTTGGTAATAAAAAAGGTAGGATAAGCAATTTTCGCAGTTTTTAATATCTCTTAAACAAAACGGAACAAAATATTTTTTTTTAAAGTATTGTTTTCTGTATGTCACTAGCTTTTATTAGACACTCCATTCGTTGGAGTTGAACGTTTTTTTTTTTTTCATAACCTGTTTGATCCCCCATTATTACCCATAATGATCCGCGTAATTTATTCATATCGAAACAACATGCTTGGGTCATAACAAATTTTAACTGTGCCAAATTTCAAGTCTAGCGTGTACTGTTTGACTTTAGAAGCTTGTGACAGACAGATGGACAAACAGACACCAGAGTGAAGTTATAAGTGTTTCGTTTTCTTAATTTTGGTACAGAACACTAAAAACAACAATCTAGTCACCTCTTAACCACGACAATTTAGGTGAGAGCTCGGCAAGAATTAAAATGTTTAATTTTTGGGGAAGATGGTTTAAGAAGTGACTGAATTGTTGCTTGTTTTTTATACAAAGAAACAATTTTATTTATACGTATTTTTATTATTCAAAGAACGCAAGCAATATATGAAGGTTAAAAACAAATTTAGAGACTAAATCCGAACAGAAGCTTTAATATCCTTTGACAGTGTTGGATAATATCGAAAATGATTGCAAACCAATGTTGAAACAAGAAGTTATTTTTGTCATTAAAAACTACCTCGGGTTACTGCAAAATGTCAAAACTTAGTTTGAAAATGACGTAAACTGATGCTGTTTGAATAAATTAACAATTTGTAATATTTCAAAGTTCTCTTTGATCGGTTAATAGGAGGCAGCCATGATTATCTGCCCATGTATGTATATTATGTTTGGGGATTGCTATTTGTTGTTATACAACATGACCAGGGCTTACAGTTTTACAACTTCTAAACTGACGCATAGGCGTGTTCATACTATGCGAATTGTGACTTTGCCAGTTGACTATGCTAATTGCAAAGTCGCAGATTTTTTTGAACAATTTCAATTCATCTAGCCCAGAAGTTCCCAACCTTTTTGAACCACTGTCCCCTTTAGAAGAAAAAAATTCTAACGCTGCCTAGTCCACAATAGTTAATTTTATACAACATACACAAACCTCTCAAGCAGTCCCTGTCAACCGCTCGAGTAGTCACTGTCATTCGCTCGAGTAGACGCCTCCAACCGCTCGAGTTGCTCGCTCAAATCCTGTTGCAATATTGATTTTGAGGAAGAAGTACTGGTGTTGCTACTTTTATTCAGGCGCAAATAACCTAAAAAACAAAGAAAGTTCTAGGTTCCTCCAATTTTAGACATGAACAATTTCATGACTTGATCTCTGTCGCGTTGCCTAGATTACCATGTTCACGAGCAATCACTAAATGTATTGCAACTGCTCAACTACATGACGAAATTCCGCCATTCAGTTGACTGCTCGGTGCGATCGTGATTGCTCGGGCGATCGTGTGTATGTCAGTGGAATGTTTTCTATAGAGATTTGTAGTTCGCCATGCAAATATGCTTGAAGTAGTCTGTTTCGACAGCTTGAATAGTCGGTCATACTTTTAATGTATTTTTTTTTTAGTTTTAAAATTATGTAATCGTGATATAATTATGTAATCATATTGTAAAGAAATTCCTTTCAGTTAAAATAAATTAATTATTATCTTTTGAATTATCATTCTAAACAATATTACCAATTCGGCACAATAATAATCTTTTAATTGTCGAGACAGTGCCTTCTGAAAACTTTTACTTTAAAAATCAGAGGTTAGAAACAACGAGCCTTAGATATTGGAGATGAGTAGTAGATTAGGTCAATGTCCTTCATGAATTGAATTAGTATTCTTATGGAAAACACTGCAGTAAAACAAGGCAAATATCAAGGGATCTGGTATAATATTTCAAGTGGAAAAAAATAGCTAATGGCGTCCGCTGTAAAAATTTAAGCTTCAGTGCTTTGTTTGTACATTGTCGAAAGCCCTGCGGTGACAACAGCAAATACGTTTGAAATGTCGACTCGAGGCCAGTCTAATATTACAACTGAAATTTAACAATGGAAATTGTATACGCATCGAAAGCCTGCTTAATTAAATATCACACATATTGTTGTTTACCTTATACATAAATATTCACATTCACGCAATCATGTCTGTGTACAGGGTGGCCATTTTATTCTGAAAAAATTGTACTATACAAATGTTATCAGTTGATATACCTACGGTATATGACAAACGAGACTGCAAAATCATACTTTCGTAATTTATTGATTCTCTAATTATTTTAGACAAAAAAGTGGGTGTGCGTACTTTTGTACACGGGTTTGGAGTTATTTTTCTTTGGCATAATTAAAAACTAATTTTGAATATACATGCAAATAATTTATTGAAATAAAATCTTCGAAAAGTTTAAGAATAATCCTTACAAAAAATTAACCCCAAATATTTGAAAACACTTTTTTTTACTTTTTCCCGCTGGATGAAACTTACAACGATTGCTTGTAATCAAAGGTTATATAATCGTCTAGTATAATATATAGCTTAGAGATGACAGAAAGTGCATTGATTTCATCCATTTGTCATTTCAGTCTGCATTTCTTAATGCCAATTTCATACTGTTGAAGTTTCGTTAGCGCAAATTCCATCGTAAATAGAGCTAATAATAATGAGAAATTTAATAATCAATATGTTAGAATTTCCTTACCGTAACTATTAATTTATTAATTAGTGCATGTTTAATAATTTCAAACGATTATCGCTATGAATTTTTAGACAGTGTAGAGCTCGTTCACACTAGCCGGATTTCAAACTAAATTATTTCAATGTAGAAACCGTTAAAAACCCGGTTTCGTACACATGTATACATAGTTTAGGAAAGATATCGTTTCAATCGGTCAATTATTTTTAGACCTGGATCGATTTAAAATTCTACAATGCTTTCCCTAATACGTATGGTCACTATCTAAGGTCATTGTCAAATCAGATTTTCTGCCAATGCGTTCTGCAACCGAGTTTCAATATGTTACCAAGAAGTGTTTAACAATAGTAATATATGAAGTCAATAACAAAACAATGCGCATATATAAAAGTCATCTAAGTAGGTACAAGTTCCGTAATCCGGTAGCTAATGAGAGCTCGGATTCTGGAACGGGGAAACGTTCCTTACGCATCCTCTTAGCATAACATATAATATGTACCTTTTCATATCCGACGCACCGACAGGAGAATTTATATCCACGATGTGTATACAGACTGGTTCAAAAACAATAGTCGAAATATTTTTATCCGACTCTTTTTGCAATCTACATGTACGGATGTAAGTAACAGTGCCTAAACTACTGAACCGATTCAAATAATTTTAGTGCCATTCGGTTCCTCTCAATGGCACAAGTGAGAAAGGCTATTTAAGTATTGTTTTAAAAAGTCAATATGGCGGCTGCTATTAAAGGTTCTGAAGCTTCATTAAATTTTAAGAAATATTTACCCGTCGTGGTTACATTCGGTAGAAATAAATTGTTAAAATGAATAATAAATTAATTTACTGAAAAAATTTCTGCAGGCGTTTTAATATACATTTTGATTTTGTAGATTTTTAGTAAAATTTAATGACTGCTTTGGTTTAATAATTTTCCACTTTGAAATTGTAATTTTTCCTTACACAAAATTATTATTTCTATAAGAAAAGTTTGCTGTTTATAAGTTAAAATGTCAAAATACGTAGTTCGGCAAATGAATGTGAAGTGTTACAAAAAAAAGAAAAAGAGATTGTAAATTATATACGTGCAACAGCTGAGGTAATCGATGCAAACTCTAACACGATGTTAAATTAAGGGTTATATTTTATTGTAATCATTTAATTAACCCTCCATCTATAAAACAACATGGCGATTTCCGAATTCCGTTATTCAGAACAACAAAAAACGAAAAAAATAGAATAGTTTTCAACAGTAGACTGAAAAGAGTTAATTAAATAATGTACTCATATTATATTACTTATATGTGTATATAAATCTGAAAATTCATCCAAAAAATTGTCAAAATTCACCCATGATATAATGGCTATTAATAATTTGAACTATTTTTTACTATACGAAAAATGCTTATTTTTTATGAAACAGTATTAAAAATTTATGATGGTAATTCAATTTTTGTAGACTCTTCACACTTGGGAAACTTCTATGTAGTTCCGCCCTTGGTGCGCTACCAACTGAATATAAACAAATTTTATTTCTCTCAGAGCGTAGTACATATTAATATAAAATAGAGATTTGAATAAATAATTATAATACTTCTTGTCGGAAATGGAAAAGAGGGACTTTGAACGCAGTAACAGAACGTAGCTTAAGGTGCAAAACAAAACGAACTCCCCTTGTTACGTTATTCAGTGCGACAAAATTTTTAGGAAAAAATAAATGCGTTGGTGACACTGAATTTTGTCATTTAAAATTAAAAAAATTATAATCTATGAAAGTGCAGTCTGGGAATTAGCGACTTTTTTGATTTTTGATATAAATATTTCTGGTTTATATGAAATATGTATTGACGCATTCTACATTGTTCCACAGTATTATAGAAAAAAGGCCACATATTTCTAATACAGATTCTGAGGTGTTCGTGGTATTATGGAATCAGCTTGATATCAAATGTATCAAAGAAATATTAATGTGAACTCAAGAGTTTTGTAAAAATTTGTATGACGTACAAAGAAGACTTTTTTAACTAAAAATATCTCAGATATATTTATATATCAAACTAACAGATAAGTACCCACGGATAATATATATCAATGGTATCAGACAAACATGAGTTTAAAAAAAATGTCTAATATTTGAAGCTGCAATTTAATATTTTGTAAAGATAGTTGAAAAACGCATCTTCATAATTTTTATCTGTCAATTTTTAATGTATTTTTTATGCAACAAGGTAAACTAGTAATTGATATGAAGACTTTGGGTTGAGTTGGAGGTTTCAGTTGTGTATTCTTCGACGAAGCTCACGATTTCAATATAACTTATGAATAACTTATAAGTCTGTACGCAATGAAACTTTCTTAATATGCATGTATCTATTTGTAAATAATACTTACATCATAACTAAACTAGAAGGAACATAATACTTACATTATCTATATTTCAGAGTAGGCATGGTCAAGGTTATAGCAAAAGGTGTGGAGTTGGAATCCCATGAGCTGGGATCTATCTAAGATACTGTTTTGTTTCTTAGATATTTAGATATAAGATATTTTTTAAATAAAAGTTCTTTTGGCACGAGAGATAAATTGATTCATGAAATTGAAAATGTAACGAACTTGTCGGAATGTACGTATACCAGATACTATAAATCCGGCTGTAGACAATTAAGCTAAGGTAGCTGCCGGGTACAACGCTTGCCTCGTAACTTAAAGGTCGTAGGCTCGATACCTACCAACAGTCGGTGCCATCGTTATTTTTTTTTTTTTGCAATTATACTATTTTAAGTTACAAAGGTTTCTTTTATATTTCCCCGCCGTTCCTTTAATTTTGCGTTACATAGATTTCCCTTATATTACCTTACCGTTGAACCATTTCTTCTTTAATATATCCTATATATATATATATATATTACACCCGGGCGAAGCCGGACTGGGATGCTAGTGACCAAATATAATGAGTGTTTGCCACGCCTACTTTATAGGTACTAGGTACTTAGTTCGGGTATTGAAGCTAATGCAAAATGTATATCAGGCGAGGGTCTGGCATCACAGCACCCAGCTGTATGATCCCTGACGTATAAAGGGAGAGGCCATATTTTAGGTATGTGACTTATTTAAGAGCGATATATATTCGACTGATCGGCGCAAAGTATATTTATTTGAGTTTCTCGGAAACATGTCCGCTCAAAAAAAGAAAACGTTCCGTGTTCATTTTGTCTTTGGAATAGCCGTACGCTACATTATTGATTCATTAGCATCCCTATAGGATAAGTAGATTAGATAAAGATAACGAAGGATAACTTGTGGTTTTGTTATGGCACAAGGACGTAAGAGGTCGTTCGCACTAGCCGGACGCCGGGACGATTTTTTATCGAGTACCCTTGTGGCTTATTAGTTTATCCGACGTGATTTTTATATCTACACTAATATTATAAAAAGGAAAGATTTGTATTTTTGTAAGTTTGTAATGAATAAACTCAAAAACTACTGTGCAGATTTAAAAAATTCTTTCACCATTAGAAAGCTAGGTACATTCACCCTGAGTAACATAGGCTATATTTATTGCTAGAAAATATTAGGGATCCTTACTAAAACTTTAGTAACGTAACCCAAGGTGTAAAAAAATGCCATAAAACATCTTTCGTCGCATGCGCTGCGGAAACTATTGATGATAGAACAAAAGTATGTTCTACAATATTAAAGAACATATCAATAACTACAAAAAACTTCGCAATACTATATGTCCAACTATTATCGTTATGTCACAATAACCACTTTTTACATTTTAATCTAATGAAGTTTGGTAGCGATCGGATCAACAGAATTTTTTAAATTTCTTTTTGGGAAATAAGATTTTTCTTCGATTTTTGAACATTCACAAATAAAAGCGATTGAATTCGCGCACGTTGAGAATTTAATTATAATGATTCTCATCTTTTATATCCTATATATTACATTTACACCCGGGCGAAGCCGGACTGGGCCGCTAGTGTACAATAAACGGTTAATATTATTATTATTACCGTCGGGGCTTAAACCCGAAACGTTCCACTATCGGTGCGGAATGAGTTATCAGTAATATTACGCCCTTGTTTTGTAGCGAATATTAAGTTACAACGAAGGATGTTTTCCAGTAACGTCAAGAGATAAAGTGGTAAACGTCCTTAAGACTTTGGACCACGCAGCACACAGGAACAGGTCTGGAAAGCCGAGCTAGCGATGAGGCACGGATGGCGTAATTGCTAATTTCGCGAGGAGCTACGTCGGTACACACAACGCTGATGCCGCCTGCCGCATAGCATGGCATCGCGATGCCTCATAGAATATTCATCGTGAAAACACACACACACACACATCTATAGGTATCTTTTACTCACATAGTATCAAGCTGATCAACGTCTACTAGAAACAACGAAAGAGTAATTCGTTTTTTTCTGGATAAAAAAAATATGTTCTTTTGAAATAATTTAACAACGGATGAACCGACTATATGGTACCAATTCGATAACACTATGAATAAAATGGCGTCGAAATTTGTCCAATCGGTTCACAACTGGCGGAACATACACAAATAATAATAATAACATAAAAAAGCAGCACATATTTTATTAAATTACCTACCGATATCAAAAACATTGAAAATTTTAACATATTTAAAAAAAATCTCAAAATATATTTAATAAAAACATGTCTATATAACTATCAATTGTAACAATCCGCAATTTAATTTTAAATGTATGTATATTTTAAATGTTTATGTTCTTTTAACATGTAAACTTTGTATATTTTGACGATTTTATACCAGATATGGTCTTACAAAGGAATAAAGTATTATTATTATTATTAATAAAAATACGCGTCTAATTGAATAATCTCTTTTTTTGAAGACGGTAAAAAAAATTCTTCATAGTTTTTATCATGTACTGTACTAAAGGGCTTTATATATATAAAAAGCTTCCTAAGATAGGTCACTAGTGCTCTGTATGTAATCGAAACTATGGATGTCTATAATCGAAACGGTAGAAGCGTTCATGCGCTTCACTTGAATCAAATGAGACACAAATTATTTACGTGGAATTATTAATTATATGGATTTATTTTATTTTGTAAATCTGGCAGGCTAACAGACAATAATGTCCAGTAATAAGCCTGCACATAATATTATAATAAAACAAGATTCAGTACAGCGCATTCATCAAAATACAGAAAAAAACATGAAATACAGAAAAAAAATCAAAACATATATTAAATAATTAGTACCTACCTAAATAGAAGAACTAAGGAGGATATACTGAACTGAGTCAAAGTTCGGTTAAATTATAACTTATAAAATTTTTACAACTCAATAACTATTTTGACAACTTACTCATCAAATATTTGCTTGCTTACTTATTTATGATAGTTAAATTAACGTCAGTACAATAAGGAAATTGACTTGGCTAGTGGTAAAAAAAGGAAACCACTAATATGCACGATTTAGTGGGCAGATTTTGTCAATTCCTTCCATCAGAGTTCGTGATCCTTGTGTAGAATCAATGGTTTTTGTCTTCATTTTTGTTTGGGAACGAAATAATCAAGAACAACTTCCTCGCGTATAATTTTACTGTATCTCTTATAAGTGGATTCACAACGTCGATCATTTCCGATCTTTAAAACAGTTAGGAAAAGCCTACAATCGTGAACTTGCATAAAACCCGAAATTCAAGATTATGTTAATATGCACTAGACTCGCATTTGGGAGGTCCGGGTTCGAATCCCGGCGGAGGCAGATGTGGCTGGGACTTTTTCCTACTGCCTCTCGCCGAGAAACGGTAATTCCTGTACCGGCCATCTTGATTGAGGTTTTCCATGGTTTCCCTCAATTAATTCCAGATAAATATCGAGATGGTTCCTTATTTGAGGCCATGGCCGATTACCTATCAAAATTCTAGTTCAAAAATTACCTACCTTATCCTAATTTCCTATAATTCCTTCATTCGCCCATTGCTATTACATAAGTTGAAGTTTTAAAAATGTAGAAAAATAACGGGAAGTGTGGTAGATGGAAAATAGTAATGGTGCGAATGGCGTCTGTTATGACATAAAGTCGAGAAACGGACGTTAAACGCATTATTATTATTATTATTAAGATTATGTTAATATTTACATAGTTGTAGATTAATGTGGTGGAGGCGCAAGTATTAATCACGGCACCTCCACCATATACATTTAAATATTTTTATTAACAGGTTCACTGTCCAGTTCAAAATTTTCTGAGAGCGTATTTTACCATCTGTGGGATAAATTCTGGTAATCTGACATATTTTTTGGAACGGTAAAAATAATAAATTGAAAATATAAATATGTAGTTGATAGTATTGATAGTAGCTGTTGATGGTCGTCCTTAAAAAATGTGAATTGTCCTTATAGTATAATCTAAATAGTCAACTTTTGAAGCTGCTAGTATAATTTGAGGTAATACCAACTGTATATAGTGTAAGAAATAAGAATATGGGATAAAACGCATCCGCATAACCCAGTTCAATCTGCGTTACCACCGTTTCATTTTACAATCTCGTCCTTAAAACCAGACCAAAACAGTGTTGCCAGATTGAGAATTTCTCTCTCTAATACCTTTCCTCTAGTGGAAATCACTTCATTCATTCTTGTTTTTTTATCATCACGCTGCGTTGTGGAATTTCATTTATCATGAAATATAAAATTATTAATTCCACAGTTATCCGTGTTATATTTTATTTTCGTTAATTAATAGCATTTATTATCACCATCTGGTCAATCCAACATGATTCCAGCTCTACAAGTTACATTCACTTATCAAAATTTTACGAAAAAAAAATCCTTTTGAGGTCCCCCAAGTCCAAAAAGTGGGTGCGTGTACTTCTGCACGCACGTTTTAAGTTATACTTCTTTGACGTGATTAAAAACTAATTTTTCATACACATGCAAATAATTTATTCAAATAAAATCTTCAAAAAGTTTGAGAATAATTTACCTCAAATATTTGAACACACTTTCAAAATTTTATTTTGGCTTTTACTTTTTTCCGCTGGATGACACTTAAAACGATTATTAGTTGTAATCAAAGGTTATAGTCGTCTAGTATATTATATAGCTTACAGATGACAGAAAGTACATTGACTTCGTCCATCTGTCATTTCAGTCTGCGCGTCTTGTAACCAAGTTCATACTGTCAAATTTTCGTTAGCTGTGCGCGGCCAACTTCATACTGTCAAATTTTTGTTAGCTGCTAAAATGTTACTCTCAACGTGGCAAACTTTAATATTACGTTCCTTTATACTACCACTCTTTGGAAATTGCTAATAACCCCCCCCCCCATATAGTGTACATACTTTATTTCTCTCTGAGGGAAACACATTTTGAAATATTCATCTGGGGACGCCACTGGTGACTTTAGATGCGCAGAATGGCGGCAATAAGGCGTTTGCTTGACGAAACCGTGCACATCGCTGCACTAAGATTCGTTTATTACGTCTTCATTGTCACAAAAAGGTTACCCTACTTGTCTATAGCTGGTTTGTTTTCGTTTCATTTCATATCTGAAAATGGATTGCATCGATATGTAACATTGTGAATTACTTATAATGGATTTCTGTATTCATGTTATCGGTAGATTAACATTCGTTGAGTAAACTTAAAAAATACCGGCATATGGCGAATCTGATGACCTTAACTGTTGAGGATTTATAATAATCAACAATCTGTCTTTGTCGGATCTTCTTCAATTCCAGAACATGTAAAAGAAACGTGTTCTTTGAAATCGGTTTAGTGATACAGAAAATGCAAGGAACTTTGAATGTTAAAAATTTGCAAACAATTTCGAATATACTTTAAAAAAATATGCCTACTTTATACATGATAACATTTACGAAAAAATGTCTGGCTTTAGAGAAATCGCTCATTGTTAAAAATCTATACAGTTTTTTTCCATTAATTCCGGAATTCCGATATTAATTTCTGGAGTCCCGCAATCAATATGCCTAAAAATTTTGACCGAAATCCCGAAATTTCGGAATTTTTTCTTCTCTTTCACAAGCTCCCAGTTCCCAGGTTCTTAACAGAACTGGTAAAAGTATCAGTTTGATTTTCAATTTAGTATTGAAAAATACGAATAAGTTCTAAGCCAAAATAAGCATGCTGTTAGATATTCCATAAGTGCCAAGTATCAAGTTCATTAATACTCAGGAATGATTATTTATTATTTTTTAAGGTTACTAACAGCATGCTTATTTTGGCTTAGAACCTATTCGTATTTTTCAATACTAAATTGAAAATCAAACTGATACTTTTAAAAACTTTTATAAAAGATATAAAAGGGTACACTGAATTCGGTAAGCACATTTTTAAGACCGACTGACAAAGTTGTCTGTTTTTTTTTTTGTTAACCGTTAGAGAGCTCCTTCGTAGTGACTAGATAAGGGAAAGATTTTTTATCGGGTGTCCTTGTGGCTTATTAGTTTATATGGTATAGTTCATATTTATCCTACACGATTAAAATTCGTTTATGTCACATAAACGCAAGGGCACTCGATAAAAAATCGTTCCCTTATCCAACTAGTGTCTGAACGAGTTACAAGTAGTCTACTTCATGCTTAGTAATATATTATGCTATATATTTTACAAGACAAAATATAATAAAATTATATCGTTGCCAAATTAAAATGTACCCGGGCGAAACCAGACTGGAAAACTAGTTAAGGTAAATCAATGCGTATTTATATTCGAGGGTCGTCTACTGTATTAATAGTCTAAGAGCGCGGTAATGAAAAAACTAATCTGAAAAATCACTTCAGAATCGACTGCTAATACAGCGACTTTCTTTTTGTGTATTTGTTTCCTGATAACATGAATAGCTTGGAATATGACGCCATTTTAGAGTCCATAATTAATGTTTTAATGTCCCGGTGATTGATGTAGCTTAATTAATAAAAAATATATATAATGGAGGTATCCCATTGAAGATTAACGCTAATAATTATATTCGTGCAAGCTATAATGTTTTCACGTCTTTTTTGAATCAAAAAGTTATTAATTACTATAATTTGCTTCAAGAAATTTACACTCCGTATTTTTCAAAGTAATTACCTTTAAAAATAATGGCAAAAGTTGTTATCATTTTATAAAATTAGTAGACTTTACCTGCAGCTTTGTTTTTACAATTTATTATTAAAAGTAATAAATTAAAAATATGAGTTTGTATAGGGTATTTAAATAATACCCAGAAAAGGACTTTTTTCATTGATTTTCAAACATTTTAGCTGAAAGTTCAATTTGCTATGTTTGATCAGCGATCGGTAACCCAAATGTACACCAATGCATTTGGGTTTATTTAGATCAAATAAACTGTAAAAACTTGTCTAAAAATCATATGAGAAGAATAATACATATTTCCAGTTTATTTTAAAATATTAACATCGAAGATTGAGTAAGATTTTTTTTTTAAATTAGAGATTTCCGAAACGTGAGTAAGTGCATTTTACATGCACACGCACATCCAATTAATTGTAAGACAGAGCTATGCGAATTGCGAGTGAAAAAGAGAGCAGATTGAGCAGCTGGCAAACAGCCACCTTAATAGACAATCTACAAATCCGGGAAAAGCCGGGCCGTGCTGCTAGTATTATATAACGCAGTAAATGAAAAACAATTGTTATGGCTGAGAGTTAGCTGTTAGCAAACTTAATTACAATATGGTTTGAGAAATGTAATTATTTTTCGGTTCAGCTTCTACTTGCCGCTTGTTGTGCGAAGCAGTGAAATATTATTTCATCTTGACGTAATTCAAAACGAAATCCCATTCATGCAAACGCTTCGTCTTAATTTTAATGGACGATACAATAGATAGATGGCCTAATTATATCTGCGACCATAATCTATAGCAGCGTAAGCCGAACTTAAAATTAACACTTAGCGTACCGAGATTCAACATATACCTATTTCAGCAGGGCCGTAACTAGAGATGGGAAAAACGGGTCTTTTTAGTGATCTGCATCTTTGCATCTGGATCCTGTATGTGAGCCGGCTCACTGAACCGGTTCAAAAAGAGCCACATCGATCCCCTGTGAAAGACTATTTTCAAAGGCTGGACAAATATTTACAGAAAAGCGTTCACGAATGTCAACCTCTAAAGTGTCTCAAGTTTTGTTCTTAAATGGAAATTTATAGAATTTGGTAATTAGTATTTAAATGACTTATGTGCATTTTGTTTTTACATTTTAATGATTTGAAAAAGGTATTAATTATTTTTAATTAAAAGGCACTGTTTATGAGGAAAAACTTATTTTCATTTTTTTACATTTAGTGATTTTTTAAACAGAAAGCATATTACAATATGCAATACAATACCTTAAATGTTGTGATTTAAGTGAGACACTGTGATAATTGTACCGCCTAGTGCGTAGTGCGTACACTGAATTGTTGATATTATAATGTATACCTGTATAGAATGCATAGCTAAACATGTGATGCATGAGTCATTTGAGCTGACATGCATCATTGAAAGAACTGATACGTAAGTGTAAAATGTGCTTCTGTGTGTTAAGTGATTCACTGAGCTATGCGGATCCGTCAGCTCACACGATCTTCTGTCGGAGTCGGCTCTTTTTGAACCGGTTCAGATCTGAGTTACCCAACCCTACATGTGATGCATGAGTCATTTGAGCTGACATGCATCAAAGCGATAACTGATACGTAAGTGTAAAATGTGCTTCTATGAGTTAAGTGTTTCACTGAGTTATGCGGATCCGCTGATCCGTTGGCTCAAGAAAAAGTGAGTCGGCTCTCACGGATCTTCTGTCGGAGTCGGCTCTTTGAGCCGGTTCAGATCTGAGTTACCCAACCCTAGCCGTAACTAGCTATTTGTGGACTGTGCCCCCCCCCCTTATTAAAAAAAACGTACCGTGCATATACGATAGTTCTGAAGTTCATGTTCTTTCATTTCAATGTCGTGGTTTAGTTGGCGTTTTCGTGACTCTATTGCAAGCCCTCAGATCCGAGGTTCTAATCCAAGAATTGGTAAAAGTAAATTATTAAAAATAATATATTGAAAAGAACTCTATAGCTATTGGTAGCCTTAAAAAATGTGTCTTCTTTACAGCGATTTAATACAACCTTAATAATTAAGGTAGCTGTGCCGTAAAAGAATATTAAAAAAAGAAATGAAAAATCCATTAGCATTGAATAAAAGCTTTGCTCGGCCTGAATTAATTAGTTTATATTTTTATACTTCTCTTCACAATCATATTGTATATAAATGAAGAGTATTTCATCATTTTTTTAAATACGAAACTCGCTCTACATTCCCGGTAACACGCGGTTTAAAGAATTCGTGTAGCGGGTGAAAACGAAAACACGTCCTTCTTTTATTTGTAAACTCGTATGACGTTACATATCAACGATATAATCTATACTATAAGATAAAATTATTCATATTATGTATGTTTGAACGGAATTTTACTTAAAAACTATTTGATGTAATTTTATAAAACTTTTTATATTTCTTATGATTCCCCAAATGTTATTTAATGCTATTTAAATTAATTTTTGAGTTAGAAAATTAATTACATTTTTATGGTCTTCCTGTTACTTGAGCCGTCGATAAGAACCATTGCCCCACCACTTATGCATAATCCGATCACCCATTATTGGGTGGAGGGGGTTGATAATAATTGGGAAAAACGGAGCTACGCCTGCAATTCAGACGTGATCACGCGGACATACCCGCGCAACAGCATGTCTATCTTTAATAGTTATTATTCAATTAATCCGGGCGAAGCCTGACCGGGCTCCTAGTTTAAGAGTATTGATAATGAGTTAAGAGTTTGCTGTACCTATGTTATAAAAATGACGCTGATGTCCTCAGTTGTCGAGCGAATCATAAATAAAAATGCTAATTAGCAAATATTGATTGCATCGTTTCGTGGCGTATCGCAATTTCCTCACTTTTAGGGTTTCGTATCTCAAAAGGAAAAATCGGAACCCTTATAGGGTCTTATAGTGTCTGTCCGTCCGTCTGTTACGGCCAATTTGCTCCGAAACTACTACACCGATTGCGTTGAAATTTTGTACATTTACGTAAGTCGGTGACCCAAAGACGGACGTGTAACGCAAATAAATGAATTTTAAACATGAGGGCCATTATTGGAGGTAAATTAGAAAATTAAAAAAAAAGTTTTGCAAGCTATATCGTGTGACATATCAAATGTTGTAAGAATCTCAAATATATATTTTTTTTAGAATTTATTTTATTTGTTAGAAGTTATTTAAGAAAATAGGCGAAAATTGACCATTCCCCCTTATCTCCGAAACTACTGGGCCTAAAATTTTGAAAAAATAGAGAATGTCGGGTCTCACCCATAATTTACAGAAAAACCTAAACGAAAATCTTAAGTCTGAAAGTACTCACGGAAAACGGAAGTTCGACTCACTTTTGACCGGTTTTTATTTATAATACTTCATTCTCTTAGCATAACTAACTGGATCTTAACTGCTATTATGATTGTAAAAATAAATATTGTCAAAGCACGGACGTCTCTTACTACAGCTACAAACCGAGTGGTTTTTTGTCATTCCGTATATCGTAAAATGGACGAAAAATGGGGGGAGAGAGAGAAAGAAACGAAGAGGAGCGGAACTGTACGTATTTTGTATTGGCAAATGGATATTTGAATGTTTTATTTATGAACAGCTCAGATGGTAAACAGTGTCGGCGAGCTGCTGGTTCGTTGTTAGTAGCGTACTATGTAGTATCTAGCTACATTAAGTCATGTTTACAAAGCAAAAATATACACACGCCAATACTAGACGTCAATTTGTCAAGTCCGTAAATAACACAATAAAAATGAATTGTTTACTGTTTTTGTATTTTGCGACTTAAAAAGGACCAGAAAAATGTCACAAATAGCAATGATTTATTAATAAAAATAGACTAGTAGAAGTCGCATATCGACCACAAAAAAATAATAAAAAACATGTAAGCTCGCGAGGAAAATTAAACTTCGTTAAAGTTATGAACTCATCTCATTGATGGGTTATCCATTTTACATTACCAAGGTTTCTTGTATATTTCCCCGCCGTTAGATCATTACCCCTTTAATATTGCGTTACCAGGATTTCTCTTATGTTTCCCCGCCATTAAAACATTTCCCCTTTAACGTTACAGAAAATTTTAGATAGACACATCACTAAAGAAGTTTACGGGCGGCCTTATTAGCCGTATACACAAATTGCTATCAGGAGATCAGCTATTGAAACAGTTTTAGTTCGGTCTTAACATATTTCTAAACGATCTTGTTTTCTTGTATATTTCCCCGCCGTTGGATCATTACCCCTTTAATATTGCGTTACCAGGATTTCTCTTATGTTTCCCCGCCGTTAAAACATTTCCCCTTTAACGTTACAGAAAATTTTAGATAGACACATCACTAAAGAAGTTTACGGACGGCCTTATTAGCCGTATACACAAATTGCTATCAGGAGATCAGCTATTGAAGCAGTTTTAGTTCGGTCTTAACATATTTCTAAACGATCTTGTTTTCTTGTATATTTCTCCGCCGTTGGATCATTACCCCTTTAATATTGCGTTACCAGGATTTCTCTTATGTTTCCCCGCCGTTAAAACATTTCCCCTGTAACGTTACAGAAAATTTTAGACAGATACATCACTAAAGAAGTTTACGGACGGCCTTATCAGCCGTAGACACAAATTGCTATCAGGAGATCAGCTATTGAAGCAATTTTAGTTCGGTCTTAACATATTTCTAAACGATCTTGTTTTCTTGTATATTTCTCCGCCGTTGGATCATTACCCCTTTAATATTGCATTACCTGGATTTCTCTTATTTTTCCCCGCCGTTAAAACATTTCCCCTTTAACGTTACAGAAAATTTTAGACAGATACATCACTAAAGAAGTTTACGGACGGCCTTTTTAGCCGCAGACACAAATTGCTATCAGGAGATCAGCTATTGAAGCAGTTTTAGTTCGGTCTTAACATATTTCTAAACGATCTTGTTTTCTTGTATATTTCCCCGCCGTTGGATCATTACCCCTTTAATATTGCGTTACCAGGATTTCTCTTATGTTTCCCCGCCGTTAAAACATTTCCCCTGTAACATTACAGAAAATTTTAGACAGATACATCACTAAAGAAGTTTACGGACGGCCTTATTAGCCGTAGACACAAATTGCTATCAGGAGATCAGCTATTGAAGCAGTTTTAGTTCGGTCTTAACATATTTCTAAACGATCTTGTTCGCCGTCTATATTATACTAACGCAAAAGTTTAGTTTGGTTTGTTTATACAAAACCAGTCGACTGAATGATTGAAGCAGAACGCTGTGTTTACAATCAATCGATATGCAATCAGGTTTTAAGTTCTGTCTGCTTGTTTGTTATTCTCTAAACCATACCGATAGTTCTGTATCTATATCAATTATCGATCTTTGGTCGACTAGCAGATAATAATATCAATTCCTGATAATTTTGAACAGTGCATGTTTATTCCTCGTAAAACCAAGTATTTCATTCTTACATTCTTAATTGCAAACAAAAATTCAGACGACCCCATAAAAATACAATTTTAATTTCTGTACGCACGACACTGATTGAGCGAACTCAAACGCAAGCGAGTTTCCTATACGCACTGGTAAAGTCGAGCCTCTGAAGTGTATTCGATTAAGCGGCATAATTGAAAATTTAAAATGTTTCATCAAAACGAAGGCAGATAAAAACCGTTTGCTACAACTTCAGGCCGATGCTTGAGTAAAGCAGTCTTCCCACAGGACGTGGCTAATCCGCATTTCTTGTAATCCAAAGTAAATAGATTTACGACTCTTAAGATAAAATCAATTTTTTATCTATTTTGTAAATTTACCAATTCAGTCATTAATAAAAATAATTTTCAAAACATTTCAAAAAAGAGAAAATATTTGTTTTCGGTTTACAATGACATTAAAATTCTGCGCAATGATTTCTCGATTATAAATATTTTACGGTTTATTTCTGTAGTTATATACAAGGTTATTAGACACAGAAGTGATCTCGTTCCATTGGATAGTAGTGGGGCGATGACGTTATCCAGTGGACTGTTAATTGATATTGCGTGGTTGATAAAAATAGTGAACGGTCTCCCCAGCTGACGTCATTCATTAACGAAGTAACCTGTGTATCTAATGATCTTGAGTTAAATAGATATTGTGGATATAGAAGCTCGATAACATTTTTCTATAGTACGGTTCGCTTATTAAAGGTATATATCCACTTATACTTCAAAATATAAATAGCGGCACAGCTTTTTATGCGTGGGACGGGCATGCTTTACATTGTTTCATTGCTTCGCAATTTCATTAAACAAACCGTACTATATTGATGAGTCCACTCTATACTATTTCAGAATCGAATGTAAGTAAACAGGATAATTATTTTATCTTTTTTTGATTCCCCTTTTGACGTTAGTTCTATTTTTTTAGGGTTCCGTACAAAAAACTCACCCTTATAAGATCACTCTCGTGTCTGTCTGTCCGTATGTCACAGCTGATTTTCTTCGAATCTACTGGACGAAAAAATTTGTAATTTCGTACATATGATAATGATAATGATATTTATTTAATCAGTTGAGACATTACATCTATTTGACACGTCAACGAGAAATACAAAAATGAAATTATAGAGTTATCAGCAACATAAATATTCATCAACAGAATAAAAGGCGCGTTCTAATAAGAAGTTTTTAATATTTGTCTTAAAAATTGACCAAGTATTATTTTTTAACCTTTCAGGTAATTTATTATAAATGTAGGCTGAAAAATTTTCTGGGCAATACTTATAAATGTCTATTTTTGCCAACGGTAGTTTTATTGCTTTTTTATTGCGAGTATCATAACCATGTCCATCCTCTGCTAAGGCATAGCTTGCCTTATTTCCATGGGCGAAGAGCAATAAGCAAAAGAGAAAAATGCATGGAGCTGTCATAATCTTTTCTCGAGGAAAGATGTCCCTACATGATTGTCTTCTATTCAACATGGCGCGTATTATAGATTTTTGCTTGATGTAGAGTTAGATAATCGAATCACGAACTTATAGCGCAAATACACGAATTCTGATTTTGGGGGTTTATTTTGGGGGCAAATTAGAACATTAAAAAAAAGTGGCTCATGTAACTTATCAAATGAAAAGGTTAGGTATGAGAAATACAAACATATTTTTTTATAATTTTAAAATGTATTGCTTGAAAGATATTAAAGCAAATATACGAACATCGAACACTGAACCTAAAATTTTTAAAAAAATATGTAAGTAATTTTTTGTGTTCCCATATTTTATTATTTTATTTCGAGTCACCCAGATAATGCGACCAACTTAAGATGTTCCTCATGCAAGCTTCAACAATTTTGTTGATTAATTATTTCTTTAAAAAAATTCTCAAAAAATCCACATAAGCAATTAGATCTTTTGTGGTCGCCGTTATGTAAACAAAGAGTATGGCTGAAAAAGGACACACACAGAGGGAGAGAGATAAAGCATTGAAGGACGTACAGTGTACAAAAGGGCGCAGTTTAATTCATCACACTTATATATAGTTGCGTTTGTTTATGGAAATTTATGTAAGAGGACTTGAAGATTACCAACTCTAGTTGCTTCGGTGGCCCGAGGCAATAAACCGACCTATTCCTCGAGGCGTATATACCGGAGCTAAGTATAAAGAAAGTGGCAGAAATTGTATGTGTAAATGAAAGAATGCTCCTACAATGCGGTCACATACAGGACGATTGATAAAAACCCTGAAAAATAGCGTCACGTAATGGTTATTAGCCTGCTAGTGTATTAGTTGTAATTAGACCTCGATTGTTTTATAAAGAAAGTGGCGAGACAGAGAGAGATTGTAAGTTGAGCGTCTATAAAGTACAATTTCTCTCTCTCTCTCTCTCTCTCTCTCTCTCTCTCTTTATAAAACAATACTTCTACGTTCGTATTTTGTTGTAAAACAAAATGTTAACGACTTTTTTATCATTTACATCCCATAAATCATAATTGGGATTTTTTAATATTTAAGAAAATAATAATTACACATAATTTGACTAGAGCAGTTTATTGCGTATAATATGTCTGAATTGAGACAGACAGTTCAAATATGGTAGTTTGCTACTTGTTTCGATAATTTTTAAGTAATATTTCCCCAAAACTTCACGGGTGAAGTTTTTTTTTATAACTTTTAAATTATCTGAAACAACCAAACTTCTAAATAATTAATGTCCAAAAAAAAATCTGAAGCCAATTTCATTTAATTTTAGTTTTTTTTTTCAATTTCTCGCATTTGTCGTTGTGTTAAAAGTCAAATTTTTAATAATTAATTACTTGAAAACTACACATCCAAAATTTAAAAAAAAAATTTAGTACAATTCATAATTCACATTTCATCTGAAAACTAATCTGTTCATCGAAGAGCTTTAAGTAGTCTATATATTTAAAACACAAGCCGTTTTCTTTCGATAAGCCGTCAGCGGTTTCTATTCAAGCGTTTTTTACGTATTTTTTTTCTAATTGAAACTTTTTCTCTACTCAGCCACTGTTACGAAAAAATTGAGTGCATGAAAATCACACGCGTCTGAAATTACACTTTATGGATAAACATTTCTAACCAAATAAACACTAAACATAAAAGGGCGTGTCGATCCAGTTTCCCCCTTAACAGCAGCCAATCGGTTCCGGTTCCTCGCTATAGCAACTCATCTCCCCCACTATTGACGTATCGTTTTTCGTTTTCGTTACACTGTTGAACAAATTTACTCTCATCACGACCAAAGAAGATCTAAGTGTAAATCAAGGTCATTAGATACACAGGTCACCTCGTTATTGAAAAGCGTCAGCTAGAAGACCGATCAATATTTTTATCAACCAAACAATATCAATTAACAGGCATCCCCTCACTACTATCCAACGGAACGAGGTCACCTCTGTATCTAATAATTTTGCTAGTAAATAAACTAAAAATATTGTATTTAATTAAATTTAAAATGTAATCTGTTATTTTGAATCACACCTTGAACATTGCTATCAGGAGTTCAGGTTGTTCAATGAGTCTCATTGATATTGTTATTTTTCGATCATCTGAACAAAGGACTTAGAACCAACCGCATCCAGTTTGAACGTAGGTGGAAAGGAATCAAAGATGGAGGGACAAAGATGGAGATGAAATGAAAGATAAAGAGAACGTTACATCGGGAAAAGGGTTGCGTAAAATTATTTATATTGCCTTGTCGCTGGTTCAAATCTCACCTCCGCTCATGGATATTTTGTGATTTCATTTTCATTTGATGTATAATGACAAATTCAACAGTTATTGTTAAGCTGCAAAGTGCTATGAGGATGTAAATAACATGACTTCAACACGAGTTTTAATATTTTATTCTCGATATTTTTGGGGTTAGAGAAATTCGAGATTGGGACATATTTTGAGCAATTGTTACTGAATGGCGCTACAGCTCGAGAGCTACGTAGGACTACCATAACAAATGTGACGAAGGAACGAGAATAATTAAAAAATTGTCAAATCTCGAGATTTCTGGATTGGTAGACCAAGTTATGGTGTGTATGGTGTGTATGCAATTGCTAGACCGATTTTCATGAAAAAAGCATCATATAATTCCTCTTAATCAAGAGCATTACACAAAACCAAGTTTGACTAAATTTAAAATAAATTTTAAACAGGATTCAACTTAGACTTTACTCAACTTATTAGAATTACAATTTAAAGTGAGGTTAGACATTAATGACCTATAACCTTCAATAATCTGAAATGTTCGTTTAGATGCACGGTAAAAATTTCACCGGGTACGTAAACGAATATTTCAGCTAGTTTTAGAGAAGATTGGATTTAAAAAAGAAATTTGATTGATAGTTTTAAAAATTTAATTATACCAACCCTGATCAAGCCATGTTTAGTTTAACGTCCAGAATATTAAGGAGCGAGTGAGAAGACCGCATAGCGTAACGAAAAGAGAAGTACCTTCGAGTAGAAGCTCACGTCGAGGTCACACGAGGCAAACGCACGAAAGACGAACCGCTGAGCTTCGGTAGTGAATCTCTCTTGCTTGGTAAAACGGGGAATAACACACTATAGCTCTGGCCGCAAGGAAAAGTAGTTCATGTTAATTTTCTTAAAACACCTTCTTTGATGTTTATTTACTTTATGAGAAGGTAACACAAGGCTAAAGAATAACAGTATTTTGTTATCCATTTTAAATTAAATTACTGCGTTTTAATTTATTTACGCTTAAGGACGTTCAAGCGTAACTAATTAGTCAAAATAGCGTTTGAAATTTTCTGTTTACTCAATTCTTCTAATAGTTCATTATTAGTGTATTTGCCATATGGCAACATACACTATTGGCGTCGGTCGGATGGCGGGACCTAGGGGTCGGACCAAAATTTCTCGACGTTTCATAACCTCCTAAACACTTTGGCACCATTTTTAAAAATGTTTATATATATATGTATATATATATATTTATATATATATATATATACGTATATATATATGTGTGCGGGCAATAACTTTCGAAAGAGTTAATTGATTTCAACTAAATTTGGCACACGCGTTAAAATCCATCACCGCAAGAAGCCTATTTAAAATGGGCCCAATCGGGCCATTTTAAGGGTAGTTTTTAGGGGTTGAAAAATGTTTTTGGGCCCCAAAATACCGAAAAAATTCTCAGAATCGTTTCAAAATTGACATTTACCTCGTTAGTAGTAATTAAAACGTGCCCCTAAAATTTTAATAAAATCGGCTCAACAGGACCGGACTTACAAATTTTTTGAAAACACTAATTTGCCGATAGTGACTTATTTATTGAAGGGTGTATTTAATTCAGTGTAGACGTTAGATTGATAATAATATTACAATTAAGAAAAAAAAAATATTTTAAGGGGTGTATTAAGGGGTTAAATTTTTTATTTTTCCCAAAAACAAACTTAATTTCACATAATAAAAGTATAAAACCACACGGCCCTATACAAGCAAATACACTATATTGTCGGCAGGGTTTTGGCACTGCGACCCGGGTTTTTTCTAATTCATAATAATAAATTGATAATTATTATTTATTTTATAAAAGAAAGTAATGAAATGTCTTCGTTATTTTTGACTCATATGATGTACATAATATATATAACTGTCGATGAACGAGATTAAAAAATAAAGTTTAACTTCAATTATTTAAATAATTACAACGGTTACGATATATTGTTAAAATGTTATAATAATGTTTATTACATACGGTTTTTTTCCTTAAAATTGAAAGTTTAATAGGCACGCGACTCTATCAAAATAAATCCACAATTGGACATAAGCCATTCTGTTTTGTAGTCTCAGCTATAAGGGTCAGCGAACACTGAACGTGTGCAGGTCCACCCTTTTCATAGACACAGAGAAAACATTCTCTAATTACAGACACTTGCTTCAATTCAGTTTCGACATCCTTTTTTTGTTTCCATCGTCCTTTCACTCACTTTCTTGAGTCTTGACAAATTATTAATAAACAGCCATCTATCAATCTCAAATGACTTTAGTTATTGAATATTTTTTCTGATATCAAACAGAAACGGGGTTTAGTGGTAGACTTCAATTGTTTTATAAAGTGATAAGACAAAGAGAGATTGTAGGTAAAAACAGGCACGCTGTTCTAATGAAAATGTTTGTATATTTTAAAAAATAACTGCTTTTATTATAATTACAATTATTAGACCTGGGAGATATAATGACAATAATATTTTATTAATAAGTACCAAAAGATAGAGTGTAGATTATAGACGCTCAACATCTGAATGTGTATATTAGAGAATCAGCTAACACACACAAACCTAGTTCGGGTTCCTGGATGTGCTAATCCCCATAAAACAACATTGAAATACTAACTGCATTTCAATATTTCCCTTGAGGTGTTTTTCGGACTAGTGTGTAAAGTAAAATCAAAGTCTTGCGATTTTATCAATACAATATTTATGACTCTATCAGGTGTCATTTAAATCCATACGAGCGACAGAGAAACAAAGTAGGCGATGAAGAGTCCACATAGAACCATTATGACCGAATATGAACTATCAAAAATATTACAAATATACTTATCATGAAGGGAAAATCAGCTACTTTATAGGACGTCCGTGCAGAAAATGTAGTAAGTATCTCAACTGTAATGCTTTTATGTTTCTTATGACTAAACTCATTAATCGTTCATTATTATCACAATGTCACAGCTCGTCATGAAAGATTGCATTACAAACTCGATACATAAAGTACTATTTCTTCGTACGATTTTAGATTGTAACGGTCGCGTCCAAATAGCAACAACATTGGGGGCTCAAATCAAAACGCACCGCCGCGCGCTGGGAAAAACAAAAAACAAACAGAGAAATCGGCTCGTGAAAGTCTAATAGACAATTTGAACGATGCCCTTGACTAATTACGCGGAAATAAGTTCCAAAAGTAAAAATTAAGCTATTTAGGTGGTTTGCAACTTAACCTAACATAAATTTACTTAACCTTCTATCAAGTTCACAGTTGCATTTTTTTCATATCTGGCAGGCCTTTCCCCAAGTAGTTAAACGTTCAGCGTGAGGTCTACCAGGCTTGCAAAATAAATTGCAAGGCAGACATTGATAACTGTGAATAATTGATATTCTCTACAATCTGTATAAATTTTATCAAGTAGTTTAAACCGGTATTTCATGCGAGCTACTCACAATGAAAAAAATGAGTTACAAAAATCGAATTAGTCTGCCACCGAAATGATCTTCTCCATTATTTAAATGCACTAATTTGTATTGTCCAGTAGGCCTTTGTACGGTGGAAGTTTTGACTAACTATGACGTAATAATATAAACAATAACATTTTAACTATCTCGGACGAAACCTCAATATTGAAGAGTGCATATGCTTTCAGAATTAGCAAGTAAAAACAAAACAACAGCTTCAACTCGAGTTGAATTATTAATCAATATTAATGAACTGAATTTATGGAGGGGACATTTGATTTAATAATTTTTAAAAGCGTTCTGCAATACAACATTCGTCAACATCATTTTAACTGAATTTTTCTGCAATTCTCTCTTGCAGCAGTCACTACATCATATTTGTCTATATTTGTGCATGCGAATTGTATGTGTTGGTGTGTTTGAATGTGTGGGTGAGTTTCAGGGATGAGCGGAAATTAAATAAAATTAAAATAATCTGGAACAAAAAAATCGACTGCGTCAAACCAAAAAATACAAAACAAGTTATTATTATTATTCATAGAACCTGATGAAGTCTACATATTCTATTAAATATCAAAAACAACATCGAAAAAGTTTCGAAAAATAGTATCAAAAATTCGAAACAACGTCGTCGAGATTTCGCCAAAAATTATCGCTGTCAAACTGAGGAAGACTTCCTCGAAAAAATAACAAAATAATGCTCAGTTGCAGAAAATTTGGTTTAGCAATGATCTTAGATTGTGACCGCGTATATTTTTCCATAAGAAAATCATTGTGGAATATCAAATCGGTCCATCTAATAAAATAACTAACGAATTGAAACAACACTTAAACTATGTATGATACAATTTCCATTTCGAAACAACATTTTTCCCACGCATTTTGAACAAAATTCAGAATGTAAAACGATTTTTTTCCATGTCGACCAGTCGTTTGTTTTTCTGTGAGTACAATCTAATGTTCTACATAACAGAGTTTAACAACCACATTAAATTGTTCCTGAATATATAAAAAATGTGATTATATGATCACAGCCTAACGTCATTGTCAAATCCAAATTTCTCAAAATGCGTTCTGTAACCAAGCATCATAATTTCAAGAATTCAAATACACTACTAGTCCAAGCGAGGGACCTAAAAATAGTTCCGATTTTATAGCAGATGAAACTTTCAGAAAAGAGAGCTCATATAGTGAGTTCAATCACTTGCCTCGGCAACCCTACGAGAACCTGACCCGCCAGCGTGGTATTCATTTTGATGTAGTTACTACAACTGATTACTACCGTACTTAGAGTTTTTAATTTTTATGAATTTGTTGGTCGGTAAAAGCTTTTTAGGAATATAGATGGTTGGCGTCTTAAATATTTTTTTTTCTCATGTAATAACAAAAAAACTGAGTCGCCATTATATCTGATCATTATTTACGTCGGCAACCATTTATATTCCTAAAAAGCTCTTACCGACCACAAACTGATAAAAATTAAAAGCTCTAGCTCTACGAGACGAATAACTACATCAAAATGATAACAGAATTGTGGTGTTTTCTCCGCTATCGGGTCAGGTTCTCGCGAAGTTCCTATACGTACTATCTTTTCTGAAGATTGCTCTATAAAATAGGAATCATTTTTTTACGGTCACTGCGCCAACTAACATGCGTAACATGGTAAACTTTTGTACATCCTTATCCTGCGCGCGCGCCGGTTATTCGTGTAGATGTGTCGGTTTCACGTATAGAGCGTCGTAGCGAGGCCTGCTAGATCAATATCTGCAGCATCACACACAGTACCGTAGCTACCTAACTGTGCCGCGAGCTCAGTGTGAGCGAGAGAGCGAACCAACCGTAAAGAAAGAGAACGAGAGAGTAATGTTCGCGCGCACATTTGTGTGAGTGTTCGCGCCCGAGACAGCAATGGATTCCGCCAACCAGTCGAACCGGTCGCCATGGTAACGAGCTGCTGCGGGTAGACAGTGTGCCGCCCCGCCCGGGTCTCTGTACACACAAACGCGCGCTCGCGCGCGCGTTCGACCGCTCCCGCGCGTCGCCGCCCCTCGTACGTGTCGCTCTCCGGGCAGCCGCCCCTTTCTATCTTGCGTATTTTATGTCGACTCACACGCGAAGTTTTTATTATATGTCCGCATAGAGAAAAAATCGTTTTTTCCCCATAAATGATTGCTCTTTCACCGCGAGTACCCGTTCTCCCACCATTGAAAACCCGTTCTTCTACCACATATCGCTTTCACCATGGACAACCGTTCTTCCACCATATACACCCGTTCTTCCGCCATGTAAAGTTGTTCTTTCGCCGAAACGTCTTTATAAGTATAGAAAATGCATCTCTTCGTAAAGTTTTACTCGTTTTATTTTTTAAATACAGTAATACCCCGGACTTACGCGATAGGTGGGACCAAGAGACAGCCGTGTAAGTCGAATTCGCGTAAGTCGGGGTTCAACCTTGCATATAAATACGTATAAAGTTTGTGTAATCGGGACCGGAGTCTAAAGAAAACAATAATGTTAGATAATTAAAACAATTTACATTAGTAGGAATAAAACAACGTAAATTTATTTTGGTGTCGATGGCTTCATATTATATACTAACAATGTCGCCTGACGAGTTAAGTTTTTCTTCTTTTCATGTAAAATTTCCTCGTAGCATTCCAGTAACTTTTTTATTTCCCGTTTTGTAGTAGACACGCGCTCTTCATTGGAATCTATTTTTTCTAAAATTTGTAACCCCTTTTCAATTGTACTGAGGTCTTCTGTTAAGTTTGAAATCCTAATTTGATTTTCCGATTCAACTGGGTCTAACGAATCAGTTTGTTCAATGTCTTGATCAAGAAAAACCGCGTATCTCCGAATTCGCGTAAAGCGGGGTAGCGTAAGTCGGGGTATTACTGTATACCGCTTATTTAATAATCAATATGTTTTAACTTCTTTACAAGTTAAATCTAAAATTAAATCTAAATTGTAATTGGAAGATATTTACCTACCTGTAATTGGACAGTGATGTCTGTTGGTAAATAAATCATTATTTTTATACCGTAACTATTAATTCACTAATTTAGTGAATACATAATAATATCAAACGATTATAATCGCCGTGATATTTTTAGACGGCTTATATATATGAAAAAATGTAAATGCCATTGACGGTACTTTAGCCCGAAACAATCTAGTTCGCTGAAATCACAAACGCCGGGAATTAATAATTATAATAAAAACATGACAAATAATGCTGCCTTTCTCAAATGACCGGATTTGCCACCACTAAACTAATTAAAAAAATGGCGCAAAATTATTCAGTAGGCTATGAAACGTCGAGAAATTTTGGTCTGGGCCCTAGGGCTTGCCGTTCGACCGATGCCAATAGTGTATGTGCCATATGGCAGATACACTAATAATGAGAAATGTATCTACAACGTTATTATTTATATAGTTTATTTAAATCTTTTTAACCGCCTTCAAAAAAAAAAAAGATTATTCAATTCGTTATGTACATATTTGTCTAAAACTGAACTCTGAGCTAAATTTGTGTACACTAGGTAACTAGATACACAGGTCACCTCGTTAATAAATAACGTCACCTGGAAGACGGCTCAATATTTTTATCAATCCACGCAATATCAAATGACAGTCCACTGGATGACGTCATCATCCCACCTCTATCCAACGGAACGAGGTAACTTTTATATCTAATAACCTTGACCAGAAGAGTAACATTTAAAGTGATAAATGAGAAATTTGATGATCTTGATTATTTCGTTGTCGAGGAGCTAATAAACAATACAGTGAAAATTCTGAAATTGTATTGACGGCTACAAATAATATCTAATCCATAATTGATTTAATCATTACATTGTTATAAAATTATAGCTCATCGAGACCAAATTGAGTTACTAACTTCACATCAAACTTGTTACGTTTACACCTAAACTGAGTGATGTAATTAGATAATGGCGTATAGGGTAAAGGTGTCAGTTCTCTGCCTCTTAACTGTGGGCACGGGCAAAACGTTGAAATAGCAATTGTACTTTTTTCAGGATCAGAAAAATTAGTAAAAGTTTTAAAGAAGGTATAGTTAGGGTTGAAATGTTGGCTGTAAAAGGATCACGAACTCATCTGGAAGAAACTGACAGAGTCTGCCCAGTAAATCGTACATATCACGACGCATTCTTTAAAAAATATTGCGGATATTATTGCTAAGGTGATTGGGTAGTATATAGAATAATTCTGTATCAAATCCAATTAACACTTTTTTTTCTGTTGCTTAAGCAACTGCAAAGCAAATACACGTAATTATTTTCTTTTTTACGTTTCACAGACTTCGTTTGCTTCATAGTAAACTTTGCGACATCATTATACGAATAAAATACTAAAGCTATATACAGCGTTCTCAGGGTCGGCTCAAGGCAAATGTAGAAAACATACACTGCAGTTAGACAAATAGTTAAATATAATAATAATAATATTAATAATAATGCGTTTAACGACCGTTTCTCGACTTAATGTCATAACAGACGCCATTCGCACCATTACTATTTTCCATCTACCACACTTCCCGTTATTTTTCTATTTTTTTTAAAACTTCAACTTATGTAATAGCAATGGGCGAATGAAGGAATTATAGGAAATTAGGATAAGGTAGGCAATTTTTGAACTAGGAGTTTGGTAGGTAATCGGCCATGGCCTCAAATAAGGAACCATCTCGATATTTATCTGGAATTAATTGAGGGAAACCATGGAAAACCTCAATCAAGATCGCCGGTACAGGAATTACCGTTTCTCGGCGAGAGGCAGTAGGAAAAAGTCCCAGCCACATCTGCCCCCGCCGGGATTCGAACCCGGACCTCCCGAATGCGAGTCTAGTGCTGTCACCACTAATCTACCCAGCTCGGTCAAATAGTGAAATATAGTTCTGGCACTCTCATTTTAAAGATTATTTTTTTGCTAAATAATCTATACTATTTAAAATTCTTCGTATGTATACATGTATATATCAAGGTCATTAGAAATACAAAAGTTACCTCGTTAATAAATATCGTCCGCTGGATAGTCGTCCAATATTTTTATCAACCACGCAATATCAATTGACGGTCCACTGGATGACGTCGTCCCCCACTACTATCCTGCAGAACGAGGTCACCTCTGTATCTAGCCTTGTGTATGTTTGAACAGAGTGGAATCAAGGTTATTCGTCGGAGAGAATATGGTTGTAAGTAGGAAAAGCGGAGCTACGTCTGTAATGCAGACATGACCGCGCGGACATACACGCACGAACTGGCAAACTAGACGTGCAAAAATTTTAAATCCATAAACATTAAAATTTCACATTTTTGTGTGGAAACTGCTCTATTCAACGAATAATCTTAAGCATACACTTTTTTATAAGCATTGAAAGTTTTTTTTATGTGGCAACGTTTATCCTCCTGTTTTACTCGGACTTTTAGGACGACCACCGCTCAAATGCACGCACGTCTAAATTTTCGGTAGCCGAACCTGAATACTCCGTACGGAGCAACTAACGAAGTGTAAAATAACTTGTAAATCCTTGTAAGAAATGATTATAATGGTGTATACGCAAAACAAAAGAAAGAAGCTGCTTTGTAGATTAATCAGAAATTCTATTTGAACGTGAGTTTCCACAAATAATTAACATTGATTCATTGTACAGAAGTTTATTTCTTTTTAAGACAGAAGAGCTGCTATTGTTAAATGAAGAAAGCATTAATTTATTTCTAACTTAACAGGACGTACCAACACTAACAGCAGTGCCGGATTTAGCTTTTTGGTGCCCTAGATTTTTATAGTGAACGGTGCCTACGAAAAATGTGTTCCTTTGCTTTGAACTCGAGACGAAATTTCGCGCTTCCATAATATACCATTTATTATTATTATTATTGGTAACTAGCGACCCGCTCCGGCTTCACACGGGTAGCACTAATTATCTATAGCCATAAAAGATGAGAATCAATATCATAAAATTCTCAGCGTGTATTGAATTTGCGTAAATTCATTTGCTTTTAATTGTGAATGTAGAAAATTCGAAGAAAAATCAAAATTGCCAAAAAGCAAAAAAAAATCTGTTGAACCTTTAGGTTACAAGGCAACCACTACATCTCTCACCCAGTATATAGCACAACGTTGTGCCGTCGGTTTTTATAGTATACACTTTCAATCTCATGAATCGATTTTACCCTACCGTTCCAAAAGAAGTTTTACTTCTAACAGTCGTGTATATGTTCAACGTCAAAGATCACGTCTATTCTCTAGTCATTTTGATTTAATTAAAATCAACAACTAACGGTTTTAAAATTTAATGCGACACCATTGAAGTTTAAAATGCGTAAACTTGAGTCCTGTAACAGAACACGCCCATAAAGTATTCTCTGTAATGTGTTTGTAGACCAAACATTCAAAATAGGACAACAAAGGGCATAAAACATGTTGACAAACAGTGGAAAGAGCGACCATGTACAGATGCGGCAAGAATTGTGGTTCATTTTGTGATATATTTCCACGATATCTCCGCCAGTTGTGAACCGAAATGTACAATCTTTAAATAATTATTATATCACCACGGTAACTACCTATATTGACATTTTATAATTTACTAGCCGCTCCCCGCGGCTCCCCCCGCGATTGTAATGATACACAACCGAGCTGTGTAGAGTAGTGGTGACAGCACTAGACCAGCATTCGGGAGGTACCGGGTTCGAATCTCGGCGGGGGCAGATGTGGCTGGGACTTTTTCCTACTGCCTCTCGCCGAGAAACGGTAATTCCTGTACCGGCCATCTTGATTGAGGTTTTCCATGGTTTCCCTCAATTAATTCCAGATAAATATCGAGATGGTTCCTCATTTGAGGCCATGGCCGATTACCTATCAAACTCCTAGTTCAAAAATTACCTACCTTATCCTAATTTCCTATAATTCCTTCATTCGCCTATTGCTATTACATAAGTTGAAGTTGTAAAAAATGTAGAAAATAACGGGAAGTGGTAGATGAAAAAATAGTAATGGTGCAAATGGCGTCTGTTATGACATAAAGTCGAGAAATGGACGTTAAACGCATTATTATTATTATTATTGTAATGATACACGGCAACAAGAACAGTAGTGGAATCTTCATCAAGACCTAACAGCTACATTTTCAGTCCATAGAAACTGTATTTAAAAAATTAGAGTGTGTTAATCATTGACACCCCTCCACTTCCCCCTTTTCCTAAACTTAGAAGACTATTTTAGAATCTCTACTCAACAAAAGAAACATGTCTGCCAAATTTCAAGTTTGGAGGTCTAACAGTTTCGGAATGTATCGTGATACACTATGTGTATCAAGGCTTGTAGTAAGAGTCTCAAATATATTTTTTTTATAATTTTAAAATAAATAAATGAACAATTAGCCATTCCCCCTCCCTTATCAATGAAACTACCGAGCCTAAAATTTTGAAAAAAATAGGAAATGTCGGGTCTTACCCGTAGTTTACTCACGGAAAACGGAATAGTACGAAACCATTTTCTCGTGAGTTCGACTCGCACTTGACCGTTTTTTTTTTTTAGTTTTTGGTCGGAGACAATCTGGCATTTTTTTATACGAATCGTTCCAGTACTGCACAGTCGGTCACTGGATGGACAGAAGAAGTAGTTCAACACTCAAACGCAGTCTAAGATTGTAGCGTTGTCGTCGAACTCGAAGCACCCGAGAATGGAAGCGAGAGGGCTGCCGTGCTCCCGTTCTCCGGGGAAATAAAACAGTTCCGCAAATAACCTTTTGTGACAAATGGACACCATCAACAGAATACGTGACAAAGCGACGCACCCGCTCTCTCTACAGAAACAAATGAAACAAACACCTACGCCATCTGCCCATAATATGTAGGTACTGCATAGGTATTGTACAGATTGGCAAAATGTTTTTTGGAATGGCCTACGCGAAAATAACAAACTTAAGGGCTTGAGAATAGTGACGTGAAAGGGTAGAAAACCGATTAAATAACGGCGGTAATTTATTTTAAGTAGTCGCGGCTCTTTGTTATTATTATACGAGGCTGCGCAGAAATTGGCAAAATGTTTTTGGAATGGCCTACGGCCTACGCGAAAATAACAAAACTTAAGGGCTTGAGAATAGTGATATAAAAAGCTAGAAAACCCGTTAAATAACGGCGGTAATTTATTTTAAATAGCCGCGGGTCTTTATTAGTATTATACAAAGCTGCACAGAAAGCTTTGGGCATAAGTGTAATTTTCGGTCCAGATTTTAACTCTAATTTTATAAGCAATATTTACAACAAATGTATGGTAAATATAAATACTTTGGTTAATTAACTATTTCGATTATAGTGTTAAAAACTGCTTTATTGTATTGTTTTTTGCTGTTTTGAGAAAGAAAAACCGGAAGCCGTCATTTTGTTCTTTACATAACCGGTTAATTAACCGATAAAATATCCGGCCCAAGTGGTTACTATCATAAACAAGCTGTAATTTTACCTCACTACGTTAGTGAAAGCCTCAGCTGTCGAGGCTACGAAATTATTAGGGTCTCTAGATTCTACAAAACCCTAATTCCGCAAATTAAATATAAATTAAAAAGATGCGCATTTTTTTCTTGAATTTAAATAATTACGTAAATAATTCTTTCAAACATACGTTTTACATAAATAAAGATAAATAGAAAACGTTGCAGACAAATATTGTCTCAAGAGACGAGATGTTTTTTTAAGAATATAACGGCGTTTTAATATTTAAAAATATGTATTTACGTTTTCTACTTGTTCACAAAACATCTTTTAGTTAATTCCCTGAACATATAACCTTTGTAGTCATGGCAACCATCAAGGCCGAAGATCGATTCCCGACAATGAAATATACTTCATTTTTATGTAAAAAGGGAAAAAACAAGTGACGTCGGGAGACGCCCGACAGAAGCGAAACGTTTACGCATTTAATGGTCTGAATCAGCAGACTAACTAAACAAGCGTGGATAGAAAGCGCGCACATAACATTTTTGCTCATTTTACTCCCCAGCAGGCGAGCGCGCAGTATCCAAAAAAACCTTCTCCTCAAAAAACGTGTGAGTTTCACCGCCAAAAGCTCGTGGCAGAGGTAAAGCTTCTTTAGAGTTATGGGCTCGTTTCATTGATACGTTTTTATTTTACATTACCGAGATTTCTCTTATATTTCCCGCCGTTGAAGCATTTCCCCTTTAATGTCACAAAAAATGATATAACACGCCACTGACATAAACCCTGTATAGCAATAATAAGCAATAATAGAAACATAAATGTACGCCCATGAGCTATGCTGTCTTCTTATTCTTTTGGTTTTCAAACAGGAAAGCAATTTAACTTTTCAATATACAATAGAGTTTTCCAGCTTCCCCCATCTTAGCAATTTGTTATGGAAAAGATGTCATTATAAGTTTTCATGCCGGCACATAATTAAATATAAAAGTATTATAATTTGTAATTTTTATAGATGGCTAAAAATACTTTTTTTACTCCACTTTACTTTGAACAATATTCTTCAGAAAATCTTTATACAAAATAAAATCACATTCGTATACATATGTTCTTAGCTGAGAAGTAGTGAAGTATCAATTGAATTTTCAAAAAAATTGATACTAGTGTTAATTTTTTTGGAAAATTTGTTATTCAATTTTTAAAGAATACGAATAAATTTAACTTTATTCCCGTGTTTTAAAAATACCCAAAAATACTAGTTACTCTAGTTCTGCTAGTGCCTAAATTGTCGAGTCATGCCCAATAAACAAAATATCACCGAAAGTCTTTCAAAATAGGTCGAAAGTATATATATCTAACCTCATTGAATGTCCCCCTCCTACCAAACAAATTTTATTCGGGCATTTTTTCGTTCCGGTGAAAAGTGTCCTAGCTATTTAGTGTTCATTTAAAATGGGACACCCTGTATGTACTAAGGAGTTAGGACTGGCTCATTCGGCAATTTGGAGCACAAAATATTACGGAAGACCCTGAGATGTGTTTAGAATCTTTAAAATATATACGAAACAAAAAATACCGTAAAGAACATAGAAGCACCAGAAATCCTAAGGTCAGCTATGCGATCTTATCAATGATTGCTAATTATAGACGCTCGACAACTGCGGTCATAAGCGTCTATCTGTGGGCATATTTTATTGTTGCTAGCTGCCAGGCCCGTTTTCGCCCAGAACGTAGTAATATACCTATAGCCTTAATTACGCGGGCTAATTTACCCTAAATCAATCAAATCGCAATGACGTAGCTTGTTGAAGATATAGTCACATGCATCAAAAACAGTATAAACATAACACCAGGCCTCACCATTGCAGAGTTGTTGTCTAACGGCAACTACGAGAACTTTCTGTCTTTACTTAAAACTAGTTTTGTATAAACTGAAGGGATAATCGGTAGTTTTTGAAAAACTGGAGCAAATAAAGAACCCTTGATGAGATCACGCTAACTGATATTGGAACAGAATAAGTTTATTGTCGATTTAATATAAAAATCCCTCGAGACCTACTTTCTCCATTACCGACCCTTTCACTTACAATTCCCGTGGGAATTTCTTAGCTTTCCCGATGTCCGTTTATCTCTAACAAACAAGCAAAAGGGAATCAATAATTTAACCAATAAAAGCGTCCTCTTACAAAGTGCGTTACAAAAATTCACCGACTGCTATATTATGCACAACTTTGTTTGTCCTTCAGAATATAGCTAAGTTTAACTTAATTATTAAATAGATAAAAATTTCATTTTTGATTCACCCAAAACGTTCACTACTGTGAAGGTTAGTGTTTAGCGTTACCTAAGATAAAAAATAGCTCTCGCATGATGTGATTTTACAGTTACAATTTGCTTTATTATGAGAAGGGTTAAATGTTAAGATATGGCACCGTATAGTACCTGATAACTCATTCCGCCGCGAAAGTGGAGATTCGGATTTTGAGTTATCAGGTACTATACAGTGCCATATCTTAACATTTAACCCTTTTCATAATAAAGCAAATTGTAACTGTAAAATCACATCATGCGAGAGCTATTTTTTGTCTTAGGTAACGCTAAACACGAACCTTCACAGTAGTGAGCGTTTCGGGCCAATCAAAAATAAAATTTTCATTTATTAAATAATTAAGTTAATCTTGGTTCCAACGGTGATAGTGTTTGATAATTAAATTTTTCTAATATAGCATTGTAACAACGGATATTTCTTAACAATTGCAGCAATCTATAGTTATCTACGGTTATTAATTATTTATCAATCACCCGGATACAAACCTGCCCCTATCTTCGCTCATTGCTTATTCCTATTTTGTCGAAGAGTACTAATATTATGTAAGCTCGTCATGATGTCCTTTTAAACACTGAAAGAAATTTTCAAATTGGTTCAGTGATTCTCGTGTTTCGAGGTCAATGTAGATACAACGTTCTTTTCTTTATACTATTATAGATACAACAAGGATTGTTTACTTGATAATATATATACAGGGTGCAACTAAATGATCTGGTCAAACTTGCAAGAAGAAAAGAAAGACAAAATACGAAAAGTTTTTTGGTTATCTGGTTTAAAATGCTACCTAACAAATATACAGGAGGTTGAAATTCAAAATTTTGGCTTCAAAAAAATTTTGTTTTTAACGAAAAGGTTTAATAATATCACACATCCCCAACGTTTAATAACATTCTTTAGAAAATTCTAATACTTACTTTACTCTTAATAAAAAACGTGTGAAGTGAAACTTCTTTAGAGTTATGAACTTGGATTTACCAAGACCTGTCTTATAATTCCCCACCGTTAAATCATTTCCCTTGAGTTACAGAAAATTTCAAACCGATACGTCGCTAAAGAAGTTTCACTTCAAAAGCAAATAAAAAAATAATGAAATAAAAACATTATCCTGAAAAAATAAACTCTTAAAATAGTCAAAAAAAAATAATTATAATTAAAAATCAACACTAAAGTAATGCGTTCTATTAACATTATTATTTTGTTTAGATATTAATTGCTTTTTTACATTTTTTTCAGTAACTTTACATAACTGCACAAAACGCAATGACTTATTTTTTGTTTTTACCTGGCAACTCAAATGAAAATGTATTTGTCGATTAATGTGAATAGTGACCGCGCTGTTACCGCGCATATATTCGAAATACATCGAGAATTCGTTCCCGAGGGTGAAAATTACTATATTCTTTGATCTGCCCCGGGGCAGGTTTTTCAAGCCGAATACGATAAATGTGTTCGATTCGTCAAAAATCGTGCAAACGGCGCCTAAATTCAAATTTCAGGCCACATTTGAAAACACGGACTTATCAAAATGTCAATAGTTTGCGAAAGTTTGAATATACTGATAAATTTAAACGATGAGGATTCTAGGTGCCTTATTCAAGAGAAAAAGATACGAATATAAGATATATTCATAAGTACGGTATAATATGTGAAGAGAAAAATTTAAAACCTTTTTATAAAACTCCATTATACAAACTTATCCCTAGTATCCTTTCAACCATGTAGTAATTCAAAGAACAAAATAAATCGCTTAAAAACCCAGTCTTTTCACAAATAGGAAACATCCCTTTGCCCACGATAAACTACCTCCGAGTGTAATAGCGCAGCTTTCCAAACGGCCTCCGATAAAAGTGTACAAAATGTTTGCCATTAAAGTTTACATAAGAAATTATATTTCATTTAATTTTGGCTGTTTTAAAGTAAATAAAATCGAAAGTTACAGTCTATCAAAACGATAGCTACGTTGAAAACTAGCATTAAAAGTATTCTGTAATCGCTCGTCGATGAATAAAAAATTCTGACCATCGTAGAGTTGTAGTACTCTACCGATGCTTTAAGTTTGTCGGTGGAATTTTTCAACCCTATATACTTATTTATGCCCTTGATTCCTATTTTTGTATACTGTCCAAAAAAAAAAAAATGTTTTCTAAAACACTTCATCTTTCATGATAATTTTTTATATTTTTTTCAATGTAACCTCACTTAGTTTTTTTTTTTATTTTTTATAGTTTTCAACTCTAACATCCACACTCCCCAACGATCTTGCGAAGTAATCTATAAAAATTATCAGTAATACATACAATGTTGTAAGTATTATTATTTATTAAAAATATATGTGTATACTTTCTTTAACCTTACTTTTGTGCAACTGTCAGTGTCAAATAATTCGAGCCTCCTTGAACCCAGCATAAAGCAGAAGTTAGTTACGTATGTTAAACTTAAATGTCACTAAACTATATTTTACTAACTACAAATTAGTGTTAAATGTCAAAATTGTGACCAGAAAAGCTGGAAATCGTAATTTTATAACAATAATATTCATTTATTTAAGCAAATTGTGTAAACAGGCTTAAAAATGACTGTTACCAGACAGACCCGTAGAAATAAGTGGGCGTTGGATTTTAATCAGAGGTTAATATAATTTCTTATAAACTATGTGATGCATTAATAATTTAACATATGTATTCTGTAATTTTCCCACAGAAATAAAGAACGAAATAATGAACTTGCACCTCCACCTGGATACACAACCGCAGCAAGCGTGTCGCATACAGAGGTATCAAAAGAATCAGATCCGAATCATTTGATCATAAAAAAGTCATGGGACCTGGCACTTGGACCTTTGAAACAAGTACCTATGAATTTATTTATTATGTACATGGCAGGAAATTCAATTTCAATATTTCCAATGATGATGGTCGGTATGTTAATAGTTCGACCTGTCAAAGCATTGTTTACGACTCATGCAACTTTTAAAATTATCGATGGTGGAGCTGCTGGTCAAAAACTCGTGTATATTTTCGGAAATATTGTAAATATCGCTCTAGCACTTTATAAGTGTCAAAGTATGGGTTTGCTTCCAACACACGCCAGCGATTGGTTAGCATTCATCGAACCACAGACAAGAATGGAATATTCCGGAGGCGGTTTTTCATTGATGTAATAATTGTATATTTTTAATTAAAATAAAATTTAAACATATTGCATATACACGCTCATTATTTACAAACTAAACTGGCAAGATAAAAAATTTAAGGTATGTTTTATTTTATTTACTCTTCGTTTGTTCTTCGATATATTCTTTCAATTTTTCGAATATTACAGCAGGTTCGTACACTCGTGGTACCTGAAAATAAATGTTAAGTCAGATCCTTCAAAAATTATCTGTATATTTTCCATACTTAGTTTTCAAACACAAATGTAAAGTTTATGTAATAAACAAATTTAATTCTGAGCCAAAACTGAAAGGAAGCAATTTTCAGTTTTTTTATATTTTTGGTTATGCAAACTTATTTTTCTTTTGTTAATCTTTGAACAAAAATACCAAAGATGTTTTGTATAATTTTCAATTTTATGGCAAACAGTGTTTATAGTTATTTTTGCAATTTACCTCATAATTTTGTGAAACATACATTCCTGTGTAGACTCCTAATCCAAATGTAAACTGAAACAGATAAAATGGTAAATCTGTTACAAAATTAATTTTAAGTGTTAGTATTTTTTAACGAAATAACCATACAAGGAGTTTTAAACCAAAAAAACTGGCATTACCAAAAATTTAAACATGATACGGTAACTTATTTCTTTCGAAGACCAAATTACACAATTTTAATTTTGGTGATTTAAGCTGTCATTGTCACTCAACGAAGTCTAGACTTAGGAGGATTAAAATACTATTGACATATTGCAACACTATTTCCACTAAAATTTTTAAATAAATAACGTCATTTTGAAATTAATATGTTGCAAAAACACTCTTTTTGCATAATTTAGCGTGTTAATTCAAATCCCGCCTACAGTTCATTGTTTTGTGCAGTTTTTTTTTTTATTTCTATGACAGCTGACTTAAATGTTTATTTAGACGAGAAATATCTTCTTGCATATGTTAATATGTAGCTGATATGATGGTATGTATACAAAACAGTCTTTATAAGATGCTTTTTTTATAGGAATAAATATAATATTTAGAAGACAATATACACATACTTCGAAGCATCTTCCTACTACACAAGCATTCACAAACGCCAAAGTGAACGAAATTTGTTGCATTTTAAGTCTTCACTAAAATCGAAACGATGCAGCCCTCAAGGAGGCCTCACTGTTTAACTGTTTATCAAATAAGACAGAACAGTGAAAGTGTTAAGCTTTAAAATGTACTGTGAATTTTGATCAACTAATTGTTCGAGATACTCGTATAAAGAAAGATGCATCGAAGCGAAAACGCGAAAAAAAATGACTATCGACTGAACGCTACTCACTGGATGATTAAAAAGTCATTTTAAAATGTGTTTAAAAATTATCTATATATAGAAAATATTACAAAAAATTTTGACAATTGGTGTTTTTCCTTACAACCACAGAATTTGCAATAAGCAGAAAAGTGATGAGCATATTTTTTGCAGCGTGCTAAAATTACAAATCCGATAATCTGAAAGCTTGTGAGTATAGCCACTAATGATACCTACTATTATTTTTATCATATTATCTATATTCAACTATCTTTGAAAATTTTAGAGATTCGTATAATTGTGCTAAAAATTATATGGTAACGTAAAAATAGCTTTCAAAAAAAGAATATACAATTTCAAATTATTTTTTTCTTTATTTGTAAAATTACAAGTGTAAAATCATTTTAAATACAATTCATAACACTTTAAGCATAAAAGAGTTATAAAAATTAAAAATGGAATAATTTATGTATTTACATAATATAAATAAAAGAAAACACAAATTCACTAAACAAATTTTCACTACGAAGTCTTATCTTCAGGAACACATAAGAAAAATTTTGCACAAGCATTGTTAAAATTATCCGAAGTGTTTATAAGCCACTGAGGTTTGTTTTTCCATCCTATCGTAACAAAATAAACTGGGATACCCGATAAAATGAAAACTAAACCGACACCGACTTCCCACGGCGATACGTAAAATGGGAAAGTCACTAAGAAGGCACAAATAATGAAAAATATTATCGGTAATGCAATGTTGACTTTGATTGGTCGATCCAAGTCCGGTCTTTTGTATCGCATCCATAACAGACCTGTCACCGACATTGTAGTGAAAACGGCTTCGACAAACGATACGTACGTAATAAGAACATAGACGTCTTCAATGACCAGTAGGACGAGTGTAGTCAGACACTGAAACAAAATTAACAATTAATGACAAAATTACATTTTAATATCGTTTACGTCCATCACTTATCTGAATTATAATAATAATTTTAATATGTTTTTATAATTGTTGTAAACATTCATTGTTACATTGCTAAATTAGAAAAAATTATTTTTTATCCACTGTCACCGTCGGGCTTCAAACCCGAATCTTTCCACTTTCGCGACGGAATGAGTTAATCAGTTACTCTACGGTGCGATATCTTCACAGTTAATTCTCTCGCTTGTAGTGAATTTAATGTTACATTTGCTTTATTATGAAGAATTAACTGTTAAGATATCGCACCGTAGAGTAACTGATTAACTCATTCCGCCGCGAAAGTGGAAAGATTCGGGTTTGAAGCCCGACGGTGATAAAAAGCATGATCTAAGATACAAAAAATTATCTTATTCTTATTAGCTAAATTGCTTATATAGAAAAGCAGATATACTAACTATATATGTAAAACAAATTTATAAAATAATAATACAAATTGTACACTGAACTGATGACCATTGACTCATCATGATTACAAAAACAATTTGTTTATTAAATAACAAATGATTTTAATTATTACGCTGTAATAAATAAATTGTTTTTGCAAATAATAATATTAACAAATATTATTTGCATTAATAGTCAAGATTAATAAAAAATATTGGGTTTATTCTAACAATACTAGAATTATATCTCATACAAAAACGCGCTATTAATTATAAAAAATAAATGCATTGCTAAGCTAACATCTGCCATCGTAAAACAATGGAACCGCTCCACTGAATTAAAATGCACGTGTTTCTGATAAAACCTAGCTTCTCATCTTAGCTAAAATCAAAGCTAGAGAATAATTAGAATCTAAGATACTGTTTTGTTAACACGCTTTATTGTCAGTATCTGTATCCAAAATTGAATATTCTTCTAAAAAAATATATTTTATTTAAATATGTACCATCTTTCATACACAATATCTTTTGTGATACTGTCTGATTGACTGTGTTATCTTGTATCCACTCTGAGTATGGAAGATTCATAATATAATATGAAAAATATTTGTTCTTAATCAAATAGCCCTCATACGTGTACCAAATTTCATTGAAATTGGATTAGGAATATAGTCCAATGGGCGAAAATGTTGATGAAAATCCTGTTAAAACGTCGCTTCGACAAATAATCGTAAATTTATTATCCAGTCCCCATGACTGTATAAGAGGTATTTCTTGATGCATTTGAAGGAAGCTTAGATGGTTAATCCTTTTTTATATATTCATGATTTTCCTGCCAGATGGCACTATTAACTTATTATACATTTTTAAATTTTTTTTAACAAAAGCATTGTAAGATGTCAGTGAACAAAAAAGCGAAACTAAGAGGCTGGGTAGACGTTTTGAAGTGAAACTTCTTTAGCGACCCCCTCCCCCTCTTTAAGTGTGACGTAATTTATGGTTGGCCCCAAATAATAAAATAAATGTTCTCTTTGCTACAGATAGACCTTCAAAATATTGGCCCGTCACGTTGCTACAACTTCGAGATCATCAAGTGACTGTGATCTATTGTTGAAACTTCCAGACCTTCAAGTGCCTACGTTCCCATTGCTGCACAACTTCCATGCGTCAGGGTCTGTCAGATATGATTTTTTAATTGCTTTTTAAATTGGTTGTGTCTTTTCGAAATTCATATTGACCTGCTTATTTTCAATTTGTATAATGGAAACAAATACAGTATTATACTTTTAAAAGTAAATTACATGTTCACAGAGATATGAAGACAAAAATGTTTGCTTGCTGTAAAGTATTTGACTCCTGAGAAAAAACATTAATCAAACAAATTTTTATATCACAGCAGTCAACAAGTTGATTCCATGCCAGAAATTTTATTAATTTACCAAATATTTAGTAAAACAAATTCATGCCTATAGTTTCATTCAAAAAAGGGAGTCTGTTGATGATAAATTATGGAAGCTGAAAAGTTTTTGCTTAACTTAAGGGAGTACTTTGCATTGACGGCCATTTTTGGATCGTAATTTGAGAATTTTTTTCTTGGGATTAGTACAATATTTTGGGGTAATTGTTTTCATATACATATATCATATCCTTTTTGTACAAAACTATATTTATTGTATTTTAAAAACAAACTGCTGATCCTAGGACGCTTAAAATTTGAGACGCTCGCGGCGCAGTCCTAAACGGTGCTCACAATTGCAGTCCTCTGCGGAGTTTGAAACACAAATTTCCAAATTGTTATTTATTGTTAACCTATTGACTATCGTCTAAACCGCCGAGATATTAAAATATTGATAGTTACGAATGTTATGCGACGCCACTGGGAGCAATACCCGTTTTTAAATCCCGTTGTTCCCGAGTTCAGGAACCCATAAGCAATGGGACCCCTTTAACTCCTGTGATGAAATAACAATTATAATTTCAATTAAACTATTTTCCAATATGTAAAACTTTTTTTAAGTGTAGTCTCTTTTTGAGTGAACATCGCTCATAAGCAAACAAAATATTTGGAACCGTTGATGTCCTTTCTATATAGGATCTTTCAATGTATACCTTTATATTTGAGTTTAAAATATTGATTTTTTTCATTATATACGGTTTTAAATTACTTGTAACAATTAAAAATCAACGAAATTTTCACAATACAAACGGAAAGTACAGAAAATGCTTTTAAGTTTTAAACAGTTTTGTTACAAACATTTCAATTTGACATGTTTATATTCATAAAATTAAAAACTGATTTTTCTGAAATGCTGCTCGCCTGATACTTTTGTGTTTATATTTGATAGACGAATTTTTAAAGATTATGTCATGCTCTATACTGCAGTCCCAAACCAAGAAATCATGTCTGCATTTTTTATAATTTTGAGATATTTAGACTTAAAAAGTTAAAATGTTCTCTGACACATTTTATCAAACATTATGTGAACATAATAGTATAATACGTATCAAATGTGGGAATGTGTCTCCTTTTTAAAAATGTGCACTTTCTCACACTTGTTACAATTTATAACGAGAACACGTAAACGTATGTACGTAAAAAGTGACCGCCTTGTATAAAAAGTGAAACAAAAGGGAAACTCGTGCGTAAAAATCGCTTTTACATACGGACCATAGCTATGTTAACTATGTAAAAGCACCATTTTGTATGTCCCTGTTATAAAAATTATAATATGTAAATGTTGTAGGTTTTTCAATTTGGGGTCATCCATAAAATACGTCAAGCGAAATTCACTCATGTTTTGCCCCCACTCCCACTTTGTCACGCTGTATCACATTTCCTGCGTGGAAGCGCTCATTTATCAAATTGGATCTACGCGTGTGCGATTCCACGGAGTTCAGAAATAATTAAAATAATTAAAAATTTGGGTACTGCATGATTTAATACAATTGCAATGGGAGTGACTTTATTTTATTGTATTTTATTAGAACACTCCTCTTTCAAAAATTGAAGTAATTAGATAACTGTCATTTATTCCAGCGGCGCACCAAAAAAAAAAAATAAATAAATAAAATAAAATACCACTAAGGCCGTACGTATTCAAGAAATAAAAATGTTTCATTTTTTATATAAACTTCTTGTTCATTCTAAAGAACAAAAATTGTATTTAAAAAAACAACAGACGTAAAAAATGTCATCAAAATGTTATTACGATTATTATAAATTCATATATAAAAAAGCTATTTTTACCGCACAGTATTTTCTTCAGTTATTATTTTTCTCGTTTACTTGGCTTATTTAGCCTGAGAAGAGTGCAAGCGAGTGGACTACTATTTTAGTTTGCTTAAAACCATGCTTTCTTTGCTTAATTTTTTGTGAATTTTTGATCAAGTGAACAAAACTAAAAAATGTCTGAGAACACCGATTTACATAATGGAATGTCTGGGTACTTAGTACTAAATTTGTTTAGCAAATTGTAAAATTGCTTATTTTATTATACTTAAAAAAAACTTGCTTATATCTTGGAATATAATTTTGGAAGGCTCATTCCTATTCCTAAACTATATTGTAGTTCTTTTTATATTATGATGGGTCGCGCTGCTTAGTCAAAGTGCACCAAGGTTAGTAGATTACAGAGGTTGCCTCACTTCGTTGGATAGTAGTGGGAGAATGACGTCATCAATCGAACCTGTCAATTGATTGCGTCGCAACGGCTGTTGTTCATAAAGAATGTTTAACAAATGTCAAAGAAACCAGAAGACAGAATATTGATATTATTTGCAATAAATTGAATTTTTAATTTAAGAGATTTACATAGTCCTAGTTAAATATAAATGACATTTTTGATGCTGTCTTTAGGTTGATAAAAACATGAACAAACTGCCAACTGACGTCAATTCCGCGCTTACGCTGATTGGTCAGATAGAACGAGGTAGCCTCTGTAATCTACTATTCTTGGTAATACAGTGCACTTTCAGTTTCAAAGACTAGAAAAACCCAAATTTAATAAATGTGAACTAGATGAAATAAGCCTTCCCATAAGTACGTATATTCTAAGGGCATATGTGCGTTTCGCGTGGATCTTACTTTCTTCATTTTTAATAAGATCAGTCTAAATATTGTTTCTGCATCATATTTTATCGAAATAAACGTTATGTTATAAAACGTAAAATATAAACCGACTTTTTTGATTAGACCAAAATATTATAATTTTTCACACGCCACTGAGTCGTAAATAATTAAATATTATGTATAACTTGTTCGAACTGCAATCCTAATACAATTTTTTTACTAACTGCGGGCGAAGTCAATGCTTATAAGACAATGCTTATAAATGAAATATATTATACGTAGTGTCTGATAAAAAAAGGACAAGATAGATTTTGGACTTTCAAAAAATTAAACACAACACACATGAGCATAATTTAAGAACTCAAATGCTACGAAATATGTACGGATATATCTTATACTTATTTGACTGAGACATATTAATGCAATTTTATAAACAGTTTTGTCGTTGGAAATTTGACAAGACCGAATTAATAGTTTTTAATTTTTTTAGTTTTTAATTTAATTTAATATCGTTGTTGCAGACGAATTTAAAAACAATTTGTGTTACGTTTTCTTCTCAAACACAGATTAATTTTATAATGCTAAATGATCCGCAAGTAATCGTGTCTTCTTTGTTTCTTAAAATCATCTTAAACCAGGGGGGGCTCATGGCACGTTAATGTAAATGGTGCCTCTTTAATAGAAAGGGTTATCAATAGAAATAAACAAGATTCTAGCTATAATTGTTATTTTGTCACAGAAGCTAGGGGATCCCATGGCTCACGGGGCCCTGGGCTCAAGTCCAGCAAGGCCATGCGAAAAGATAGGCCTGCTTGTGATCTTTTTTACCCTGACTGTATAGAAATGTATCCAGCATTTCAACAATTGTATTTTCAATTTTTGAAATGTACACTCCTGTAAAATTCCTCATACATTTTCGTGGGATCCCCCGATCAACTAGCCACTCCCGCCGAACATGATTTGCCGAGCCTGAATGTAACAAATGTATCCTCATAGACATAAGGAAATTTAATAATAGCGTTGTTGAATACTTTTTATTTAGTGCTAAAATCTCTGGCTCCTCGAGGCATAGACGCTGATGACTTTTGCTGTCGAGCGTCTATAATCCGCAATCTTTTTTATAAGCATACCGAATAATAAATTAAAAATAATTCATTGAACGATTGCCTAGGTAGTAGAAAACACCCCGTATATAAAGACTTATGTAACTGCATTTTATTAATCGTGCTATGTTCTATTTGAAGTAGAAATACCTCTTAAAAACTTCTGGGAGCTGGATAACAAATTTTTGATATTTCGGTTTGTTGAAATTATTTCAATCAAAATTTTTGTTTTTTTATCTTTCCATCACGATATTTGTAATTTCATTATCAGTTATTGTAATGTAATAGACGCTTGACAAAACAGGTTAAACGCATTGTAAATTATAGAAACTCATATTATTTTATTTAAAATTAAAACTTAAAAAATTTCAAAGTTTAAGACCAAAAGTTGTAAATGTGAAGCGGCGGCAATCTCGGCGCAATCAGTATGTTCAATAGCATAATACTCTGGGAGTTTGGACCAAAAATTTATAACAATACCCGATTCTCGTCTATGGACGTTAGAGCGTCCACAATCTACAAAGTATTGAAACATGAATGCGAATTTTGTGTGTAATCGTGAAAAAATAACTTTTTCTTTTTTTGTTGCAGATACGATCGTATTAAATCGACATCAAGTGACTGAGCGACCGCCATTGTCGAAATTTTCATGGCTACATTTTAAATCAAATATTATTTTATGTATTTTCTTATATTTATATATATTTAACAATAATTATTGTATTAGACTGATTGTAAATTATTAGTAATTTTTATTGTGAGAAAATAAACACAAATTAACTAAAAGAAAATCTTTTTCAAGTGTAACACGTATAAATACCTCTTCATGTCTCTGGTGCCCTACTCCTAAAATGTCAAATTTTAACAATTTACCAGTCAAACGACAAAATATTTTTCAAATGTTGCAAGTAAAAATACCTCTTAGCATCTATGGTGCCCTATTCCTAAAATGACAAATTTTAAGAATATTTCTGTTCAAATGTAACACGTATAAAATACCTTTTCGTGTTTCTGGTGCCCTACTCCGAAAATGCCAAATTTTAAGAATTTTACCAGTTCGTAAACGAAAAAATACGTTATCGTGGTTACGCTTAGTTCATGTGTCAAAATAGGGGTGTCGTTAGTAAATCCCCCTAACCACCGACATATTTACGAGACACGTTTAGCCCCGTAAAATACGGTATTAAATGTTAAATCATATATTTTATATTCACGAATTCCCTACTAGGTGGCACTAATAATTTAATACACATTTTTTTGACATATTTTCCAAAAAAGCATTGTAAGATGTCAGTAATTTAAAAAAAAGTGAAATTTAAGAAGCTGGGGCGGCTTTTTAAAGTGAAGTTTCTTTAATGACGTAGATACCTGATTGAAATTTACTATAACGTTAATGATTCAACAGCGGAAAAATATAAGAGAAACTTTGGACGCGCAAAATGAATGAAAGCGAGTTCATAACTCGAAAAAAGTTTCACTTCGCCCACAAGATTATGTGGGTGAGGCTCACACGTTTTTTATTCACTTCAAAATATTCCAACAAAATTCGTGGGAATGTTTCTGGTCTATGTCAGTGTGTAAAAAGTTCTACTCTTTGAGTATGAAAACCTCATAATACATGCATGTAAAATCAGTTCAGTCGTTTGCTATTTTTTATCCTATTCTTAATAACTAGTCTAGCCTTTAAATTCAAGAGTCGTGTATACGCTGCATACCAAATTTCACTGGAATTGGATCAGGAGCGAAGCAAGTTAGTTTATTAAATAAGTTATATTTAAAGGGAACTTTAAAATAGCAAAACTAAATTGATACGGACGAAGTCCTAACAGGCAGCTATGAATTTTAATATTAGACCCAATAAAAATAAATAATCGTGGGCACAAGCTATATCTATCAATTAAATTTGCACCCGGCGAGCGGACTGCTAGTTAGTTATAAAATCTATGGCAAATCCGGCTTTGGAGACTGATTTTGTTAAAACAAATTTTTTTTCCAAGGGGATACCTTAACGCGAGCGAAGCAGAATATAAAGAAGACTATTCTTTGAGTCGAGGAGTCCGAACGTGTATCAAATTTAATTAAAATCCCAATGATTTCAGCATATTTAGAAAAATATACTTTTGACAAAATATCATCAATTTGTTATCCACTTACCAGAAGCACAGAAGAGGTATTTCTAGTCATCAGCTTAAATTAATCATAGAACGTAACACCTCATTGTAATTTATAAGTTCGAGAGTAGATGGAACCGAAAATGTATTCAATTTCTTTTTATAAATATATATTTACGAAAGCGTTGTAAGATGTCACTGAAATCTAGATTTATAATTCAAAATTAGATAGAATTATTTATGAGCTATTTGTATCATAAATAAAATTTATCAAAACTCAACAAAATCACAACCATTGATTGTTGTGGTTAAAAAGTAACTAAATTGAATTCCTGCCATAGTACCATTAGTATCGTCAACACATATTCAGCGAAGTTCCCGTTCTCGTCTATAGATAATTTGTTAATTTTTAAGGAAAGTTTAGGTTTACAGGTCCAGTTTCGTTCGAATATAATTAGAAATAATAATAATAAGCCAAGGCTCAACGTCATTCCTTTATTCAGGACCCAAAGTTGTGGAATGATTTATCACCTGAGATGTATTCAAAATGCATCCACATTTAATTCGGAAGTAAGCAGTATGCTCTTAAATAATTAATATTAAATATTGCCACTATACATTATGTTTTATCTTCAAATTCTATTCCATTTTATTCTATTTTATTTTATTTACATTTTATTATTGTTAACATATTAATGTTATTGTTATAGCATATTTTGTATATTTTATATTTTGTCATTGTTTTATTGTATATTTCGTATATATTTGTATACATATTACTAAGCTTTTAACCTCAAGAGAGAGATTATGCTTTGCAGTGCTTCTCTAAATAATAATTATTATTATCCACTCTCCAGGAGCACATAAGAGATATTTCGAGTTAATTTGGATCAATTTAAATTAATCATAGAAGATGAACTTCATTGTGATTCGTAAGTTGGAAATAAAAACGTATTCCACATTTTTTTTAAAAACGAATTAAATTTATAATAGTTATAATTTATCAAAATCCACCAAAATAACAATTAATTGTTGTGGTTAAAAAGTAACTAAACTGATTTCAGATTCTTACCATAGTGTCATAAGTATCATCACACACCTAAATGTATTATAAAGCAAAGATCCCGTTTGCGGCTGTCTGTATGTCGCCTGAAAACACGAGACCTACTAAACGGATTTGATTCCTGTTTTTGCCATTTGACGGATTATTTCTTGGAGAAAGCTTAGATCTATTTAAACTGGTGGGGGCAGTTTTGTCGGGATGAAAATCGGTTTGAGTACGCTCAGTGGCGTAGATAGGGGGGAGATCAGGGGGATCAATCCCCCCCTTGGGTCTGAGAATTATAAGATGATAAAATCGATTTTTTTCTAGTCATGTGTTTTAATGTAAGCATAAAATTTTTGAAGCGCCAATATTTATTTTGTCTCAATGTGCAATACTGCAATTGTTGGTAAAACTCTCAAAATTAAAAAAAACACACATTTTTACGTGATGACTGTGCAGTACAGCACATTAGAGTTTCGAATGCCGGCGCTTCATATGAAAAATGTGACCAATTTCTGTACATGACTATGCAACGAGGATTATTATCGCAGTGCAAAATATAACTTACAAAAAAACAGGATATTATTCTGAGTTATATCCCCCCCCCCATGACAAAAAGCTATCTACGCCACTGAGTACGCTAACTAAACAAATTTGAAATCGATTTTTACCATTCGATGGATTAGGAGTAGAAGACTTTATAATCAAAAACACATATTTACTTCAACTTTTTGGAGTCTGAGTTGATGCATGTTAATATGTTTGTTGAAATCCGGCCCAACCCTTGGAACGCACCGTCACTGCTTCTTATGCAGTAATTATTTGTGGAGTTTGAAGTCACTTTATAGTGTTTTGTGTTTAATGTTTAAATATTGAGCGAATTGAACAATACGTACAACAAAATCTTTCAAAAACATTTGTTTAAATGGGTTAAAGATTATCAGAATTATTATTTAAAGATCAAATAATAACAGGAACAATAATATTGACTTTATTGAAACTGCAATTTATTGTCTAAATTATTTAGATAAGTTACTTGATAAAATTTCAATAAATACATTTCAAAAATAAAATCACTGCCTGCTCAAAATGCACTATTTTCATTTTCGGAAAACAGCTGTTTGTTAAATTGTAAAAACGTTTGTCCCCAGGCATAAAAAACAAAATAATTGGTAATTACTCAATAATGGGGCCCTGTCCAGTTAAAATAGCAATATCTTTGCATATCATTTTGAAATGTGGACACAGCACGCGTTTAAATGCGGTTGGAAAGTTTAAATATTTCGAAATATGTTTTTACCGTGGTCATCATCGCCAGACCGGGCGAAAGATGTGTCGTATTTTTTTTTTTTTTTTGTTTAGAATTCCATACATCACTGATCTACAACAATTAAACATTGACACCAGTACTTAATTTTTATTAAATTCTATTGAAATGCAGAGAAAACGTACAAATGATAACCGCGACCTATTAAAGTCTCCCAGAATGATTACTGGACATCCTAATATAAGACCAGGGGTGCTCAGACTTACAGTGGCGACGATCGACCACAAAATATTCAAGCGGCAACCGTCGACTAGACTAGATATATACTTTTATTGTTGATACAATTGTTTACCTAAGCAAGCACAATTAAGTATACCTATTATTAGATAGTTGGCGCTGTAACCTGTAGGTAACCGTGGTGCCAGCAGGCAGTCGCCGAGCCGACGATTCGCGATTATTTTGTAATTTTTCAAGATTGCAGATACTTTTCCGCGATCGACTCCAATAGATCTCGCAATTGACCAGTCGACCGGGATCGACCATTTGAGCACCCCTGTATTAAGACGATTAAAACTGACCATGCAATAGAAAGATATGTGCATAGAGATGAAAAAAAATCCGAACCGGCGGACGGCTCCTTTACGAACACATAATTGCATCTAATAAAATAATTATACTGTCTAAAGCCAGTCATTGAGTCTTACCATGAATATCAATGAAGGTACAGGAGTGAGTCGTTTCACATCAATAAGAGCAATTGCTCTTGGTAAATGTCCTTGGCGAGCGCCGACAAAAAATAATCTCGACGAAGCGAAAATGGCGCCGTTCAATGACCCGAATGTCGAGCAGGCAACGAACAGCGGTATGATGAAAGACATGACGCCCAGGGTCCGGTCGCCGAATGTAACCGCGACGGCCTGGGACGCTAAGATCTCGTCACGTGACAGCACCACGAAATAAGCAACGTTGGTGATGACGTACGTTATCGTTACCAATGGTAACGATATGCAGATTGCCCGCGGTAAGTTTCTGAAAATGAAATTAAATGTATTAATTTTCGAGTGAAACTTCACTTCAAATATGGGACGTGAGAATAGTCGAGCGCATAGCGATGCAGTTGTTTAGGAAATTAGGAAAAGACACTACGTCAGACGCTGATGACCTCAGCTGTTGAGCGTCTATAATCTACAATCTCTCTCTCTCTCTCACTGATACGTGCCCTGGGGGCGCCGAATAAGACCCTCAAACAAAGGATAATTATATCGAGAAACTGCAGCTTATTTTTTAATTTAATATTTTTTCCAAGACGTGTGAACACAAAAAAATTAGTTTTTGGCATTTAGGAAAAAGCCATAATTCTTCTATAGTGAGTCTTAAGTATGGACAAAATTTGAAAATATCTCGGATCTTTTCAGATTCGCTATGCTCGTAGAAACGACACACGGAATTCATTAAACTTACCCGTTCCGCTTTGTAGGCTATTTCGAAGATAGGGCCACTGCAGATTTTTTCTGGGAATTCTGAAATGTTGCTACAGTCCTTTTACAATTTAGTACACTCCTAGAAAACGGCACTGTGAATTCAACGCGCCTATCGGCATTTCCGTAATATTTACCGTTTGTTTGAAATTCAAATATATTTTAAATGCTCTGAAGGTAGGAATAAAACTTACTTGTAAGGATCTTGAAGCTCCTCCGTGACGAAATTTAAATAATTCCATCCTGAATAAGAAAAAAGTCCCGAATAGAAAGCTAAGGCGATATATCCAGGTTCCAGATTTGTTCCTTCCATGGGAGTCTGAAGATGTTCTGTGTGTCCACTGCATAGGTACCATACGCCAGCCAAAACGATTATTAACAAGGCAAAAATCTTGGTCGCGGTGAAAGAATCTTGCACTCTAGTCACCCATTTTACATTATAACAGTTGATTACTGTCAATAAACCTAAATTAAAAAAAAATATTAATAAGAAAAAAGCTTCTTAAAGACAAGCTTTTATTAAAATGTACTAAAAAGGATTTTTCTTAACAATTTAGGTTCATAATGACAAAAGCGTGGGCTGTAACCTATGATCGTTTATTAGTTACAACCCACGCTTTATAATTAGTTATAAACCTGAATTATTAAAAATTATCTTTTTTCTTTTTAGTACATTTTAATAAGAATTTGTTTTAAAAAAGTTTTTTATATTAATATTTTATTTTGTTCTTTTTAGTCTTTAAAAACGTCTACTATTATAACATTAATTTACTAAAATTAATTGATTCCCAAAACAATTGGATCACGTATTGTCATTAGGAATACATATGCGTACAAAATTTCAAATCGATCGGACATGTGACGTCCACCATATTGGGTTTGCAAGGACATCAAATACCTTATCGTATTCTAATCTTCAGACTCTTTCATTTGATACCCATGTCAAGAGGGTTGTGAAAAAAAAAGGTTATCTTGGGGCATCCGTCATTTTGGATTTATGTATTGTCACCGGACTTATACACGTGTGCAAAATCGCAAAGCTCTAGCTTAATTAGATTTAGTCGAAACTTTGATTGCAAGTTTTGACCCAACTTTCAGTTCTGTTTGCGTTAAGCTAGCCGATAGGCGGTGCAAAAATTTCGGTTTCAGTTTTAATACGCGCGTTAGTACAGCAGTCCCTACTGACTTTGTGCTTTAAGCTGTCATTATAACTCACATGTAATAAATGCAGCAATCAGCCGAATGGCTTCAGAAGGCGGTTCACAGGTAGGCCACATCGGTTGCAAAATGTATTGTGCGAAGGTGAGGGCCGTTATGGCGTTGCCAGTCGGCACCAAAATGAACAGAGCTACCCACAAATAAAGAAAAGCCGGCAGCGGACCGAATGCCTCGCTTATATATGCATAATCGCCGCCAGATTTGGGTATCATCGTGCCTGAAACAAAACATTAAAACCGTCAAAAATATTTACAAACCTCGATTATCTTTCCTAAACGTTTTCACCTTCAGACCCCTTCGAAATTAGCAAAATTGTCGCGAACCCAATTTCTATAAAACGAAGTCATTATTTGTTTAATTTTTTTAAGCGAAACTTTTTTATGCACAGTAAAGTGAACTGAATTCATTTGTCGAAAAACTACTGTAACAGGTATGGTAACCATATAGGTATCACTGTTTTCCGGATGGGCATTCATACAGTTCGGTCGTTTCCGGCCGAACTACACAGCTTTGCGCACTTACAAACTTGCGTTACGGATCGCTAACTATAGAATCATTGTTTGCCGGATGGCGTATAAATAGTTAAACCGCCGCCGGTCGAACTGTATAGTTTTGTCCACTTACACCACAGATGCGTCTGCAAATTTTTTCGGATACAATTACGGATCCCAGTCTATTTAACGTTGATCTAGAGCATGGCGGATAGAGACAAAGAAGACCTTCGTGCTTTTGCTGTTGTCGAAAAAGCGAGGGAACATTAAGGACTACGGTGGTAGAAGCGCTGATCTGATAAAACCCCAAGTAGGGTAACGGATGATTTCAATATCGACAAAACAGAAATAAACTGCGTTAAAAAATAGTCAATCAGATTAACTGACAGTAAACTATAAACCACGTTGATATCCAGGCTACGATTTCAAAACTAAAATCCATAAGGAATAAGTTTTTCAGTGGTAAAGAACTTCCAAAACGAGTGATCCTATAAGGACTCCGTTTTTTCTTTTGAGGTACGGAATCCTAATTAGTTCAGTAGATTCAAAAGATTAACTCTTTTAAACAGACTGATGCTAAAAACTCATAAATTTCATGTATCATGTAAAATGTCATTGTTTTCAAATTCTTATCCAGCTTCCATAAACACTAAAGAGGTATCGATGCTTTAGAAATTATTTTATTCGATAGTCTGCATTCCGCTGTAGAAGTATCAGGGCACCAGATCACAGCTGTATACAAAATATCTATTCTGTATTCAGCTTTAGTTTACTCAATGATAGAAAGTAGCTCAAAAGTTCGCTTTTCAACTAAACTTAGAAACCGAAACTATGCTGGAAATATTTACCAAAACTACAACAAAAAGTTTCCGCTCGAGTCTGCCTATCTGGTGTGTAACTTTAATATTCATTAATGGCTTGTTTAAAAATCAAAATATCCACTAATCCGATCTTCTTAAGTCATATTTTGCTTGATTTTGACCCAAAGCTAAGAAAGGCTGCCGACGTCTGCCCTAGAGTGCCCCCTGGGCCGGCGTCTGAGCGGTAGCTCATTCAGCCTGTCGCCGTTGCTGCATTGTTCTGAAAGAGATAACATGCTAGCTTGTCATTGTGAGTTTTCTGATTAAAAAATTACCTATCGTTTGAATAGTTCAATTGAAATGATAATAGCAACCGATAATTTAATAAACTTTTAGTAGATTGCATAGCTTGGTGGGGTCTGTGACACTTGACACCATTTTGTGTTATTTACAGCATCACAATTCACACTACTCGTCTTAAACAACGACGACAGTAGAACACGATAATATCACTCAAACTTACATATTTCATGATTTGATAAATAATGTTGTGATAATCAACAACACACATGTTTGTAAAACTGACCATCGGCAATTTTGTAATGCTGACAACCCGAATTCTCAAGAACCTACGCAAAATTGTTTTCAGAAAGGGGACAAGAATTATAAAAGTTAAGATGTCGGTTATCTTTCATTTATTAAATATAAAATATTTTTTTACGCTACTAGAACTAACTATCTATATGAAATCTAATGATTTAGTAGACTATTTTTCATATTAAAATCTCCATCGAAATTCACAAGAAATTTTTAAGGAATATAAATGTGTAAAAAGTCACCAGAGTCTATCTTTGATTTTTATGTAAAAAAAGATAATGTTTGTCAGTTTGAAAATTTGTTCATTTATTGAATAATTATGAAGATAGGTCGACGAAAAGTAATTTCTTCAGAACTTGGGAGGACCCTCTGTCAGACGAGGGTTGTTTAAATGTTTAAGGGGTAACACCACTGTAACAGCCTAAAAAAACGTGTTTTTTTGTAATTTTTTTTTGGGTGGAAGGAAAGGTAATAAAATTATAATATTGGAGGAAGTTATTTAGCGTATATTTAAGTAACAAAATAGAAAATTATTATAAGAAAATATTCAGAAATGACGGCACCACAGCCATTTTCGCGAGGCACGTAGAATTTGACGCACTCTGCGGCACGCAGTGTAGCTGCTGCAAATTTGGATTTAGAAAAAAAAAAAAAAAACACTTATTGTACATGCTTATAGCTAGAGAAATACGTAGGGGATTTTAAAAATATTGATGTTTGTGTGATTGCCGAGTATTTGAATTAAATCGTTAAATTTTCAACAAAAAAAAGATAATCATTTGTTAATAAATAATGATTAAATTAACTTATCGAAAATCCCCTACGTATTTCTCTTCAAAATCTTATTTTAAAGATATTGTAACAAATTCGAATGAAAAGAATGAAAATTGTTGGAGTTATGCTGCGTGCCGTTTTGAAAAATCATGTTTCGAGAAAAACGCATTTAAAGTTTTGAAATGCATTATAGACATTATAGACGCGCTTGGGGAAGAGCTCGAAATTACAAGAAAAAAAATACTTTGAGGTATGAAATATTTTTCCCCATATTCTAAAAGGTTCAAAGTATTTTTTTATGCCTAAAAAAAAAATCGATTTTTTGAAAAATTTACAGTGGTGTTACCCCTTAATCATCATTAAATAGATAATAAATAATTAGATTACTTTTCATTTATTTTAAAATGTCCATTCATACCCAATGGGAAATACGCGGAAGGCTCATAATACGTGAACCGAATTTTACTGACACTCAGTTCAGTCGTTTGCTTTGTATAAAAAAATACTTTAATGAAAACCCTTTCTATACGTGAGCAAAGCCAGATATAAAGCAATCTATCCTTTGAGTTGAGGAACCCGTTATATACGTGTACCAAAATTTCTGTTCGCTTAAAAAAAGATAAATTTCTAGTCGTAATTTGTTTTTCTCAAAAGGAGACAGTAGGTCAAATAAGTTTAGGAATCTCCAATATACTCTTTAGGTTTTAAAGTATTAACTCGCAAGGTTCCTTCAACAAAAGTATGCAGCCGGGTACTGACCGCTGTTGTGTCGGCAATCCCTTCCAGACGTTGCATTCAAAAATATGCAAATAAGTATTGTTAAATAATACACATGCTTATATATACAGTAAACCAGTAAACCACCGGTTTGGCAAGTCTATTTCAATGCCAAACCGGCCGCGCAAAACTTCAGGCATGCACATTATTAACATAAAATATATTTATTTCTTACAACGGAAGTAGACATTTATTTTACTTTATTGACTCTATTCTATAATTCTCAATGGTAGGCTTGGGAACATCTTGTATCTTAAGGCTGTCGGAACGCTCTGAATTTAAGCCAAAAATAGGGTTTCGGCTGGTAGCTGATTGTAGACTTGTTCGTCAACATTTTGCAAAAATTCTTTCTCTATAGAATAAAGAAGATAAAGGACAAATCTAGGTCTCTAATGGACTTCTTTTGTAATTTATGTACGATTTACTAGAAAAAAGTTTGGCATTAATTGTGCCAAAAAACACACGTTTTCAATGTCACACTACGACCTTATTTGTACTTATTTCACAAAATTTTTCCATCTCAAAGCTAAAGTGATTGTTCCTTTTTCGGGAAAGTTTTTTAAATCTTCAAAAATATTTCCAAAAATTAGAGTAATCAACTGACAGCGGCACCCTTGCAACAGCATTTTTAGTCTCGTAGTGTGGCTTAAATTCAGAGCGTTCCGATAGCCTTAAGCTCGCCATTCACGATTCAAGGCCGCAGTATGATTTCGTTGGGTTCCAATCCAATTTGATCGCGTATATCATAGATTTCCAATGATTTCCCGATATCTAATATCTGTCACGGAAGGTTAAAGCAAAACCTGACTTGGGCGAGCCACAATGGTCACCCCTGCTATATATTATGGCGTGGTATCAGAAATATGTGTAACGTTTTACATATTACATTTGTGCCGTATGCTCATGTGGGTCGCATTGTATTACACGTTAGAGAAGGTATGAACACACAAAATGTCTTAAAAAATAATATCTACTAGAATATATTATTATGCTGGAAGAAATTATTATTTCAAAGCAAAATGCACATTTTAATACCTATTATTAAAATAAATTTCACCCAATTATTCAAGTAGCATGATGAATTTTCATGTTAAATTTATCAATTTGATATACAGTTTATTCAAGTCAAAGAAAATAGAAAAGTAATTGAAATCTCCGAGAAGCATGGTAACGCGGGTAATGGGCTGAATAGCAGAAAGCATGGTCAGAAAATCTGATTTGACAATAGCCTTGGATTTTGACTACACATATATTTATCCATACGAAAAGTATTGTAAAATTTCAAATAGATTCTAGTCGAAAAATAAGTGATCAATTGAAACTATATTTTTTAAACTGTATATACTTAGGGTTGCCATCCGTCCGGGTTTCCCCGGATTTGTCCTAGTCTAGAGGGCATCCGGGGAACGTCCGGGCGGAGCTTCATTTGTAGTCCGGGTTTAAAAATTTAAAGTCTTGGGCCGCCCGCGACACACGCACTGTGTGTTTTATTTTAAGAATAAAAAAATTCTAACTGATTATTAAAACAATTTGTAACAAACTGTAATAAGATTCTGTTTTGTTAGGTACATTTAAAATGATGATAAAAGATGACTAAATTTAATTTTAAGGTCTGAAAATAAATAAAAACGTGATTTATGACATTTTCAACTGTTTTTTATTACACTGACTGTGTTTAAAAAAACCTGTTGACATGTCCGGGTTCTGGGCTCTAAAATCCGGGGCTTTCACGCGTCTTGTCCTGGTTGTCAAATTTTAGAGATGACAACCCTATATATACTTATATGTTCTTCATGACAGAGAGTTTGACGGCATTAGACTGTTTCTGCATGCAAAAAAAACTATAATTATATTATCACAATCTAAGGTCATTGTCAAATAGGATTTTTTAACAATACTTCCTGCAGCCCAGCATTAGTCTACCATTTGATATAATTTGAATTCAATGTAAATATTTTACATATAAATTTGAAATTAATGGCGCTATTCTGTATGGTCAATGTTAAAATTAACAGCGTTGTTAAATTTTTATCTCACTTTAACGAGTGTGATGATAAATTTGTTAGAAAGTGACAAAGAATAAACAGCACTATAAATGATTACATTGACCTTACAGAATACTATCATAAATCTATTATTTACATAGAGACGCCATAAATTGAAATGAAAAGACCTTTATTTTTTTGGACATACTGTATACACATATGGATACCCAATATACATTCATTATATATATAGGTGCCTAAGCATATTATAGTGCACCTGTATAACGCGAGCAAAGATGATGTAATACAAAAATACTATTCGTCAGTTCGCAATCGTATTTCTTATAGGTATTTAAAATAGCGTCGTCTCGCACGCGATGAATAAACTTTAGTTGTGTCAATAACCAATGAAGGTTTACGTCAAAGTCCATAAAAATAAATAGATACTAAATATTATAAGTTATTATTGAAAAAGAACACAAAAAAATTGTATATAATTTTATCCCGGTCCGCGTGAATAAGTTAAAAAAATATAGTCAGATTAATACACAACTTATTTACGAATGAAAAGCGATTCAGCGGTTTTCGAATTAATAGCGAATATACAGAGGCGCGAGTTTTTTAACGATAGAGATAAATATCGGGGATTTTATGGAAGCAATACAAGTATTAACAATTGGTTCTGCTGAAGTTCTTTGCTTTACCTTTTTTGCTACTGAACATTCGAATCGTTTCCAGGAAAAAAAAGACGCAATTGCGGAGCTAGGTACAAATTCAAAGTTTAGAAAGGTAAAGAGATTATGTAGGTACACCAATTAATATTATATCTCAGATTCATACTTTATTATTTTAAAACTGAATATTCAAATTACTTAATAAAGAACAGAAAATTCAATTCATTGTTCTAAATCTCAATATGTTTTGAAACAGCCTTTATATGCCAATGTTGTTATCAGGAGCATAGTCTTTAAGAGTTTGTAATTAAATTTGTGTAAATGATTATATTCCAAAGATTATAAGTCTAAAGAACCTTCAGAGGGTGTTATTAAGGTCGGCTGTGCCTCAGTTCAGAAGTATTTTATTCGGAACTTAATAATCAGCTATACCGATTCATCTTTATGATTGCCTGATACTAAATTTTGAAATAGGCTGCTTGTTTATCCCGCCCGATTCAGTCGTTTCTCATGGGACACTTTATTTTCTGTTTACTTCAAAAAAGGAACAACTGATTTGAAATCTCTCAAATTTTTTAAGGTGCTCATATTTCTCCGCGAGTGAAGCCGCGCGCTAAAGCTAATTACTGATTAAAATAAAAACCTTACGAACTATTACAAACGCGTTTTACGTACAAATTCAAGGGTTAAGTAGAAAAAGGACGTCAATTCGTATTTTGTACAGTTGAAGAATCCATTTTAGCACCCGAAATTTTTGGCAGCATGAAATAGTTACTTAAAGAACGAGTTAAAACTTCAAACGAGTATTATTATTATTAGGTATCAATTTAAATAATAAATATTATTATGATAGTTAAAATAGATAAAAAAAATTAAAATCTTACCAAGTTCCGCGTAACATAACGCCCCTATCATGGACAGCGCTCCAGACAAAATCCATACAATAAGAGCTTGACCTATAGATCCAGAAAATAACAAAACACCTTTAGGCGACACAAAAATACCGGCACCAATAATTATCCCAACAATTATCGCAACACCGTCTAATAAACCGAGTTCTTTTCGCATTTTGACACCACTACTCGACCCTGTTAACGATGAAGTTTCATCAACTTCTTTTTCTGCACCAAGCACACGAATCGGTGGTACAATATCGGAAGCTCCTACTTTTGCCATTGTTATTATTCAATTTAAAATTACTCACACTATAATACTAACTTGCTAAAATAGCATTAGTAAGATCACGTCAAATTAGTCAACCGTCAAACACATTTTTTTAAATACAATATTCGCAACCTGCATACCAGAACCACGTGTTATTTTGGCGGTATTTCTACACTTTCTGGTGTGCTACTTCATTGTACAGCTGCTGGCAAACTACAACTGCACATGTGCTTTTATTTAGAAGAGGGGTATCCATTCAAAAAGTGAACATAAACACGTTAAGTTTTGGGTTACAAGTTGTGAACCAATAGGAAGTCTCAGCACGTCTGAATAGAAAGAGTAAACATGAGTACACATCATTGTTCGTCGCACAGTTGACACGCTTCTTCGTTTTTAAATAAAAATATCGATCCTGATTATTATTCAAATCCGTTGAAGCGGTTTAGATTACAATTCTGTTTGGCGGCACAGTAAAAAACAATTTATTAATGTCGCGAACTTTTTTCGCACTACAGTTCTAAATCAATCTCGACAATAAATTAGAGATCTGACCCCCCAATGCGTCCGGTAAATCATTGATATAATAATATTTATTCCATGGAAGGCGCCTATCAAATTCTATATAAAAAGAATCGATATTAAAATGATATCTGCAATGGTCAAAAGACAAATACACGTGTGTCGATCATATCGTATTTAATACAGTAACGTCTTACGCGGACTCGGAGGCAGGGGCAAATCAAGATTTTTTGGAGTCTAGAGCTTATTGAAGTCCAACGGAGCCCCATTTTTTATTTGAATAAGAATCGTCAAATTGATTCAAAATCAGAGTTGAAATTTGCTTACCTGATCACACAAAAAATAGGTACTGTAAATTCACCCCAAACATTGTCAACCCAAAAATTTTTCGAAATTCAACGGAAAAGATGTCAAAATTCACCCAAAAATTTGTCAAATATCACTCAAGAAAATGGTAACATTCATCCAAAAACATGTAAAAATTAACCCGAAAACATATTAAAACTCGTCCAAAAACTTGTCAAATTTCCCCCAAGAATATTTATTTAATTTAATTTTTAACACCCGCCGATTATTGAAAATCCAAATGAGACTTTTCCAAACTCTTGGATGACAACCTGGAAACTGGGGGTTTGTAATAGAAAAGCCTTAGAAATACCATATAAATAACGGCATGGCTATAAACTCATGATTATGCTGTGATTTAATCTCCGATTTTATCTCCGATTTTATCTTGCGGTCATATATTTGTGCTCTTATCAACCGCAAGTCTGTATTTCTGAACTTTTATGTAAAAGCAATCAATCACTTTGAACTTGTGTACGCAGTGTAAACATTTGGTCAACGGCCTTTTCTGCAATTAATATTTTATTAATAATAAAAACGCAATTTAAATAATCTTAAAAACGCTTTCTTAACCCTTCAGCACACCCGATTATTCAGTTGTGTATTATAGTCAGGGCTGGAGGAATATCTTGTCAAGAGGGTTTTGTATCTTATATACTTTTTGTATCTTAACTACCTATTATTGTAACTCAGACAATTTTTATTATATTATATCCAGAAGAGAATCCCATTAGATATTTTAAGTAACTAAGATACTCTTGAAGAATCTAAATCGTAAAAAGAGAACCTTCTAATGTACGTTTCTGACAAAATTTTGATCGACGCGTCATATGCATCGGGAATACCTCAAGCAATGTTACTTTATTTCCAACTATAGATGACAAGAGCGTGTGTTAAAGAGTTAAAAGTATAAAAAATAAGTACATTAAATTTACGGTAAAATTAGCTGCTATTAACTTTTAATTTTTGATTTGAAATACTATTTAAAAAGTCAATTAAATTTTTAATTTTCAACGATCGCTATTTTTAATGATGATATTTTAAAATGAGAAAAATAAAAACGAACTTTCGCAATTTTTAAATTGAATTTTTATAGAAAGAAAAAAATATGTTTTTATTACAACAAAACTTCGTATAGCATTAATTTTAAAACATGTTCTTTTTAAAGAACTAATTGGAAAAGAACAGTTTTGTCCATTAGATGGATTATAGACGCTCGACAACTAAAGTCGTCAGCGCCTATTCCAACACTAGAAACAGCTTGTTGATTCCAATATAAGCGCGCAATTGTACCGTAATCCGTATATCATTTATAATCTCAATCAGTGGTCTATTTGTATAAACATATCCTGTAATTTTAGACTCAACTATTACTTGATTATATCTGAGCTAAGCCGTTGTCATGTACTGTTGTCAATTGTAACGTTCAGTGGCGTAGATGTTATACCGCAAGGGACGCTGCCGCGGGACAGTAGCGTAGCTAAAGGGCTTGCAAAGTTCACCGCGCGAGCTATTTAAAACAGTATATTTTAACCAACTTCGAATACAGATACTTCAATAAAAATTTTCTGATTTCAAAAGTATTAATTAAAACACAAAACTAAAATAAATAGTTCAAAGGATATTTTATGGAGCAGATAAATTAGTCAATATTTATTTTACTTAACACTTAAAAATAAGGAGCTGAACTTTCTGTAATTAAAACACAAAATATTATCTTATCAATGACATCTTACACTGCTTTTGTAAAATTATTTGGTAGTCTATTAGCAAAGTCATAAATAAGTTATTTAGCATCTGTGATTATTTTAAAGTTACCAAAAAATACCTCTTGTCTACTTATGGGGGCTGAATAATACGTTTCTATTTGTAGCAACATTCAAGACAAAATATGAATCCAAAGCCCCTCCAAGTCGCCAATAAATTGCTTTTTTATCAGTAACTTCTTGCGATGCTTTTGTGAAACATACTTCCCAATTTTTTTTATAAGTTATTAGCGTAATTAACTAAATTTTGTCCACACAAACATGCCGAAAAAATACATTGTCGTTATACCCCTAATCCGATTTCAATGCAATTTGTTACACATATATAGAGTTTCTCAAATCAAGGGATAGTGTTGATGTCCGGCTTCGCTCGCGTTAAGGAATAGGAATTAAAATATTTTTCATACACATATAAAAAATGAAGAGATATTACATGGATTCCATCATTTCACTATAATTGGCGCTAGGAATAAAACTTTTTCGAATCAATTCTGATTCTTTGAGGTAGTTTGGTTGTCGAGCGTCTGTAATCCACAATCTTTCTCTCTCTATGAGGATGGCAACGCGTTTTCCAGTATTTTGACTTCCCCAAAATTTTCAGTTACTGATAACGGGATCTGTAATAACAAATTGCTTCAGGTTATCTGGTAAAAAAGTAAACAAATATTTCTCTGAAATAATTTTTGAATTTGTATTAAAGACAATAATTGGATAGGTACATACAGAATATATTATTACACAAAATATGTTTTATTTTGAAAAAAAAATAAATGCTTAAAAATGCATTCAGATCGTTCTTTGGTTTTACAAATTTACTAGATACTATTAATAATACAGTTGATTAAAAAATCATTTAAATATTTACAAATCTGTATTTACTTCTTAGTTATTTTCAAATATATTCAACAAAACAATTAACGAATCATCTAATTAAGTACAGTATAGGTGATGCGATAATTTCTTGCGATTTTCAAAAAATAAAAAAAAGGAATCACTTCTGTGTATTATTTTGTTTACTTTTAAACAAAAACTCTCAAAGTTTCAAGCCATTTAAATGAAAAATAAATACTGCTAAAAATAACATATTTTCAACTTTTGTAGTAGAATAAAAGAACTTATTAATAGTTAATAATGTTAATTTTGTAACTGAAAAATTAAAACAATATTCAGTAATCCTTTCCCAAAACTATGTAAGGTTCTTGAAAAATGCCGCGGTTTTTCAGGATGTTAATAGTTTGAAAGCAAAATGTTTTTTTTTGCAACCCGGATATACGTAAAAAAACTGCATATTTTTTTTACAATAATGACATTTCTTTGAAATCCGCGACTGAAAATAATGAAGCTAATTTTCTGTAACTATGAAAAGAGCGATTTAAAAATACTCCTATTTGCAACTTAGTGACATCTACAATTGGCAATTTAATTTAACCCGCCAGCAGGTTATACTTTTTTAATAAATTTTTGAAACAAAATGTTTCATTAACTATCCATTGTTTTTATAAACAAAGAGAACAATGTTATCGGTCATTTTAACTACATTTAGTTAATGGCCATTTCAGGCGCAACCTAAATTGCGCAATTTTCAAAATTACAATAGATTATTATAACAAGATTAAATGTATTATTAGCTCTAATTCGATTGACTAATATATCAGATCAATGATCAAATTACTATTTATGATAAGTGGAGCAAAGAACACACATTTTTTTAAGTTTTAACTACTGTATACTATTTTTTTATTCCTGTACAACATTTCAGGACAAACGGTAGATACTTTAGTACGCGATATGAATCTCGTTATATCAAAAATCATGTATAAAATTTACTTGTGTTTTCTTCAGAAATAGCATAATTTCTTCTCTTTATCGCTATCTCGTCGAGGTCTGAATGCTGTGATCTGCCGATTAGTGACCTCTGATCTAATTTTCCAATAGCCAATCGAATACGAGCAACTTTACAAATCGTTCTTAGCCACGATTATTAGATCGAGAGGTGACCTCGTTGACGAATGACATCAGCTAGAAAACCGTTCATATTTATATCAACCATACAATATCAATTAACAGTTCGCTGATTGATGTCATACCCCACTATTATCCAACGGAACGAAGCCACCTCTCTATCTAATAACCTTGGTTCTTACCTATTTAGTTTTTTCTTAATTAATGAAACGTCAACATTGTGCGTAAATTTAGATAAATGTGATTGTTGTTATTTTTTTAATATATACGTTTTTTATATTTCATATATAAAAGATCTACAATAGGGTCGGATTTAGGATTGGCCAATGCCAAGGGCTCCCACATTCCTAAGCCCGGCTCTGATCTATAAGGTACATTATTGATAGAAAATATATACTTTATCGATGATCACTAAACAAAGCGACCTTTCTCAAAACAAAGACAGTGTTTTATAAATAAATTGTGTTTAAATAACTATAAAAACAATAACAGAAAACAAAACATGACTAACAATAATTCATCTTTAAAGTTCAATTCCAGATATATGTTATAATAGAAAATAAATCAATTTAAACACTCATTGATTGCAACGTTTCGTCTTTATTTAAATAAAGACGAAACGTTGCAATCAATAAGTGTTTAAATTGATTTATTTTTATTCCAATTACCCACGATACTGTTTTCTACTAACAATAATGTTACTGTGATAGAAATTATCAATCAAAATATAGTTATCAGCTTTATAATAAAAATATTGAACAAAATATGAGAAATCATTGATGGTTAGAAGCACTATAAGTGCAGCTTCATGTAAAAGTATTGTTATAGTAAATATTACCAAATATCTTTATCAAATAATAGTACAGAGTAACAAACCATTGTTTTAGATAATTTCATGGTATCATAGAGTAAACACCTAATTTTAAATCATTCCCAAATTTAGGTAAACCAATAACTTTAACACTGCTCTGAACGTTTATCACTATTCATTATAGAATTTATAACAGCACCGTGCAGTAATACCCCAAGTTATGCTACCCCATCTTACGCGGATCCAAAGTCACGCAATTTTTGAAAACATTGATGAACCTGATTCTTTAGACCCAGCTCAAATTAAAAGATCAAATCACGGTTGGAAACTTGACATAAGACTAAAGTTTAATTGAAAAAAAGTTATAAATTTTGGAAAACAAACTCCAACGAAGAATTAATAGCGTGTAACGAGGAAATTTTGCGTAAGACGACTTTTTTACATTTTATGAAGCCTTCTACGTCAAAAAAACTTCGGTTTACGTTGTTATCATTCATAATAATACAATTCGTTGCATTATCTAAAATTTCTTTACACATTATTCTTCTAAATTATTGTTTTCTTTGGTCTCCGATTCCAATTAAACGTAATTTACATGTGTTTATGTGCAAAATTGTATTCCGACTTACGCGAATTCGACTTACACGGTTATCGCTTGGTCCCACCTATCCCGAAAGTTCGAGTTATTACTGTATTAAATATAATCAGAATTGGTTATTAAGTCTTAAGCTCAGTTTGAAAATGGTTTTAAAGAACGCTAAGTACCTTTTCTATGATACCACTTTAATCTGTCAAAAACAATGCTTTATCACACTACACTATTTCAGGATAGACTATAACAAATAAGATTTCGCATCTATAGCTGTATACTTTCACGTAGAACTGCACGTTAAAAATAATCATACGCGTAAAAAGATTAGAAAGAGCTTTGAAAAATATTAATTTAGAAAACAGTGTAATATTGAATATGGCCGCTGCTTTACAATACTGTTTATGAATTAACTAATCACAATGTTCTAAAAACGGAACTTCCGCAATTACTAATACTAGGTTCTCCATTAACTGCTTTACTTATACGAATAATCACTTTTTGACGATTCCTCGTAGAAAACGAAAAAGTGGATGCCCTGCTTGGCAATACAATGAAACCTGCATAAGCTGGTTCCACTATAATGTGGCGAAATTTGAGTTAATGGGTTTCATTTCTGGTGCGACTTCTACTTTAAATCTAGCATTAAGGTTAAAGGCGCACCAAAATATACAAAAAAAATTAAAAGTTCGTGTCTTACGTAATATTTTCTTTGCTGTTTGAAGTAACTGAAGAAAAAAATCGCAGAAAAACTAAGCTATATTATAAATTAAATGTGTAATACAATTTAAAATTATATAGATCACGATTCATGACTCATAGAATAAACTATGATGTCATATGATGTACAATATGGTTCAATTTCGTTGTATCTAAAACGGATTCAGCCCCTTTCCACCCGCCTTAAGCTTTATCACATGCTCCCGATTGTATTTTTTGCGTCACATTAAAGATAACGGTTGCTTCTTAGAGCACCAGAAGTCAGGTTAAAAAGAACTGAGTTCACGCTACAAAACGCCACCTGAATATTAAACGGTTTTACGTCAACTCTACTCAAAAGCATTAGAAATACACATGTTACCTCGTTAATGAATAACGTCAACCAGGCAATATCAACTGACAGTCCACGGGATGCCGTCATCCCCCCAGTATTGGATCAAGGTTACCTCTATATCTAATAACCATGAATTCTACTGAAAAACCTTTCCAATTTTAGTTTCGTAACGGAACAAAATCGTAAAGTTATAAATACACAAACTAGCTGTAGTATAATTATATTATGAAATATCCACTGTTGACGTTCATAATACACTGAAGAAACTAAGAAATGTATTAATTAATACGTTATGAGTTTTTTTTGTTATTAAATACAAATAAGTTAAGTTCGACAATTTCTTTTTTTTATAATTACCTAAGTTTAATTTTTGCTACATTATTTAATAATTTGTTTTCTAATAAACTGACCTGATCCTGTAAACAAACCATGGAACAATTAAATTTTATGTTCCGTAAAACAAACCTCTTTAATTCCTGCTACATCAATGTCAAAAAAGGAAGGAACGTCGAATTAGTCTCTTGTTTAAAATAGTATCTTCTTTGTTTCAAAGAACTCTTTTGTTTTATTCACACAAAAACACTTTTTCTATTCTATTTGAACCCTCTTGCCGAGCGCGTTTGGTAATTGGACCCCAGATGAACCGCTTCTGACCCTTTCATAACTAGCGTATCAAAAAAAAAAAAAAACTTTAAATTTCTGGGGCTTACATTTTTTCAGATTTTTTGGTAATTTAGGGAAAACCAGTATCCAGAATTTTTATCTGTCTGTCCGTCAGATAAGAACTGAAGTATACGGAACTGATATTATTGGATTAAAACATATCATTAACAATCTACATAACTGCTACCACAGATGAGCTTGAAAATCCAACACCATGTTTCAAGCAAAGTATGCTAATAATTTCTCAATAAATCAACTTACAAGCCATATTATTATTTTAACGCTATCCCGTATTAGTAAAGTCAATTTCGTCAGATAATAATGAAAACTGAATAGAAGTGATTAAGGCGACTAATTCCTCGGATTGTAAAATACGCTTCACAAAATTTGGCTTGCCGCTTAAAAATTAAAGAAAAAAAAAACATATATTTTTCCCTTAAAAATTCAATCAAAAACCGTAATATTCGTCAATGTTTCTTTACAGCACGTCACGAGATTACTGGAAAGCAAATTAGCTTTTTTCAAGTTTTTTCTTTATAAACTTATGTTAAAAAAAACTGACAAATTTGGCTTGCTCAATATTTCTTTTCATGTTCAATTTTTTTTTAAAATAGAAATTTCTGTAAAATTTTTGCTAATTTTCTCGTCTTTATTTCAGTTTAAGGTAGTTGTCGTGGTTAAGGCACACCGTCAGAAAATTCTTAATTTTTGTATACTTATTAAGGACATGATAATACAATTACCCTGAAAATTTGAAGTCGATCGACCGTATATAATCCGAGATAAATTCAAATAAAAATTGGATAATTAACATTGATTCTATACGATCTCTGTAGTTCTGAACCAGTTTCTTATTTATAAAAAAAGAACTAACTGTCAGAAACTTTCCAAAAACTGACAGTCTTTCAATGCATTTGTTATGAGTTTAAAAAAAATTAGAAACAATTTTTGACTGTCTAATTATTTATAAATAACGGTTTAAAGTTCAACAATTTATAGAAAAGTATACATGCATATGAATACTGTATGGGTTACGTTTCCACGGTTACAGTCTTGCGTACAAATTATGGATCATTTAGCTACAAGCTAGTATACTTTTGTGGCGCGTTTAATCTATAACTTTTTGACAATATTGTACCACGACAACTACCTTAAATCGTTTATTTAGATCAAATAAACTGTAAAAACTTGGTTAAAAGTCATATGGAAAAAATGGCGTCTATTTCTAGTTTATATTGAAGCATTAACATCAAAGATTGAAAAAACATTTTCATAAAAATTAGAGAGTTCCGAAACGTAAGTGCATTTTACATGCACACACACACACACACACCCAACTGTTCATAATATAAAGCTAGGCGGGTGAAAAAGGGAGCATATTGAGCAGCTGGTAAACAGTTACCTTAATAACTTTCCATGTGAATTAACCAAACTGACTCCACCCACCAACAGTAATAGATATATTTACGAAATGAAGTTACTTGCTATACTGTTGAACAGTATAGCAAGTAGCTTCATTTCGTAAATAATTTTTAATGTTTAATTTTTATGAAGTGTAATAAAAGAAAAAACGATAATTGCAATCGATTGACCACTGTGACGTCACTGCAGGAACTTTTTCCACGATGACGTCAGTAAAATGATAGAAAAAGTTTTGTGATGTCACTGAAGTTAAAAATGTAAATAATGTTATCACAATTAATGTTTTATATGGTTAGAAAATGTTTACTAGAAGTGTTATTTGACAACATGAAACTATACCCTGATCATTTGACGGCTGATAATTACAATAAGTTAAATGCATATCCGAAATTAAAAAAATGTGTGTGATGACTTGGAAATTGAGCGAGTTCATGACCGTTGCGCCAAATGTATAATGACGGAGTTATTGTGAACTATTTTTGCACGAGTTTAGTATTTCTCCCTTATTTAATGAGCTCGTTTTAGTCAAACAGCATAAGAAAATATCGTTTACAATAAAAAGCAGCACAAAACCGGTCAAGTGCGAGCCGAACTCCCGTGGAGAGGGTTCCATACCGTTTCGTTTTGAATATGAACTTTTTGTTTATAACTACGAAAACTTTTATATCTTTTAATTGAATCGTTCGCCTTAAAATGGTGGACGATTGCGGTACTCTGTTAAATCTAGGGACTTAAGCAATTCTCGAACATCAGCGCTATTAGGTAGTGTTCAAAAAATGAACTATCGTGTGCCTATGTCGTTTCCTCTATAATATAGAGGAAAAAAGAGGAAAAGAGGAAAAAAAGTGAGATATTATCTCACTTCGTGAGTTCGACTATAAGATTAAAACCGCCGTTCAAAACGAATTACTGTACACAATTTTCTTCCCAGACATGCGATGGATTTCACCAATGATATGTATTTATTGATTGATTGATTCTTACGATAAACAATGTTTTATTAATACATATATCACAGCGATAAAAAAATGAAACCAACTTTGGTAAGCCTGCCGTCCACAACGATCAAAGCTAGTGAAGCCATCTGTATTTTAGAATTTATCTAAACCACCTCTATGGAGTAAACGCGAATAAGTTGTTCGTGCGCAGCCAAGGTCATTAGAAGTACACGAGTTACCTCGTTTATGACTGACGTCAGCTGGCAGACCGTATATTTTTATCAACCACGCAATATCAATTGACAGTCCGCTGGATGACGTGATCACGTCTGTATCGAAGAACCTCGGTATATATGTATGTAGTCAAGGTCATTAGGCACACAGGCTACATCGTTAATGAATGACGTCAGCTGGCGGTTCGTTCATATTTTTATCAACCACGCAATGTCAACTGACAGTGCGTTGGATGACGGAACGAGGTCACGGCTGTATCTAACAACCTTGGTGCTCAGCGTCGTATCTGGGGGTCGACAAGGATTTTTCACGCCAAAGAAGTATAACTTCTAACGCGACCTAAGGTTTGTATAAGACTATAGGTTGGACGGTAACATTGTTGAAAAGTTAAACTAGGCGAGACAAGTGAGAAGGCGGGGGCAAAACATTGATTATAATTGAAAAATCAAGCCAAGGGTTTCGAATGACGTAAGGAATCGATTCAACTAATCACAGACGTGACACCTTTTATAGCTTCTTACGCCCAACTTATAGTACTCTACTAACTTTGCACGCATCCATTTTTTTAAAATTATGCGTAGATTAGAATGGAGATAAATTCTAACTAGTTAACATGGGAACTGCGCGGCCACTGTATATTAAGCAACATATATATTCGTTGTAGTGATGTAAAATTACCAGCTTATTTTATAATAGCCATTTTAGCCGGTTAATTAACCGACTATCTATAAAACAACATGTCGTTTTCAGGTTTCTGTTTTTCATAACAGCAAGTAGAACCGAAACAATTATTTAAATAATGTATTTATAGTTATATTTATGCAGCAGATAGTGGTTATAAAATTAAAATGTCGATCGGAGTTTACAAATATGCGCAAAACTTTCTGCACAACTAGTAAAAATAAATGACTGCGGTTATTTATTCTTTTATATCACTACTTTGGTGTGAACGGCGACTAGTTATGATGTGCTCGTTGAAGCAACAATTAAAAAATAATGTTAGCACCTTTTAGCAACAAAGACTGAACGTTTGTGTTTTTACAAGAGTTGCAACGAACATTTGGCAATTATTCAGTAGCCTCAAGTTTTACAGAATATTTTTCCACTATCTGACCAAATACAGAATAAATTTTCCAATATTCGGCCAAAAACCTAATATTTTTCCACTATTTGGCCAAATACATTACCTAAATTAATATATTATTTATTTATAAAAAAATTGTTAGAAAAAATTAGAAGTTTGGGAATTTTCCGCCCCTAATTTTTGGATTGTCCAGTCCCTTACAAGTTCAGAAACATTCGGCCTGGCCACAGTGTTTTATTTTTCTCTATTGGCCCAAAACTGTGCCTAATATTTGCCGAATATTCAACAAGTGACCTTGCCAAATATTCGGTTTTGACACTGTATATGCTATTCGTTGCAACTCTAGTTTTTACGTAACAAATGAATAAAAATAGTCAATACAACAAATAAATAAATAATAAATAAAATTTTCCCTCTAATAATAAAAAAATTAATATAACCTTTTTAGTTGTTCGTAAGTGATAAAAAAAATAATGTTCCAAGGTCCCATTCGCAGCCACGTCGGGATGAATCCTTTGTAAAGCGCGAAGAATCCTTCATTTTTCACCGTTTTCAACAAACAGTCGACTGTCCCTTTGTAGATGTGCGTTGGACTTCCGGTCATTCTTAATTTACGTTGATTCATCAAACGCGTCTATAAATCAAAATTTGATTTGTTGTGTCTGAGTTTTTAAATTTCTATGTGAAACATAATTCGCTTATACGCTTACCCTAATTACATCTAAAGGCGTTGATGCTACGGCACTACCTAAACTTGCTATCACGCTGGACCTAAAAACCAAAACACGAAATGCATATAAAAAATGTTTTCGTTATAAAGAAAAGAACTTGACTGAGATTATTCTTGTTAGGGAGCTACTAAACGGTATTGAATGCGGTTTTCACCATTTTCTTCGGGCTAGTTTAGGTTTATAATAACTGGCTGACCCAGCTTCATCCGGGTGAAAACCGGATTGAATTTACTATACTGAACAGATTTGAATAAGGTTTTTAGTTTTTTACCATTCAATAGCTTATTTATTGAGAATAAAAAAATGAGTCCATAGGATTTTTCAAACGGAATGCAGTTCCGCACCCGGTCTATGTAGTGAAAGTGGATATATTATAAAAAAAAAAAAACCGTTCTTACGTAAAATGATTCGTAATATGATTTCCAAATGTGCCCATTAAAGTCTGTTTACAAAAATCGTAAACAGGTAATTCAACAGCAGCTATCACAGCAGCTCTTTGAGAAGTCGGTCCAACACCCTTAAAATTAAAAAAAAAAATGTAAACGTCGTGGGACGCCTGGCAGATGTGAAACATTCGATATTCACGAGTAAAACGCCGATACACTAACACGCACGTAAAGTAGCGAGTGTGTAATGTAGTAGAAAGGAAAGAGCTCAGTACAGGTATTGAGAGGGGAGCGTCAAGTCGGAAAGAGTCGGCGAGATGCGACACCGACCGAATGGGATGTCGCAACATGTACTCTAGACGTTTTCACTTTCATCCTGAAGCGCGCCATTAGATGTTTCATATTAAAAAAAACGATATTGTACTTGACTGACGTATTTAAAAATATTTGGAATAGTATCTTAGAAATGACGTCATCGCAATGGCATCCCCCCAATTGTTTTGCAGGTTTGGATAGCAAAAGTGTAAACAAAAATTCGAGCCAGCTGCGAACTTTTCAACCATTAAAAAAGGTGATGACGTCTTTCCGAACAGAGGCAGGGCTCAAAAAAGGACGACAATCAAGGTTCCGTTGAATAGTAGTACGGGACTGACGTCATCTAGAGGACTATCAATTGATATTGCTGGGTTGTTACAAATATGAACGCTCTGCCAGCTGACGTCATTCTTGGAACGCGATAGTCTGTTTTTTTGATAACCTTGGACGACAATAAAAAAAGACGCGCGTTAAAAAAGGTTGACCCGTCCCAAGGTAATTAGATACGAAGGTGACCTCATTCCGATGGATAGTAGTGGGGGGATTGCGTCATACAGTGGACTATCAATTAATATTGCGTGATTAATAAAAATATTGAGCTATCTTCCCGCTGACGTCATTCATTAACGAAGTAACCTGCGTATGTAATGACCTTGGACTTGTCCGAGGATTTCGGTTGCAGTGGCTCTGAGATTGTTTCAAATGTACACAATGTAGAGATAACGATATATTTACCCTCCATAACCCTGAAACTCCTTCATTTTTATAAATATCAACAAAACACGATAATACATTGTGTCCCTGTTGACCTTGAACCTGCATTCGAACTTTTAGTACGTCTGTCGGGTTGGCAATCGCACTTGAAACCGTTCCAGCCGTTACAGCACAACCGATATTCACCCAAACATTTTCACTACTGCCACTATAGTTTTTCATTATAATTTTCTTTAGAGTATAATATGTTCCGAATTTAATTGTTCCATACGTTGCTTGTCTCAACACCGCTGGCCAAATTCTAAAACAATACGAAAAACTTAAATCTGGATATTCTATAAAGACGCATTTAGATCAAAATAGAAGTTCGTGAACTGTTCGCGAAAATATACACTAAAAATTCGCATGTTCTTGTTCGCAGTAATGAACAATTCTCGAGAGTTCGTTGAGAATTCGCCAAGGGTTCGCGTTTTATATTTAAAATATGTATTACGATTGTGCAATTAAGTCGCTTGTAGATCGCTGAAATACTTATACATAACTGACGTATCGGAAACGCGTGTCTCTCGAACACATATAGATTCAACTCACCCACAATACAGGGCTTTTATTCCTTCTTTTCTCGACACCTGTACAAAAACATCAGTCATTCCATTGTATTTCAAAGTCGCATGCCGAGCATCGAACTTCTGACCCTGCACTTGCAATCTAGTCTTAGCAGTATCGATGGGAAAAGTACCTGGAATTAAACAGGTATTGTAAACTGAAGAAAAGAAAAAAAGATGCAACCGATTGATCCCTGTGACGTCACTACAGTAAATGTACTTTTTTAACATAAAATAACAATATTGAAATCGTTTTACCATAGTGACAGTAGTGATCGTACAGGCGCAGTGACGTCACTGAGGTTAAAACTGTAAATAATTGTACCACAAATGTTTTTATATTATGGTTAGAACATGTTAACGAGAAGTGTTATTTTTATGGAGCACGTTTTAAAATAACACTTCTAGTAAACATGTTCTAGCCCTATAATATAAAAGAAGGAAACTATTTCCTGATCATCTGACGCTTGATAATTACAATAAACTAAATGCGCATAGGAATTTAAAAAAAAATGTGTGTGATGTCTTGAATAGTGACAGTAGTGATCGTACAGGCGCAGTGACGTCACTGAGGTTAGAACTGTAAGTAATTGTACCACACATGTTTTTATATTATGGTTAGAACATGTTAACTAGAAGTTATTTTTATGGAGCACGTTTTAAAATAACACATGTTCTAACCATATATTATAAAACAAGGAAACTATTCCCTGATCATTTGACGCTTGATAATTACAATAAACTAAATGCGCATAGGAATTTAAAAAAAAATGTGTGTGATGTCTTGAAAATTGAGCAAATTAACGACTGTTGCGCCAACTGTATAATGACGGAGTTATTGTGAACTATTTTGCACGAGTTTAGTATTTCTCCATTATACATGAATTCATTTTAGTTAAACAGCATGAAAAAATATCGTTTACAATAAAAGCAGCACAGAACTGTTAGGTATCTGAACGATAATTGCAAGTAAATATTTTATGGGATCATTATTGCAATGAAACTTTTTATTTTGCCAAACGTATACGACTCTGAAAAATAGTGTTGAATTTTTAATTTTATATTTAAGTCGGTATTGTAAAAACATTTATTTTACAAATTATATACAACACAAATCGCACCTGGAATTAACTATGATGCAACATTTTTTAACAGACTATAAAAGTCGAGTTGTTATATCACATTACAAAAAAAAAAAAAGAAAAACTAACCAAACTCCGCGGTGATCGAAGCTAATCCGCCGTAAATAAACGGTCTCCAATCCTTATTTCCCATAACACGACACTAAAATAGTTTGCACTTGATATGAATGCTACAGAAATGAAGTTACTACTGGGCTCCTGTTAAAAATAAAGAGAAAAAACAGATTAATTTTCTCCGCGTAAAATAAGATCGTATGACAAGCCGGAGCCATGCGTTTATATGACGTCACTTTACTGTTAAGGCCAATTCACAATGCTTTTCGTCTAGTTATATTTACTGTTATACCATAGATATATAATACTAGATTGAGGATGATCCTGGCGCCTCCTGTCCCCATTAGAAGGCATTTCAATAGATGCAAATGCCCCTAAAAGTGTGCGAGATTTCAAAATATTTAAAATTTCATTATGTTATTTCATTGGAAATATCAACAAAACTTACAACAATCAATGAAATGTTCGATGAATAGCTCTATTTTGAGTGTTTATTATTCCGAAAATATCGAAAAATCTGTTGAAAAGAAACATGTGTTTTATTCACTGTTGTGGTTTTTAGAACGCGCTTTAAGAATGTTCCAAAGATGCACGTTTCTTTTTCAACGAATTTTTCGATATTTTCGGAATAATTCACAGTCAAAATAGCTATTCATCCAACTATTTTTTTAAGCTCAGTAGTTAGAGATAAGGGGTAGGGGAACGCTCGATTTTCGTATATTTTCTTTAATGTTTTAAAATAAGCATTTTAAAATTATAATAAACAATCGTATTTTTCATAACGAACCCTCATTTAATATGTCATATGATAAACTTGAAAAAAATATAATTTTTAATTGTCTAATATGCCTCCTAAAATCGGAGTTCATTTATTCACGCTCTACGTCTGTGATTGGGTCATCAAACTCTATATAGGTACCAAATTTCAACTTGTTTCGTCCTGTGAATTCCTTGTAAATAAACTGTGCCAGACACGAATAAGGGTTCGTTTTTTTTACGGATCGTAATAAAAATGCAATTATTCTTAACATTAACTTTAAGTCAACGTCGATGTGGATTTTCTTTTATGAAGTAGCAGCTATTAATTAATTGACGTACTTGCATCATGTTTGTTAAAATATTGTGAACTCTCCAATAATTATTAACTGCTTACTGTTCAATAAAATCCCATAAACTATTTTGAAAATATTACAACCTTACGAAATCCATGCAGCACTATCAAAATACGAAAAAGTATTTGAACTATGCTGACGATCTTTTTTTTTATCTTGATCTCATTTTTAGTCAGTTATTTTCCTTATCCAGTAACAACAAATAAACTTGTTTATTGTTAAAAACACGGAAAAATATTTGTACATTCACCCTCTTATCTGTTTGTTGTAAATACCTAGTAGAAATTTAAAAAATGTCACAAAATAATTATATAGACGTTTTTTATTTATATCATTAAAATTACATTTTTTTATAATGCTATTTACAAGAATAAGTTTATCAAGTCTTTATAAAAAACTCACTTTACCAATATATTTAAAGAACGGAATAAATAGAAGAATACAACGAAAAAATTAGCAATTCAGTGGCTATTAAATATTGTTAATTTCTGATCTATATAGCATTTTTAAGCGTTTTACGCGCCGCTAAACAGATCAGAAACAAAAATGTATTATTAAAACAAATGATAATTACCTATACTAGTTGCGCAAGATTATTCGAGTGTCATTTGTTTCTGCGCGCAGCGCGATCGTATAAATAAAATTTCCCACATAAATCATAATATTTGATTACCAACAAAAAGAAAAAAAACTATTCGCAATAAGTTCCCGTAAAAACTGCAGTGCTAATCAAAAAATAAAATCATTACGATCCTAAAATATCGAGTTTTACTTGCAAAAATTTAATACAGTGCATTTTTAAGCATCGTTTTAAGGAATTTTATGAAACCTTAACATCGAAGCTACATAAGATGGGTAATCTTCCGTAGCTAATTGGTGTTAAGGTCACTGAATATCAGCTGTTCAATATGCTCCCTTTTTCACCCACATAGCTCTATTTCACGAGCGCAGTCGGACGTGTGTGTGTGCATGTAAAATGCACTTACTCACGTTTCTGAAATTTCTAATTTACATGAAAAATCTTATTCAATTTTTGATGTCAATGCTTCCAAATAAATTAGAAATGTGTACCATTCTTCCCATATGACTTTTTGTACAGAAAAAATTTAATTTAAAAAAAATATTGAGCAAGCCATGTCAATTTGTAAAAAAAAAACATCAAAATGTTAATCAGCTTTCCCGCTATTCGAAATCTCGTGACGTGTCGTAAAGAAATTTTGAGGAATATAACGTTTTTTTGATTTAATTTTGAGGCCAAAAATTCTAGTTATTTGAAATTTTTAAGCAGCAACCCAAAAGCTTAATGCTTAACCACAGCTAATGAAACCACTAATAAAATAAAGTTTGCGATTAAAGTTACAATCTGAGGTATCAGTCGTCTTAAAAAACAGTTTGTTAAAGAGAATAATCAGCAACATTAAAATTCATTTTTTTATCAATTTTAGAAGAACATTCATGGTTTACAAGTCTACTACAAAATATAATTTAAAATGCGGGTCATCATTTTATTTTGAGGTCAGAAACTCGTCCAAAACAAGGCCTCTGTAATTTTATTAGTTTAAAGTAGTTTGAGCTAAAAAGAAAAAATCTACAAAAGAATACAGTACTGTCAACGGTCATATGACAAAACTGCTTATGCAAGATTTTCAGTAAAATTACATCAACAACGATTTTATTATCCGCAATCCGGAAATTTTGGAAATTACCGCGGAGACCGAAAATAGACATTAGAGTCAAACTTTAAAATAATTTACTAAAGCTGATGTGTTATTAAAACAATATATGACGTCACATTTTTGCGAGTTTAAATATTGATGCACAAATTTCATTCGATTAGGTGTTCGCGATGTTAATTCTTAGCAAAAATAGACTCCTGGAGGGTCAATAAGCTAAATTGTAGTCTGAAATAACAATTTACGTAAAAATGAACCGTTTTCAGTGTTAGATAAAATACAGTTAAATGATCTTATAAACAAAAATTCAAAAAAAAAAAACTTTATGTAAGTCTTGAGGTGGCGGGCAACAGACAAAAATCAGATAAATAAAACTCGTAGCTAAATTACAAAGCACCTGATAATTTTTTTTTAGTTGATGATAAATAATATAAACCAACTGTAGTTAAAAATTTGCATTTGATGCCGCCTGTGTTTTTGTTATCAATTTTACGCTGAATGTAAAAGTTACTTGAAGGCAATCACCATGCAATTATTTTACTGACATTTTGCTCGCGTTGAGAACCGCCGGCCTGTAAAAAGAAAGCAAAAACAATTGCATTTTATACAAAAGCATCAAACAACATTTCAAAAGAATCGCTTGAACACACATCGGTCGCTAGCCGCTTAATTCCTTGACGCTATCTTGTTTTAATCGATAAGCAACGAAACAAAAAAGAAGAAAACTTTATTACCAAATATAGTTCTCAGTTTGCGGCGCTCGCATCACTCCAACACCTCCTCCCAAACGTCTATAATTCATTGCACCGCACAATCGCCATTGATTTTGTTCCGGATCGTAGACTTCAATTGTTTTTAGATACGCCGTTCCGTCGAAACCGCCCACTGCATACAACTGTCCATTGACGACAGCCAACCCAACCTGCATAGCAATTCGTTCTGTAAAAGACTAGCTTTCCGATCCGGCTTCGCCCGGGCAGATTTCAGTTTGCCAACGAAATAAAAACAAAAAATCTCTTATAAAATACGTCACTTTACTGTATCTTTCAAAGTTTAGTCATCATGCATCAATTTAGCTCACCACGGATAAAGACTGGATTTATTATAGAAGGCAACTAAAAAACTTACCCCACTTCTCCTAGAAGTCATGGCGACAATCGGACTCCACGAATTGGTATGTGGATTGTATCTTTCAGCGCTAGAAAGTTCCATGCAATCGTCTCTGCCGCCAACGGCATATATTAAGTTATTGAACACCGCGCAACCCAAATGCTTACGCCTAGTCGACATGGGACTGACTGCCGACCATTTGTTTTGCCTCGGGTCATACCTTTCGACCGTATTCAAAGGACACTGGCCGTCGGAGCCACCGATTGCATATAAATAGCCTCCCAGAACAGCGACGGCTACGCCTAACCGTCTCGTTGTCATCGGCGCAACTTTGCTCCATTTGTTTTCTTTCGGATCGTACCTTAACAGAAGACGAAAGAACTGAGTCTGTTGCTTTGGCTAACAAAATGTTTCAAACTACAACTCTTGGGCACCAAGTATTTGAAATGTTCAGAGCTAGGTTTGGATGTTGGGAATGCACAATACACTATCGCGAGTGTTACGGGAATGTCTCTTGTCTGCAATTTAATCTATCTAATCAAGTTGACTGCAATAGAAGAGTGAATAACGTATTTGTGGCAAACCTTTCAACATGATTTAAGCATTGGACGCCATCTTGCCCGCCGACAGCATAGAGAAATCCATCAAGGACAGCGACACCGACGCTCGTCCTACAGGAAGTTGTAGGCGCCACATCGCAAGACCACTGATTCGTTTGAGGATCGTATCGTTCTATACTATTTAAATAAGATTGTCCGTCGTGACCGCCGACCGCATACAACAAATCGTTGAGCACTGCGACGCCGACGCCGCACCGTCTTTTACTCATCGGAGCCACCATTTTCCAGTCAACGGTTTGCGGATCGAACCTTTCGACCGACGCTATCGCGTCGCCGCTGCACCAACCTCCGACGGCGAAAAGAACTTCGCCGCGTCTCGTTGGTTTTCGAGGTCTCGTTCTCGGACCTTGCATTAATGGACGTTCTTGCGGCAGTAATAAATAATTTTTCGCTTCGTCTACCAAATCGCGGCAAGATTCGTCCGAACGAACTAATAGATCGGAACCGACGGTGCCGACTAGAAATTTGGGGCTCAATAGTGGTAAACGAACGTGCTGCAACACTTGCGATAAATGTTGGCGTCTTTCCGATACATTGTACTTCACCCAAGACATGCAAGCGCTGAAGACTTGTTCTTCCGAACGTACGTTTAATTCGTCACTAGAAATTATGTCTACCAGCTGTCCGACCGGAAGCAATAAGAATTCTTCACTTTCCATTACCTCCTGGAAATTATGCTGCGTGAATTTATCGGCTATACGAAGTAATTCTCTACAGGAATGAGTGTCCGCAAAAGCACGTATTCCTAAACAATTCGAAGGATCCAGTTGTCGTTTAAGAAATTCGCAACAGATTTCTTGTATTTCCTGTAGCTGCAGAAGGCAAGCAGCAGGCAGCAATGTCTGAACGTTGGATTCTTCGACTACGATGTGCGACGTGTAACAAAAATCTATTAACAAATCCATCGCCAGTTCGTCAATGTCACGAATCGTTACTTCCGTCTGCCTCGATTCTGCTAATTCACCCGTAAACATTGCCCTTCAAACATAAACAGCCAATTGACAAAACTGACATCTGCTTTTTATCAGTGAAATTTATTTGCTCAGTATATTTCCGTTATGTTAAGTTCAAAATATAAAAATCTGAAATCTCAGTTGTTATTATTTAAGTTTAGTTAAAATATCTATAGCCAAGTACAGTAATATCCTGAACGATAAGTCGAATTCGCGCAAGTTAAATACGAATTATGTTTAATTGGGATTAGACACTAAAGAAAACAATAATTTACAAGAAAAACGTGTAATAAAATCTCAGGTAGATAGGAATTATATATTATATTTTAATCAATTGCAAAAACGTAAACCAAAGTTATTTTGACGTAGAAGGCTTCATAAAATCTAACAAACTCGTTAGACGGATCAACGATTTTTTCTTCTCACGCAAAATTTCCTCGTAGTACGCTAATAATTTTTTATTGGAGTATGTTTACCAAAATTTGCAAGCCTTTTTCAATTGAACTGAGGCCTAAGACGGGGTAGCGTAAGTTGGTGTATTAGTGTATTTTATTTTCTCTTTCTGAATTTAATTCGGAATCATACTTTATTATTCTGTAAATCTAATAGAAGTGAACGATAGAAACTGTAAAACAAATGCACGTTGGTTTCCGACATACCAATATAAATTTTGCTATTTCAAATTATACAATATCATGTGTATTTTGAATTGAGCGTTCAGATTTTTTTATTTTTTATATAAAGCTGTGTTAATCTTTTAAATTCAAAATATGACTTCTTCTAAGCCAGCATAAAATGTATGTCCCAATTGAAATAAGAAACATGATCTCTGGGGTTGCTTTAAATTTTTTTACCATCGTAATCGATGTAAAAAAACACTAAACGTGCTTCATTTAAAAAATATCGCAGGTTTTAACATCAAAATATTTGTAACCCTGGGTCTACAATATAACAGAAGCATTTGTACTATCGAAACGTCAGTAAATAAATGCAATTTTAAACTCAGCAGTGCTTCTCAATTGATCCTTTGCCACGGATTTTTATCCAAACTTTCTCCAATAGTCATCAAGGATCAGAATCGCTCTAATTAATCAACCTACTATCGATAATATTCAAATTAAGGAAAATAAAGCCAAGGAAAAAAATGATTAATACCTGAAATAAGGACTGCAAGCTGACAATATAACTCTATGAGCAAATATTTTTCTAGAACCAACGTTAAGAACGACATCGCAAAGTTCTCGATGCCGTCGAAGAACATGCAGTTCGTTAAGCGTTGCCCGTGGATGTTTCTCTGACGTGTGTGCAAGTCGAGCAGGTGACGGAGGCCTTTCTCCTCCGCTGCTGCTTCCGAGCACCATGTCTCCCATTCTACGGGCGTGAGGCGCTGCTCCCGCCAGGTGCAAGCGCAGCGGAGGGGACGCCCAGCCCCACACAGAGTCAATCTATCAAAAAATAAAATGAACATTTAAATGTAACGTTTAATATTTAAAAAATCTGATAAATCAATAAACTGGAAGTAAAATGTCTCATAAATGTCATGTGTTAAATGGGTTGGGCAAACCCATAAAATTCAAACTTACCTTTACTTCTTTTTTTAGCACCCGGTCACAAAATTTATTTAGTTTTTTAATCGTGAATTCACTTTAGTCCTACACGACAACACTGTTATGGAACATTATTGAATAAATATAAACAAAACTCAGGTAGACAGATGATTATGACCTGTCAAAAAACATCAGAACATGTTCATTGACTTCTGTTGGTACGAGTGCATTGATCTTAAGTCAGTGTCACAATAAACCAATTTTCTTCGTGCAATCAAAAGACCAATTTACAAATACTAATCTGATTGACCACTTTACAATTACTAATCTAAATTTCATGCGATCATTAATTCACGTGATATAATTTGCATTTTTTTATAAATTTAGAACATTGTTCATGTGTCATTAGAGCAACATCTCTTGGGACTTTATAGTTATTTTATTTTTATTGTTTTGGTTACTTATCTGACTTCGGACTTCCAACTAGTCGATATCTGTCATCCGAAGAGGAGGTAGACAATAGAGAATAAATAATTTGCCAAAATGGTAAATATGTTTGATTTTTATTGAATTAATAAGTGGTTTGTGTAGGTTTTTTAATGAATACTAATGAATGTTGATTAATTACAGTCTTTTTCGGAAAAAATTGCATCGTTGATGGCCCGACCGGGCTCGGAAAATCAGCCCAAAGACGAGACCCCTTGGTGGATGAAATATGCTGCCAGAGGGTTGGGAACTGTAGGCGGTTTCAGTAAGTAGTCAGTCATTAATTAGACACCAGGAATAAAAACAGCATAATTAAACACTGACGTTTCTTACAGTTGCCATTTTCTTGGGGGTTTGGATTTGCATAGAAGTCGTCTTCGGACGAATCGAATGCCTTATCGGCGGGATGTGGCAGATGTTAGCCGGTTTCTTTGCCATTGTCTGCGAGGCGCCGTGTTGCTGTATGTTCGTTGATTTTGTTCAAAATGTGAGTGACGTAGTGGAACGACGACCAGCTTGGAACAAAGCGGCTGCTTTTGTTGCGTGAGTTTATTTTGTTTTAAAGTTGCAGTGTCATAATATTTTTAATCATTCATAAGTAACCTGCCCTAGAAATGTATACGTTCCTAGTACTTCAGAATACTTTCCAAGGCTGCAATATTGATATTGCAAAAATATCGAAATAAATAAATTTCATAAGAATAATTTCCAAAATAAAAATTAATAATAAGGTAGGGCTCGGTAGCAACGACTGATTTACTCAAAGGCAAACATAGGCACGTGTCTAGGGGCTACAGGGCATAATTGAGAAAAAATAATGACGAATTTAATTAATTTTTTATTGATCTATATCTCAAGACAAAGTTTTCAATGAGAAAATCGATGTCAAATGATCGTCTGGTATCGTTAAAGTTTAGCAACAATTGATAGCGTATTATGTTTAATCAAAATCGGCCCAGCCGATTTCGAAAGATGCAAACCGACATGCAGACAAACATTTTATAAATCACCGGAAAATTACCGCGTAAACGAAATTGTAAATTACTATTTTACTGACTTTAATCTCTTTTTCAACAGAATTGCAATACCGCCAGTTATTTTGTGTCCTTCTATGAGCAGCATATTTGGCAGTGGTCTCATCTTTGTAACCGGCGTAATTTACGGCATGATTGCATTAGGAAAAAAGTAAGTCTTATTTTTTTACTCTTTCTTAATTTAATCGTTTTTTCTCTCAATATTTTAACACTGCTTCATCCACCATTTTTCTGTCTATAAATTGGTAACTAATTTTATCCGTTGTCTATAAAAAGAATTTTTATGTTGAATTGTTATTAAATCTTTTTCATCCGCTTTTAATGGGAACAAGCAAACATTTTTCGTGTTGCGTTTATTAAACTGTAAAAGTTAAGATAAACACTTATGATGCTGTTCTAGCAGCGATAAAATAATTAAATTTTAAATGGTTTGAACAGAAAATTAAAAAAAATATATCTAGTTGATAACGTTTCCTGTAAACTAAGTTTATGGTTAAAAATTCTATTTTTTTTTACTTGGTATTTAAAAAAATATATCACGTTTTAAAATAATTTTTAAGGTTCCGTACAAAAAACGAACCCTCATAGGATCACTCTCATGTCTGTCTGTCCGTCTGTCACAGCTGATTTTCTTCGACTCTACTGAACGAAAAAGTTGAAATTTGGTACATACATAGACTTAGATGACCCAATCACGGACGTATAGCGTAAATAAATGAATTCCGATTTTGGAAAGCAAATTAGAAAATTAAAAAAAAATTTCAAGTGAATCATGTGACATATCAAAATTAAGGCTCGTTATGAGAAAAACAAATATATATTTTTTTTTATAATTGTATTTAAAAACGAGCATCCCCCCATCTCTAAAACGACTAAGCCTAAAAGTTTGAAAAAAAATAGGGAATATAGGACCTCACGCATAGTTTTAGTTAATTAACCGGTAATTTAGTTTTTTGCATCACTATAAAGACGAAATTCGTACTTCATGCTTTTATGGTTCGCCATTTGTTTCATCGAAGTGCTTTTGTTTTGGCGAGTGGTTAGTTTCAATTGAATTGTCTCCTAATGATGTCATAGATAACTAAATTTGCAACTGTCTCATTATTGTTAATTAAGCCAATTTACTAAAATGTAACGGCTTCTGGAGTTGGGTGTTGCATTTACATTCATCGTCAAGTATTGGAGGTTGTATTTGGTGGGAGTTGCTTAAATAATATCTTTATAAAATGCAATAACTGTGAATCCATATATACAGGGCGAAGTATATTCGTGTTTGTTGTAAATATGTCATGAGATATTTATTGATCAAGTTCTAAAACTCTTCAAACATGTCGGACTGGATTTTAAAACCAAATCAGAATTATGAGTGTGTAGGCTTTCACGATTGCCGTTGTTCAGAATCTTCTTGCCTGAAGCTTCGTCTACACCTGCAGTAGACATTATCAAAGGCGACGTGGTAGCGGACGAAGTGTCACAGAGAAGTGTGTCGACAACCGACATTCCCAACTTGTTATAAGCATAAAAAATGGGAGAACGTCGCCTTTGATAATATGTACCGCAGTTATAAACAAAACTTCAGGTAGAAATACTAATGACTTACAAGCCCAAAAACCAAGAAGATTTAAATCAGAATTGTTAGTTGTTAGAACAATGTTTTCTAACAAACGGATTTAGGGCTAAAGTCAGTTCTAAGTGTACGATCTGTGCTATTGTCAATAATCAGCTGTCAGAGTAGTAACTCTAGACTTGGAACTGCTAGAGCTAAATTCAAACAGTCCCAAGTGTTCGAGAATTTGAACCCACACGCAAATCTAACAGTTCAGAACTGCACCAACTGTTGTCACGAAGAATAGATATTTATGGAGTTTAAACGACGTAAGCTTTTTCATGATTTTTAAACGTGTTCACCATTTTGAGGCAAACGGTGCAATTAGGTAAAATATATAAACGTTTTCGTTCAAAAGTTAACATCGACGACAGATAGTCGTTTTCATATTCAAAAATACGTAAATTGCCCAAATTATACAAATATATGCAAATGTTATTGTAATGTTTAAGGTAGAATTGATTGCAGTACTTGGCAAATCTAGGCATCTTAAGACATACTAGAGTTTAAGGCCATACCGTTGTACAAGTATTTCGTGCACAGTAGCGCACTCTACGTGTCCAGATCGAAGCCATTTTTTCAACATGGCGTCTGAACTCCTTATTTCTTACTTTATGACTGTTGTTATAAAAAGACGTTTCAAACAAGGCTTCCACTATTTTAATGCAGCAATTACGCAAATACCCAATAGTATATTCGAATCGATTTTAGGGAAGTGCTTTTTGATGTTTAACTTCTTTAGCGACGTATCTGTTTGAAAAAAAGTAAAAATTGAGGGGAAATAGAATTGTCCCCGAAAAGGGAAGTTAGTTTGTCTCCTAAATTACATGAAATTGACAAAGACAAGTTTATAATGTGTTACTAAGTACATGTGCATTATTTTGACATAACAAAAAATTAAACTTGGGAATAATATTAAAAACTAAAGAAGTTAAACTTCTTATGCGAGCTTATGAGGGTGAGGCTCATTATAATTTTTTTTTTTTTTGTATTTGAATGTCTAAAGGACATTTCGAGGAAACGGCATAACAAAAATGTAGGATTTGATCACTGCACCTGAAAAGCAAACTGTCTGTATTTTACTAAAACTTGAATACCTCGTCACCATGAATCCTTTCTGGTTGTGCCACTGATAATTTATAGATCAGCATTGGCAGCGTCAATAAAAACTGACCGATTAATATATTAACACAGAGGCTCACGTCAGGATATGGCCGCAATGGCCTCGCCGCAAGCAATGAGTCCAACCGGTGGCCTGGGGGGCCCTGGGGACCACCACACCACCTTGATGGAAGACCCAGATGTGTGGCGTCCCACCTAAGTTCATCATTAGATAACTAACGTCAGGCAACTAACTATACAAATTTTAATAATTCATTTATCTGTCTATTCACAATCATAAATACTTCTTCTTTTACTCTGTATATCTGTGCTTCTGATTTATCACGCTTCAAAAACACGTTTTGTTTGTTAATTGTTTTAATAATAGAACTTCATTTGTTAATTCGGTTATTGCATATGTCTAAGTTTTATGTGGCGCATTCAATAACCAATATATTGAGATAGAAACAGGAAACTCTATGTCTGCTGTTTCTATCGACAGTCTCAAAGTACGCTTGCGCTGGTAAATGACACTGATTTGCCCGCAGACAGAAACAGAACATAATATCTCGTCGTCTCATATTGTTGGCTACAGATTCATTGTGCAGTTGAAAAAAGAGAAATACAACTTTGTATATAGATTGGGTTTATTGTATATATTATCACGATTAGTTTTTGGAATCACAGAACTTCGTATGTTAAAGCCATCGCCATAAAGAATAGACTGCGCATGTCAGGGGTGTGCACAACATGTCTACTGTTGTGCGAGCGACATGAAATAATGTGGGTACCATGTACGTATTAATATGTACTGCGGATAGTACGAAAATCACAATCGCACGATTAGAGTGCAAACATATTATATCTGTCTTCTTTTCGTAGTAACAGTTTGTTGGTTCTGATTGGCTACTGTCATAGATAAAGACATAGAACTTTTGATAAAGAGATATACTTCATGCTAATATATTGTCGGAATAATTAAACAGTTACTTCGAAAAAAGAGACGGAGATATATCTTTGCCCTTTTTGTTGCCTTCGTTCACCGTACATTGAGTAAGTAAGCTTGGTATAGTAAAAATTTCTACATCTATCTAAGAACGATTCACTCAGAACAGAACTTACAAATTGTTGGTCTGAGTTTGAAAGTGAAACGGTTTTTGGGCTTAGATGCGCCGTTTAGTCAACTATGTCGATGGTTTGAACTAATTCAGTAAATATTTTTTATAGTAACTTCATTTTGAGTTTTATTGCAAATAGAGAAATGTACCTAGCGATTTTACTTAGTATTTACTTAGTTCGGTTTAATTAAATGTTATCTTTTTAAAATAATAGAAATAGTGAAAATATTTCATTGCATGCATGTTATATGTTTCAATGCTTGTTTGCTTATAGTGTTTGTACAACTTATTTTGGTTATGGCTGTTATTTTGGCGCCACCAGGTTTATATTACATATTATTATACGATTTTGTTAAATAAAAATATGGTGTCGGAACTTTGTAGACAAACGCAATAAGTTTTAAATGACCCTAGCCGCTAAACCAATTTGTGTAAAAAAATTGATCTCAGTAACAATAATTAAAAACCATTCCGACGTCATATTTTTTTTAAATAATGTACTCGATTCGCAATTTTTTGTCTTGTAATATTTGTTTCGCAGTTAATTATGTTGTTTATCACCGTATTGTTCTTATTTCTATTTTAGAATTTAACAATTAGTCTTAATGACTTCCGCTCTTATCAATAATTATAATATTGTTAAAAAGCATTTTAAAAATGAATATACAAATTTAAATTTATTGCATATTTTTTGTAACCGATCTTTCAACACGTAACTCATTTTCAAGTCGTTGCGGAATCTTTGTACAGTACAACCTCCTAGTCGAACTTCAGGTGAAACGCTAAAAATATAAATTGTCGAGGTACAGAAGTATTACCGGCAAATATTTGACTTATGGACGGTTCATATCCAGAAACAGTAAAGTTTATTCAGGTGTGTAGACTTCACGGCCGGCATTGTTTCGGGCTTGTAGCCTGTGGTCCATTGGTATTTCTACCTGACGTTTCGTCTACAAATGCAGTAGACATTATCGAAGGCGACGTAGTAGCGGGCGAATGTCCTAGGCCACATCACCTTTGATAATGTCTGCCGCAGTTGTAGACAAAACGTCAGTTAAGGTGGCAGTTCGCGCCGCGACTGAGACTGGAGACCGAGACCGTTACTTGACCTTAGGTTTTCTATGTGTGTCAGTTCGCGAGCGAGACCGAGACAGGAGACCGCGAGACCGTCTCTACCCCGGACTAGTACTGTCTCGCGTCTCGCTCGAGACGCACGTGCAAAATTGTGAAAAATGACGTCGTTTTCTGATGAAGACACCGATAAATTGATTGAAATGATTAGACAACATCCTACGCTATTTAATTCTCAATTTGACGCATACAGAGATGAAAATTTGAAGGATAATTGTATTTTATTCATCCGAAAGTACATCCTGAACATATTTTCCTCAAACAATAAATGGTTCTTTATCAAAAGGGAAAACGATCCTTCGTGGCCTCTAGTTGTATATAATTTGTCGATACGTATTCTTCGTTTTGTTTTATAATAATAATATAATAGCAAGTCATCGTCTTCTTCTTCTTCCAATAGTAACTTCATAACTGAATGGCTTTCCATTACGCTGTGGATTAATAATTTTCCAGAACACGACACGATTGACTCTAACGACTCAACAAAACTGAATGAACAAAGGTCTTTGGTCTCGGTACACAACAGACCACCGGAGACGGAGACATTTGTCTCGGTCTCCAGTCTCTGTCTCCGGTCTCGGTCTCCTGTCTCTGTCGCGGCGCGAACCGCCACCTTTAGAAATACCAATAAACCATTTGTATTTCTAACTAACTGAAGTAAAATTTATTGTTTTTGTGAAATAGAGTAATTTTAAATGTCTCCTAGCACAATAGTGGTCTCGATTTTTCGCTGCCAAATAATACTAAGCTGAAAATGTAATATAACTGACACAGATAATCCACTTTGAGATATAGAGATCGCAATACCAGTAACTTCGAGTTTAAAATTCGATCAAAAATGCGATCTAGGAAAACCGTAATTAGTTCGAGTGAAATATTTTGGGACTTGAAAGGGACAGACATTTTCTTCGACTTATCGAGGTTGCACTGTATATTAGAGTGGAAGAATTTAGCACGTGGTTTATTCCTTAAAAATATTATTTTAAGGATGATAGGTAATAATCGTTTGAAATTCACCAACGGAGAATTCTGTGAGTGTTAAAAATGTTCAGTAGGTTAGAATGGACAACTTCTGCTTTTTTGTGCAAATATACGTCCTCACTTATTTAACTTTTTAAAAAACGAGGCTACTAATACAAAAATACATAAACAAAATTAATTCAAAATCATTGCTTCAGCGCAATAATAATATTTTATAGTAACAATTTTCCATTTTAACAATACTATTAACATTTTTAAAATCTCGCCAATTTGCAATATTTATACGAATTCGTGTATTTTCAATCTGTCGGGACCAATCGACTCTAGTATTTTCAACTTCTCCTTCATCCTCACTTTGTGGTAGTCACTAACAATCAGAAAAAAAACCTTAATAATTTGAGATTAAACTTTGCCAAACGTATTTTTCCATCAACGTGGGAGGAGACGCTTTGCGTGAGAAACGAACTAAAAACTCGAAATAAGTTGAAAATAGATGGTGTTGAAAATACATGAGTCCGACTATACGTTCAAAAACTATTTTTGGATTTCTACGGTTTAAGGTTTACCAGTTCATAGTTTGAATGTTCTTATCGAAGTTGAACACTGAACAACGCCAGTAAACTAGTAAACTGGTCAATCTACCACCAGAAAACGGTACTTGAACGTATAAGATACAATAATTCCTTACACGCGGAAACATTCCTGAAATACGCCGTGGTAAACCAACGATTGGCAAACCGGGATGCCTTTGAAAGTGAGATTTTTCCGTACATCGGTAAAAAAATCATGATAAATTTTTAAGTGTGTGAAGTGAATTGGAGTTATGCACCCTAACGTGTAACAAAACTTTGCATCCCCACTCTGCGCCACGGAGCTAGACTGGGATGCTGGAAAGGTATCGCTGCAGCGATCTAATGCATCTAATATGTGTGTGTGTGTTTGGGTGGAATCGCGATTTGTTTTTTGTTGCGTAAGGAAATGTCCGGTTTGAAAAGGAATTATTGTATACTTATGATGCCTGCTTTGATCATTTGTTTGGAAGGAATTAATTGATGTATTTTATTGTTTGTACAGAGCCTCCGCTGAAGAAATGCGCGTCAACGCGGTGGCTGCAGGCTTGGCCCCAACGGGAGGAGTACCATCAGGACCTCAAGTTCCGAACACGGGCATGCGCTCCACACTTGTAGAAAATGCTGCACCGATGGCCTTCACGGGCGTCCCAGCGTTCGACAGTAATGTATGATTAAAGTCGTAGTCCGACACGGAAAATGTGTATCATAAAGTAAAATACCCCCTCCCCCACCCTTGTTTGCACCGTGTCTTGTTTGTTGAGTATTACCGTTATATTTGTATGTATATTGATCAATGAACTCTGTATGCTTGAATGAAGTAGTAGTGTGTGTGTTAGTCGATAATATTGCTGTCTTTACTATCTTCCATTGTTAAACAAATGAAGAAAAAACATTTTTTTCTATCCACTAAAGTATAATTTACGGTTGCTACACATTACCATTCTTCCAATTTTGATTAAATTTATAGTCTAATTTGTAAGGTTATGTTTTAATCCTAAATTGTGAGACTGTGTGTTGTCGTTGATAACACGTAACTTAATGACCAGTCTGATTTTTTCCCTATACAATAAACAAGTTTCTTTAACATATCTTGTAATATATAAACATAACCAAATACTGAGTTTCTTTTTGGTTAAAATAACAATTGACGGTTTAATGGACGTTTATTGTTGACTGTTAAGTTTTTTAGGGACCGAACGTTTAATTTTAAAAATATTTTTGTGATAGTGTTAAATTATTCTACTAACATAACAAAACACTAAAATTTAATTTAAATAATTGATAAAATAATCAAAAATTCCACTGAAGAAAATGGGAAGGTGTAAATCTAATCAAAATTTACAAAAAAAAACTTGATTCATCACAAACAAAAATCATTGATTGTTGACAATCTGTGTGATTGAATTGATCTCATTGCTATTAAAAATAATTCAAAATGGTTTCAGTATGCACAGTGGTCCAAAAGTAGGAATATTGCGATTAATAAAGTAGTTATATTCCTATGTATGCAACTTTTCTTAAAATTTTAATCCAAAAATTATACAAAGTGGAAATGTTAGGTAGCTTTTTTTAAAATTTAATTCCTTGCATTCAAATGTTAAAGAATTATTTTGACGAACATAAACATCATATTACGAAGATTATAATTAATATTATTTCTTAATATTTAATTATGAATGAAGATAACATAGACTTTTCTTTATTATTTGTAAATTAGAGTGAAAAAATAATACAAATATTTTTTGTTCGTGTAATTTTGTGACAAATTTATACAGTATGATCAAGAAAAGAGGTAGGTCAAGGGTTAAACTGATATCTACCGAAGAAACCTATCAACATCTAGAATCAAACGACGAAGTAAAAGAGTTAAAAAACAGGCTGGTTCAGGGATTTTCGCATCCACAAAAACGGATCCACCTGATTGGATGTTTTTTTCTTTCTCGAGTAATGAAATAAATGTATTAATTTAATTATTCGTGATTGCTTTAATTAGCTACCAATAATAATTTAAACTTTCTGTCTTGGTCTCCACTTAATAATATAAATTAATTAATAAAATCTGCTTTTTGTAAATGCCGTCCGGATTAATCGGATGTCCGGATCAGCGGTACTCTACTGTAAAAGTAAAAACCAGTAGCTACAACAATTCCTTTTTGACCACATTCTCTCTTCACAGACAATTCAGGCTTGCTAACCCGTTTTCTAGGAATTTATCTTCCCCAGTTACACCAGCTTCAGATCAGCTTAGATCTTGAAGCTAACTTTTTCTCGATCATTCTGTATATTCTCATATCATCATGCTTTTTTATAAAAGAAAATTAGAAGTATTTTTGTCAATAAAAATTTTAAACCGAGTCCATGCTAGTCTACGAACTTGCTGCGTTGCAACTGTTTTTAATAGTATTTTTTATATAATTTATGCAAACCAGAGCTGGAGAGCATCTTGTCTTTAAGAGCTTGATACTTTTAAGAGATTCCGTACATCCGAGAAAAAAAACAAAACCCTTTTAGAATCACTCTCGTGTCTGCATATCTGTCTGGCTGTCAGTCTCCAAGTCTATCGGACGAAAAAAATTTAAATTTGTTACACTAAGTTAGATTAATCCAATGACGGATGCGTATAGTGTAAATAAACAAAGTCCGATTTTGGGAAGTAAATTAGAAAAACAAAGAAAAAATTGTTTTTCAAATAAATGATATTAAAGAAAGTATACGAAATTCGAACATCTCCCTGGTTTCCGAAACTACTGAGCCTAAAATTTAAAAAGAGGAATACAATGCCTCGCTTATAGTTTACAGGAAAACCTAAACGAACATTCTAAGTCTTAAAGTTTTCACGGAATGATACGGACCCTCTCCACACGAGTTCGACTCGTACTTGACCGGTTTTTTAAGTACCCTCTGCAGCTCTGTTGCATGCAATACTTTTTGAAAACAAACTGCCCTTTTATTTTTTCGCTGAATCATGTAAATAATCAAATTGCTTTTATTAAATTATATTTTTTAGTATTATGTTAATATATATTTTTTGGTTTTTACACTAATAAATTCAAATCTAATTTTAACGTAGGGTAAAGGCACCCGTTTTGGACCACATATCTGTAGTGCTATTACTTTAATCTTGTATTTTATTGATAAGTACTCTTTTACTGCGAAAAGAAATTAAAAAAATTTGCAAATAAGTTGTACATCAAGCAATAAATGTGCAACTTACTCGCAAATTATTTTCCACGGGTGAGTGATCGACAACCGGTGCTTTTAAATAATTTCAGAATATTTAAGAATTTTTTATTTTGCTTTCAAAGCTTTTGCTTTTGGCACTGTTGTATATTTTACTGTATAATTTATATAATTTATGTACTAAATCTGAACTGACCCAACTTGGAGACGAATATATTGTTATATAAATAAAAGAAAATCGCTATAAAATCAACTAATTTTAATTAATGCAGGAATCCCTTAAAACGTAGTAAAAATTCACATGCCGCCAGAGGCAGCAATTCACCTCACTTATAGAAGCCTTAATAAGACTGTCGCACGTCTATAATTTACAATTATCTAAGAGACTGAACGTGAGATAACAACGTATGATTTGTTCGTTATAATCCTAGATAGCAACATCACTCCTGTATCAAAGATGAGTTTTAACAAATATTTGTTCTTTTAAAAATGATTGGCAAATCTCTTATTAAAGGTTATCAGATGCAGAGGTGACCTCGTACCGTTGGATAGTAGTGGGAGTATGACGTTAACTAATGGACCGTCAATTGATATTGTGTGGTTAATAAAAATATGAACGATCTTCCAGCTTCATTCATAAACGAGGTAACCTGTGTATTTATAATGACCTTGTGTCTTTACAGTCTACATCATTGCGGATTACTGAAAGTAATGTTCATTAAAAAGTTATTAATTTAGATTGTTTACGATTGAAGCGAATTGTATGCCTCTAGCGGCAAGAATATTTACCATGTTTTGACAAATATTCCATATTTACGCAAAGGTATTAGTTTTTTTTTCATATATGTTTACACTAAGCATGGCTGGACCTTTTAAATAAGTTAAATTCCATTTTATATGTTATAATATTTATTAAAATAAGTTATTAGCTTCACGTGCAACGTAATGGAAAAATATTTTATTAAGTTAAGTTAAATTTGCTCACTTTAGTATATATTATTTAAATTTATATAAATTTTGTAACGGTATGTAGATAATCTTCCAATATTTATCGGTCTTTTATGGTAAAGTAGGTATCTGTGAGTTACATAAGTCAGCAACAAGATAGTATTTTTTTACAGAAACTTAACCAGTTCTTTCGCCAAATTATCGCAGGCATATCAGGTGAGAATACCTAAATTCACAAAAATTATTGCGGCGAATTGAGTTAAAAAAAGTGAAAGTATCTTTTTCAAGCTTTTCAAGCGCGAGAAGCTTGCTAAATAGGACAAAAGAATTTTATAAAAGATAAAATTTCTTAAATTATAGACGCTCGATAACAGAGGTCATAGGCGTCTTCCCCTCAAAAAAAGTCGAAATTGCCGGTTTTGTCAGACAGCACCTTTTTTTGCAGCGGACTATTAGATATAACGTGCCGGCGTATGTAACGTACAGATACCGCTGCTACCAGAAAAACGGTCAAAAGTGTACCTAATTCAAATTGTGTAATGAGAAAATCTCATTTTCTTTTTACGCAGAGTTTGAAATTAAATTGCTTGTATAGTTTCGCCACATTGTGCCGCTTAAATGAATTTAATTTTTATATTTGCTTGAAAAATTTTTATTTTCTTTTTCTAAATAAGCAAAGCATCCGTAGTTGTTAGATATTTAAATTTTAAAAAAGTGTAGGACCGTACATACAATATATCTAAATAAATGTGTCTAGGTTAAGAGAAGAAAGTCTACACAACAAATGACAGAAATTAATAAAATTCATATCACTCTATTGTTCTGTGCTCGCCAAAAATTATACAGTATTGCAAAAAAATTTAATAATTTGGAAAAAGAGAACTGCAGAAATTTTTCAAATTTATTATATTTTAATATAAATGAGAACCAAAATTATTAGATACAGAGGTGACCTCGTTCCGTAGGATAGTAGTGGGAGGATGACGTAATCCAGCGGACTGTCCTTTGTTGTTAAAAATATGTACGGTTATTCATGAACGGGGTCATCTTTGTATGTAATAACGAACATAATATTGATGGTCAACTCCCCGTTTATTAAAAGCTTACCTAAAGTCAAGATTGGTAGGAGCAGAGGTTGCTTCGTTCCGTTGGATAATAGTGGGAGGATGACGTCATCCGGCTGTTGTTTATACACTCTGTTGTCATTTATTTTTATATATGCCGGCTATGCAAATATTACAGTTGCGATTGCAACCTCATGTTGTGGAAAGGCCGCTGAACACGAGGCTGGTTTTGCCGCTGAAATCGCTGCTGGAACTTCTGCGCTGACGGCCGTGTTGGCTGCGAGGATGGAAATGACGTCATTGCAGGTTCCGCCGTGTCGTTACAAGCTCGATTTAAAAATTAGAACCGGGGCTAGTTTTCTGCTGGCTTTGAGCACAAGAAAAAATCAGAAAACAGTATCTTATCACGACATGAGCAAACGTCATATGACGAAATATATTGTGTCCACTTTTGTTGACGTTCGAACGGTCGTGCGCGCGCGCCAAATCCAACTTCAAAGCCAATACAAACCAACCGTCACAAAATCTAGCGCCATAATACCATGCTTGGAACTTAGCAGCAAATCTAGCGGCAAATCAGCCACGTGTGCAGCGACTTTAATTAACAGTTAATTATTATTGAATATTTCGTATTGAATGAGTGTACGGAACGCATCTTACTATTTAATAGATAAAATAATAATAATCGATAGTCAATAAATTATTATAATAAATATTCCTAAGCAATTTTGTGTTTTCCATTATTGAAATGTATTGTAAATGGTAAGTGTTAAAAAACTTTATTGTTAACAATTTAAATATTCTACTTAGTCACAACAATTAAATTATTGTCAGTTATAAATGTGTTGATATTATTGCTTCTGGTTTGACTTGCAACGCTAAAAGCGCTTTCAGCACGGAAATACCTTGGAAATTACGATAAATTTTAATGCTAAATGTACTTTAGTCATAGTATTACGAATACATTGTAGTAGACTCAAGTCATCTGTCAACACCTAAATTGCGCAGACGAGCTGCGCAGGATCTGTTAGCTTGCAGAGTGAACACTGTGCCATCTACATATTACTCAGTGTGGCTGTTGGACGACGAACAAGGCCGCACAGTGCCGTATTTAGAAATTACATACAATGGTTACATTTAAAGAACATTTTTCTAATACATACGTCGAAAGAACTGACGACTGTCGCCTTCACCAAACACGATTGTGATTTGACTGTCTTACGATCAAAGAAATAGTTGACTAAATATCAAAAGGTAATGTATTCGTTCTACTATGGTCCAGTACCAGAAACTCAGCATATAGAGTTAACATATAATAAATTACGAATGTTCGACAACACAAGCAGTGATTAAATGCGTCCCTCTGTTGTCGAACGTTTATAAATTACCATACCTATAATATTCTATCCACAACTTTTTCCGATTAAAATTGAATTTCCTAGCGAAATAGTCAAGGCAACAAATTTTTCAAGTCATCACTACTGTAAAAAATATACATTAATTTATCACTCGCGCGCGGGATTTCCCGACTTGTTAGTGTATTTGCCATATGGCAACATACACTATTGGCGTCGGTCGGATGGCGGGACCTAGGGGTCGGACCAAATTTTCTCGACGTTTCATAACCTCCTAAACACTTTGGCACCATTTTTAAAAATGTTTATATATATATGTATATATATATTTATATATATATATATATACGTATATATATATATATATATATATATATATATATATATATACGTATATATATATGTGTGCGGGCAATAACTTTCGAAAGAGTTAATTGATTTTAACGAAATTTGGCCTACGTGTTGAAATCCATCACCGCAAGAAGCCTATTTAAAATGGGCGTAATCGGGACATTTTAAGGGTAGTTTTTAGGGGTTGAAAAATGTTTTTGGGCCCCAAAATACCGAAAAAATTCTCAGAATCATTTCAAAATTGATATTTAACCCTTTAGTAGGAATTAAAAAGTGTTCCTAAAATTTTAATAAAATCGGGCCGACAGGACCGGACTTACAAATTTTATGAAAATACTAGTTTACAGATAGTGAATTATTTTCTGAAAGTTGTATATAATTTGGTATAGAGGTTCGATTGATAATAATATTGCAACTGAGAAAAAAATGTTCTTTTAAGGGGTTTATTAAGGAGCCAAATTTTTATTTTGCCCAAAAAACCAACTTAAGTTCGCATAACAAAGCCACACTGCCTATATTAGCAAATACACTATATTTTCGGCAGGGTTTTGGCACTGCGACCCGGGTTTTTTTATATTTTCGGTCACTGCTCATCCCCTTTTTTGCCGTAGCGCAAATATGTAGAGTATAAACAAATTTTCAAATCGGTTTGATGACACTTGGGAATAATGTGATTATTTTGTATGAAGGCACATGACTGGGGTGTATTTAAATTTTTAACAGATAAATGTCTTTAATAGTGTCGTGATATTATTTTATTAAAAAGTCTGATTACAAATTTTAAGAAAATAATGTAAATTAACAAGCATCACAAATCAGACATTAAATCTCAACATAATAGTAGTTTATGTATCTAGACCGTAATGAAATGTATTATGTACGAGCTGTGGCATTATGTTATAACGAATTTTAGCAGTCTCACGAGTCCTGATATCATTGCGTTCAAGATATATACCACATTTTTTGCACGTACCGCCTATAAAATAGCTGATTTTCGCATCATATTAAATATATTTTTAATGTTTTTGTGCGTGTCCATTGGCAATATATTCCAGGTTACGCTTACTTTCCTATCTCTGTCCATCAGAACTGACAGGTCGCTTTTGACAATTACTGGATTGGTTAGATGGCGTTTATGTGTTTTACAACACTAGCGTTAAATAAGTCATTTTACTACTGCTGTATGTACAGGCATAAAACGCAGCTATTTTATAGGAGGTGTTCAGAAAAAAGAATTTCTTTATTATATATATATGGTTATTTGTTTATATTCTGAAAAAATTATAGTAAACTTTTTTTTTGAACATAATTGACGTTTTATTTTGTATTACCCTTTAACCTTATTTTACATCAAGACTCAAGTTTTCCCAGAGAAAAATATCCTATACTTTAAATTTGGGTAGGTATTCTTGATAATATATATATATACCACAGTCCACAGACACCCTTATCCTATAATGGTTACACATAGTGAGAGAGATAGAAGGTGCATGCGGCTAATCTCTATCCTTGTCAATCCTAAACTACAGAACTGCGCCGAGAGAGACAGATATAAGCTACACTATTACGCTGTTTCTTTTTTGAAGCGGACACATTTTCTGGTCGATTGCCCAGATATATTGTATATACAAAGTTATCGCATAAATTCGTTTTTTTTTACGTAAAAGAAGCCATTCTTCGGCCTCTTCCAGTCAAAAATCGTATTCAAATTATTTCTATTCGCTCAATTAGCAACAAATTATTAATAGTAATTGTTTTTATCTTTGCGTCATCAATGCTAATTAGCGTTTATTTATAAATTAGCTATTTGACAAAAATACGATAATGTGATAATTTTATTTCATATAAGGTGTGTAATTAGTGCTAGTTTCATTGACATTATTAATTATGCGAATAAAAAGTCCAATTTTAGTACAACCAACTTAAAACATTAAGGGGAAAATGCTTTGTAAGATTTTAAGTCACTCTAGCTGTCCGTTCCGGCTTCGCACGGGTAGAGTTAACTTACTCTAACCGAAATCGGGAAAGAAACGACGTAGCGACCTGAAATTAGTCACATTTACCCCGATTTACTAAGCGTAATAAACTATCTTTCATGACACCAAGACTCATTGTTTTCGTAAGTATAAAGTAGGTACTTTACATTTTTACGCAGCAAAATCAGTAGAAATGGGCGGTAACTACAAAACGGCTTAGCGGCGGCCGACACTGCTAATACGCTTCTGCAGACCCATGCGTATTTTCTATTTTATAGATGAGTTTATAATCCGAGAACTTCTAAAAGAAACAAATGAAGTTTCAAATTATTATTAAGAAATAATAAATTACGAAATGAACTAACCACTATCCCTCTATAGAATCTGTCAAAAACTTCAAACCAAAAAAAAAACCCGGGTCGCAGTGCCAAAACCGTGCCGACAATATAGTGTATTTGCTAATATAGGCAGGGTGGCTTTATTATGCGATATTAAGTTGGTTTTTTAAGCAAAATAAAAAATTTGACTCCTTAATACACCCCTTAAAAGAACATTTTTTTCTCAGTTGCAATATTATTATCACTCGAACCTCTATACAAAATTAAATACACCTTTCAGCAAATAATTCACTATCTGCAAACTAATGTTTTCATAAAATTTGTAAATCCGGTCCTGTCGCGCCGATTTTATTAAAATTTTAGGGACACTTTTTAATTACTACTGGAGGGTTAAATGTCAATTTTGAAACGATTCTGAGAATTTTTTCAGTATTTTGGGACCCAAAAACTTTTTTCAACCCCTAAAACCTACTCTTAAAATGGCCCGATTACGCCCATTTTAAATAGGCTTCTTACGGTGATGGATTTCAACACGTGGGCCAAATTTCGTTAAAATCAATTAACTCTTTCGAAAGTTATTGCCCGCACACCTATATATATATATATAGATATATATATAAACATTTTTCAAAATTGTGCCAAAGTGTTTAGGAGGTTATGAGACGTCGAGAAATTTTGGTCCGACCCCTAGGTCTCGCCATCCGACCGACGCCAATAGTGTATGTTGCCATATGCCAAATACACTAATGATTTATTATTACTCTACACTATTTAGGATTTGGCATAAAACGATACATCTGGTGACAGAAATTTAAGCCATACACACATTACATTTTACATGTTGTATTTCTACTAAAGTTAGCGTATTCACCAGTCTACCACTGGGCTAATTTCATCAAGTATCACTGAACACGCTGATTTTATTCAATGTCGATTGGTAGACATGTTAATTTGCCAACTTAAGTGTGAATCGAACCATAATATTGTATTGTCATCGGAACTATCATGTGATGATGTGTACAAAATTTCAATTCAATCGGTTAACGGGATGTGGGTGAAAATTCAAAAGTGCGATTTGCACCCGCACGAAGCCGGGCCGATGAGCTAGTTAGTACAACAGAATTATACGTGTGTAAAATTTCAAGTCAATCGGCTAACGGGAAGTAGATGAAACATCGGTCACAACATAGATGCTTAACGTGAAATTAAATAAAACCGTTTGAAAATGGCGGAATCGACATTTACATTTGGTCCAAACTCCGCCCATGGCCTTATGTCAAATCGCAATAAGAATATGAAAATTTCGACATGAGCGGTTTCACCTTATGGCCCCAGAAATTAACATTTGCTAAACGACGATAATGTTTTTGTCGTGTAAGAAAACAAATAAATGACGCCCGTAAGCCGTTTTTAAGCGCATTTATATGACTATTTGCACAACAATAAGCATAATAATAATATAAGCATAAATATTGACAGTAATAATCGAGTGTTTGTCTGAACGCCGTATAACAATGGAACTGCTGCTAGAATAACGTCGCTAGGAATTTATACAATCTAATGATAACAAGTTTATTGCAATTTTTAATTTGACGTTTGTACTTTTTCTCGTCGTTTCGTTTTATTAAGGTAGTTGTCGTGGTACAATATTGTCAAAAAGTTATAGATTATACGAGCCACAAAAGTAGCTAAGTGATCCATAATTTGTACGCAAGACTGTACCCGTGGAAACGTAACCCATACAGTATTCATATGCATGTATACTTTTCTATAAATTGTTGAACTTTAAACCGTTATTTATAAATAATTAGACGTTCAAAAAATGTTTCTTTTTTTTTAAACTCATAACAAATGCATTGAAAGACTGCCAGTTTTTGGAAAGTTTCTGACAGTTAGTTCTTTTTTTATAAATAAGAAACTGGTTCAGAACTACCGAGATCCTATACAATCAATGTTAATTATCCAATTTTTAATTGAATTTATCTCGGATTATATATGGTCGATCGACTTCAAATTTTCAGGGTAATTGTATTACCATGTCCTTAATAAGTATACAAAAATTAAGAATTTTCTGACGGTGTGCCTTAACCACGACAACTACCTTAAGTCAATATTTCATAATAAATATAACATTTTTTTTACCAAAATAAGTTCAGCCTTCAAGATAATTATAACTTTTAAACAGCGCCGGGCAACAAGGTGCTTATAAGCCAGGAAAATAGACTTTGTTTGTTACCTTTTCACGTCTAAGCCGCTAAACACATTTTAGTAAAATTTAACAAGGAAATAGACTGCATCCTGAGGAAGCTTATAGGCTACATTTTATCAAAAAATTACTTTTAGTTCATTGGAAAAAAATTGCAAAATCATGAAATCACTTTAGATAATAATAATAATATATATTTATTTAGGTACAGACAAAAAGCCTTTGACAGGCTGGCTGACGTCTGCCCTTTCTATAAACACGTAAGTACATACGCTAACAAAAGTAACAAAATATGTACATCACCTGATGTATATTACGTAAATTTAAGTGAATAACGAAATAAAACGACATCTATATAAAATAATTGTTTGTGATGATCTACGTTATCACATTTGCATTTTTTATTGCTTGATTTCGTACGCAATGGATTCGAAATGACGAAATCAGATTTATTGTTGTCGATAAGCTCTTAAAATTAATAACTAAATATCTAAAAGTAGATTGTATTGTTGATTTTGAAATAATTCTGGAACCAGATATAGACGCTCGGCAACTGAGGTCATCAACGTCTATTGTCTGGGATCATTAGAGGATTTTTTTAAACGTTCCATCAGCTAATAGCTACAAGCTCTTGTAAAAAATTCTCGTAAGAAATTTCACTTAGAAAATCTTTGTTTAGAAGTTGACTTTTAAGATTTAGAAAAAACACTCATATCTCTGGAACTAAAATATTGTAGATATAGGGTTGCGGATGGTCAGAATCGATCCAGCTTGACTTTCAGTTACTCACATGGATTAAAAAGAACTTAGTGTCATAAAACATTGCAGATTTGCAAAACGCATGAAAAGTATGAAAATATCTCAGATATGTTTAACTTTAACGTGTCTGATAGAAAAAAGGTAGCTGAATCAATTGCGCCAAAGCGCAAATCCGTATCTCGTTAAGTTTTGAGGTTATGTATAAAAAAGTAAATAGTTTAAAACTGTTACATTTCTGAAACTAAAACAGATTATACAGGGTTGCGGTTGGTTAGAATCGATTCAGCATGATTTTTTTTTATAAGTATACTTAATACTAAACGTAACGGAGCGAATTTATTTTTCAAAAATTTCGGAACTTTGTAACAAAGGGGAAACCTTCTTAATTTTTCCATTAAAAAATCTGTTAGATATTGTTTACAATGTTTACATAATATGAGGTTATTATTCTTATAGACAAAATGGCGCTGAATCAATATAGCTATAAATGCATTTATCGATTAATACACTAAAATCAATTGGTTTGTTTTGTGATATCAAAAACTGCAATTAAAAAAATAGGTAAAATAATTAAAACTTAAAAAGTTCTGCATTAATTTCTTTGAGGAAGTCAAGAACTTTCCTTCAAAACTCACGCAAAAGAATCATTTAAAACAAATTTATGAACGAACTGGAAGTACTTTATATGCAGTGTGCAATTTTTTTTATTTATTCATTCATTATTTTTTACGATTTAGAACCAATTACTTAGCGCTATTGTTCTGCACGAAGTCGAAAAACATAAACTGTTATACCACAGGAAATTCATATAAAAAAGTTAATTACCATTTTTTGGTATAGCAAAGGTACCAGTACAAATCGGCACATTATAATAATAATAATAGATTTATTCTCAACAGGTGGAACCCCTTTACAGAGAAATACACAAATTACAGTCAAAGCCCTCTAAGTGCACGCTCTCTAAATGCACACGCTCTCTTACTGCACACGAACTCGCCCTCTAAGTGCACGTTCCCCAGCCCCCACTTCGAATAATCTGCGACCAATCACGTGCGACCGTAAGCGCGCTATTTTCAAACTTTCCATTTCCATCATATTCATAGAGTTTTAGAGATATTGTTTATAGCATCTGATTGAATAAAGATAGCTATAGGAGTTAGAAGAGTGGGGATGAAAAAGATCGTAGGAGAAGTGTGCACTTAAAGGATGGGTCTCGGTTCCGAGCTGTGCACTTAGAGGGCTTTGACTGTACATATATTATAAATCTAGGTAAATAGAAAATGCACTGATAATATATTATACAGGTCTGCAGCAAAAAAGCGTATTATTGCACAACCTCCTATAAAATAACTGCTTTTCACGCCTGCATAACGGTAATAAAATGACCCATTTCGCACTAGTGCGTAAAGTAAAACAGAAAAATGCGATTTTACTAATCCAATAGTAATTTTCAAAAGCGATCAGTTGCTATTTTAAATTATATAAGCAACAGAGACGGCAAAAACGGCGTAGTTTTCGTAAGCAACTCAAATAGAGTCTAATGTGGTCAAACACTGAGCTATCAGAATATTTTCAATTTATTATTTTTGTAATAACAGTTTGAAAATTATAATAATATAAAACAATTCAGAGGATAAATTATTATCCTGTGAATTGTTTGTAATATTTAAGAACAAGGAGCTGATCTTTTCGTAAAATTTATAATACTTTTATCATATTATCTCAGATTATAAATCTACAATCTGGGAGGTTGTATTGATGAGTCACGGTAACTTCAAAAGCTATAGAATGTTGATTATAGACGCTCGATAAGTATCTCTGCGACAGTTCAACAATCTCGGTTATCAAGCTTTAAATCTCAAAGTTGTTCTACGAAGACATATTATTTCATTTGATTGAACATATATCTGCTATATAAATATATTTATTATTTGCATATATAAATATTGTTTATATTTGTACAATATCTGGAAATTCGTTAAAAATAAATTCCTCGACAACCTGACGATAAGTTAATAATTTTTAATACAAGTGTAAAGAAGATGTTTAAAAACAACAATATTATTTTGCAGTTTCTATGAAAATAATAAGAATAAAGTACTAGTTTATTTAGTTTGTAATGCATTATTTTATGACGAATTGTGACAACGATTAGCGAGTTTTGGCAATCAAACGAATCATAAAAACATTACAGTCAAGATACATACTACATTTTTTGCACGTACCTCCTATAAAATAGCTGATTGTCACATTATAATAAGTATATTGGTCATATTTTCGACAGTTTACGTTCGACCATATTGGTATCAGTGAACTGTTCCGCGCCGACTTTGCTTCTCTGTCACTCATATGGATTTAAATGGCAGCTGATAAATATAGTTATTGATATGGCAAAATAACAGTACTTTTGTTTTACCTTACGCACTAGTGCGAAAAAGGTCATTTTACTACCGCTAAACAAGCATGAAAAGCAATTATTTTATATAGGGGGTTGTGCAAATAGTAACTTACCACGCAGTTTTATTGACGTACCAAAATTAATTTGTCTACACTAATGGTTTCCTAATGCTGCCAGCACTGAAATATTGCCCTAAAAGTAAGAAAACCTTTTTAATCGTTGTTCATAGCTTGTCTAATTTCTATTGCAAAACCACAATTTCACGTTCAAATCCGAGAATTGGTTAAATTATTAATTAGGTTTTCAAATAATTATAAAAAATAACACTTTAAAAATATGAATTGATACTAGGCTAGACCCAGACATTCCTGGTTGGTAGCCTTCAAAAAATTAAATAAATAAATTCAAAGCAGCATGTCGATTTATAGCGAATAAAAAATTGTGTAGAGTAAAGGCGCCGATTTCCGATCACTAGTCCTATAGAGTATAGACGATCATTTTTATGCTTCTAGTTGGTAGATTGTAGATTATTATAAACGTCCGACAGCTAAGATCATTAGCACCATCGTAGTTAAAATCAGAATAAATTATTAGATACAGCATAATACGATGATAAAGACATTTACAGTATGTCTATACAGTTTCGCATTAAACTCTACCAAAGGAAATAAAAAAAATGTAATTTGCAAATGGGTAGTGAGTTGTAGAGGTATTGTAAATTACAAACGTTCGACAACAGAGGTCAAAGCGTCAGTTAGTTACACGTTAACAAAAAGAAGAAGGGTCGGTATTGTATATTCGGCTTAAACTCAGTTTAACTATTGAACCTAGCTTTTAAAAAAACTATTTTGACACACTCAATATACGAAACTTATATAAAAATGTCTCCTCTTTCGTTTAAGACAGGTTTCGAGCTAATCCAACTAAATCAAAAAAAACATCCGAATTTGTTAATTTTCTCCTCTTCGGCACCAAAATTCAAAAATCGGGTTACATCATGAGCAACTAAGCTTTGGAAGAAATTAAACAAAAAACATTTTTCAAAATCGGATGAGCCGTTTGGGTTGCACGACTGGTACATAAAAATACTATAAACTAATCTTAATCTTTGCTACTTTTTCTACGCTCCAGCTGTCTGGAAAGACAAAAATTTAGCTACCACCACCAAAGTTTTTCAAAACAAATATCTTGCTAGTGTTGTTTTATGGCTCACCGAATTAACCTGGAACCGCTATTAAAACAGAGCTCTCATAGTCGCACCAGATGGCGTAGTATAATATCAACCCTATGCTCCCAGTGGGAGTGACAGGACTCATATATATAATTTTAATTTTAATCTGACTTCACTGGAACTAGCTACTCACATTGTAAAACCAGACCTAAGTAACATGCAAATTAATACTTTCTGATTTCTCTTTGCACCAACAAAATGTATTGTGGGTAAAATACGAAACTAAAAATTAAAGTATAATAACGTTATAATTGTTTTTAATTACATATAACGTTTCATAATAATTCAGTTAAGTAAATATAAAAGTGGTCCAGCGGTTAGCTTTACCCTACATAATTATTCCACGAAATATGGTGTATATAGTCATTATGATAATTTAAAAAATAAGAACCAATGTTTACAAAGTCTAATTGGTAATTATAATATAAATGGCAAAAACTTACACGTTATCAATTACAATTTTCGAATCTTTATAATTATTTAAATACTAGTTAAAAACAAAACCAAGTTACATCATTCGAAGAGTAGATATTTTTTTATCCAAATAGTAAAAAAACAATCGCAAAAACTAACGTAATATTATGTTAAATATCGAGCTATTCATAATTATATAAATATTAGTTCAATAGAAAAATAGTAGTAAAAACACATTTTTAATTTTTTATTATTTTTTTGTAAATAATCATTACAAATTTTTCCAATAATTCCAAATTTTCCGATATTAGCCAAATGCGACGTAGCGACAAGTTTTCTTCTTTTACGAACTATTTTTAAAAAAATGTTTAATATTCAAGGATCGCGCTGAGAAAACTGAAAAATTTCGTAAATGTTGAAAAATGAAATGAAAATTGTACTTATAGGTACTGAGAAGTAATTTGACGTCGTTTCGACAATTTTTCATTATAATTTTTACGTTATCTAAAAGAGACCAGCTTTCGAAAAATCAGTTTTTGAAAATTTTGTTTGCAGCCAATTTGATTTAATTTCCTTTTTATGTAAATTCCCGGTGTGTTAAAAATCACATTTGTAATAATTATTTACTTGAAAAGTAGACAAAATTTATTTTAAAAAAACTATTTATTTATTATTATTATTATTTATTTTTAAAAAAATGTAGTTGAATGTATGAGATATCAACATACTAAAATTTCAGCGTTTCGTCTAGAAACTGCTCTATGCATTGAATCACCTTAGCTGTTATTTGTTTACGCCTTTCAATTGTTTACGTAATTGTTTAATCAAAATACATCTATAAATTGATAATGTGAAATCAAATGTCACATGTCGCTGCCACGCAGAATGGCCGTGATTTAATAAAATGTGGCACGGACTGGTGCAATTAACCGTTCATATTTTTTCGCCAAACTAAGGTCATGGTCACAAATATACGTCATCAAACAGCGATCGGTTCACATTGATAATAAATTTAAACAATCGGAGGTCCTGTTAAATTAATATTCACGTGTCTGACATAACCCAACCGTTTCTTACTTGGTTAACATCCAATGTAATACACAGGGTAAGTCTTATAAGAAAATCACAATTTTATGGTAGATTATTTAGCGGCCCGGTTTGGCTTCGCCCGGATTTGTATATTGTCTATTAAAAATAGAAATATTTTTTTCTTATTGAAAAATAGCCGTATTTGCCCCGCATTGATTTTTTTTATTTATTACTCATTTTTTAACTAAACTTTTTATTATAAAATAAATTAATCATTAATTTATTACTAATTTATTAATAGACAAATATAGACAAAATTAAATTACTTTCGAATTTATCATAAAGAAAAAAAATCGAATTCCCAGAAGAGGTTTGCATAGGATGTTTCGCGTCTGCATTACAGACGTTGCTGAGCTTCTCCCATTTGTTAACATATCCCCTCGATCAGGAACCTTGATCGAAAAATGCAGAAGTGGTGGGACAATGGTTGTTAGTGACGGCTCAAGTAATATGAAGCCCATATAAATGTAATTGTTTTATTAACTCAAAAATTAATGTAAATAGTGATACTCTATACTCTGTCTCTATAATCTATAGCATTTCTCAAAATCATAAGAATAACAATTTAAAAAATAGTTTTAAGTTAAATGCGTTCAAACATACATAGTACATACGAAGAATTTTATATAGTAGTAATCACACGTTAATTTCAAACAGTAATTTTTGACATCTCTTTTGAAGGCAGCTTGGTGTTAAATGGTTTAGTGTACTAGTTTTTGGATCAAACTCTCGTCCAAGTGTGTTGACTTTTAGAGCCGGTGTTGTATAACTTCTTGCTTTCGATGCTTGTACGCCGTGGTCCATTGATATTTCTACCAGACGTTTCTTCTACAACTGCGGTAGACATTATCAAAGGCGATGTGGTAGCGGGCGAAGTGTTCTACCGCAGTTGTAGACGAAACGTCTGGTAGAAATATCAATGGACCACGACGTATAAGCATGGAAAGCAAGAAGTTATACGACAACACCGGCCCTAAAAGTCAACACACTTTATCAAAGGCGATGTGATAGCCTAGAACACTTCGCCCGCTACCACATCGCCTTTGATAATGTCTACCGCACTTTGTATACGAAACGTCAAGTAGAAATACCAGTGAACTACGGCGTATAAGCTCGGAAACCAAGATGTTTTACAAGCTTTATACTTTGCCAAATTTTAAGTTTCTACGTGTTGGTTTGTTCTGGGAGTTTATGACAGACGTACGGACGAACATCGGAGTGAGGTTAATGTTCAGTTTTTCCAATTTTGATACGGAACATTAAAAATGATTAAAATCCCTAATATAACCACAATATATTCACTTTAGTAATGGTAGACAGTAATAGTAGACAGTTAAACTGCCATTATTGCTGCAAGGCTATTATATTTAAGAAAAAAATTCAAATCCTGTATTTTAATTAAATAGGTATAAGTTGTTTTAGAATTTGAAAAATGAAGATCGTTTGTATTTTTATTTCCTTGAAAGAATTAGATGTAATTATTTTGAAATGCGGTTTTAGAATAGACAACAAGAAAACAAGCTTCATTGAAGGCTGACGAAACTATAAAAATGTGTACATAAATTAAGTCTTATTTACTTGCTTACATTCTGCGTGGCACAGGATGTTTTTCACAAGTTTGTTTACCTTAAAATTGCGTCGCTTCTACGCACAGTGAATTTTTAATAAGGTCATCTGACATCAAAACTTTATTATTTTGAGCAGCGTTTAACAATCAATAAGGTATACCAACTTTTTCATTTGTATACAGGGCCGGCTTCAGCTGACTATGCGCCCTAGGTAAGATTGAATTTGCGCCCCCCTTTTCCGCAATTCATATCAAGGTGAAAAGGAATATTTCTAAATAATATAATTAACAGTTCAATGAACATATTTTATATTTTCCATCAAAAGGTATTTATATCGTCTACAAGTATAATTCAAAAAGCAACTGACACTCACAATAAAATATTGGCAGTTTACAATTTTGCCGCCCCCCTGAAGATGCCGCCCTACGCGAGCGCCTGGTTCGCCTATAGCTTATGTCGGTCCTGTTTGTATATCAAAATTAAAGAAATAGTATACACTGCCTTTGATTTCAATCAACATCAGAGGCGGATTTAGGTTTTTCGGGGCCCAGGGATAATTGAAGTTCGATGGGGCTCTATTTTGTCAAATTTCAGCAAAAAAAAATTTTTAAAATTAACCCAAAAATTTGTCTAAATTTACCAAAAAAATTGTCAACATTCACACAAAATATTGCCAAAATTTATATAAAAAATTGTCAACATTCACCCAAAACTTAACCTTTTCATAAATTTTCATAAATTGTAAAAATTCATCAAAAAAAGTCAAAATTGACTCAAAATAGTTTCAAAATTCACTCAAAAAATTGTCAAAATTTATCAAAAAACAAAAAAAGTAAAAATTCACTCAACATATTTGCAAAATTCATTCAAAAAATTGTGAACATTCACCCATGATAATGACAATCATTAATATTGAGTATTTTTTACTAAACAATAAGTGCTTATTGGTAATGAAAAAGTATAAAAAATGTGTGATAATAATTCAATTGTTGTAGGTCCTTGTAACTTGGGGGTCAAAGGCCTAAGACCTATTAGTCCCCATGTAGATCTATCCCCGACCAACATATTGATAAAAATATTTGTGCTCTGTTAGCAGACCTGTTTCCAACGATACCTCATAGTCATAGGTAGAATTAAAAAAAAATTCCCTTACATATATGACGCCCCCTTCTAAAGGAGTTTTTTTTAATTTCGTCTTTAAGCAGAAGATTTATACATTATGCGTGAAATTTCGTTTAGAAGTTAATATCCTGTGACAAACGTACGGACAACTTTGCCATAATAATAATTATAGGGTTCCATTCCACCCTATGGTACGGAACCCCAAAAATGACATCTTTAAATCTTGGATTTGCTTGAACTACGTTTAATATTCAATTCAAAGAACACTTTTCAACTGAACACTGTTCTAATTACGTTATTTTGGTGCGCAAGTTGCAAAATGTTGTGCAATTTACTGGAGACTTGAATGCTCCATAAGAAGACGAAGAATGAAAGAAAATAAATGCTTATTTAAGAATAAAACAAAAGTAATATTGTCTTGGAAATTGATTCTGGACAAGACGACTAAATGGCAAGTTTCTGTAGAAATGTAACCTGCTGTTAAACTAGTAACGCCATTTTATATACAATGTCGGTTCGTCTACAACCACAAAAGCATTGGTCTCAATGCCAAATTCTTCCGAAAAAATAAATTAGATAATTTCAACAGACCTTAAAAAATTGTACGTTCGATTTGTATAATTACTGCCATTCTCCAAGTTAAAAAAAGCTACTAAATAATTAATAAAAGAGCGATAACTCCGATTAGGAGTCGCGCAATGATTAGGGTTGCCATCCGTCCGGGTTTCCCCGGATTTGTCCTAGTTTAGAGGGCATCCGGGGAGCGTCCGGGCGGGGCTTCATTTGTAGTCCGGGTTTAAAAGTTTAGGCTTGGGCCGCCAGCGACAAAAAAATTCTAACTGATTATTAAAACAATTTGTAACAAACTGTAATAAGATTCTGTTTTGTTAGGTACATTTAACATGATGATAAAAGATGACTAAATTTAATTTTAAGGTCTGAAAATAAATAAAAAGATGATTTATGACATTTTCAACTGTTTTTTATTACACTGACTATGTTTAAAGAACCTGTTGACATGTCCGGGTTCTGGTCTCTAAAATCCGGGGTTTTCACGCGTCTTGTCCTAGTTGCCAAATTTTAGAGATGGCAACCCTAGCAATGATGGTTCCGTAACTTTAGAACAATTTGACAATGGAGAACACGTATAGAACTTATAAATCGATATTATATTAATATTTAAATAGCAAAAGATGTGGAAAGTACAATACTGAAAGGTTTATTTAAAATATGTCATTTTTTCACCAAAAATCTTACTTGCAAATGAAGTAAAACAGAATGTAATTTAAAACACCAATCAGCGAAAAGTAACGTCACTCCAACGAAACTGTATGAAAGTTGTTTATTTTACGATACATGTGTTAGAAATATTGATATTTTTGCTTTTTACACCCAGAATAGCGACGCCACCGACCATGCGCAATAGGCCTGTGATAATTTGACGGACAAACAAACACACAATGATTCTGTAAGGGATTCGTTTTTTTTCTTTTTGAGGTAAAGAAACCCTAAAAATAATACGTTTCAATGTCATTTTTGTACAATGGGCCTCCAAATATATGTCATCACGTCCAAATCCCTCAAACAGCGTAAGGTCCATTTTCTTATATTTGCTTAAAGTTCGTCTGTCCATAGTCAAAAACAACTTCTATAGCTTGTTTACAAGAAGCTGCAAATAACGATATCGTATTATTGTGCCTCAGGACTTATTTACAATGTCTACGTGACTTTTCCGATTATATTTTATAAATTAATAAGAAATAAGTATACATTCGTTGAACGGAATACGATGCAAGGCTGGGCATTGGTTGTGTGTGATAGAGATCACGTTTTTTAACTAGCTTTTTCCCGCGAATCCGGTCACGTGGACATAGGAGCACCAATTATATAGAAGAAGAAAACATATTTTTTTTAAACGTGGCCCGATAGGCCTAATTTAATAGTTGACACAGCGACCCGTCAACATACAATACGCGGTGCGTTTCTTTGTTCACTGTTGCTCGAAAATAAACATTCAACATAGCAAATTGTAGGTTTTTCTTTGTTGCTCAAGTTTGTTAATAAACAATTTTCAGGTTTAATTTTCAAAAAATATTATTAGTTAGATGGAAAAATTAAATATAGGAAGCCTAAATATTTGGAAAAAATCTTTTCTAAGATGGCAGTGAAATCCGGTCAAGAAACATTTCGACAAGATTATTCTATTATATATACTTATTGAAGATAAGTTTGGACGTAAAAAAAGTCTACTATTACACAAAATATAAACAAATAAAACAATGCAAATTTCAACATTTAAATACAATTGATGGTAGCTGTGAACGTGTCACGCGATTAATAAACGTCTTTTGCGTTGCTAAAAAATTATGCACAAATACCTGAAAAAATATGTCACGGAGATCCTAATTGAAATTTAACGCGTCGCGACAGATAGAAGAGGAACAAATCCCCATATAATTACCATAATAGCTGTTGCCTTATTCTTATTAGTTAATTATAATAAAATAACCGCAGTCTGAGTTGTTCCAAGTTAATACAAAACATATCCTTTCAAGCTAATAGAAAAAGTTTTCATATTTAACATTTCTAATGACTAGAAATTAAGATTGCACAAAAATTTAAACAAAAACTCACCAAATTAAAACCATTAGAGACTTATCTGAAACAAAAGAGATATTTTTCTGTTAAATTTATATTCCATTGTTTTCATAAAAAATAGTAAAGGCGTTTTAGACCAGGTGGAATTGGCGCTGCCGTTCCGAATTCAATTCGCATTCAATTTTTTCTCTGGATGCAGTTCAGGAGACCGTATTGATTATAAAAAAAAAAAAACAATGGTACCAGGCGGTAACCTGGTGTGATTTTGTTTAAAACACTTTTTTACAACATTAAGAAAAAAAATTGTAATCAATTTTTTATATTTTTTGACTGATTTCCAACAAAGACAGTTGATATTCTTAATAATAGTATAGGGTAGCTAGATTTTGCTACAACTGTTAAGAAAACACCCATTGTTACAAGGCTATATTAAAAAAAATATTTTCAAACATTATCACCGTCGGACCTCAAACCAGAATCTTCCCACTGTTGCCACGGACTGAGTTATCGGTTATTCAACAGTGACATATCATTTGATTAGTAGATAACTCGAATAAATTGATCAAAAATAATCGATTATTATCATTTGATTAATTGTATTGAAGTAGACTGTCCATGACAAAAATTCCATATTATATTTTTATCAATCCTAAAATTATAGGTTAATTTTCATACCAATATAGAACACTCGAAAATATTGATACAAAAATAAAACACACAAATACAACATAGGCCAGAGTAGTAGAAATGTAAAAACAAGCCTAATTCGGAATTAATTTGGTGAAAGCTGTAAACGATTTTATTCCCTTCAATTTATTTAACATTTCGGTCTCCAAACGTCGATCAATAGGAAAGTAATCGATTATTTCATCGATTAATCGTAACAAAAAGTATGGATTATTTCAGCTGTTCCATTGATTCGTTGCCATCTCTACTTGTAATCCACAATAAGCAGAAATACGTCGCAATATTTGCTGCATGTTGTTATTTCTGAAGAACAAACTGCGTCTTCCGCGAACAATTTGCACAGTACGCAAAACAGTTGGCCAGGAGATCTGAATGCTCGATGATAGCACATGCCGTGCAAGGCGTAACAACAAGTCGCGTCAGTACACCAGCACTGAGATAAGTCATTCGGACGAAACGGAGGTGTGTGTCGCTACTGCCGCTAGGGATGGGTTTAACCTACAGCATATCATTCTTCTCGGAAAAAGGTCATCGTTGCGTCATTTCATGCAACTTTCAATCACTTTTTCCCTCGTTATTCCGAAAGTGGTGATTCATAAAATTAATTTTACCTATTTTTTGACATAAAGGTACTGTTTTGTCAATACAGTCGGACTCATGTATTTTCATCTGATTTTACTCACGTATTTTCAAGTTTTTTGTCCTTACTCCTCACGCAAAGTGTCTCCTCGTACGTTGGTCAGCCAATGAAAAAATATGTTTGACAACGTTTAACCTCAAATTAATAAAGTTTATTTCTGAATTGTCTATGCCATGAAGTGAGGATCAAGAAGTTGAAAATACAACAGTCGATTAGGTTGAAAATAAATGAATTCTACTGTATATGACGCAAAAAATATATTATGACGAATAAATATAAAATATAAAACGAACTCGAAACAGTTTGTTTTCTGGTGAAACCAAATTAAACTTTGAAATCATCAGATGTTCGCAAACGAGTTTGGCGAAAGCCATAAAAAAAATTTGGTGTCTGCAATATCTCTGCAATTCGTAGCAAACGTCGAAGAAAATATCTTCCCCAGCACATTAAACGGTCCCTTCATATATTTGATGCTCTGGGACGGCTTGAACATTTACATAGAGTAGGCATCAAATCTTTCTTCCATTCCTTGATTTCATCAGCAAACAAAACAAACCTAACGTCGATGGAACTTGCCTAAAGACTCGCTATTTATTAAGCACGTAAGCATTATAAATTGCTTAATAAGCATTCTACAAGCTTTATTAGTCATTAAGAATTTTAAATACTTAATAAGCACTTTCAAAGTTTAATAAAACATATTTCGTCTATCTTTTATAATTTATTCTTATTTCGTTTGATGTTAGAGATCCTAACTTTCCCAGTTCCCCATCAATTAGAAATATTGGTCGTGTCCAAAATTTATATTAATGTTGACGGTAAGATTTAAGAAGTTACTTTAAAATGCTTAATGCGTGATGCTTTAAATCACTTTAGTAAGTGCTCGATACTTTTAAGCATTTTTCAAACTCAAAGTGCTTGTCGCTTGACGCTTTAAGCACTTTGGTACGTGCCCAGTGCTGCAAGCACATAAATTCAGTGCTTTGCTCTGCTCTGCTTCCAACAAAATCATTTGCTCTTCCTACAGACAAGACTACCAGACGCGGAAAAGATCACGGTTTTAGTTCACATGGATAGAACAGTTTTTTTTTTTAAATTAATTTTTTGTAATTATTTTCAAACTGTAATGTTAACAGTTAAACCATTGTTGCAAGTTTTTAATTAGAATTTATAAGTTGTTTGTTTTTCCCCACGCGGGTCGCTTTACCGGGCGGAGTACACGCTTGTCGTATGACGCGATGTACCCATCAGAACTCCCGCCGCTGTTCTACACGATAACGATATAGGCAGTGAAAGCGCTGCATTCGTTCGTCATTACGCAGTCAGGCGTCTAGCCTATCACACTTAACAACTCGTGCAGTGTCGTGTGACGTCACTGTAGTGTGGGTGAGTGTGCGTGAAGTGTGTTTATATTATGATTGTGTTGCTTTCATTTTTCAAGTCGTAACTCTGTGTATTCAAAATAACACGTGGACGACACGCGAAAAGTGATATATAAAAAAAGCTTTAGAAAGTTGCAAAAATTGTCGAAGACGCGAGTTAAGAAAAGCTGTTGAAAGTTCAAGCTTCTCGCACTTTTGTCGTCAAGATAACTCTCAGACGAACACGAAAAATGTGCTAAGAAAAGCTGTTGAAAGTTCAAGTTTCTTGCTTTTTCGTCGTAACTCTTGGACGGCTGCAAAAAGTGAAAAAGAAAAGCTACTGAAAGCTCAAGCTTCGTCAAACGTGGTTATTCTGTTACACGTGGACGAAACAAAAAAACAACGGTTTAACTTAATGTGCTAATGCGACAAAGCTTTTTAAGTGTTGCCCGGCAGATTTGTGTTAATATTTCGTTTTTGAAAGTTTCTAAACGGACGTTTTGATAAAGCTTTCGTTAAACGCTAACTCAAATCAACGAACGAACGAAGTTTAATTATTATATAATAACCGTAAAATAATTCATAATCTTTAGCATAGACATTGATCTGATAAGTTTTTTTTTTTGTTTTAAACAGTTGAATAAAAATCGATACTTTAAAACTAAAATATTTCGAGAAGTTTGGTGAAAAAATACACAAACAAAAACAGTGAAAATTTGAAAGACTTTCCTGTTTATACATATCGAAATATTACAGCTCACCATAGTAACAATAATCCCTTAAATAGTTTCAATATAAAACAAAAAGTGGGTTTTTACCAAGTTCAGTGGAATATTACTCATAGAAATAAGTGCAGCATCAAATAATTTCCATTAATTTTTGAAACGTTAAAATTTAAGAATAGATTTTTAATAAACAAACGTTAAACATAAAATTATTTGTGCACCATATCGTAAGGCAATCAAGTTCGTAATCTACAGCCGATTCATAATTCCGTGTATCAAATGTTGGTAAAACCAACAGCGGATTTAGACAGTCAGCAACAAATAGCGTTGCACTTGGAGATCCAGCAAGCCCTGATGGAGCGATTGCGTGAAAGTTTGTTATCGGACGGTAATAATGACGTTAACTATCCATTGGTCGATCAAAATCTGCTGACCATCGACCAGCAACAGGAAGTGGTCACAACAGGAGTGTTGGGACATTTTCCCAAGGACGAATACGAACAGTTTTTCGCCGATGTTTGGGTCGGGGTCGTTCTCACTTTGATGGTACTTAGCTGTGTTTGTTGTATGTGTTCGTGTTTACTTTATCACAAATTTCAACAATGGAAAAGAAGCGGTAAGTTTAAAAAATCTAAACATTTTCAGTTTTAAAAAAATTGTACCTCCATAAAAAAGCCACTAAAACGAAAAATAATGTTTTGAGATCAGCGCCATCATTGACATACTTTTCATTAAATTGGCGCCGACTTCAAACCTTTTTTTTAAGGAGATTACAGTTTTTTTAATTTTTTTTTATTTTTTTACTTTTTAGTTTGCACATTTCACTGCTTTCGTCCTTAATATTTTATTAAACAAGAATCTGTCTTTAATTTTTTGACGTTAAATTGAACAGATAATTCCAATGTAGCCCAATTATTTAGAATCTGTATTTGAGTTTTTTTAATGGCGATAATTTCCTTAAATTGATTTCTTGAAATATAATAATTTTTTTAGCATCAGTAAAAATAAATTTGCATGCAAAGCGACAGTTCGCAAGTAGGAATGTAGAAAAAAAAGGGTTCAAAATAATTAATAATCTATTTTGTCAATTAAAATAAACACAGGTAAATGGTCGGAAACAGACGTCTTTATTCTGTGTGATGATTATCTTCCAAGAACATGGCCGCGGTTCTAATTTTAATAGCGACCTTTCAAAGCCGTGTTCTTGTTTGTTTATTATTATAATAGATAATTATGCTTGCATAACTAGCAACAATTAATTAAATAACAACAAACTGTCAATGATAAGTTGCATAATTTTTACAATAGCCAGTTATTATTTTTTTTAATTAAGCATATAAAAATAATGAATAAATAAGAATTAATTTTATCGATATATTGTCCGTTTCTAGATAGATAGATAGAAAACTTTATTGACACAGCGTTTACAGACACTGATGATTACAGCTGTTGAGCGTCTATAATCTGCAAGCTTTTTCTTCTACGTCAACAGAATAGGTCTATGCGAGTTAGACACAAAAGTTTCCTATTTAGGGGAGAGACACAGTAACAAAGGGAATTTTGAAAAATTACGAGGGTGGTTGCTTAACTACTAAAAATACGTCGAGAAAAAGAACCCGAAAGTCCCACGCTCTCACCAACTTTAGCTTTATTGTTTTTTATCGAATTTTAATTTGGAAAAATAATAGAGAATGACTTATGACGATAAACTTTGATCTTTGACCGATGAAAAAGCTCATCTAATATTAAGAAAAAATTGTATATGAATACATATATTATATGTCCCATTTCCTTAAGCTTGGGCTTCACACATGGCAAGGCTGACCCAGTAGTCATTGGCAAATATTTGCTATAAATCTCGTCTTCCCAATTTTTTGACTTAAAGTCTCTTTTACCCGACACCAGATAATTATAAAAACGGGATTTAATACGTGCATTTTTTATTTAATAAAAGAGATTATTAATTCTTTTGTGTGGCTTAATTTATGATATTGTTTTGTAACGTTACCTTGTAAAAACCAAAAAGAAATTGAGTAACACAATTGTTGCACGCTTATTTTACTTTTTTATGCGATCTTTATATTTATGTGGCCATGAGACAAAATCGCTCGAGTCGATTTTCGGATACAGATTTTTTTTAATCTTACGTATCATTAATATAAATAACATCTAAATAATAGAGACGAAATATGTAAGTTTTATAAATAAAAGTTACTGTTTTACAGTTGTTCAATATGATGGCCCCTTTTTTACTCGTATAGTTCTATTTTATGGGCAATTAGATGTTTGTGTGCATGTCAAATGCGCGTACTCACGTTTCGAAAATCTCTAATTCCTATGAAAACTTTTTCAAACTTTGATGGTAATGCTTACAAAATAAACTAGAAATATGTCTCATTCTTCCCATTTTACTTTTAACCAAGTTTTTACCGTTTATTTGATCTAAAACGATTTAAAATCAGATAAAGACGAGAAAATCAGCATAAATTTTACACACATTTTTGTACAGAAAAAATTAAATTTGAATAAAATTCTTGTCGGCATTTTTAACATAAGTTTATAAAGAATTAACTTGAAAATGTTAATTTGCTTTCACTTAATTCGAAATCTCTTGACGTGCTGTAAACAAATATTGACGAATATCACGTTTTTTGATTCAATTTTTGAGTAGCAAGCCAAATTTGATGAAGCTTAATGCTTAATCACAGCTAATAAAAACAGTAATAAAATTAATTTTGCGACCACAGTTCGAAATTTCTCGAGAGCAAATTTACAATTTGAGTCACCATAAGTACGTTTGCCTTGTGTCTACATATATAAACTGTACAATTTATAAAAATTGAAATTAATGTTACAATAAAAGAACAATAAAATTACATTTATTTTTGTACCGTTACTTCTACATCTTACAGTTAAAAATATGTGAATATGGTATTTTGCGTGTTAAAAAAATATGGGAACTGCTACGTTTTTCTCTAATTAATAATAAAATTATTAATAATAAAATTGTAGCGTAGGTTATGGCAATATATAGTTAAACTCGCGCACCGGCCATGGCCCGATTTTTAAATTCTTTCATCGTTTAAAAGCCTATGTAGCTTCGTCCCAAGTAACATAGGCTACAACGTTATGCAAAGGTACGTTTGTTGCCCAAGTTCTGAACTCCTATATAGCATCAGTCGACAACGCAGAACGCTTCGAACACAACTGCGTGCTTGCTAAACAATTTCGCGGACTCTTCATCTCTTCAATGTCTGAATGCAGTTTTAGTAGTTCTGGACTTAGTACTGCTATAGAAGCCTGTCAGGTTTAAACAGTCGCAAGAGTTCGAAATATTGACCAACAAACACGTAGTTGTTTTCGAAGAGTTCTATATTGTTGACAGATACTTTGAGAGTTCAAAACTTGGCAACAAACGTATCTATTATTACATTACGACAAAACGGGGGTGAACAGTGATTTGAAACCCGGACGAAGCCGGATGTGCAGCAGCATCTATACGTCACATAAATAAAATTTAAATGTCTCTATATAATATCGAAATAACTAACACTTTTTGAGCTCATACGGTTATTTGCATGCTATTAGAACGTCCGCGACCGTTTTTGAAATTTTTGTCTGTCCGTCTGTCCGGACTTTGAAACGGCTGACCCGATTGTGATGGTGCTCAGCAGACAGGTAAAGGACTATGCCTGGAGTTATCTGGGCTACATTTTATCCCAAAAATACGTGAGGTTATTTTTGTGAAAAACTAGTAGAATTATCGATTTCTCATAATTATAACTTAACTATAACATGTAGAGCCTAAAGGAAAAAGTGATAGGACCTATTTCATATAAAATGAAAGAAATGACAATTTTTGTTAAACAGAGAATCGCGGGAAAAAGCTATAATATAAGATTTAAAAATTATATCGGCAGGAAAAACTATAAGATTGTTTCATCTCAATCGCATGCGAAGTCGCGGGTAGCGGCTAGTGCAAAAATAAATATGTAATCAAAAATTATTGGAAGCGTTAGAAATCACACTACTTATTAAATGATCTAAATAGATGCAGGAAATTCCATGTAATTTATAACAAAAAATCAAGATTCGGGGAAAAACATAATCAAATAATAATAACAAGTATTTAGAATTAATGCTAGAACTATTTATCGTGGAAAACCAATAATTTGAGTGTGAATTACGTCTCTATATTCCCATCAATACAAGTTTATAACATCGTAATTAGATAAGTTAACGAGAGTCAGTATACAATTGAAATGAAGAATATACTTCGGATGAAACATGACTTGAAGTATGCCAAAACGTTAGCAGTAAAATTCAATTTGAAATAATAAATCATAGTTCACGTACCTACAGTTTACCAAAGCCGACTTTGATATTTTTAAAATATCTGTGTGTATTTGTTCCGAGTTAATTTAAAAACTACAACCGATTTTGATCGAACTCAATTTAAATTTTGCATTTGAGTAGACAACCTTCAACGTGACTAGATCTAATGTGTCACGCCTCGGCAAATTGAAAGCAAACCACGAGAAAGATAATTCATATAAAAATCTCTATAGAAAAAGAAGTGTGACTATGCTCTACGTCATCATATTGCGGTTTATGCTCAACGTTTAAAAAAATATATAAGAACGAAAAAGTTGATTTACATTATTTGTTTATGTTTAAGGACCAATGCGGACTGTTCAAAAATATCAGTTTGAGACGTGGGACGACTTTAATCTGGAGTCTTTTGTTATTATTCCCTGTGTTTGAATGGTCAATCATCGCAAATTTTTATACATTTGTCTCCGTTATTCGTGGAGATTAAAATTTCGTTAATAAACGTGTTTGAACATACAGGTCTGTAAAAGGTTACGAATTCAAAAAGAAATTAAGTAGGCTACAATAATTTCTTTTAGGTGCACAAAAAAAATCAGTTATTATCTGAGCGGTCAGCCATAGCAGAAATCACGTTCTGACCCCATCCAATTAAAAAAAATATATATAAATCGACTGGAATAATTTATTCGCTTTAGCGCGCAAAAAATATTAATAATTATATTTACGCATCAACAATTTTCCCGTGAATCGGTGTGAATTTATAGAATCTTACAAAAGATAATTTTTTTACCTGCGATTCTATTTATTGTTGACTGTGGTTTATTTCGATGTTTTTTTTTCATCAAAAATTCCTCTCCTTTAAAACAGAGGTACCAAAGATAATACCTCAGGTCAATGAACCGATTTCTTGCAATTCAGCGTTTATCATTGACGTAGAGGATGGACGACGCATTCCCGACCACATTAATTACAGGTTCTGGAAATGCCACGTATACCGCGTGATGGGATAAGGTGGCTGCTGATCTCTGTTTCTTTCTAAGGGCGCCATTGGTTGTTTTCGACGTATTCAAGATAGTAGTTCCCTGAATGTTTTTGAAAGCCCTAATTCATATTTTTAATCTTTTTCAATTATAACTTGAAAGCCGAATTAATATTTTTAACAGTTCTCGTATTAGAGCCTAGCCACTACTGTCTTTTTAGAGTTCCGTACATCCAGTAAAAAAAAAAAAACCCGGGTCGCAGTGCCAAAACCCTGCCGACAATATAGTGTATTTGCTTGTATAGGGCCGTGTGGTTTTAGACTTTTATTATGTGAAATTAAGTTTGTTTTTGGGCAAAATAAAAAATTTAACCCCTTAATACACCCCTTAAGATAACATTTTTTTCTTAATTGTAATATTATTATCAATCTAACGTCTACACCGAATTAAAGACACCCTTCAATAAATAAGTCACTATCTGCAAATTAGTGTTTTCAAAAAATGTGTAAGTCCGGTCCTGTTGGGCCGATTTTACTAAAATTTTAGAGGCACTTTTTAATTGCTATTAAAGGGTTAAATGTCAATTTTAAAACGATTCTGAGATTTTTTTCGGTATTTTGGGGCCCAAAAACTTTTTTCAACCCCTAAAATTCACCCTTAAAATGATCCGATTGGGCCCATTTTAAATAGGCTTCGTGCGGTAATGGATTCCAACATGTGTGCCAAATTTCGTCAAAATTAATTAACTTCTTCGAAAGTTATAGCCCGCACACATATATATATATACCTATATATATATAAGGTAGGTCGCCCAATTAACGCCCACCTAAAGGTTTTTCATGTAATATTTCAACAAAGGTTACCAGTGAAATTTAAATTATCATTATTTTAAATAAACATATATATTTCTTATAAAAAATTGACATTATTGTAACAAAAATGTAAAATTTCTCATTTAAATTAAAGAAAAAACAAACTATGTTAATGGGCGTTATTGAGCACCATTAAGCCAAATAACGCCCAGACTAAAATGATCAATGAAATAACATTAAATGAAACAATTTTCTAAAACAAATCACAGCAATCAAACATTTGCATTAGATAAAATCAGTTGCAGCCTCCAGGACAACTAAAATACACATCTTCCTTATTCATACCCACACACAGTTCATGATACCAGGCACCACATAGCTGACATTGGCACATGTCTTCAATTTTATTTTGTTCACATGAATGACAGTACCAGTTATCGTCCTTAGAATTATTTGTTGAACTACTTTTCTGTTTGGTATCTGTACTATTTTTTTTTTATCCGAAAACAAGTCTCTTGTTACCTGTTGTGCTTTGTAGTTGATTGCTTTTCTTCGAGGAGCTGCTTTCTTTTTTTTGAAATTCGGTGTCGGCAAAAATTGCTGGAAAGGTGACTTGGTGGATGCACTTGCAGTGATAAAATCCTTCAATACTGATAAAAGTTTATTATTTATTATTCTCGGACCCCGTTTTTAAATGATCGCGTAATGTTCTCCTTGGTATATTGTATCTTGCTGCAGCCTCTCTCTGAGAAAGTTTACCGCGCTTCACACTCCTCAAAGCTGCAACTAGATGCTCCTCTGTCCATCCTTCACCCCTTCTTCGTAATTTGTTTTTATCCATATAGTTAAGTAGGTATCTTAACCAAAGGAAACGTAAATACATATATTATTTTACGTGATCTTAATAACGCCCACTACTCGTGTAATATGGGCGTTATTGGGCACATCGCTACTATATGTTCGCACATTTGTGTTAGATAATTTACCACAAATACAATGATTATTTTCATTAAAATTATGAAATATAAACACATTTAGATATTTTGAAGTAAATACATTAAGAGTTTAAGCATAACTTTGTAAATAACTTACCTTTCAACTTAGTGCGAAATAATAAAATCACAACTCGCAGCAGCTCCACGTCATATATTGCATTCAACTGCACTAATGTGTTATCGTAACGAGCTGATAACGTGACATATGACTACACACCCTACCCTCTTCTAGCCCCCGTGCTCAAAATTTTTTTAACATTAATGTGTTTTTACGTACTGTCAGGTGGGCGTATTTAGGGACCGGGCGTTATTTGGGTAACCTACCTTATATATATATATATATATATATATATATATATATATATATAAATATATATATATATAAATATATATATATATATATATATATATATATATATATATATATATATACATATATATATACATATATATATATACATATATATATACATATATATATAAACATTTTTAAAAATGGTGCCAAAGTGTTTAGGAGGTTATGAAACGTCGAGAAATTTTGGTCCGACCCCTAGGTCCCGCCATCCGACCAACGCCAATAGTGTATGTTGCCATATGGCAAATACACTAAAAACAGAATCCTTATAGGATCGCTTTCTTGTCTGTCTGTCACAGCTTATTTTCTCCGAATCTATTGGACGAAAACGGTTGAAATTTGGTTCATATATATAGAGTTAGTTGACTAAAGTATAATTCCGATTTTGGGGATTATTTTGGAGGCCAAGTTAGATAATTTAAAAAAAAATATTTTTTTAGTGTATTTGCCATATGGCAACATACACTATTAGCATCGGTCGGATGGCGGGACCTAGGGGTCGGACCAAAATTTCTCGACGTTTCATAACCTCCTAAACACTTTGGCACCATTTTTAAAAATGTTTATATATATATGTATATATATATTTATATATATATATATACGTATATATATACATACGTATATATATATATGTGTGCGGGCAATAACTTTCGAAAGAGTTAATTGATTTCAACTAAATTTGGCCCACGTGTTGAAATCCATCACCGCAAGAAGCCTATTTAAAATGGGCGTAATCGGGGCATTTTAAGGGTAGTTTTTAGGGGTTGAAAAATGTTTTTGGGCCCCAAAATACTGAAAAAATTCTCCGAATCGTTTCAAAATTGACATTTAACCCTTTAGTAATAATTAAAAAGTGTCCCTAAAATTTTAATAAAATCGGCTTGACAGGACCGGACTTACAAATTTTATGAAAACACTAGTTTGCAGATAGTGAATTATTTATTGAAAGTTGTATATAATTTGGTATAGAGGATCGATTGATAATAGTATTGCCATTAAGAAAAAAAAATGTTATTTTAAGGGGTGTATTAAGGAGTCAAATTTTTTATTTTGCCCAAAAACCAACTTAAATTCGCATAATGAAGCCACACTGCCTGTATTAGCAAATACACTATATTGTCGGCAGGGTTTTGGCACTGCGACCCGGGTTTTATTTATTTTTCATTATGAGATATACAAATATATTTTTTTATAGTTTTAAATTGTATAGCACAAAAGCTATTAAAGAAAATATACGAAAATTCAGCTCTCCCACTCTTACTCCGAACCTACTGAGCCTAAAATTTTGAGAAAAATAGGGAATATAGAATTTTATCCATAGTTTACAGAAAAACCTAAATGAAAATCCTAAGTCTTGAAGTTTTCACGGAAAACAGAATGGTACGAAACCCTCTCCTCGCGAGTTTGACTCACGCGTGACTGGTTATTTTTGATCGATACTTTCTCAAACAACTTTTTCACAAAACATAAGTCAATAGTGAATGAACGCTGGAGTCGTTTATACTATTTAACTATTATAGTATCTCCATAGCGTTTGTTAAACTCGCAAAAACGGCGCGCTGGATTATTCATGGATGAGGCGCCGGAAATGAATAATTAAAAAAAAAATAACAACAAAAAATATTCTTTGTGCGAACAATGACTAACTTAATATAGAAAATGAACATTAAATTGACGTGTTTTGTTTTTAAATTGCATCAAATGCAGTCATTCTTTATTCAGTTGAAATCTTTGGATTTACGCATTGTCAAATTACATGTAAATTAGATTTGATCTTTTCTAGTGATGTGAACCGATAACAAATTTGAGAACCGGTTTTTGCCGATTACTTTGAGAAAAGAACCGGTATTTTTTGGCTGTTTTTTTTTGTTACTTTTTAAAGAAAGAACAAAACATTGAACATTTTTATTTGACCTGATAACAAACTAAATTTTTTTTAAAGAAACGCGAGAAATAACCATACACACCCAAAAGAACGACAGAACTGTGTGAAGTTTGTCAACAATATTGTCTGATGGCTGCAAACGGTGCGGTGATTCCCCGATCAAAGACAATATAAACTTGGTCTAACTTTGGTCTTCAGATACACGAATAAAGAAACACAAGTGAGTCCAAAAGTAAATGGTCGTAGTAAACAAAAACCGATTTTTTTTAGGTTTTTCTAACCCGGTTCACATCACTAATCTGTTCACGCCATATATATAGTTTTTAGACCACCAATTATCAGATTATCTGAGTCTAGTACCGGTACATTTTCGATGTATAATCTATACTATTATAATAATGTGAGAAGAAAAAATTAGATGATTGGAACTCATTAATGCCCAGTCAAATCACTGAAGCTATAGATACGTGAAATTTGGACAGTTTGTTCCTTTCATGACTTTATTAATTATAAACTGGTTGATGCTTTCATACTATTTTTGTTACCTGTGATTAAGCATTAAGCTTCACAAAATTAGAATTGTTGCTAAAAAATTAAAAAAAATACCCTAAAATTTGAATAAAAAAACGTGATATTCAATATTTCTTTACAGCACCTCACGAGATTTCAAATTACGGAAAGGCAAATTAATATTTTGAGGTTTTGTTCTTTTCAAACTTATGCAAAAATACTGACAAAGGCTTGCTCAATAATTTTCAAAAATTAATTTTTTCTGTGCAAGAATTTCTCGATTTCATCTGATTTTAAATCGTTTGTTTAGATTAAATAAACTGTAAAAACTGGGCATATAGCAGGAATGGTACATTTTTCTAGTTTATTGCGAAACATTAATAACACCAAAGATTGAATGAGATTTTTCACAGAAATTAGCGACTATCCGTGTGAAAAAGGGGGGCATATTGAACAGCTGATAAACAGTCATCTGGACATAATATAAACTGTACACTTAAGTTGAAATTTCGTTAAAAATTTACAATTTACAAAGTAATGATTTTATTTATTTGTAAGTTGAATATTGTTATATCAAGTACATCAATAAACAATTGCATATCGTGAATCATATAATAATTGTTGCATATTTTAACCCTGTCCCTGCATTGCATTTACTATTATATAATTGTTAACGGATCTTGATTTTTAACAAAAGAATAAAAAAAATTTAAAATTATGTGACACGGTAAAATGAACACTTCGTACGTTAAGCGTCAGGTACGTTGACTTGTCAAGTTGTTTGAAAGTTGTTGACCATAAAGCGCAATAGCACAATCAACAACAAACGGTTGAACTATTTGTTGTTTAACTTTGAAATGGTAAACGTTTCACGTTCCAAGACAAGCATGTAAACAGTTGACGTTTTCTGAATAACAAACGTTTCAAAATATTTTTTACTAGCTGCGAACCCCGGCCTCGCTCGAACGAAGTTCCCTGCGGATACAATCTTTAAATAGCTATTAGGTAGTGACTTGATGTTACTAATATAGTAATTAAATAATCGACAAAGAGAGTAGTAATTTATGATAGATTTCAACCAAGTCTACCGTACCGAGACGTCATCTATCAACGACTTAATTAAATTAAAAACTAAATTAAACAGTATCGACAGTAAACTGTTTTCTTGACAGAAACAGGCAAGCTGTCGTCTCGTGTTTTTCGGATTTTTTTTTCATGCTTAATAATTATTTTTGGTAGATTTTAATTAAGTCTACCGTAGATACTTTTGGGCGATATTATTGATATGGATTTCTGTTCCGAATTAACCATTTTTGTCTGTTTGTCCGTTGTTTGCGCCAGGTGGCATTGCCAGAAGTCTGACTTTAGCTGGTCATGTTCGACTTTTAACGACTTGCATGGTTCAAATAAACGATATTCGGATAACATCCGGCTTTCAGCTATTTACATTTTTATTTTTCGAAGATTGAAATCGTACTTAGGTGCGGTTGAAAAATGAAAATCCAAAACTAAAGATCATTTACTTTTTGGTTGTAAATTGAAAACTAATTTTGACCCATAATTCATATCAATATAGTATGGTCCTTGACAAATAACATTTTTAAAGAAAAATTAATATCTTTTAATAACTTTTTACATCATTCAAAATCTAAAAAACGATTACGTCAAGTCTTTAATTAAAGGGATTGAATAATTTCAGGTTTATTTTGATTTTTGTTATTCCAAATAATTTCATTTTGGAATATATTTTCCGCGTTAAATATAAAACAATTGCGTATATAATAAAATTTAAAATACGAACACCAGTTGCGTCATTTCTCCGGAATTAAATTTTTGTGTTATTTAAAAAAGGATTAGAAGCAATAAAAAGATGAAGTAAAATTCCATTTGTTCAAAACGAAGCCGTTACAGTATTAAAAACAGATAAAATTATTTGTTTTTTTAAGTCTTTGTTGCAACTGCATAATAAATATTAATCACAATTCATATTATTTAGTTAGGTATTTTTTCCGTGTTACTTCTTTCAACGTAGTTAAAATTACAAGGGGCTTAAATTTTTTCATCCCATCACTATGATACATTATATAAACAATACTTCTTGAAAACATTTTAAATTTGCGTTGGGTGGACAAAATATAAACTTTTATTTCAAATAATTCACAAAACAATATTTTTTCCCAGAAATGCGTCCCGCTAAATTTAAATGCACGTTTCTTGGCTTAGACACAATTTAATATACATGTTATGCAGAAGAAATTCACAATTCATGCAATAGTAATCAAATGGCTTCATAAGATAAAATTATTACTAGGAATGACGCAGACTGGAATAATGGCACTCGTAGCACTCAGCTGTTGAGCGTCTATAATCTACAATCTCTCTCTTTCTCTCCCTCGCAGCATTATGATCCCAGAAAATAGAACATAGTTGTTCTTTTCATTGTGATTTAAAAGGAGGTTGTTTTACTATGTGAAAATTTTTAGTTTTGTGATCACCGTTGCGAAGTATCAAAATATAATTAATACGTCTCTGTAAGTCATGTACTGGACTGGTCATTGCTCTTGTGCAGTTAAAATAGCCACAACATGAACTTTTGGATTACAATCCGAAACTAATGTAATACAGATTAGATGCAGTAATTAATTTACATAATACACGATATATTTATTTTTATTCGTTTAATACGTTATTAAATACAATTATGCGCTTAGTAATAGCGGAAAACATTGATACATTTTGACACAAAATACCGCTAAATGATGAATAAAATTTTTTTAAAGTTGTCGACTTTTTGTAGGGAATTTACTATGTAGAATTAACAAGTGTTGTTGAGGGATGGAACTTTTCAGTTGTGGCAACAGAAAGTAACCGAAAAGTTAGTTTTTAACATCTGCTACTAACATTTTTATATACCTTCATTTTGCAAGGAAAAAACTTGACTATGTTAATTACACTTTCCGTGCTGTAAAGAAATATTGACAAATATGACGTTTTTTGATACAATTTTAAAAATAAACATATGTGTTTTTTGGAAGTTTCAAGTAACAGGCCCAATTTTGAGAAGCTTAATTCACAGCTAGTAAAAGCAGTAGAGTTTTGTATTCACAGTTTACAACTTTTCGAGAGCATTTTTTACAATCTGAGTGTACAATCACCTTAAAATAACAAATACAAAATTACGATATTTAAATGGCTCTGTGAATTGTCTTCTACCAGCACCAATTAAAGAAAAGCATGAACTTAAATTATTGAACTGAATAACAAATCTATAAATAGATTATAATAAATAAAGCGCATTAAAGCAAATGAGGTTGCCGCGGAGAACAACACTTCAGTTGTTATTGATTGATGATTTAAAAGTGAAGAAAGTGTTTTCAATAAGGAGCATATTTAATTAATAACAGTTGCACATAGACTGCAGATTATAGATGCTCGACAACTGAGGTCATTAGCATCTATGAACAGGGAAGCATCGCTCTCTCCATATTTTTACCCGTTCAATACAAAATAAAAAAAAGGTTACGATTTTAGCGAATATCTTGCATCGTTTTTGATATTTTTTAAGGATTTATATCCGAAAATGAAGATACTGTTCAAGAGTATTTGATATCTAAGATACATTTAAAGATATGTAGTTCCATTCGTAATTTCTAGACACTGATTCATACACTATAATACTTCACAATGTAACATAATAGGCCCAGATTTTATATGTGGGACGAGCATGTTTTACATTGTTTCGCCGCTCCATGAAGCGAACCGTAGTCAGATGATGACTTACTCATAACTATTTCAAAACGGTGGTTCTCTGCAAATTACAAGTGCTCTAATATTATAAGATACTTTTAAAAGAAGTAATTTATAGATATGAAACGTTTCCTTTTGTCATGGCCATGGAATGATCTCATTTCACTAGCATCTTTATTTTGAGGGGGAAAAATGCCAAATCCAAAATCCAGGAACGTCTTCATTCCATTGTTTCACATTGAGTACTTCATATAAATCGGTATAGCAATTATGCCTAGCGTTTTCGATATAGTGAACGAATACTTTGACCATTGTGTGAGACATTTCATCATGAAAGTGGACTAAAATGTGCCAGAGAGTATGAATACGATAAGGTGCGTTCTAGGGAAAGATAGGGAACGAATTCAAGAGAAGAGACGTTGTTCTAAGAACTAGATACTTATTTTTTAAGTATCTTACAAACTCACGCCACCACAGTGACGGGAAAATATATATTTCCCTATGGACTCCAAAACAGCTAGACCGATTTTGATTAAATTATCAGGGAATCTTCAGCTTCACCCGATGGGTGATCTGGTGAAGTTTGGTAGCGGTCGGATCAACATAATTTTTTTTTGGCAATTTTGATTTTTCTTCGATTTTCGAACATTTACAATTAAAAGCCATTGAATTCGCGCAAATTCAACACACTTTGATAATTTTATGATAATCTTTTATGGCTATAGACAATTAGTACTACCCGTGCGAAGTTTGGCCGGGCCGCTAGTATGTGATATAATGCCAACGCACTATAAAGTGGGCATTGCATGGCCAACCTTCAATTTTTTGGTCTGATCTAGAAGTTGTAATAATTGATGACGTAATACATTGTACATACGACAGAGATATTATGTACTTAATTAATTAATTAAGTACTTGGCACCGAGTTCATATAATTGAGATGTTATACTTTGCCTTTTGCAATTTAAAATAGTTGTAACTCGCCGTCTTGTTATTATCATTTTTAATTCATCAAATGTATCAATAAATCGAAGAATTGCAGGAAAAGTCACAATCTGTTTTACTGTCGTATTAAAATAACACAGAAAAATTATTAAATGCAATATAATTAGTTCTGTTCCAAGCTGCTATAAATGGACGGTAACGACACAGTAACGAAACTGTTTGAATTGGTTTTGTGCGCATGCGTCGACTTTGCACTATTTTGTGACGATACAAACGTCGACATTAGTTAGAACACTTTTGTGACCAAAGTGACAGAGAGATAAATAGTAACTTATTTTGGAACGCTAACATTACAGTTTGGAACGCTTTTGTGACCGTTTTGTAACCAGAGAGAGAGTAGTCAGCATCTACCTATAATGTGTATCAAATGCCAATTGCTAAACTCAAATAATTCCAAATTCCAGGACTATAACCAAAGATAAGAGGTTTATCACCTTATTTTTGAAAAGAAAAATGTGTCATGATAAATACCAAGTTTACCACAACCATGGTGACATTAAGGCTGCTATATCGAAGGAAATAATTTTTTTAGAATAAAAACTACAGAAGTTTCACTTTGATCGTGTGTTCCACGAAATGTATTTTTTCTCATTTTTGTTAATATCAGAAAAAATATCGCTAAAACCTTCATCATTCATATTTCGTTTGGAACGCGTAAAGGACGGTTCGACACCGCCCATATCTCGGTTGGAAAGCGTTTTATCTATACTGCGCTTGAGCGCGACGGTAATCTTACCATTCTAATTGTAATTCTATTGTAATTCTTATGACTTATTCCACACATTTTATGTTTAAGGGGAAAAAAGGCGATCTCAATCTTATTGTTGACATAAACCAACCTCACAATTAAAAAATAAACCTATAAAGACTCTGTATTGTCGGCTATTTTCTCCCAATGAAAAAAGACCCACTGAGCTGAATGTAACTCTCGGAAAAGTTCCACGAGCAAAAAACGATTTCGAAACACGAACTTAAAAATCTTAACGACAAGGGTCAAGATATTTCGCAACTGGCATTTATAATGTTTTCAAAAGGGGTCGTATTATGGGTTAACCTTTAGGTAGCCCTAAAAATAAGGCCGGTCCTGATCAATATCAATTCAGTAGCACCTATTTGCCATGATGTTTTATGTATATACGCAGCATGGCAACTGCTTTCTGTATAACTTATGTTTTTTTGGATTATTGATAAGAAAGTTTAAACAATCCAATTACACAAAGCGAAAAAATGCATCATAAATAAACAAGTTTTATTGGCCATTGTGTAATAATATTAAGTTATAAAATGGCGTTCGTTTTATCAGAGTAAACGAATGATACATTAAAGTATATAAAATAGTTCATTTCGATTTTTTATAATATTTTGTATCCAAATACGCAGCAGAAAAATTAGAAGAATAACGTCGAGACTTGAATATTTTTGTTTGATTATTGTTCGTTACATAAGTACCCAAGCATGTTAAAAAGAAGCGTTCAGAATTGTTTAATTATAATATAAGCAAATACAACTATTTCTAACCGTCGAATTTCGATGGAATCAGTCTGATAGTAAATTACGTAAAGAGTTTGATATAAAATATGTGCATAGTAAGCAGATAGATACTTATTGAGTTATGTATTATTTTTTTAATCTATAAATAGAGGAGTATTTAGTTCACTTATTTAATTATCACCTTTTGTACGGCTTACAAATTATTATTGCATATATAGGTAATTCATAATCCCAAGGCCGTCTTACGACGAGAGGTCGCTGAGTCCGATAAATCAGACGCTAAACTAAACTCCTAGTCAAAACATGTTTCCAGTTTAATTATCCCTTTAATACGAAAATATACCTATAGTTAAAAAAATCGAGTATGGAAGCAGTTATTTTAGAATAGCAGAAATTCTAGTTTTACGCACGGATCGTTTTTAAACTGCTTGGGTTTAAGAATTAACAAATTTTTCACCGTTAGTTTAAGGACACTACCTATAAATTCATCTTTTTAATTTATTACCTTTTTCATGTCCAAGTAAGTTTCTCCGTATCAGATCTCAGCGAGGCTGTAAAAAATAAAAAAATAATTTATTAATATGTGAGTGTTGTCTAATAGAAATCATTGCCACAAACACAATGGCACTTATTTCTTTTCAATACGTTCAGTATTTATGTACATATTATGGTTCTCTAAATGTTAATGCCTATCATCATATCTATATATATATATATATATATATATATATATATATATATATATATATATATATATATATACATTAAGACACAATACAGCAATGCTGCCATCTGACGGCTTTGATTTTGAAACATCGTCAACATGATTGATGGTCGCTAATTTTTTTTTTGTTTAATTTTTAATCAAAATTCACGTATAAATACTTTTCGTATGGCAGCGCTTCAGCTCAACGTTTTCGATACTTGCGCCTCTATATGACAGTTTTAGAAAAATATTTTCTTGAACCGTCACTGAGCTTCGTAATGGAATACAACAAAAAGAAAAAAGTTATAAAAAGTGTGATAAATTAGAAACGAATTTTAGTGCGAATTATTCGCACAGGTACCGCTAATATTACATACTCAGTATATAACCACACCGCCTATGTTCTCTGATACTGATCTAGCACAACCAGAATGACATTATAGTGTATCAGATATATTAGTGGGCCGTGATGTTTGGAGCTGATGGTTAGCTCCTTGAAGGGGATATTTATTTAAACAACTGCAAAGATTTATTGTGAATAAAAAACCGTTTATAGACTCATTGTATAAAATAACATTTCAAATCTAAACTTGGTAGTCGGTACACAATCTGTAAACAAAAGATTAACACTTATAGGTGAGAATTCGCGGAATGTACGACGTATCTATATAGTGGACAAAGTCTTTGTTTGGCAAACAGGTATTTCCTCATAATTTCATTAGATTCAAACCTAAATATATCCATACCACTTATTTTATGTATATGCAATATAAAACACAAGTGTTCATCACTTGTTTTGATGAAAATGCAAACAATAATTAATTTATTTCATCAGAAATGATATCACTTTTCACAATAAACAGTACGCGTAAATTAATATTTTTTCTGTGAAATGTATATGCTTTAATAAATTAGATTAAACTTAGTGACTAATTAGATTAGCGGGGAGATACTTTCCTGAAAACACATCGGTTAGCAAGATTGAAGCAGGTAGTTCAGATTTCAGGGTAAGAGGGTAAGATTTCAGGGTATAATAATAATCGCATGCATGCAGGAGTTTTAACTTTCAAATATCTTTTAACTAAAAATGGAAACACTTTACGTGAAGTGCTCTAGTAAGAACGGCGTTTATTAAATTCCTCCTATAGATCTATAGGCTAACAAACTGTGTAAAAAAATTAGAACATTTATTCTCGGACACACTGTACGAGTAGCTTTTTCAAGGTAGAACTTTTCGATTAAAAACGTAACATTTGACGCGAAGTAATCTAGTAAGAAGGGTGTTTAAGAAATTGTTTTTTTTATTAAGCAAACAACAACAAAAATCTTAAATTCCCGTATACGACTTATAGATCTGTCAATAGACTATCTAACTGAAATAACCTTTATGATGGTCAAGATCAAAATAAAACGTGTTCAAAACTAGAGGTATAGAAAAATCAACCATTAGTTTTACTGATGAATGGCATTCGAGACTTACTAATGATACTAATGAAGCAACAATGACATTTAAGTCTAGTTATAAGTTATAATCATTATATTTGTAGATATATTTTATTGTTACTAATTATCTTACGTAATTATCATTTTAAGGCTGTCGGAACGCTCTGAATTTTGTTTGTGCTGAGACCCAGCGGTAAGGGGCGAGGTAGGCAAAAGACATATTGTGAGTGTGATTTTCTTTAGCTCTGTCTCGCTCAAATCATCCGCACGTTTCAATTTTTGGCTGGTGCCAACTACGAGGATAAACGATGCTATCGCAAGGGTGCCGCTGTCAATTGATTACTCTAATTTTTGGAAATATTTTGCAGATTTAAAAAACTTTTCCGAAAAAGGAAGAGTCGCTTTAGGTTTGTAATGGAACAGTTTTGAGAAATAAGTACGAATAAGGTCGTAGTGTGACATTGAAAACGTGTGTTTTTTTGGTACAATTAATGCCAATTTTTTTCTAGTGAATCGTACTAAAATTACAAAAGTAGTCCATTAGAGACCTAGATTTGTCCTTTATCTTTCTTATTGAGAAAGAATTTTTGCAGAATGTTGACGAATAAATCTACAATCAGTTGACAGCCGAAGCTCTATTTTTGGCTTAAATTCAGAGCGTTCCGACAGCCTTAAAGCCTTCACGTAGCAATAAGTAATAACCATGATTCGTAACTAAAACACCGATCATTGAATAACCGGTAATTAATTCGAAGCAAGACTGTTAAAGATCGAAATGAAACAAAGTGCAAGCCACTTTAAGAAGTTTCTATTAGGCAAGTTTAATAAAAATCAAATCGTTCGTGCGCCAACATGAAATTGATATTTTTGTTATACATATTTCATTTTGATTTTTAGGGTTCCGTACAAAAAACGAACCCTTATAGGATCACTCTCGTGTTTGTCCAACAGCTTATTTTCTCCAAATCTACTAGACGAAAAAAATTGAAATTTGATACATATATGGAGTTTAGATGACCCAGTCACGGACGTATAGCCTAAATCAACTAATTCTAATTTCCGGGGCCAAATTAGAAAATTAAAAAAAAAAATTAGAAATGCGTCAAATGATCAAAGGGAAATAATATATATTTTTATAATTTTAAAATGCATAGTTTAAAAGATATTAAAGAAAATAGACGAAAATTCAGCATTCCGCCTTATCTCCGAAACTACTGAGCCTAAAATTTTGAAAAAAAAGAGAATATAGGGCATCATCCATAGTTTACAGGAAAACCCAAACGAAAATCCTAAGTCTTAAATTTCTCACGAAAAACGGAATGGTACGGAACCCTCTCCACGTAAGTTCGGCTCGCACTTAACCGACTTTTATTTTATTTGGCTGTATTTATTAAAAAAACCCGGGTCGCAGTGCCAAAACCCTGCCGACAATATAGTGTATTTGCTAATGCAGGCCGTGTGGCTTTATTATGCGAACTTAAGTTGGTTTTTGGGCAAAATAAAAAATTTTACTCCTTAATACACCCCTTAAAATAACATTTTTTTTTCTTAATTGCACTATTATTATCAATCGAACCTATATACCAAATTATATACACCTTTCAGTAAAAAATTCCATATCTGCAAAATAGTGTTTTCATAAAATTTGTAAATCCGGTCCTGTCGGGCCGATTATATTAAAATCTTAGGGACACATTTTAATTATTACCAGAGGGTTAAATTTCAATTTTAAAACGATTCGGAGAATTTTTTCGGTGTTTTGGGGCCCAAAAACAATTTTCAACCCCTAAAAACTACCCTTAAAATGCCCCGATTACGCCCATTTTAAATAGGCTTCTTGCGGTGATGGATTTCAACACGGGCCAAATTTCGTTAAAATCAATTAACTCTTTCGAAAGTTATTGCCCGCACACATATATATATATACATATATATATATATATTTATATATAAATATAAACATTTTTAAAAATGGTGCCAAAGTGTTTAGGAGGTTATGAAACGTCGAGAAATTTTGGTCCGACCCCTAGGTCCCGCCATCCGACCAACGCCAATAGTGTATGTTGCCATATGGCAAATACACTAATAAAGTACGAAATTTTAGCACGACCTTTACCAGTAATTAACAGTAAGTAACAATATGGCATATTTCAACTTGATACGTTTATTAAGTCAAGAGAAATTCAATTACGACAAATATACGGACGTACCTATACAGACGAAAAACTTATCATGGGTTCCGTTTTTCTTTTGAGGTACGGAACCCAAAAGAATATGTTAAAGATAATAATGTTATGATATCATTTCTTACGAAAAGGTGGAGACGTCTCAATAGAAAATCTAAAAATACATCTTGCACAATCCATTCAGTATATATAATTGCAGTAACGGTAAATAGTATCTACATTTAATGGCAGACTCCATGTTAAACAGTAATTATTTATGCATTATTGTTCATATACACGCGAAATGTCAAAATATTTCTAGACAAAGACGCGGGGTTAGCTATGATTAAGAGCAACATTTTAAACAATTACAAAACTTCACCCGCTGCTATATTCCTAATGGCTACCGTAGTTGTAGAATAAACGTCAGGTAGACATACCAATGGACCACGGTCTTCAAGAAGATTTGGAACACCGCCGGCCGTGAAAGCGTGCACACTTGAATAAATTATATGGCTGATAAAACGGAGCCTCCGACGCGCCAGTTTAAACAATAGATTCCCAACGGAGATGGTACCCCCTTCCCAGCAGTGAAATGTATTTTTTTTTCAAAACTGTTTCTAAAACGGTTACTAATGACCCTTAACATCATTTTGCACCATTTGGAACTTAAAAAAAAATAATCCCTTAATTTTTTTTAGAAAATAAAAAAAAAAGTTTTACCGTAATTTATCACTTTATTATTATTAGTTTTAATATTATTACTTATGTAAAAATTGAAGTGCTGAAAAGTTTTTGACAAAAACTTTCCAACATTTCTTGGAAAAAAAACCTATGGATGTTGGATTTTTTTTCTTCTAAAGGGGGCGGTGGTTCAGAAAAGGTTGGGAACCTATGTTTTAAACGGTGCTTAGTTGTGACCGAGCTTGTATATAGACAAGATCCGGTGAGAAAGTAAAGGTAAAATTTCGTACAATGTCGGAAATCCGTTGAGAAAGTATAATGTTTCAATTATATTACTACTTGTGTATAATGTTTTGGCTTTAATAATAATGTTTAACAGTTATGTGTCATGACTCAATTGTTAATTGTTACCGTTAAATAACCGTTGTCCGTTAAAGTATGCAGTACCATACATATTAACATTGGCTTAAGATCACATCGTTAACTTAGAGCGCTTAACAAAAGATAATAAAACTTTTTTTTGTATACATGTAATAAAACATCGCCTGTCATATTCACTATTTTACATTTTCAAATGCTGCTCCAGCAGTCGAATTTTTGTTAAACGTGCTTAATATCAAAATATTTAACAAAATATCCAAGGCGCATTATTTAGCGGGCAACTTCATCCTGTTAATTTTGATGTTACAATCGGCAATTGTTATTTAACGGAGTAGCGCACATTAGACCAGCACCTGCAGCCAGCAACGACCGTCAGTCGGTCGCTTGTAATTTCTGTCTAGTCGTCCTGAACCGATCTAGTAGTGGGCTAGTGATATGCCGTTTTCCTTAATTAATTTGCATTGATAAAACTAGTTAACAACTGTCTACCGCACATCACGAATGCGCTAAAATTTGCTGGTTTGTGCTGGTTTAGTGTGTGACATCGTGTAGGTTGAAGGTTTCTGCTGTATTGGTCGTACTGGTTGACAAGTGTGTTATAATTCGCGGTTTCAATTTATTTCACAAATAACAACATTTTTTGGTTTACGATGAAGATTTCCTAACAAATTTTTTCTTTTGATCTACATAGATCAAAAGAATAAATTAAATATGTTCTATTAACAAATAATATTGTACTTATGTAGTTTTTTTTTCAATCTAACATATTTCTACCCGACAATACTTTTCATATAGGAAGCTTGTCCTCTACTTTTTCGTAATCGGGTTTTAATTTTAAATTTTTATTTTTACATAGGTACCTACTTGTTTATGTAGAACCTGACTTCACATCGTGTTTATATATAGGTATAAATAATGCATAAATAGTATCTATATTCAGTATGCGATACACCTGTTTTGTTCATAAACAAAAACGTTAAATATTGCAAAACACCTGCCGACCAAGGTACGCCCGTGTTAACAGCTAATCAAATGAATCTTTGTTCTCTCGTGACAACAACTCATTTTTCTGTTTCCAAACGCTAAAGGCAATTTGTCAACTATTAAGTGATATCGCGAACAATTTCAGCAATTTAGAATTATTAAATTATATGTCAAAGATAATGGGGTAGTTCCACATTTTTTTTTTAATCTACGTTACAAACAGATCATCAAACAAGTTTTTTGGGCATTTTTCTGAAACTGTTTCTTTACCATTTTTTTAAAGTCGTAATTTGTCAATTGAATTTTGTTGTAGATAGCATTCAACGTGTAACTGGCTGACTAGATCTACTATGCCACGCCCATTGATCTGTTAAATTGAGATAAAAAGTGTGACTAGTCGTCTAAATATTTTTTTAAATTTGTTTGCAATCACGAGGAAAGACAAGAACAAAAAAGTTGGTTTACATTTTTTTTATGGTGACTAATACCACAGATTGTAAAATATGCTCTCGGTAAATTTCGAACTGTGGTCGCAAAATTCATTTAATTACTGTTTTTTATTAGCTGTGATTAAGATCAAGCTTCACGTGGCTTGCTGCTTAAAAATTTCAAAAAACAATAGTTTTACCCTAAAAATTGAATAAAAAATATTTCTTTACAGCACGTTACGAGATTTCGAATTATACGGGAAGGCAAATTAACATTTGGAAGTTTTTTCTTTAGAAAATGTTAAAAATACTGACAAATTTAGCTTGCTCAATAATATTTTTCAACTTTAATTTTTCTGTTCAACAATTTGTGTAAAACTTTAGCGCAAAATTAAGGGAAATGATTCAACGACGGAGAAATATAAAAGAAAAGAAAGTTCAGAACTCTAAAGAAGTTTCACTTCTCGTGTGAATTTATGTGGATAAGTCACACGTTTTTTTTTTAAACAATGCTGGTACGTCGATGACGAGACAAAGTACCTACTAGATGGTTTTAACATTTTAAAAAATCGTTTGTGGTAATCATATTAAAATTATACAAACCACATTAAAATGACTATTGACATTGCATAATTACGAAAAAAGTAATTACTATGAAATAAAACGGTCAAGTACACAATATACTTGCATTTATTATTGTTTATTGTAAGGTAGAGGTAATCTAATTTAATAGTTGTTAGAGGAAAGTAGTCATTTCCAGACCACTTACCTGTGATCGATCCCTAAATGGTAAAATATTACAAAACATAGTCTTGGGAAGAATCGAGTGATTTTGATAATGGAAAGGTTGCTATTCGAATGATCTTTATAATCGAATGATTCATTCGAAATTGTTCCGTCAGCTGATGTTCATAATAATTTGGTGTGTGGGTACTATGCGTGAATGAATGAAGGCTTCTACTCTCAAATAAATTTTGCTCTCGGTTTCTAAATGTCCCGTCTTTAACAAAACATATATTAATCAAGAATTTATTATAATAGAACTCTTTATTATAAACATAAAACATAATGTCTCGTCATAAATAAATTGCCATATAATAGTTGAACTGGAAGCTAGATTTATTTTCTGATGAAACCAGGGGACAAGTTTTGTAATCACCAATTGGTAGGTACTGTTTATGAGTATGGTCAATACATTGTCTCAGTGAAAACACTAAAAAATGCACGTTAGATTTACCAAAAGTATCAATTGGTTATAGCAAATTCAGACATCTGTCATGTGATCTCCACTACACTACGTTCCCTTGCTCAACAGTCGAAACAGCTAGTATTTACACTCTTCGTATGATACTGAAACACCTAACAGGTCATCAGTGTATCTTGCACTTTTGTATAACACGCAACAGTGTCAAAAATGGTTTCAAAGCTTATCCTGATGGTTTCATCAGCAAACAAAACGTTCTTACTATTGAATTATTCCCTCAATACTACACAAAAACTGAATGGGGTGTTGAAGAAGGTTTTAGATTATAGACGCTCAACATCTGAGGTCATCAGCGTCTATATGAGTGAAGTGTTAATTCTGACCAGCAGAGAAACTGGTGATCGGAAACCGGCATATTTACTCTATTCCTATAGATATAATTTTTATTACATATGTACGATTTCATAAAGCCGAGGTTAAAACCGGATTGTTACAAATACGTGAAGAAAATATCTGCATATTAAAATGCCCAGGGTTTTTTATGTCCGTTTCTTTGCTTCCAGTGACCCATTTTTTTTTAATTTGGTAATTATTAAAAAATAAAACAAAACCGCCGATTAGCATGATTAAAGTCATGTGATTTATCATATACCGCAATCCATTGTACCCATGTGCTAGAGACAGAGGGAGGTAACAATAAAATCGACCTAAGATGGCTGAATAACAGAAAATTATTTCAAGACTTACATGTCATAGACCAATCAGATTTTTTTTTTATTAATTTGAGGTTAACCGTCATTGTCAAACGCATTTTTCCATTAGCTGAGCAGCGTAGGAGGAGACAGTTTGCGTGAGAAGTAGAGAGTAAGAGCTTAAAAATACATGAGTTCGACTGCCTAAAGAGGAAAAGTTTGTGTTTGTCGCGAGTAAAATAAATTTGATGTTGTAAATTATAGACGCTCGATATAATAATCTGATAATACATGTTAAACTCTCGTCTACGTAACTTGCAAGTACAAGTATCGCTTTGACCTTTACGTAGGCAGGTACAGTTTTTTAACATTGAGCGATCAAAAATTGACCTTCATTTTAAAGAAAGTTCTTAACAGTTAAACAAACGAATAAGTGAGCGGAAGTAAATATATTTCCGGTCGCACCATACGTTAGGAGTTGAATAAAAAAATCTATTTGAATTTTCATGGCATGCTTACATTTCATATAAAATGGTTTGCCTCTTGTAATATTAATTAGTTGATAAAAAAAAAACATAAGGTCATTTTTTTTATTCGCTTACGGTGTTATCTGATAAGTTATGTAAACGAGAAAATTAAAAATTCTAAACAGTAGCAGCTGTCAATAGGATAGTCCGTAATACCATGGCGGGAAAGCGGGGAACCGGCAACCACAATTGATGCCCAGGGCCCCTAAAACTGTTAATCCGGTCCTGAAGCGACTATACTGTATAATAACCGTAGTAGAATGTAAATAATAATGAGTAAAAATAGAGACACTTTATTTTATTACTATAATACACATTAAAATAATATCGACATTAATCTATGAGGTTTATAAATTGATTTTGAAATGGTGAACTTCAAAATAAACCTATGAGTTATATGCTTTTTTTGCGATTAATGTCACGGACAAAAATTGAAGAATTTATACAATAAAATATACTCTTTTTGAATTTAATTAAAATTTAAATAGTCTTCACGCAGTTAATTCTTAAAGGACTTAAAAATTTCTTCAGTTTAACAAAGATAGAATTTCAGTGATCATTTTTCTGAAGACTTATTTTTTTGTCACTTGTAGAAGGTTTAGTGTTTTGATTTTCTTGTGGATGATTTTTTAATCTCCTTCGAGGTGATCTGTCCGATTGATTTTCCCTATCGGATTTTGAATAGGATCCATTTAAATTTTTCTCAGATGGTTTTGGCAAATAATCCTTTACTGGTTTTAAATACCTGAATTTCGACGCATCCATAGTTGATTTTAAATTCGGATTCTGTTTTTCTAATTTGCTCGTAATCGTTTTCTCTAATGTTTTATGAGCGTCGTATCTTTCATTTTTACTTTCCGATGCCACAGTTGTCTGCTTTGAAGCCCCGCTTTCAGGCTTTATCTCTTTCGATTCATTATTTGTTACTGTTTTTTTTTGAGCGGATCCATTTGTAGTATCCTCCTGGGTATCGATTTGTGAATCTTTGGCTGCCGTTTCGACGATAGTGCTGGTATGACGTTTTACCCAAAACTTTGGTCCTAAAACGTTTTTTCGGTATTCGTCTTGTAGCCGCTTCAAGTTTCCACTTGTCTTCAAATGTTCTTCGAGTGCAATTCTATCCTTAATTAATTGAGGCACGTCCGGTATGGCATATGCAAGTAATCCAGTAAATATGAAAATGATATGTTCGAATAAAACAACAAAACCTAATTTATAACAAAGTGTAAACCAAAACTGTTGGGATAGTTGATACTTTTCCGGATGATCGTGCGGATACCGCATTGCGTTATAGTAACAGATATTGTGTTTGGGTAACAGTTGTGCAAATTTCTCTTTGTGTTTATCGCTGTAATCGTCGACATTAAAAGTGGAAAACTTCCATTCGTAATAACCTTCCATGGACCGCTGCACCGTGTGTCGGTATAGTTCTTTTTCGATAAAATCAGTAGTGAAAGTGATCACCCAAGGATTTGTAACCATTGATATGTAAGTGAGGACTTTAATGATTGGATTCCAGCATCCTAATCCGTCGATTTTTCTCGGTATCGGACGTCTGAATCCGGTTAGCAGTGTGTATCCTTGAGCTCTTATCATACAGATATTGTATATTAAGGCAAACAATGGGGCGAGTGGAAATGCCGACACGAACATTGTAACGAATCCGTACTGAACAATGAAATCTTCGTACTGGCTAATGATCGTGCTAAATCGTAACGGATGCAGATGATACTCCTTTTCCCAAACGGGAAGATGCAAATAAATACTTTCTTTGTAAACTCGATACTTATAATACCAGACATGTAAGGAAGTCCTAATTACTTTCCATGTACCTAAAGCCGTCTGTTTGCCGATCATAACAATTGCCATCTGAATAAACAACAAAACTCCACAGCCTGTGGGATCGCATAAATCATTTTTAAAATTCATAAAACTCGAAACCAAATTTTCATCTCCCGGATATGTAAAAAATTGTCCTTTGAAGAACGCCGTGTAAAATAAAAATCCATAATAATTGACAAACGTGAATACGTATTTTTTGAAAACGTATGACCGTTGAAATTCCAGTGCAGTTCTGGGACATTCAAAAGTTGTCAATTTTATTGCGACTTTCTCGTAAAGCAGCTGCATTACCAAAATAAATATCAAATTTAGGGTTGCTGTTATTCCGGACGCAAGAATCGTATTCAACGATTTTATTGTTTCGATTTCGATATTGTAAAGCGTTACTTCGATGATCATTCGATACATCGTTATAGTAAACATAACACTGACTACTATTAGAAGTAAAAATGTCGTTATTGATATTGAAAAAAACATACGCGCCAATTTTATATGAAAGGGAATGTAAGGTTCCAGTTCACCCGTAACGCGCGATATTCTCCTATACGATGTACTGGCCTCGAATTTCGGTCTGCTTTCTTGAACAGAACTTATAGCGGTAATACACCATCGCCATTTTAAAGTCGCTTCGTACCTCTCCCATAATTTCAGAAATACAGCCGCCCAAAATGACATAAAAGCGGCGAAAAACCATGCGACTGGATTATTTAGAACGTAATTCAGATTCTGATTAACACACGAATCCTTTAATGGAACGAAAGTGCATTTTTTATAATTGCATCTCGGACACAGAACTATATCGCTTTCACATAGTTCTTTACTCGTTCCGATTCCCTCAAAATAAATTACAATAAAACCAAAACAGAAACAAAAAACTCCGGCTATGGCGGCAAAAATTAACATTTTTGTGTAAAATCCTATCCATGCAGTGCGTATAGCTATTTCGCTACCGAAATATCGTTCGATAACGTCTAATGGCTGGTATTTGTACCAACAGCTTCCGTTAGCCCAGTATTTCTTGAGCAACTTTCGGTCGCTGTTGATTGTCAACGATTCGTGGAGAGGAAAGACAGCCGTAAATAGACCCCTGTCCTTGGCTTGCATAACCCCAACTTCGCTGTTTAACGCATTTCCAAATCTTATGTGTTCCATTATATTAAACACTATTGTATTCCGTTCCATGGTAGTAAATTCCATTTGCTTTTTGAAATGATCTTTAAAAATAAAAAGTGTATTGAGAAACTAATTCATTTTAATAACTATGCTTAGGTAACCCGTGCGTTACATAATATTAGCTGTTTGGTGTCGTACTCCAGTGTAAAAATTGCAGCCAATTGGGCGACAGGACCATTCCAACTTCAAAATATTGACATTTGATATAATAAAATAAAATTTCTGTTAACGCGTGTCGTGCCGCGGGTAACGACTAGTAACGAATATGATATTTGCTATACGTTTCCATGGTTAAATAATTTGGTTTTACATATAAAAATTAGCCAAATAATAACAAAAAAAAAAAAACGTTGTAGCGCATCTCTTCTGCAATTGAGCCAATTTTTCTCAAAAACATTAAGGTTCATCATATTTGCGTATCAAGCATCCTTCTAATTTAGTTTCAATCCGCTCATCCGTTTAATCTGTATCGTGTTCACAGACAAATAGACGCAGAGACTTTTTCCAAAAATGCTTTTTTAGATTCGGGGGACCCCAGAACCAAAAAATATTGTCAAATTTTAGTGTATTTTAACCTAAATTAGTACCATTTCCCCACTTGCGGAGTTGGAATTGTAAAAATTATAACACTTTTGTGTTTATTATACAAAGGAGTACAACACACACTGATCTGTTTGGTATCTCAGTGTCGAACTAAACACTAGCAGTCCTGTCTTGAGCAAGAGTTCGTAGAGTAGATCACGTGACATATGTCCATATGTCTAAATTTGACAATTGTTTAAGCAAATACATGTTTTATTACCTATTCGTTTTTTATATTTTTATATTTTATTCAATATTAAAAATATAAAAACAACTTGTCTTTCTGTTTTAAGTCCAACCTAAATTTGACCTTCTGAAATGTGTAATTTCTCTGTTTTGTAATCCGCATGTACATTGTAGTCTGCTCAGAGAACATGCTCAAAATCAACTAGCCCGTTTATTTTGTGTACCAACAATTTACACTTGTGGTAAACCTAACGTACACTTTTCAGAGTAAATTTCACTGATTTATCTACTTCTACTCTAGTATACCAAACACATCTATATTATAGCGGCATTAGATACTTTTATTGTAAGACCCTCCGCACATGGATCAACTGTTTTGCAATTTAAGCTTCAAATCGGTTCCGGATGCAATTGTTCTGTGACCTTTCGAACGTCAGAAACACGATCGATTTGAAATTAGTTTCAAACTGGTCGAGTACAACTGCATTTGCAGATTGTTCGGTTGTATGCTATTGCGAAAATTTTCTTGTTTATAAGGTTGGAGCAAGCGTCTTTAGCTGTATGAATCTTTAGACCCTCTGTAACTGTTTTTCGCAATCTTCGATAGTGATAATAATCGACCGTATTGTATACTCATGAAAAAATTAGATGTAACTAAGAATCCACCCTAGCACTGGCTACGCCAAGGTGGTTGGATTCATAAGTTAACATGATTTACCTGTGTATTTGTAAGATTGAAGATTGAAATAAAGTTCTTATTATTTTTTTTTTGATCTGTATTACTACTGACGCAGCCACAACCGTAACTTCAAGAATACCTACTTGCGGTTCTGCTGCCCTATGAAGCACGACTGAGTCAGGTTCAGTTGCGCTCGAGTGCGGGCAAAGAACATGAAGCGATTCACAATAGTCGTATCTTGAACTGGTTTGAAACTCAGATTGCGAAATGGTAGAACCGTGTGCGAAGGTCCTTAGGAAAATTGTTTAAGAGTACCTGCAACGGATGACAGAGGTGTAGAAAAAATTTTAGTTAAACAACTGTCATCATGGCATGGCAAAAATCTTTTATCTCGATGTGTTAATTTAATGTCGTACAATTCGGCGTAATGTCCGAGGACATAGTCAGGCGCGTGAACTTTAATAAATATCAAATCATCTTCATAATACGCCTCATTAGCTGAACATTCTGATTCAGCCAGTTCGAATTCTATGCCTTCAATCTGTAAGTCTGACAAGAATTTCTTTCGCATTATATGTTTCGCTTCGTCACCATCATTATCAAAAACTAAAATATGATCGATTCTTCTTATATTGTCGTCAAAATAACCAAGCATTTTTATATACACGTTTTCATTTAATTTTGATTAAATATATCTGCATTTACTCCGTTGACGGTAAAATTAAAAAATACTATACAGTTAAAAATATCCATGGTTACTGACTTATGTTAAGACCACCGACCCAATAAGCTGTAGATATTGAGTGCTAGTCTGAGCTGCGCGAGCAAAATGACAGAAACAGATCGCGATAATTACGGTAGCTATTCCGTCTTTGTCCAACAACATACAACAAGACGGACTAGAAAGAGACATATATATCGTGCGTATCATCTTCTCTTTTCTGTCGGTTTGTATGCGGAGTAGTACAATAGCATTCCATATCTTCAGTTCAAAGATTTGGACCTGGCATCAATTTCAAATTTAATTATTTTTTAGTTATAAATTGAAAATCTAAATGACACTTTTACCGACTCACTGATAAAAACCTAGGAACTGGATTCTGGAGGTTTGCGATTCTACGCATATTTCAATGCAGAGCTGGACAAAGCACCGAATCTAAGTGCTTAAGCACCAAGCATCGAGCACTCATAAATGCTCGATTTATGTAAGCGGCAAGCACTTTCATTTACAAACATGTTTAAAAGCATCGAGCACTTACTGAAGTGCTTAAAAAAATAAGCATCAAGAAGTAACTTCTAACATTAAGTTATGGTATAAATTTTGGACACCAATAAAATTTCTAATTGGTGGGAAAGTTTGAACTTAAACAAACTGCAAGAATCTCTAACACCAAACGAATTAAAAATTATAAAAGATAGATGAAATATGTTTAATTAAACTTTGGAAATGCTTACTAAGCATTCTTAATGCTTAATAAGCTTGTTGAATGCTTATTAAACAATTTATAATGCTTAAGTGTTTTATAACTAGCCACTTTTTATGCAAGAGCCCTAAACATCACGCATCAAGCATCTGTTTTAAAATGCTTCAAGTATTGTAAGTGCTGAAAGCATTCTTACAAGCATTAAGTTCTCAGCATTGTCCAGCTCTGTTTCAGTGGTATGAAATTTATTGCGATCGGGTTTATTTTTGAAATCCTCCCGTTTTTTGTAATTTTTTTATGACAAAAGCATTTTTTACTTTATTTTCTTTTTTTTCTTGCAGTTTTGGAAAACCGAACTCAACGTAACGATGTCGAAATAGGAGGAGCGGACGTGGAATCTCTTCCAAGCTACACTATAGTATCTGGTCTGCCAAGCTACGATGAAGCTTTAGAACAGCTGCGTCAAATCAAAGCTTCCAAACCAGCCGTCAAAGATGCCGTCGTGACGACGAACGATAAAGCCGCTGAAGCGTCCGTTACCGGTGGTCTGACGCCAATTTCGATAATTTCGAATTCGGATATGACGACGTGGCAACCTCACACACCCCCAACACCAAATCACATACCTCGTTTGTCAGTTGTGGACTTGTTTCAAATTTATAGAAATACGAACGTGCCGATGACGTCAAGTTTAGCGGCGGTTATCAATGAAAACAAAACGTGATAATGAATCGTAAAACTTGTTAATTAGAATTCATTGATCGTCCAAATTAATAAATAATTTAGTCATTGGAAATAACGCGTTCATAATCACGACTTAATAACGTTAGTGTAGTGTTTTTCAGAAAAAACAAACAAACAAAAGGGATTTATGTTGTTCATTTGTTATGTAAATTTGAAAAGCGAATGCATAAAAACGGTTCGTTGTTGTGCTACACTGCCGGATTTAATCACTGCGCACTATGGGCACGTGTCCATAGATCCCCACAAAAAGAGGCCTCACAAAATCCAACCAAAAAATAAAAAATTCGAAATTTCGAAAAAAATTAATTTTTTTAAAGAAACTTAAATGTCGAAAAATTCGAAATTTTTAATTTTTTCGAAAATTTATTTTTTTTTAATTTAATTTTTTTTTCGAAATTTAGATTTTTTTTAATATTCGACATTTTTCAAAAATGTAATTTAAATTAAAAAAATGTTTCTACATTTATTATATAGGCTTCCAGCAAGTTTTTGTACTCGTGTGTGAACGTTATGGGAAAGATAACAGCAAAAATATAGCAGTATGCACTTACGTTTTAGCTATTTGTTTCCAAGGAGACAAAATCACTAGATTTTCTGACTATATCTTTTCACATACCCGAAACTGTATAAGAATCAAATTTTAAAAAATCTAACAGTGGAACAATTTTTGTTTAAAACTTTTTTTTATATCTAATAGTTGCAGAAACACATCTATATGGGGGTAGTTTTACTACCCCCATTGCCTTCAAAGGCTAGATCTTACGCGACTCAATATCTACATCTTTTAACAATATAAAGAGGAGCCTGTGCCAAATTTATCTTATCTGCCCTACTTTGTATAGTTTATCCTGAAAATGTGTCGAGTAAATCATTGGTTTTGACAGATTCCAATGGTACCATAGAGTAACTACCTACGGACTACAGCCTTCTGTATTCTTAAGTGATGTAAGAGACTAAACAAACAGCTAATTAGTCGGTTAAATATCCGCGGCTAAAATGGTTACAATAAAAAAGCGGTAATTTAACATCACTATTTTTACGTGAATTTGGGGACCTTCCTATGATACCACTATAATTTATAAAAAACAATGACTTTTTAATCTACATTATTTCAGTAAATATATACTGTTTGTTATTTTATGTTATTGATCTTTGCAGACAAAAATACAAAGGTACCAATTGCTAGAGAGTGCACTGCCATATTTATGGAGTATACCGTTCACAAGGGGGCAAATTTTTTAAGGACTAAATATATATGAACCCCAGTTTGGGGTCCCAATACAAATGTAGTTACAGTATTTGTAAATTCAGATGTATTATATAGGGGAGCCAAAAACCCTAGGCCGGCTCTGTGTATTTATATACGCGAAGAAAATTTTTATAAAACCGTTTCTTTGTCAGTTATTAATCCCCTCAAACGCAGATAAGCGGCGCAATATTTGTGATCAGGAGGCAAGCTGGATTATGTCAAATTTTTGGTAATTTTTATTAGTTCTAATAGAATTTTTTAATTTAATTTTTGTTTCATCACTATTGAGAACTTTTTAATCGTTGTGTGAACCATTCTTCAACGCTGAAATTTTACTATAAATCGGAAATAATTCAGTTTACCTTGAAAGATTATGAATTTTAACAATACTGGCTGGTCATAATTTATTATCAATAATTACGATGTTAGTACGCAAACTCTCAACAAATAATGTTAATCTTTATAAAATATAAATGTTTTATTTAAATGTTTTCACTAATTTATTGCATTGTTTGTTAGATATTAGTAAAATAGTTCTAAGTTAATTAAAACTATAGACTGATTTTTAAGAATGAATTCTAGAAAAACAATTGAAAGGTAAAGTTGTATAATGTTTATTCATAAATTTCTTCAATTTATAGAGATGTACACACAAACACTCAAAAAATCGAGTCGTAAAAATAATACTCGATTCACAGTCATGTATAAAGATACTCCAAACATTCGAGTCAATTAATACTCGAGAATAATCGAGAATTAAATAAAATACTCAACTGGACTCAACAAGGAGAATCAACTTTTCAAACATTCCACCAAAATTGATTACAAAAAAATTATACTGTTTTTTTAAATAATTTTGATACATTAGTTGTATTTTGTGTTCGTACTTATTTGTACTGATATCAGCTACAACTTTATCGATTCTATGGAGTTTTATTTTCTTCAAGCTATTCAAAATACCGATTAAATGGCAGTTTTGAAAAATAGATCAAAATCAAGGTCATTAGAAATATAAAGGTTATCTTGTTAAAGAATGACGTCAGTCGTCAGACTGTTCACATTTTTATCAACATTGGCAGTTAACTGGATGACGTTTCCCCCACTACTATCCAACGGAACGAGGTCACCTTTGGGTTAAAATGGCGTCATATAACAAAATTCAAAATGGCGACGTATACAACTTTACTTTTCACTCGCTCATTAAACTTTATTCTTTGAGACAAGATCCCAATAAAGTAGCCTTATTTAAACATTTTCAAATTTTAAAACAGAATAGCATAGACAGTTTTTTATCAACCCCGTTATATAAAATAAAATAAAAACCTACCATATAGATTTTAAAAAACATATTTTTGAATGTAAAAATTATCAAACTGAAAAAATGTAATTACTTAGAAAACATTAAAAAATATATTGGTACTGTTCTGTATAAAATTAACATCGCTGTTAAATTTCTGTCTCACTTTATATTATGTGATGTTACATTTGTTAGAACTTGACACAAAATCAATAGCACTGTAAATTCTTACACTGATCATACAGAATAGCGCCATATATTTTCATTTTAGTTACAGAATTTTCAAAAGTAAACGTAAAGCAAGACAAATTCTTAAAAGTAGCAGCTAGTTGTTTTTATAACCTCAATCCTGTTATAACTATCTACAAAATCATTTAGATAAAAAAAACACAGTGTAAAATCAATGGTGGTTTAATTATCTAATTCAGGTGGCCATTTTTCATTACAATGAAAAAAAAAACAACACTATCGCGTTCAAATATATCAAGATACCTTCCCATCACATATATCTGCCGGTTCAACCGAAATTTGTCAACGTACATTTAAATATAATACTCGAAATATTTTTGCGAGTTTATTTAGATTTAAAATACCTATGCCATAATAACAAACTCACTTTTGCCATTTTTATTCACGATGCAGCGCTTTCGTCATCTGTCATAGATGGGCAATAGGCGTATAACCGAGCGTGTGGTAATATGGTTGTTATAATATAGCGTTTCCATGGCTTCTCTATTACAATTCCCCGGATTCTAATTCGTGAACTGCCATAAGCGTCTGAAATAATCTAATTTTGCATCTAAAATCAATTCCCTACTGTTTTCAGCTAAAATATTATTGGTCTTGTCTCATTAACCAAAGTGTAAATAACTTATGAGTTATGATTAACTTGTGATAAGCTGTTTGATCAGCGATAAATGTATTATAGCATAAAGTATACCTGTATATTATTAGGTACTTATAATATGTACATATTTTCTTACCTTAAAATATATTAATTTACCGAAATAGTTCGTTTGTTTAATTTAATGTAATACTTTTTCAGTTTTTGTACAAAATATTTGCTATTCATATGCTACGTTAAAGGTCGTCCGCAAGATGTCATCGCTGCGATCAGGTACATAGGTTTACGCAAGGAAGAGCAGAGGAACACTAGAATAAACTGTGAGAACTACCGATGCAAAGGGGTAAATAACCGGTTAATTAACCCATCCATATCCGGTTAAATTGCCGTGGGTATTTATTATAATTATACAAGGCTGCGCAGAAAGTTTTGCGCATGATTGTAATTTCCGGTCGAGATTTTAATTTTTTAACCAATATCTACATAAATACCATATAAAACATAAATACTTTTTTTATCCGGCCAAAACCGGACGTTCCTGTTTTCCTGATTATGTCCACAAAACAGTAAAATTCGTTTTTCTATCCATCTTAGCACCATCAAATGAGAATTCAGATGATTTAATCAGCTTCTGATAATGCTAACATGCTTAGCGAAACGTGAGTCGAGAAAAAGTGTTTTAGTATTTTTTTGGTTACTTTTTAATATTCAGTGTCAAAGGTCATCAGAAGATTCATGGAAAGAAGTTAAAATTTAAACGTAGATGCCGCAATATTGCCTTAAAAACAGGTTTCTTTTTATTCATTTTTCTGTATAAAAACAAATTCTGCATAATTTGTTTACCACATCTTTGAATAATGACTTTAAATCTTTCCTGGACGTATAAAAAATATACAATTATTCCATACTTGTTTCTTAGAAATCACAAGATTAATAAAATATCAAAGTATACTTATGATTATTTTCATAACTGATGGCAGTGAGCTGCGAAAAAACGATCGAGTGTCACGAAACAAAGGCGCATACATATTTGTGTTCAGATCTTAGTTTAGACAAGGAAATAGTGTTGGGTAACTCAGATCTGAACCGGTTCAAAGAGCCGATTCCGACAGAAGATCCGTGAGAGCGGACTCACTTTTTTTTGAGCCGACGGATCAGCGGACCCAGTGGCGGATTTACAAATTTGCCGCCGGTAGGCTATTAAATTTTTGCCGCCCCTACTGACCTCTGAAATTCGATATTCTAGTTCGCAATCATATTAATTACATTTATTCTGTTAATGAAATTGCAACTTTATGATTTGTGCTCTATCGTCTTTATGATTGTGAACTAGGGGATCGTTGTATTAGTTTCTAGATTAATTTTACAACTTACGATTTAGTGAAGATAACACGAGAAATAGTTTTTGGGTATACTTCCGAGCTAAAAAAAGCTCAATTATGTACTAATTAAAAGGCGGGGTAATGTATGCCAGGGACCCAAAAACGACTACGCCAATACGTTCTACAAAAAAAATATTTAAGTGTTGAAACATATTACACGTCGAATGAATTGTGTGAGTGAACCTAACATTTAGGTACATGGAGAAAACAATTATAATAATGATTAATTAAAAAAATGAGTAAAAATTACAAAATTTAAATTTGTAATATTGAAACGCTATTGGAATATTTAAAAAATCATAATCACAAAAGTATATTTTACAGAGCGGTTAGTAATTTTTCATATAGACGTTAGAGTATTCAGTAGGTACAGTACTAAAATATTGAAATTTTTGTTAAATTCTCGAAACTCGTTTCCTCTAGGTATATAATAGTGTTTTTTTTTTATTTCTGTAAGACAAACATTTTTGGGTCAAATTTGCCGCCCCTAAAATCTGCCGTCCTAGGCTTCAGCCTACTCAGCCTGCTGGTAAATCCGCCACTGAGCGGACCCGCATAACTCAGTGAAACACTTAACACACAGAAGCACATTTTACACTTACGTATCAGTTCTTGCTTTGATGCATATGTCAGCTCAAATGATCATGCATCACATCACACATGTTTGGCTATGCATTCTTGGTTCTATACAGGTCTGAACTAGGTAACTCAGTGGCAGACTGCAGTAACATATTCAGAACTCGGCTCTTTTTGAACCGGTTCAGTGAGCCGGCTCACATACGGGATCCAGATGCAAAGATGCAGATCACTAAAAAGACCCTTTTTTTCTCATCTCTACAAGGAAAGGACCCCTTTTCGTTACTTTTTCGAGAAAATCTTCCTCGTCTCGATTACAAGCATTCCCGACAAACCTTATTTCAATAATTCAGTACCTATGTCATCATTAAACTTTAATAGAGTAGCGAAAGCTATTTCTGTAGTGGTAAAAACGTCGCAAGTTTGCGTTTCCTGTAATAGCTCAGGCGGATTCGACTCCCCGTGTGAAAAATTACTCGTATATTCTTCTTCTTGACGTATAGTAGAGACCCGTTGCACCCCCAATCAATTGTTAAGAAGGACACTGGAAATGCATCGTTGACACGATCGTTACAGGCAGTATAGAGTTTTGTGTGTCTACAGTCGTCACAACTAGAAATTTCATTTCTGCAGAGTGTCGCGTAAAATCCACGGTTTCAGATTTTTATTTCAACCCTGACAAATAATTACTAAAATAACGTTTGACAGTCAAAAATGCACTCATAACAGAGGTAAAGACTTTTGATACAATCAAAAAAGGATCGTCCCGTACTGTGAAAAATGTAAATTTAAAATAGAATGTACAAAATGCAAAGGTTAAAAAACTGGCAAAATTATAATATTTAAAAAAATATGTTTTCGTTTTATATCATGCAAATACTAGTTCACCTTGAAAAAATGTTTACTTATATAACATTTCTGGTTTTTATTATAGTTTGTCAAAATTTATTGTCGCTTTAGGTCAGTGTTTCCCAAAATAGGTTCCGTGGATTCCCACAAAAAAAATATAATGAGCCTCACCCTCATAAGCTCGTATAATAAATTTAACTTCTTTAGTTTTTAATGTTATTCCCAAGTTTAATTTTTTTTTTTATGTGAAACTAATTAAAATATTTGCATATATTTAGCAACAAACAATAAACTCCTGTCCTTGTCAGTTCCATGTAATTTAGGAGACAAACCAACATCCCCTTTATTTGCCAGTTCTACTTCCCCTCGATTCTTTACTTTTTTCAAACAGATACGTCGCTAAAGAAATTAAACTTCAAAAAATCTGGGGTTAATTAAACGCGCAAAAGTGATTAACTTGTTTGATACAAAAATATTTTGTAAAAAATTAAATTACATATGTTAAAGAAAAAACGACAGTCACCATTTATCAGAAAATACGCAGTAATACTCCGACTTACGCTACCCCATCTTACGCGGATCCAGAGATCCAAGCGAAGCCGCGAAAAAAATAACTATAAATAAAATTTATCACACATCTGAGAGCAGTATTGGAGCAATGCACACTTAACCTTGATTGAATGTAAATTAAAAATTCTATACAAGGTTAAGCTACGTTTCCACTTTCAATATTAAAGTAGCTCTGTCAATTAAAACTGACAGTTTTCAAGTGAGACTCAATTTGTCACATAAAAATATGTGAATGTCGATAGATCCAGGGTTGCCACTTTTTCATTTTTATTTGTTTCAATTTTTGAAGTGAAACATTAGCGAAAATAAGTATGTGAAGCGATGAAACGAAAAGGCGATGTTCAATTCAGTTCGGAAATGACTAATAAAACAATGTAATGCATAACAGTTTTTAAATTTCCTGTGCATAAGAACTGTGTCGCTTTGCGTTGTGAAACTACATAATACTCGTATGTATGTCATTTCCGAATTGAATTGAAGATAGATTGAGAAAGAAAGAGATAGAACACAATCAACAACTGACGAACTATTTATGAACTATCCCACGAGTTTGGTTTGCACTGCCATCTATGTTTTGGTAAGCAAAGTAGCTAAGAAGTCTTAAGAATATATTAGTTTTTTTATGACGTGCGCATCGTAAAAATTCACTCTTATCATTTTTTCATAGCGCGCCAAAAAATTATCAAAACCGGTTGAGTGGAGGGCGCAGAAAATTCGCGTAACAAAAAAAAACGCCCCATGTTTTGAAAAAAAAAGTTGCAAATTAATTTTTCGAATTTATACACCTATAAACTGCACCGTACCTAAAAAGAGACTCGAGCGACAGATAAATAACGGAACCCAACATTTTCTGAAATAGTGGTACAATTTAAAACGAGTGAAATATAGACGCTTCTAAGTTTTAGCTATGCTTAGTTCGCGCCTAAAAAAATAGCTTCTAAGCCCCAGTAGCTAGATCTGTGATTAAGAAGTCATAACATGTGAAGATTTCCTTGAAATTAGCGAATGTTACTTATGTATGCATGTCTATATATTAATTAATATTCAACGCGACTTCCTGATCTGTGATCAGAAAATAAAATTTCAAACTGAATTAAATAGAGATAAAAATGATTAGTAACTATATATACAGTTTTTCCAGCGACAATAACGCAACGTGAACAGAATGTCTCGAAGTCAAATAAAATACGCTGTCCCTGTTTTTAAAGTTTTAAACTGAAATGCCTGTTGTTTGATCGTAACTCTTTTATGGCAATTTTATTCGTACGACAGTCAGTAGCGGATATAAGGAAAAGGGCCCAGTGGACAAAAGCTTCCCAAGGCCCCCATCTTATTGTAACGATTCGTGAGCATAATTTTGGAAGTCATTGCCATCTAAATTTTTATATTCGGAACTCCCCTAAAATTCGGAAGTATTCGACAAATCTTAGACGTTTTTAATAACCGACTGATCATTAAACTTTTTTTATTGTTGAATTTCCTTTAATTAGTATTGTCACTTTAAATAATTGCAAGTGTTTCAATATCAGAGCTTCTGAGAGATTGACATGATCGAACTTTGAGAAATGTTCGTAATACGAGAGTAGCATTACCTGAAAGCATTATATTTAGAATCTTTTGGTGGTTGAGGCCCATGAGAGCAAATTTAATGCAAAATATTTAATTGTTCACATATTTGCATGACACGATCGAGGATGCTCACCGGAGAAGAATTAGATGCAAATTAAAAACAGTAAAACCTAACATTTTTTTATGCCATCATATATTCAAAGGATTAATCTACGAGAGGCTCTTTGAAATATTTTTTACAATAATACAAATCTAAAGTAACTTTTGTTGCCCATCGGCCATCTACCTGTGAAATCTGCCACTATTATGACAATCGATATTACATTTTTACTGGAAGTAAATGAAAAAACCCGGGTCGCAGTGCCAAAACCCTGCCGACAATATAGTGTATTTGCTGATACAGGCAGTGTGGCTTTATTATGCGAACTTAAGTTGGTTTTTGGGTAAAAAAAAATTTTTACTCCTTAGTACAGTCCTTAAAATAACATTTTTTTTCTTAATTGCAATATTATTATCAATCGAACCTCTATACCAAATTATACGCAACTTTCAGTAAATAATTCACTATCTGCAAACTAGTATTTTCATAAAATTTGTAAGTCCGGTCCTGTCGGGCCGATTTTATTAAAATTTTAGGGACACTTTTTAATTACTACCGGAGGGTTAAATTTCAATTTTGAAACGATTCGGAGAATTTTTTCGGTATTTTGGGCCCCAAAAACATTTTTCAACCCCTAAAAACTACCCTTAAAATGGCCCGATTGGGCCCATTTTAAATAGGCTTCGTGCGGTGATGGATTCCAACATGTGTGCCAAATTTCGTTAAGATAAATTAACTTCTTCGAAAGTTATAGCCCGTACACATATATACCTATATATATATATATATATATATATATATATATATATATATATATAAATATATATATATATACATACATATATATATAAACATTTTTAAAAATGGTGGCAAAGTGTTTAGGAGGTTATGAAACGTCGAGAAATTTTGGTCCGACCCCTAGGTCCCGCCATCCGACCGACGCCAATAGTGTATGTTGCCATATGGCAAATACACTAATAAAGAAATATCTCTCTTTTGGATCCTGCTATCTTACATTTTTGAGGTGACTTGATACCTCAGATTGTAAAATATGCTCTCGGAAAATTTCGAACTCTTGTCGCTAAATTCATTTTGTTACTGTTTTTATTAGCTGCGATTAAGCATTAAGCTTCACAAAATTTGTCGCTTAAAAATTTCAAAAAACAAAAATTTTTGCCCTAAGAAATTGCATACAAAAAACGTAATATTCGTTAATAATTCTTTACAGCACGTCACGAAATTTCAAATTATGGAAAGGCAAATTAACATTTTGAAGGTTTTTCTTTACAAACCGTATGTTAAAAATACTGACAAATTTGGCTTGCACACTAATTTTTTCTAATTTAATTTTTTCTGTAAAAAAATTGTGTAAAACTTATGCTGATTTTCTCATCTTTTTCTGATTTCAAATCGTTTATTTCGATCAAATAAACTGTAAAAACTTAACTAAAAGTAATATGATATTCGTCAATATTTCTTTACAGCACTTCATGAGACTGAATACGGAAAGGCAAATTAACATTTTGAAGTTTTTTCTTTACTAACTTCGGTATGTTAAAAATATTGGCAGATTTGGCTTGCTCAATAATTTTTGCGAATAAAATTTTTTCTGTACAAAATTTGCGTAAAACTTACGCTATTTTTCGTTTTTATCTGATTTTAAATCGTTTCTTTAGATCAAATAAACTCTAAACACTTGGCTAAATGTCATATGGGAAGAATGGTACATATTTCTAGTTTATTTTGAAGCATTAACATCAGAGACTGAATAAGATTTTTCATCGAAATTTGAGATTTCCGAAACGTGTGTAAATTTTGCACTCACACAAACACACCCAACTGCCAGTATGATAGATTTATGCGGTTGAAAAAGGGAACATATTGAACAGCTGATAAACAACCACTTTACATAAAAACACGAGAATCATTAGCTGCAAATAACATAGACATGAAAAATGTTCACAAAAGAAATAAACTTTTCGACTAGTCCTGAGTATTCAGTTTGATTGTTGAAAACCTGGCTTCTTCAGGTTTATTAATATTTTTCAATGCTGCTATAGTACATCATTCCTAACCCCTAAAAACACAGATGTTCATACTTTTGTCCAGCCATGAGACGTATTTGCTGGGCCATAGAAATAATTTTAAAATAATAATTATCAATTCTAAATTGACTTACCAAAATAAATCTCCATTTATTTAAGCCACCATAAGCACACACAGATATACAGTTTAAAAAAACGTTCACAAATCGTATCACATAAACTTTAAAACAGTTTAATGAGCAATTCAAAACATGTCGAAATAAGTCAAAGACAACACTAAATAATTTTACAGTGATGCAAGTCCTGACAAAGTTGAACATTACATAAAATGATAAAATACAAAATAATTGTCTCAGAATATTACCTAAATCCATATTCAAATTTAGTTTAAAAAAATACATACGGAATCACGAGATGGCAGCACAAAACAGTTTATGATTGAAGTATCTACCTGTCATTTTGATTTTTGACAGCTGTAAAGAATTACTTATTTGTACAATTTTTGGGAAAATACTTTGCATTAGTGTACGTATTTCAGAAAATAAAGTGATAATTTCTATTCAGTTTACTTTGAAACAGTAAAAGGTAAAAGTTTATATGTTTCAAAAATTAAAAAATAACCTACTTTTTACAAAGAATTTTTTTATTGACAATTATATCGCTGCAAACAGATTTTCGTTTAGAATAATTATTAACATATTATAACTATTATTAAAATTAGGCACTAATAACATCAGTTGTCGAGCGTGTATAATTTACAAACTCACTCTCACTAATTTTATGTAAGAGATTCTAAGGTCGTTTTTCCTAAGTACTGCAACTTCGAATCAACTGCACTTGTAATCCGTATAAAAGCAATTAGATGACTACAAGTTTCGATTGGCAGTTGAATCTTGATATCTAAGGTGGAATAAATTCTGTTAGAAACTTCGAAACGCCGTCGTGGTCGCGTCGCAGTCGCGTATCACTGAAGAAGAAAGTGGTCTAATTTCAACTATAACTTAAAGGAAAACATCTACACCTTATTACTTACTTTTAATTTTGTTATGTTACGTTATGATGACCTCGGCTGTCGAGCGTCTATACTCTACAATCTGTCTGTTGGATCTGTTTTTTACCGTCCCCACCAAACAGTAATTTGTCGGTCTATATATTTTTCTAAAATCTAGACCACTAGAAATAATGTAATTTTATTGAACTTATACCAAATTGAATACATCCTGGGTGCTCTTAAAAATATACCGCCTGAGAATGTGCCTCTTTCGCTGAACCTTGCATTTAACGAAAGAAAACAATGTCTAAATCCGAACACTGATTGCAGGTTATAGACTTTCGAAAACTTAGGTTTTGTCTGTGAACATTTGTGTAATTTCAGAAAGCTTAACTAAAAATGGGTAGCATTCAGCAATATAGCCTGACTTGGGGTGAATACGGAACTTCTCTTCTGTCAGTTGTGCGACTTCTACGAAATCACGGTGATCTTGTCGACGTGACACTATCAGCTGGGGGTCAAAATTTCCAAGCTCATAAAGTCGTTCTCAGCGCCGCTAGTCCTTTGCTATTGGAACTATTGAAGGTATATTAATACAGTAGAATCAATGTGTTTTCAATCTGTCGGGACCAATTGATTAATGTATTTTCAACTTCTCTTTCATGCTCAGTCCTTGGCAATCATAGACCAATCAGAATAGAACCTTTATTAATTTGAGGTTGCCGTACGTATTTTTCCATTGGCTGAGCAGTGTAGGAAGAAACACTGCGTGAGAAGTAGAGTTGAAAATAGATGGTGTTGAAAATACATGATTCTGACTATGTACATCCGATGAAAAAACGGAACTCTTGTCTGTCTGTCACGGCTTATTTTCTCCTAATCTACTGAACAAAAAAAGTTGAAATTTGGCACATACGTAGAGTTAGATAACCCAGTCACGGACGTATAGTGTAAATAATCCAATTCCGGTTTTGTTTTGGGTTTTAGAGCACTCCATGTAAGCATCCAGTTTTGATGCTCGCTGATGTGTCTGCGTCCGACTTGGAAGCTCTGATAGAATTCATGTATCACGGTGAGGTCAGTGTTGACACAAATCAACTGCCGTCGTTGTTGAAAGCAGCACAGTGCCTCAACATTCAAGGTCTCTGCTTTGCCGAAGGATCGAAAACCGACGATAATTTGAATAATTCAGTGAAAGATGTTTTGAATAGCGTGGTAAGCAAATATCAGTCGAAAATAAGAAACGTTTGTATAGTAGAACTCATCTTTTTGACATTCCGATGCTTTTTTGTAGACTTCTGAAGATACTTCACAGAGCAATACGTCAGAATATGATGAAACATGTGTTCAGGAAAACACGAGTACAGATGCTTCAGTGAAACGTCGTAAACGGCACAAAAGAAGACATTTTGATATCGAATCTCAAAATGGAAGTGAGAAATTAGCACGACAAAGTGATATTGAAAATTGGCAATCCACTGATATGAATACAGGCATTGATAATTTTATTGATAATGCAACCGGAAGCAACAGTCAGGTCAACAGCAATGAAGAAACTACCAAAATTAATGTTTGTAAGTGTTTTTTTATTATCATTTTTAGGGTTCAGTATCTCAAAAAGCAAGGAACGGAACCCGTATGAAATTATTCATTTATCCGTCTATATGTGGTAGTCAATTTTCTGTGGACCAAATTAAGGTATCAAGTTCAAATTTGGTATTGTTATAAAGCTAACTAACCCGCACTTATCCCAACAGTCAGAACATAAAAAAGTGTCCTGTGAATTTGTGGGCGGGGGGTAAAGTTTGATAACCAAAAAAATATACAGTGTAACCTTAATTTAACGAACCTCATATGACGATTTCCTCGATTTTACAAATTTTTCGAAATCCCCTAGAACTGCTTGTAAAAGTTAATGCAAAATGTAACTCTACATTACGAATACTCTTTGTCAAAAGCCTCTTTATAACGAATTTTCAATCATTGCAGAATACATATAGATTGTTGTCAACTTATAGCCTTTACATAGCGTATCCTACCAATTAATCACACACAATTCCACAATAACAACAATTCATGTCTCGACAGGTTCAGACATGTTAAATTTATAAATATTTAAAACAATCATTGTTGTTTGATGTAAAGTAATATAAACACTGTTGTTGGTCACTGTTGTTAGTAAATTTAAAGTTTAAAGAAACGAAAAAGGTGTTCCTTAACCGTTGCAGAGAAATGAAAAATCATTAAGTATGTAGACAGAATCCTACAATCCTTTTAAGATCAAAGTAGCATAATAACCAGAGACCACTTGCTGGATATTTAATCAGACAATAATTTTATAGGTGATACAATGACAGTACCTGTGAGTCCGATCACTCCTCAGGTGATTACGACTCATATACCGAAAAATCGCGGTGCATCGGACCAACCAGGGGCATGTCCTTTATGTGGAGCAATGTTAAGACAAGCAAGAAATCTTCGTCGTCATCTAGTCACTAGTTGTAAATACAGATTTAATACTCTACCACCCGAAGATACAAAATCTACCGCTAAATCAGTACCTATACCAAATTTATCTGAAACGATTTTTTCACCTGACAATGTCAAATATTCTTGCAAGAAAGATCAGTACAGTCATCTTCAACATTTACAACCGGTTGCCGTGTTACATAATCTGACTAGCGATTCCACAAATATTATTGATTTGAAGCCTGTTCCGATGGATTTAATTCCAAATCCAAACGATGAAACATTATCACCTTGATATATTATTTTATAATAAATCTGTCATTCAAAAAGCCTAATTAAAATATCGTTTTATTTATTTTTTTGAAGTTACACTTCTTTGGAGCCATTCATAAATTACGTCACACGTAAGGGAGTAAGGGGTTCATCTCAGATTTGTGACAAAAATGTGACAGGGGGCTCCCGGGGATTTTAAATGTTGTGATGTCACAAAGTCAAATCTTTAAAAAATATGTTTTTCAATCCATGAATCGGTTGTTAAATCTTTTTCTGTTGTAACCACTAATACACGATATATGGAACTATATCGAAAAAATTCTACGAATTATTAAATCATAGGGTAGAAGTGTCATAATAGGACGTCTATAGGCAGTGGGGGGTTCAAAGAAAATGTGAGGTAGGGAGAGGGATGGATCTAGATATCTAAAAAATCGCGTGACGTAATTTATGGATGAACGCTTTTGGCGTGTTGTGAAAAAATGGTGAGTGATTTTTTACGATGCGCCACACTATAACACATATCTGTAACATCAAAATTAGCAGGATGGAGTTTCTTGCAGAGAAATGCTACCAACAAAATAGAGGCAGCGAACCATTGACTTAAGTATGGTAAAGGCCATGTTCATATGCGCGTAGCAGCATTTGTACCAATCTCACTCCAGTCCTTTTATTATTTTATTTCAATTAATTGTTTGCATGCAAATTAAAAATTAGTTTATAAGCACGCCAAAAAAGTATAACTTCTAACGTGGGTACATAAGTACACGTGTCCATTTTTTTTTACCACCATGAGTAGCAAGTACTCACAAAATGTTTATCAAAACATTGTTTTATTCACTGTTGAAATCCGTAATTGCTTTCGTATTTTGTAATTTCCTGCATTTTTTAAATTTTTGTTTCTTAACATAGGATTGTTTGCGTGTGTACGCCATTTACTTCGACGTACTCAGTTTACAAAAATCCTTTTATATTTCCGTTATAATAACCCTTTCATACAATTTGATTATTTGAAAATTCGACAAATTGTCTAAAAAAATTCCAAAGACAATTTTGTTAATGAAAATAATACTTTATACTAGATAATATGCAGAAACAAGAATTAAACGTATTATTAGAATACATTTCACTTAATCATTGAATAAAAATACTCTTAAAGCTTCCACAAACCAACCGGGTTTTCGTGATCGCGCGGGTATAATGCCAGTTATATTCATACTCAAGTTGTCTATAGATGCCGATGACAACTTAATATATCTATTCAAAGCATAGTCTAATATATGCCGGCACTGAGCCCTCCGTATCTTCACAATGTGCTGAAAGTGGTCACACATACTGAGAGAAACAGAACGTGCGTGCGACTATCTCTGTCCTTGTCTGGCAACTACAGTACTGTGCACGTTCGCTTTGTCTCTTTTTTGAAGCGCACACGTTTCCTGGTCGCTTACCTAGTCCGTGATCATTTTTCGTTCTGATGTTAACTTGGGTGCATTTCATTTTTCTGAACAGCTTTTTTATTTTTTAACGGGAAATTGTCCAATTTCCCGTTAAAAAATAAAAAAAACTTATTAATTATAATGGACGTGAACAATATTGAGAATAATGAACAGCGTTCAATCTAAACTGCCCGCGCTTAGAACCCGTGGTCCGAGTCTAAGTAGATCGCGTTTGAGTTTTATTTGACCGGAAACCTTTGTATGTAAAGAAGGGAGTTTTACTGTATGATTATGTAATTAGTATTTATTTAACCGTAGTGATGTAAAATTTATTAAAAAGGGTAATATTACCGTTTGGTAATTTATAATAAAATATTTGTATGCTCCAATAAATGTTTTAAGATCTGTATATTGTGGATATACAAATAAATGTTGAATGATTATAATGCATTTTATTCTAACTTAACAAAGCGTCTCATTTGCGATTTTATTTTAGTCTGAAATGTATTTTTAGGGGAGGGTGTCCGGTGTTATAAATATGTACAACAATACAATTTTAGTGTTTGTGGACGCTGATGACCTTAGCTGTAGTGCAGACTTTATTTATATAACCAGATTTTAACGAAGGGAATTCCCAGAATTCGCTGCTAGCTTATTGTTGAGTCAAAACAATAAATACCGGCTTTCTTGAATAAGGCGTGCCTGAGAGTAAAAATACGCCATGAAATTTATTCATATTGCGAACTGCACGGCTATATTCCAAAAATTATCGGTAATATTACCATTTACAACTTATAGATGGTATTTTAATAGTTATATATTTTATAAATACATTCACTGGAAAATAGTTTTAAAATATACGTAATAAACAAAGACAAAGCAACTGTTAGTGTCATTTTATTGTTTTTTTTTTAATTTGTTGATACAGTGAATTTGTGTTAAAAACCGAAATACGTTTGAGGTCGTGTGTAGAGGCGACGTTGTTATTTTATTTATTTTTTTGATGCAGCTGTGTTGGATTTTCGTGAATGATGTTTAACTTTGATTGAGCAAGAAAACAGACGAAAAAATGTAAATAGCTTTCAATTGTCTGAAGTAATTGAAAAAACGTTAAAATTTGTCGATTAATCGGCGGTGTTTAAACTTTCAGCTTTTTTGGGAATAGTTTCTTTAACTTCTTTAGAAGCTCGAACTTATTCCTGATTGCAAAATCATTTTTATCTTCAGCAAATTCATTCTTTCACTTTCATAGAGCTAAATTAACTTTCAGGAGCTTCCTCGGGAACGGGAGACGTTGCTTTATCTTCTTCAGGGGTTCCTTCAGGCGCACCTTCAGGTGTACCTTCAGGTGCGCCTTCAGGTGCACCTTCAGGTGTACCTTCAGGTGCTTGACCATCTTCAGCATCGAAAAATTCTTCAGCTCCTTCTTCACCTTCACCGGTTTCACCAGGAACTCCTTCCCCTCCTGGAGCAGTGCCTTCAGCACCTGAATATGAAATAATTTACTTATTTATTTTGCTTCAACGATATATCCATGGTATATGTATATATCGTACAGAAAACGGGAAATACAAGAACTTATAGGAATGTTAAGATTTTGTTTTGGCTTTGACTTGGTTAGACTACAAGTACATGGACAGACCTATCGCCGGTTGAAGTCTTGTTTACCTGAACAATCTGTAAAGTCTAATAATTTACCTTCTTCAATAACATCCGTTTTGCTAACAGAAGTTTTAGATCCCTTCTTCTTCTTCTTTTTCTTCTCTACTTCGACTGGCTCCGGTTCCTCTTCTTTATCATAATCTTCTGGGAAGAATTTGGCGCATTCTTCTTTACCTTCCTCTGTGTTGGCACTTATATACATTGGACCAAGTGGAGCAAATGAAAGAAGAGGTTCACTTTTCTTTCTGGATATTTGTAATACCATTTTTTCACCGCTGTGCAATTTAAAGTACATTATCAACAAAATCTTTTCGATTTCAACATGATCTTTCGACAAAGGTTGTCCTATCTTTCAACAAGAATAACAAAAAAAACCCGGGTCGCAGTGCCAAAACCCTGCCGACAATATAGTGTATTTGCTTGTATAGGGCCGTGTGGTTTTATACTTTTATTATGTAAAATTAAGTTTGTTTTTGGGCAAAATAAAAAATTTAACCCCTTAATACACCCCTTAAAACAACATTTTTTTTCTTAATTGTAATATTATTATCAATATAACGTCTACACCGAATAAAATACGCCCTTCAATAAATAAGTCACTATCTGCAAATTAGTGTTTTCAAAAAATTTGTAAGTCCGGTCCTGTTGAGCCGATTATATTAAAATTTTAGGGGCAGTTTTTGATTGCTACTAACGGGTTAAATATCAATTTTGAAACGATTCTGAGAATTTTTTCGGTATTTTGGGGCCCAAAAACATTTTTCAACCCCTAAAAACTACTCTTAAAATGGCCCGATTACGCCCATTTTAAATAGGCTTCATTTCAACACGTGGGCCAAATTTCGTTAAAATCAATTAACTCTTTCGAAAGTTATTGCCCGTACACACATATATATATACGTATATATATATATATATATATATATATATATATATATATATATATATATATATATATATATACATATATATAACATTTTTAAAAATGGTGCCAATGTGTTTAGGAGGTTATGAAACGTCGAGAAATTTTGGTCCGGCTCCTAGTGCCCCTAGTGCCGATTTTATAATAATTTTAGGGAGCACTTTTGAATTGCTACTAAGGGGTTAAATTTCAATTTTGAAACGATGCTGAGTATTTTTTCAGTATTTTTGGGCCCAAAAACTTTTTTCAACCCCTAAAAACCACCCTTAGAATAACCCGATTGGGCCCATTTTAAATAGGCTTCGTGCGGTGATGGATTCCAACATGTGTGCCAAATTTCGTTAAAATGAATTTACTCTTTCGAAAGTTGTTGCCCGTACACACACATATATATATATAATTTTTCCAAAAATGGTGCCAAAGTTTTTAGAAGGCTATGAAACGTCGAGAAATTTTGGTCCGACCCCTAGGTCCCGCCATCCGACCGACGCCAATAGTGTATGTTGCCATATGGCAAAAACACTAAAAATGTGTGAATGAGATAGTAATATTGTTTTGTTTTTTATTTGAAATATATTTGATGGCATTGTAGTTAGAAGAGAGCTAATGAGCTAATACCAAAATGGAGGTGTCACTAATTAGTGATACGTCCATTTTGACATCTGTGACCGCGCGCCCACCCACGCATTGTCCCCGGTCTCAGCTGCCAGACTGCGGTTTTTATGTTTAGGATAGTGCCTTAATAAACTCACAAAAACTTAAGTTTGAGGAAATACTATGAGTAAAATCGTCACTAGCTCACTAACTATTATGTATGGAAAGCGATTTCGGGTAAATATCCGCCACGGTTTCGTTTGGTAAGTGCACCTGGTCTATTCAATTTTTAAGACAGTTGTAGATACATAAAATCGTCTGAAAATAAAGAAGCGAATCTTTATCTTCTTTATGATACGATATTTGGACGTCAATCTCATATTTTTATAGAATTTGGGATGTATCTCAAAGAACTAGCTCTTAGCGAATAAACTTTCTTACAGACTTTCTCCCGCTTGTAGACCTTAGAGAAAGTATTGATGGAAATTGCTACTAAAAATTAGTTTGTTTCTTTAATTATTTTAGTACGATATTCACTTACTAATCCACTCGTAAAATTCTTTCATAGTCTTGTTTGGTTTTAGCGATGAGTTTAGCTTTATCTGGATCATGGCTTGAGAAAAATCCGTAATGAATGACCTCTCTTGGAAATTGATCAATGATTTCCATTACTTCTGTACGTTTGAAAGCATCGAATGCAACAGCGAGACAAGGGGGCTCTTCCACCGGCATGGGAGGTATGAGAGGTCCAGCAATATTTGGAAAAAGTACTTTAATAGCTTGGGCTTTAGAAAATTCACTTTCTGGTGTCCAGAAACTTCGACAGTGTTCTTCAATTTCAATCATTTCAACTACAGGAGGTTCTGATTCTTTACTTCCTTCATGGCCTTCAAGCTCACCTGAGCCTTCGTTATGTTGTAAATCATTCTCATGATCTTCGGTATCTTCGTTATGATGTACATCTTCTTTGTCACCTTCCATATGTTCCTCCTCGTTTTCTGTTTCTTCGGGTTCTGGTTCGGGCGCTACTTCAACGATAATCGTTTTTATTAAATTTTGGAAAGGAGACTCTTCAGATCCTGGATATTTTCCCATTTCACCGAAAACCGCATCGCATACGAGTTGTTCCATTCGTTTTCCGTGTGAATTAAATACACCTTCATTTGCAATTTTCATTAAAAGTGTTTTGCATTTGCCTTCGAATAGTTGCGAATGTTCAAATTCAGTCAGTTCCCAATCCTCGTAAAACTGCATCTCTTCTATCATTTCCTCAGTGACCTTTTTTTGTTCCATATTTTGTACGCCAAGACCCAGAGGTTCCCATAATTCAAAAAGTGCGTGGCTTCCTTCCTCTATGGCGTGTGGCCAAAACATAACAAGAGTATTGTTTTTCAAACCGTCAGCTAAAGCTTTAATAACGGTTATTCTACGCTCTTCAATTGCTCTTTCTCTAGCTTCATTTTCAATACGAGTTGCTTCCTCTTCTTTAGCTTTTAACAGGAAATAGAAAAATTAATTAAATTCTTCCAATATATTCTTATTTTATCGTCGTTCACAATGAAGCAGTAATTTTAATTAAGTACACCTTATGTTCATTTTTTTTATTTATCTTTTTTAGAATATGATATATTTTACCAATAATGCTATCTCGTCTGGCTTGTTCTTCAGGCATTAGATCTGTTACGTCTATTCCCCAACGCTCAATTTCTCCTTTCTGTGATTTTACTTCTAAGGTCAATTCCTTTGTAATCACTTCTATCAATTTGGGTGCATTTGTACCAAATAACAAATTCGTCATTTTTTTATTTGATATAAACATCCACGTCGGTTCACTCTTATTTCTGAATCGTTCAAGTGCCGTAATATTATCGGCTTTTGCCTAAAATAGCGATAGATGAACTATTGTTAATCTATAGAAATATAATCGCAACATCTCTTATTTTTTAATTCACGCTAAGTTACATTATCTGACCAGGTTTTAGGCTGTATTTTGTTACGATGACTAGCATAGAGAGTTAATGGCAAATTTACTGAAATAAGTCGACAAAAACAGTTTAAATTTACGCTGCCTAAACCACAGAACACACACCTTTGTGGCCTTAACCGTTAGAGAGAAGATTTGTTCGTGATAGCGTATTCTATCTTTCACTGGTAATCTACAAACCCGGACGAATCCGAACCGGGCAACACTGTATAAATTGTAATAGTAAACTTTTTTGCGGAGCAGCCTGTTACAAATAGTAATAAACTATTCATCTAAATACGTACAACTGCTAATTGTAGATTATCACCGCCGATTTCCAGTTTTAATTTTCTTAGGATTCCAACCATTCCGTTGCAGGGACCACACCATTCTGAGTAAACGTCCACTACTAAAATAAGATTTTGATTACCGACAAAAATCACTAAATTAGATATTAAACAATCAGTAAAGTCTACTAAAATGAAGTAATTAAAATTAAATCTAACGTATAAGTCCATGTCTTTCCAAAAGAAGTTCCCATTCATCATCATCGTTCACTTCTGTTTGTAGTTGAACGGTTGCTCCCTTCTTAGCCATGGAACTTGTTTGTCGACATAAGGTGTTTTATTAATTTTGGTGATCAGCCCCTTGAATTTATTAGCTGCTGTCACTTCAACCCCAAACCCCCAATATTTTAATTTTGTTTGATCGATAAATTGATTGAAATTACCTTGACAACTAGACATATGAGAGAAGTGTATTCCAGAAGATTATTATTACAGGTCAGCAGTGCCATTGCCATAGTCATCGACGCCAGAGCAAGAGTTTGATTTCGCATCCTTAAAAATTCTTTCAAATAATATAAGCATCTTCTCAATAGCACTGACTGTGTCCTTCGGGGTTTGTGCTTCTGTTTACTGTCAATTATACTATTATGAATTATGATTACAGTCGAGTGATTGTAAATTATAGACACCAGACCATTGATTCCCAACGAGGGCGGTATCGTCTCCCAGTGGGCGCAGGAGCCATGAGAGCAGTAGCAACCATACTCTTTCAAACAAAACAAAAAAAAGGTGCAAATATTGGTCCATCCGTTTGGGATCTACGATGTCACGAACAGGTAGACAGAACTTGATAGTTGTTACACTCCTCATTTTTTTCATCGGAATTTATAAAATTGTTGGCAGATATTTTGTATGTCTGAATGTAATCACTCGAATACAGCTGGTCCGATTTTAATGAAACTTGGCACCCAAACTTAATTTATATCTGATTACGCCGATTTTAAAATAGGGAACCCGTAGAGGGTTAACTTAAGAAACTCGACGAACAAAACAAAACGCTTACGTAAATTTTATAGAATATATTTTATAAACGTGTAAATAATAATATTCAAAATTATTTTAAAAATATATAAACAATATTTATAAATATTAAGCAATGAAATATTTGTCATCAAGTGACATTTTTGCAGATTCTTCAACTGTAAAAGACCAATTTCGGAATGTTATTTTATCAGCGTAGCCACGTAGGGTAATTATTAAATTTTCTAAATAATTTAATTCTTTTAAATCGGTGGTCATTTTTTGTACTTCGTCAATTAACTTACAGGCTCTTATATTTTCATTCTAAAAAAATGAAATATATTATATTAACAAAAAAAATCCGTTTGGCGTTTGTACACTGAGGGTGTCGAACTTGCACTTTTAGCTATAGATAGATAAATATGAGGACAGAAAAATTTGGGGCCATCAAGGATTCATTATGCTTCTACGACAAATAACTAGGCCCTGAGCAGTTCTAGTCTCTTGTGAGATAATAGAATATGGTCCAAATTATAGACGTTTGACATCTGAAGTCATTGGCGTCTATCTCCCATGAGAAGGCATTCAGTCTATTCGTGACGGACTTAAATAATCTCTTGAAACCTAAATATTTGGTTCCCAATTTAGCGCTTATCTTAGAAACCAGTCGACTCATTTTTAGGAAACTTATGTCGTAGTTAGAATGTAGAAGATTTAAATTCTATCAAAGTTCATGCTTTAAATAATTTTAAATTGCAATTAAAATTGACCACTTCGCGGGAATGAATGGCGTCAGCTGGAAGGCCGTTCAATATTTTTATCAATCAGGCAATATCAATTGACAGTCAACTGGATGACGTTATCCCACCACTACTATCCATTGGAACGAGATCACCTCTGTATCTAATAACCTTGCTAAATAGCTTGATAAGGCTGTGACAAACGGAGAGACCGATTAGTGAGAATAATAGTGTTTCAGCATTTGAGTATGGAACCCTAAAAGCGAAATCTACATTTGTTTATTTTAATGATATTTAAAATATTCGACATATTCTACCTGGAAACTTTCTTTCATTTCCAGTAATTCTTTTCGCATGCTGTTCATGTCAGATGCCAATTTGATCAAATTATTATCCAAATTTGAGACAGTTTCAGAAAATTCACGGCGAATTTCTTGTACCTCGTGCTTGACAGATAATGTAATTGCCGGCACATGTTCATTTGAGTTGGTATTATTTTGATATTCCATTAATTAGATAATAAAGAAAACATTATTCAATAAATATTGCAAAAAACACTACGGAAGGGTTTTGTTTTTTTTTTTTGTTTTATTTATTTACTATAGAATTCAATTTTTGTAAAAATAAATAATTGGTACAGTTAGCTCGACAGCTAGTGATATATGCGCTTATAAATGTGGTTACGTAAAAACAGTGATTAGGACAAAAAAGAATAGAATACGGCTAAGCCTTGTTCTACTATTTCTATGTCCTTTTTATAATATTAATTGCCTTTATAAAAAGAATCATGGATCAAGACAGACTTTCGCATTTATAATATTAGTATGGATGTAAAAAAAGTTTGCGCAATCAAAGACAAGAACTTAAATAAACAACATTTATTTAATGATTATTTACATTATATTTTACAATTATCCCCAGTTTTATGATTCCTCCAATGTTTTTTCATGCTACTAGAATCGTAAAAACCTTTTTCACACACCGGACAAACATATGGAGTTTCCCCTGTATGAGTTCTCATATGTACCGTCATATTTCCTTTAAGTGAAAAACTCTTATCACAAACAGAACAGGTGTAAGGTTTCTCCCCACTATGAATACGCACGTGATAGGTCAACTGATTTTTCTGCTTGAAAGATTTGTCGCATATTGTACAAATATAAGGTTTCTCTCCCGTATGTATTAACTGATGTGCTTTTAAGGTGCCTATTTGAGAAAACGATTTCCCGCAAGTTTGGCACGGATAAGGCTTTTCACCTGTATGTGTTTTCATATGACACTTCAATCCGGGCTTTCTCGAAAAACCTTTTCCGCAATGACTGCATAAAAACTTTTTAGGCCCATGAATTAACATATGAGTATTCAGGCAACTATTAGTTGAGAACGATTTGTTGCAAATCTTACAGGTTGGCATCGTATAATTTTGTTTTTGTTTTAAGTGTTTATTGTCATCGTCGTTCAATTCATGCTTTCTTATGTGAGATGTCAACTGAACAGAGTGCCTGAATTTCTTTCCGCAAGTGCTGCAAACAAAAGGGGTTTCCCCTGTATGCGTTCTTAGATGAACGGTCAACGCAGTCGATTGATTGAAAGCTTTGTTACAGAATTGGCACTTATGAGGTCGTTCCCCGGTATGAATCATCATATGTCGTCGTAAATTACGACTAAGACTGAACTGCGAACCGCAAACGTCACATGTATACGGCTTTTCCTGAGTATGGATGCGCATATGTTCTTTGAGTCGATAACCCGTAAAACTTTTATTGCAAACGTTACACGTATAGCATTGTCTTTGATGTTTTTTGTTTCTTACGTGATCTAAATATTCGGCTCGTGAAGCAAACTGAAGTTTACAATTTATACATTCATTGATATTTTTTTTCACAGCGGTCGTTCTGCGTCGTTTTGCTTTCTCGTCTTTTTTACGTTTTGCTATTTGAACAACCGAATCATTTTCTTGATGATCTTGACTCTTTTCATTCGTTCTCATTTCATTTAAATCATAAGGATTGTCGTATTCAACTATTATTTCGTCATCAACTTCGTTTCGTTCTTCTAAATGAGTTTCCGACTCTACTTTTATTTCTTTCTTTACATTGTCACTGAACGATATTTCCTGATTTGTAGACATTCGATTGAAAAGATACAAACGAAGAGTTGCATCTGATTCTTCACACTGTCTTTTGAAAGAAAATGCTTGATTTATTTGTGAAATGCAGCCTATGCACATTTTACTTGGTAAACCGTCTCCTTCAGATGCCTGGAAGATTTTTTTAAATATTATATTTCACCTGCCTAGCATACAACTAAAACTTTAGTTACCGCAAATGTATAAACTAGGTAAAAGTTTTTAGGGGTATTGACAAAATTTATTGAACTTTTAGTAAAAATTACTTTCAACAAAGTTATGAATTAACAATGGAAAAAAATAACAGTAGATAATCACCTGAACTGAAGCGCAGGCCATTAACATTTCTGATAATGTTAAATGATGATCTTCTATTTTAGTTATGTAAATTGGTTGCAATTCTCCTTCAGACAAACAAGCACGGCAAATTTCGTCTGCGTTAACAATTTGTATTATATTATTTTCGTCCATATCAAAATCAAATGATTAGATGTACATATTTTAGTAAATATTTGGAACGATCTCTTTCTTGGTAAAAATAAGTTTGGCGATAAATGAAAAACGGTTTTTAAATTTAGTCAGCTTTAAGATTTAAAAATATTAGTATTGATTCAATAAACAAAGCAAAAGTATTTTATTTTTGGTTTTTTCAATTTACACGAAAATTGTGAAGTGCAAAAAAGTGACTATAACCTGTAAAATTAACTTTGGTAAAATAATGTCTCTTGAGGATTTGATAAATGTCGATTATAGTGTAATTTGTCGAACATGTTTATCAAGAGATAATTTAAAACCAGTTTTTGCTAAAAATATATCGGATACAGATATTGATACTGGCGAAATGTTAATGGCGTGTGCTGCTGTCCACGTAAATATCAACAATTAATTATTGAGTAAAAAGAAAAAAAACCTTATTAAACAAAACTCTTTTCTAGGTTGCAGAGAACGATGGTTTGCCTAGCAATTTATGCTCCGAATGCATAAATAAAATTAATTTAGCGTACAATTTTAAAATTCAGTGTCAAAAAATTGACGCTGCGTTGCGTCAATACATCGATATAAAAAAAGAATCAACGTTTGTTTGTGATTACATTATTAAAGTTGAAGACGATTCAATTATCCAGAATAACGTAGATATCACATCACCTATCAAAGAAGAAACTGATCTGTCGGAAGAAGAATATTTTGAAAGAATTGTCAACGGACATTCTGACAGTGAGGAAAGAACTACAAAGGGCAGTTTGAAAAGAAGAAAAAGACGTAGAAAAAAGATCAATGATATAAAAAAAGACATTAAAATTATTGAAGAATCGAATGCGAGGTGTGAAGAATGTAATAAAGAATTTATGAAAACTTCGGAGTTAAAAAAGCACATGAAATTGGTTCACGGTACGTGCAGTGTTTGCAATAAACAATTCATTTCAATATGGAAAGTAAAGGAGCATATGTACACTCATACTCAAATCAAACCGTTTTCATGTGACCTTTGCGGACAAAAGTTTACTTTGCATCGCAATTTACAAAGGCATCAGTTAACGCACGGAGACAAACGGCCTTACGTCTGTAACATTTGTAATCGAGGTTTTAATCAGAAAGAGCCGTTGACTAACCATTTAAGAACTCATTCCGGAGAAAGCCCTTACATCTGTGATCATTGTGGAAAAGGATACAAATGCAACACGAGTCTGAACATTCACATGAAAAGGCATCACGAAACGACAGATAAGAAATATAGTTGCGAAACGTGCAGAAAGAATTTCACATCGGAATGGGGTTTAAAGAATCATCTATTGCGACACAGAGAAAAGTCTTTTCTGTGCAGCCATTGTGGTAAAGGCTTTGCTACAAAGTTTGCTTTACAAACTCACATTAATGTGCATACGGGGATAAAACCCTATCAATGTACTGTCTGCGACGCTAGGTTTACTTATTATACAACACTTTTAACTCATAAATTAAGACATACGGGTGAAAAATTATTTCAGTGCACCATTTGCAGTAAAAAGTTTACTATTAAAGCGCAATTGCAAAGACATCTTTTGGTTCATACAGGCGAAAAACCGTTTAGTTGTACTTTATGCGATAAGAAATTTACCCAGAAAGTACATTTGGCACGGCATATAAGAATGCATAATGGGGAGAAACCACATATCTGTCAAGAATGTGGCAAAGCCTTTACCGATAGGTGTAATTTGATTATACATATGAGGATGCATTCGGGGGAGAAGCCTTTTGGATGCTCGACTTGCGGGAAAAGATTTTATGATAAAGGTACAATGCGAAAACATCAGAAGAGACATGAAGAAATCAATGTAATAGTAGGCTCTGAATAACGTAACCCTATATTATAAAACCAGTCGACTCGATCGTTTAACGAAAATTCAGTACTGTAGACTTTTGTCGCCTACAGCTGTCGAGAAAGAAAATACTCCCCTTTATCTCTTTTAGCCCGAGCCAAACATGCTGTGAGATTTACTTCATCACAGCGTACTAAAGTGAGGAATAGTTGAAAACAGTAAGACACACAAGGGGAAGAAATATTTGAAATTAGTTTATATTTCTCCAAAATTTCACATCCCGTACAAACGAGAGTCGACTATATTATCTTCAACAAAGTTTTGGCATTATGTAAGTAGATTGTCTGACGTCCATACTTTAATTTAAATTGACTAGTTCGATTTTTAAACAGTTGATCAACGGTAAACGGTTTTTTTTCAAATGTTATGTAATGTTATGTATATAAAACAATTTTGTAAAATTTTTAAATAAATATTAATTTTGTATGAAAGCTTTTGTCATTTCATTGAATTAAAAGTATTCTTAAGTTAAGCGAAAATAAATAACATCGTTAGTTCGTAACTCTGGCACTGATAAACACTTTTGTTGAATCTGAATATTGAACAAGTTCAAAAGACAAAAACTGGTCGAAGTGTCGGGTCACGCAATCACAGAAGTTTTGCGATAAATACAATGATTTTTGAGGACTTAGCGAATGTTAATTATGAACTCATATGTCGGGCTTGTTTATCCCGAGACAATTTAGAGCCAATATTTCGAGACGATTCTGTTTTGGAATCGAAAAACCTCGACGTTATGCTCAAGGCTTGTGCTTCTGTACAAGTAAGTTGAATGGTACAACAAAATGATTTACAACCAGCTAAATTTATAATTTCGTTATAGATTAAAAAGAATGACGGTTTGCCAGATAAATTATGCACAAATTGCATAACAAAAGTTAATTTGGCATACGATTTTAAAGTACAATGTGAAAAGGCAGATGCTGCATTACATAGATACATAAATATTAAAACAGAAAATGAATTTATCAAGGCAGAGGATAGCGACGAAGATATTCACCACTCTAGTAGTTTTGAAGATGATAATTTTTTAGTAGATGAAAGTTCGCAATCTAAAAATAATGATTTCAAAGTCAACGAAAAGTTAAAGAAAAACAAACGTTCTAATGAAAATGCGCCGCCTAACAAAAGAAAACAAAAGACTAATAAAAAACGTAAATTTAGTATGGAAATTGCAAATGTTAAAAAAAAGAATATCGCATCTAATTCGTCGTGTCCTATTTGTGATAAAGAATTTAAATCGGCGTATAAATTGAAGGAGCATATGTTTATACATACAAGAGAAAAACCTTTTGAGTGTGAAATTTGCGGTATCAAATTTACGTTACAAAGGAATTTGCAACGACACCAAAAACTGCATACTGGGGAACGTCCGTATATATGCAACATATGCAATAAAGGATTTACGCAGAAAAACCGCTTAACGGAACATATCAGGGATCACACAGGGGAATGTCCTCTTATTTGTGACTATTGTGGAAATGCCTTCAAACGTAGCAAAGAACTTAAAAAACATTTGAGGCAGCAACATGAATTCGTAGATAAAAAAAATTGGTGTGAGAAATGTCATAAAAGTTTTGCTTCGGATGGCGGTTTTAAAACGCATTTGTTATCGCATGGCGGCAAGTCGTTTCTTTGCAGTCATTGTGGGAAAGGTTTCGTCAGTAAAACCGGTTTGCAAGCGCATGCAAAAGTCCATACAGGTAATTGTTTTCGGTATCATAATTTAATAAAAAAAATCATTATTTCAGATAATATTATGATAAATGTATTAAAGATTCTGTTAACGCGTGTGATGACGTGGGTAACGACTAGTAATACATTTTTCACATTATTTTTATACATAAATTGTAAATTTTGAAAACAGAAGAAGAAACGTTTGATGCAGTTTGAGAACAGCTGAGCCTATAGCAAAGGTTCTGTTTATAAGGCGTTTCTATGATTCTTTGCCCAAAAACCCTAGCGGCTTTGATCATCGTTCCTACAATTTTGTACAAACATATTATTTTAATCGTTTTTATAGAGTTCCGTACCCAAAACGAAGCCCCTATTATTGCAGCAACAATGTCTTTCTATCCGTCTGTCAGAGGCATAGCTCGTAAACGGAATTGTGTTAAAATTTTGAAAATATTATCTACTGTCGTCCGTTAATTCTTACTTTGTTTCAGGAGAAAAACCATATCAGTGTACAATTTGCAATGAAAAATTTTCTTACTACACTACACTGAAAAACCATAAACTAAGACATACCGGTGAAAAACCTTATGAATGTTCAGATTGCGGTAAGAAATTTAGAATGGAAATAATGTTAAGAAGACATAACTTAGTCCACACCGGGGAAAAGCCGTATTCCTGTACATTGTGCGCAAAAACATTTAATCAGCAAATACACCTAAAAAGACATATGAGGGTGCACAGTGGTGAAAAGTCACAAATTTGTACAGTCTGTGGTAAAAGTTTTGCTGAAAAAGGCAATTTAACTGTTCATTTGCGAATACATTCTGGAGAGAAACCTTACAGTTGTCCGGTTTGTAACAAAGGATTTTATGATTCAAGTAGTATGAAGAAACATCACAAAGGTCATGGAATTACTGAACTAATAAAAAACGAGAGTTAGAGTTAAGTTTCATCACAGAAAAATTTGTTTCACATTCCACCAACAGGTGTAGTTATCACGTGTTGCTGTCTGGCTAGCATTTGATTGGTTGTTTTGCTGCGTCAAATTTCAAACTATCAATCGGATGCTGATCACGCAATTATATTGCTATGTTCATGGGTTAGAATAAAGCAATAACAGGAACTGTTATAGATCTCCGTTTTAACTCATGTTACTATTCTTTTAAATTAGACCTTATTTTGTATCAGTAATTATATATTTTGTCATGGCTGTATTCACGGTTTTCAAATGACTGCCGACCTCATTTATTTGCACTCACAGAAATTCACGAGATATCGAATTAGACAATGTATTACTTTTAGTTGTGTTTGTTGATCCTAAAACAGTTCTAGAATTATTTGAAATGAACTAATAGTGCCAAATCAGATCACAGAAGAACGTACGAAAATGTACCTATATCACCTGAAAGTTGTGCCAAATTCATTGTAAAACGAAAACTGTGTCATAATTTATAATCTAATAATGCAGTTATAATTTGTATCGCTTTAATAAACGTTGTCATTTTCAGACATTTATATTTTTTTCTAAACAATTCAGTCAGTGCTAATCTTTTGTTTGGACAGTGTTTTATTTCAGTTCCAGTCATTTGTTTTGCCGATGATTAAAAATAATTTATTGAAATCTGCCAAATTTTGTATGTCTAAACATCGTAGCTCTCACTAAATGAGATTTCGACCATCAGACCCATAAGATAAGATTTCGAACCAAGAGATTAATAATTTAGCGTTTTATGTATTGAATTTAATAGAAATTGTGTAAATATCAATTGTTAAAAATATTTATAGTTCTCTCATTGAATGAATAAAGTGTAAGATTTAAAATTCATTATTACATTTATTTGTACAATGATTCTAGTAATAATTTCGTTTACCACTGGCATTCATCAAGTTATATTTTAATATTGATTTGGTCATAGTCAAAGGACTACTTATATTCGGTGGCACCCCAAGTTATATTTTGTTATTTAACTTTTGTACATAGATAATAAATACAGTAGAGCCTCTGTTAAGTTAAAGTTCGATGGAAACGGTACCAGAGTGTTGAACTTAAAAATATATTTTTATTATATTTTTGTTTTAACGAAGGCCAAACGCTTAATTCTTAATTATTGTATAGCTTTAGTATTTTAAGTAAAGAAAGTTTCAAGGTCCAAGATGAAGGGAAAAGAGTTTTATTCATTTATAGAAGTTTTTACGTTTTGTGGTTCTACTATACTTCTAAACGTCAAATTTTGCAAATGTTGTGCATCTAGCCATTTGACATGGATGAGACTAATATAATACAAATTATTAACGCAGATGAAATTTGCCGGGCCTGTTTATCTGAAGGAATATTACAACCAATTTTCATGACTAGAATAAAAGGAAGTAAAGTAAAATTATCGGAAATGTTAATGGCGTGTGCTTCAGTTCAGGTGATTATTTACATTAAACATTATCAAAAAAAAAGTTTTAAAACGATAAGTGTAACTTATTTTGCCTAAACAGCTATTTAAGCAATATTTATTTTAGTAAAAATTTGCATTAGTGCTAGGCAGCCTGACTGTAATTTAAAAAATACTTCTAGGCATCTGAGGGCGACGGTTTACCAAATAAAATGTGTGTCGCCTGCATTACACAAATGAATCAAGCATTTTCTTTCAAAAGACAGTGCGAAGAATCTGATGCAAACCTTCGTTTGTACCTTTTCAATCGACTATCTACGGAACAGGTAAAATCGGACACTGACGATGTAAAGGAAGAAATCAAGGTGGAGGAGCTGCACTTAGAAGAAACGAACGATGTTGATGACGAAAATATAGTTGAATATGACAATCCTTTAGATTTAAATGATGTGAAATCAAATGAAAATAATTCAGATAATCAAGAAAAGGATTCCGTTGTCCAGATAGCAAAACGTAAAAAGGACGAGAAGACAAAACGACGTAAAACGGCCGGTGTGAAAAAAAATAGCTATGAATGTGAAAATTGTAACCTTCAGTTTGATACACAAGCTGACTATTTAGATCACGTAAAAAACACAAAACATCAAAGACGATTGTTTCCTTGTAGCGTATGCAATAAAAAATTTACAGGTGTTCGTCTCAAAGAACACATGAGAACCCACACTAAGGAGAAGCCATTTTCATGCGAAGTTTGTGGATATAAATTCAGCCTTAACTGTAATTTGCGACGACATATGAAGATTCATACCGGAGAACGTCCTCATAAATGTGATTTTTGTGATAAAAGGTTTATTCGATTGACATCACTCGTTGAACATTTGAGAAAGCATACAGGGGAGATGCCATATATTTGCAACACTTGCGGAAAGAAATTCAGACATTCAAGTCAGTTTCATTTTCATGTAAGGAAGCATGAACTGACCGATGGTGAAAAGAAATCTGTTAAACAGGATGAAAACTTCCAGCTGCCGACTTGCAAAATATGTAATAAATTATTCTCAACGAATGCGGTTATGAAAACCCATATGCAAATACATGGACCGAAAACGTTTTTGTGTAGTCATTGCGGAAGAGGTTTTTCGTTAAAGCAGGGGTTGCAGTCTCATATGAAAGTACATACGGGTGAAAAACCTTATCCGTGCCAAACTTGTGGGAAATCGTTTTCTCAATTAGGCACTTTAAAAACACACCAGTTAATTCATACGGGAGAAAAACCTTATGTTTGTAATATATGCGATAAGCCTTTTGGGCAGTCGAATCATTTGAAGTATCATGTTCGTGTACATAGTGGGGAGAAACCCTACACCTGTTCTGTTTGTAATAAAAGCTTTTCAATTAGCGGAACTTTGAGGGTACATATGAGGATTCACACAGGAGAAACTCCGTATTTATGCCCGGTTTGTAAAAAAGGATTTTACGATTCTAGCAGTATGAAAAAACATTGTAAGAAACACAAAATTGACGACAAACTAAAATAGAATGTAAATAATCGTAAAAAATGGACTTGTATTGAATAATATTTTTCAATATTTATTATATTTTTTGTAACTACATAATTATGTGCTTAAAAAGTGTATAAATAGTAATTACATACTTGTTATCGGAATCGAAAGTTGATTTTTGCATACCAATGATACAAATTAAAAGTTGGGCATGCGAAAATCGGAAGTAAAGTGTTTAATACTTTCTTTTCAGGTTGAAAGTAAGTGAAAGTGTTATCATTAAATACTGTTATTACCCAATCTGCCTTTTACGTTTTTTTTTTGTTTTTAATGTTCTGCTTTCAATACGCTTCTTACAGACGGTACTATGGCAGAAAGTTAGCGTTTGTCAATCGCACGAGTCGATATGTAGTATTTTTAATAGATTACTGAAATTATTTTTTTTGAAGACAGTAATGTCACAAAATGATGAAATTATAGACAACATTCCTGTTATGTTATTTTATCGCAAGGCCTAGGGGGCCCCATGGATCGTGGGGCTTTGGACACAAGTCCGTGCGGAAAGATAGTCCTGTGCATAGGTATATCTCAAAAAAAAAGTTGTCAATACATTTGATAAACGTGCATCTATTCACTTGACATGGATAAAACTAATATAATACAAATTATTGACGTAGAGGAAATTTGCCGTGCCTGTTTATCTGAAGGAATATTACAACCAATTTTCATGACTAGAATAAAAGGCAGTCAAATAATACTATCAGAAATGCTAATGGCGTGTGCTTCAGTTGAGGTGATTATATATTCAAAACATCAAAAATAGCTTGAAATCCATAAGTGGAACGTATTTTGCTTAAACATTTATTTATGTTATGTATAAGAAATATAAAACGTGACTAGACAAGCAATTTGGAATGGGAAACCCATTAACAATGGCATTTTGATAAAGATATGTTAGGAGAGCATTTCCTCATTGTGTTGACATAGAACATGGGTTTGGTTGCTCGTCTTCTGGTGGAAGTGTAGCGTTGATCATGGGTTCTTCATTTGAAATGGGTCATGTTGTTATCCCGTAGAAGTTTTTACCTAAGTACTCTTTAAAAAAAAGTATTAACTATAAACTTTGTGCTAGACGACTAGTTTGTAATTAAAAAGTATTTCCAGGCATCTGACGGAGACGGTTTACCCAATAAAATGTGTATCGCTTGCATTGCACAAATGAATCAAGCATTTCTTTTCAAAAGACAATGTGAAGAAGCTGATGCAAATCTTCGTTCGTACCTTTTCAATCGACGAATATCTAAGGAACAGGAAAAATCGTGCACCGATGATGTAAAGAAAGAAATCAAGATGGAGGAGGTGTATTTAGAAGAAAGAAACAATGTTGATGACGAAAATATAATCGATAATGACAACCCTTCAAATTTAAATGAAATGAGATCAAATGAAAATAATGTAGATGACCAAGAAAAGGATTCTATTGTTCAAATAGCAAAACGTAAAAAAGACGAAAAAATACAACGCCGCAGAACAGTCGGTGTGGAAAAAAATAATAATGAATGTAAAAATTGTAATCTTCAGTTTGATACACGAGCTGAATATTTAGATCACGTAAGAACCACAAAACATCAGGGACGTTGGTATCCTTGTAGCGTATGCAATAAAAAATTTACAGGTGCCCGTCTGAAAGAACACATGAGAACCCACACTATGGAAAAGCCATTTTCATGCGAGATTTGTGGATATAAGTTCAGTCTTAATACTAATTTGCGACGACATGTGAAGGTTCACACCGGGGAACGCCCTCATAAGTGTCATGTTTGCGGTAAAGGATTCATTCAATCTACATCGCTTACCGAACATCTGAGGATGCATACAGGAGAGATGCCATATATTTGTAACACTTGCGGAAAGAAATTCAGACAATCGAGTCAGTTCCATTTTCACGTAAGGAAGCATGATTTAAAAGAGGGTGAAAATAAATCTAATAAACAGGATGAAAACTACCAGTTACCCACTTGTAAAATATGTAATAAATTGTTCTCATCGAACGCAGTTATGGAAACCCATATGCAGATTCATGGACCGAAATCGTTTGTATGCAGTCACTGCGGAAAAAGTTTTTCGTTAAAGCAGGGGTTACAGTCTCACATAAAAGTACATACTGGTGAAAAACCTTATTCATGCCAAACTTGTGGGAAATCATTTTCTCGTTCTGGAACTTTAAAAACACATCAATTAATTCATACTGGAGAAAAGCCTTATATTTGTAGGGTGTGCGATAAGTCTTTTACGCAATGGAGTCATTTGAAGGGACATATTCGTGTACATAGTGGGGAGAAGCCCTACACCTGTTCTGTCTGTAATAAGAGCTTATCAAATAACGGAACTTTGAGAGTACATATGAGAACGCATACAGGGGAGACTCCGTATTTATGCCCGGTTTGTGGAAAAGGATTTTACGATTCTACCAGTATGAAAAAGCACTGCAAGAAACATAAACTTAAAGATAATCCTAAAATAGAATGTGAATAATTATAAATGCCCTTTTTTTACTTCAATTGAAAAATATGTTTCAATAATTATTATATTTTTTGAGTTTATAAATAATATTGTATTGAAAGTACATTCTACACACTTATTTTTGAGAAAGAAATTTGGCGTTTGCATATGCCAATGCGCTAATTAAAAGTCGTGCAAGGGTAGATCAGGATGATTGTAAACTATTAAATCAGAAAGTTCGCCTATTACCTTTACCTTTACGGTGTTTTTTTTTTTTTTTGTATTTCATGTTGCTATTTCATGCCCTTGTTACAAATAGTATCGTGTCACGTGTGTTACTAGAGGACAGTTGGTGTGTTGCAAACTTTAGCCAACCAAATATAAATCTAGAATAAACAAAATTACTGTATTACCTATTTTCTCAGGCATGCGTAGTGTATTCCCGCCTGTAAGGTAGTTCTAAAAAAGAGTTTCCCATGTGATAAGCATGCTTTTATTCCTTTGATATGGATGAAACTAATATAATACAAATTATTAATGCTGACGATGTTTGCCGTGCTTGTTTGTCTGAAGGAGAATTACAACCTATTTTTATGACTAGACTAGAAGAGAGTCATTTAACATTATCAGAAATGTTAATGGCGTGTACTTCAGTTAAGGTGATTGTTTACTATTTATAAATTTGTTGTAAGGATATTTTACTGTAATTTTGACAAATTTTGTCTACATTCAAGATTATACTTACAAGATTATACTTAGTTAACACATCTAGTATCTGTTCGTGATAAATAATATTCATATTTTATGCTAAGCAGCTAGAATATAACATAAGGAATTACTTTCAGGCATCTGAAGAAGACGGTTTACCCAGTAAAATGTGTTTCTCATGCATTGAACAAATGAAACAAGCATTTTCTTTCAAAAGACAATGTGAAGAAACAGATGCAAATCTCCGTTTGTATCTTACCAATCGAATATCTACAAAATGGGGAAATTCGCTCACCGACCGTGCAAAGAAAGAAATAATGGATGAGCATCACTCAGATGAATTAAACGATGTTGATAATGAAAATACAGTCGAATATGACATATTTTCAAATTTAAATGAAATGAGTTCAAATGAAAATAATTCAGATAATCAACAAAAGGATTCCATTGTTCAAATAGCAAGACGTAAAAAGGACAAAAAAACACGACGCTCCAGAACAGCGGGTGTGCGAAAAAATAACAATGAATGTGAAAAATGTAATCTGCAGTTTGATACACGATCTGAATATTTACTTCACGCAAGAAGCAAAAGACATCAGGGACGCTGGTATCCTTGTAGCGTATGCAATAAAAAATTTACAGGTTACCGTCTTAAAGAACATATGAGAACCCACACTAAGGAAAAGCCAATTTCGTGTGACATTTGTGGTGTAAAGTTCAGCCTTGATTGTAATTTGCGACGACATATGAAGATTCACACCGGGGAACGTCCTCATAAGTGTCACGTTTGCGCTAAAGAATTCATTCGAGCGACAGCGCTTGTTTTACATTTGAGAACACATACCGGAGAGAAGCCATTTGTTTGCAGTACTTGCGGAAAGAAATACAGTCAATCATATCCGTTTAAATGTCATCTAAGAAAGCATGAACCGACCAATGGTGAAAACTACGAGTTGCCTACTTGCAAAATATGTAATAAAACGTTTACGACTAATGTAATTATGAAAGCCCATGTTATGCAAGTTCACGAACCGAGAAAGTTTTTATGCAATCTTTGCGGAAAAGATTTTGCAACAAAGAAGGCGTTGCTTGTTCATATGAACATACACACTGGTGAAAAACCTTTTTCTTGCAAAACTTGTGGGAAATCGTTTAGACAAACATCTGGTTTAAAAGCTCATGAAGTAATTCATACGGGAGAAAGACCTTATGTGTGTGAGATATGCGATAAGCCTTTTACGCAGATTAATCATTTGAAGTATCATGCTCGTGTACATACTGGGGAGAAGCCCTACACCTGTTCTGTTTGTAATAAGAGTTTTTCACTCAACGGAACTTTGACGGTACATATGAGAACACATACGGGGGAGACTCCGTATTTATGTCCGGTTTGTGGAAAAGGATTTTACGATTCTAGTAGTATGAAAAGACATTGTAAGAAACATAAAATTGAGGACAATCTTAAAATAAAATGTAAATCATAGGAAAATATAGTTGTGAATAGTCTGTATATAATATGTTATATATATATTTTTTAAAGGTAACATCAAGAAAAAAACGAATGATTTGAAATAAAGTTTTGTCTCTTACTTTGTTGGGTTTACTTATTGCAATGGCCGTATTCGTTGGCATATTTTTGGCCCATATGCGCATGCGCTTTCATGCAAATGTGCCCAATTTCATTTATTGCCCATGAGCAATAAATAAAATCGGACACATTTGCATAAAGGCGCATGCGCACATGGACCAAAAATATGCCAACGAACACTACTGACTGCCTATGAATGCCATTTGCCATTGTTTTGTGTTATTGGAACCACTGTAGATATTAAAAAAAAAGAGTTGTCCGTAAATGGTAAGCGCGCATCTGTTCGTTTGACATGGATGAAAATAATATAATACAAATCATTAACGCAGACGATATTTGCCGTGCTTGTTTGTCTGAAGGAGAATTACAACCGATTTTTATGACTAGAATAGGAGATAATAGTTTAACTTTATCGGAAATGCTAATGGCGTGTGCTTCAGTTCAGGTGATCATTTACTTTTAATAATTTTGTTGCAAAAAGTTTTTACCGAAACTGATAACACCCGTAAATTTTTTTTATTTATTTAATACATCTACTATCTATTCATGATAAATCATGTTTTAATTCCATGCTAGGCTACTAAATTAAATACAAAGAAATACTTCCAGGCATCTGAAGGAGACGGTTTACCCAGTAAAATGTGTTCCTCCTGCATTACACAAATGAATCACGCATTTTCTTTCAAAAGACATTGTGAAGAATCTGATGCAAACCTTCGTTTGTACCTTTTCAATCGAATATCTAGAATATCTAGAGAACAGGTAAAATTGGACACTGATGATATAAAGGAAGAAATCAAGTTGAAGGACCTGCACTTGGAAGAAAAAAATGATGTTGATGATGAAAATATAGTCGAATATGACAAAAGACATTGTGAAGAATCTGATGCAAACCTTCGTTTCTACCTTTTCAATCGAATATCTAGAGAACAGGTAAAATTGGACACTGATGATATAAAGGAAGAAATCAAGTTGAAGGACCTGCACTTGGAAGAAAAAAATGATGTTGATGATGAAAATATAGTCGAATATGACAAAAGACATTGTGAAGAATCTGATGCAAACCTTCGTTTGTACATTTTCAATCGAATATCTAGAGAACAGGTAAAATTGGACACTGATGATATAAAGGAAGAAATCAAGTTGGAGGACCTGCACTTGGAAGAAAAAAATGATGTTGATGATGAAAATATAGTCGAATATGACAAAAGACATTGTGAAGAATCTGATGCAAACCTTCGTTTGTACCTTTTCAATCGAATATCTAGAGAACAGGTAAAATTGGACACTGATGATATAAAGGAAGAAATCAAGTTGAAGGACCTGCACTTGGAAGAAAGAAATGATGTTGATGATGAAAATATAGTCGAATATGACAAACCTTCAAATTTAAATGAAATGAGCCTAAATGAAAATATTTCAGATAATCAGGAAAACGACGCCGTTGTCCAGATAACGAAACTTAAAAAAGACGAAAAAAAACAACGTAGAACGAATGGTGTGACAAAAAATAACAACGAATGTCAAAATTGTAATCTTCAGTTTGAAACGCGAGCTGAATATTTGGATCACGTAAAAAACATAAAACATCAAAGACGATTGTATCCTTGTAGCATGTGCAATAAAAAATTTCCAGGTTACCGCCTCAAAGAACATATGAGAACCCACACTAAGGAAAAGCCGTTTTCATGCGAAGTTTGTGGTTTCAAGTTCAGCCTTGATTGTAATTTGCGACGACATATGAAGGTTCACACCGGGGAACGTCCTCATAAGTGTAATGTTTGCGGTAAAGGATTCATTCAATCTACATCGCTTACCGAACATCTGAGAATGCATACAGGGGAGATGCCATATATTTGTAACACTTGCGGAAAGAAATTCAGACATTCGAGGCAGTTTCATTTTCACGTAAGGAAGCATGATTTAAAAGATGGTGAAAATAAACCTGTTAAACACGATGAAAACGACCAGTTACGTACTTGCAAAATATGTAATAAATTGTTCTCATCAAACGAAGTTATGAAAACCCATATGCTAATACATGGACCGAAAAGGTTTTTATGTAGTGATTGCGGTAAAGATTTTTCAACAAAGCAGGGGTTGCAGTCTCATATGAAAGTACATACAGGTGAAAAACCCTATCCGTGCCAAACTTGCGGGAAATCGTTTTCTCAAGTGGGTCTTTTGAAAGCACACCAATTAATTCATACGGGAGAAAAACCTTATATTTGTGGGGTATGTGATAAGTCTTTTACGCAGAGAAACCATTTGAAGTATCATGTTCGTATACATAGTGGGGAGAAGCCCTACACCTGTTCTGTTTGTAATAAGAGTTTTTCACTCAACGGAACTTTGACGGTACATATGAGAATACATACGGGGGAGACTCCGTATTTATGTCCGGTTTGTGGAAAAGGATTTTATGATTCTAGCAGTATGAAAAAACATTTGAAGAAACATAACATTGAGGACAATCTTAAAGTAGAATGTAAAAAGAATAGTAAAATATAGTTTTCCTTATCTTGAATTTAATCATTTTGTTTTAATATTTATACATATTTTTTTAGAAGTCAAATGATTTATTTTTGATAACAGATGTAATTTTAGAAAAGTTCCAAATTTCAAAATTTTATTCTGATTGTTTCATAAACATTGATTTTGTCGATTTGACGTGATATTATTTTTTCATTTCTCGTCTTGATTGGTAGGGAAGAACATAGAAATCGTAAAAGATAGTTTTTTTCTTATTTGTTATTGAATAAGGTGTATATATAAACTTCGAAATAAAGATTTCATCATTGCATACAATAATCAACGCTTTCATTCTAATTAGTTATTACAATAAATATGTCATTTGTTCATTGGACATTGTAGTACGTGTTAATGTTGGCGTGACAAAAAGACCGATTGGGAAATTTGATAAGGTTAAGGTGGAACATTCGTTAGAAATGGATAACACTAACATAATACAAATCATTAACGCAGACGATATTTGCCGTGCTTGTTTATCTGAAGGAGAATTACAACCAATTTTTATGACTAAAATAGAAGATAATCACTTAACATTATCAGAAATGTTAATGGCGTGTGCTTCAGTTCAGGTGATTATTTACTAATACGTTTTTTCTAGAATTTCATAATTTCTTTTATCCTACGCAACTAGATTAAATAAATGAACACTTCCAGGTATCAGAAGAAGACGGTTTACCAAGTAAAATGTGTATAGGTTGCATTTCACAAATAAATCAAGCATTTTCATTTAAAAGACTGTGCGAAGAATCAGACGCGACCCTTCGTTTGTACCTTTTCAATCGAGAACAAGAAATACCGTACACTGACGATTTAAAGGAAGACATCAAGATGGAAGAGATGCACTTAGAAGAAGAAAATGATGCTGATGACGAAAGTATAGTTGGATACGACAACCCTTATGATTTAAATGAAACGAGCCCAAATGCAAAGTCTATTCCAGCTAATCAAGAAAATGATTCCGTTGTCCAGATAGCAAAACGTAAAAAGGACGAAAAAGCAAAACGACGCAGAACGGCCGGTGTGAAAAATAATTATAGTGAATGTAAAAATTGTAATCTTAAATTTGATACACGAGCTGAATATTTAGATCATATAAGAAACAAAAAACATCAAAGACGATGCTACACTTGTAACATATGCAATAAAACTTTTACGGGTTATCGACTTAAAGAACACATGAGAATCCATACTCAGGAAAAGCCATATACATGCGATGTTTGTGGTTCACAGTTCAGCCTTAGTGGTAATTTGCGGCGACATATGATGATTCATACCGGTGAACGACCTCATAAGTGTCATTTTTGCGATAAAGGGTTCATCCAATCTACTACGCTTGTTGAACATCTGAGAATGCATACAGGAGAGATGCCATTTATTTGCAGTACTTGCGGAAAGAAATTTAGACAATCGAGTCAGTTGACATTTCACCTAAGGAAGCACGATATGAACGATGGTGAAAATAAACACGTTAAACAAAAGCAAAACTACCCGATGCCCACTTGCAAAATATGTAACAAATCGTTCTCAACGAACAGTGTAATGAAAACACATATGCTAATACATGGTCCGAAAAAGTTTTTATGCAGTAATTGCGGGAAAGGTTTTTCAAGCAAGCCGGGACTGCAGTCTCATATGAAAGTTCATACGGGTGAAAAACCTTATCCGTGCCAAACTTGTGGGAAATCGTTTTCTCAAGTAGGTTCGTTAAAAGCACATCAATTAATTCATACGGGAGAAAAACCGTATATTTGTAGGGTATGTGATAAGTCTTTTACGCAGAGAAACCATTTGAAGTATCATGTTCGTATACATAGTGGGGAGAAGCCCTACACCTGTTCTGTTTGTAATAAGAGTTTTTCACTCAACGGAACTTTGACGGTACATATGAGAACACATACGGGGGAGACTCCGTATTTATGTCCGGTTTGTGGAAAAGGTTTTTACGATTCAAGCAGTATGAAAAAACATTGGAGGAAACACAAAATTGGGGATAATTGTAAAATAGAATGTAAATCGTAAATTATAAATTTTTTGACGCCTTTAATTGAATAAGTTTTAATATGTTTTTAATAAATCACTGAAATGATTTGTTTTACTGTGTAGACACAGCTTCATGAAATATTAAAACATTTAGATTTCAGTCTGATTAATTTATTAATAAAAATTTTGTTAATTTGGAGTTGTTTTTTGTTTTATTATTAAAATATATACACAATCCTAATTTCGTCACACATTGTAATAGAATTACAGATGTGATTTGGAAAAAGTTTATATAAACACCTTAGTTGTCGAGTGTCTATAATTTATCATAAGTATATCCATTACATATTTAAATTTTCATTGTTTAATTAATATTCACTCGCGGCTACGGTTACGCTATTGTTTAAATAATAAAATGTTAAATTACTCCTGACATAGCTACTGACTAAAGTACCATATTATTACTTTGTCAACTGTTAGATGTCAAGGATAACTTAAGAACGGCTTCAATCGCATGAATCCCGGTATAATTTTTTTAAACGGTTCAGTGATTCTCGATGGGTGATGGCCGAATAAACAAAAATTCTAGATATACTTTTACTGTAGGTAACATACAAAGAAGTTCCGTTAAAATTTTGTGAAGAAAATGCAAAGATGTGAAACAGGCGGTAAAAAATATTCTTTGAGTTTAAAAAAACGCATTCGTCAATCAAGGAGTCGTTTTTTTTTTGATTATTTATGTTGGCTACTTGTTTTGGCGCGCGTCGTGTATTTTTACAATTTAACAGCGTGGGTTTGACAGATCGAATTTGAAACTGTCAGTTTTATTTTTTTTTTATATTATTAAACAAAAAATATGAATTTTTAGAGACTGTAGGACTATGGGTGATAAACCAGGCGTCAGCATTTTCCAAGGTGAGGAAAATTTAGATGTGCAGTTGCAAGAACAAGAAGAAAATGAAGCAATTGAGGACGAAAAACGAAGGAAAGAAGAGGTTAATATATTTCAATTCGATAATAGTCCAGTCATTTGGTGCTATAAACATTTATAAAAATATAAATCATTTTTTTTAGTTGCAAAATATTTTAACTCAGTTATCGTACGACATAAGTGACGATGAAAGTTCATTTTATAACTCAAACCTCAGTGGAACAAGGCTCGAAGATGAGAAAAAAAATGTTTCAAATTACGGAAATACACTTTCGATGTATTATCAATCGGATCAGACGCCAGTTCTGGATATTTCTAGAAATGTAAATAGTGCTAAAGGAAAACTTGAAGAAATTCCCCAAGCTAAAGTTTTAGAAACGAATAGAATAACTCCATTAATGTCAGAACAAGCTAATGATGGTAAAGCATTTATGATTAATTAGCATGCAAGTTCGTCTACGATAAGAAATCTATTACTTCTCATGCTCCCGATAGAATTACCTGCATTAAATACCTATCTACATACGCTTTTACTCAAAACATGACACAACTAATATCTAACCCTAATTTATATTATTAATTGTAAGTTTTAGCAGGAAAGTGGATCAAGGATCTACTTCCTTGATCCACTTTCCTGCTAAAACTTACAATTAGTCATTAGAATGGACGCAACAGTAGAGAATTTATATTATTAATTGCATATCAGTTCAGTGCTTAGAGGTGCTTCAATAACAATCCCTACTTTACGAAATCTACAAACCACATATACATCATTAATCTTTTTATTATTTCGGATCCTCGACTGCTCACAACTCGCCTTCCTTTTATTGTAACGTAATAATAGGTGTGTTTGGTATTGTGCTCTAGTTTAAAAAGTGTTGACACTATTGCGTTTGTTACATAAAAGTGTAAGATACACTGACCTGTTTGGTATTTCACTGTCAGACTAAAAATATAAACACTGCAGGGCCAGTTCGTAAGCAAGGGTACATAGTATAGTGTAGATAACTTGACACACGTCTAAATTTGATAATTGCTAGAACACATTGATACTTTTGATAAACCTAACGTGCACTTTTCAGTGTCAATTTTACTAGTTATCTGCACTACACAAATATATCAAACACACCTAATACATATATTATATCCTGTGTACTCATAGACGTTGATGACGTCAGCTATTCGGCGTCTATAATCTACAATCTCTCTCTCCTGTGCACTCGAGAAAAAAGGTTTTTAAACACTGAAATCATTTTTCAAATTGGTTCAGAAGGTTCTGAAAGTGCCGATGGGTGGATTTCATGTGTTCAAATGTATTATATAGTCGACTCTCGATAATTCGACACTCAATAAATGCCAAACTGTTTTGCCACATCTTTTTTTAATTGTCCATCCTCCACAGTTTGAATCACACGCTTTTTTTCACTTATGGGAAGACACTTGTTCTTTCTTGAATTCATTTTAATAACACAAATCATACATTAGACTGGAATGCGAACTGCAAACTCACTCATATCTCATTTATGTATGTAAACAATCAATAGGTCTGTGCATGATAAACGCTTCAAATTATAAAGAGTAGGGAAGCCCGGACTTTAAATAGTATTTTTCAAGGAACCGTGAAAAAATTTCAAATTATCGAGAGATTCAAATTAACGAGTGTCAAATTATCGAGAGTCGACTGTACAATAAAAATTCAATTGTTTTTTCTCTTTCAGAGCCTCATATTGCTCACTGCTATCAAACACCCGTATCTCGATTTGGTGCAGATCAACAGCAAATATTGTACGATGTCCGTCTTCGTGAAATTGAAAATTTGCAACGAGAAATTACAAAATATTCGCGACAAGCTCTGTTGTTTGAAGCTGAAAAGAAAGCTTTGAATAAAGAACTAGAGAAACAGAAGACCATAACTGGTAAATAATGACAGAAACTTTATCTTAATCCAACCATATTTAAGTTTGAATACCAGTAGAAAGTATTTCAAATTTCATCAAAATTGGCCATTCCGTTTCTTGAGTGATACTGGTACAAATAAATAACAATTATGAAGACACGTTTTTCCGTCCCCCCAAATAAATAAATATTCAATATTATCAGGTCTGTCTTAAAAAAAATTGCAAGACACACGATGCTAATTGTAAATATTGATACTTTTCTATAATCAGTAAATAAACCTCAAGACAGAAATTTGGTTACAATTTTATATATAAATATAGATAAAATGCATAATTGGAGTGCCGGCTTAAAGGTAGAGCAAGCAGACACCAGATCAGGAAGGGCGTCATCCAACGATGAAAAAGATGCAACTCGACGTCCAACTATTATAATTACTTCTTGGATTCGCACAATACGTTAGTTTTTAGTTTTTGGGAAATTAAGAATTGGTTAGAAAAGTGCCAACTAAAGATGCCAAACGAGATTATCGGTCTGCCCTGAAAATAGTTTAGCTACATAATTGTTGTAGTGATGTAATTCATTTTGGTAAACTTCAGAATTCTGCCGCGACTTAAATACCAGTAGTTCAACTCCTCAATGAACTCATCATATTGGCCTGACCTTAGTTCCTAAACAAATTTATCATCCTCAGTTTTAAGTTATTTAATAGGAAATAATTTGATTTTGGGATTTTAGTTAATTATGAAAAAAATGCATTGGCGAATGAAAATAAAATTTTAGCGTTATGCGCAGAAGTAAAATCGTTAAAGGACGAAAACGTTAATGTAAGTTTATTTTATTTCTAAAACAACTGTCTCTTTCTAATAATAACAAGCCTTTAGAGATTTACCCATGGCTTCATTCGAGTTAGTGCTCGAAGGGATATCTTATATATTGTCATTTATTATAGAACAAAGTGTTGAATACCTTCAAGCCATTAACTAAAGTATTATATTATTACTTCTGTCAGTTGCTAGTCGATGTAAAAGATAACTTTTCCTCGATGTCAATCGTATTGTGTTTAAACAGAAATCTTAACTCATTTATAGTCAGATAAAGAGTTACGAGCACTTTCAAGTTTAATTCAGTTGACTGCATTTCATGTTTCAACACAATCAGTCACGTTGTGATGACAGACAGATAAAAAATGAGGAAACATTTTCCCGTCAAACAAAATACCAAAAAAAAAAAAAACCGCAAGAAAATAGAATTAGAAACAGAGTCCCTAAATAATTATTTTTTCAGAAAAATAATCTAATTTTATTTTTCAGTTACAAGAACAGTTATCTGTAAGTAAAATGACTCAAATCGATTTAGAGCATCGTTTAAGTAATTTTGAATTAAAACGGGCGGAAAAACATCTTGTGGATCAGCTACACTCGTTACAAGAAAAACATAAAAGTGAAATTGATGAATTAAATCAAGTAATTAACGAAAAGGTAACCGAGACACCAATAATTCAGGAACAAAACATTTATTATTTGTTTTGCTACAATTTTTCTCTCTATGATCTTCTTGCTTCATCGAAATTAATCGGGATTTTATAATTTGAGCCTATGTTTTTAACGAAATATCTTAGTGTTTTAGTGGTTAAAAGAATAAATTCTTATTTTAGGATACAAAAATTAATACATTAAAAAACGAACTTTCTCAAATACACCACCGGCACGAAAATCAGTCTGATAAAAATTCGGTTCAAATGGAAAATCAGATGGAAATCATTTTATCAACTGAAGCTGCAAAACGAAGTTTGGAAATTGAAAATCTCGATTTGAAAAAGAAAATAAATGAATTCGGCGTAAGTGAAATATTTTCATGTCATTAATGACCTAGTAGATCATAGACGCTCGACAACTGAGGTCAATATCTGACTGCAGTGCAGATTCACATTTAGGGGAATCACATTGCGATCTTTTTTTTTGTTGTGGTCACTTAAAGAGCAGTCTCAAAACGGGAAACAATTGAAATTATGTAAAGTCACTACTTATATAATTTTTAGGTTCAGTTAACTTTAGCCCAAAGAGAAAATTTGAAACAAAAAGATTCGATGACAAAGAAAATACAAATAGAGAAAGAGAGATTTTGTTCCGTTAAGGCATCGTATAATGCTGAAATTGAAAAACTGGAAAGAATTGTGAAAGAAACCAATGAACAATTAGAACGTATTGTTTCAGAATCAGAGCGGTCCAAAGTAAGTCAACTTTTTATTATGTTATGTTTCTGAGTTTTTTTCCTTATAAACTAAATAACAGAGTATAAGTCCACTCTTGATCACTAGATTATTATTTGCCTAGTTTATAAAAGTCTACCTGACAACATTACTAAAATTTTGTTATTAAATTTAACACATAAACATGATGAAAAACTTCAAATCAGCGGCAAATAAAATTGTTTTTAACAATTTTTCTTTGTATTTCGAATATGGTAAGTACTGACAACAAAAAATGATGGATTTGTCTGCTACCAATTTGAACTTTTCCATCATTTTATCTGTTCAATCCAATAATAAAATTCTTGTAGTGTTGTTCAGTAGACTTTTTGTACGGTCATTAATTAAACTAGTAGACTTTCAAACAGTGAAAGAATTTTTGCAAATCGGATAGCTGCAAACATACAAATTTTTTCTCTTTATATATTAAGTATTGGTTAAAGGATACTTTTCGAAAACTATTATTTGAATTTTATTTTAGATCAGAATTAATGAACTCATATCTGAAGGGGATCGCCTCAGAACGGACAATAATATACAAAAACAAATAATTCAAGACCAAACAAATGAAATTGAAAAATTGAAGACTGAATTGAATATAGCGCTGGAACGATGTGACAAATTGGTTACTAAAAATGAAGAACTTCAAAAAGAGAACATGGCATCCTTACAAAATTCAAAAAAGTATATAGATTGTTCAATAAATCCGTGACTTGCGTTATGCTCACCTAATTTTTTAAAAATAAATTTAATAGCTGATCGCTAGAGCACTCTCGTTAAAAAGTCGGTTTATTTAGAAGTTAGTTGTACTTCATACTATAACGCGGTTTGTATAGGTCTGTTTTGCTTAGCGCTGTTTTGCTATAAAGCAGTTCGCTTACCATATTTCCTGTAGCACTGCTTACAGTTTTACAAATTATAATCGCTACTGCGTTCTTAGAACTTAAGGAAATATCTCAAATTACAGAGAAATAAACGAAACTTTGTTAACGTATTTCTCAGTATATCTGCAATAGCTACCCAAAAATTCAGAACTGTTCAATGAATAGTTTAGAAAGTTTATAATTCTAAAATTAGCATAGGCTCTTATGGGAAAATCGCGCATTCATAGTTTATTACCGGTAAGACACATAATAATACATCGAGAAAAATTTGTAATTTTTAGGACATGTTAGTCACATATCTAAGAAGTTCTGTTCAAAATTTTGTCTACTGTCACCGATAAAAATCATGAGAAAAGAAATCATTATTGCTGGAAAGTACCAAACGAACAGGCTACTTTACAAAATGCATGTTCACATTTGACAACAGCGCGTTCATGGAGTTTTGAGTTTATAAACATTTTTACCATAACTACCGTTTACTTATGACACCTAACCAATGACCTTGAAACATTTATGCTAGGTTGCAGAAAGCTTTGTCAAAAAAATTCATTTGACAATGATCATACAGTTACACTTTTTATATATGCAGAAGCAGTCTAAAGTCGTTGTGAAAGTCTCTGTCATCTAGAATATTAGATTGTATACTCACACAAAAACAAATGATTGATTTACATAGAAAAAGATCGCTTTTCAAGCTTAAATTTTAGTTAAAGTGGGTAGAGAAAAGTTGTTTTGAAGTGGAAATTGTATAAAAAACGAAGTTAATTACATATATTCACGGTTTAAGAGAAATATTGTTTCAATTGATCAATTATTTTTCGAGCAGGATTGATTTAAAAACCTATAATGCTTTTCTTATGCAGAAATATGTGTGGTCACAATCTAAGGTCATTGTCAAAAATCAGATTTTCTGACAATGCTTTCTTCAATCCAGTCTTAATTATTGTTCAAATGAGACGTTTCAACAATATCTTCCATGCTAGTTATTTACTCTTAAGTATATTAATATGTATATTGTATATATGTACTAGCCGCTCCCCGCGGCTCCGCCCGCGATTGTAATGATACACGGCAACAACAACAGTAGTGGAATCTTCATCAAGACCTAACAGCTACATTTTCAGTCCATAGAAACTGTATTTTAAAAATTAGAGTGTGTTAATCATTGACACTCCTGTAATTTCCTTCCTTTTTCTCTACTCAACAAAAGAAACATGTCTGCCAAATTTCAAGTCTGAAGGTCTGATAGTTCCGGAAGGTATCGTGATGACCTGTCAATGACATTCATCCCCTATTTCACCACCTTTAAGTTTTTATTTTGAGACAAAAGGTAGCTTATGTCCTCTATCTCCTTGTCAAATTTTATCGAAATCTGTTCAGCGGTTTAGGCATGAAAATGTAGCAAACAAACTCATATTCCCATTTATAATATTAGTTAGGACTGCTGTCTAACAAACTGCACCGAAATAGAAGTTTTGGTACAATTTAACGTTGTTGCTACTATCTTAAAATATGCGGCAACAAACATACTTTTGTCTATGACCTTATACGCCCTTAATTAAATACACATTTGGCGAATAGGAAATTCAGTAATTAACTTTTATTAGCTGTTTTTCTTTGTAGCTGGCGTTCCCGTTGGATTTGCTTCACAACCCCTTAGGAGTCGCGAACCATACTTTAAAAACCGCAATTTTTTTTAGGTCGTTATCAAATGAGCTTCAAAGTCTAATTAATGAACAAAACCGAAAGTTGGATGAATTAAATAAACAACTTATATCGACGAATCAAGAATATGATAAATTAATAATTGACTGTCAAAAATTGAAAACAGAATTAGAACTAGTCATGAAAGAACGTGATCAATTGAAAAATGATTCGAAACCAAATCCTGGTTCAAATATTGATTTAGAACAGTTGAAAGATGAATTTTCAATTTTACGTGGTCAACTTGAAGTACTCAAATCCGATCTGCACAGAGAGTCGATTGAAAATAAAATTCTAAGGTAATTTTTATGTATTTTCGTTGCAGTATCATGACTAAAACAAGTTTACTGAATACTGCAGATTGATTAGTTAATATTTGAATCGGTACGTGGTCATTTGTGATTACGCAAATTAGAAATATAAAATGATTTTTTGAACTTACCATTATTTTCCGCATCGTTTCGCAATGAATATCATAATTGTTCTTCTTATAAACGCACTTTTGTTAATATTTTATATGAAAAAGCTCTTTCTGAAGATTAGATTTAAATCACAAAATATTTATATGAAATAGCTCTTTTTGAAGATTACTTTTAAAACACTTATTAAACGTGAAATAGCTTTCTGAAATCTTTTTTTATGCCACTAATTACTTTACATGAACTAGCCGAAACACTCTCTATAATGAAAACTTTAAATCACTACATTCTATATGAAATTGCTCTTTCTAAAGAACAATTTGTAGTCAATTTAAAACACCTTTACCCGACCGTTATCGAAATCAACTGGTATATTCAACTGAGCTTATGAAAGATGTCCTCGCAATCGCACAATTTTGTTTCGACACGTCATGCGCAACTTGCAATATGCGTGCAAACTTTTAAATTCAGCAAATTGCTAAGCTACTGCATTACCGCGTGTTTCTAAACTGTACACGGAAACGTTATTTTGCGTTGACTGAACATATTTATTGTTTTTATTTAGAGAATCTCTTCAAAAATCTGAAAGCGAAAAAGAAACGATAGCTTTGACGGTACGACAAATTATTTTTCAACATGACATGGAAATAAAGGAACTCAATGACAAATGTCTTAAGCTAACTGAAGAAAATAAAAACATGGAAATTAATAAAACATCTTCTAATTCGTCATCAGAAATAGACAATTTAAAGTAAATATCATCATTTATGCTGATAATCAAATCGTAGAAATGGCGTTTTTATGAAAATCTTAACGTTTTTTTAGGAAAAATATTATTAAACTAAATGAGGAAAATTCAAAATTGGAATTAGAATCTAAAAAACACATTTCTCAACTTGTGACACGATTAAATACTATGAAATCAGAATGTGACCGTTTAAATAATGATAATAAAATGCTAAACAGTGTTTTAACTTCATATAAATCTGAACTGACAAAAATTACTGAAGGAATGAATATTAACGACTTGAGTGCATTAAAAAATGAAAATTTGAAATTAACTAACGAGATCAAAGATCTTTGTAGTATTATTGAATCGGGTAAACAAGAACAAGATACACTTAAGAAACAAATTCTGAAATATAAAGGTAAGAACAGAATTTCATCAGTTTATTTTTATAATGTAACGAACGTGTCGTAATGTACATATACTATAATTAAACTAGTTGTGGAATATTAAGCTACGGTGGCGGCGAGGTACAACAGTTGCCTCCTAGCCCGGTGGGCGTTCCACAATTATGTTTTTGTTTTTTTTTACAAGTATACTACTTTTTACTTATGTTAGTGTGTAATGTAAAATACACAGTCTCTTTTTTTAGTTGGCATAGGAAAGATAATAAAATATCACAGAGATTCAAACAAAGAAAAAATTAATGATATAGAGATATTAATTGACCAAACAAAGGAATTATTTTCGAAATTAAATCAGTTATATGAAGATAATGAAAATCAGTTAAAAGTAATCCAGGAGCGTATGCCGGAACTAGGAATTTCTCAACAGTTGGCTTCTGTGGAAAATTCGCCTCCGACACGTTTAAAAAGAAGCTATTCAAAAAAGCGACCTTCTACAGTGAGGCAAAAGTCAGTTGATAACAGTGGGAAATCTGACTCGAAAACAGGCAGAAAAACTATACCAGAATTCACGATGCAATTACCGAATAAAGAAAGTGTTATAGAAAGTTTAGAAAATAAAAACTTATTTGTAATAATAAATGAAATGAAAAGAGACATTGACAGGTTATTACGAAAAGAGTTTATATTTGATAAATAATGAATATTATTTGCGATTGATTTTTTTGTAGATTTTGAAATAAAATAATTTATAATGTTCAAGCTCGTAAAAATTGGTTATTCCAGTTATTCTCAGGCGCCACCTATTGAGTTCCTAAAATTAAATAATACAAATGCCAAACTTTAACTACAAAACAGAACTGTAATAACGAAATATAGTGTTAGTGTCCATTTTAAATATTGGTGAATTTCGTTAGACGATTTAGAGAAGTTTTTAACGGTTTGTTGTAAAAATAATCTTACAACGATAAGTAGCACTTTTATAATTAACAATCTCTTTTTGAAGTCTGTTGAAAACTGAATTTAAACGTAAAACGACAGTGAATACAGCATAGATATGTCTATGGAATACAGCTTTCCAATAATTACTGCAAAGTAAATTTCCCCAAAAAATAACGAACTCTTAAGACTCGCATTTGGCAACACTGATTTTAAAATGTCAGTGTAAAGGTGCATCTTTTAATACATTTTATCAAAATGCGTTTGTTATAAGAATAATTATTGTTAAATAATAATTGCTCGCAGATACTTTTTAAAACTATTGTCTAATCACTGAAAAAAATATTTTATATTCTCCATCCTTATTTTTATTTTGTCCAATGACGGGACGTAAGTATAAGAAGTTCTCGAAAACAACAACATCCGTCTCAGATTATTCACCAGAAGAAGAAGAGTCAATGGATATAGAATATATCGCAAATACCAGAATGAGTTGTAGAATATTACAGGGTAAAAGGTAAAACGATTTATAAAAATCCTTAACATAAAGTTTAATGTGAAAACTTTATATGTGTTCATTTTGTAACTACAAACTCTTGGTGTAATGCTCACTGTGCTGGCCTTTGGATCTAACTCACAAATCTAACTGTCGTGAGCTAGAAATCTCATGCCTGTTCTTGCATATTTTGTGATAGTGACGTCCTTTGATTCAATTAACTAGTTAAATTTACTGTTCATCGTTCGTTAATGAAACGACAGTTATTGTCTTTAGAATTAACTAGTTAATGATATAACTACGTCTTAATGTATTAGTTACAAAACGAAACGAACACACGAAATAATGCATGTACTTGTGTCCTTTTGACAATCGAACGAAAGTATTCCTGTCATTATTGTTTTTTTTGTTTACATATTTTACTAGTTTTACTTCTATAGTGTGTAGTGTAAAGTTCAGTAGTTTATGTGGGGATGGTTGTACACAATGTTACCGAAAATAGAATTACTAAGTTCTTTCTAAATATGAAAAATGTTGCATACCTACATGATTTTAGTGCACCGAAAGTCACCCAAATTGACGAAAAATATACTTTGTAATGTAAGTGTATTTTTCGTCAATTTTAGTGACGCCTGATGTACTACAGTCGTTTACTTAGAGAAAAATATACTCAGTAACATCGAGTGCATTTTTCGTCAATTTGGAGATTTCCGGTGCACTAAAATCGTGAATAGCTAATAGCGATTTTGCATTGTAGCTACAGATTTTGTAATTCAAGGTTCATTTGTTTTCTATAACAGTTTTTTTTTTTCAGTTATTATTACAGTCATTCCGATGATTTAGCTATTGTCAGTTATATTATAAAACGAGGAATACACAAAGTTGAATCGGTTGAATTTTGGAAGGAAATGGCAGCAAAACTGGTAAATATATATAATTGTTGCCTTTAACTCATTCGCTATTTGCATAAGGAATTGAACTCCGGTGAAGAGGGTTCTGTAGCATTTCATTTTCCATGAGAACTTTAAAATTTAGGATTTTCATGTAAACTATGAGTGAAACCTTATATTCCCTGTTTCTTTTTTTTTAATTTTGGGCCCAATAGTTTCGGAGATAAGAGGTGGAATGCTTTTAATTTTAAATTAATAAAAAGAAAGAAAAGAACAAAACAAATATTTAAAACACATTTGTTCACAAACTCAGACAACCCTCAAACACGGGCGATGCGCGGTCGCATATTAGTCCAGGTTTGTGAAGCTGGACTATGTTTACATGATATGCACAAATAGGGATGTTGACTATTTTTGGGAAAGTGTTTTAAATCGTGCATAAGTACCTAATATAGCCACAAATATTTATTATTTTTATTTAAATACTACTCAAGCCTTAAAAATTATGTATTTTAAATTCCGTTTCAAACGGTCCAAAACGCCAATACTTCTCATATGACTGCCGTGACGTCAGACGGTCACAAAGTAGGAGGCTGTGTTCATAAACGCTGGTAAACTGATGAGGTGATGAAAGGTTGTTTCGTAGTTGTTGCTATAGTTATATGCAACTTGACGTTTCCTGTAAACAATTATTAATAATAAATTACACACTAAATATTAACCAAACAATGAAGCCTTTTTACAGTATCTGATGCTGTTCACGACTTTCTGACGTCATGCGCTCTGATTGGTTTTCGTTGTCACATGACTTGAGAGTGATTTAATTACGTTTTATTTGTCAAATATTAATTAAATTCCTTAAAAATAAGGAAAAATATTGTGTTTTTCAGTATTTCTTCCAAAGAAACTACCAATTAACGTTAAAATTATGTTTTTATTTGAATACTGTCAACATCCCTTTGATCCGTTTGACATTAAAAATAATAAGCCTAGGTCATTACGGAGACAAACACTAAAAAAAATATCTTTGAAATGCATGCACAAGTTATTATAAACGAATGAAAGTTCTGTATACATTTTTATTTCACAGGATATTGGTAGAGATCATAGAAGTTTAAAAGGCAGGTTTAAAAGAATTGTTGTTGATATTGATAAACAGCATCTGTACCCGAATGTTACAAAAAGCCAAGCTGTTGTTTTAAAAAAATTGTAAGTATACTATGTGTTCGGAATATTTGTTAAATCCTTATGGGATCGCTCGTTTGTCCGTCTGTCTGTATGTCTGTAACAGTCGAATTTTTCCAGAATAAATAAAAGTTTAAAACAACTTGTTAACACATCTTCTTCATGTACTTCAATTGTTCATCCTTGTCTTACTATTTAGCGAAACAAAATGCAACACACTATAAACTTTTGTTCTTGTTAGTTTCATGTAATTTAGGAGACAAACTAACTTCCCTTTTATTGGTTTATTCTACTTCCTCTCGATTTCTTACATTTTTCAAACAGATACGTCGCTAAAGAAGTTAAACTTAAAAAAATTCATAATATTTTTAATAAATAGAAAACAGTATCACGGGTAATTCGAATAATAAAGTTAAATCAATTTAAACACTCATTGATCGCAACGTTTCGTCTTTATTATTAAGACTTTTTCAAGCTCTAAAAAATTTAAAACTTTGAAGATGAATTTTTAATAAATATTATGTTCTTATAGAATGCTTCCTGAGTACCGGTCACCTGTGTACGAAAATAACAATGACAATATGTCAATAGTCTCTTTAACACAGAATACAAGAGACAAAGTTTCGATTTGGCTAAACTCGTGCCCTACAAGTGCCACCACCGGAGAAGTTGACCAGAATAATACTGAAAAGATACCCGGAAATTGCGTACAACTGATTGAGTCGTTAACTTCCGAAAGTGACGATTCTATACAACTTATAAGTTCCGCAATTATAAAAAATCGAAAAGTGAACCTTGAAAAACCTGTTTTGTCTCAAACAAAAGAGAGCAAATCAAGCGAAAAATCCGTTTTAAATGTGCAAAAATGTACGTCAGAAAATTCTAGTAGTTCTGTTGACAGTTGTCGATTAAAAAATACGGGAACTGTATTATCAAAACGAGAACAGAAACAAACAGCTGCCCAGCCTAGTTCGTCGGACGAAGATTTAGAAGAACCGAAAAAGATATCACTAACAAGTCGGAGACGTATTCATTCTACATCCAGTTCAAGTAATGGATCAGCAAAAGAACATAAATCTAAGTCCAGACCTGAGAATTTAATTGAAAGATATAAAAAAGCACTTAACCTGACCAGTTCTTCGAGTGATGAGAATTACACTATGACCGTGAATAAATACAGTCAAGCTAAAACTTCACAGAAGAATATTAATTCTGAAATTAATGTGACTAAAAACAGTCAAATTAAAACGTCACAGAAGTGTACAAGTTCTAAAATTTATGTTCAAGAATCAGATAGCAGTGACGAATCTGTGAGCTCGGTAGTTAGTGTAAGAAATCGTCAAATTGTAACACGTTCTCAAAATAAAAACAGTAGTAATCCTACGAAAGAAAATAATATATCTTCCCAAAATCGAGTGTTACGTAGTAGTCACCAAACAAAATTATCGTTTCCTGCGAAGAGGCAAACAAGCTATACAACACATCAGAACAAAAGACAACGCACCGACGATGAAGCAAAGAACTGTGAAAATATTCATAGTAGTTCTCGTCTCAATGAAATATATTCGCAGTGTCATAAACCATCGCAGAGAGATGATTCGTATGATCGTGTGAACGCTTTAAAAAATCATAAGAGAACGTTAGATGATGAAGAAATAAATCAAAGCAACAGTCGGAATCGTCGCACGCAAAGAAATCATCCGACAGAAACTTACCATCATCGAACAGTTGCAATATCGGAAAATATTGAAAATATGGATTTGCATTTGTCACCTGTAAACAAGTATTGTTCGCGCGGTAATTGTCAGTTTTGTCCATCGACAAGTAAAAATAATCGATTGTATCAAACGGAAGAAATGTGTGCTACGTGCAATCGGGAAAACGTTCAGACATGCGAAAGACACACGGAGTTATGTTCACGTAGTACGACACGGTTTCGACACAATCGAGACGTAAGAGAAATTCATACTCGGGACTGCCGATGTACGAATAATCGTGAAGATATGGACGTCAGAGCTCGTAATATGAATTGCAGTGCACATCGTTGTGATTCGATGCGTTGTTTAAATAATCTGCGAAGTTTTTCTATTAATCGATGCTTGTATGAACGAGAAAATAGAAGAATAGATTGTAATTGTGCTATGTGTAGAAAATGTACTTGTGTTGGACATTTAAATGAAAGAGAAAATAGCAGTATAGTACAAAGATCACAGCGTTGTATCGCGGTACAAACAAAACCGGAAGAGATTGACTCAGTTACTACACGGAATCGAAGATTTACGGGTGACGATGTCCAAACGAGAATTAATAAATGTTCTCGAGCGAGAAACGAACATACGTCACTTAATGTGAACACTCAAAATTCACGTAAAGAGAAAATTTTTGTGCGAAATTTAGACGATTTAGTTGAAAATAATTATAGACCACAAATGCACACTGAAGTTAGAAACAAACCATCGCCAAGAAGAAGACTTCGAAATGACGAATGGTTGTGTACCCAAAAAGAGACATTTTCAGGACGACGAGAAACTGTTGAGTACAAATTTCGTTGTTTGATTTGTTGCCAGTTAATTTCAATCTCGAAGGAGTATCGCGAGTATTTAGTAGTACAAAAAATGAACTGTGATAAATGCCAACAAAAACATAATATAGTATATAAAGATATGAAAATTCAAAAACTTGAAGTAACGCCACAAGAACCGATTATTCAATTAGATGATATACGAACTAATAAAAGTAACTACAAAATAGGATTGAAAAAAGTGCCTAATCCGTTCGCTTCGAAAAAAGTCTTTTCTCTCACTTCTTCAATGAAAAGTAACAAAACGTCAAAGTTGAGATTCGAAAACAATGCTCGAGAAAATCTTTTGAACAGTGTCATTGAAGTGAAAGATGAACCTGAAGAAGAATGGACTGGTATTGAGCAAACTGCTCTACTAAGAAAAGATAAACATAAGGCTTGTTTATCAAAAAGAGTTGAAGTAAGCAAAAAAAATGAAGAACAAAATAAAGAAAATAAGAAAAAGCAAACAGAACTTAAAAATCGTTTACATAAAGAAGTTGACGAACGACAAAATAACAGAATTGTTGATAGTGACACTGACAGTATGGCTAGTTTACCAGAGGCACAAAATAGAAGCAGTAGTAGAATGGTGAGTTTACCTAAAATACTAATTATAAGAGACCCATTATTAGATGCAAAAAATCAAACAGAATCTAGAAATCGTTTACATAAAGAAGTTAAGGAAAGAGAAGAAAGAATTTTTTATAGTGATATTGACAGTATGGATAGTTTACCAGAGGTACAAATTAGACGCAATAGTCGAATGATGAGTTTACCTAAAGTACTAATTATAAGAGATCCAGTACTAGATGCGAAATGCAAAAAACTTTGTAAACATGAAATGAAAAAACATTCTTGCAAAGAATGTAAAAGTGCAACGCCAGAAAGGCAAACTCAGAAAATGTTAATGTCACCGCCAGCTAGTTGTGAAAGGTTATCTGAAAGTAGACTGAATCAGTATGCAGCTTCAGAAGTGAGTTCGGCTGCAACAGATAGTTCCAGAATGTCTAAATCAAAAAAGAAATTGTTTACTCAGCCATCGTTTGAAGATTTGGATCAGATTCTGTCAGATGATAATTCAGAAACTCAAAGACAGGACAAGTCGCAAGAAGTAGAAAGTTGTATTACAAAACCGACGATTAATTTGACGATTGAAAATTTGAAATTGATACAAATTAATCAGGCTTGTATTTACGGTAAAAGTAATGCGTCAGAACCATCTGTTTTGAAATCATCGACAGAGAAAACAGATGCTCAAAGAAGCGAAAAAACAATCGTAAATTTAACCGGTGGTAAAAAACAAAATGCAGAGTTAGAAACGATAAAGCTAAATAAAAACATTGCTGCCAATAGTTCTCCTGAACATAATTTACGATCTTCTTCAAAATCCACAGTAGAAAAATCTAAAAGTTTGATTTTGGATTGTGTCGTTCCAGAAAAACGAGATGTAAGAATCGAAGAATGCGAAATTTCAATTTTGAAAGATAATACGGCTGAAAATGTGTCATTATTAAGTTCTGCTTGTAAAACAAAAACAAAGGAGGGTATAGTGCCAGCTACGAGTTGTCCTTCTGTGGTAGATGAAGGAAAAGAAAGACCTGAAATCGAAAAGACCCGAACTGAAGATCATAATAATATTTCAAAATCCGTTACAAAGCAAGGCGTTGCAAAAAAGCAAAATATAGAAATGGAAACGGAAGTTAGGAATGAAAAGGACGATGGACAGACCGGTGGTACGATTTCGGACGAATTAATAGAGGAAATAAATAAGGAGTTAGAAATAATGTCTACCAAGAGATATCCAGTTCCGGAAAAAGAATTTGTGAATGAGGATCCCGAAATGTTAGAAGTTGAAAACTTACTTGAAATCCTTACGGAAGACAATACTGATAAGAATCTTCTACCGTCCCCTTCGAAATCAACAACAGAACAGAATTTTTCACAAGAAATTGGATTAACGCAATTTTTGATGTCAGACGAATGCAGCATTGGTGACAATGGAAAGGAAACAGAGGCAGCAGTTTTACCAGAAGTTTTAAACCCAAGTGAATCCATTGTAGGTGACAATGGAAACGAAAATGTAGATGGCTCATGTCTTTTAAATTCATCAAAAAGTGGTAAGTTATAACGAAAAATACAGTGGAATCCGTTTATAATGACATCGAAGGGAATTGACAAACACGTCATACTAAGCGGACGTCATACAAAACATTTTTATGAAAAACAAACCTTTTTTTTAGGTAGCATAGGGCCGCTGACGGGTATTCCTTTGTTTCTCGTGATTTTAAACCACTGAATTAACGCTTTATCAACATTTTCTTGCGCGATTTTCGAAACCTCTTCGGTTTCAAAACATTTGAATTGAACGATCGCTTAATCCGGTTCTTGTTTTTGAAAATCATTGAGATTGTCGAATAACCCACGCCCAATTCCTTTGCGAGAGATGAATTTGATTCTCCATTTTCTAATCTGCATATTATTCACCTTTCTCCTCAATCGTAAATGCTTTATGACGTTGAGATGACATTTTTTTACATAGGATATAACTAAAAACAATGCGTGACGTTCAACTATCAATTACTCACTGAGATTCAAAACAAAAACAAGCCACGTGCCGAACGTCGTCGGGAGTCAACGAACATTGCCGAAGGTGTAAAGAATCATGTCGGTCACTATAAACGGACAAAATTTATTAAAAATGGGTCATAATAAGCAACACGTCACTGTAAGCGAAGTCATTATATCCGACTTTGTTACAAAGAATTTTATATGAAAACCAAATTTCGTTGTGTAATTACGTCATAATAGGCGATTGGTCAATATAGGAGGAGTCATAATAAACGGATTCTACTGTATATTGACTATTACACCTTGAATTTTTATTTCATACTGAAACAAGAATCTTTTTTTCCTTAAAATAACATGGCAAAATTTAAGAAGTGAGAAATCGATTCTGTGTTTGTACTACTTATATTTGTTGAGTACTTATTTTATTGTAATTTAAATTTGTTTATTGAAAATAAAAAATAAAATTCAGTACCGTGACCTGTTTATAATCTTTTATTTTGTTTTTTTTTTATATTTTGGAGTCAGTACCATATGTTAATAATTTATTTAACACTTTTTTAATGAACATTATTGATAAATGAAGTTCAACCAATTTAGTAATAATCTCCCCTTTTCAAAAAGCTACAATTTGAATGGATTTTGGCTATATTGTGGCTATATTTAACAATACCGAGTTTTACAAACCTGGACGCAAAACATTAGCTAAAAACATTCGCGATAAAAGTTGCGAAACCGAATGCGCATGATGAAAAGTTGCGAATTTTTCGCATGTTGCGAATTCAGATATTTATTACAATCTTAGTACAAAGCACACCCGGTCCTATGAAGTGTCAAGTGTCCACAAATATTTGTCAAGTTCACCAGTCGTGGCTGAAGAAATAATATTGATATGTATATTATAGACGTTTGACAATATAAGTCATAAGCATCTATTCATGACATTTTATCTATATCCTTTCTTTAGAAAGCGCATACTAAAAGATATTTTGAATTCATGCACAGTTTGGATGATAAATTATTTGAACAACTTCATTGCGCGGCAGAAAATATACACTTCAAACAGAAATCTCACAGCATCTGTACTTGAATATATTTAAAACCTGCAGTTATGTGAAACTATTTCTTTTCCAGATTTTTTTTCATGTCCTACGCTACCATTTCCTAAGAACGAAAATCCTGAAATCCGATCCAGACACAATGCAGGGGATATTTCTATTAATTATCTTAACAAACATAACGAATCGAGTCGTAAAAGTTTGAAGAAAGATTTCTCAGATTTTTTAATGGAGTTAGATTTAACTCAAAGAACCAGTTTAGTACAATCAACAAATTTTTCAGATTTATTAACAGAAGATGAAGATGCAAGTGAAAAAGTTGAGAGTCAGATTTTAACTAAAGATGGAGAAATAAATATAGGGAAGATTTGTTCCCAAGATCTACGCTCATACGATTTTTAGTTGTTTAAATATTAATATTTTGTAAAGTCTATTCATCATCTTAGTGCACACCAGATTGGTGTTCTATGTTGGTAGCACTAGATAATTTTTTAAGCTTTTTTCAGTTCGTATTGGTGGTAAAAATACTCACGAATTTAATTCAAACTTGCTATGGAAACAGTAAACAAACAACTAAATTAATAATTTATTTAACAAAATGCCTGGAAAAGAAAATGATTTAACACGGAAAGAAAAACTAGCAGTGGTCATTTGTTGCGACGAATTAAAAACAAAAATAAATACACTGAAACAAGTCATCGCAAAAGTCCCTTAAGGTAGTTCTAGCGTGGTGTAATAAGAAAAATCACTTTTTGACAGATTTTGCTCATCTTTTTTACATAGGTTCAAATTAACGTTTTCTAATAAATCCAAAAGTTTCAGAATTTTTGACCGTTTAGAACGCAAGATAATAACAAAGTTTGCCATTTTCGTGAATTACCGTGGTAAGCATGTGAAATTGCAAACTTTGTTATTAATTATCTCGCGTTCTCAACGATCAAAAATTCTGAAACTGGGATTTGTTAGAAAACGTTAATTTGAGCCTATGAAAAAAAGATGAGCAAAATCTGTCGAAAAGTGATTTTTCTTATTATACCACTAACTACCTTAAACAATTCCACTTCTACCGAATGTCATCTAATTTGTAAAGAAAACCAATACACAATTACAATAAACTAAATAAGTATTATGTACATATTTTTTAGTTGTTTCATAGATATAAAATAATTTTACCGTAAATTATTATACTCTGAAAAATCAGTCTTGAAGAAGTAAATTTGAACTATCAGTTGTTGACAGTTAATTAATTTTATTTTTAGTAACTTACAGATTGCTCAAAAAATGTTTGTGTAATTTAGACTGTTATTTTTCGTTAGTCACCAGTTTTGGTGGGCAGTAAATTTGTGAATATACTATAATGTAGTATTATTGTGTTTAATAATCTGATCATGAAGTATGGAGGTGAAACGCAGTGTTTAAAAAATTAATTCGATTTTATGGACACATACATAGAGTACAGTACGTAATACGTAATCTTAAAATAGTACGTTATCAATGGGTACGTTTAAAGTTTAGTACGTCTCAAAGTTCGTAAATTTACTACGAAAACTTTAGTATATTTTAATTGAATCATATGCCTCAAAATGATGGACGATTGCAGTACTTTGTCAAATCTAGGAACTTTAGTACAACCTGCATATCAGCGCTATTAGTATTTAAAAAATTAACTATCCGGTGGACCATTATTGTGGACGGAAAAATCATGAAAAACCTATATCGTTTTACCTTCTTTAATATTTATAATTCGTGATTCAAATAAAGGCAACCCTAAAAACATCTAAATCTCTATGCATTCGCTGTTGTCTAAAAAGTAAGGAAAATAATGGTTTCTATTCCGGCGATAGAGGCGCTGAAGCTATAAGATCCCAAGTAGAGTGGGTAACTAGGCGATTTAATATCACTTTTTTTCAAAATAGAAATAAACTGATTATTAATAATTGATCAAATTGATGAATTGTTCATAAATATTATTTGATTTCACCATTTTCTAGGAGAATTATTGCAAAAGTGACAATTGCCGTGAATTAATAGGAGTTCGGATCTTTATAGCTACAGTGCCTCGTGTAAAGCTTTTACAAATCCTTATCCATATCGATTTTTGGGATTAGATCAAATGCATTTCTCTCTGTCCTTCATGAAAATAAACATTAAGTTATACGATAGTTTTCTTGGGGTATTTTGCCACATAATAAATACTGTTTTTGTGTTAGAACCCTAAAATTCTTTCGCTATGTTAATTGTTAATTTGTTTTTGTTAATATTTTAGTACATAGTAACTTCCAAATTTTAAACATAGTTTTTGTTAATTATAAATTAAGTATAAATTACTAAAATATACTTTTTTACTTTGATTTCTCGTTTTTTTTTCTCTAATCTATGCATTTAAATGAAATTGAAGTGTCTGTCTGTAATTTTGAAATAACTGTCGCCTATTGAGCTCACATAACTATTTGCACGTTTTCAGAATGTGACGTTTTTTAAAATTTTTGTCAGTCTATCCGGGCTAATTTTTAAAACGGCTGAACCGCTCGTAATGGCACTTCACAGACAGGTAAAGGGTTATGCCAGGAGTGATCTAGGTTACAGTTGATCCCAAAAATAACCCTTAAGAGGGTGGAAACTTTCAGAAGGATAAGCTGTATCTCAAATTGCCCAAGCTGAAAACGTGAGACTCTTCTTAGAAAATAAGGAAACACATGTTCAACAGTCTTTTGGACACACTACTTCAATGGCTTAAAAACATCATTTAACTGGGTACAATATATCATCTATAACACGCGAGCAAACCGCTGGTATGTATAGTATGTACTAATTATAATATATTTAACATGAAACGTATTATGTAACATAAAACTAGTATAGTACTCTCTTTCCATTTAGCTTCGATTATTCAGTAAATTTAAGACTTAGTTTCGACCTGATTTTGACAAGCTGAAAGTTTTACCAGGATAATCTTTGAATGAAGCTTCGATGAACCCTATAACACGTATTTATAAGTTTGCCACAGTTCTTAAAATTTACACCAGTAAGTTAAAGGCTGACGCTATCACCGTATTTGTTGAGTGTCTATAATCTACAATAATTAATCGAAGTTTAATCAACACGTTCCGGTAATTTTAGCTTAGAAATCTTGTACAAGATGTGACTTCATTTTCGCTCACTACCCATTCCCTTTTTGTCCTAGCGTTATAATTATGTAATCTATTTTGCTCGGGAAGAAGTAGGCTTTTAAACAGAGATAGAATTTTTCAAATTGGTTTAGTCGTTCCGAGATTACTTGCGAGTACCACAAGTTTTTCCTTTATATAATTTGTAGGAAACTTCACAGTTAAAAAACTGGAAAATAATAATAGATAAAGTGACATTTTCAGTTTTTTGTGTCTATGAGTTGTCTATTTTGTAATTTTTCCAGCAAAGGCATTTCGAATGCCTACTCGGCATTTGGCAGTTGGCACTGGTAATTACTAGCTGTTACTAGTTGAACATCTCTGGTTGAACGTAGTTTTGTGAGGTAACTGAGGGTTAAAGTAAAAATTTTGGATTTCAAGTTCTAAAAAATGTAAATTATATTAAAAATAGCAGCAAAATATACTTTTTTTTTGAAAATGTCTCTTTTAAATCGATTTTTAACTATCTTGACAAAAGGTAATTATCAATTTAAGTATCTCGTAGATTTTAACCTCACTTTCTATTATTTATGAATTTGTAGGTAGTGCAGTGAAGACCGCTGTAAGAACAATTTCAAGTAATTCTATGTCGAATGTGAAAGAAACTAAACCTATTTATGAAGCAATAAATGTAAATTTATTAAACAATAGAAATTTTTGGATATGGAAAGAAAGCCCCCTTAAAGGTGCTCCACCTTTGAAATCTATACCAAAACCAATTGAACTTCCTGGTTCTGTGTTATGGATTCCTCCAGAGGAATCTACAATTGTTCCTGTTAGGAAAGAGGCACCTGCGACCATTGAATCTGAAATATCAAAGCAAGCGGTTCGGTTAATAGTTATTCGACGGAAAAAGATGAAAAAACATAAATTGAGGAAACTTAGGAAAAAAATGAAATTTGAATGGGCTAAGGTATGCGTTCCTTCTATTCATTTTAAGTGATAATCAAATTTAGTATAAAATTGGCGAACTTAATATGACGCAGTTCACGAACTTAAATTTGCCTCCTGGAAACATAGTGTTATACGAGATTAAATTGTGTTTTTTTATAGAGAAGACAAAAAAGAGAAATGCGCAAAGAAAAAGCATTTCAAGCTGAACTATTAGCTCAGATCCGAGAAGCAGAGAAATTTTCAGCTGAAAAATATGTCGAAGAAAAAATTCGTCTAGCTACACAAAAACCGCCAGAACCGTTCCGACACTTTCATAAAAAACTAGAACTGAATAAGCAATCTAAGTAGATTTCTTTTTTAATAGGTACGTGCATTTTTTTCACAATTAAACAATATGTAGCTAAATTATAACTATTTCTGCAATGTGAACAATTTTAGTAAACTGTTATTTTGTTTCAAAATGGTCAATAATGAATCGATTCTTTTGGAAATGAAATCTTCTGTTGTATCCAAATGTTCAGTTCCCTTTGTTTCACCAACCACTGCTTGAACACTTCGAGCCTCTGTTGATACTGGAACTAAAATAAATCATCGAATGAGCCTTTTACCATAAAAACGAAAAATTTGTTTGCCTGCGGCCCTAGTAGTACATAAGAAGTTTCAACCTGTTAGTAGAATACTATAGGTTGGGTTTTAACATTGTTGAAAGTGTGACTATGCTAGACTGGTGAGAGTGCGGGGGTAGTAGGCCTTGCGATCTTTTTCCCAATTTCGAATGACGTAAGCACTCGATTAAATCATTAAACCAATCACTTATAATCTCTTACACCCAACCTAAAGTACTCCACTAACTTTGAAACTTTCCGTATCACTAGCCCCACAGACAATTTTTCGTTTTTAGATGGCTGTCATATAACAATGAAAAAAAAACGGTCAAGTGCGAGCCGAGAATTTTAAGATTTAGAGTTTTGGCTTAGGTTTTCCTGTAAACTATGAGTGAAACCCATTATTCCCTATTTTTTTTTTCAAAAATTTAGGCACGGTAGTTTTAGAGATAAGAGAGGGAATGTTTGATTTTTGTATATTTTCTTTAATATCTTTAAAGTAATTTAAAAAATATATATTTCTATTTCACATAATGAGTCGTTTAATTTGATACGTCATGTGAAATATGAAATATTTTTTTTTATTTTCTAATTTGATCAACCAAACTATTTCTGACATCCTGTTTCCTTCTGATTTGTGGTCAAAATTTCGAAAATCCTAAAATGTATTGATAGTTTTATGCCATTTATTTTTTCAAAGCAAAAATTTTTTAAGCGCATTTCGTGAATTTCGCGAAGCGCTAACTTCATGAGTTGCCGTCACAGTATAAGCTAAGTATATGCATGTATAGCTTAGTATATTTCAGTCTGAAAGCCGGACTAAGAGTTGGAAATCAATGACGTAAATCTTTTTAGTATCTCAGCTATGGATACTCCTTGCCGCTAACAATGTATGTATTGTTTACATGTTTTACTTCAACGGTTACGCGCACACTTTTTTTGGATATTTAATAGGCAACGGGTCAGAGAATGTCATGTTGAGCGTCTATAATTTACAATTACTTGCTACATGACTGCCTATCAACGTTTTAAAAGAAATATTACAGATTATAGACACTCAAACATTTCATAATGCTTTTGCCGTTTGTATATATATTTTTCATCCTTTTAGTATGACTTAATTGACCATCTTTTTGAGTGTTAAAATTATTATTAAATACTTTCTTACTGGTTGTAACTGTTGGCAATATTTCGACTTCATTTTTTTCTTTTTCGTCTATCGAGTCGCTTTGTACTGTTGTGTCTGTATTGGTATTATGTGTTATTTTTAATAACGGATCAATGCTGGTAAAAGATCCTAACATTGACAAAGAAGCTGATGAATCCCTATTAAGTTTTATATCTTCCACGATGCACACGTGAGAATTTTTTTGTGAACCAATGGAAAAATTTTCTCTTGATGATTGCCTCTGTTTATTTTCAGTCAATTGTGATCTTAACAGACATTGGAATGAATTTTCACCAGACTCTCTTCTGCCGTTGTAAGTAGGAAGAATGCTATTTTTTATCGATTGTCTGTGCATAATCAACGAATCCCTTGCCGTGAGCAGTTTTGATTCGCGTTTTGAATATTTTTTAACAAACTGTACCAATTGCGTTTGATCTTTTGATAATCGCACTTTGTGAAACTCTAATGAATCTTTGCTTAAACTCAGTTTTTTATTATTGTCAACACCAATCTCGTCTAGTTCTTGACTGGGGTCTGTGTCTGGTTTGTCATTCTGTTCTTTTTTCCCAAAATAAAAATTCTCTATAGTATCCTTACTCATCAGTCGTTCTTTTTGTAATGTTACAGAGTCACGTACTGAAAGCAGTCGCGACAGTCTTTTTTTCTTTAATGACGTATCACTGTCTTTTGTTTTCTGTTTTAATGATTCTAAAACTTTCAAATTTGGCATTTCTAACGAGTTACGAGGGCCCAATAGTTTTGATTCATGCTTAATTTTCTCAGAAATTGTGTCTAGTTTTAAAGAAACATTGTCTGGCACAAATGATGGTCTTTTCAGTATTCCACCCGACGTGCTATTTATACTATTTTTAGACAGCAGTGACATGGGCGATAAACACCTGAACGACAATCTTGTGTTGTGACGTTCATTGTAATTGAAACGTACACTTGATTTTGAAATATTTTCGGGATCTAAACTCTTCTGGCTAACAACATCTGATTTAACACCGTCAATTTCACCAGTTTTCCTATTATTCAAAACGCAAAAAACTTTTTAAGAACACTGCACCGCTTTAAAAAAAATCCTCTAACAAAAGAAAAAAAACTGAATTTTGAGGTCGATGCTAGTTTAGTTACAATAATTTTTTTATTATATATTTTATTAAATTGGCGCCGACCTCAAAATTTATTTATTTTTCTCTTTAGTGGGTTTTTTTGAAGGCTATTCAATTTCATATTTAAACCTACTGAATAATTATTATAGAGTTCGAAACATTTTATCAAGTTAAACTTTTAAGGAATTGTAATTTTTTTTCTCAAATTTCCCACTCTCAAATTTTAATTCCTAAAAAATAAACTATGCATTAACTATATATATAATATAATATATAACCGCAAAAAGATTTTTATTATGGTATCTGTTTATAGTGAATAAAGCCCCGGAAAATTTCTGCAGTGAGCATGAAAAACGTGAAAGTCAGGGATTTTTTAAATTTCTATCTGTACCAAATCTAAAAACGTATTAGGAAACAATTTGCAAAGAACCCAGAGACTTCGATTGCCTAGGAGCCTCTACAAAGTCTAATCGTTTTAAAAGTATAATATTTACCAAATATCGTTCTCAATAACACTTTGCATCAACAGTGCTTGTTGGTTACGAACATCCTCTCGTACGTAAGTTTGTTTATTGAACATAAAGCAACGCAAGTCGTATTCCGTATCTAGTGTTTTATGGGAATCAGTGGCCTGTACCGATGGAGTATCAGGTGTCGTTATTCCGTACTTCATTATGTTATCGCCGTGAATGTTTTCGTTCAGATCGGACGGCATTCTAGGAATGTATCCATCGATGTCAGTTTGATGTTCGCAAGAAATTTCACTGCATTGACTGTGAAAATCGGGACTGGTATTAGCTTCGGGTATTTCTGAAATATGTAGTGTCATAAGTTTCCGAACGTTCAACAAAAATTCAGCTTGCGATGGTACAGCTTTCAAAGAGAAATTGATAAACTTCTGGAACTGTTTTATTATTTCTTGACAACGCTCTTCCCAAGCAACTAATTTTCTATCTTTAAACAAGTTGGTGGCAATTAGTTCTTCGATTTCAGTCTTTTTCTTTGAAACATCTTCTTCAAGATCGAATATCAATAGTTTATAATCTTGATGGATTTGAAAAACTTCTTGACTACATCTCGCCCGTTCAGCGCATAATACATACATTAAGTTTGCGATATTTTTACATTCTATATGATGCCTTAGCAATTTAAGACGATATAATTTATCATTTTTCTCTTTTGCTAATTCTGCCAAGAATTTTTCGTATTGTGCACTAAAAAATTAACATGCGCGTAATAAGTATCGAGAAGAAATTATTAGTGTTATATTTTAAGATTGGATGGGACTATTTTTTGTAAGAAAAAAAAAACAATAGATCAACATTGAATGCTTCATTTATAAGTACGTTGTCTGGTCAAGTAACAGAGAATGAACGGTGACAATTTGACTGAAGCAAGTTGACAGATAATATGTCGAGAGTAGAGGCTTTCTTGTCATAAGTTACATAAACTATTAGAGATATATCAATACGATATATGGAAGAATTTGTTGATGCATCAGTTGGCCCCACATTGGGCGCCAATTGTAACACTTGTTTTCTGGCCAGATTTTAGTCTACATTTTATAACGTTAGGGCAATTTTACTGAAACAAGTTTACAAAAAACAGATCTATTAAAGGCTTTGGTGACATAATTGCTTGAACGTTAGAGATATATCAATACAATATATGAAAGACAATAAAATTGTAGAAAAATCTACAAATCTGCGTGAATTCAGACTGGGCTACTGGTCGAACGTAAAATCAAACGTTTACATACTTTAACTGTTTCTTAAGATATTTTTGGAACTCTTCGCATTGATCTTTCAAAACTTTTGAAAATTGTGTTTTTAATTGGATAGCTTGATTTTTCAATGCTTCTTCTAATTTGATTGCCATTATCCTTTGTACATACAGCCGTTCATATTCAATTCTGATTTCTTGTTGTTCTAGCATATGTTCTTCGAGTTGTTTCAGCGCTTTCTATATATTATATTTAAACATTTAATAATTTTTTCATAATTATTTATTTTTTTATAACATGTAGATGCCTAAACAAATCTAGATTATACCAAGGCTATTAGATACAAAGGTGACATCATTTCGTTGAATAGTATTGGGGGAATGAATAATAAACTTTATTCCATAAAAAAACTTAGAAAATATGGAATATATCAAGAAAATGTGGAAATATAAACGGTATGCCAGCTAACGTCATTCATGGAATGAGGTAAGCTGTGTTCTTCTAATAACCTTGGATTATACGTCGACACTAAATGACTTCATTAGTGTCAGGTTTGCGCAAAACAGTTATAAAGATGGAACGTTTCTTTTGTTGAGCAAAGCTCGTTGAGATAAGTATGTTCACGGAAAGGTAGTTTCAGTGGCACCTTTGCGTTGTGGGAAAGAGAAAAATTGGAATCTTTCGTGATCTTTCTTTAGTTCTAAATAACGAGTTCATGCATATGCAAAATGCCGAGTTTAACAAACTAGTACATTGACCATTGGCGATAGATCTGGTATAGAAAGGTATTAAACCTTTTCGATGGAGAAAATAGTTATTGAAACTACAATGGTTGGGAACTATCCAAGACTAAAGTTTATGCGCAGAAACGTGATTTATTTAACACAAACCGTGTTTCAAACGATACTGGCTAGTTGTATTGATATTGGTCAAGTTAACTCTTAAAACTTCGATGTCTGTGAAATTGCGCGTGCGCGGTAGACTTAGAATAAGTGTTAAAGAAATATAATCAACCGTCATCTCGATTTGGAATCCAGCTTTCATTATTGCAACTTGTTCCTCAAATTCCATTTCACATATTTGCCTCTCCATTATTTTAGCAATTTGTATTTCTTGTTCGTATAGTCTATCTAGTTTTGTTTGTAGTTGCTGAAGCGCCATATCTGTTTCTCTATTTTTTGCTTCTATTAGTTTCTGTTCAATTTCACGTCCAATGCCTACGACAAATATGTATGATTTCGACATAAATACTGGGTGGCATTCACCAAAAGTTAAAGGCTACGAAAATGGGTGATAATGTTTTGTTTTGTAATTTCAACTAAAAACAATATCCAAACAATAAATATAGCGTTGAGTAGTCAAGGCCAGTGCAACTTTGGATTGCGCTGAGTGAGGACTACTACATTCAGAAGCTAACAAACTACGCTGCCATTAATCAAGGTTAGTAGAATAGGTGGGGTGTTAACATTGTTAAAAGTGTGACTCGGCGAGACGGGCGAGAGGGCGCAAAAAGTAGGGTTGTGACGTCACATTAATCGTTTTTCACAACTGTCAAACGGTCATTATAACTGAAAAATGAAGCCAAGGGTTTTGAATGACGTAAGCAATCGATTTAAACAATCACAGACGTGACCACTTTTATAGCCTGTTGCGCCCAACCTATATTGTTTTACTTAATTAATGTCTACTTCATTGATTGCACAATGCAATCAGATCAAAACTGCGGTTTGTGTCGCCGTCACAACCTACCTGATATTTCGTACTTTGTTAATGTCTGATATTTAACGACTTTTTTATTCAGGCTCTATTATAAACAAATTTTAAAATCATAATTATTTTATACTTATTTAAGTTATTTCATCATCGTACTTGTTATAAAAATTGAATATTTTTTTACTTAACAACCTGAAAAAGACTCAAAGCCGGGCTGAAACGTTGCTTTCTATTTAATTCAAATAAGGTGTGAGTAAAAAAAAAACTATTTTTTAAAAATCACCTAAAATTCCTTCATGGGTCAAAGCTTGGACATGTTTTGATGTCAGCGGAGGTTTTAGTCGAACTATTGGTATTAGCAAATCACTTGGTGAAACCCAAAGATCACATCCAGCTCCTTGCAGTGGCGGAGCAACGCCCAAATCTTTTTGAATAATTGCCGGGAAAATATCGAATAATACATCACTCAAAGGTTTTTCGTGTTGGCATATAATTTCTGATTGTGTAGGGATTTCTTGTGTCTCAAACAGCTCTTTGCGACGATAATAAGAGTCACTTTTCACTGCGAATACAATATTAAAACAATTTTTTTATTCATGACCCAGGAATTTGGAAAGTTTTTAGGGTCTCATACTTCAAAAGGAAAAAATAAACGGAACCCTCTTAAATATCAAAATTGTGGGATTACCCTTATTATGAATAAATTATATACTTACTCATTTTGAATTTTGTACTTAAAAATTTTATCACGTATAAAATTTATTAACATTAAAATTTGAGAATATTAATTTTGATTAAATTTTCAATCAAAACAGAATTTTGAACTGATTGTCAAACTATTGTCATGGATATTTCTGTTATATATTACTGACGTCCGATAACTAAATTCATTCAAGGTTCCAAGAAACTAAGGTTGGGCGTTAGCATTGTTGAAGGTGTGACTCGGCGAGACGCGAGAGAGGGTGGGGGAAGTAGACTTGTGACGACACATGGAATCTTTTTCCAAACAGTTGGGATAACAATAATTGAAAAACCAAGCCATGGGCATCGGTGACATAAGCAATTGACTCAACCAATCACAGACGTGACCACGTTTATAGCGTCTTACGCTCAACCTTCTACTATTCTGGTAAGTGCACAAGCCCAATCAGGTGAAGACATTGAATGCTAGTCTGGGCTGCATGAGCAAAATGGCAGAAAGACGTATTTGTTCAGCAACATACAAAACGGGTCAGAAAGAGATTTACATATTTCGTGTCAAGGTTACTAGAGTACTATAGATCGGGCGTAAGAGGCTATAAAAATGGCCACGTGTGTGATTGGTTAAATTTATTGCTTACGTCATTCGAAACCCTTGACTCGATTTTCAATTATAATGAACATTTGACAGTTGGGAAAAAAATCTCTAGGTCTACTACGCCCGCCTTGTTACACTTTCAACAATATTAACGCTCAACCTATAGTATTCTACTAACCTTGCGTTTCAACTGTTTGAAGCAGTCCATGTACAGCCGGCCTTAAACCTGCCGAAACAAAAAAATAGAACAAAGACACGATTACAGTTAATCTAAGCTTAACTTTATTTTTTAGCGTCAATTTTAATATTTGTATTTCCATGATTTTTACAATGTTTTTTCATACTACTCGAATCATAAAATCCTTTGCCACAGACCGGACACAAAAATGGCGTTTCCCCAGTGTGAATCCTCATATGAACTGTGAGATTTCCGTTGAGAGAAAAGCTTTTCTTGCAAACGGAGCACGAATATGGTTTTTCTCCACTATGAATTCTCACGTGATATTTGAGATGGTTTCTTTGCGTGAACGTTTTATTACATACGGAACAAACGAACGGTCTTTCTCCGGTATGAATAAGATTGTGAGATTTGAGCGATCCGTAATGCGAGAAAGCCTTTCCGCAAATACCACACGAGTACGGCCGTTCGCCGCTATGCGTTCGACTGTGAGTCTGGAGTCCTAGTTTCGTTACAAAACCTTTACCACAATCGCTGCATAAAAACTTCTTTGGGCCGTGTCTTAATGAATGCGATTTTAATTCACTTTCAAAATAAAATGAGTGATCACACATCTCACAAGTAAAACTGAAAAAAACAAAGATTGTCAATTTTGATTTTATTTTCGTTTAAAATAGAATGTTGTTGACAAAAATTCAAAATAAAATATAGCATGGACCCTAAGGTCCACGCTGGAAGAATTATAAAATGCGATTGAATACAGACGATAAAATTAGAATACAGACCAAAAAAAAGATTTAGCCGCCATAGGGATATGTAAGGACCAAATTACAAAATGAATTGAAGCAAAATATCAGAATTGTCAGTGACATGCCATGAATATGTTTAATAAAAGAATAATTTAATTGAATACCTGCTGTAAAAAGTAAAATTTCAGGGTTAATTAAAAATTCTTTAAGATAATAAAATAAAAATCTAAATTATACAAGGTATACTAGATCGGTTCGTACTGAGAACAGCGCCACACGCGTCAACTTTTAAAAACTTCGAAAAACACTGATGTTTGTGCGCAGGTCGCGAAAATTCGTCCCGTTAATCTTTATACTTCATGGTTTCGCCGAAGCCGAAAGTTTGGCCGACAGCAGATAATCTAATTTGGAAATATTTATATGCATTGGTTCACGTAATATAATTATACAAACCGTTTTTCTTTTCCAATATTTTCGTCTTTGTTGGTGACTCCCTCATTTTCTGCCATATGCTTTCTCATATGTATTGTAAATCTTCCCGATTGCTTGAACGTGGTTCCGCAATAACTGCAAACAAAAGGAGTTTCTCCGGTGTGGACTCTTAAATGATCTACTAGCGAATGATACTGAATAAAACCTGTAAAAGAAACATCTGTTTGTGTGATCTGTAGGAAAAACGCGCCACTTTAATATCTTTAAAAACAAGAAATAACAATCTCTGTCGCATTCGAAACTTAGTATCGCATCAGATGAATTAACAAACACCCCCCCCCCCCCAATACTAATTGGAAAGATGTAGACTTAAAAGTGAAAAAAAATTTCAAATAGTTTCAGTAGTTTTTGTGAGCGTGGATAAATCATATACATATAAATTATATGTACTGTGGATAGGATGAAAATTACGAGCACCATTGGAGTGCAATTTATTATATATCTGTCTTTGTTGGTTCTAATTGGATAAAGAGAGATATATGCCAATATATTGTCGGAATAACCAGAGAGTAACTTCGAAAAAAGAGACAGAGATACATTTTTTGCGCGATGTTGTCTTCGCTCACCACAGACTGAGTAAATAGACAAACCTTGGTACAGTTATTTACGTACATGGTATACACATACAAACTGACCTGTTTAACCTTCTCAATCCACAAAAACAGGGTCTGTCATGATGCAAACGTTTGCAGCAGAGATGCTCAAAGTTCACTAATGAAAGCGTCTATAGCACGATAATGAATGGGGTAAATAGTCAAGGTTATTAGATACAGAGGTGACCTCGTTTCGTTGGTTAGTAGTGGGGGTACGACGTCATCCAGAGGACTGTCAATTGATATTGCGTGTGGTTGATAAAAATATTGAACGGTATCCCGGCTGACGTCGTTCATTAACCAGGTGACCTGTGACATAATAATTTATGTCGTTTTTGCAATATTAACATTATCACGCACCTTTATTACAATACTGACACTGGTGGGGTCGTTCTCCAGTGTGAATCATCATGTGTCGATGCAGGTTCCGATTCATCGTAAATCGAGCCCCACAAACGTGACAGGAATATGGCCTCTCTCCCGTGTGTGTTCTCATGTGTACTTTGAGTTGCGAGAAGGTAAATGGTTTACCGCATATTTCGCAGGAATGGTTGCGTTTACGAGGGTGTTTTTTTGTCTTCATATGTTCGCTAAGTTCTAATTTAGTATTGAATGTAATGCAGCACTGTTTACATTCTAAATTATTTTCCGAGTTTTTACTTCTTTTCCTTTTGTTTGGTCTGTTGACGATTTTTCGTCGTTTTCTAACTTTTAATTGTTTCATTAATTTCTCAACGCTTCCCCAGCTGGCGTCACTAGCGGCGTCTCCGTTTCTGGAGCCGGCGTCGTCGTTTTTATCATTTTCAATTGCAAATTCATCTGTAATCGTTTCTACTTTAATTTCGACCGGATCACTTTCGCACTTAATATCTATATTATAATCATGTGCTTTTTCTTCGCGTCCGTTGCCGTAAATGCACCCCCGTAATTTTTTGTCGGCTTCTTCGCATTTTTGTTTGAACGAATATGCTTGTAGCATTTCGGAAATACAAGGCACGCACATTTGATTCGGTAAACCATCTTCTTTATTTGCCTGGAGTTCGAAAGAAAAAACACTTACTAGATTGTCAATTAGTAACTACGCTGTTTAAAAAACACAAAACCTAGAATATTGTAATAACTGCTTCAAATCATTACAAACTCGTTCAACTTGATATAGGTTTGTACGGTTCTGCTTGTATTGTATTTGAAAACAAAAATTACCTGAACAGAAGCACACGCCATCAGTATTTCAGCTAAACGAGAATTGTTTATTTCTGCCTCGTTTGCTGTAAAAATTGATTTAAGTTCTCCTTCCGACAGACACGTGCGACAAATTTGACTGTAATTTAAAATTTCTTGATCTGTCGACATTTTATTTACAAAAATCACTAGTAAATCGATATTTAATTTTCAGTACATAAAATGCAAGCACACTGTGCGACGAAAGCAGCTAATTATTCGCTGCAAACAAGTAAATGAATAAAGTGTTGTACGGAAAAGGAAAAATACTATTAATTGCATATTGGATTGCAATTTAAGCGTTCAACTAACAGTACGTTTGTTTAAAAGTACTTCCAAAGAAAGTATCTTTTGAGGAATTGACTGTTTAGTAAATTGCATACTTTTTTAAAATATCTTTTGCAGCTCTGATTAAATGATTACCAAATTAAAATTTTAAAAATATCGTTTATTGATTTAAATCCAGCAATATTTAATAAATAAACAGAATTTAAGGTGGGTTAGATAACATAGCAATTGCAGGGTCTTCAGTTTCGTATGTTATTAAAACATCTCTAAATTTTTCTAAAAGTTGTAGGAGTTGACTTCTTCTCAAATTTTCTAAGTACATAATTTCTTCAAGATGATGATCGCCACGGAAATAGCCTCTACGGTATAGCTTTGCTAATAATGTTAAATCTTCTGCATTGCTTGCAGCCGGTATCTGGAAAATAAATACAAAACTAATTTTCTTCCGACTTTAATGACGTCAGTTGTCAAGCGTGAATAATCTACAATCTAATTTAATATACCTTAAATATGGCATTTCTTTCTTCATCAGTAAAGTCAAGTAACTGTTCTTCTTGATAATCAGTTTTGTCATCGTCTCCAGAAACAAAACTAGCTTCGTTCTCCATGCTGTGCGGCGCCATATCGGTATCGGTACTGTGAGATGGCGGTTCGGCTAAACCCTCGTCCGACATTGTTGACGTTCCGCTTTCGGATTCGGTTCTCGAATGCGACACTGCCGGCATGCCGAAATGTTTCGGCGAAGGCGTAACATTACTGCGTTTCGATGACGACCTGGTTATTTGTTCTAGTTCAGAACCGTGTTCTGTCGGCATAAACTGTATATATGTGTGTAATTGTAAAAGTAGATGGTGCTGAAGCATCCAAACCATCATTTTAACTAGCTGTGATTGTTGCGAAGGTAAATGTAGGGGATTTGTTTTTTGTCCTAAAGACGTTGGTAATGAAAAATCGCTTATAGTGCGAATCAAATTTTCGCCAGGAAACTGTTCGGCAAATTTTTCGATGAGCGGCGAGTTTAAATAGATCGGTGCGTCCGGAGCGATAACGTATTTATTACTGGCACAAAGTGGATATATAACAGTTGCTTTTGCCCAGTACACCAAATGACCTGTCAGTTCGAATACCTGGAAAAAAATTTTTTTTGATGTTTTTTGAATAGGTGTGAATAGTTATCCCTTGCCAATCGCGAGAGCAACATTCCTGAAAAACGCTGCGATCAGTGAAATAGAAGCATTTTGGGTGTATTGTCGATGAGAAGTAATGGCATGGAAAAAAGTGTAACCTTTCCATTGAAGTAAAACATATAAAGAAAACGTATATGTAAGTAGCATCCATAGCCAAGATTCCAAAAAGATTTATTATGGCTATTTCTGGCGGTTAGTATGCCTCTCAGACGGCAACTCACAGAGCTACCCCTTCGCGAAATTTACAAAACGCGCCTAAAAAAAATTCACTTCAACCGTGTAAAAACTGCGTAAAAATGAACTTATATCAAATTCGTGATTGAAAAGGGATTACTAGCGTTTTATAAAAATCTTAGTAAGTTACAAGCTACGTTTTTTTTGCCAAATTTAACTATTTAAGGAGCTTACATGAGAGAGCGTTAGATCAGCGTCGGCTGCTAGTGTCTGCAAACTTTTGAGAGGACTGTATACCGTCAGTAAACGAGCTAGCGTCGGCGAGCCATCTAGAGGTAAACTTTCAACTAGCTGATGAACTGGTGTCAACAGTAACAAGCCATGATAAGGTCGTAATGCGCTCAAACATTTATCAATGTCTTCTGGTTCAATGACCCTACTTGCTTTCCAGTGCCACTGATGCACTTTTTGGGGTAAACAAAAATTTATTGGAATCCAACGATTTACTCTTATATTAACAACACCTGAAAAAATATTGTTATTTTATAATAAATTAATTAATGCTTTAGCTTCGCTGTTTTACTGAACCTGTTATTGTTTTTTCTTAGTTGTCCTTTTTATTTCTGTAAGTATTGTATAATAGAGAGAAACAACTAAATAAAATCAGGGAGACCCTTCATTTTTTTATCAACCATGCAATATGGATTAACAGTCCACTGGATGACATCATACCCCCACTACTATCGAACAGAACAAGTCACATATCTGTATAGCTAATAACCTTGGTTGACAACTATAATCGCGTATTAGAGAAAAAACTTATTTGTTGTCAATATTTTTTGTGCCTGCTAAAATGACTTCAAAGTTGCAAAACCAGGACGTATAATAAAGTTTGCTCTCCTTAGGAACAAAGTTGCAAGGAACGTTAAGAAAGGGATAATGGTTTCATACCTCCATTTTTTAAATAATTAAAATAGTACTTACCTGTGCTGCAAAGTTCGTCGTATACTGTTTTTAAATTTCGGGCGAGGGTTGACTTAGAGAGTATTTCATCGAATGATATTTCCGGTAGATTAGAATCTCCTTCGTCGTGTGTTCCAGCCATCAATCGGGTTTGTTCCGAAACGTAGCCACACCGCTTTTCTTCGTGTCTCAAAGCAACTCCAAGTTGTTTGCTCAATTCGTAATAACACTTTACTGAAAATATTAAAAGCATTCATTAAGGAAAAAAAAAGCGAACAATGATTAAAATATATTGACCTATTATTTTTGGTTCTAAAAAGGACTACTTAATTTATTTATGTATTTTTAAGTGAAATACAAAATTAAGTATTCTTTTTTCTAAAAAAATTAAGTTTGTAAATTAACTGAAAACATCCACACAATATTGGTTCCACGTTGGGTGCCAATATTTTTAGTGGAAATAAAGTACAATATTTTTAGAAAAAACAATATTTTGTTTGCTGAAACTGTGATCAAAATTTTTTACCAAAGTCGCACGAAGTTCTTGCATTGAAATCTGAACCTAAAACAAGCAATATTGTACAAAAAATTCGTCGAAAAATTTATTATTTGAAATTTTCCTAATACAATAAAACAGAATTTAAATTTATGGATGTTCCTTGCAGCAAAACTCAAACACTGTCTTATTAAAGTCATATTTTAAGAAATAGTTTTAATCTTACCTACGGAATGACTGGCTAATGCTTGCAGAGCAAAAACTATGTTAATAAGCAGCCCATCCTGGGCACCTCCTTCCAGCGGCAAAAGCGTCGGATGGCCAACAAATCTTACATCGTTTACTTTTAGTTCAAATTTGCGATTGCATAATTCCGGTTTCACAGCAAATAAAGTTGATAAAACTTCGTCAGTGAAACCGGTCAATAAATTGTCTACAAAAAACGTCATTTTAAAATGAATGTTTCCCGGTGTTTTTTTTACACATTTTTTTAAATTACCTTTGCAGATATTTGATACAGGTGGAGGAGGATTTTGCAATAAGTCTTCAGCTATAACTAGAGCGTATGGATTTCTTTTCCGCGTATTTGTAGGTTCATTATTTTCTGATATTCGGAATGGATATCGGAATAAAAGTCTGTCGCCTTTGCTGTCAGACTTAACTAATATTATACTTAATGGATTTACCTCCATTTTATTAGAGTGTACTATTAGATTAAATAATAACTATTTATATATTAAAAATAAATTATTCATTTACGAATCATTTTATGAATTAATAATTCATTTACTTAATCCCCCAACTGTCATGGAACTGTCAAATGACAGCTGTTTGTTTTTGCTACCATTTTTGTTTAGAGGTAAAAATGCAATGCACATATAAAATAAAAATTAGTTTCAAGAAAATTTGGCAGATGGACAGAGTTGCGATAAAAAATGTGCTGCTATCTTTCAGCCAAAGGAATAATCGTTAGTATTTAAAACTTGGTTGATTCAAATGTAAATAATTTTCCCCTACCAAATAATTAACTGAATAAACATGCGTGATTCGTTTTCAATAAATAATAAATTGGTACTGGACAAATCTTAATTCGGTTTCAATAAAAGTGTATTAATAAAACATGTTTCAAAAATATTGATCTATCGGCATGAGTTTAACCTGGTGACGTAAGAATCACGCCACACTGTCGTATAATTTTCTGCGCTGCTCATTGGTTGAAATAGTTCAGTGTGGTCCCAAATATATACAAAGTATTTAGTGTTTGTCGTTATCTGCTTTAGAAGTGAACTGATGTGTACTTATTGAAGGTGTACAATTAATTTTATTGTGAGCAAAGGTCATGATTGTGTGACGCGGTGCACGTAAATTCATAACATAAACTATTCAGTGTTACTACATGTGGATTAATTCGTAATTCCAATTATTTACGGTGAGTTCTAATAATTCATATCAATCACAGAAGGCTCGTGCTCTCTTAACCTATGTTTATTGCGTATAAATGTTTCTTGACCTACAATATTGTTAAATTTTAATAGGGGTCAGTTTATTTCTTAAATGATTTTTTCCCCATTGATGTCAATCACATAGTTTGGTTTTGATTTGCAATATTTACCGAATTTTTTGTCATGGTCAAACGCATAGGTCAAACGAGGTCTTAGGTTACTGCAGAACGCAGCCTAAATATTAATTTGTTATTCTTTCATACCAATTTATTTTTATTTCATCACTCCAGGCATTATCAAATATTATTTTTAGGTTAGATTTTACGACAAGTTTTTCGGTATAAAAGGTTTTTCAAAATTTATATTTTTTGGAAAAACGAATTTAACAATTCTATGAAATAAAAAATATACACCAAACAATTAAAATTCATTTTGTGAAATATTGACGTGGTTTTATGTGGATGAAATACGTCAGTGCCATTGTACTATTAACAATTCGTAAATAAAATAAATACACGTACTGAAAACTCCCACATCACATGAGTCATTCATGACCTAACAATTTATAGCTTACTTAGGATTGATTATTAATTATAAACATTAAAACTAGATCTAGAATAATTTCACCTAGGTTTTTTCTTCGACATGTCTTTGGTCATTGAACTGAAGGGTCCAAATATGGTAACAGTAAACTACACCTAGATGCTTTTTTTTAAATTTTAGCGCAAATGAAAGCAGAACATGTAGCGGGATGTTTTGATATTACTGGTAACTAGCGTAGTGAAAGCAAGTATTATAAACTCAATTGATGAAAGTCGGATTACAATCGAAGTGGTAGTTTTTGGATTAACCTGAAATAAAATTGCAGAAGCTAGAAAGGCAAAACTTTTAATTTATCTTAAAATAATTTTAAAAAACGCAATATTTAGCAACAAAAAACGCCATCCGAGTGTTCGTTAGGTGCAGGTAAACCTGTTTTACATGGAATTAAATGTTACATAATTTCAATTTATGTTTACAAGCAAACAAATCACTACAGTATACTTTTAAAACGATTTTTCCTTGAGAATCACGTGTTCGCAGAAATTGTGATTGTGTACAACATACATTAATTATAATCTGTGGAATCAAGATAATATGGTTTATGGTTATTGTTTGTTGTTTTTCATACCTTTAAAATTCATTGACGTGTGCGTATTTCGTATTTTGTGTAAAAATAATATTCCCTTTCAAAAATTATAATTAAACTTTTGCCTACGCTTATGAGCTCTATTGTGAAGCGTCTATAATTTACTATATCTTTGCCTTCGAACACTAATTGAACCTAAAACACAACAGTGGATGTTTACTAGTTCATCCCAAATTTCTCTCATTGAAAATTTGTGGGGATTTTTTTTTAGTTAAAAAAATTAAATTGCATGAAGCATGTGACAACGTAGTTTTCCTAATTTGAGATTGGGACCATCAGACTCCCATTGCGGTATTCTGTCATCAAACTGCATTTATAAATGGCTTATTAACCCTTCGGAGTAATGATAATCTGTGGAAACTGGATGCGGTGACAGGTTATTTTACTAATCATAATATTATAATAGCGATAGCAAATTTTCGTTACGGTATAGTTCGTGTAACTAAATTAATAACAATAATTGTCACTGTTGGATAAGTGATAACTCGTCCGCCGCGATAGTGGAAGATTCGGGTTTGAGTTCCGATGGCGATAGTGTTTGAAAATATCTTTTTCTAATATAGCATTGCACAATGGTTGTTTCAATTGTAGCGAAACATAACTATCACTGTTATTAAAATAACAGCTATATATATGCTTTGGTTATAAGGTTGTAGTGTGTATTTTGTGGGCAACCTCTGTAAAGTGTCCGATGTGTCGGTCCACTGTTGTATCATGTACGCATTTCGTGGTCACAGAGAAGCGAGGACTTAATGCAAATTATGATTGCACATAATCTCCGCTGGATTTTATAACAGTTGAATGTAAGAGGAAGACGTTGCAATGTGGTGACGCTCGATTGTTTTGTCCTCCTGTCCTATGAACTTTGGACGACCGTAAGGTCAGTCGTGACTAGGTAATGTATATCGCGTGTTTTTTTTTTAAACTTTTCCATGCTTCTACAATTACTATAATAATATATTTGTAATATGTGCGTTGAGAGTACATCACTACATACTTGTTTCGGGGACGAAAGTTGATTTTTCCATGCCAATGACGAATATCTCCACAAAGTAAGCGAAAATGGCGCCATCGAACGCGTTGATTGTAAACTATGTGACAGATCGCCTAACTTGCAATGTCCATTTAGGGTGCTTTTGTAAGTATTTATTGTTTTTCAATGCATTAATTACGAAAAATATGATGTGAATTACTCCACATTTTTGTTGCATCTCATTAAGAATAAGTGATGCATTTTAAAATTATAATGAACATTTTTTTTTTAATTTTCTAATTTGGCCCCCAAAATTAATATCGGGATTCGTTTATTTACGCTATACGTCCATGATTGAGTCATCTAACTCTATATATATACATATACCAAATTTCAATGTTTTTGGTTTAGCAGATTCGGAGAAAATAAGGTGTGAGATCTCTTGTATCGGGAATTGAAAATGTAACTACAGATTTCGAGCCCTTGGCATTTTGGAAAAATTGAAATTCTCTTGTGCGTTGCACATCCACTTATTGTTAGCTACCGCGGGTTCCCCTGAGACCTGAATGTCCTGCAGCTTTTCGCCAGCTTGCCAACTGGATGGAATAATGGGCAGATAACGAGAATGAAACAAAAGCATTGTACATATAAAATCTGAGCTAAATATCTAAAGTCTAAACCATAATTTATCGTGCTAAATATGGGCCTGAAAATTTTGAAAAAATATTTTTATATCTATACAAATTCAGGTCGATTTAATGACCGAATTCGCACAATCTTTTTTTGTTGTTGTCATATTTAATTTGTTACGCCACTGATAAAAAACAGGTCACTGTATTAAAACCGCGCTAAATGTTCTTCATTGCGGAAGACAATGATATGTGATTGAAGTTCAGAACTTATTAAGAGAGATTAGAGGGACTTATTAGTTGACCTTTGCACTTATGCTCCCCCACAGTTTGTGTTTTATTGCTCAATTACGATACAATATGTAAAGTAGTATCGTTTACAGAAGAGAGTAGCGGCATTTATGCGTGCAAATGAGTTTCAGATCGGACGGGTCTATGTTTTTTAACAAAGGGCGGGCTTATTAGTGGTCGCATTTAAGTTGTTCGTCGCTAGTCGAGACGCACCATTCAGATACCGCTTATGATTGCCTCTGAAATACCGCCGCTACTGATCGCTTTTCCCACTCTTCTGACTACGCATTTCTACACTTTGCAACTATCTTCAAAAACATCTCTGGCTAAGAGCAGTGGGAGATGCTGGGGGCTCTTATTCCCGGGCAACACCGGGTAAATTAGGCTATATTTAACAAAAAAGTCGCGATAGCATGTGTTGATTTTTAATAGGCAATTTACAAATCCGGATGCTGTAAAATTTGGTAACTTGCCTTATATTGCATTGGCATTTTTATGTGATTATTAAAGTGAAATACGATATGATACTCTGTGTTAATGATTCAGCAGATCTAATATTGTTTTGAATTTATTTACGTCAAAAATTCTTCACACCTGTAAAACATTTGAGCATTCCCTTGCAAAACGATGAGATCAGTACCACTTAACCCTTTACCGGACACACTAGTACTAACCAATTACGGTATTAATTTAATTTAAAAGTTATGGCATTTAAGAAAAGAAATTCTAGTTATATTTTTAACCCATTGTGTGCTAGTGGTACTCAAAAGTACCGCTTTTTTGAGCCTTTGTATTCCCACAAACATATTTTCGTCATATAATTCCAACTAATTCTAACTAATAAAACTTCAAACAATAGTGACACCAACCTAACATAATATACGTACAGGATCTGTACTACAGCTTTAAAGTACCAGTAATACGAAATCAACGATTTAGTGAGCTGTGTTAGAGAAATTCGTCTGGAAAATAACGGAACGTTTAAGTACCACTAGCACACTGTCAGACTTTCAGGTCTGGCACACAACGTGTTAAAGATGCCAATATTTAAAAAATGTCTTATTCTGTAAACTAAAAAAGATACAGATGTGCTTTACTTTTTCTGTTAGCACCGTTAATATCAAACGTATTTGAGAGACAGTGGCAAAAATTATTGAAGTCGCTTGCAGCTAAGTTAATTAAAATTAAGGTTATTAGCCTAGTACCGTACTAGTAATAATTTCGTTCGTATTTTGTTGTAATGAAACATTACATTCTACCAATAATCTGAAAAATTCAAACGGTTCTACTTTTTCCTGAACTAAAAGAGATGCAGCGGCTTATAATAGAGCTATTCAATATTTTACAAAAAAATTGGGGGGAAAAACGGTCGATTTAAAACAGAACCTCTCTCATTTCTGAACATTGCACGCGGCTGAAAGGTTAAATTAAACACATACAATCATAATAAGAAAAACAAATTGCGATTTACAATGGCTTTTAAAGTGCATTTAAAAATATGCAATTTCAGCTCATTCTAGTGTAGTACAAATGTCTCAAATTTCGCTGACCAAGTTGCAGTGGTCAGCAGGGAGATTCCCAGTATAGGAGAACCTCTTCAAATGAATAATTCGTGTTTACGAACATTGCATTGACTTTCGTTTTATTTGACGAAAATTTTACGTTGTTAAGATTAAAAGACCACGCATACTTGTCAAGTATGGAACAGCATGACCAGCACAGCATAAACCAGCACAAACTAGCAAAGTTTCGTAATGTGCGGTAGAAATGTTGGAGGTTTCGAGTAGTTTTATCAATGAAAATTAATAAATGAAAACAACACATCACTAGCATACTAGATCGGTTCGGTACTAGTAGACAGAAATTGCAGGCGATCGACTGACGGTCGTTGCTGGTTGCATTAATGTGCGCGAGATAATTTGGGTATCTGGTTTTCAACAACACTAGACCTTCACGTAGCAATGATCTTTTGAGTCCGGTGCGGCGACTGTGCAAACATGTTGGCAGTCAACTTCTACTAACCCAGACTATTCATCGATCCTAGATTGATAGGAAAGAACAGAGGGGTTTTTAGTGGGTATTGGTATGGTTGACTTCAACATTATTCGCAGTTGAGAGTATCCGTAAATGGATTTCCCTCATTAATAAAACAACCCAGGCGGTTCAAATTTTTTGATAAAACAGATTCTTCCGAAATACGTACAGAATTTTCTTGTAGTTTAGCAAAAAATTCTCCATTTTGGTAACAAATTTTGAAAATAAATGCGCATTCTTTAATGGAAAATCTTTCCATTATAATCAAGTCAACACTAATAGTGAAGTTTTTACTCGACATCTGTCACCCTGATCCAATATTCAACGAAACTTGGTATAAATAGCAACCAGTTTAAATCAGAAGGTTAAATTGGACATCCTTTAGTAACGCTGTTGTATTCCTGTCTCCTTACCCCGTCACACTTTTTGTATAACCTATCGGAATCACTCCTATGACGAAACGACAAATTTGGAACCCATGGCATTTTTGAGGATTTGAAATACACGAATACATGATTCACTTGCACATTCACTTATTATATATTTGCTTCATTTATGCGGAGAACCCTTGACTTTTCGTGTCATTCTGATTTCTGAAATAACGTCACTGTTCGTAACTGCCGCGCCTAAAGAAATTTCACTTTAAAAAGTTACAGAACGGACCCCTCGAATCAAATCCTTTCTTTGTTGACAAGTTCCATAGTTTCACATGAACGGGGTGAACTTTGTAGTGTCACAGATCACAGTCAAATCATTCCCTATTCACGCAACAACGACGAGGAGTTTTTACGCCGATAAGACATTGTTCAGAGTCCGTTTAAATAAAAACGAATTTCCGTTAAAAAACATCTATGTTTTTCTCAGGCGAAAGATGACTTTAATCATTATCATTGATTTATAAGTACTTTTTATCGTTTTATTTTCTGTTATAAATTTTGATCGAATTTGAACAGATAAAATATATGGTATTTTCAATCATATTGTTATCATTGCTTGTCAACAAAAAAAGAAACATAATTTATCGACTATACGGCCAAAGGCAAGGAAGATAACGTTCGATCTTAAATTGTCATAAAAGGATAAAATGTATTGGTGCATTAATTTTCACCAGAAGAGTTTAGTTCTGGTGAAAATTCATGCACCGATTAGTTTTTATCCTAACGCAAAAGAGGGTTATGTTTTTCATTTATGTATTATTTGACGCATTTAGGCGAATGATGTTTCGATTGATTCGCTATAATCTCACGAGCGTACCACTAGCTAAATGACGTCACGCATAATCCAATGTGGCGACTAAACGTCTATTCGAGTTTTTATTTCTATCAAAGCACGTCTATGCATAAGGGGGGTAAAACTGCTAGAATTATGCGAAACCATAGACGTAGAAGATGTCTTCGCGTAGTGGGTGATTTGATTCTTGTTGTTAATCATATTTTATTATAATATAGGTAGATGTTTATTAACACTTACGATTCATTTTTACATAAAATCACACACATAACAACAACTGCAAGATCGGTCAATTATTAAAACGCGTAACGCCATTGGCACTTCGCTTAAATGTGCATCAACACAGTTGGATATTGCATAAGAAACGCATCATGTTACATTAACACTTACGATTCATTTTTGCATAAAATCTCACACATAACAACAACTGCAAGATCGGTGAATTACTAAAACGCGTAACGCCATTGGCACTTCGCTTAAATGTGCATCAACACAGTTGGATATTGCATAAGAAACGCATCATGTTACATTAACACTTACGATTCATTTTTGCATAAAATCTCACACATAACAACAACTGCAAGTGCGGTCAATTACTCATACGCGTAACGCCATTGGCACTTCGCGTAAATGTGCATCAACACAGCTGGTAATTGCATAAGAAACGCATCGTGTTACTCTTCAAATGTGTGCGTTATTGAAATGTCACTATGTAACAAGAGCGTTTTGTATAACTTAACACATATTCGTTACAAATTGTTTGTTTGTTTTAATGCCACTTTCTCTAAATAAGGGACCTTGTGCAAATTCTTTTGGTAGATTTTCTTTGATTGGTCCGATAATATTTAGTACAGGACCCCTTCCCAATTCAGGACTTCCACCTGTCGCCGGCCCCGCATGTAGGAAACATAAGAAACAGTAGATAGGCACTATTTGACTATTGGAAGGTCACCAATGCAAAACGAGTATGCAAATAATAAAAATACTTAATAAACGTCGCGTTTAAATTTAACACAAGAACAGAATGTTGGCAATGGTCACTCCCAGTTGATCTGGTTTATATAGGTTGACGTAAATTGCGCTCATAAAAATAAAATATCAGCACGTTTTCTAACCACGAATTTGAGATGTAGCGCTTCCTTTTTACTGTATAACCAGAGTTTCCTCCAAGCGATTTTTTACGGCAATGTCAAAGCGATCTACAGGAACTGGCCAGCTCTGCATTTTTTGTAGAATTGCTAAAGAGGTCAATACTCAACCTAGAATTATTTTTTCGTGTGACACGTTATTTAAAGGTGTCAATAATAGAAGAACCAGATAAAATTGAATTAATAACTATTGCTGTGGTTCGTGTATGGCGTTTGTTTCGTGTCATTCGTTGAAAGGTATATAGAGAATAGAACTGTTGGTTAGTTCTTTGCGTTTTGTTAATGATAGATGAACTAGTTAAATCGTCAACTAGGCAATTCTAAAAACAGAAACAGTTGATTATATTCGTGTATCTTTGTATCTGTTTCATTTTAAAAGTATATGCGTCATTATGGGAATAACTTTGCGTGTCTGCTTTTTTTGTTTAAATAAAATTGCATTATTTGCCAATTAGCTGGCTAATCAAAACAATATTTATAAACACATTAGACACACATTTTGTTCATTTCACGACTTGGCATGACTTGGCATTTTTTAAAGTATTGTAGAACATGCATAGAATTTGATTTGAGTTCAAACTGCATAATTTAAATTTCACGATAATTGTTGGGTTGATGGAAACACTTGATAGCGGTTTTTTCGCAATTGTGTCTTATAAACAATAAATTGAGAATATGAATTGGTACTGGGTCAAATAATCCTGACTATTGGTGGCTTTAACAGACTGGCAATTTGAAGTGAAACTTAAGACGCGCTAAGGATAGGATATGGAAAAAGCGTGACTGAGGAAATGGTAAGGAGTGCGGTACTAGTATAAAGGAATTAGTCAAGTCGCTAATAGATGACAGTAAAAAATAAAAATGTGTGCAGTTTTGTGCTACTGTTGTACGTGTACATAACAATATCGCTTTTACTGAATTTTTTCATACTTAAAACTATTTTGAAAAATGATAGTATTACTATAAATATATGAAAAATCGCGTATTCAACATTACATTTGGTCTAAACTCCGACCATATGTCAAACCTCAATACTGAATTATTTTTTTTACTAAACTGAAATATTGCATATTTATTTAGCCAACGAAAGCACGTAAAAATGCGGTGATTAACTTTTTCCAATGATCAGTAACTCGATGATATAATGATGTATATATGAAATGTGAGACCGCGATATTTTAATTTTTAACTATTAGACTGAATATGATTATCTAATATCTACTGGTGCAGTGTTAATAGGAAATATTTTTCATTTTCAATTTATTTTTGTACTTTGCCTCTGTTTTGACTGGTAGTTCGCCGAATGGTTGAGCCAACGACATTGTGCACCAAAATGAGTAGATATTTAGTACAAATATTCAACTATCATATTACAATTATTTATGTGGTCTGTCTATAGATCTGATGACACTACCTTTGAATTAACCCTGCTGTAGTTGCAGTAATGCACAACTTTTCGATATTCTTTGCCGAAGAAGATAGCAGATTATAGATTTTTAAAGTTTTTTTTTTTAGATTTTTACTACAGTAGGTATCAATTTGAAATTTTGTACACTCAAATATAATTAAGTAATGCTCAATCCATTGGCGTAGAATATTTTAAGTATCTCACTAAATGAACCATTGAAAACCAGAATGGTCTAAATCATAAAATTAAGTTTCTTTATATCATGACAAATTTGATTTGCTCAATAATTTTTTTTAATTAATTTTTTTCTGATGTATAAAATTTGTGTAGAACTTGTGGTAATTTTCTCGTTTTTATCTGATTTTAAATCGTTTATTTAGATCAAATACACTGTAAAACCTTGGCTAAAAGTCATAAGGGAAAAATGGTACATATTTCTAGTTTATTTTGTAAGCATTACCATCAAAGATTGAATAAGATTTTTCATAGAAATTTAAGATTTTCGAAACGTAAGTGCATTTTATATGCTCACATACAGCCAATTGCTATATGGAAATCAATAAAGGGGCATATTGAACAGCTCGTAAAAATCACCTTAATTTTTTTAATGCAAATCAAATGGAGATATTCAACATATAAATTTAAGTATAATAGATTCTCTGGAGTAACTCGCCAAATAAATATTACTGTGCAACAGAATTTGTCAGAAGTCTAAAACACTACCGCGAGTCAGTCATGTTTTGCTTTAAAACTGTTTACTAGAAATTATAGTTTTCACAGTTGGCACCGTTTCAAAAATTACGTGACAACTCTTCTTAATGCCACCTGTATGTCTGAAATGACCCACTGCTCAATTTCAAATTTAATTTTGTATCATTTTGACAATAATAGAAACAAGGAACTTGCATAATTTTGTTTTTTTATTTTTAATTTAATTTAATTTATTTTAATTTAATTTTTTTAATTCTAATTCTAATTTGTCACATTATTTTATCACACATGCTTGTTTAAATACAGTCAGTGCCCGAGAACTTAGAGCAGCATCCAATCGATCGATTTCGGTATATATATTTTTTTGAAGTTATACTTCTTTTGGCGCGTTGAGAGTAACATTTTAGCAGGCAATGGAAGCTGACGGAAATTCGACAGTATATGAAAGTGGTCGCGCTATCGAAAATTCTTTTAGACGAGAGAAACCTCTAAATGCAAGTTTCAAACAGTCGGCATATTTTGTAACCGTCCAAATTGTCTGGCATTTTATTTTAGTAAAGGTGTGAAATTCAAAAATACTTTACAAAGTGCGTAAACATAATTTTTTGGGCATATTTTTTTGCAAACATGGAAGCTGCGCAGTAGGTAAATAACTGCTAATGGCGCCGCAACCAGTATACAGTATGTAAATCTGCAAGGTGTACACATAGGGAATTTAGCATTGGGACAAAATGAATGGATCAGGCTGAACCATGACTTATTAGTGATGATTTATTTAGAGTTGTTGTAGTAGTTTTTATAACGTGAAGTTTTGCTCAAGGTTAGAATACTATCGACTGGATGGTAACATTTGTGAAAATATGACTTAGAAAAATGGAGAAGAAGATGAGGGCAGTAGGCCTTGTGACCTTTTTCTCAACTGGCAAACCTTCATTATATTTGAAAAATCAAGCCAGGGGTTTCGGATGACGTAAGCAATCGATTCAACTAATCATCGACGGACTGCTTTTATAGCCTCTTATGCCTATAAAGTACTCTACTAACCTTGAGTGTCTGTTCTTTTCTCTCCCACACATTAGATATTTTTTGTCTTGACGCATTCTAATTCATTCATTTTATCCCATTGATAAATGCCCCATGAACACCTTTCCTTTTTGCATATTGTAGATGCACTGCTGTAAACAATGTTTACATGTCTAAAACACTTACCCTAAATTCGTGATTAGCTTGTGGACTATTTCTACAACTTAACTTAAATCGTAACATAAGTGGCAGGAGGTACATAATGACTTAAGTTATGATTTTTTCACTATGGAGTGTAGTAAAAACCAAATCTACGTGTTCCTCCATAAGTTGGGTGATTTAAATAAGAAATGATTCAATGTAAATATATGATGTTTTAATATAACCATTATTTAAATAAATATAATTAGTTTTTCTATCTGTGATTTCTCCAATTTAGTAAAGTGAGTTTCACAAAGTACAAACTATTGCATTAGCATTTACAGTAAAAGTTGGTTGTCTTCTGGTAGCATACAACCGGATCATTACAAAATAGAAAACCTCTATAATTTGAAAATTGGTAAACATAGCACATCGGCATTGTCAATGACGTATTGTTTAAAATAGACTTATTTTGCACACATTACTATGAACTATTCAAAGACTTAGGTCGTCATATAGTTGGTGCCCCTAGCGGCAAAGATTAGTAGTATCCATCTCGATTGTCTATTAGAACCAGTATGCGAGAAAAGAAATACAATCAGGTCAGTAGACTTTTTCCATTCATGACTTTTGGAGTATGAAAAAAAATCACCCGGTACGCGTGTTGTTGACACAAACTCACAGTGTACATTGAACTGTCGATAATATCATCGGAGTAGGATTACGGCATTTGGTATAATATATTAATATTTCACTTCATGCGAGATCCTTCAGTTGTCTGACCGCGATCGCAGGTTGACTATTGTCGGTTAAAGTTGAATCGCGACGTCGACAAAATTTGGTATTTTTTAAACCGCGTCGGTTTTTTATTATTAAATTATTAATTATATTAATTAATAAAAATGATCAAGTTGCGTGAATCGTTCGGTATGGATAACCTTTATATCCCCAAAGGAAAACTCGTCATGGATACTATTGGTAGTTTAACTGTTGGCAGTCTAAGCATGTAAGTACGGATTCATTTTAGGGCTCCGTGCCCCGAAGGGTCCAAACGGAACCCATATCTCGCTATTGTCGGCCACAGAAGCTTAGCTATTAAAATATACAGGCTAAATGATCATAGGTTGGAGCATACAGTCAATTCAAGGAGTAACAAGGCCCGAAATTTTTATACAGTTTGATTGTTCGCATATCTAGTTTTGTTTCAATAGAATATAAATAGTTCAGAGAAATTTTGATTGAGGAACGATTTAAAAAAAATGCTTTTCCGATGTTTACTTGAGACGAATTTGATGTTCGGTAACATCACATTTACGTATTTTTTTTTTTTTGAAGTATCTGGAATTTTCTGTAACGTTAAAGGGGAAATTATTCAACGGCGGGGAAATATAAGAAAAACCTTGCGGTAACGTAAAATGGATGTTTCACTTCATCCGTGAGCTTGTGTGGGTGAGGCTCACACGTTTTTTAATTGCAAAAACCGATTTTTGAAAAGATAAAATATTTTTGAAAAAATGTTCGATTTAGATGGAATTTTGTTAACCCGGTGTCTTTTTCACTTGACGCTTTGAGTTTAAATTAATACAGTAGAACGCGTGTGTTTTTAATCTGTCGGAACTAACCGACTCATGTATTTGTAATTCTTCCTTCATCCTAACTTTGTTACAGTCAAGTCTTTGTTAATTTGAGGTTAAACGTTATCTAACGTATTTTTCCATGGACTGAGCAGCGTAGGAGGAGACACTTTGGATGAAAAGTAGAGACTATAAAAACTTGAAAATACGTGAGTAAAATCAATTGAACTTGATGATGTTGGAAATGCATGAGTTCTACTGATTTTATTTAACTTGAGAAAAACAATTGAGAAAATGGAAAACAATGTCACAAGTTCACAAAAAATAGAATTTTTCAAATTATAGGAAAATATAGTCACGTGTGAGTAGGTACTTTGCTATTGACTAGAAAAATATATAGTCCAAGAGTCAGAACCATAAAAATATGTTTTTGTATATTTTTGTTTTCTTTTTCTGCCAAAAAGAATTAGCATCCCAAACCAGTAATGTACTTTGATGACCGGCTTTTTGGAGCCGGCTCTATATACAATCAATTTTTCTGTAATTTTCTGTAATTTTGATTGCAGAGAATGTGCTTAAATTTGTAAAATAGTGGCACCAGTTTTTATAAACAATACCTGCATAGATATTGTTCGCGTAATCATTAGAATAGATAAAAACATATACATGCAACTGTTATTAAAATATAAACCTTGATATTTGATATTGAATTCGTAGTCCAAAGTTCATAATCCTCATTCGACAAAATTGGATTCTGTCAATAAAAAAATATTATTATTATCCACTTGAAACAGGCGTTCTTCTTTAGCGAAGTACACTCAGGTCAATAATTTTTATCTTAAAACCTCCCTGAAACAATACTTTATGCTAATAATATTATAAAGAATTAAAATTTGGATGTAGGATGTAATTTCCGAAACTACTCATCCGATTATAAAATTTTTTTCACCAATATTTAGAATGAATCTTCGGGATGAACATAGGCTAAAATAAAAGCGCTTTCCGTGGGAACCAATTTTGCAACGATGTGAACGAAAAAACTGTTACTATCGAACTAGGCAAGATTGTAAAAAGGTGAAGTCGAAGGCTACACTGCTGTTGTTGCTAGCTATAAAATATTGTTTATCTAATCACGTGTGGAGCAGTGAATAGCGGCCAGTATAATATTATAAAGGAGACAGTATTTTACATTACACACTACAGTAGTAAACCAGACGCACATTCTATAGAATCGATGCTCGTTCGTTTTCGGGGTTCCGCATGGTTTGATCCCTAGACCTTTTTTTCTTTGCAGAGTTTCGCTACAATTTCAAGTTCATGAATTGAATTTGCTCTACCGCGCGAAAGGAAGTTTTACTTCCAAAGTGGTTATGCGTTAAGCTCTCGCATCTGGAGTGAAGCTTCTTTTATTCAAGTAAAAATGTCGATTGAGTTTCTACTGCAAGGAATTCGTTCCCTCCAACCAATTGGTTCCTCGCTAGCAGCTCTTTTTCCTCACCGTTCGAATTGTTGAAAAAAATGTTTCCCATCGCGACTAAATAATTTTCTCTTCAAAAAACCTTGTCCAAATCAATTTAGTGACTCTATGGTTATGAGCGAACATACAAATGTACCTTCATGTAATGTCTTGGAATGGTCTCAGCCTTCTTCCGAATATTGCAGTGATGAATAATCAACGTTGGAAGAATTTGTAATTCTGAATTAAGGATACTATATGTCAAGCGTCTATAATAGTCACTCTTTTTGATTATGTACGGAAGCGATTTTGTTATTTGGTATTGTTTAGAATTGTCAATGAATGTTGAAGATTTTAATTACTTTTTTATTTTTTCAGATTCAGTGTAATCAGATTCATCGTCTTCAAAATGACTTCGGAAGAAAAACCGTAAGTACTTAATCTGAATTAGGAAATATTTTTTTATTAAATAAAAAAAAAGAAACTGAATTTTACACTACACGCTACAGAAGTAAAATTGATATAATTGTAAAAGAAACAAAATAATAATGGCACTACCGTCGGGATCGACACTACGACCTTTAGGTTACTTCGCCGCCACCTTAGTTAATGTTTTACAGCCAGTTCTTATATAGTATATACTATATGGTATACGTACATTGCGACACGTTCGTTACCTTTTCAATTTCATAAATCAATTTTAGTTACCGTGCCAAAAGAAGTATTACTTAAAATAATCGCATGCACAATTAGTTGGTTATTATTTTTAACTACTCTCTTTTTTTAAATTTGCCGATGACTAATTAATTTTATTGATCATTTGATGACTAAAAAAGAAACTGCTTCACTGTAACAGATTTTAAATACAAAGTTCAGAAAACGTTAGTCATTATAACAGAAACAAAACATTTTTGTCATAATCATGCCACCTTACTCCTTATCAAACGCTTCTTAGGAAAGTCCGCTTTGAAACAATAATATTTTATTTATTTTAAACGTCCCGACCTTTGCTTAACCCCTGACACCCATTAGAACCGGTTTGGTGATTGTTATGGAGCAGCAGTTCATCGGAGTCATATAAAAGGATAACAATAATTATAAACAATAGTAAACAAATAACAATTGAAGTCCCATCCACGGCCAACGTGATAATTTTTTTATGTTTTGTCTGCTTGATAAAATACAGTGATGCTTTTTTTTGAATGTTTAAAAATAGAAAGAGGATTCGCTAACCGATATGATAAAATAAAGATCCGTTTAGCAATTCTCCGAATTCAGAGATGCGCGCACCCCCTATAAAAAGGGAACTGGCCTCCATTTTTGTTTATTTATTTGTTAATTTTGAAGCTGCTTTACATACAGGCATCGAGAATGTTTTATTATAGGTGACAGGTTAATTTTGATTGAACTGCCAACTTCAGGCCAAAATCGCAACTAATGAATTGAAATACTTATACAGATAATTTTTGTAGACCCCTCTATAAAATAGTTGCGTTTCATGCATGCATAGCTGTCGTGAAATGACACATTTAAGGTAGTTGTCGTGGTTAAGGCACACCTACAGAAAATTCTTAATTTTTGTAGACTTATTAAGGACATGATAATACAATTACCCTGAAAATTTAAAGTCGATCGACCATATATAATCCGAGATAAATTCAATTAAAAATTGGATAATTAACATTGATCGTATACGATCTCTGTAGTTCTGAACCAGTTTCTTATTTATAAAAAAAAGAACTAACTGTCAGAAACTTTCCAAAAACTGACAGTCTTTCAATGCATTTGTTATGAGTTTAAAAAAAAATAAGAAATTTTTTTTGACCGTCTAATTATTTATAAATAACGGTTTAAAGTTCAACAATTTATAGAAAAGTATACATACATATGAATACTGTATGGGTTACGTTTCTACGGGTACAGTCTTGCGTACAAATTATGGATCACTTAGCTACAAGCTAGTATACTAGTATACCACGACAACTACCTTAACAGTAGTGCTGTAAAGTTGCTTAAAGTAAAATGTACGTAGGCTTACTAATGTTTCCAGTATAATACTTTATGACCGAATAAGTTTAAGAATATACTTTGACATTAATTGTTTAAAGCGATTGACAGTACCTCAGCAAATCAAGGCTGTCAGCCAAATTGAAAGGTCAACGCTTGTTAAAAAAATATTGACTTTCCTTATCACGTTGTGACATCAATTACAAAATTACTACAACAGATGTTCGGCTTATCTTGAAGCACCTGCAATGCAGATAATTTTGCGTTGCATTACTCTAAAATGGCTTTCATTTTGTACAACTCTTTTATTAACGTACTTTCTTCTTTGTTGTTGGTCGGGAAAATTTTTCTAATCAATATTCCGATCACTTATTGGCAAGCTAGAACTTTGAAAGCTTGCATATGTGTCTAAGTCAGGGGCATAAGCTATGAATCTGTGTGATGTTATAAATTCAATATGGCGGACACGCCAAGATAACGGAATATCAAAGTCATTAGATACTCATGTTATCTCGTTAATGAAATACGTCAGCTGGTAGAGCGTTCAATATTTTTATCAACCACGCAATATCAATTGACAGTCCACTGGATGACGTCATCCCCCCACTATTATCCAACGGAACGGGATCATCTCTGTATCTAATAACTGACGGAATGTCAAGTAAAATACAATAAGTCATGTAACATCATTATAAAAACAAAAATGGCTAAATAAAGTAATAAAAAGAACTTAAAAAACAACGCTTTTATAAAATATGTAGTTACTAAAAAGCGTAATAGCAGCTTATAAATATATAATAAAAAGATTATTTATTGTCATTAGTTATAAAAAAGAAAAGAAAAGTTGTACATGCAGATTCCCAGACCTTAGTATATAACTCTAACACCTCTAACTTCTAGAAGATTTAATATTAAAATAAAATAATTATAATTTTTATTGAGGGAAAAATATAGTAGCTTATATCTTGTTCGTGAATGAAGGTATTTTGATAAGAAAGTGACATTATGTTAAAACTCGCTAGTTCTCGTTTTAACATAATGCCACCTACTTGTATAATACCTTCATTTACGAACGAGATGCACAATCTACTAGTATATTATTTGTAACGCGAGTGAAGCCAGATATAGAATAGAATAGAATACTCTATTCTTTGAATTGAAGGGTTGAATGTAATTGCTGCGGGTTAGGTGTTATTAATATTGATGATTTTACTGTATATTTTCACGTGGTACCGCTGTTTTATTATTTTTGTTTTTTTTTTGTTAATTTGTATTAATAAATTATAAGTAATCAATGAATAATATTGGATTCATTAATATGTGAGAAGATAATAATACGTTTGTGTAGAATTAATTTCCTGTTACGTAAACCTGATTTACATTATTATATTGTGATTGTTTATTATGAATTATTAAATATTAATTAATTAATAATACCAATTAGTTTGCGTATAATTATAATAAAATAACAATTGGTTTAAGATTAATTATACAATGCACAATTAATAATTAATTAAACTTCGATACATAATACATTGATATTCTTTATTGTTTATTTTCTCCGTTATTATCGTAGTGCGTATTTGTCTATTACAGTTTCGTATTAAACTAACAAAGTGACCCTTCCTTTATTAGTATCCCAGAAAGTAAAGCTTTTTGGATCTCAAAACAAATTTTAATTCTTCTCAATTAATATGATGACATAAAATATCAGTATATCTTCAAATATTTAACCAATATCTTTATTTTAGTTTATTATTTTAATGTCTTTGTTTTTTTTTATTAGCTGTATAGACGTTAATGATTTTAGTTACCGGGCGTCTATAGTCTACAGTATCTATCTTAAAGTTTATTGATTAATTGATTTATCTGAATTTGGGAATGCTTTAAACCAAAATACAGTCAAAACCGTTTACGACGACATTTTCTGGAACAACATACCGGTTATATTGACCAAAATCATAAATCATAGGTCCCGGCTGAATGCTATAATGACCGCCTTACAAAAAACACTGCTTTTCACGACATTGCTTATTACGACATACCCCATTAAGCGACTACGTAATATCTTTATATCTTCGGAGAATTACATCTGTTAGAACGACCAGCTGTATTGTAAACAAAATTCGTACGCACAGAAGTGTTTCAAACAGACTAAAATTACAGATTTTATGAATACAGAAAAATGATAATGTGAATATTATTCCTATTAATATCTATGGATTTATATGTACCTACACTGTACCTACACATTCAATAATACTACATACTTAATAAAAAATTACTTTGTACCTCGAACACAGCACCGGTTGTTACGACTATCGGTTTTTACGACCAAATATGAGTAGATTGTTCGATGTCGTTATAACAGATTTTGACTGTAATTTGTAACTAGACACTATTTCAGTATGGAATATAGGTCATTTTGTCTTGAGACCGTGGAAATAAATTCATTATCAACTTATCAATATCAGTGACCTTAGTCGATACCGAAACATGTAATCACAGACGTGTTCGTGGCATCATCGTGTTTTACAATCCGATCAGTCAGTTAGCGGCCGAGGTGTGTGTGTGGATATAGTTGCCTTATATTGCCTGCTGATTAATCTAATTTGTTGTACTTATTTCGATTTTTATATTTTTGTATTTAAAGAAAATTGCGTACTTATCACATTTACTTATTCAGCTAAAATGGGGTATGTTTTATTTTTTTCAACAAAGAACTATTTATTTTCTTAACTACAACAATTTTTTATCGGTTGACACCATCAGCAAGCAACTACCAACTTAGTAGGTGCTAAGGATGGAAGCGTTCGAAAAGTATGCCCTCGATGTTAAAATTGTTGTGGTTAACTGACTAAATTGATTTTTTTTTATTATTGCCGTTTTGTTTTATTTGTCATTTGTTTAGCAACATTAATTTTAGTACTGCAATGCGATCATTTAACTTGGAGATACGGAATTGGAACACGTGGTTTACGAACGAAAAATACAGTTTTTTTGTTTCTTGGGTTTGTGCTGAACACAAACAGAGTTCGGCAGTTCTGATTGGATTACGTTAGGCAATTTTAGGGACAGGGAAAATTCTTCGTTCCGCTGCAAGTAGTACTTCAAGGGCCCATTATAATTAAGCCAAGTAACGGTGTTTGAATTGTTTTAGTTCGTTAAGCATCAAAAAAAGCTGTGTGCTTTTTAGCAGAACGAAGTCCCAATTGGGTTCAAGTATTTCTGCTCGTAGCATTTCATGTATTCTCGTCCTTTGTTAACCGGTGACGATATCAATGGATGGAGAATATTTAGTGCTATTAGTTTAAAATTATAACCTCAAAAATCTGAACTGTTATCGAACTTCTTCGATTTCTTAATAATGATTATTATTTTGTGACAATTACAGTATTGTCACAAAATTGCAAGAAACAATAATTATTAAGACATCGAAGAAGTCCGATAACAGTTCAGCATTTTGAGGTTATAATTTTAAACTAATAGCTCTAATTATTCGCTATCCTTTGATATCGTCACAAATAAAATAATGCTACATTTTATCGCGGTGGACACGTGGGTCTATTTTAGTTCTAATTATGAGAGACAAAACTGCCAGCCTTACAATAAACTTAACAAGTAAAAAGATCGTTGATGAATACATGTTATTCATGACGTTCGTTATAATAGGGAAGTTGCTTTAAAAAAACCAAAAGTAAATTTGAATTTAACATCTTGTTAATTGATTGAAAAAAAGTATTTTAAATGTTTTGGAGCATCCAAAATGAGTTGACTGTGCTAGCAATGCCGTCGCTTTTTATTGGAGCGAGCGTCGATCAGATGATTTAAATATTATATTATTTATACGATAATTAATTTTTATGATTCCGCTGTAAACTCGATGTGTTTTTTATTATCAGTAAATTCCATGGGAACGTGTTTTAAGTTTTATCATTGAATCTTATTCGATTATTTAATGTGCATTACTTGCATAATTTTACTGACTGGATGTACTTGAACTTTTGATGGAGCGTGCGTAGAAGCCATAACGTTTTCAAACGAATTTTTGAAGTTCGGCTTCTTTTGGCGCGTTGGTAGTTAAATTTTAGCAGGCAACGAAAGTTATCTGCGCTCAGCTAATGAGAAATCGAAAGTATGAAGTTGCCGCGTTAACGAAAATTCGAAAGTATGAATTTGGGCATAAAAGACCCAGACTGAAATGACATGGACGAAATCAATGCATTTTCTATCATCTGGAAACTATATAACAATACACTAGACAATTATAACCTTCCATTACAACCAGTAGTCGTTTTTAGGGTTCCGTACCCACAGATGATATATTTCTGTTGCCGCTATAACAACAAATACTAAAAATAAGTGGGGCTCCCATACAACAGACATGATTTTTTTGCCGTTTTTATAGATAATGGTACGGAACCCTTCGTGCGCGAGTCCGACTCGCACTTGGCCGTTTTTTTTTGTATCATACAGCGGGATGAAAATTTGAATTTTTTTTTTGAATATTTGAGGAATTTTTTTGTATAAGTATTATTGATAGTGCCTATTATTCTTAAACTTTTTGAAGTTTTCATTTCAATAAATCATTTGCATGTATATTAAAAATTAGTTTTTAATCACTCTAAAGAAGTATAATTTCAGGCACGCGATACAAAAGTACACGCACCTACTTTTTTTCATTGACTGAACAGCCTAAGACACGCTTTGCTTGAGAAGTAGGGACTAAAAACTTGAAAATACGTCAGTAAACTCGGTGGAAAATAGGTGGTGTTGAAAATACATGCGAGACTCCGGCTGTAAGGAAATGTGAATTATCAAAAATTCGACATACGCGATTTTGTCGTTTAACCACGGATTTTTTTAATCTGAAAATTGAAATTGTTGATAAAGTTTCTTAAACAAACGGTGGTCTATTAATATCTGAATAGTGAATTTTAAACGTTGTCGTTCGACTTAATTTAAAAATGGAAATGTAGGTAAATTGGAGCCACTTAATATAAAAGTGCGTGGAGCTAAGCAAGAGCAGAAAAAGCTCGGGCCGCAGTGCCAAAACCCTGCCGACAATATAGTTTATTTGCTAATACAGACACTGTGCTTTTTTGTGTGGACTTATGTTTATTTTTTGACAAAATAAAAAATGTAACCCTTTCATACACCCCTTAGAATATTTTTTTTTTGTTAATTGCAATATAATTATCAATAGAACATCTACATCAATTTAAATACACCATTCAGTAAATATAACTCACCATCTGCAAACTGGTATTTTCAGAGAATTTGTAAATCCGGTTTTATTAAAATTTTCGGGGCACTTTTTAATTGAATTGATTTTGAGAAGCTTTTCGGTAATTTTGAGCCCCAAAAACATTTTTCAATTCCTAAAAACCACGCTTGAATGACCGATAGAATCCATTTTAAATAAGCTTCGTAGACGGTGATGAATTTCGTTAAAATCAGTTAATTCTTTCGAAAGGTATTGCCAGCACACATCTATGTATCAACGTTTCCAAAAATGCTGCCAAGTTGCTTAGAATGAAACGTTGGGAAATTTTGGTCCGATCTCTAAGTCCCGCCATTCGACCGACGCCAATAGTGCATGTGTCATACGGCAGATACTCTAAAAAGCGGTTGTCTTATGTAATATACAGATCACAAACATGTAATTTTCTGTTACGCCTTCGGTAACAATTACTCCGTTGTTTTACTTTTTTTTTCTTATCTGTTACTTCATTGCGATTATGCAATTTTCATTTACAGACGTGTCCGCGTGAAACTTTCCAAGCGTTTTATGTTTTTGCCGTTAACAATTAAGATTCGAAACGCCCTGTAGTCGTGGGAGCTCTGTTTTTCAGAAGTTTCTTTATAGCACGTAAATTGGATACGATAAAACGCTGAAATTTTTACAGATTATGTATTGTTTTGACCCAAAATTGAATCATTTTGATAATTTTTTACGTACTACGGTGTTGTAATATAGCGGCCGTAATATGACGGTTAAATACGTAACAAAAAACATGTGCATAGAATTAAATGGATGCCGCTTTTTTACGTTACCGAAAAAACTACATCAATTTACTTAACACGTTTTTGTTGTCATTCACCGTCATATTACGATCGCTGTATTACGGTACAACTATCTTAAGAAACCAAGGCTGTAATCAGTGGCGGATTTAGGTTTGATTCCGCCCTAGGCCCGGTCCGATATGGCGTCCTTTTTGCTCTATGTGGAAGTGATTACTGAAATTAAACAGCGAATGAAGCCAGAGAACCTTAAAATTAGAAAACGGATTTTTTTTTTAAATTTCAACTGTCCTAACATTGTTTACTTTTGAAATTGTGTCGTCTCTAAAATTTTGCCGCCTTTAAAATCATGCCGCCCTAGGCCCGGGCCTCACGGGCCTAGGTTCAAATCCATCACTGCGGCTATAATGAGATTGTTCTATGCAAAATTCGAGGACAAAACAATGATAAACTGATAATTGAAATAAATCTAGTTTCGGCTGCAAATAAATAATATTTTGTTTATTTGTGAATGAAAACACGCGAATAAAATTAACTGGAAAAAAATACGCAACAAATGTGTTACTAATTGAAAATAGACACTTTATTCGACATGCTCGAAACACGTGGTGGACTTTGAGTGGCCCCGCTGTAATTAAATGCTACTACTTTATCTCTGTACCCTGTTTATAAGTATAATAATTGACATTTATAAAAAAAAACAGTGAACAATGGTTTTAAATTCTAAAGAAACGTTCTCTCTCTCTCGTATTATCGCTACGAGGCGAAAGTTCAATGTGATTCAAAATGTCACTAAATTTATGTGCCATAAACCAGCGTCTAGATATGGCTTCGTATATCCATCATACGTCGATACTACTAAATGATCCATCTTTAAATAATGTAGGTGGGATGCATCCCGGATGAAAAATCTGGTGGTTTTAATCCGATTGATGATTTAAATTCAGGAAGACCTGAAGAATGAAATGCTGAAAACTGCCGGAAAAAATCGGCGTGCATTATTTTTTTTTTTACCGGACTATGGGAATTATCATTTAAATCACTTTGTGTGTTTGTATATGTCCGCTAAAAACGCGAGAACTACTAAACGGATTTGAATTCGAGTTTTACCATTCGATAGCTTAATTATTGTGAAAATTATTATAAGTCTACGAACTGAATTTAATGGGATTTCAAAATGGAATGTTTTTTGGTGTCTAGACTTAGCTCGTTTGCTTAAATTTATAAATAATTAGTTATTTACTCACTCGCTTTGTTCGTTTGAACTCCAATTTAGAATCAATCTAATTTGTACTTGAGCGAATTCGGGCCAATAGATTTAAAATGTTTACAATAAATAAGTTATCGAATGATGAAAATCGCATTTAAATCCATTTAGCAGGTCGCGCGTTTTAGCGGGCGATCTCCATAGTCCGCGGGAAAAAAAAATTGCACGTCGATTTTTTGCAGCTACCTTCAGAACTTTATTCTTTAGGTCTTCCTATCGAAATGAATCCATCGGATTTTTCAAACGCGATGCAGCCCAGCGCCTGCGCTACTAGACATAAAAAACTTGTAAATTGCAGTGTATAGAAGTAATGATTTTTTGTGTTACGTAACGTAGATCAATAATATTAATAATAGTCTGGTTTACAACAAAGTATAAAGTCATTTAGATATTATTAATTATTGATTATTTATAGAAAACAAATCCACGAAGGCCACGAGACATCGTTCGCATTGTCATGCAAATTTTTATAACGAAAAGTCGGGATTTTCCTTTCTTTTGTAATCATAGTTCATTGTACAATAGCCTGCCAATCATATTTATATCGCTGTTATCAAATAATGATACCGTTAACGGTTATCTTTTGATAGTGTATGGTCTCTCTAATCCCTGATGAGCGGCAACGCAATACAATGTTTTCAGTACGAGCTGATGTCGTAATTACGTCTAGCGCATACCAGAAATAAGGGATTAGGGGGCCTTACTGACTGATGTTATCATCGCGGATATGAGTAACAGATATTGCGAGCTACTTACGTTACGTTCAATGGAAACGCGAGGGTTTGAATCGAGCTTTAGTTTGTGAGTGAACAATCGAATCTTTCGTTGCCCAGTCGTCGAATTCCAAACATTGTAATGTTTCTATTCTTGCATAACAAATATACAGAATCGTGGAAGAATTGGGATGTTAACATTTTAGGATATCTACGAATAAAAATTGACTTGTTTAAACTCTGGTGAAAAAAACGCAAATAAATTAAATAAGACGATAGCTTAAAGCGTGGTAAAGAGGGAAATAGAATTAAGCATCAATAAAGCTTTTCGATATGCGTTGTTTTCCCTTTCGTACGTTTTTATCACGTTTCTTTGTTATGTTTAGCCCTACAGATAATTGAGCAGTTTATTTTATCTGAGAAAAATGATGTTACAGTAATTTTTACTATTGTTCTATTACGCGTGATTTATTACACAATATATTGATCAATTAGGTTAATGGAAATGTTGATAATGCTTAAATGATACTATAATCAGAAAAGGCCAGGGTGAGACTTCGTCTCCATAAATAGCTAATAGGTATTATAAGTTTTATTTATTTTTCTTAATCTTCTTCTAAGTAAATTAAAAATACAATCGGACTCTCGTATTTTCAACACAATCCATTTTCAACTGATTTTACTCACGCATTTTCTCCTGCGCTGTTCAGTCAGGGGAAAATACATTATAGACGTTTAACGTTAACCCCAAGATCATTAGATACACAGGTTACCTCGGTAATGCATGACGCCAGATGGAAAACCGTTTAATATTTTTATCAACCACGCAATATCAATTGACAGTCTTCTGGATGACGCCATTTCTCCAGCACAATCTAACGGAACGAGGTCACCTCTGTATTTAATAAACTTGGTTTAATCTCAAATTAATAAAGGTTTTTTCTGATTGAATGACAAAATAGATGAGTACTGCGGGATGATACATGGCGTCTGTAATTTATCATTCTATGGCCGTCTTGGCAATCGTGTATTTCCGACCACATTCACTCATAGTCAATAATATATAATATAATATAATTCCCTTTTTTCATAACTTCTTATAACTTCGTTCCGTGAGCAACGTGGGTTTGTTTTTTGTTAAGCTTATTAAAATTCTGCCCTTTTTTTTAGTTTGGCTTCATCTACAAATTCTCATAGTCTTACAATTCTTTTTTTAATACTTCTGGTTTCCACTTGATACGTGATATTCATCTCGGATTTCTTTTTTCGAAAGTTTTTCTGATTGAAAAACTGTATCCTTACAATGTTTCTTTTTTATCTGGAAGTTTCTTTTTACATAGTTCGGGCCTGTCGTTGATGAATCAATGTTTCTTGATTATAAAAATTCTATTAATCGAAACGATTACAATTTTATCTTCAAAATGCGATAAAACAATAGTTAGATATTAAATGGTCGTTATACTCTCGATAGGAATTTCCTGGGTAATGGTTTTCGATTAAATTTTTCCATTAAGTAGAAAACAAAGATCAGTTTTTTAGGCACGGATTTTTTTCTGAAATTCATATCCGCCCTAGTTAGGTTCTGAACTTCTAGGTTTCTAACCTAAGTCGGGATTTGGCAAGCTATAGCGACGTAGCGATTCGAAAATAATTACATTAACAGGATTTGTCAAACACAACAAACTGTTGGAGAGGTTTTATGTGGCGAACGGATACGAGATTTTTTATTTTAAATTTGATTTTGACATATTGGCGGGGTTTAGGCCAAAATATAATGTCGAATCCGCCATTTTTCATACACATATATAGTAATATGTAATGTATTGACGGTTTTAGATGTCGTATCACTTTATGTCAATATTCCAATAAGTTATATTTCGAAAGGTTCAAATAGCCAATTCGAAGCTTATAAATAAACACATCGGGGTGTTCTTTATAATTTTTTTAATACTTTTCGAACTATAGTAACGAACATGTCTATTATAAAAACTAATAAAAATTAATATGTTTATCTTTTATGTCAAATGTCTACAATTGTTCAAAATGTCTTTATGTAGTGCCAAATTTTAACTAGTTCAGAATATTATGTCTATAATAAATTACCAAAAACTTTGATTATTTTTATTTTCGGTTAACACAAAAAAAGTAAAAATAAATGAATGAAAAATGATGTAATTACCTATACAAATGCCTGTCTAAAAAAAAACTAATATTAATTTTTCAAAAAAAAAAAAGTAAAAGGTGTTAAAGAATTCGATTTAAAATTTTTGTCATCTGGTAATGAAATGATTTGGATTATTTTTTTGCGCAGTTGCGTTGTTATCATCCTCAGTAATACAATTTCATTCTTTTTTGGGTAAGTTTTATTATTTCACACATATTATATCTTCAATATTTCTTCATACGTCTTCGGTTATGCAATCAAAAAAAGTTATGAGTTAAAAACCGTAATTGAAACATAAAAGTAGCCGCAGCGCAGTTATTTTCGTTGTATCTAAGAGACGATTTTCTATTGTTTATTACTTATTAAATTACAACAACAATAATTTAAGGTTTTGGTAACTCATACTGGATCGTACATATACCACAGCATATAGAAATACCAGTGCAATCACTCGACTTTCACCAATTTTAAAGACTTTGAAAATGGCTGGAAAAATCCAGAAATGATAGTTCATTATTGAACGAAAATTCGCCATCGATATACTTGAGCGAGAAATGTAAAGCGCGGTAGAACCGGACTCTTTTTTTTATGAAAAGTTTCGTCGAAAATATGTACGCATTGATAAAAACATTAATCTATTTTTGCCAATTAATAAAATATCGAAAAAAAACCCTTTATTAATGCGCGTCGGCATCACTGATTTAAATGGAATTATCATTAAAAATCGTTACAAATAATTGAAGATAATGATTTTTTCTAGTGAAAAAATATAGTTTGAATAGATAAGTTATTCGGTATATTAATGTAGACAATTAATTCAGTTTGATTGTAATTGTGTTCTGAGATACTATAAAATTGTTCATCGGTGCTGATTCGTTTTTGTTCAAAATAGAAAAAAAATATACTTAATATAAAATATTTATATTGAAACGAATATACAGATTTACCGTAATTATTACCAGATTATTGTAAGATCCTATTCACGACGTTTATTTATAAATTAAAGCCATGAAGAAGAACCCGTACGGTTCGAAACGTTGACCAATAGTAACTATAAACGTGTTATAGCTGAAGTGCCTATATACTACTACTTTTGTTTTATTTTATGTCATATGCGTGAAATTTATTGCATAGAATTATCGATTTGTTTGAATTGTATTTTAATGTTTCTTTTTGTTTTTAGTAACATGGACGGCTTTGGCTTCATGTTGGCCGTTGGTGCGTTGAAGACTTTGGCCTTTCTTTACGACGTTATAACATTCCCAGTTTACGTAATAATACAGCGGCCATGGCAGAAGAGGGCCCTCAGCAAACGTGTCAAGGTATGTAAATTCAATTATTGTGCTTTTGTAAGCTAAAGATTGAAACTGTTTGGTACACGGAAATCTTATTGCACTTGAATCGTCTTGTACTTTCATTGAGAGACTTTACGTTTTTAGGGTTCCGTATCCAAAGAATGCCAACGGGAACCCTATTACTAAGACTCCGCTGTCTGCATGTCTGTCACAGGGCTGTATATTTTTAACCGTAATAGGTAGACACCTGAAATATTCACAGTGTATGTATTACTATGGCCCCTATAACAACGAATAATAAAAATAAAATAAAGTTAAAAATTAAAGTCACTGAAAGCCATGTTGACTTTGACGGCTTGACACGTGTACCGTTAGCAACATGTCTCAAGATATCGTTAAAACGTCTTAGAAAGTAAACTGTGGAAACATAGCTGTCAAAACAATTGATTTATAAATTCACTTTTTATACGTTTAGTTATAACAAACTTCGTAAAATATTGATTAAAAACCGTGTAATATAATATTAGTATTATTATATTATATGAAATAATTATTTTTGTCTTAAAAATAATAAATTAGCAGAATTTTTCAGCTTATAGTTTGAGCATTTTAGCGCTTCAAACTTAATGGACGTGTTTGATGTAGTGTTAGATATTGTAGGATGGTACGAAACCCTTCCTGTGCGAGTCCGACTCACACAACCCCATAGTTCTGTAAAAAATTCAAGCTTTTAACTCAGTGCAATACGACCTTTCAAACATAAAACACCATACATTTTGATGATGACTGAATCATTAAAACCTATATAGTTCAGGGAATTTAGACATTGCCCTTCGAAAAAATTCCCAAAAAGATAAAATGTTGGCACGAACCTTGATATAAGTTGTTCTTGAAATTTAACACGAAGGAAAAATCCGAAAATCATTAATTTCTACTTTTATATTGTGGAACTATTAGGTGACAAACATGTCTCAGGACGCGAGTTCTACTCGTACTTTTTTGAAATCTTTAGCTTACTAAAAAGTGTACTTATTATAAAAATAGCTTTACAGACTTTTCATCATCTATACCAGCGTTTCCCAAACTTTTTTGACCGTGGCCCGGAACGACGTTACAAAATTTTTCGCGGCTCGCCTTATGAAAAAAAAAACCATTTACATATTTACAATACAAAATTTATTTTTTAATAGAAATCAAGTTATTTGTTTGCTTATTTCATACACAAAAATTTACAATTTTTTTTCACGACCCGCCAAAATTTTTCAACGACCCGGTGCCGGGTCGCGACTTAAACTTTGGGAAACGTTGATCTATACTGTTTTATTATCTTTACAAAGCTTGCTTGTTTCTTCTTAATTTGCTTTTTGTGCAATATTTTATTAATGTTATGCATTCAGTTGATTTATAAGAATATTTTTTTATAATTGAAATAATATAAATTCATGGGCGCCGTCAGGATTGTTTCCAAGGGGGTGCAAAATGCTTGTAAAATAGAACCATGCCGCTGCAGACGATTTTTTTTGCAACTTCAGGGTCACGCATTGTCCAAGTAATTCAGAAAACTACTTTTATTTAAAATTTTCAAGTTTTGTCTTTTATTACTAATTTAATTTTTTGTTTACCCGGGAAATGCAATTCTGATAAATTTTCTTTACTTTCCCGTATTTTCAGTATTTCTTTTCTCCGTTTCTAGCTCTTTTCGCGATATGGTCTGATTATATATTGTAGATTATAGACGCTCGTCAATTGTGGTCTAACACTGTTGTTTTTCGTTCATTTATAAATCAAAGTACTCATTTATATAGGTACTTTAAGATGTCAGTTTCAAAGTTCGAAAAATATTGTTTTGATGTTTTTGCCAATAATTTGTGACTACATAATAATTACATTGTGAAAATATGAACTTCAGTTTATTGCAAGATAAAAAAAAAAACAATTCATCAACTTGTTTACAACTTTTTATTTTAGTAACTTAGGCAAAGTTTTCATCTTATCTTTAATATTTACGTGGAGGTAACAACTGATCTCTGTCATGACGGGGAGGACTCCAGAATTGGGGTCTGACGTAAAACGATACGACATTGAAAAAATGTGAATAGATGCTCTGGGCCCAAATAAGCTTAGCTCTCGGTGGTCATAGAACCGATCAGTGGAAATTGTCGATCTTTTGCAGTTTTCTTTTGTTTAAATTGATGACTCTTTAACTCTTAATATTAGTTTTTTCAAGTTTCATTTCAGGAATCTATTTTATTATAAAACATTAGTCAATTTTGTAAACATTCTAACCACATTTGACGTAATGGCGTAAAAATTACATAAGTGTGGTAAGTTCTTTCTATAATATTGTTTTTGATATCACACCTCTTGAACTTCGTGCAACATTAGTCAGAAAATTCCACAGTCACAATAATGAAATAGCGAAATCTGATTATATTTTATTGATAAGTATATAGCGATTAATCTTCGGATGTATTTGTTATTAAAAAATTTGCGTTTGAACTTAAGAAAGTGTCGAAAAGGTGCAAAAAATCCAAAGTCCAATTTCCACTGGGGAAATATTTTATTTAAACAGATATTTTACAGCCGACATTGACTTGTTGAAGTGATCTATAAGCGCTGTGCCGTATTTTGGATACTTTTAGTAACGATATTTTTTCTCAGATTGTGTTTACTCATTTTACGCGTGGTTCCAAAACGCATTATTTGAAAAGATTTTTTGGCAATGACTAGATTATAAGGACATATTTCTTCACAGAAATCGATCTTTCTCGAAAAATGACTACTTATTCGATTGAAACGATGTTTTTTTTTAAACTTCGTAACATGTATACTTTTTTTGGTATAATTTCCTATTTGGAATTAACACTTTTCTAGCTATTTTGATTAAAATTTTTATGTAAAGTCATCTTTACGTCTGGTAGTACACTCGAAAATAACAACAGAAAGTTTGACGACGTCTTAAGACTGTTCGTATTTTTAACAGTGAGAGGGTATTGTTTTTTTTTTTATAAAAAATGTAATCAAAATACGTATAAAAATATGGTTTCAAAGTGGAAATTGCACAAAAAACTAGGTTAAATACAAATGTATACACAGTTAAAAAAAATATCGTTTCAATCGATCAATTCTTTTTCGAGCAAAAATTCTACAATGATTTTCTAATGGAGAAATATGTGTGGTCACAGTCTAAGGTCATTGCTAAACCAGCTTTTCTGATAACGTGTTCTGTAACTCAGCAAAAACATTTCACCTTGTCGGAGTTGCATTACAAGTTTTTGTAGAGGCAAAAAAATTGGAGAACAGCTCTCGTGGGCTCGCTAGCTCCGCACATGCATGTTTCGTGAAGCCGTTCACTAATTTAATGGACTTAGTTGTCGAGCGTCTATAATCTACAATAAATAAAATGTGTCGGTAATAAAAAAAAAGTAATTGTGAGCAGCGGTTGGTATTATCAGTGTTATTTATTGTGGCAGCTCTGTGCATGTTTTTGGTGTTCTTGTGTTGGTATTTATTGTTTTATAGTAGTAGGCAAGTTAGATGTGACATTATAGTTAGTTGTATTGTTGCACAGGCAGTACCGATCCAAATAGGAGGCAAACAAATGCAGAATGATACTGTTATAGATATGATCGAAAATCCGCAACCAACCTTACAAATCAACCACAAGAAGGTAGTTGTATACCAATGGACCAATTCCAATACCGGATTAAAAAATATATATATATTAATATTGTTCCAGTGATCATCATATTAAAAATATTAACGATCGTTTCTGTAGTACAAAGCCGATATTTGATGCCTTACATATTTTGTCAGCCTGCTGTATTTTAAAGCAGTGTTGCGTTATGTAACGTGGCGCTACCGGTTTTGTCTTTTTAGTAAACCGTTATGGATATACAGGGTGTTCTACAAGCTCTATGACAAACTTTGACAGATGGTAGGTCACTTGATTTTAAACATATTTTTTTTAATAAACATGGGTCCGATTCGTTTTTGTTTAGAAGTTACAAGCATTTAAAGAATCAAAAACGTAGGCTGATAAATAGAAATATCGGTTGTTATGACAATAATTATAGGTCAAGGAGGTCCAATATCATGGCCACCTCGTTCACCCGATCTGAATCCTCTGGATTTTTATTTATGGGGACACATGAAGCAGCTGGTCTACCATCTTGAATTCTTTCAAGTAACTGCTGATGGGTAGCGATTTCAACATGGTCGACCAGCTGCTTCACGTGTTCCCATAAATAAAAATCCAGAGGATTCAGATCAGGTGAACGAGGTAGCCATGATATTGGACCTCCTTGACCTATAATTATTGTCATAACAACCGATATTTCTAATTATCAGCCTACGTTTTTGATTCTTTAAATGTTTGTAACTTCTAAACAAAAACGAATCGGACCCATGTTTATTAAAAAAAATATGTTTAAAATCAAGTGACCTACCATCTGTCAAAGTTTGTCATAGAGCTTGTAGAACACCTGTATAACGGGGCAGGTATTGTAATGAACTAAAGTACCATAGACTACAAAATGCCCATAAACTTGTTCCAGAATCAGTGTGAAGTTGGTACTAACTTCTGTACGAAGGGCGCCATTGTTCCGAACGGAATGGTACACTGGCGCCTTCTACAAATGGAGAAAGTACCAAAATGTTGAAAGCTTAAATCATATACAGTCAAAACCATAGTAGAACCAATACTGCCTCTGTCGGCAATTTGAGGTTTGGTCAACAATTTCTTTAACCTTAAGACAGCCAATCACAATCGTGTTCCTTCGACTGTATGTAGTGTAATAGGGCCGTATTAGAAAAATGCTCTGTGCGGCCTTGTTCGTAGTTCAACAGCAAAACTGATTATCTTGATTACTCTGCAAGCTAATAGATTCCGCGTATCTCGTCTGCGCGATTTAGATGATGATTGATTCTACTGCAATGTATACGCTTACACTGTGGTCAAATTTCTATAGCGAAACTAGAGGAATTGAGTAATTTCTTTCGTTGTAACGAGAGATCGATTTTAATGGAAAACCGACCAAATTCAACCCGTTTATATTTTCTGGACAAAGTTTTTGGTTATAGACAGTTTCAACTGTATATGCATTAAAGTGTTCGTGTCTCATTACCATTTGACACAATGCACAGAATCTGTAAGCAATAATTTGCGACGGAAATATTCTGTTTCCGTCTGCGGAAAAATGCTAACTGCGATGTCGCTAGCGCAAGTGTGAGAGAGCAAGAGTATGGATTAATTATAGACGTTCAACAGCTGAAGTCATCAGCGTCTAAAGCGTAAGTGCATTAAGCATTTGCCCGCAGACAAAAAAGATTTAAGTTTTCTAAATATGGAACTTGTAGTTTTATTTTTTTAATTATAGATCGATAATAGACGCTCGAGAACTCAGATCATAAGCGTCTTCTTTGATTATATTATTGGTTAATATTTAAAATATGATCAGCACTGAAATGCAATATGAATACACGCTCTGTGACGGTGTTTTGAAAATAAAAAACTAACAACAGTCATTTCTAATAACCATAATTATTTATTTTAGTAAATTTACTTAAAAAAAATAATTAAGATTTTTTTATGTGACGTAAAAAATATCAGTGTTATCCTATTCCCGCATGATTAGGATTCTTTTTTTTAATTTTTGTGATTTTTAATTTATTGCTATGAATTAATTTTTTAATTAAGCTTTTTATGGTACTATTCTGTATAATCGATGTTAGAGTTGACAGTACGGTTAAATTTTTGTCTCATGGGTGCTTGGTTGCAGAAAGCGTTGTTAGAAAATCTGATTGGCCAATGACCTTTAATTGTGACCACACATATTTCTACGTTAGAAAATAATTGTAGAATTTCAGATCGATCTTATTAAAAAAAAAACCCGTGTCGCAGTGCCAAAACCCTGCCGACAATGTAGTGTATTTGCTTATACAGGCAGTGTGGCTGTATTATGCGAACTTAAGTTGGTTTTTGGGAAAAATAAAACATTTTACTCCTTAATACATCTCTTAAAATCACTTTTTTTTTCTTAATTGCAATATTATTATCAATCGAACCTCTATACCAAGTTATATACACCTTTCAGTAAATAATTCACTATCTGCAAACTAGTCTTTCTTAAAATTTTTAAATCCGGTCCTGTAAGGTTGATTTTATTAAAATTTTAGGGACACATTTTAATTACTGCCAGAGGGTTAAATTTCAATTTTGAAACGATTCGGAGAATTTTGTCGGTATTTTAGGGCCCAAAAACATTTTTCAACCCCTAAAAACTACCCTTAAGATGGCTCGATTAGGCCCATTTTAAATAGGCTTCTTGCGGTGATGGATTTCAACACGTGGGCCAAATTTAGTTGAAATCAATTAACTCTTTCGAAAGTTATTGCCCGCACACATATATATATATATATATATATATATATATATATATATATATATATATATATATATATATATATATATATATATATATAAACATTTTCAAAAATGATGCCAAAGTGTTTAGGAGGTTATGAAACGTCGAGAAATTTTGGTCCGACCCCTAGGTCCCGCCATCCGACCGATGCCAATAGTGTATGTTGCCATATGGCAAATACACTAATACCTGATAGATTGAAACGATACTTTTTCTAAACTGTGTATCCCTACAATATGTATTTAGCATAGTTTTTTGAACAATTTCCACTTCGAAATAACATTCTCTTAGGCATTTTAATAAAAATTTAGTTTGCAAGGCGATTTTTTTCTATCTATAGATCAATAATTTTTGAAGTGAAGTCTTTTTTCGGCTTTTGGGCAGAAAAATGAGATAAAACGTCAAACAATGTTTTTTGCAACTCCACATTTAACTTGTGAAATCTTTAATTTGTTAGGTAAAGATACAAAAATAAAAATACGATTTTTACATTAGTCATACAGAATAGCACCATTAGATGTCGTATTTTTAGATTTGGATTATTATTTGAATTGCTTTTTTATTAGTATTTATAATGTTTGCAAGTACGTACTTAATTATTTGAATAAGTTTTAAATAGTGATTTCCAAGAAAGTCTGAAAACAATTTGAAAATTGAAATTTGGATCTTAATCACTACAATCGAAATAGTACAGTAAAACCTGCGTATATTGGCTATCGACGGTTCCACCAAAATATGACCAAGTTAGGCGATGGCCAATTTGTAGAGAAATGTTATATCAAAATCATTTTGTTTCGTTTCTATGCCAAAGTTTTACTGTATTCAAATTGTCAACGGAAAGAAAGGATATTGCTTAATATATTGTTACTAAGATTGCGAATCGTCTTCGCTCGCATCCGAATCAAGGAAACCAAGTGCATTGTTTTTTGTAAACGTCTGTACGTAAAAAATTGATCCAATTTGTTGTTTCGTCGCTTTCCATACATTAAATCCGTAAAGTATAGACGCTCAACAACTCCCTTAATAGTCCAAGAGATTGCGGTCAAAAATTGTAAGAATTTTGCAAAGGCGAATGTTTTGAGATTAATCAGTATTTAGATTTTAGGGTGTAAATAAATATTCTGCAGCGGTCGCTACACTTGGTGTCGCGGCACTTTAAAAAATGTAAAAGTTGAAATTTGTTACATGGTGCAATTAGCTATTTATGAAAAAGTAAAAACAATTAGAACTAATTTTGATAGAATCTACCCAGTCAGCAGCCGGTAGAAATTCCAAACGTCTACCGACATTTTTAATCAAAGATCAGCTGTAAAAATGTTTCGTAATTAATTTTTTAAAAGACGCGTTCAAAGAACAGTTGTTTTAAGATTGTAATGTCAGCATATTATCTAATTTTTTATTGAGAATTACAGAGTAAATATTTCAAAGTTCAAAAACCTATTGTTTTATTAGTATAAAAGTGCATTAATTGATTATGAAAACTAATCAGAAAATTAGATTCAAATGATTAAAATTCATGTACAGTAATCCATTTTAGCGCAGCTCTTTTTGTATGACCAGTTTTTTTTAAATACAGTAATATCCCGATTTACGCTACGCCGTCTTGCGCGGATCCGGTTTTTTTTTTAATACATTGAAGATCCTGGTTCTTTAGTCCCAGTTCAATTAGAAGGTCAAATAACGGTTAAAAACTTGACAGAAGGTCTCCTCCGTTCAATGGAAAAAAGGGTTACGAATTTTGGAAAACATAGATTCCAATGAAAAATTATTAGCGTGCTACGAGGAAATTTTGCGTGACAAGAAAAAATTGTGATGCGTCAGACAACTTTGTTAGATTTTATTAAGCATTCTGCCTCAAAACAACTTCGGATTGCGTTTTTGCAATTCTTAATAATATAATCTGTGGTATGACACGATTTTATTACACATTCATTTTCTTCTGAATTATTGTTTTCTTTAGTCTCCAATCCTAGCTAAACGTAATTTGTATGTATATGCAAAATTGTACCCTGACTTAAGCGAATTCGACTTACACGATTGTCGCTCAGTCTCACCCATCGCGTAATTTCGGGATATTACTTTACTATTTTTTACGACAGGTGTTGTAGTCATCCGATTAACTTTGTTAATTCACTCAATTATGACATCTTTTGTCGAGCGTCTATAATTTACATGCCTATCTGGTTCCATTATACATTTACATATATCTAAAATCTAGGTATGTTCGGGAAAAAAGAGCTATAGCAGTTTTAAGAGCGCGGTTCCGAGTTCAGCTTTTATAAAATCAGGAAGTTTGGAAATATCATAAATCTCCGAAAACAAGCGCAGAACGAATGCTCAGAACGTTGTAAAAATTTTTAAAAGCACTATACCCAGTTTTAAGAGCGTTATAGCGATTATTGTTAGACGCGTTGTAGTGAAACAGCGTTGAACGAAACACATTTCAGCGAAGGATAACTGCTTTTATGAAAAAAAATCTTACATTCAGGACATTACGTTCCATCACCAATGCAACTTGGTTCACCCTGAAATACTTCAGTCTTGCCAACCGCGGGGCTATTAAGGCTGTCGGAACGCTCAGAATTTTAAGCCAAAAATAGAGCTTTGGCTGTCAACTGATTGTAGACTTATTCGTCAACATTCTACAAAAATTCTTTCTCTATAAGGAAGATAAAGGACAAATCTAGGTCTCTAATTTTGTAATTTATGTACGATTTACTAGAAAAAAGTTGGCATTAATTGTGCCAAAAAAACACGTTTTCAATGTCACACTACGACCTTATTCGTACTTATTTCACAAAACTGTTCCATCACAAACCTAAAGTGACTCTTCCTTTTTCGGAAAAGTTTTTTAAATCTTCAAAATATTTCCAAAAATTAGAGTAATCAATTGACAGCGGTACCCTTGCAATAGCATCTTTTAGCCTCGTAGTTGCACCAGCCAAAAATTAAAACGTGCGGATGAATTGAGCGAGACAGAGCTAAAAAAGTTCCCCTTACCGCTGGGTCTCAGCACAAACTGTGTGAAAGTGATCCAACACTGTTAACAAATAACATAGACATTTTTCAACAACGTATTCCTCTTGCAATTGGCGAGGGACGACTGTGTTTTGTTTGTGATTTTCTGTTTGTCTTTATGTATTTGCTACTTGAAGATTCGATTTGAGTTATCTGGTTTTGTTGAATTTATTTTAATTGTCCTAACATTTTTTGGAAGACATTTGTGTATAAAAAGCTTATGTTTTTTTTATTTTTTCTCAACAGGCCGTGCCAGTTATGAGCGATTGCACTTCGATCACGTATCGATCGGTGGACAAACCGAAAGAAACGCATGTCTCGTTGGTGAGAAACAACATTGATACTTTGGATAAAGTGATGCGTTACGTCACCAAAATCCATAGTACCAAACGGTGCCTGGGAACACGAAAAGTACTTAGTGAAGAAGACGAACTTCAACCAAATGGAAAAGTTTTCAAAAAGGTAAATCATCTTTTAAGTGTATTGATACTAATCGCCTGTGAAGATGTATTCAAATTCATGGGGAAATATTAACTGCTTTTCCGTTAGCTAACACCAGAGTTATTTTGAATTTATGTTCCTTTTTGATGATCCAAAACACCCAGCGATTAGGGATGTGTAATACTGAGGAAGTATCAATACTAGTATCAGTAGTATCGGAACATCTCCATCCCTCTGATTCTCGCCGGTGGTAATTGTAAAGTAGTATCATTTAGAGAAGATAGTAGCGTCATTTCTGCGCACAAATAAGTTAATCAACGTCTCTAACAATAGTTGGATTTTTTTAAAGTATTCCATGGGAGACTACAGCTGGAAAGATTACACTGAAGTGGATAGCTTGTCGACCAGTTTCGGTCAGGGAATTCGTAAATTGGGTCAGAAAAGCAAGGAAAACGTGGTTATATTTGCTGAAACTAGAGCCGAGTGGATGCTTGGCGCCCAAGGACTTTTTAAACAAAACATGCCGCGTAAGTTTTTGGAACTAAAAGATATAATATTTATAATCATTGATTATCTTTAAGTATTATTATTTAATAATTATATTTTTATTATGAGAGCCTGTTTGTAAGGAATTTTTCACAAATTTCAAAAGGCTACTTGTCAAAATTATAATAAAAAAACTCGGATTGTCGTACCAAACCCTGTTGACAATATAATGTATTTGCTCATACATACGTTATGGCGTTATTCTGTGAACTTAACTTTGTTTTTGGACAAAATAAATTGTCCCCTTAAATTATTCGTCTTGGATTTGATCAGTATCACATCTACATTAACTTATGTTCACTATCTGCAAACTAGTGTTTTAATTTTATAAAAATTAAAAGGCGCATTTCTTTAACTAGAGGTTTAAAATTATATTTTCAAATGATTTCGTTAATTTTGTGGGTGTTTTTGGACCGTGTAACAAATACACTAATAATTTCATGCGACTGTATTTTGTGCAGTGGTAACTATTTATGCAACGCTGGGAGATGAAGCCATCACTCATGGAATAAACGAAACGGAAGTATCGATCGTAATTACATCACACGACTTGTTGCCGAAATTCCGCAATATCTTAGAGAAAACTCCAAAAGTCTCAACAATTATTTATATGGAGGATCAGTTGAAAAAAACTGACGTGTCTGGTTACAAGGACGGCGTCAAACTCATCTCCTTCTCAGAAGTTATCAAGCTAGGAGCCGGCGAAAGGATCGGTAAGAGAAAACATAGTAATTTCGATCTAAAATACTTTTTGTAGTAGTACGACGTACATTGAAAGTATACCCATACTTGTTTTCGGGAAGACGAAAGTTGAGCTTTGCATGCCAGCGACGAAAGGTCGAAAGTAAAGTGTTTTTGCCCCTGAAGGACGGTGAAATTTAATTGCACGAAATATTTCTTCATGCCAAGTTTCTTGAGTTGAAAGTAAGCGAAGGTGGTGCCATGCAACGTGATGTTTGTAAATTATATCTGACAGTTTACCTAACCTACAATATCAATCTACGGTGTTTTTTTCCATGTTTTTAATGTTGTTTTTCAATGCACTCATTACAAAAAGTACTGTGTGTAACTCTAGCGACATTTGCGATTGCCACTCGTTTGATTACTACCTTCGCTGTACTCTGACTAGCAAATATTTCACTCGTTCGCAATCGCTAATTTTCCGCCCTTGTGAAACAATATACTAAACGTTATTCACGATTGTAGTGCACCGGAAGTCACCGAAATTGACGAAAAATATACTCTGTAATGAATCAAATAATATATTTTACGGCAATTTTGATGCACTACAGTAGTCGTGAATAGCCTGTATTCCATAAATAGCTTGAAAATTTAATACTCTTAAATTTAGGGTAATGTACAGTGGAATCCGTTTAGATCATAGACATAGGAATATAGAGACAGAGCATGTACTATGGTTTTAGACGAGGGGATTAAAGCAAAGGTGAGTGGTGTCTGCTTGTCATTGGCCGGCACACTGCGCATGTCTAGTGGCATGAAATGTATGTTGGTACTATTGTGTAAAAAGAAAATTTCTTTTGTATACAGTACAATGCGCCGGCCAATCAAAAATCGACACCATTCTTTGTACACGTCCTTCAATGGACCCCCCCTCCGTAACAGCATGCTCCATCCCTTTAATTACTAGATCCGTGGTTTAGGTAGATAAAACGAGTAGAGATTTGACGTTGATGACATGTGATAGCAGGAAAAGAAAGTATATTTGGTGAGTTGTTATACTTGATTAACATTTTATTTATGATTCTTTAGCGGTAGAAAATCCTCCAAAGGCAGACGATACTGCAATAATAATGTATACGAGCGGATCAACGGGAACCCCTAAAGGCGTTAAGCTCAGTCACAAAAATATTCTGACGTGCATGAAGGCTTTCTGTGACGCAGTGACAATTCTTCCTACGGACGTTATGATTGGCTTTTTACCACTGGCTCACGTTTTCGAGTTATTAGCTGAATCTGTGTGCTTATTGGCTGGTGTTCCTATTGGGTATTCGAGTGCCCAAACTATGATTGACGCGTCGACAAAAATCAAGAAAGGAGGCAAGGGAGATGTCAGTGTTTTACATCCGACCATAATGACTTCGGTGCCGGTAAGAAATCATTAATTTACGTGAAAAATATCTCTGGTAAATGACTAAATGCAAAATGAAAAATAATCGATAATAATTATTTTGTTTGTAGCTAATTTTAGACAGAATAACAAAAGGAATTAACGATAAAGTTTCAAAGCAGTCCACATTTGCGAGGATTTTATTTAAATTTGCAGCCGATTATCGATCAACATGGGTTAATCGTGGATACGATACTCCGATTTTAAACGCGTAAGTTATTCTGTCTATATAAAAAATTGTTTTTATATAAAAAGAGCATTCCAGGATGACTTATTAATTTTTAAATTGTTTCTAGAACACTGTTTGAAAAAGTAAGAAGCGTCGTTGGTGGTAAAATGAGACTAGTCCTTGCAGGAGGAGCGCCATTATCGCCTGATACTCACGAACAAGTTAAAACGTTCCTTTGCGTTAACCTTGTTCAAGGCTATGGACTGACGGAGACATGTTCTTGCGCGGCTGTTTTGGACGGTGAGTGGAAATCATTTTTTTTTTTACAAAGCCGGGGGGGGGGCGGGGCAAACCAAGGCACCTGCCCCGGGTGGCAGTTTGAGGGGGTGTCAAAATCATAATATGGTTGAAAATTGATAACAAATTATTAAAAAATTAAAATTATTAAAGAGTTCTTATTCTCCCCTCTGGTTTCAAAAATGCCACCCATTATATATTTTTAAATTTTTTTAAACAATTTAAATCAAACGTTGGAAGGAGTTTTTGCCTCGGTTTGAAAAAATCGTAGATCCGGAGCTGTTGCAAAGACATTTTATTTTTTAAATGTGTCCAACACTTTTTCTGTTTTGTTTTTAGAGAATGATTTGAGTTACGGAAGAGTTGGAGGCCCTACGACATCTTGCGATATAAAACTTATTAACTGGGATGAAGGCGGTTACCGGGTAAACGATAAGCCTTTCCCGCGCGGTGAAATCATTGTCGGTGGTGACAATGTCAGTGAGGGTTATTACAAGATGCCTGGAAAAACGGAAGAGGATTTCTTCGACGAAGATGGCAAACGTTGGTTTAGGTCCGGCGATATTGGTGAAATACATGCCGACGGTGTTTTGAAAATTACAGGTAAGGAATCTGTTAATTTTGAATGCCAGTGTCTCTTAACCTCAAATTTTTAATATACGGTATATGTAATTTCTTAGTATAAGAGGGTTGACCACTAAATACCCGTGTTTGACGACAAATGGCGTTGATTAGTGAAATTGACTTTATCATCGTGTACTGCAGACTTTTACACGACCTCGTGCTGAGTTGTAGGTAAATTCATAGGTTAGGTTATTTTTGACAGCCAGTTGTATCATTCGTGTTTTGTATTTTTCGACTAAATGGTAAAAGAGCAATATCGATCCGTAATTCGTTTTTTAAAAAACATGCGTAGAAATGAAACCATCTATGACCACAGGGAGATATTCGTATAAAAACGAATTACAGATCGATATTGCTCTTTTTTCATGTTGTTAAAAAATACAAAAAACATGAATGATACAACTGGCTGTCAAAAATAGCCTAACAGCTCAGCACGAGGTCGTTTAAAAGTCTACAGTACACGATGGTACAGTTAATTTTTACCCGTCAACGCTATCTGTCATCACTTATTGATCAACTGTCGTAAACAAGATTTCAGAAATTAGACTAATTGTCAGATATGTTAAGTAATGTTGGTACTATAGGTTAGGTTATGTGTCAGGTTAAGTTAATTTATTTGTGATTTGATAAATTGCGTATGTGCTTCTAGACCGCAAGAAAGATCTTGTCAAACTACAACAAGGAGAATATGTCTCATTAGGAAAAGTAGAAACTGAACTTAAAACGTGTCCTGTAGTCGAAAATATTTGCGTTTACGGAGACCCAACTAAACATTACACTGTCGCTCTTGTTGTTCCGAATCCAACGCAGCTCAAAGATATTGGTCTAAAACAAGGAATCGATTTACCGTTCGAAGAATTGTGTTCGAGTCCTGATCTAGAAAAGGCTGTAGTTAAGGAATTAGCCGATCATGGCAAAAAATGTAAGTACAATCGATATGCCGTCTTGGTAAATAATCGAAATGTTCAGTTACAAAAAACCGAGTATTGTCAGAAACTTTATTGAAAAGTTTTGTTGTTTGCAGGCAAGTTAGAGAGGTTCGAAGTTCCAGCTGCTGTGACACTCTGCACGGACGTTTGGTCACCTGAAACGGGTCTGGTAACGGCAGCATTTAAACTAAAACGCAAAGATATTCAAACTAGGTACCAGAAGGACATAAATCGCATGTACTGTTCATGAAAGTAAAGGTGTCGGAAAGTGCAACCGAATTTGTTGGTTAGAATGATGTACTTTTACTTCATTCGCTGAGTGGTGGGCAAATTTAGGCTTTTTAAATGAGGTAGTTCAGTGTTTCCCGATGATTTCGTATTACATAATTTATTGGGATGAACAATTATTGTTTTTTTTCCAAGATTAATGTTTACATCAGTGTTATGTGTGTTAATTAATCAAATATTGTTTTTTTGAAGAACAATTAACAAATTTATTACTGAAGCGATAGAAGTTATCGATGTGTTGACTGGTAATTTGACTTGTTGAGAAATGCTGAAAAAGTGCGGTTAGAAAATTTGTTTTGATTCTTTATTTTGTTTTAAACGGTGAGGCAGGCCTCGTATTTGACTTTGGTTTTGTATAAGAGATAAATACAGTGTGATTATCAACTCATTAAAAACTAGTGTTGCTTGAAACGAAAATGCATTTCCGTTTTTTTCTGTCGGTTTTTAAGTGAGGTTATGTATATTGGAAGTGTTCGCCATGGAGTACAGATATGCTGAGTTCAAACTAAGTGTTAAAAAAATGACTTCGGGTACATCCACCAATAATCATTGGTACTGCTGAACATCAGTGTAGTTAGTTGTGCAAAAAATGAACTGTTAGGTTTGAACTTCATAAATGTCTATATTCCATGGTTTTCGTCGTATTTAGAAAATATCGCACGACCTTTATTGTTCTGTGGTAATTATATTTTAAAATCACTAAAACAAGATAGATGTACTGCAGTGTAACGTTCAGAATAACAAAATGTCTTCTTATATGACGAAAACTTGCACATAACCTCAAAAGTGCATTTTGTTTCGCATAATTTTGGTGTTTGGACTGCACTAAATTAACAATTTTTCAAACAAGCTATTAGTTCCACTAGACTGCGTTAAAAAAATGTTAAGTAGTGATAATAAATGAGCTTGTTTGTATTTAAAATTGCGTTACTCATTTTTAAAAGACTGATATTGCGATAAAAAACTTTATCCAATATCGATATACAATTTCACATTTTTCCTCGAAATGGGAAAAACAAAAATGATATTATTGTTGTTTTTTTTTCACTGATTATTTTGCTCTGTTATTATTATTTACACATTTTCCGTTTTTATTGTATGTATTTATGTACTTCAGTTTTGCTAGTACAAATTTTTTTGTAAATATTTCGCTATTTCTATTATATTAAGTTACACTGATGTATTTCTTAATCTATTACCTATTATGAAAAGAATAATATTACTAAGTGAAATCTTTAAATCCAGTTTATTTAAAAAAATATCTGTACCAATATTAGATTTTGAATACGGTCGTTCAGTTTTTTTTTTTATTTATGTGGCAATCCTTTGCCAATCCCGAGGGGACACATTCGGGGTGATCGTTTACACTATTGCGAAGTCATACGAAAGATTTTTCATAAAATGTGTATGTAAAAAAATCCCGGACGAATTTTCTTGAACAACTGATTTGCGATTGAAAATAGTCACTGATCATTTTTTTTGGCCGATGGCTGATTTCTGAATCTTCCAGTACAAGTTTGTTAGTGTGTCGCGTTTGATTTTGCTTTTGATTGCATGTGTTCGGAAACGCACTGTAAGTGAAACAAATGCACCAGGTATTCTTCATTCATATTTTAACAAAAGATGTCTACCTAATAATTTATAACCTAACTTTTAATATCAACTGAACGGTGATGGTTTCTTTGCTGATTTTTCGCGACATTAGAAAATAAGTAGTGTTTTGTATATTTCTGGAGACTAAACGAGCTTCATTTTTAAGACCGATGTTGCCTCTCCTATCAATTCTTGTTCAGAGTAAATAAAATCAAAACTTTCTTATATTTTTTGAAATCGTGGAATAATTAAACAACCGCCCATTAATTGCGGAGTACCTGTGACAGATTTCTGATGTCCTGACCTCACTTTATGTATAACAATAGTTTCCTTAACGTTCAAGAAATCACAACGGGGACAAAAACGAAACTTGTTAACTGACTAGTATTTTGTTTAGCAATAAATAATTTTTATTCCTTTATGTTATAATGTAGTAAATACACTTTAGGAGAAATTGCAGCTACTAAAATAATAATAGAAGGAAATTAATACTGAAGGCAATTAATGTGAGAATGACGGAGTCCTAGTTCCAAGTAAGGCACAGAGTTGTACAAATATTAGAACACTTAGTGTAGAAAAATATACTCCAAAATACGATTTTTTTTGTGTGAATACGCAAGCAACCAGTCTTATTAACAATCCATCAGCTTTGATTATATTGAATTCTTTTAATTTTGGCAGTTAATCGCATGATCGATTAATGCTTTTTATATTTACAAATATACAAATGTGTGACTAATACCGGTTACATTACGAGGTTCAACTATAATTGTATACTTTCATATAACACTCTGGGAAAGCATCATCCTATTTCTGCCCAAAAAATTAAAAAAATAAACGCAGTCAAAACTATAACAAAACTCAAAGCACTGAGTAATTCCTTTCTACATAAGCAGTCCTATCCATTCATGAAAACCGAGTTCAATTAATGTCAACTTTTGTTATAGAAGAAGAATTGTAGATTATAGACGCTCAACAGCTGAGGTCATCATTTTGTTATAGAGTTTTGACTAATAGAAATGTACTAACTAAATGAAAACGTTTAGATTGCAAGACGCGGCGTCCCATTCGTCCAGCCTCGCGTCTTGTCGGCTCTTTCCGACTTGGCGCTTCCTCTCCCTATACTGAACGCTTCCCTCTCTGCTGCACTAAACACTCACTATTTTATGTATCGTCATCGTCATGCAGAACTATCGTAAGTCGCAAAATGTCAAAAATGAGTTATAAGTACCTATGATATAGTAATGCTCGTATTTTTCTAGTGTAAAAGTATCGTAAGTGTAACTTATTATTTAAGTTACACTTACGATACTTTTACACTAGAAAAATACGAGCATTACTATATCATAGGTACTTATAACTCATTTTTGACATTTTGCGACTTACGATAGTTCTGCATGACGATGACGGTATGTGTTCGCGTGTCGACATTTTATTCGTGAATTTGTGTAATATTTCACATTTTCCAGACGTCACCTGATGGCTCACATTTCTGTATTTACTGCTACCTCGTAAACTCAACAGTATTCATAATGAGACTGAGAAAGCTAAGCGATTTCTACAACTAGAAGTACACTTGACCTGCAAACGGAGCCCTAACACTACATATTAGGTGTTGTCTGTTTTAAAATAATGTGCTATTTCCTGTTTGTACGCATATTTATATTTTCATCACACACTATCTGTAACAGTTCATTGTAAATATTCTAGTATCAATTATTAATATCGAAGTCACAAAAAAATAGCGTAATGCGCATGTTAGAAATGATACAACTTTTTTGCTTTGGGTGTAACGACGGATAAGGCGCTTATGACTGTGTTGTCGGGCGTTTATAATTTACAATATCCGTAATGACACAAAGGCATACTGTTGGACAGATATAAAATATTGCTAGCGTCCAGCGATTACACTGTATAGTTAAACGCAGTAGTTCATTGATTATGTATGTAATAATATTAAATACATAACCAAACTTTACAATGTGTACTAAACAGAGGGCTCTGAATGAGTATAGCGACTTCCAATAACAGTTATGAAACTATTTATGAATTGTGAGTTTGTAATTTTTCTTTGACTCAAAGCAGAAGGGTGAATAACGCAATTTGTATTTTTTTTTTTATTTGAGGTTTAGAAACGAATTGAGTGGCTTAGAATCAAACGCGCAAAAATAGCGTGGTACAAATCTTAAAAAAAATAAAGTGAGACATTTTATTTAATTCACAAAAATATTAGTCATTTACCTCGAAAAGAAATATCTTCGATGTTTTGTCAGGTTGCTACATTGCAGTGGAATTATTAATTATTATGTATTTTTGGAAAATATTTTATTTTTCATAAAATTAAATAAGATTTAAAATGGTGCTCCATGTAAATGTAAATAAAAGGGTGAAGATATTTTTGTTCTTTTTGTCTAGTTTTTGTATATTTGATTTATAAAACACATCACATTAATATTTAAATTGATATCACAAAAAATAGTGTTTAAATCGTTTTATCGATAAGTTGTTTTTTTTTTTTACTTTAAATAGACAAAACTAGATTGTGAATAACAAGCTTCCATTAAGTGTAATCATTAAACTTAAGATCGACAACCTTTTCGTAAATCTGTCAAAGGAGAACAAGTATTCAAACTTGGCGTTCACGTTATCATAATATTAACTCTAAGAAATGCTTGTGGTTTGTCGAGTTTCGAACGGCTTAATGGGAACTTCATGTCGCATTATTCCTCAGTTTTAGTTAATAATAATTGGAATAATTAATGTGTACTTTTACAGTTTATGGTTGGCCTAGTCATTTCTTCTATATCGCGGTGTTTCTAAAAATCGCATTATAAAATTAACAAGGCTTGTGGGAAAAAATAGATCACTCAAAATAGTACAGTACTTAGCGTCACACAATTCAGCTGGTGCTACTCGCCACTTGATAGCGCAAAGTATAATGATTTTAATCATAGTGATTTTATCAATTTTGTATGAGAAAATTTTGCTAAATACGCGTTATATTAGAAAAGACTGTATTTGACAATGTTTTCGATCTTTGAATTCTCATTGTTGAGTTGGGCCAGCTTAGTATAAAAATATAAATTCCAACGTTAAAAATATGTCCATGTGACAGTTATTTTTGCATAGTAAATAATTTCTAATGTTTAGTTTGTAATTTATTTAAAAACAAAATTGTATTTACTATAGCATAAAATATGTATGAAAAATAAACGATGTGTATTTTTCTGTCACAATGTCTGTGTCGGACAAAAAGTGTCAATATTTAAAGAATTTTGCAATAAAAATGTGTACAGATTTTTTGTTTTCTATATCTATGTAACACCATTGAGTAATTAACATAGAAAACAGTAATTACCCGCTTTTCGCTCGTTCTCAATAACGATAGTAAAACAAAAAAAAAAAACTTTCCATCCTGTGAGGCGGAAAGGGGCCGCTGTTTTATGCAGACTGATTATATTTGGCAGGATGACCTAAATGTTGAGCTTTTTATTTGAATGGGCAACTTTAACGCGAGCGAAGTCAAATATAGTTTATCATTTGAGGTGTACAATTTGTACGAGTATCAAATTTCATTAAAATCGGAACAGGCGTGCGCGAGTAACGTTCACTTTTGTATTTTTTTCGATCCGTTGAGGGGAATCTTGTTGGTTTGATGAAATATCTGTTAATTTATTATCCACTACCTAGGAGCACATAAAAGGTATTTTTAGTTAGTTTGGATCAATTTAAATTAACCATAGAAGGTACATGGCCTCATTGTAATTATAACGTTTGCTAATTAATGAAACAAAAAACTTGTTCAATTTTCTTTCATAAATATGTATTCACAAAAACCTACTTTAACGGGAGCGAAGTCGAATATAAAGTAGCCTATCCTTTTAGTTGAGCCCTATTGTACCAAATTTCATTAAAATCGGATTATACATGCGATAGCAACACATTTTTTTGCATTTTTTTCAGTATCGTCAACTTATTATCCACGACCTAGGAGTAAATAAGAGGTATTTCTTGTTAGTCAAATTAATCAAACAAGATATACCTTCTTTGTAGTTCGTAAATTCGCTTATAGGTAGAATAAAAAACTTGATTAATTTTTGTTATAAAATATTTATGAAAGAGTTGTAAGATGTCACTGGTGCTAGAAAATCATGTAAATGCATTTATAAAATGTTTATGAACTAATTATAAATATTATAACTTATCAAAACCCACTAAAATTATCATTTTAGTTTACTGTCGGAAAAGTTCTGTTTGGGTAGAGTATATTTTACTGTCAATTGAAGCAAAGCTATTGGTAATTAAATACTGGTTTGAAAAAAATTAAGACTCGATATACATAATTAGGAATTTTATTTTAAATAACAAAAAAATGTAATTGAGACTTCATATAAGTTTTTAAAATGATGTACATAACAAACCGTTTTATTATTTCTGCCGAACCCTCGGAATGGTTATTTAAATATCGATAAAAGAAATCGTATAGGAATTAGTTTACGAGCGAGTATATTTTCCCCAGATGTGTAGCATAAATACTGATGCGATGAATAAAAGCGACATCACGAGAACTGGTACAGGGCCACTGGAAAAAATCATTTAAATTAGTTGTCTTGCTAAAACTGATTTTAGCTAGCTCTTGTTTTTTCACTTACACTTTAATTCCTGGAGAATCATCGGTGTAAAATCTCCACATACCACCGCTGCCCGTGCCTGTATTTCTGTTACGTACGGCAGTAGTCGTAGTTGTTTTACGTTGTCTTACGGTGCCTCCGCTAGCTGCACGAGGAGCGACTACTTTTGATGGAGACCTGCTTGCCCCAACGGACGTTGAACTCGGAGGTGCTGGCTGAAAACATAAATTTACAGATATTAAAATAAGCTGATTTTATAACCTAGCACAATTTCTTCCTATAAGATGTTTTTAATTCTATTTATAATAAACATACCATTTTGTATTGTTTTTATTAATTTATCACTATTATTTCATAAAATAAGGTCACATTAAACACTTCCTAACTACAGTTACTTCTAACTGATGCACGTCAAAGAGTATCACAAAACCTGTGAAGAGTATGTTGGATTCCAAATTTCTACACGTTGGAGGGTGGTTCTTTGACACGTTTGCATACGTCATCTACGATTTACAGCAGTCCTAAACTTTTTATATGGTATCGACAAGTTAAAACAAACAATCGCTATTTTTCAGCATATGGCACTTATTATTGTGGCAGAAATGATCTGTATCTTGATATTGTGATAATTTTGGGTTAAAAAATGCAATAAAGGCAGTAAATAATTCTATTTTTATTAATTATTTTGCTCTTGTTAAGAATCTTTCAAAGGAGGTGTAAATAAAATGCGGAGAATTTAATTAGACAACGATAAACATTTATCACGTGATCAGTTGCGTCACATATTTTTGTGTCATCTTTTTATGAAAAGGAGATTAGTCTGACATTTTAATGCTTTTAACATGTCTGGCGTTTTCCAGTTCATTTTTTGCATAAAACATAGTGGTTAAAGTGATTATAAAATTTCAAAATCTACCATATCTACAATGGAGGCGGTTCCTCGTATGCCGATGATAAGTTTTGATCTAAAAATTAGCCCCGAAAATACGACGTTTGGTTCAAAATTGAAAGATGTAATTAAATACAAGTTTTCCATTCCATCAGATAATCTTTAAATATTGAATACATATAATTTATTTAACCGGTTAGTTTTAGAAAAGCTAATAATTACTTGTCTTTTTCGGATTTTTAGTATATTGCTGTGTTTTATCATGAAGAACCGGAGCATTATAACATTGAGATACGAAATTTGGAAACTTTGCGGGCTTCAGCTATCAGACCCGCTATAGATGTAACAGGATGCAAGACTTTAAAACAATATTTCTGTCAACTACAGTTTCTCCAATCACGTTTTCCAATGGCAAAAGGCGATCCTGCAGCTGTAACATTTACTTGGTACGTCAACGGCATCTCATATTTGTTTGTACATTTTCAACTAATCCTTGTTCTGCAATAGGCGTGATGTCTACGCCGGTAGCGGAATGGTGTGTTCTTCAGCAGACATCCGATTCGAAATGGTTTCTATACTTTATAATATCGGAGCGATACACACTCAGCTCGGAGCTAACGAGTCTCGAACAAATTCAGACGGTATGAAAATGGCTTGCACACATTTTCAGTGCGCAGCTTGGGCATTCCAAGTAAGTTAATTTCAATCCAAAAGTTCAGTTTTTTATGATTGGAATACCAAAGATTATTTTCACGTGTTTCAAAAATATTTGTTTTTTAAAGTTCTGTAACTGTTTATCTTTGCTGGTAGGATTTTTACAAAGTTATTGCTTGATAATTAATTTTTAAAACACTATTTCCTTGTTTTAAATTTATTCATTAAAAATGTGGTGATCTATTCCGCAATAAAATTCGTTAATAAATTAAAAAAAAAAAAAAAAACACTGGTCAAACGGGGACCAAAATCGTATGGAGAGGGTTCTGTACTATTCTGTTTTCTCCGAGAGCTTTAAAACTTACGATTTTCGTTTAGGTTTTCTTGTAAATCTTGAGTTGTTCGTTTTTGTCCAGAACCCTAGAAATAGGTACATTATACCTATATTTCCATATGTTGTTCTACATAATTATTCAGAAGTCTAAGTACAAATGACTCAAGATTACTAGAAACTAAGGTTGAGCGTTAGCATTGTTAAAGATGTGTCTAGGCGAGATGCTTGAGAGGGCGGGGGAAGTAGGCTTTTAACATCACAGGAGACATCCAGTGACGTAAGCAATCCGACTCAACCAATCACAGACGTGACCATGTTTAAAGCCTCTTACGCCCAACCTTCTAATATTTTAGTAATCTTGCAAATTACTGTGTATTCAGTTTCGTTTTTTTTTCCAGCATTTACGTCAAACTTATCCTCAACCGGCGGGAGTAGATATTGCACCTGAAATGATGCTTTACATGCAAAATTTGTGCCTTGCGCAAGCTCAGGAATGTATTCTTGAAAAGAGTATGTTAGATAATCGTAAAGCAACTATAATTGGTTAGTTTCCATTTTATGACAAAGCACGCCATTTTATTGTTTTTACCTTTTATAACTTTTATCTAATCAAGTTCATTAGTTTTATCAAAGTTTAGCATTCATAAATTTTATATATGATTGTGGACTGAAAGCCCCTCAAAAAAAAAGACGTTCCATTGCCAATGATTGAAGCAAAGCTATTACAGTCGGACTTTTGTGTTTTCAACATCACATATTTTCAACTAGTTTTTACTCACGTTCCTACTTCTCACGCGAAGTGTTTCCTCCTATGTTGCACAGTCAATCGAAAAAATATGGTTGACAATGTTTAACCTTAAATTAATAAAGGTTTATTTTGATTAGTCTATGACTGCCATGAAGTAAAGAATATGAAAGAACAGTTGAAAATACATGAGCCGATCAGTCCCAAAAAATACATGAGTGTCAATGTATATTAATAGATCTTAACCTCAATTTTTTCACACAGCGAAAGTAGCAGTTCAAGTAGTACATTATTACACCCAAGCATTAGACAGTTTATCGTCGGGAGGCGACGAAGGCTCAATATCTGAAACAATAGGGAGCCGTATTTATAAAGACTGGAGTAAATATATACGTACCAAGGTAATATTTTTTATGATTAGGGCTGTAATCGGAAATCAATATTATAGTCGTGATATTTTCGCGATAGGAATCAATTCGGAATCTGTAATAATTCGGGTTCGAGATTTTCTATGAAAGTGAAGTTTGCAATGAAATTGACAGCTTTTTAATGTTCTCTGCAAAACGAAACGCTTCTGCAATCACCTCGGTGTCTGTCCGACTGTCCGTCACCGGCGACATTTTTACTAGAATTTACTAGAATTTTCACTTCTGTAGTGGGTAGTGTGAAATACGCAGTCTCTTTTTTTAAAATATATATCGTTTTTAGGATTCCGTACCCAAACGATCTAAACGGTATCCTACTATGGCAACTTTGTTCGTATGTCTGGCAGAGGCTTCTAACGTCTAAACGAAATGAGATATTGACTGAAATTTACACATAATATGTAAATCCTTGGCCCAAACATGAAAAAAATTTTTAATTTCATTGCTAATGTCAAAATCGTGTCGTAAAATAAGTGTTATTGTTTTTATTTTGCAGATAGCTTATCATAATTGTATATCATTTTTGTATCATGGACAACAAGCTGAAGAACAACAAAAAATGGGTGAACGGGTTGCATTTTATCAGTGTGCTATCGAGGAATTGGAAAAAGCTAAGAAACTTTCAAAAGGCTTAGATAATATTCAGGTAAGAGACAGTTGAACTTCTGAAGTTTAAATTTACATTCTTCACGATTGACAATGTTTTTTGTTTTTTTTATTTTAGGCAATTAATGAAGCCATCACGTTTACCATGGACGTCGTTGAAGGCAAACGCAAAGCCGCTAAAAATGAAAACGAATTTATTTATCACGAAGAGGTACCAGAACGAAACGTATTACAGCTAGTTAAAGGCGCTTCTCTAGTTAAGGGAATTCCTTTCAATTTCAAAGATCCCGAGGTAAACGTTTTATTTAAATCGATATGCGTATAAACTGTATGGATCGTTACGATTATTTTGTTTCGTTAGGTTTCCGGGCCTGATATTTTTGCTAAATTAGTACCGATGCAAGCTCACGAAGCGTCTTCTATATACAGCGAAGAAAAAGCACAGCTATTGCGTCGTATTACAAATCTCGTTGAAGAAAAAGACGCAAAATTAGTGACGTATATGAATTCGTTGCAGCTAGAACCTATCAGACAAGTAAGTACAATAAATTATTGTTTCTTTAAACATGATAGTTTGGTTGTCTATATTGCAGGCGTTTTCGTTATTTTATAGCGATAACGAAAAAAATGTGATTTCATTTCAGGCTATTCAAGTAATAGGCGGAACGAAAATGACAGATTTGCCGCAAGAAATAGTCGATAGGGCGGCAGCACTAAGTGCCCGACCGGAAGCGACCAAAGATTTAGTACAAGCAATGGCCACTTTGGCGAACACTTATCACGATGTCGAATCAATGTTAGAAGAAGTAAACCATTATCTTAAGGTAAAAGTATAATTATTAATTATTTATAGCCCATTATATGCCGAATCAAATGTATATCAGCGCCTCTTACGATTGAAGAAAGTACTGAACAGAATGTTGACGCGCATTCGCCAACATAAAGTTAAATTTAAAGTCAATCGATTGACGTCTCGGCTATGTGTAAGCGTGTTCTTAGTTTTAGACACTAGATCAGCCCATTATTTTCAGTTTAAAACAAAAGGTAGACAGGAAACAAAAGGCGAAGGTGATGATTCTTGTTTGTTTTAATAAATAGGAAGAAGAATCACGAGAAAAAGAGTACCAGTCTGAGGTGGGGAAGCGTCCCCCTAGCATGGTGGCAACCGAATTGAAACGCGAGGCCGGAAAATATAGCGAAGCACATTCGAAAGCTTCCGATTCAAACCAAACTCTTCATCGCGCAATGACATTACACGTTAATAATTTAAAATTGCTCGCTTTACCGTTAAGTGAACTGAGGCAGCATATACCTACAATAAAACTACCCGATCGTAAGTATAATAATACGTTATTTAATACAAATATATTACATTAGCAGTCACATCAAACGGAATTTTCCAGAAGCTTATAGTTTGAGTATTTTAGCGCCGCAAACTTAAATAAACGCGTTTGATTTTACTAAACTATTTTTAAAAAATATATCGTATTAGATATTGTACGGTCGTATAATAATCGCCACGGTTCTAAAAGGTTCTGAAGTTAGTCACAAACAGCGTCGCAAATGCATATTTTAGAGCCGTCCTGGTTGTTTTGTGGGAAAGAAAGACTCCCACCACCTCCCAGTTACTGGCACAGAACGTGCGCTCATCAGAGATTGGTTATCGTTGGTTGTCGTGTCACTCATCGTTTTCTTGCTATAAAGTACAGTCCAGTACGCTATTGTTAAGTTGTTTCTTTGATTGTTAATTGATCAAGATGCCTAATACAGTTTTGCATAGACAAGAACGAAAAACAATTTTTTGGATGACTTTATGCAAGGAATTAGACCTTTAGATTAAAGAAAAATTAAAAATAATAATATAGCGCGAGTTTGTAGTTTTTCAACCAACTACCTGCGCAAGCCTCCATTTGCATCTAACTTCAAAACCTTTTAGAACCGTGGCGAGTATTATATGGAACCCTTTGTGTGCGAGTCTGACTCGCACTTGGCCAATTATTATGAAACGAGCGCAATAAGTGTAACTTTGTAAGAAATAATAATGTTTGAGGTGTCATTTGAAAAGACACCTGGTCCTGCAGAAGACGCCACGCTACAGCCAGTGTCGAATTTTTATTGAATATTCCGAATCAGTGCTGAAATAACTGCATGTTAAGCGCTGGAAGAAGTGAACCTGTCCATTAACTTTGGTTGCATCAAACATTTACGTCAATTTTATTTCACAGCATTGATAAAAGAAACAGCTTTTAAAGATTTAAATGCGTTATTAAATAAAGTTGAAGAAATGCGTCAACAAAGAATTACATTGGTGAGTCAGTTGCGGGAAGCCGTTTGTAAAGACGACGTTACCAAACTGATTGTAACAAAACCATCTGATCAACCTTTGGATGCGCTTTTTGAAAAGGAGTTGCAGAAACATCAACATTTGGTAATCATTAGTTATTTATGGGTTTTTACAACGCTTTTATTAACTTTGTTGTTATCGTCTGGGAAAAATTTTTTTGTCTATGTTTTGATCACTTCTTGGTAAACTAGAGCTTTGAAATTTTGCATGCGTGTGTAAATCAGGTAACAATGAAACTTGAAACGGCTGTGACATCATTATACATTCAACATGGTGTATGTTCCAACATTACACATTTTTTGTTCATATCCTCCGGGCTTCTTCAGTGATTGTTTTATTATATTTTAGGTAAAGATGGTTTCCCTCAATTAATTCCAGATAAATATCGAGATGGCCGATTACCTATCAAACTCCTAGTTCAAAAATGACATACCTTATCCTAATTTCCTATAATTCCTTCATTCGCTCATTGCTATTACATAAGTTGAAGTTTTAAAACTGTGGAAAAATAACGGGAAGTGTGGTAGATGGAAAATAGTAATGGTGCGAATGGCGTCTGTTATGATATAAAGTCGAGAAATGGACGTTAAGCGCATTATTATTATTATTATTTATATTTTAGGTAAACTTGATTGAACAAAACCTCACGGCTCAAGATAAGATTTTGGATGCTTTAACCGATGCATATGCGCGACACACTGCTTCTCGTAAAGTCGTCGCGGATATCTTGAAGCAACGAGACACTACCGTAAGAGCGCTTTGTTCTTCGTTTGACGCGTATGATGATCTTCTTGCAAAAGCAAACAAAGGTAAGGTTAGGATTGTTCTTTTTCAGTATCGCAAAACCGCATACATTTTTTCACTATTATAATACACAAATTTGTAACGACACATATAGAGCAACATCATACAGCAAAATATTAAAATAGCCCCATATGCAAAGGTAGCGCATATTTTAATAAATTGCCTAGTGAATTTAAAACTATTGACACAGGACACGTTCACTAATCCGAGAAGAAAATTTTTCGCACATGTCGGATTAGTGGAAATGTTGGATTACTGGACGTAAACACGGACTAAAACTTTAACTACAAAAAAGAGTTCTTTTAACTTTTTTTTTTTTTGGTTTCTAAAGTCAATAACGACTTTATATAATACATATTTATAATGCATAATGCTTTATTGAAGGTTTTAACAATAAAACAATTTTTAATTTCGAACTTCTATAACACAAACAACGTTACGTCTTCTCAGACTACAGACTCATGAAACGTCATAGAGAAATATTTGTCAAGTAAACACGTGTGTCGGATTACAGAGCGCAATATCGTAAAAATGACTGATTATAGAGCGATTTTTCTAGACCTCTACATACTTAAAAACAGCGGATTACTGGACGTGTCGGATTAACGAACAGCGGATTATCGAACGTGTTCTGTAGTTAAAAAAAAAAAAACTTACAGCATACCTAATAAAAAAAATGTTTATACAACTATCAGTTATAATACGCAATCTATTTTTAAATATATATGTATTTTAACATTTTAACCATTGTAATGACGATTTTATACCAGATATGGTCTCTCGAATGAATAAAGTATTATTATTATTATTTAGGTATTGAATTTTATCGAAAATTGGAAAGCAATGTGACGAAATTGCTTCAACGCGTGAAAAGTACCTGTAAAGTCCAGGACGAAGAGCGGGAATCAATCATGGCCAAAAATAAACCTCAACCTTCTAAAGAAACTAAAGTTGAACCGACAGTTCCACAATCTTCCGGTCCGAAATTAAAAGATTATTTAGCAAGTATGAAACGCAACGACCCTCAACCTTCGACCAGTTATTACACTCCACCTTACGGACAACCGACCGTTCCGACGCAAGCTTACTACGATCCGAACGTAGTCGGTGAAACCGCATCTCAAAATATACCGTCGATCAGGCCGGCTCCTGTCGGATCGGAAGGTAATGACAATTCGACTGCTTTAATGGACGGTTCTGCGACATCGATCGGCAACAAATCTACTTATCAGCAACATTCTGCTTATATGCCTTCGGCACAGTATAGCTACAATACATCGGTGAATTATTCGTCTTCTACGGCTCAAGCTTACGACCGACAAACGTACACTTCGTCTGCTTCGTCATATCCGTATCCGTATGATTCTCAGCAAACTTACAGTAATTACGTACCTCAGCCGACGAGCCAGCCGATATCCGATCAATATACGGAAAAGAACCTTTCTGAAAGAATGGCCGCACTCATGAGTAAAAATACACCTTTGAGTCAACATAATGTATCGGGTGTTCAACAACCGTATAATTATTCTTCAAACCAAGAACCTTTATATACTTCGACGTATAGTGGCATAACAAATTCTGTTCCGTCAGGATCGTATGATCAGAACAATGCCATGTACGCTGCTTCTCAGAATTACGGATATTCGGCTTCAAATTTAAGTACGGCTAGCAATCAGTCGTATCCGCAAACGCCTGCGACGTACGGAAATACTCATGCGCAGGCGCCTGGGTCATACGCGACCCCCGATGCTTATTCCCAGAACGCGTATCCGGCTGCCCAGCCTACTAAATACCCGCAAGCTACTGCATATGCATCGGGACATCAAACTCCTTATACCGGTGAGGCTTATACACCGACGACGTCTTCGTATACGCCGAACATGTACCAACACAACACGACGAATAACTATTCCGACAATGCGTACCCACAAACGCAAACAAATTACCAATACGATACACAAAATTATCCCCAACAACAATATTCGACGGCTCAGTCATATCCTCAATCGAACGTTGCAAACACAGGATATCCATCTACGCAAACAACTTATGTTGCTCCGGAACCTAAGGCGTCTCAAACAAATTATCAGCAAGAAACTTATAATCAACAGCAACCTCAAGCAGGCTACGTTGAACAGATTCCTGACAATTTAAATCAGCAACCGGGTCCGTCGTCGCAAGTGAGTAATTATTACGGTCATCCGGGATATTCCTTTGACCCTAATACGGGCCAATACCAATATACGAGCGGGTTCCAGAACTCAGGCTCTCAAGGGTGGTATTCTACGCAACAGTATTACGGAACCGATTACCAGTCGGGCAATAATCCCGGACAGTATACGAGCGCCGGAACTAACGGGACGGTTTATACGAATTCGCAGAAACATAATGTCGAGAACGGTACCGACGAAGGTCAGAAGAATTATTATGCTCATCAGTACGGGGTCCACGATTATCAGGCACCGTCGACCGTCGTTACGGTGGTTAACGGTAGTGCTCAACAAATGCAGAGTCCTATGACGTATACCCAATCGAATAATTCAAATACAAGTGTTACGAATAGCTCATCCGATAATCAACTGTCTTCATCGGAACGCGATGAACTCAAAGAACAATCGAATGTAGATTTACTTGCGGGGCTCGATTTTACTATAAGCCAAGCTCCGTTAATACCTCAGTCGAACGAGAAACAGGAAACGAGTGCCGTAGAAAAAGAGAGAATCAAAATTGTCGACGCGGTGATGAAAGACGAATCGAAAAAAAAGGAAATAAGTGAAGTCCCGGATGTGAATTTAGCTGACGAATATAAAATTCTGAAACCGCCGGAAAAAATTGTCGTTAAGAAAGATATTTTGGCCGATCCGGAATTACTTAATCAGTTTACGCAAGAAGTTGAAAAGTTTGAGAAGTTTGTCGAAGGCTTAACGAATAAAACTTTGAACGGACCGACACCGTTAGATTTGAAATGGAAAGAATTACAGGACTTACAGGATCGCGATTCGCTCAATTATAATATTTCGGTCGCGCGCTGTTATCCGATGAAGAACAGATTTCCGGATATTTTACCGTTCGATCATACTAGGGTCGAGTTGCCATCGACAAAAGACGATTACATCAACGCTTCACATATTCAGGTTGGTGAAATTCACATTTTTGAAATATGTTTGATCGAGCATTCTGTTTGAAAAAGAAATCGTTTTTTTCAGAACATAAATCAACACACACCTTATTTTATTATGACACAAGCTCCGCTACCCTCGACATATGAAGATTTTTGGACGATGGTTTGGGAACAACAGTCCGAAGTGATCGTTTGCCTTCTTAATGATTCAGAGGTAATTGACTTTTCGAGTGTAGAACCAATTCTGTGTATTTATTTTTCGATTTACAATTTCTGGTACAATTTTAGCTAAGAGACCACATATATTGGCCTCAAGAAAAAGGACAGGAGCATGGACTTAGCATGGGAAAAATGAAAATAACTCTTCAAAGCGTCAACATAAAACCAAATTGGATTGAACGAATCATATCAATTTGCATACAGAAAGTGACACGTTGCATCGTACATTTACAGTTTACGTCGTGGCCAGGAAGGTAAGAGTGCTAATAGTTTACTTAATTTGTTACATGTTTCACTATAATGTTTCAAATTACAAATGGTTTGTGTAAGGTTATGTTACTGCCGTTTTCCTAAAACATGGCCGCCTAAACATAACCTATGTCTGCCTGACAGATTTTGCCAGTTTGTTGTTTCTTGTTACAAAATGGCAGTTAACTAGCCACAGTAAACCGGTTAATCAATTTTATATATCAACAATTGTGACATTGTTTTATTTTTTAATTGATTTCAGTTCGTTCCCGGCATCTCCTGGACCGTTGCTGGCATTTGTTTGTGAAGTGTTAGGCTACCATCATCAGCAGCGCTCTAAGAATCATCCGTTAATTGTTCATTGTGAAGCGGGCATAGGCCGCAGCGGTTTATTTATCGTGTTGTCCGCCATGGTCAGTCAGCCAGCGCCTCTGCCGGATATTGTCACGCTCGTCGCCCAGATCGCTCAGAAACGCAAACAACCTCTCAGAGATCGAGAACATTTGAAGTTCGCGTATCAAGCCGTGTTGTATCATGCGCAAGATTTGCTCATGCAACGCGGTATTTTGACTTCAAGGTCGAGTTTTGAAGAATCCACAAGAATCAAAACACATACTCGACATCCATCGCAGGACTTGTTACTTGGACCTTCCCAGCTCAGTCAACTGCATACAGAACGTACGGGGTTAGATTTACTTTTATTCTGATACGTGTAGATTCCACAAAATAATACAGAACACGCTCACTAATCCGATAATAGAATTTCTCGCGTATGTCCGATTAGGGGAAATGTCGGATTACTGGATGTAAGCATGGACTAAAACTTTCACTATTAAAAAAGAGCTCTTTTAACTTTTTTTTTGTTCTTAAAGTCAGTAACGACTTTATATCATATATATTGCATTGTTGAGGGTTTTAGCAATACAACAGTTTTTAATTTCGAACTTTTATAACACAAACAACGTGATTCTTCCAATGTCTATTGTCAGACTACAGAGCGAACGGCTCCACGAAACGTCGGAGTAAAGAGAAATATTTGTCAAGTAAATACGTGTGTCGGATTACAGAGCGCAATATCGCAAAAATGTCGGATTATAGAGCGATTTTTCTAGACTTCTACATAATTAAAAACAGCGGATTACTGGACGTGTTGGATTAACGAGCAGCGGATTATCGATCGTGTCCTTTTTAAGAAATTTAGTTGAATTTCAGTTTCGATTTTTAACAATATATTATGTTTGAAAACTAATAAAGTATAAAAAACCCAGCTATAAATATTAATTTTAAATGAATAATGGAAAAGATAAGAACTTAATAATAATAAGAATTACTAATTCAAAAGAAAAAATTTTGATCTCAAAATTAAAAACACTTCTCCACTTTTATTTTCGAGTTAGAAAAGGTCTAGGAATTGGAATTCCCATGAAAACATATCCATTCATTAATTCGCTTTTGGTTTTGTTTTTCTACTAAAATTTTTCAGTCTCAAAACGGTTTTTAGTGGTTTCAGTTTCAGTCCTATAACAGTTTGTTGCTATAACCGTACATTAACTTAAAATGCATAAATTGCCTATGTACTGAGATATTTTTTATATTTCCAGGTCCAGCGAGTCAACAAAGTAATGAAAGTTTAGCATCTGGTAACTTAAGTAGACGTAGTAGCACGCTGTCTTTATCATCAGGACGTTGTTCACCCACCGATCTTAGGAATAAAGGTAAAAAGTCATTCGCGTCGGATGCGTTCGGTAAACAGGAAGGATTAAGTAAATTGCTCGATTCATCGGATGATCCATTAAATTCTTTGGATCCAATGTGGACCATTAAAAAAGAGTGATTACATTAATATGCATTAGTTAGTTTTTGTTTTAATCACGACGATTTTTTTAATGTTTATTTTATGGAAAAAAAATCAGATATAATCATTCCTGTTTTTCTTTTCGACGTTTTTGGTTTTTAAATGCCCAGCGTTTCATAAGAATCTGATTCTTTTTACAGCTCCGCGTGTTACGTCAATATTGCTCTCACTGTTTTGCTTTTGTAGCTTTGCGTGATTGTACCGCGCGCGTACATCGGATTTTCGACCGGTCGGACGTGTCTCGGCCGGTCTGCCGGCCATACGCAGTGAAACGCGTCGTTTGACACCATTAGAAATATGCTGGTCGCGTGCGTACGCGATCGCCGACACGCGGAGCTGTGACACGAGTGTATTTTTGGTTGCCTGTAATTTATTGTAACGATGCGAAATCATGTTTTCTTGATGAAACGGAAATTTTAAATTGAAACGAAAACAACGAAATTTCTTAACAGTCGGACTTTTAATCTACCGTTTTGCCATTGGTTATTGTGAACTGTTTTTGTTTTACTCTTGCATTTGTTTTGTAACAGGTTAAGGTTTTAATTGTATTTAATTTTTGAAAATTTCATTTATTATTCTTAGTTTAATTGATTTATTAAAATTAGACAGAATGTATATTATAGATAGCTGAGAGCCTCGGCATCTATTGATAATTGGGACTGGAGTCTATAAAAATTTTTAGCTAGGATTTGCAATTGGACCAAATTAAATTTTGGATATTTATTGATACTTTAAAAATACTTTAACAAAACAATAAACAAATAGTGTTGTATTATAACAGTTAATATTATAGTATGACGCGTTAAGATTAACTGATTAATATTAAAATTTTAATGGCAGCTACTTCTGTTCCATTTTTGTACTATTAAATAAAAAGTAGTAGGCAAAAGGCGTACATTTTCGATTCGCTTATTTTAATGTCTATTATTTTCTTTACTTGATATTTTTGTGCTATTAAAATTTTTTTTGTTATTCAATAATTTATTTAAACCTAATTGCTAGTAAAATTTAAATTTTTCTCTATTATGTTTCGTGTATAGATTTTAGTCGTAATTTGATTGTTTAAACATAAACCGCCTAACAAGTATTGTTTTATGATATTAATAATGCTATTATTCAGATTTTCAAAATCTTGATGCTATGACGAGTAAACAATTGTTGAAAAAGTTTCATCATTGACTGAGAAAATGCAACGAAAAGCTGCCAGGCAATTTATTTCATGCTTCCATTCTGTTTAAATTTGATTTACTTTAGCGTAGGCGGGGTTTCAGTAATTAGTGGAGCAACATCAGGTATCAAGGCCTCATATTTGTTTTTAGGAAGTTTAGGTCGTAGTAATATACCGGAAAAAATTCTTGTTGATGCTACAAGTAAAAATGTTAATGTCAACATGAGTGGGGGGGGAAATAACTACGCCCTTTTTCTTCCCAGATTTCGCCTATGTGTTTTACTATTATGTTGAAATCTTTATTTTACTTAATCTTTTTATTTGTTAAAGATATTTATGAATGGAAAAGTGAGAAGCGATTATGAATGGTTTTTGATTGATGGTATTTAACAAATTTTGGAAATTAAGTATAAAATTGTAAAAAATTATATTATTCATATGCATTTATGTGATTTTCATTAAAAATAAACTTGTAATATACCGTATTAATATTAAAATGGGTCTTTTTTCTTGTAATTACTGCACAAACCAATTTTAGTTTCAGAAAATTTCAGGTGTAGAACTCGCTATGGCGGCGGTAAGCGGCTATCAGTCATGGAGGTGGGAAATTACAATTCATCGACACTTGTCTTAACTTAGATACAGTTACAAGGTCATTAGATACACAGGTCACATCGTTCATAAATGACATTAACTATAAGGTCGTTCAATATTTTTATCCAAGGTTATTAGATACAGAGGTGACCTCTTTTCGGTGGGTAGTAGTGGGGGGATGACGTCTAGTGGACTGTCAATTGATATTACATGGTTGATAAAAATATTGAACGACCTTCCAACTGACGTCATTCAATAACGAGGTGACCTGTGTATCGAATGATTTTGTGTTCTACTGTACATTGGACGGAAAGTTTTAAATTGCACAAGGGCCCGTAGACGGTTCTTCCACGGCTGGCTGGGTTAGCTGTGGAATATCTGATTTTGGTAGTGGTTTTAAGAGTAGTTGCAAATTTTAGAACATCAAGACTTAGCCCTTATAAAAGCTAATTTCTTGGTTTTTATACCCGATTCTTTCCTTACTTCCGTATGTCGTAAACCGCCATTGCTTTTGGTAAAAATAAAAAAAAAAAATGAAAAATTGTATTAAATCGAAAATATGTAGACAAGGTTATTAGATACAGAGATGATTTGACGTCAGCTGGAAGACCGTTCAATATTTTTATCAACCACGTAATATCAATTGACAGTCCGCTGGATAACGTCACCCTACTATCCAGCTGAACGAGGTCACTTATTGATATGCAATACTGTTATTAGGCTTAAGTGACCCTAGTAGATGCCACAAAAAATGATCTAGCGAAATATCCCTCAGGTCAATATCTAATTTGAGAACTTTAAAAGAATCACTTGAATTTTCAGTTTACTAAAAAATGATAAATTGGAAATACTAATCGGTACTAGACCCAGGAAATCCAGACAGTTGCACACATTTGTCTATCTGTTTCGCAAAATTCAGATAATATCATAATACCGTTGTTTATTATGATACAAAATATATTTGTGCTATCTTAACTATCGATAAAATTTTCAATGAACCTTTATCTTTAATTATTTATCAGTTCTATTGTGATTTACAAAGCAGTTTCGATAAAAACCAGCAATATTTACTGATCCAACGGCAGTGAGAAACGCGCAGTTGTAAAATGTGAGTCGAGTGCATCTGAATTGTGAATACGCATCCCGGCCATTTCCCTTCCTTCAGTGTTTTGGCGCATGCTGTTTGTACACACCGTTCAGCTGGCCTGCTGGCTCGGCTGTCGCCAGTTCCGCGCTTAGAGGTGTACGGTTAACAAGTATAGAATATATATTTTTTTGTGATTGTGTTTTCGTTAATTTAAATGTATTTTTTTTCTTTTCTTAATTAATAATAAAAATGCCGACAAAGTGTCAGTTAAATTCGGACGGTTGTGTTTCGTTGTATGATATTTTGACATCGTTTAGTGGCCCAATCAGTCATGAAAATGCCTGGGCATTATGCTATCAGTGCGCTAAGTGCTTCAGTAGTGCTTTATCACAAAATAAGGATAAATGTTTGTTAGTGTCTGACGTTAAACATGTGCTTTTACATAAAGATGGAACAGTGCATCCGAATACAATTTTTGCCGGCTCAAGAAATATCGGTTTGTATATATATTTATATTATAGGTACTTGCCGTAACATGCTTTTTTTTTGTAGATGTCAAAACTTGGCGAGTTCATGTAATGAATTGATAATATTATATTTGACAGTTCTGTCATGTAATTATTTATTATTTAATTAGTTTTCTAAACAATTTTGAAATAGAGAGCAGCACGCTGGTCTCAGAATCTGACTGTCGTGGGTTCGAATCGCACCTCTGCTCATGAATATTTTGTCATGCCGTTTAGCTTTGATATTTTATGAATGATGATACTGGCCAACTGGACCGGATTTACCTATAAGCAAAATATGCAGTTAGTTAGGGCCCCAGCTTTGTGGAACCCCCGATTCATCGAAACCTTGCGAATTTTGTAACTAAATTCGACCTAACTTTAAAACAATTTTAATAATAAATCCAATGAATACGTATAACCAACAATTCAATAAAAAATGTAAATTATTTCTTAACGACCCCTCCTAGGACTATTGCTTAGTGTCCTTACAAGCATAAAGCCGGCGCTACTGGAGTGCTGGACAGATACCTTATACAGTAGAACCTCGATAATTTAAGAACCTCTGTAAGTTAATTTTTTTTTGTTAAATCATAAAACCTCGGTAACTGAAACAAATATTCTGAAGGCTATGAACGATTTACGCGCTTTTATCGAGCGTTGTGTTGATGTTAACGACGACATTTTTTCTTTTTTACATAATATAGAAAACATGATTGTTGTAGAAAATCAAAATTGCATGAAAAAATAAATAAATAAATAAGTAAATAATTGATTCTAAATGAATAGATAAAAAAATTATGTCACCTCTATTGAACTAAATACATCCTCTATAAAATCCACAAACCTCAATAAGTTAAAAATTTTACTCTGACAACCTCTCTAACTTCAACTCTTGGTAACTTAAATTTTGTAACGTTTCCCTTGGATTTTAACTTATCGATGTTCTACTGTAATATGGTTGAGTCTCTCCCGCCCCCTAAGTAATATTCTCTGGTATATGATAAAATGTGAACATATCCAATTGGATACTTATTACCTACTTAAAACAAAACATTCGGTTAGCGTTTACAAACTGGAAAGTAGTTTTCCTATTTTTAAGAGCGTCGTTGAATGCTTGATTTTTTCAAAATTTTAGAATACTTTCAGAGATAAAGAGAGATGACATACTTTTTTGGTGGTACATCACGAATCAAAAAACATGACTGTCCCACCAACTTCAAAAATATTAGAGCTAGAATTTTAACAAAAAAGATAGGAAAACTATAGCGAATGATGTACAGAACCCTTAGGGCATGAAGTCCGTATGTTTGATCGGTTTTACATGAATTTCAAAAATTCAACAATGTCAAAAACTACGTGGCTTAAATTAACCCGTTGTGTGCCAGACCTAAAAGTCTGACAGTGTGCTAGTGGTACTTAAACGTACCGTTATTTTCCAGACGAATTTCTCTAACACAGCCCACTAAATCGTTGATTTCGTATTACTGGTACTTTAAAGCTGTAGTACAGATCCTGTACGTATATTATGTTAGGTTGGTGTCACTATTGTTTGAAGTTTTATTAGTTAGAATTAGTTGGAATTATATGACGAAAATATGTTTGTGGGAATACAAAGGCTCAGAAAAGCGGTACTTTTGAGTACCACTAGCACACAATGGGTTAAAAAGAAATGTCATTATGGAATCTGTATATCTCATTTAGCCCCTCAAAAATAGATAAAAAATATATCTGTGAGGCTGACTTTGAACTAGATGTGGGCACGCAATCTTTATAACTACACCAAATTTCAGTTGTAGATTATAGACGCTCAACAGCTGAGGTCATCAGCGTCCAAATTTTAAGTTGAAAATTTAACATGTAGTTCCTGTGAAAAATGACTGGTCTGTGATAGAAGACAAGACAGCCTCTATAAGAGCTCAAAATTGCTTGAAGAAACACGTTTTAGCAATTAATGCTGGGCTGCAGAAAGCATTGTTCGAAAATCTGATTTGACAATGATCTTAGTTTATGACTAAACATATTTCTCCAATATAGAAAAGCATTGCAGGATTGATCGATTGAAAGGGTATTTTTTTGCTATGCATACATGCATTTAACAATTGATCAACATTTCGCTTGAAAAGCGGTCTTTTTTGTGAATACAAGCTAACATTTTACATGACAGGAAGTTTCACAACGCCATTAGATTACTCCTGCGTGTATAAAAACAAATTTTATGATCAGTAGCTAAGGTCGTTGTCAAATCAATTTTTTTGTATAAAATATTTCGAGATAAAAATAAAATAATAGATACAAGATATCTACCTTTTAAAAAACTAAATTAATATATTATTATCTGACTTGTTAATTTGAACTTTACTATCTTCAAAAAGTCTCAATTTTTTTGCCGCATTTTTGGTGCATAAAAGTTCAATCAAATAAAAATTTGTCTGGTATGGATCATCAGTTTACATAATATAAATATGTATGTCAATTTTATTGTGTAGCAGTTATATTTACAAAAGCTATAAAAGGCTTCGACCGACGCCTGTGACAGATGAACTAATGAGAACAGTAAGAGTTACCCTTGGGTACAGAACCCTAAAAATTAATAAAATGTCATAAGTAAAGGTCCCAACGACTATGAAATATTTCTATCTACAGATTTACAGATTATGAAGATAAAAAAATACGATACGCATAAGAATCCTCCAAACTCAAGGCTACTTTTCTTATACCTATCGATCAAGTTTACCTTAATATTTTCATACTTGATTTTCGAGTTCTACATTTTTTACTTATGTCCACTGACTGTAAGAATTCTATTTGAAACAAATATATGGAACTAAATAAGCAATCAAAAATTTGAATGCAGAATTTATTTAATTTATAATATTGTTTGCTAGACTAGTAGTTCTCAGTAGTCGCCCCCCACTTTGGAGCCTTTATGAAAAGGCGGTGATTTATTAAATTATTTGTGATTGATAATAAAACATTTGACGATAGTATGATCAAACTATCGTCGCCTTTTGTGCAAAAGTGTGTAACTAAAGCAGTCCAACAGCAGATAGATTGTCATCAGCGTCCAATATGAAAATATGCCTATGTGTATAGTTGAATATAGAGATTCGGTTTTTTTGTCCAAATAAAACAGACATTTTTTTAAGGTCAACAGCATCAAGGGTTAATAGGGCCTGGTGCCAATAAAAATAGTCAGCTAATTAAAAATAAAAAGCAAGTAGTGCTACAATATAGATATTTATAATATTTTATAAAGCATATTGCAAAAAAAAATTAACTACGAGGGGGGATTTTATCATTTTTACTGCTTCGCTTACTATACTAAAATTGAAAACCCAATAATACACTTTTCTTGAACTAGTACCTGGGAAATGGGGACTTTTAATACACGAGTCATGAAAATGCAATATGGACAATGGCTTCACTAAACACTCGACTATTCTCAAACGGAAACATTAAAAACAGTTCATCGGAAGGTTCTCGCAGTACACATGATCAAAGTTTAAATTTAATTAAAACATTTTTTGCAAAACTTGAAAAATGAAATACGCGTTTTTGTTATAGAACCGACGATATTGTTGGATAAGGTCATAGAAAACTACTTTTCGTTATCAGTTTATTGTACAAACAAAATGATTTAGATGTGTGGAAATGGCGGAATGATAATATTTATAATAATTAATATTTTATGACATATAATCGGACTTTGAGAACATATTGTGATTATGGAGTGACGAAAATATTTTACTTTGATATGGAAAAACCAGCGGTGGTACTTCTTTATTAAGGTGGTCACAAAGCTTGACGATTTTCATAAACTTTAAAATTAATAATGTATCGCTGGGTTGCAGAAAGCAGTGTCAGAAAATCTGATTTGACAATGCTATATCGTATATTCTATGCGACAAAGGGGGATGAGTGAGTGAAAAAAAAAACGATTTTCACCCGGACGAAGCCGGCCCGAGTATTATAAAGCGGTTTTTTCCCGTTGGATATTTCGGTGTCATTTACACCGTGAACAATAAAAGTAACTATACTCTGAACTGTTAACGCAATTTCACACGTGGTTGATCACCCTGTATTTTTACAGTTAGGTAAACAAATGACAAAATACTGCATAAAATTACCTGTAATTTCCTATTTTAACGAAATTATCGCGACATTTGTTCCGATCCATGGCTGTTTCGGTTCAGGTCGAAGGTGTCACTTTTTGTAAAACTGCATAATTACAGAAAATATTGCCAGAAAATCTACTATGACATGAAATTGTGACCGCATATATTTATCCATATAAGAAAAGTATTGTAGATTTTTAAATAGATCTTGCTCGAAAAATAATTAATTGATTAAAACGATATTTGTTGTAAAAAACTGTGTATAACATAGTTTTTTTTTGTAATTTGCATTTTAAAACTATATTTTGATTTAAATTTAGCTTGAAAAGCGATCGTTTTCTATGTAGATCAATAGTTTATTTTTATGTGAGTACAATCTAATGTTCTACGTGACAGGGTGTTCACAATGACATTGGATTGTTCCTTCATGTATAAAAACTGTTATTTATGATCACAATCTGAGGTCATTGTCAAATCAGATTTTCTGACATTGCGTTCTGTAACTCTCAGCTTCGGTATTTTAAACGACCCAACTCTAACACTATTTTATTTTTGGGATTCCGTATTAAAACTTCAATACTATCGTAAAATTTGCATATTTTTTGTCGTGTCGCTTTTTTGTTATTCTTTAAAGGTTGAAGGACAGATTTTAACAGTAAAATTCACAAACAAAACATACGGTTTATGCAAACCCTCGCTTTACAAGGATTAGAAAACTGGAATTATCATATTTTTACCCGGATAAATGTTAATCCATGTTTGGGAAAGACAGCTGGATTCAGTCCATACACTCTTAAATTTTTTTCGGAAAATTTAAAAAAATAGCTATGAAGCAATTTTCACCAAGACTTTGTTTTGAAAATTAATAATCTGAAGCTTTTAGAACTAATAATATCATTTCTGATGTATTAATTTTCTACTCTTTCTGAAAATTTAGAAAAATAGAAATTTTCATCACGACTTTGTTCTGAAAATTAAGTATCTTAAAAATAATATACCTCTTAATGCATTTTCTACTATACTTCTTTATTCTTAAATCATTTTCAGAACACTGATTCTAAAATTTCAGAAGCGTTAGTTTATGAAATTTCGTAATATTTTTAACAGTGTACATTTATGTGATTGTTTTTTCGATAGGTACACAAAATCTCTTTTGAAAGTGGATTTAGTGTTAAAAGTCAATGCTTTTGCAGTTAAGTTCACAAAACAAATCATATTTCGATTTAATATTATGCAAACCCTTCTTCAGTTTCTTTACAGGGATTACAAAACTATAATTTTCAAATATTTCCACAGATCAGTGGTGATCCATGTTTATTGTTTAAAACCACGGCTGAATTCATTCTAAAATAGATTTGTTTTGTTTTTTTTTTCGAGATAAAGACGTAAAAATAATACTTATGATCGGTTTGTGATTAATGCACTCTAGTCAAGATTAAAATAAATACGGTACAAATACTTGGTTGTAAAATTATATGTACTTATATTAAAAATTAACGACCTGTTTATATTTACAAAACTGTCCCTGAATTAGATCGCAGCTTGTAGTTATTACCGGATCAGTGGCTGGCGTGAATAATCTTATTTTGTAAAATTGATGACAAACAAAAAACATTAAATCTAGAAGAGAAATATGTATAAAAACTTGATTTTAAACCACAACTGTGGGTTCACAACAAGGTTATTAGATACAGAGGTGATCTCGTTCCGTTGAATAATAGTGGAGGATGACGTTATCCAGCAGACTGGCAATTGATTATGCGTGATTGATAAAAATACGAGCGGTCTGCCAGTTGACGTCAATCATGGAACGAGGTAACGTGTCTTCTTGTAATAGCCCTTGGATTAACATGATTGTCAGAGAATTTCGTGTGCTAATCTTTGCATTAGTTTGTTTTGTTTTACTGTTTATGATTAATGAACTGTTTGATTAGATGTGAAAATATTTATTATATTCATTTATTTTTTGTCCTTGCAAATTGAATACTATCGATCATTCTAGTCAAATTATATTAACTAGGTCAATTTAAAAATTAAGATCTTGTTGTTACATGGATTAAAGACAAGCGAGTCTCTTTCTAAAAGTGACTCATGGAAATAATAATAATAAATGTGATTTAAAATAAAACGTTATGTAATTGTCTGTGCAAAGTCTTTAACATTAAAAAAAATACAGATAAATGAACAATCGGCATTGATTAATTACTAAAAAAATCAAATATCTCGTAAATTAGGTTCAACTGTATTTTCTAAAAATGTTACTAGATCACGATTTTATTTCGTACTTGATAACAAGAATTCGACGTAAGAAGTTTTATCTTGTGGCCAGTCGTAAGTTGCTTACCCATCTAAATTCAAAAGTACTTTTAATATACATCTCGTACGTGCGTCCGGTATGATTGTGTAGTGTAAAAGTGTTAACACTTTTGACACTATTGCGTTTGCTACACAAAAGTTTAAGATACACCGACCTGTTTGATATTCCAGTGTTGATACTAACAGTTCCGAGTCTTGATTAGGGGAACGTAGTGTAGATCACGTGATGTCTGGATTTGACTTGATACTTGTGATCATAGATACAATACTAGCCGCTCCCCGCGGCTCCGCCCGCAATTGTAATGATACACGGCAACAACAACAGTAGTGGAATCTTTATCAAGACCTAACAGCTACATTTTCAGTCCATAGAAACTGTATTTTAAAAACTATAGTGTGTTAGTCATTGACACCCCTGTAACTTCCCCCCTTCCACACCTTAGAAGACTATTTTAGTCTCTCTACTCAAATAAAAGAAACATGTCTGGCAAATTTCAAGTTTGAAGGTCTGATAGTTCCGGAAGGTATCGTGATGACCTGTCAGTGACATTCATCCCCTATTTCAACATCTTTAAGTTTTTATTTTGAGACAAAAGGTGGCCTACGTCCTTCTTTAGGATGCAATCTATCTCCTTGTCAAATTGTATCGAAATCTGTTCAGCGGTTTAGGTGTGAAAGCGTAACAAACAACAAACAAACTCACATTCGCATTTATAATATTAGTTAGGATTACTGTACCAAACATTGTTTATTTACTCAATTTTTTCGAAGTAATCCCCTAGCATTCCGACAGTATATTAGCATAAAGTATATCTTTCTCTATCAAAAGTTCTAGGTCTTTATCTATGGCAGTAGCCAATCAGAACCAACGAACTGTTTATTTTCGTAGTATCCGCAGTACATATTACGTAATTGCTTTTGGAAAACATAACATACGTATCTCAGTGTAAATTACACTGAGTTATCTACACAACACTAATATACCAAATGCACCTATTATCAAAAATACTCAAAGTTTAACCATTAAACCCATCAATGTTCTATTTCAAGAGATAATATACACGTAGGTATTTTTTACTTTCTTTCGGTTATAATTAACTCGTTTACATTGACCTCTATATTATAAAAAAATAGTAAGTGCCAGTGGCAGCATATCTTTTAACGTCATTCACTAAAGTCTAAAATGATCTATTTTATAATATTAGTGTACATAATTACTTATCTCTTGAAAGGTTCATGCTTTGAAAATTTTTTGGAAATGTGATATACTTATTGAGTATTTGTATGCTTTAAAATAATATTGATTAAGTATAACGGGTTTTTTGAGTGTGAGGAACCAGATCTGGTTACTTTGGCTACTGTTTTGTTGAAATTAAGGATTTTTTTTTAAATCAGCTTTAATTTTTATCTCTGATTTCAATTTTCAACTTAATATCCTTCTTTTCCTGTATTGTTTTTGAAGTTTAACTTCTTTAGCGACGTATTTGTTTGAAAAAAGTAAAAAATCGAGGGGAAATAGAATCGACCCTTAAAGGGGAAGTTAGTTTGTCTCTTAAATTACATGAAATTGACAAGGACAGAAGTTTATAGTGTGTTGCTAAGGTATGTGTAAATATTAATAATAATAATAATAAATAAATTTATCCCTCGGAAGAAAAAGAAAGAAAACAGAATTACAAAATTTAAAGATAAAAAATAAATTATATTGTGTGTACAAAATAAATGTTGGAATTTTCCAACCCAACTTGGCGATTGCCAGTTCCAGTTAGTTAGTTTGACATAACACAAAATTAAATTTGGAAATAATATTAAAAACTAAAGAAGTTAAACTTATTATATGAGCTTATGGGGGTAAGGCTCATTATATTTTTTTTTATTATTGGTATGTTTTTACAAAAACATTATTTTCGTTGAAATTATTTCGACAGCTTTGTATAAAAAATTCAATTTTTTGATAACAACAGATTGGTATAAAAATGAATATTCAGTTTTCAAATAACATGACAATTTAAATCATCAAATTTTCCTCTTATATCCTCACATTAAAAAAAAGAATATTTTATAAAAACATTTTTCAATTTATTTAAAATTTGACTACGATTTTAATACCTTGATTTTATAATATCAAGATTTTCAACAGTGTCGTAACTATGATAATAGTTTTATTTGACATTTACCTGTTATCCAGATGATATAAAATCGGGTATTAAACAACTTCACAATTTTGTTATAAAAATAAAAATACTTAAAAATTTATTTAAAATCCATATTGATACTTTGAAGTTCCATTATTATTGATTTGTCTGACGAACTATCATCTGAGCTACTTTCTTGTATGCTTTCTGTAGTTGCATTAGTCGGCTTGGATTTGGCGGGTTTCTCATTTTCTTTTGATAAAATAGATTCCAGTGACAATTTCGACTCTAAAAAACGTAGACATCGGGGGTTAAAATATATAAAAAAAGGTCAAATGCGCGTCGAACTCGTGAGCAGATAGTTCCGTACCATTCGGTCTTCCGTGAGAACTTGAAGACTTAGGATTTTCGCTTAGGTTTTCTTGTAAACTATGGGTGAGGCCCTACATACCGTATTTTTTTCAAAATTTTAGACTCAGTGGTTTCGGAGATAAGGGAGAGGGAATTCTCGATTTTCGTATATATTCTTTAATATCTTTCTCCTTAAATTTTGAATTTATAGACAGTTTTGATTAAACCCTAAATAATGTTTTTTTTTTAATTTAGTTGTCATGCCATCTTGATAATGATGTAGGAGACAAGAAACCAGAGGAGAGTTCGGTGCAACAATTAATGTCCTGACCTTTGGTAGTTCATTGGAATCCCATTTTCGTTTATGATATCTTGTGATTTGATGTAATTAGTCGCTTATGACTTGTAGTGACGAACGTTTATAATAATCTATTAACTTACCGGTCAAGAGTTGAGTAAGCGATTCAGCCCGTTCGATCATTTTTTCCAACCATTGTCTCCAAAATCCTGTGGTCTCCAACGCCTCACGTAGTTGATTGCATGTGTGATCCATGACATCTGGGGACATTTCTTCGATGTTTTCGCCGCACATAGGACAACATGTTTCGCGTTTATCTTGAAGATGAACCAATATTTCCGCGGACACTTCCTGTATATATTGATTGTATTGGCGCCAGCCATTAATATCTTTCTGCAAACGATGAATGAAGGCGTCCCATTGCCGCTTAGTTATTTGGACTTGTTTGCCGTTTTTATCGAATTTTTTCCCTGCGATTAGCAATAATAACTATAATAAATGTTGTGGGTAATCGACCGTGTAGCGATGCCGTTCGAGTTTCCATGACTCGTAGGTTATGAGTCCTCAGTTCCTAGACTTTGATTCGATTATAAAAAAAAAACCCGGGTCGCAGTGCCAAAACCCTGCCGACAATATAGTGTATTTGCTTATACCGGCAGTGTGGCTTTATTATGCGAATTTTAGTTGGTTTCTGGGCAAAATAAAAAATTAGACTTCTTAATACACCCCTTAAATAACATATTTTTTTCTTAATTGCAATATTATTATCAATCGAACCTCTATACTAAATTATATACACCTTTCAGTAAATAATTCATAATCTGCAAACTAGTTTTTTCATAAAATTTGTAAATCCGTTCCTGTCAAGCCGATTTTATCAAAATTTTAGGGACACTTTTTAATTACTACTAGAGGGTTAAATTTCAATTTTGAAACAATTCGGAGAATTTTTTCGGTATTTTGTGGCCCAAAAACATTTTTCAACCCCTAAAAACTACCCTTAAAATAGCCCGATTAGGCCCATTTTAAATAGGCTTCTTGCGGTGATGGATTTCAACACGTGGGCCAAATTTCGTTAAAATCAATTAACTCCTTCGAAAGTTATTGCCCGCACACACATATATATATATATGTATATATATACGTATATAAATATATATATACGTATATAAATATTTATATATATATATATATATATATATATATATATATATATATATATATATATATATATATATAAACATTTTTAAAAATGGTGCCAAAGTGTTTAGGAGGTTACGAAACGTCGAGAAATTTTGGTCCGACCCCTAGGTCCCGCCATCCGACCGACGCCAATAGTGTATGTTGCCATATGGCAAATACACTAATAACAAATTGAACTGTCTGTCCGTGCGTCAATTCACAGTAACAGCCTATTTCGTGGTTTCAATTTCAAATATGTTTGCGGCTGCATAATTTTAAGGATTAGACCTTCTAACATTATAGATATGTTAGAATACATTAGTTACGCTTTGAATTAAACACTTTTAATCTATTATTCAAATTGCATTGTCGTGAATATTAATTTAATTAATTGAAGAGTTCTAAAATGTTTATAATAGATTCGGTTTTTATATGATTAAAAAAATTATGAGCCTCACAAGTTTAACTTCTTTAGTTTTTAATATTATTCCCGAGTTTACTTTTTTGTTATGTCAAACTAATTAATAATATATTTATGGATAGTGGATAATTGGACACAAATAAATGAAAATTCTAAGTTTTCTAAATTTGCTACGTTTCGTAGGTTAGTTTTCTACTTCTTCAGGCAAGTTTATAGTTTAGAATCTTTGTTGATATGTTTGCAGTGATATCATCTTGTCATTCATTTATAACAACATGGACGATAACAACTCGAATTTAATTAATAATTTTTACACAAATACATGTGCTTAGCAACACGCTATATACTTGTCTTTGTCAGTTTCATGTAATTTAGGAGACAAACTAACTTCTCCTTTAGGGGTCGATTCTATTTCCCCTCGATTTTTACTTTTTTCAAACAGATATGTCGCTAAAGAAGTTAAACCTCAAAAACCGATCGTTTTCCGTGCGAACTTTAAGACAGGATTTTCGCTTAAGTTTTCCTGCAGTAAACTATGCGTGGAGCCCTGAATTCCATATTTTGTTCAAAATTTTAGTCTCAGTAGTTTCGGGGATAAGGAGGATTGCTTGATTTTCGTATATTTTCTTTAATATCTTTTAAATTATGCATTTAAAAATTATAAAAAAATGTTCGTATTTCTCATAACGAGCCCTTTTATTTGATATGCCACATAATACACGACATTTTTTTTATTTTGTAATTTGGTCAGACATCAGACAGACACGAGACTGATCCTATAAGGTTTCCGTTTTTTTCATTTACCGGAACCATAAAAATAACGTAATGTACTTTAATTTTAATAAAACTGAAGGTTTTTGTATTTACCTCGTATAATAAGGCCCATATCTTGTATTCGTTTGATGGCCTGATGCACCCAGGCATACCAAAATTCGGCGTTTTCGGCGACATTTGTCAACCATTTAGCCCATGATTTGAGCGAGGTATAGCAAATCGCCGTTGAAGAATGTGGCGTAATGTTTGTAGATTCAATCAATTTGTTTGGATCAGTATCGTTTTTCGAGTCTTCTTTTTGCTCAGGTATATTTTCTTTTAATATGTTATCCAATATTTCATCGATAAATTTGTCGTCTTCACTCTCACCATACCCAATTTTTTCAAATTCTGTTCCAGTTTCTTCTGGCTGATTTCCAGTCAATTCTTTATTTTCTTCATTCTGATCTTCTCCTTGTGCTTCTGGCAAATCAACTTTGTTTTCTTCAGTTCCATGACTTTGTTCGTTTTTGTCATCTTTGTTTATTGTATCTTCGTTGTTTTCTTCTTCATTTTCTCTGCTTTCTTCTGTGATAGAGTCAAGGACGAGGAATTTTTCCATGTTGTTTAAAGACCATTGTTGTTCATCGTTTTTATTAAATGAATCCTGGTCTTCTTCACCAGTTAAGAAATGATCAGATATGGTGATTGGATTTTGTTGACTAATTATGTCTTGAACGATTTTGTCCAGATCTTCGTGCTGTTCATTCTCTTGAAGGTGCAACGCTAAATCATAAGCTGTTTCTTTTACAAACTCTAACATTTCTTTATTTAATAAATTCGAATCATTTTCATTTATCCAAAAAATGAATTTTTCTTCCAATGCTTTTCGCACTCTTTCAAGCGTATTATTTTGTTGCTTTTCTAGCATTTCTTCTAATTCATTTATTAGTTTGTCGATCGTAATGTTAGGAAGAGAGGTCCTACTGAATACTTTTCTGTCAGGTTGTTTCAGAGTTTTGCATATTTCAATTAACAATAGTATTAATTTCTAAAACATAGACAGTTCAACATGTAAAATAATAATAATAATAATAATGCGTTTAACGTCCGTTTCTCGACTTTATGTCATAACAGACGCCATTCGCACCATTACTATTTTTCATTTTACCACTTCCCGTTTTTTTCTACATTTCTTAAACTTCAACTTATATAATAGCAATGGGCGAATGAAGGAATTACAGGAAATTAGGATAAGGTAGGTAATTGTTGAACTAGGAGTTTGATAGGTAATCGGCCATGGCCTCAAATAAGGAACCATCTCGATATTTATCTGGAATTAATTGAGGGAAACCATGGAAAACCTCAATCAAGATGGCCGGTACAGGAATTACCGTTTCTCGGCGAAAGGCAGTAGGAAAAAGTCCCAGCCACATCTGCCCCCGCCGGGAATCGAACCCGGACCTCCCGAATGCGAGTCTAGTGCTGTACCACTACTCTACCCAGCTCGGTATAGACAGTTAACATGTAAAAATTGATTCTTGGGAACGATAGACAAAATAATTTTGTATAATTTTTTATTCCATTTTATTTGCCGACGTTTTGACTATTATGTAGTCTTTTTCAAGGCCCTAAATGTTAATTTTCACACTAAAGTCAATTTTTTTAAAAAACAACATGAATATATGCAACATACAAGTATAATTCTATTAAAAGATATTTTATTTTATATATATAATATATATAATTCTATTAAAAGATATTTTATTTTATATATATATATATATATATATATATATATATATATATATATATATATATATATATATCTTTTAATAGAATTATACTTGTATGTTGCATATATTCATGTTGTTTTTAAAAAAAATTTGACTTTAGTGTGAAAATTAACATTTAGGGCCTTGAAAAAGACTAGATAATAGTCAAAACCTTGGCAAATAAAATGGAATAAAAAATTATACACTACAATTATTTTGTCTATCGTTCCCAAGAATCAATTTTTACCTATTAAAAGTAATAGACAGATTATTCAATACATAGACAGTTAACATTAAAGGGGCAGATATTTAAACCTAATTAATGTGCCTTTTTCTTGAAAGCAGTTTCCGATTAGCCACGGTAAGTAGTAGGGATAAACATTATTTATTCTTTATTTAGCAACAAGTTAACAAAAAAAAAACATTGACAATTAAAAAATTGTACGTTTGCAAGTGACGCTTATAATTATTAAACATTTTTGGTGTAATAATACGCCGCTATAAAATTATAATGCCTGACTCTGAGCTAATCACTTCATTTTTTCTCCTTGAAATTTTTAAATTATGACAAGATGCGTTTTAACGTTGCTAAATATTGTTGTCTTTGACGTTTGCAAATTTTAATTTTACATCAGCTACGCCATCGTCTGTGAAAAACATTTTTTTGCATTCGTTTTTTCATGTGTTTTAATGGGGATTAGAAAGTGTCTGTCCCTACCGTACTATTAGTGAGAGATTTTTCGTACTTTGGGAAAAAGGCTCATTGAAGAAATTTTACGTAGGTACCTGTTGATCTAGGTGGTTGAGTTCAAGTATCCCTTTAAAAGATGCATTTTCTTCGGTAAAATCTGTTTGCGCTAAAAGCAAAACAAAATCGGTTAAGTGCTTGTCGAACACGCCTAAATTAGTGTGCTTTTCATAGAAATTATTATGCTTTTTTTTCTAAAAAACCGTCGGGAAATCAGATTAAAGGTAAACAATCGTTCTTTTATTTGTATTTCTCAAAAACTTGTCAAAAACATATGATGTTTATCATAAAATATTTTTGTATTTTAAAAGAAACTATGAGGGAATTGAAGATTTTCAAATTAACAACAGCTTTTGTTTTTATCCAAAAATCATTATTTTACATTGATTATTTCATTAAGTTTTTTTGAATAAATGGCTGGAACGCGAAAGGGAGGGAGAGACACACTGCAAACAACTTGGTAGCTCGTGGAGCTTCAAAATTAAATGTTAGGATGTCTTTAAATGACTTATCCAGCGATCACTCAGTGATGTTCGTGCAATTTTTTTTAAAATCAAGATATCCTATATCTATGGGGAGATGCTTCAACTTTTTTTATATAATTTTTTTTAGTATTTCGAAGACATTTTCCTATGAAATATCATTAAAATAGGTTGTAAATTTTAGAAACTATGGGTTTGTTACAAAATTATGTGTTCCTAACAGCTACAAAACCCTAGAAAAATGTACCAAACAACTGGCGAATGAATTTAATTAATAAATGAATTTTATTTTACGATGTAAGTCTTCTAAATTTTGCAACAACTCGTCCGTTTTTATGCTGATGCTTCCATGACTTTCTTTAGATTCTCGGCCATTAGTAAATGCTTCAGACTCGTCGCCTTCGTCTGTAGGAATGGGAGATTTTACACTTGTATTATCAGCATTTTTGTCTTTTTCTATGCATTCTGTTAAAAAAATATACCCAGAAATTAACATTTTTTTATTTGTCAGGTTGTCATAAAACTGGGATGAAAAATAACTATTTTACATGAATAATATTGACTCTACCAACAGTAATAGATATATTAATAAAATAAAATTACTTGCAATACTGTTCAATTGGTTTTTATTTATATAAAATTGAAAAGGACCAAAAATGTTGGTTGAAACGTCTTTTATATAAATAAAAACCAATTGAACAGTATTGCAAGTAATTTTATTTAATTAATATTTTACATTAAGATTGTTCACTCAGATTGTAAAAAAATGCTATCGGAAAATTTCAAATTGTGGTCGCAAACTGTTTTTATTAGCTGTTTTGTCCTAAAAATCGTGAATATAAGTCAATTATGATCCAAAATACTGAGAAACTTAGCTCATTGAACGATTTTTTGAAATTGATTGTTTCCTGTTCATAAATTTGTGTTGAACTTATGCTATTTGTGACATTTTTATCTGATTTTAAATACTTTATTTAGATCAGGTAATATATGGAAATCTGGCTCAAAGTCATATACGCTACACCACGGAGGCTTTATGATTTTTAATAGATAAAACAGATAAATAAGCTCAGGTAAAACGCAAAATTATATTTATATTTCATATAAAATTAACTATTGTGGACTACGGGGCGTTGGGATTTTTTTCTCTTCTAAAGGGAGCGGTGATCCAAAAAAAAGGTCGACCCTATTTTTGCATGAAGTAGATATAAAAGTCAGCTTCATCCCGTTTAACCGAATATGTACCAACCTGGGACTTTTACAACCTTGGATCCGTACAAGAGATCCATGTGTCCTTTGAAGATGATAGCAGTTTTATAAATAACGCTGTTGATGTATTTACTTTTGTAACATTGGTGAGCTAGTTTTGTTTTTTTTGTGATCCATTTGTTCTTTTTCATCGTTCGTTGAATGACTGACACGATCTTTAAGTGATCAGAAGTAAGTGTTGTTAAGCTTATGCTTTCAATAAATTGATACACAGTCGTCGCTGTATTTTTTGATAATATCTTCAATCCTTTTTCGAACTTTTTAATTCGTTTCACTTCCTTTTTGTGTTTTATGCAGATGGATTGTTTTCTTTTTTTGATGATTTGTTTGAATTCAATTTCTTTTTTGATTAATGTTTCGTCTCTTTTTATTATTTTTTTGAAACCTTCGATAATTGGCGCCGATAGAACTTGATAGAATCGCTGCCATGTTGACAACACGTGCGTTTTGCTTGGTATGGCCATTTGCTTTACGCGAAACGAACATGGCTTATGACGTACTATTTCCGGTTTTGGAGGATTTGGTGGATATCTGTTAAAAATACTATTGTTATTAACAAAACGGTTATTGATGTGAAACGTCTAGTGGCGCGCTTGAATCGGAGTGAAAACGTCTCACAATTTTTTTTGTAACTGTTCTGTTAAAAAAAATGTGAGACGCCTAGCTCATGTGAAACAATTCACAGCCCTTAGTATATGTATTGAAAGGGGAAATCGCGTATAAGAAATAGTTTTAATGACGCATATTAAAATACCTCTTAGGCGCTGCCAAAAAATCAATGTACTGTTTTTTTGAAAGTATTTCCCGGTCAACTTTCCTGAAACATGACCAGTTTTTCTTTCTTAACTTTTCAGTTTTTGGCTTCCAACACAGTGGTTTTGATTTCTTTATTTTAATTTTTTTAGGGTTGATGCAATCTTGTATTTTTTCAGTATCCAAAATGTTCTTTTGTTCTTCAAGTTTTTTACGATATTGCACACCCCAGAAAATTTCGTCCTTCACATTTAGGTGAGGAACTAAACAAGAATAAAAGAAATGAAAAATAAAAATCTACTAAGATTTAAATTCTTTGAATGAACCCGTCATTTTAAGTTTTTTGTTAAAAAAAAAACAAACACTTTTTTCGTATCAAATGAAACAAGTCATGTCTTTGACGACGAAGAAACAGCATCGCTACATTCAAATGTAAAATGCAACAGAGGTCTTGTCTGTGTGAACACAATAAACTCTGAAATTATTTGTTAAACATTCATTGTTACAATGCTAAATCAGAAAAAATAATTTTTATCCACCAACACCGTCTGGACTCAAACCAGAATCTTTCCACTTTCGCCGCGAAAGTGGAAAGATTCTGGTTTGAGTCCAGACGGTGTTGGTGGATAAAAATTAATTTTTCTGATTTAGCATTGTAACAATGAATGTTTAACAATTAAATAGCAAACGTCCTGCAGCTTGTAGAAATTAAAACATCTTATATCTGAAATTATTCAATAAATTTTCATACGGTTTTCTGGAATTGGTACAGAAAATATTTGAGTTATATCTCATTGTTAACATAACAGGGAGTTAGGCAATGAATCGACTAAAAACGCTGTAAAGTTCCGGACAATTAGTGTTGGCTAATAGAGACCACAGCATAAAGATGTTTGTCAGTCATATAATAAGTCCGCCCCTAATTAACCAACTTCAAAAAAAGAACGAGTTTCTATATTCGTCTTTTTGTGTTTGTTCACCAATATTTTCGTCAATTGTAAATCGATTTGAAAAATTTCAACGCCATTTTCTTCAGAATGCTACCGGATTGGTACCATATAGTGTTTATTAAAATCGGTCCATCCGTTTTCAAATGACACCAAAAAAACTTATTTTTTAATGTATGCTACCTCATATCTCCAACATTTGTAAACCGATTTTGATGATTCTAGGGCACATGTGATCCCATATACATTTTACAGTTTTTAAATTTTGAGATCGGTGCCAATTTCAATATTAAAACTTTTAATTACATAGGCATCTACTTTCACTAAATTGGAACCGATCTCAAAATTTCATTATTTTTATCTTTTTAGTGACTTTTTTGAAGGAGGTTAAAATTTTTTTCTCACTAAACGAATGCTCCGTGGATGTGCTTGTTAACAACATGGCGGTTGCTTCTGCACGAATTAGGTTTTATATTTTAGGTGATCCAGTTGACATATTGCATTAAGATGCGATGGAGGCCTTATAGAACTAACCTTTTGTTAATCGTGGTATGTTCACTGACTCAATTCTAAAATTAGGCAGGCCATTACAATTCATGTCAGACAAATCAGTTAATGATATTTCGTCGTTCAAAAATTCACTTGATTCAATTTTATTCGTTTGTGAAACGTCTTTAATATGCAACGATGTATCTGTACTACTTGAATATCTTGAACTTGAGTTTTTTGGAAAATTGATTTTATCTGAAATTAGAACTTGAAGAAATTATTCTTAACGCAGAGATGCCGTTCACGAGGCTATGAGGCAATGTTTGACGGACTAAAAATTATGCAGCATTCGGTGATAAAAATTTTAAATATTTTTGCAGATCATGAAGAAACTTAATAACAATATTAACTGTGGTTGGAACAAAAATAACAGTATAGAAACTTTTTACCACAACGGTTTTATGACTGGCTCTAATCTTCAACAGAATTCTACACTAGTGTAGTGTTCTGTTGAAGATGGGAGCTTAGCTCTCGAAATGTACATCCAGTAATAAAACCGTTGTGGTAAGAAGTTTCTCTACATTTATTTTTATAATGAAACTTATTCAATTAAGAAATAATTATCGAAGTTGTATTAAAGTGACTCTTCATCCACAAAGTAAAAATGCCTTCGGCTTTCACACTGTACTGTTTTATTAGTTGTGATTAACCACTAAGCTTAACAAAATTTGACTTGTTGATGTGGCGAAGTGAAAATTGCCACTGTATTGTGAAACCTACTTTTAAAACTTGTATTTAGGTAAAAAATATAAACTTCCTTCGTTGATGACAATAAAATATTATTAGTTTAATATTGAACGATTGCACTAAGTTGGCTAGAAGAATTACACTTAAACTAAAAATCGCTCTGCAGGTTATAAAATAAAATTTAAAATCTGACATTTAAACATAGGTACTTGTAATAATTATCTAATTTTTTAATCAACGATTCTAAATAGAAACTGTATTTGTACTTGAATAAAAAAATAAAAAATTTTAAAAAACACTTTTTTGTGTTAAAAATCGTTACAAATAACTAATATATAAAAAAACCCGGGTCGCAGTGCCAAAACCCTGCCGACAATATAGTGTATTTGCTAATACAGGTATTGTGGCTTTATTAAATGAAATTAAGTTTGTTTTTGGACAAAATAAAAAAAAAATTGAACCCCTTAATACACCCCTTACAATAATAATTTCATTAGTTGAAATATTGTTATCAATCCAACATCTGCACCAAATTAAATACGACCTTCAGTAAGTAAATTCGTATACGCAAACTAGTAGTCGGGCCAATTTGCTTATAATTTTAGGAGCACTTTTTAATTGCTACTAAAGGGTTAAATTTCAATTTTGAAACGATTCTGAGAATTTTTTCGGTATTTTTGGGCCCAAAAACTTTTTTCAACCCCTAAAAACTACCCTTAAAATGACCCGATTGGGCCCATTTTAAATAGGCTTCGTGCGGTGATGGACTCCAACATGTATGCCAAATTTCGTTAAAATGAATTAGCTCCTTCGAAAGTTATTGCCCGCACATATAAATATATATATATATACGTATATAAATATGTATATATATATATATATATATATATATATATATATATATATATATATATATATATATATATATATATATATATATATATACATATATACATATATATATATATAAACATTTTTAAAAATGGTGCCAAAGTGTTTAGGAGGTTATGAAACGTCGAGAAATTTTGGTCCGACCCCTAGGTCCCGCCATCCGACCGACGCCAATAGTGTATGTTGCCATATGGCAAATACACAAAAAAGTTGGTTCGAAATCATATGGGAAGATACACTTCTACACTTTTAGTTTATTTTGAAAGCATTACCATAAAAGATTAAACAAGTTTTAATAGAAATTAGAAAATGCATTGAAAATTTGATTAATCTCTTTTGTACTTACGTACTTAGATCATTATCGAAATATTCGACAATGTCCGCAATGAAATCGTTGGAATTTCCATTCCTTTTGTATTTGTCGACTATAAATTTGAGTTGATTGTAGTCCCGGTTTTTAGATTGCGAAGGTTTCGTTCTTTTCTTCTCAGTTAACTTAGGATGTCTTGCTACAAGATTTTGCAATACTTTTACAATATTCACTATCGTTTCTTCTATTAATTCTGCGGATGATGAACCTAAAAAATAACGAATAATGCATTTTTGCCCGCCTACTGCGGAACGAGAGGACGCTCATTTTGCTAGTACTTTGGTTGTTTATCAGTTCTTTGGTACCTCAGAAACTGTTAACGGATTTATTGTATGGGCCAAGACCAATCCATATTTTCAATTATAAATTGAAAATCCAAGTGATACTTTAACTAGTTCTCGGATTAGAGCCTGAGAACTAAGGGTTTGTAATAGAGGAGTCACGGAATATTGTATTAACAAGCTGTGAGGTGCGTCATATGCAACCGGTGACGTCCTCATTACCAACGTTCTAGTATGATTTTAACAAATTAGAACCGAGAAATCTTTTTGAAAAAATACTGACACACTTTTTTGCAGTCTTTTTGTTTAAACAAAAAAAAAAAAAAAACAAAACGACTGAACCGACTTTGAAAAAAATTCTTTCGGATCATATTGACGTTAATATGATTCGATTGGCACCCTAAGAAAGCAATAATATTTTTCATTCGAGAGATTTCGTGTAAAATTCACTTTTTTGCAATATTAATGCTATTGATGTTTATACGGCATCCTAACGAAAACGATTACATTTTTTAGTACTGAGATTTCGTGTAAAATCCACTTTTTGTTGAAATAAAACGGATGACTGAACCGATTTTGAAAAAAAAGTCTTTCAAATCATATTTACGTTAACACGTGTCGATGTAGTCGATATCAGTTTTTGTTCTCGAGATTTCGTCTTAGAAAGAAATGATCACGTACGTACGTACTTACATACACACACAGAGAGAGACAGAGAGAGATCTTTTTAAAAATAGTGTAGTGACCTTGAAACATAAAAAATTGTCAAGTATTTTGATTTCAATTTTCGGACCCATTGTACTGGGACGTTAATAACGTATACGCTCGACTATAATTGTCAAGCCCCCCGACTTGAAGCAACGGTTTTATTTATATCTATTGATAAGCTAAAAGCACCAAGTTTCATCATAATCGGTCCAATCACAATCAATTTATTATAAAAAATAATTCAGCACCTGTGAAATGTATACCATCGGCTTGTTCCTTCATTAATTGCAGTGCATGTTCGATATATCCGTCTCCAGCCGAAGAAGTGTTACCCTCTTCGGTCGTTTTCGGTGAATCTTCATCGCCCGGGACATTTTCATTTATAGCTAACGAATTATTAAATGTCAATACGATTAATAAGCTCAATAATACCAGCAGAGTAAATAAAAACCAGAAGCATAATTCAGAGGCCGTGCCTTTGATGTATTTACCGACGAATTCGTGACCTTGGTTCCAAGTAAAGATATCACATTAATGCTTTCTTAGAGGCGTAGGTACCTAATAAACTCATATTTATGGATGGTTTTGTTTTTAAAAAATCTGTTTTACTTTCATAGCAAACACAATTTTAAAAAAACCCGGGTCGCAGTGCCAAAACCCTGCCGACATATAGTGTATTTGCTAATATAGGCAGTGTGGCTTTATTATGCGAACTTAAGTTGGTTTTTGGGCAAAATAAAAAAATTGACTCCTTAATACGCCCCTTAAAATTACATTTTTTTCTTAACTACATTATTATTGTCGATCGAACGTTTACACCAAAATTAAAAATACCTTTCAGTAAATAACTCACTATCTGCAAACTGGTGTTTTCAGAAAATTTGTAAATCCGGTCCTGTCGGGCCGATTTTATTAAAATTTTAGGAGCACTTTTAAATTGCTATTAAAGGGTTAAATTTCAATTTTGAAACGATTCTGAGAATTTTTTAGGTATTTTTGGGCCCAAAAACTTTTTTCAACCCCTAAAAAATACCCTTAAAATGGTCCGATTGGGTCCATTTTAAATAGGGTTCTTGCGGTGGTGGATTCCAACATGTGTACCAAATTTCGTTAAAATCAATTGACTCTTTCGAAAGTTATTGCCCGCACACACACACACACACATATATATATATATATATATATATATATATATATATATATATATATATATATATATATATATATATATACATATATATATAAACATTTTTAAAAATGGTGCCAAAGTGTTTAGGAGGTTATGAAACGTCGAGAAATTTTGGTCTGACCCCTAGGTCCCGCCATCCGACCGATGCCAATAGTGTATGTTGCCATATGGCAAATACACTAATAAAATAAAATGAGTACCTAGGTAAAGTAACTAAATAAAATGTCTTATTAAACCGACGCGTAAGAAACAATTCGCTGCAAACCTTCAACAAACATTCGAGACGGTACAGCACTGGCCATTTTAGGATAGAATCTCACGTTAACCGAGCACCGAGGTTACAAGAATGAGTAAAGCTTGTAATAGAGAGTTATGCTTCTGGTTATTTATTTATTCTTATGTGATAATAGCACTGTGGTCTGTGGTTGGAAATTTATTGACAATATAATCACTTCTCAACCACAATTCTATTAATGGATGTACCTTTCGGGAATTATGCTCCCATTTTGAGCAAAAACTAAACTGTGGGACCTTCGCATTAATAACACTGTTGTTCAGAAATTACTCAATTATTGTTTCATTTTATTTTTATAGTATTATACTAAAAGATAATTTTTTAATGAAGCTTTACCTTTAATTCTAGAATCTGCCATTTTCTTGTACTTAAAATTTCAAAAATAAAAATGTACAAAACTTACAAACTTTCAATAAAAAATATATAACATCGAAAAATTAAGAATTTGTGTAAAAAATAAAATATTGTTACTGTTTGGAAAACATTTGAACTATATGTTCATTATTGTTGTTCTATCATTATATTGTTGTGGAATATTGCATTTTTTTAAAAAAGAAAAAAAGTCAATTGTATTTTTTATTTTTATATCATAGCTACCATGACTACTATTATAGAAATATTTATTTATTTATATTTTGGAAGACTATTATTATAGGTCATGTTTACTGGACAACGCTACCAAAATTTTCTTATTGAATTTAACAGATAATGCCATAAAAAATATGAAATCCACAGCACACTAATCCGATTTTTTTAATAATTTTTTTGCTTATCAATATCTCGATCCTCAAAAAAAAGCATTGTCAATGTAAACTTGAAGTTCGTGAGTTGAAATTTAATCTTTAATTTACCCAAAACTCTCACTACTCTGAAGGTTCATTATCTAGCGTTACCTAAGATAAAAATTAGCTCCTGCACGAGGTGACAATTTTTCTCTTTAGATTTGTCGCTGTTGAGTGGCTGATAACTCATTCCGCCGCAATAGTGAAAAGATTCGGGCTCTAAACCCGACGGTGACTTTGTTTGAAAATATATATTTTTTTTTTTTTTTTTTTATTTAAACAAAAATGTGCATCGACTGCTAAGGTCAGAAAATATATTTTTGTAATATAACATTGTATGCAATGTGTGTTTTAACGATTGCAGTAAACTATAGGTATCTTACTGTTATTAATTTATTAAACAAACAATTTACTGATAATGATTGTTGTATTGTTACAGATTCGTCGAGAAGACCGTTGCAATCAGAATTAATGGTAAGTCTATTTTCTGACATTTTTCTTAAGGTGGCTATTTACCAGATGTTTCAGTATGCCCCCTTTTTTACTTGCTTAGCTCTATTATACGAGCAGCTGTGCATGTAAAATGCACTTACTCACGTTTCGGAAATCTCTTTTTTCTATGGAACAATATTTAGTGTTAATACTTCAAAATAAATTAGAAATATGTACCATTCTTCCCATATGACTTTTAGCCAAGTTTTTACAGTTTATTTGATCTAAATAAACGATTTAAAATAAGATAAAAACGAGAAAATTAGCATAAGCTCTACACAAATTTTTGTACAGAAAGAAAAATAATTTCAAAAATATTATTGAGCAAGCCAAATTTGTCAGTATTTTTAACATGAGTTTGTAAAGAAAAAACTTCGAAATGAAGTCGAAATGTGCGATTTCTAACATAGAGTGAAGGATGTGCAATTAATTCTTTTCTAAAACCAGATAAAATCTTACGTAAGAAGGGGGAGAGGAGTCCCTTACATGGGGGTAGAGGGTTCAAAAATGCCCACAATCGTCCTTACGTAATTAATGAATGGCCTCTTATAAAATAAATTTACTACTTGAAGTTATAAAACAAATCAATAAAAAGTCGACACGGTCGCTCTGCCTTGCGGCCAAAGATATTATCGAATAGTTACATGGCTCTCATAAAAGGATAACCCACTATAATTACTTAGAAAGTGACCTTGTGTTTGGGCTGTTTGTGTCTTAAAATATTCGTAGGTGGGAAAAAAACAACGTTGGCACAACTAACACGACCTTTAATTGATGCAAAGCAATCGTTATATAATTTGTAAATAAGAATTAACACACACCTGTCCAAAATCTCGGTTACTTCCTATTTCTCAAATTTGTATACACACTCGTGTTAATATCAGTTTTGACAGTAATCCTGAAATCTTACAATAACTAGGGTTTTCATACGTCCGGGTTTCCCCGAATTTGTCCTAGCTTAGAGGGCATCCGGGGAGCATCCGGGCGGGGCTTCATTTGTAGTCCGGGTTTAAAAATTTAAGAATAAAAAAATTCTAACTGATTATTAAAACAATTTGTAACAAACTGTAATAAGATTCTGTTTTGTTAGGTACATTTAAAATGATGATAAAAGATGACTAAATTTAATTTTAAGGTCTGAAAATAAATAAAAAGGTGATTTATGACATTTTCAACTGTTTTTTGTTACATTGACTATGTTTAAAAAAACCTGTTGACATGTCCGGGTTCTGGGCTCTAAAATCCGGGGTTTTCACCCGTCTTGTCCTGGTTGCCAAATTTTAGAGATGGCAACCCTAACAATAACCCACACGTTACCTATACTTTCAGTGTAGATACCCTGGATAGTATATTTATCTAAATTCCTTAAGGTAGCTGATACTTCTGCAGATTGTAAAAATGTTCTCAGGAAATATCGAACTGTGATCGCAGAATTCATTTTGTCACTGTTTTATTAGCTATGATTAAGCACTAAGCTTCAATAAACTTGGCTTGCTCCTTAAAAATTAAAAAAAAACAACGTATTTTTGCCCTAAAAATTGAATAAAAAACGTGATATTTGTCAATATTTCTTTACAGAACGTTATGAAATTTCAAACTACAGGATGATAAATAAAAATTTTGAAGTTTTTTTTACAAACATGTTAAAAATAATGACAAATTTGGCTTGCCCAATAATGTTTTTCAACTTAATCTTAATATCTGTACAAAAATTTGTATAAAACTAATTTTCTCGTTTTTATCTAATTTTAAATGATTTAGATCAAACGAACTGTAAAAACTAATACATATTTTTGGATTATTTTGAATCATTAACGTCAAAGATTGAATAAAATTTTTCATAAAAACTAGAGATTTCCGAAACGTGAGTGCATTTTACATGCTAACACATCCAACCGCTTGTTTGATAGAGCTATATGAAACATATGGAAAGTTTATAATCGTTATTATAAATATTGAACAAGGTTTTTCATAGAAACCAGGTATTTGAGGAACTGTTTTTCGTGCATTTTGTCACCTCCACGTTCAAATATTCGTAATATAAAACTACGCGAGTGAATAAGGTGACATATTGAACAATTGATGTGAATTTGCATTCGTAATATTATGTCATAAATCATTAAATCTATGTCCCGTTGTTTTGCCTTGATGCATCTGCCATAGCTAATTAAACGAACAAAAGTACAGGTAAAATGTTCAATCTATTGTCCGTCACTGTATGTACCACCTGTCCTCTTTTCTTCCATTGCGTAAGGCTGCTAGTTCCATGTGGTTGGAGTGAGACAGCAAGCGATACAAGACAGTCTTAAAAACAGATGCTGTGGCGCTTCATCGCATCACAGGTGTCATCAGACGATCATTTGGTACAAAAATATTTATTAACTGTATAAAATGCACGCTTTGTCAGAATGTATTCAATGTTGCTCCAACAGTACCTTGGTTTTTTAATTACCAGCAACGACAAATTGATTTTGCTGAGACATGGTGCTAAAATGATCAATTTCTAGGGTTCCGTACATCCGATGAAAAAACGGAACTTTTATAGAATCACTCTCGTGTCTATATCTGCCACAGCGTATATTCTTCGAATTTACTAGACGAAATAAAAACCGGTTAAGTGGGAGTCGAACTCACGAGAAGAAACTTATAAAAAAATACATATATATTTGAAACCCTTACTACAAGCTCTTTCATTTGATATGTCACACGGTACATTTTGCAAAACTTTTTTTAAAATTTTCTAATTTACCCCCCAAAAGTGGCCTCTATGTTTAAAATTCATTTATTTACGTTACACGTCCTTCTTTGGGTAACCGACTTATATATGTGCACCCAATTTCAACTTAATTGGTCCAATAGTTTCGCAGCAAATTGGCTGTGACAGACGGACGGACGGACACGCGAGTGATCCTATAAGGGTTCCGTTTTTTTCCTTTTGAGGTACAGAATCCTAAAAAGTTGAAGTTTATTGAGTACATATATAGAGTTAGATGACCCAATCACGGGCATATAGCGTAAATAAACGAATTCCGATTTAAGGGATTAATTTTGGGGGCGAATTAGAATATAAAAAGAATCAAGCGCTTCATGTGACGGAAAACGAAACGACACGGAATCTTCCCCATGTGTTTTTCCCCTGTTTTTTTTTGAGTTTACAGTCCTGTTATATTTGTGTCATTTTCTAACGCAAATATCAAAGTGAGACCAAAATTTAACAGTGCTTAGCAATGACCATACAGAATAACACCACTAATACAAACGCCTAAACTCATAAACATTTCCTGCTTTTGCAATGATAGTAATTTTACAGAGGTACCTGGGATCCGTAGGAGGTCTATTATTATTTGATATAACTACACAATGCTAGTCCTAAAGCCGACCGTCGGAGTTCCTATGTCTAGAGTATATTTGACTGATGAGTTAGTACATCGCTACAAACAAATAAAGAGCCACAATTATTGTTTTTATTCTGTTGAAATTTGAAAAATTACGATTGCGACAGTGCCAATTAGGAGATGCAGCCGGATGTATTCTGGCACCCCATGATGCTATAAAAGTATTCGTTAAGATCGACATTTTGACGTCTATTTTGACATGAAAAGACAATTTAGAAAAATGACCGTTGTGACGTCATTATCCCATGATTCGTCTGAATAAAAATACAGTCGGACTCATGTATTTTCAATACCATCTTCTGATCTTACTCACGCAAAGTGTTTTCTTCTATGCTGCTCAGCCAATAGAAAAATACGTTTAACAACGTTTAACTCAAAATTTGTAATTTTTTTTCTGATTGGTCTATGACTGCTCCGAAGTGAGGATGAAGAAGCAGTTGAAAAGGAGTCAATTTGTCCCGACAGGTGGCACATACATTAGTTCTGCTGTAATTATAATAGCGTATTTGACACTATTTCAAAAATAAGTTGAAAACATATTTAATAAAAAAATCATACTATTCCCTGAAAGAATTCTGTACTTCATTAATACGACTGGCGACGCTATTTACACATGTATACATGTTTTTTAAATAAAGTTTATTATTATTATTATTATTATTATTATTATAAAAACTTAATTGTTAAATTATAGGAATACGATAATTTATCGATTAAGAAATCAGAAATTATCGGTTTGCATTCACAAAAACACGAGGTTGATTTATTATTTCAATTTTAAAATTGTAATTTTTTGATACGTCAAAAATCCTGCCCGCCATGATGGTTTGAAGTGCGACGTCAGACTTGTAGTAAATACACATAATATGCCTATATAAACACACGACACACACGTGAGTAAACATTAAACGAACCTTGTGTGAACGATACCGAGCCTTATATTTGAACTTGTTTGTATACTACAAGAATGACGTCACAGTAGGTAAACATGGCGGCTTATGTTTTCGCGCCAACTAAATATTTGAAATTTTGAGTGCTATTTTATCCTATAAACAATTACAATTTAAGCGAAATAAAAATTCCTGTGGATAATTTAAAAATAAGAGTTAAATAGCCTATTGTGACTTTTTATTAGTATACACATTTGTGTATTCAGTACATAGAAAATTTGACGGTGAGCTCTCCGTCTAATAAGAAGAGTTTTTTTTCATCTATCGATATAGAATAAAATTGTCCGCCACATTTTGTATAGGCAGGTGCCGCAGGAGGCACTGACCTGGCCGCAAACTAATCAATCAGTGAAATAATACGCCATTCCGTTTCTTAACCAATAAAACATTGCAGTCGGTGTGCCGCGGTTTACATTTTACTGTTATTACACAATTAAATCAGTAAAAAATATGTACGCTGTAACTACATATGGTTGTAAATTCATATCCGAGTTTGTAATGTGTAATAAAATTTATTATCAAACCGGTACCCTAGGTTACCATAACCTCATATTAAATATTCGTATTTGGCGAATACTTAAAAAGTAACCACAGAACACAAAAAACCCGGGTCGCAGTGCCAAAACCCTGCCGACAATATAGTGTATTTGCTAATACAGGCAGTGTGGGTTTATTATGCGAATTTAACTTTGTTTTTGGGCAAAATAAAAAATTTGACTCCTTAATACACCCCTTAAAATAATATTTTTTTCTTAATTGCAATATTATTATCAATCAAACCTCTATACCAAGTTATATACACCTTTCAGTAAATAGTTCACTATCTGCAAACTAGTCTTTCTTAAAATTTTTAAATCCGGTCCTGTAGGCCCGATTTTATTAAAATTTTAAGGACACTTTTTAATTACTACCAGTGGGTTAAATTTCAATTTTGAAACGATTTGGAGAAGTTTTTGGTATTTTGGGGCCCAAAAACATTTTGCAACCCCTAAAAACTACCCTTAAAATGACCAGATTGGGCCCATTTTAAATAGGCTTCTTGCGGTGATGGATTTCAACACGTGGACCAAATTTAGTTGAAATCAATTAACTCCTTCGAAAGTTATTGCCCGCACACATATATACGTATATATATATATATATATATATATATATATATATATATAAACATTTTTAAAAATGGTGCCAAAGTGTTTAGGAGGTTACGGAACGTCGAGAAATTTTGGCCCGACCCCTAGGTCCCGCCATCCGACCGACGCCAATAGTGTATGTTGCCATATGGCAAACACACTAAAAACGCATATTCTTTAAGATAATTAGAACTGGTTTTAATCATCTTCCGATTATACTAATATGTCTAGCGAAACGTAAGCTCAGAAAAAGTGTAAGTGTTTTGTGGTTACCTTTTGAAGTAAAACTTCTTTAGGCGCGTTTTGTGAATTTCGCGAAAGACTTGATGAATTGGCGTTACGAATAAATGTGACGTTTTTGCGCGGCTTACTAAGTCCGTTTATACAGTATATGAATCTCTCAGTGCCGTTAAAGCGACTTTGACTTTTGAAAATACAAGTTTTCATGTACATTTTTTAAGGTCGCCTACAGCTCAAGCTATTTAAACTTATCATCAGTTCATCGTTTTTTTTTAGTTTAAATAAAAATCCAGTTGACACTTTTATCAACTCTTGGGCTGCTTGTAATAGAGGAGTATATTAATAACGCTTTGCTATTTGTTACACGCTCGAATATTCCCGAATAAAAAAAATCTTTTGCTTCACAGCACAACTGAACCGATTTCTTAAATGTATGTAAATACAAAACGCGTAAATGAAGTAAGTTTTAATTACTGGAAAACAGAATTTGGTATTAGACTTAGATAACCCTGATACTTGATGGCGAAAAAACATGGTGAATATTTCATTACTGTTTGTGATTAAGACTAATGTAAGTTAAAGTTTGGGATGCACTGGTAGAGGATATTTCTTTGTGCCGACTTCTTATATATAAATTATAACTATGACTATTACGCTTATAAATTATAAAGTGAACGTAAATAAAAAAAAATAGATACGTTGTGTTAAAATTATTATGCTTAGATTCTTATTCATTTTGTTGACAAATAAATATTGGTTTCAATAAATAACGTTCCTTGTTTCTTTGTTTTATGATTTATCAATGGAACAAAAATATCGGTGTCGTACAGTATTTTTGTGAGTTCACTAATTAATACGCTAGGCTTTAACCTTTGCACCGAGGAATATAATTTTTTCTATACATTTCTTTTGTAATTCGCCGCATTTTGTGGTTAACACGAAATGGAATTTTGGATTTGAAGTATCTTTTTTACTAGCCTTTATCCGTGTTCGTCACCAACTGCTTGGATTCTTTAGGCCTAGTATCAATGTCAATTTTGAACTTGGTACTCACTTGGGAACCGCGAAGGCTTTTAATTAAGACAGGTCACGGAAACCAGTTAACCGATCGATCGGTTAAAATTTGATATGAAAACCGCGATTATATGTAAAAGCTGATTTTACAATTTTTCATTGGCGGTAACCGACAAAAAAGTCCCGGTACGGCACTAGTTTAAAACGACTATATTTCTGAAACTAAAAGAGATACCGTGTTGCGGAGCAAATTAATGTTACAACAAATTTGGCATTTTTTACATTAAAAAAAAATCTAAAACTTACACTGACATTATATTCTTATAGAAAAAATCGCGCTGAATCGATTTTGACCACTTCCACATTTGTATATCTCTTTGTTTAGAAGTTATAAGTAGCGTTTTTAAATTTTTCGACAAAAAAAAATTACAGAAAGTTCAGCTCCTTATAGAGCACCTGAAGAAGTAATAAATTATTACGAAACGTCGTGTTAAACAAAATAATTATTAACTAATTTATCTGCTCCATAAAATATCCTTTGAATTATTTGCTTTAAAAAAAAATTGTTTTTTTTTTATTTGGATTAACTTGGTATGAAATGTCGAGCAAAACGGAGTAGGTAAGATATGTGGAAAGAGTAGGTCAATTTAATTATATTTACGACAGTAGCGAATAAACAAATCTGCGAAAATCGAGATTCGATTGTTGCATGATTTTAGAACATAATCCGTAATATATATCGTTCAATCATCCGTTATATTTATACCAAAATGTAATTTTTTTAGAATTTTTTTCATAAATAAAGTTGCTCGTGAGATATAAATAAACGTAAATATTGTTCACGATTTACGTAAGATGAATACGACATTATTGTTTTGTTTTTTTGTGTATTTAATTATGCACAGAAACAAAAGAAAACAGTTATGAAATTAGAAGCAATGCCCTCGCGCAGTGTTTCTAAAGATGATAATTTTGCAACTGAGATTTTAATAAATGAATAGATTATGATATTGTAATTTTTCTTTTCAATGCTTCAATGAACTGGTGAATATAAATAATGAATTATGATTATTTGCGAAATATTTATGTATTTTTCATTTGTTTTTATAAATAAGACTGACTTGTCATCGTTGCGTAGAATTTATATTGTACTACGAGATGATTTGATATAATTATCTGTTATTTATTAAACATTGGTCGGACTGCGGCCTGCCAATGTCTGTCGACAAAATAACGTATTTTCTGATATGCGTTATTGTGTTTAAATATATCACGTGACTTGGATGTGTGTGTGCATGTGAAATACACTTACGTTTCGGAAAACTCTAGTCTCTATGAAAAATCTTAATCAATATTCGAAGTTAATACTTCAAAATAAACTAAAAATATGTGCCATATTTCCCATATGACTTAACCAAATTTGTATAGTTTATTTGATTTCAATAAACGACAAAATTAGCATAAGTTTTATACAAATTTGTACAGAAAAAATTACATTTGAAAAAAATTATTGATCAAACCAAATTTGTTAGTATTCTTCAAATAAGCTTGTAAAGGAAAAACTACCAAATGTTAATTATTAGCCCTCCCGTAATTCAAAATCTCGTGACGTGCTGTTAAGAAATACTAACGAATATCGTGTTTTTTTATTCAATTTTTAGGGCAAATTTTTAAACAGGATACCAAATTTTCTGAAGCTTAGTGCTTAATCATAGCTAATAAAAACAGTGACAAAATGAATTCTGCGATCACAGTTCGATATTTCCTGAAAGTATAATACTTTACAATCTGACATATCAATCACCTATTGAATATATTTTAAACCATCGTAATTTATAAAAAGTGAAAAATTGACTTCCTTCCATCGCAAGAACTGTCTATATCAGATAAAATGGCGTTAAAAGAGTAGGAACCGATAAACGGTAAAAGAAGATGTAACAAATATTTTTAATTGTTCGTAATTTGTAATTTTATTGATATAATCAACATTATATCAGGTACGCTATATACCGGTACAAACAATTTCCTCGCAATATTAACGAAAAAAAAAAAACCGGGTCGCAGTGCCAAAACCCTGTCGACAATATAGTGTATTTGCTAATACAGGTATTGTGGCTTTATTAAATGAAATTAAGTTTGTTTTTGGACAAAATAAAAAAAAATTGAACCCCTTAATACACCCCTTACAATAATAATTTTATTAGTTGAAATATTGTTATCAATCCAACATCTGCACCAAATTAAATACGACCTTCAGTAAGTAAATTCGTATACGCAAACTAGTGTTTTCATAAAATTTGTAAGTCCGGTCCTGTCGGGCCGATTTGCTTATAATTTTAGGAGCACTTTTTAATTGCTACTAAAGGGTTAAAATTCAATTTTGAAATGGTTCTGAGAATTTTTTCGGTATTTTTGGACCCAAAAACTTTTTTAACCCCTAAAAACTACCCTTAAAATGACCCGATTGGGCCCATTTTAAATAGGCTTCGTGCGGTGATGGATTCCAACATGTATGCCAAATTTCGTTAAAATGAATTAACTCCTTCGAAAGTTATTGCCCGCACATATAAATATATATATATATATATATATACGTATATAAATATATATATATATATATATATATACGTATATAAATATATATATATATATATAAAAATACATATATATATAAACATTTTTAAAAATGGTGGCAAAGTGTTTAGGAGGTTATGAAACGTCGAGAAATTTTGGTCCGACCCCTAGGTCCCGCCATCCGACCGACGCCAATAGTGTATGTTGCCATATGGCAAATACACTAAAAAAACTAATTGAAGTGCGAAAAAGCGGTTCGCCGCGGTAATCAGTAATTATCAGTGTGATTAGTCCACGCACGATCGCACGCAGACATCTCTGCGCGCGTCGGTGCGTGACATCGCAAATGGTTGCGAATGACGTAAGGCAGATTTTCGTCTAGCGCACGACTCTAAATATTGGTCAGAGGGGGCAGAGGATTATAGACGCTCGACAACTGCGGTCATTAAGTTTTTCTCTTTCCATTGACACAGAAAATGTTTACAGATTCAAAATTCGTAAAATTTTAAATAAATTTAGTAATCATCCATGGAAAAAATATTGAAGAACTTATTTTCAGAATGCATGTTGATGGGCATGACCTAAATTTTTAACGTGGAAGGAAAGTTTGGTTGAGGAACAGTTGAAAAAAAGAAGCTTTACCGATGTTTCGCTTGTGGCCTCCGTTTCGGAAAATATATTTCCATCTTCAGGGCCTCAGGCTAGTCAAAGGGTGGTAAATTGTACTAATCTTACCACCTTTTGACTAGTCTGAGGCCCTAAAGATGGCAATATATTTTCCGAAACGTAGGCCACAAGCGAAACATCGGTAAAGCTTCTTTTTTTCAATTGTTCCTCAATCAAACTTTCCTTCCACGTTAAAAATATATATTGGAACAAAAAATATTAAAGACCATGACCTAAATGTCCGATTTGTTGGAGATATTTTAAACATGCCGTATTAGTGGGAGATTTAATAAAAAAACAATCCAGCCAATTGGGCGATAAAGCCATTCCAATTTCAAAAATACTGGCATTTGACATAAATTATAAAAAATCATGTAAATCTCTGTTAATGCGTGCGATGACGCGAGTAACGTCTAGTAATAAATATTAAGATATTTGCTATTACTATGTAAAAATTAACCAAAGCATCCAGCTGCCTAACTTTCCTTTTGACAGATCTTGAGTACAAAAGAACAGCTGATTTTTTTTTATTTTCAAAGTATTTCTGAAACTATAAAAAACTTTTTCAGAAAAAATGCGCCGATTTTCCCCAAAAACAACAACGCTCTTTATATTTGCACATTAAACATCCTCCCAAAAATTGGTTTCAATCCGCTCAGCCGTTTGACCTGTTTTGTGTTCATAGACTTTTTCCAAAAACATGTTTTTGGGATTCGGGGAACCTGTAAACGAAAAATATTGTAAAATTTTGAAATGTGAATTTTGACCTGAATTAGTACTATTTCCTACTTGTAGAGTTGGAGTACTAAAACACAACATACGAACATTTCCTATAATAAATTAGTAATTTGATATGCCCATATGTCCAATGTCATCGTCATAATTTCGACCGATCCGTATTATAGCGTTATTTGCACAATTCGAGTACACATTTATAATTTGATTAAACTTTTCATTGTTGATTGGTTGATTGTTAATAAATGCATTATTTACAATTTACATGTGCTTAACAAAAGTTTTTGAACACAAATAAAAAAATTAAAAAAAAAATATTAACCTCCTTCAAAAAAATCACTAAAAAGATGAAAATAATGAAATTTTGAGGTCGGAGCTTATTTCATTACAAAAACTTTTAATTACATATCTACTTTTATTAAATAGGCGCCGACCTCAAAATTTCATTATTTTCATCTTTTTAGTGATTTTTTTAAGAAGGTTACCTAATATATTTTTTTTAAGTTTTTTAATTTTTTACTTTTTAGTGGTGGATTTCATTTAGCACATTTTTAAAAACTACTGAACCGATTTAAGTAAAATTTATGTGGGATCACCCTGAAGATGTGCCCTATTAAATAAAAAAAGAATCATCATAATCGCTTTACAAATGTTGGAGATATGAGGTAGCATACATTAAAAAATATGTTTTATTGACGTCATTTAAAAACGGATGAACCGATTTTAATAAAAACTATATGGGACCACCTGGGATGTATACCCTTTCAAACAAAAAAAGAATTTTCCAAATCGGTTTAGGCGTTTGCGAATAATACGGGAACATACATAAAAAATAAAAAATAAATAAAAAAAAAGATTCCGACGAATTGAGAACCTCCTCCTTTTTTGAAGTCGGTTAAAGAATAGGTGCGTGGTTTAAATAACAGTTTGTTGTTTTTGATCAACATTCATCGTGGCCCTTAACATATTTCTGAGCCGATACTAAAAAAAGAGCGCTGGGCGCAAACAACTTTACGTTTCGGTCACATCTCGATGTACCGTAGATAAGAAACACGCTCGCACATGTCATACATCTGTTACAGTAATAAGCAATAGTTATCTGCGACCAGAAGACAAAATCTCGTATGTCGTTATATTCTTTGTCTTCACATATCGATATATCAAACGAAAAATATCGATATATCGATATTTTTTCGACATCCCTAGAATGTCTTCTAAAAATATTAAAGATATGCTTATAATGATGTGAAAATCAGCTATTTTATTAGAGGTGCGTGCAAAAAAGGTAGTATGTTTCTCGACCATAATGCTATTGTGACTCGTGTGACTCGCTGGGCCGTACTGTGATAACTGTAATTACGTACTGGAAAGAAAGATCACGCATCAAAAATATGTGTCTGCTTATTGTAGTTAGTATTCGACATAAGCGGTTTTGCGTTCAAACCATCGATACGCGGAGATGTATGAATGCGAGTAATCGATGGATGATATCGGTACATGTTGATATATCGGTAAAACAGGCACCGTGCAGCGGAGCGGCGATATCCACCTGATGCTGCGACCGGGAGACCCAATGCCCTGGCCGCCGAACTGTGCGCTCGGTGCCTCAGGCTATCGGCTAACTCATTAGCCATTCATCATGATATTGTACCTGTGCACCTTCTATAAGTAGAACACTTTGTTATCGACCTACGTTCATCAAACATCCCCGCGGTGCTTTACTTTTTATAGATCCTGTATTTATCGATCGTTAACATTATTGCTGTGGCACTGATGTTTAAATTGTTTTTTGTAGGAAGCACAAAACGCAGATAATTTGACGTACTGTAACTACTTCTTTTGGTGCGTTACGAATAAACGATGAAAGTGATTTTTTCAATGCTCGCGCACACTGTAACATCGAAATTAACAGAATGCGGAGAAAGACTACCAACAGAATAGAGATAGCGACTATTCACTTACGCTCTTACACTAGTGTACATGCCTTCGCCATATATCCGAACTAATTGGAACAGAATGCGGAGAAAGACTACCAACAGAATAGAGATAGCGACTATTCACTTACGCTCTTACACTAGTGTACATGCCTTCGCCATATATCCGAACTAATTGGAACCATAGGCAATCGAAAATTCGATAATATCCGATAATAATAATAATCAAAACAAAATCCTAAACTAAGCAGACCTGCAGTTTATTACAATAAAAAACTGTGTTTTGTTACATTATCATTTAAAATTATTATCTAATGTGAACATTAAATAAAAAAAATGTCTATAAACCTGTTACAGATTATCCGGAGATACGATCCACGAGGGCCGGATAAACGATGTTTTACTGTAATTGTTTTTCGATTCACTAATGTAAGTGAGGAGGATTGAGTATGGTAGAGACCATGTTGTCACGCGCGTTCATTTTTTTAAACGCTGCCAGATTATAATATTATGATTTTAACCTGGATTAAGAATTAGGACTCTACATTTTAGTTCTAGGTTTCCAAAGCGACGTCACCTCGTAACGTAATTTTTTCGCCCGTTTTAGTTCGGTAAGGAATACATTTTTTTTAAACGAAGACATTATTTTGTTCGAAATGGCATTAGCTTTCAGATTGATAATAACATTGTTTATCTTAAAATTGATGGTTTTAGAACAATTTGCAAAGAACTATTTTTTAAACGTTTCATTGCACCCTGGGGCCTTTTACTGGGGAAAATTGGAGATGAAATCAACCTTAGAAATGCATTTGTACTGAAATTATCACTAAAAGTACAGTTCTTTCACGTACTTGCAGTACATATACTTGATTTTAGCTTTGACTTCCTCAAATCGTACCAAAAATCGATCATTTACTCGTATAAAATATAAAAATAAACTAAAAAAAACCGTAAAGCGATCGTAATTTTGGCGATAGCATTTATCATATAAATAAGAAAATGAGAGTTGGTAAATGTAATGACCATTTCTCAGAAAACTAGATTAAGAAACGCTCTCTCTTGTAGATATTATTTTACTCTTACCGAATAACAAAAGCTGTGATTTGAATCTGACATAAGGCAAGCAAAACATTTATTGTTCCACGCTGATGCGACGTGACAACCATGAAACAGTCATCAACGAATAATCAAACAGCGGCTTGCATTGTTGCAGATTCGCGGATAATGCGAACTTGCAAGATTAAAAATTGTTGACGTTATAGTGAGTCCGCGATTCTTGAATCGGTCAAAATATGATTTCATCACGGGTTTCCATACCGGAATTTCGCAATGCCGCGGACAAAATTTCAATTCAATTCCATGAAGAAATTTATATCGGATTTGCGAAGTTAATGAAAAGATATTAAATATTTTCTTTTATTTGCCGACTAAAAAAATATAGATTTTTTACCAATGGTCAGGGGCGAATCTACATTTGTCAGAGTATAGGGTTTATTGAACTCTAATAGGCTCCCATTTTTTGTTAAACCGCCTATAATGAAGTCTGACTGTCTTTTCATAAATGCTGCCAAATTTCAGCTTTAAAAAATCATTAGTTTTTTTGGCAAAATGTTTCTTGAAATTTTTAAGCAGCAAGCCCAATTTTGTGAAGCTTATAATCCTTAATCGCAGTATTAAAATGGATTTTGCGACCACAGTTCGAAATTTCCCGAGAGCATATTTTACAATTATGGAACAGCTACTTTAACCCATTGTGTGCTAGTGGTACTCAAAAGTACCGCTTTTTTGAGCCTTTGTATTCCCACAAACATATTTTCGTCATATAATTCCAACTAATTCTAACTAATAAAACTTCAAACAATAGTGACACCAACCTAACATAATATACGTACAGGATCTGTACTACAGCTTTAAAGTACCAGAGTTACGACATCAACGATTTAGTGGGCTGTGTTAGAGAAATTCGTCTGGAAAATAACGGTACGTTTAAGTACCACTAGCACACTGTCAGACTTTTAGGTCTGGCACACAACGGGTTAAAGCGCCCTGACCGCTGACTTGTTGACTGTAGTATATTTATTTACACCCTAAAACTAGCCAATCTCAAAATATTAGTGTTCACAAAATTCTTACAATTTTTGGCCATGAGCTCTTGGACTAATAAAGGAAAAGTCAATAGAATAAACTGTTGACTGTTCCCTTTGAATTGTGGAAACTTCCCCTATTAGTTCAAGAGCTCGTGGGCAAAAATTGTAGAAAACAAGCGAAATAACTGATCAATATTATTGACCAGTTTTTGTTTCATAGGCTTGAATGATTCAGTTCGTTTTGAAGCGACGGCAACGATTGAATGAATCTCTCGATGAACTTGTTTTCTTCTTGAGATGAACCAAATGGAGAGCTGTTAAGAATGTATGACTTTGACAATTATTTAATACAAACAGCACACTTTCATATGTTTGTACGCTGGAAATGATAATAGAACGTTTTTATTTACGCGATGAATACACGTGGGTGATTGTCACAATACGGATTGCAGTAAAACCTGCGTGATGTGACATTCGGACTTGGCATGACGTTGTGTAAAAGCACTTGCCACACTGAAAGACTATACTTAAAGACCGCACACATCTATCAAGCACGACCAGCACATCACGGAGCAGAAAAGCCTGTTCGTGAACATGGTACCTACGTTATTTAAAGGTGATATCACTCGGATGAATGTTCATTTTTGTTCCATTCCGCGTTCAGACAGAAATAGAAATGAACGTTCATCCAGTCTTTTCCTCGAAGATGTCGTCGAATAAGTCGTGCGCCTTGGAATTCGTTTGATTTGTGATCATTTGATTGAAAAATTGACAAAAAGAAGCAAAGTCTAAGTTTAAATCATCAATTAGAGATTTTATGGAATTTGTCCGTATTGTTCTGTCTTTTGTATTCGTCGAGTTTGTGGTCCGAAAGACATTGATAATTTTTGAAATTCTCCAAAAATAGTAAGCGTGTTTTGGTCGTTCCACTTGAATACCTTTTTATCTCATACACAGACAGAATATATTCACATGCGGTGTCCGTTCGCTACAAGACACAACACAAAAAAAACCCGGGTCGCAGTGCCAAAACCCTGCCGACAATATAGTGTATTTGCTAATACAGGCCTTGTGGCTTTATTATGTGAACTTAAGGTGATTGTAGGGCAAAATAAAAAAAAATTAACTCCTTAATACACCCCTTAAAATTACATTTTTTCTTAACTACATTATTATTGTCGATCGAACGTCTACACCAAAATTAAAAACACCTTTCAGAAAATAACTCACTATCTGCATACTAGTGTTTTCAGAAAATTTGTAAATCCGGTCCAGCCAGGCCGATTTTATTAAAATTTTTGGAGCACGTTTTAATTGCTATTAAAGGGTTAAATTTCAATTCTGAAACGATTCTGAGAATTTTTTAGGTATTTTTGGGCCCAAAAACTTTTTTCAACCCCTAAAAACCACCCTTAAAATGATCCGATTGGGCCTATTTTAAACAGGCTTCGTGCGGTGATGGATTCCAACATGTGTGCCAAATTTCGTTAAAATAAATGAACTCCTTCGAAAGTGATTGCCCGTACACATATATACCTATATATATATATATATAAATATATATATATATATATATATATATATATATATATATATATATATATATATATATATATATATATATATATATATACATATATATATATATATAAACATTTTTAAAAATGGTGCCAAAGTGTTTAGGAGGTTATGAAACGTCGAGAAATTTTGGTCCGACCCCTAGGTCCCGCCATCCGACCGATGCCAATAGTGTATGTTGCCATATGGCAAATACACTAATGATCGAACCCGAATGAATGTTCTCTCTTGTGTTCAGACGTTTCATTTTTCGTTCATTCGGAATGCGAATGAATGATGAAGAATGCCAATATCTAGCGTTGTTGGATCGGTTCATTACTGAATTCATTCGTCACTATTGTTTCATTTTGTGTTCAGACGTTTCGCTTCGAGTGAAAGATTCTGAATGAAAGACAGAAATGAACAAAAAATGAACCGTTTGATATCACCTTAACGGAGTAGTGCACCTTAGACCAGCAGCCATCAACGACCGTCGGTCTGTCGTCTACAATTTCTGTCTAGCCGTGCTGGACTTATCTAGTATGCTAGTGATGTGTCGTTTTCATTAATTTATTTGCAGTGATAAAACTACTTGACAACTGCAAAATGTCTGCCGTACATCATGAAACCCGCACTAAAATTTGCTGGTTTGTGCTGGTTCGATTACGACATTCTGCAGGTTGTAGGTTTGTGCTGTGCATATCGTGCATGTTTATGATTGGCAAGTGTCCCTTAGATATTTTTTTAAAAGACAAATGATGCAACGGCCACATTTTTTAAACTAAAAGAAGTATAGTTTTGTCTCCATTTGCTATTTCTATATACGAGTATATTTAAATTCTACCTAATGTTGTCAAAAAAATAATTTTCTGACAAAAGGAAAAACCATTGATAAATATAGAAAATGTCTTATAAATAATTTTTTATAGATTTAAGCTTCTTGGCTGCATCTCATATGACATGTCTTGTAGTGTGGCTATGCCTTTATAAATATGCTCAGATATTTCGCCGACATGGGAAAAAAATAAACTCAATGCAACATGACACAGCGACATACAAAATTGCTATAGAATCTGTGACCATCGAGCTAAAATGTACCAGTGGCTCTCAAATTTTCGAAATGTTGGCCATGTTAAAATTATTAGCCTACCACCGTGCTTACACTAATTGCGTGCGTATTTCATTGTAAACTTTATAAATTATCATTTCTTATTCAAATATTATATTTAATTTTTTAATATTTAAGAAAATAATAATTAAACAGACATAATTTGACTATAGTAGTATATTTCGTATAATGTATCTGACAGAGACATATATAGTTTAAACATGACTGATAGCTAGTTTGGCAGTTCTTTCGCCATTTTTTAAGTAATATTTGTCCAAAACTACACGTGAAAGTTTATTGTTTTTAATTTTTACGTTATCTAAAAGTGTAAAACTGTCTCAGTTTTTCAAAATGTTGTCTGGAGCCAATTTGATTTAATTTTCAAAATAATGTGCATTTCTAGGGAGTCTCTCATCATGTAATTAAAAATAATATTTTTAATAATTAGTCATTTAAAAACTAGACGTCCGAGATTTAAAAAATAAATTAGTCGAATGTATGAGATATTCGTAGGTAATATATTAAAATTTCAGATTATTATTTGAATATTGTTCTAACGATCGAACAATCTTAAGTGGAAACTTACGTGTGTGGATAACCTCTATAAAATGAAACTTCGCAAAGGTCACAATGAGATCCAAACTTGATTTCATATAAAATTAAAAATGTGTTTTCCTGTTGAAAAGTTTTTAATATGCTTTCTTCAAAAACAAACAATTTATCAACTTGACGTGTATGCTTTTACTGTAGGGGACCTCAAATCACTTGCGTGTTCAGGTACCACTGTTTGAGAGATACTGAATCTGCAATTGTAATGCCGAGCGCGCCGCTCAACTAAGTACAAATATCAAGTTCATGGAGATAATTTTATTTTATGTCACGATTTTTTTCTTGTCTGTATTATTATCCGATTTCTAATCTGCCGAAAAATAAAACAAATGACGAAATTGTTTAACTTTGTCGCAAAATTATAATTGTTTTATGAGACTTATCTATTTTTTATGCGTATCTGTACAGTCACATAGAGACTTTCATTTTTTTTAGAATATCACTGAATTTAATTATTATCAAACGTAGATAATGCAATCTGTAGGATTCCGTACCAAAATGGAAAAAAACGGATAGGCGCAGATCTGGCGACAAAACCATGTTAAAAAATAGGTAATTTTTTTTAAGCTACACTGTTTTATTTGTAACATACACAAATGTTGTACTATATTGACATAATATTTAATCTTTCTATATGAAATTTATTCAGTAAAATGTTAAAATCTCCGTTAGAAATGATCTAACACTCAATAATTATTTAATTATTCTATTTCAATTGCGACCTTGCCAAGGTCATAAAATTAAAATCAAACACATAATTGTATAAAAATTCAATTCAGTTCTTTCTCATATTAGATAGAAAGCATTTTTGCCACCATTGGAATATCAGAATTACACTATCGTTATTAATAAATTAAATTCTGATACTTTTCCAAAACTCGTGGCTTTATATGATACATTAAATTTAATATTTCCAACACCTAAAAAATAACATTTAATATGTAATTAATTAAGAATAACTTTTATAATATGTATAGTTTAAATGAAGTATCTAAAAATTAAATTTGATAACCTATTTCTTCATAAAAGTTTAGTGTTTTGCTGAAAATGGGAGCTTAGCTCTCGAAATGTACATCCACTGAATAAATCTGTTGTGGTAAGAAGTAACTATTCTTTTATTTTTATTGTTCCAACCACAGTGCTCTTAATTTTTATATAAAACAAAAAGTTTAATAATTTACAAAGGAAGAGAACATTACATATTGTACATTCCGTAGTGAACTAAAAGCTTGAAAACTAATATGCATCACCAATCTGGGACTTTGATCAAAAACCAAAATAAAATCATTTGGTAATATTGTGGTCGAAGAAGACTGTCGAAATATAGATGTGATTTCTAAACTCCACCAAAAGAAAGTTTTTTTCTAAATGCGCCCCATGATTTTATTTTAGTTTGATTAAAGCCTAGATTGGTGACCCATAATTATTTTCAAGTTTTAAGTACACTATCAAATGTACAATAAAATCGTTTCACTTAAAAAGTTTTTTACCTATCAATTGTATTTTCAAGTTTTTAGTGTGCTTTAATAAAAGTGCGATGTTGCGATATACACCTGGACGAAGCCGGACTAGTTACCACAATATTGTATTGTCATCAGAACTACACATGCGTGCAAAATTTGAACTCAATCGGATAACGGAAAAGTCGAAATCACTTCAAATTTGTGTTATTAGTGCTAAGATTTAATGAATCGTAATTTGATTATTAGGCGCACATTTATTCGTCTGCTGGTTATACGGGACCTTCGGTGCTTGACTGGTCTTTTTACTAAATTGTGGTGGCTATGAGGGTGATTAAAGATGCGTTTCTACGACAACGAAGTATTTTCTGAATTATAACAAAATGTCAACATTTCAAATAAATTCCAGTAACAGTGTGATTGATACTTTAGTGAATGATTTTTATTTGCTAGTATATGTTATTGGATTGTTGTTATTTAAATAATGAATCTGGGTGACGGGCTTATTCAAAGAAAACATACCATTCAAGAAACAGTTGAAGGCTGCAGCAAGGTGGGTAATTTTGGTGATAAAAATAGCGATGTAGATGGTGTAACTGATGAAGAATCCAAAGAAGTAAGGTTGACTTTAATGGAAGAAGCTTTACTTATTGGTCTCAAAGATAAGGAAGGCTACACATCGTTCTGGAACGATTCGATTTCAGCTAGTTTGAGAGGATGCATTTTAGTGGAATTGGGATTGAGAGAACGAATCGAATTGCAGAAACCGGAGGGACGACGGCGCAGTTTATTGTCACGAAAGGTTATCTTGAAATCCGACAAACCTACGGAAGACGTTTTTTTGAATGAAGTCATTAAACATATCAAAGGAACAGATCCGCCCGAAAACGTTTCGACTTGGATTAATTATTTAAACGGAGAAACTTGGAATCCGTTGAAATTGCGATATCACGTTAAATGTTTAAGAGAAAGGATTGCCAAGAATCTGGTAGATAAAGGTGTTTTGACAACTGAAAAACGAGACTTTTTCCTGTTTGAGTTGACAACCCATCCACTTACAGATAACGTCACGAAATGCCGTCTCATTAAAAAGGTTCATGATGCCATGTTGTCAAAATGGATCAACGATCCGCAACGATTGGATAAAAGAATTTTGGCTTTGATAATCTTAGCCAATGCCGGTGATGTTTTAGAAAATGTTTTGTCTTCATTGGATGATGATAATTATGCATTGGCGGTGGGGCGTGTTAAAGAACTTCTTGATTTAGATTTTGAGCGGGAAGCAGCTAAATCTTATACGAGTGATGTGATCTGGGCTGTATTTGAGGCATTTAATTATTGATTGCTTTTATAAATAATAAAATATATTACATTCAAACTATATTTTTGTTTTAAAATTAATTTTAATGGTGTTCATGTTATCCAAATCCCTAAACGTCGAATTTTTATTGTCGAAGTAAAACTTCCTTAGACGCAACTCAGATTCTTTCAAACGGAAGTCAATCGGACGATCTTTTCAAACGGACTACGGAAGTTATGTTGCATTGTACAATATATATAGAGCAGCTATATGCTACACCATGAAAATAGTTGGGAAAATAATGGGGTAATGGATAAGGCGATCCTGGCCGACACCATTAAATTTTTTTTATTATACATTTATTCCATATTATTTCACTTTATATTTATTTATATATTATACCTATATTTTTGAATATATATTTTTAATTTTTTTCAAATGTTTTTTTTATTACTGAAGTGAAACTTCTTGTAAAAATTATTTGTTTTTTGAATTTCAATTAAATATCTGCCACAATGGCAAAGAAATTATACTTGAATCGCGCTTTATTTATTGAAAAATACATTATCATTGTGGGCAACGGGCCGGTCATTTTAGCTACTTGCTTCTTCTTTGCATGTTTAATCAAAATTAAAAAAAAAATTGTTTGCGTAAAGTGCAAAGAAAATGTTTGGGTCTTATGTCTGTTTATAGGATGGATTTTGATGCGGTTTTTAATCGTATTGTTTTGTTTTCTTTATTTATAGCGTTTATCATTTTTGTGAGACAGTACGGCAATGTTTTGAATCTGTTCTCATTTATTATATTTCCGGAATGTAAATGTCTCTGTTGTCTAGCGTCTATAATCAATAATGTATAAGACGTTTTGCATTTAAATAATTGTGCTTTTTTGTTTCAGCTGGTCAAGTGCTTGGGAAGGATAATTTATACAGCTGTTGATTTTGGCTATGGTGACGACGAAGAAAGATCACTCAGTCCGGAACTGGAGGATCTGATCACTTACATGATTAATGAAGGTTAGTGGCGCTTAAAAGTATCATTATGTATATTGTTAAGCAAAATCAAATAACTTTAGCATTTTTTAGCTTTATCTCACCGATTTTTTCAAAATTGAATAATTTGAAAGCTGGAATTATTATCTGCATAATTCCAGGATGTTCTTCATTTTTTCGTAGCCAAATGGCAAAAACGTGTGTCTGTTTGTCCGTATGTCACAGCCTTATAACTCCGCCATCTTTCTACCGATTCTATGACATTTTACAGGTTTGTGTTTTATGTGAACCGCTATACAATTGTGTAAAGAAATTACAAAAAAATTATTTGATATATTTAGAAGTAGCATTTCATACATAGAGCTAAAAAATTAAATTGTTTTATTTTCGCGTACCCCATTGCATGAAGGATCCTTGGACAGATATTTAAAAATTCAATAAAGATTCTTAACTGATTTGCTAAACTCATTAATAATATGCTACCCCCCTGACTATACAACCATGTGATTAAAAAATCTGAAGAAAAAACAACATAATAGCAGTTTATAAATTCTTTCAACTAAAATTGTTTTGAACAAGGTATGTTATCAGGTTTTTTAGATGTCCACAATTTTTAATTTTCAGTAGCAGCAATTAACTAATGGCGAAAGAATAGAACGGAACCCTAAGTTGATGCGTGCACGACATGCACTTGGCCTTTTTTTATTTTCTTTTTTTGCACATACCGCCGTAGATGTGTTCTATGCTAACGCATTGCGCAGCAGAGTTAAACTTGCGCATAAAAAAAATAAAATTAGCACATTTAAAAACTCTTGTTTTTTCATTTTGAAAATCGGAATAGTCTGGAAAATTGAACGAAATGTAAAAACGCGCGTTGAACTTTAATATGAAAGTGCAAAAATAATTAATTGTTGGTTTTATAAGTGTTTCAAAATTCCGTGGTTAATATCGCATGAAATATATTTTACCTATATACATATTTAAAAAAACTCGCGGCCTTCGATTTCTTCAATATTTAATTTATAATTAAAATACATTGTTAATTAATTGCTAAAAATGCTCTACAAATTATTCGGGTTATTTTCGCACATTTTAACATTAAACTTATTTTTACACTTATTAGAATGTATTTTACTACAAACTGTCTTCTTGCCCCGCTCATCACCCGGATGGATTCTAGTTTTGGCGGAAAAATTTGATTGTCAACAAGATTAAGCTAAAGATCTTGCGAAATACCTGACTTATGTAACATTTTTTTTCATCACCTTTTTGTCCGCATTTGCGAACCTTTGAATTAACCGAGTGGTGGTTGCCTTTCGATTGCAACATGATTTAAAAACGTCATCTAGCCTCTAGGTTTAAAGCTTTACCCTACGAAATGTCATTAAAATTGACCCACTACTTGCTCGTTTGACGTAAAAAAAAAACTGACAGATCAACAAACAGCAACGGGATCTCATTTGTTTTCTTCGTCAGTAATTTTACATTTTTATTTAGGTATAAGTAAACGTCTCTTTTTGGTTCTTCAAATAACAAGGTAGTTTAGGACAGGTATGACCATTGACATAGAAGATGGACTGCGAAACAGGTTAGAAAAGGCGTCACTTCAAACAAGTAATGACTGCCAGAGCTGGGGAGTATTTAAGCTACAAAAAGTTCACAAATATACTTTTAGTATCTTAAATACTGTTTATCTAAAGTATTATGTATTCGAAAGTGCAGATACTTCTCAAAAAAATCCACTCAATTTAAGATATTGTTAAAGTATGTAAGATTCTTCTTAAAATATTGTTTGGTTTAAATATATTACACGATCTAATAGGTTCAAACAAATATTTCCGCAAATAATTATTTTTCTCAACGTATAAAGTATATTTTTAAGAGACTTTTATACACAGTAACTTGTATCTTTTGACGATTCAACTCTATGCATAATACATGTCTTCTATAACTCTGATCTGATTGCCGTTTTCACGTTTTTTTTTCTAATCATATTTGGAGTGGGGTATATTATCAAATTTTGCTTCATAACAACATAATTAGAATTCGATCAAAGGCTAGTTTATTTACCGAAGCCGACCTTCGGTTTTTTTCTCGTCTTCGAATCAAGTCGAAGGTATTGCATAATACTAAAGAAACCAGGAAAAATAATTACTATTGTAAACTGTACTTACAAAAGTATTTACTACTCTTCGTTGAAGTTAAGAAGCAAATTTTCGATAGACTTTTTTCCCAATATTATTGTTAACGGCATCGTATGTGGGCATTTTCAATAAAATAATACTGCGTCACACAATTTTTCAACGTCGGTTTCGGTAAATCTTTCGGTCTGATTTTTTTTGCCGAAGTAATTTTTGGCCTCTGTAGAAGTCACATTGTCTCATCTCACTCACACAAGTGTACATTTCTGAGATAGATGATGCTTAGTCTATATTTTAGGTTAATGATACCTTCACAGTTCACCTGTTACCTGATTACAGGTGTTGTGTGGCGATTGCAGTGCACTACCTGCGTCAGACGTGTTATTAGTATTATTGCTGAGCATCGTGTTGTTATAAGACACCTATATTTAAAAAAAATGTCCATTTAATATGCGCTAAATATTATGGTGCATTTTATTCTATAAAATTGTGCACTGCTAATTAGATTATATATTTTAACGTAAAATTACGCTGTTTTTAATGGCATACTGCAGTTATTAAAGCGGTTCTCAGCTGTGTAATTTATTTACTCTGGGAGAACGTAATGCAAGACAAAAGAATAACTCTCTGGTGTCAGATATAAAGAACTTAAGGCTGTCGGAACGCTCTGAATTAAAGCCAAAAATAGAGCTTCGGCTGTCAACTAATTGTAGACTTATTCGTCAACATTCTGCAAAAATTCTTTCTCTATAAGGAAGATACAGGACAAATCTAGGTCTCTAATGGACTACTTTTGTAATTTATGTACGATTTACTAGAAAAAATTTGGCATTAATTGTGCTAAAAAAACACACGTTTTCAATGTCACACTATGACCTTATTCGTACTTATTTCACAAAACTGTTCCATCACAAACCTAAAGTGACTCTTCCTTTTTCGGAAAAGTTTTTTAAATCTTCAAAATATTTCCAAAAATTAGAGTAATCAATTGACAGCGGCACCCTTGCAAATAAATTTTTTAGCCTCGTAGTTGGCACCAGCCAAAAATTGAAACGTGCGGATGATTTGAGCGAGACAGAGCTAAAGAAGGTCACACCCACAAAATGTCTTTTGCCTAACTCGCCCCTTATCGCTGGGTCTCAGCACAAACAAAATTCAGAGCGTTCCGACAGCCTTAAGTTAAAAATTGTTAAATTTTGTTTTTTACTTGACATTTAAGTCTCAATTGTATTCTCTTTTGTTGGGTATTAACGGCTTAAAACTGGGTTTTCGACTTCAGTCCTTTATACCTGACACCAAAGAACTATAAAAAAATTTAACAATTTAGAAAATGTTTCAATTTTTGTACCTGATGACGTCATCAGAGTTAAAACGTATTCGTTGCAAACATAAATATAGTACTCTATATAACCAATCCGCCTATGTTCCCGGTACACTGATTTCGCACGGCCAGAATGAAATATATATAATGTATTGAATATATGGGATGTAGTAGTGGACAATGATGTTTGGCGTAAATGATATCAGTCTTTTGAAAGGATATACATTTATTTAACTGACTTAAAAAGTTTTTTGCCAAGCCGTTTTAAGTGGGAAATGAAAAAATCCAACGGCGTTATTTAAGGTAACTGATAACTCAAATTTCAAAAACAAATTCAAAAAACATTTTCTCCGTAAAAATTGAATTAAAAACGTGATTTTCGTCAATATTTCTTTACAGCGTCACGAGATTTCGAATTACGTGAAGACAAATCAACATTTCGAAGTTTTTTGTTTACAATCTTATCTTAAAAATACTGTCAGATTTGGCTTGCTCTATAATTTTTTTCAAATTTAGTTTTTTCTGTACAAACGTGTAAAAACTTATGCTGATTTTTTCGTTTTTAATTGATTTTAAATCGTTTATTTAAATCAAGTAAACTGTAAAAACTTGGCTAGAAGTCATATGGGAAGAATGGTACATATTTCTATTTCTATTAATTGAAGCATTAACATCAAAGATTGAGTATGATTTTTCATAGAAATTAGAAATATCTGAAACGTAAGTCCATTTTACATGCTCACACACATCCAAGTACATACTATGTGGGTGAAAAAGGGGACGTTGGACGTAGCTTATTCCAACGATTTAATAAAAAAGTCGCTTTTATAATTAAGACTTTGGAGAGATGGATAAATACAGTCAAGTTGCAGTTAGCAATTCTAAGTAAAACCAAACAGGCCTGAGAAGAAACGAGAGAATGAAGTGTTATTTTTTCTTGATGTGAAATCAGTTAGTGCCCTTGCACTGACATAACAAAAGGTTAAAAGAAGAATGTATAAAATATAAAGTTGAATGTCACTAATTGTAGTTCCCACGCCGTTTCTTTTAAACGGAAACTGCTCTAACAGTTGATTGTTACCTAGCTGGTCATTTAAGTAAATTGTAACAAATTCATCTGCGGTCGCGAGACAAAACGGCTTGTGTCGATTTTTTTTTTCTATGATTATTGTAACACTGAACAAGTTTCCTTTTGTGTAAATTTTGAATTACATTTCTAAACATTTTTTTTAAATCATATTTTTAATTAATTTATTTTTAATCATAAATTGAATGATCAGTTCCGAGAGTAGATCTTGGGAACTGAGAGGTTGTAATAGAGGAGCCATATAACCAATGGCCATACAAGACATTAAGGCTGTCGGAACGCTCTGAATTTAAGTCAAAAATAGAGCTTCGGCTGTCAACTGACTGTAGACTTGTTCGTCAACATTTTGCAAAAATTCTTTCTCTATAAGGAAGATAAAGGACAAATCTAGGTCTCTAATGGACTACTTTTGTAATTTATGTACGATTTACTAGAAAAAAGTTGGCATCAATTGTGCCAAAAAAACACGTTTTCAGTGTCACACTACGACTTTATTCGTACTTAATTCAACAAACTGTTCCATCACAAACCTAAAGTGACTTTTTTCGGAAAAGTTTTTTAAATCTTCAAAATATTTCCAAAAATTAGAGTAATCAATTGATAGCTGCACCCTTGCAATAACATTTTTTAGCCTCGTAGTTGGCACCAGCCAAAAATTAAAACATGCGGATGATTTGAGCGAGACAGAGCTTAAGAAGGTCACACCCACAATATGTCTTTTGCCTACTTCGCCTCTTACCGCTGGGTCTCAGCACAAACTGTGGGAAAGTGATCCAACACTGTCAAGTCGAAAATTCTAGTTTGTAGCCGTTAATACCAAACTAAAGAAAATGCAATTTAGACTTAAGTCCAGTAAAAAATGGAACTTATCAATTTTTTGACATAAGGTAGTTCTAGCGTGGTATAATAATAAAAATTACTCTTCGACAGATTTTGCTCATTTTTTTAGTCATAGGCTCAAAATAACGTTTTTTTAATAGATCCAATGGTTTCAGAATTTTTGGCGGTTTAGAACGCGAGATAATTAATAACAAAGTTCGCAATTTTCACATGCTGACCGTGAAAATTGCGAACTTTGTTATTAATTATCTCGCGTTTTAAACGGTCATAAATTCTGAAACTTTAGGATTTATTAAGGACAATGAAACTATGGAAACGTGATATAAACGATGGCATCGTTAAATCTAGTTGGATATGTGGCTATTTATTAATGCGATGAAAAAATACCGGCCAGTTTTGTCGTCGAAAAGTCTCACACGCGTTTAATATTTTTCTCGTCTCGTATTTCGAAAAAAGATAGAGATAAAATTGTCGAAATCTGACGAGGCTAGGTATATACTGAGATGAAAGTTGTAAAATGTCTGGAGAAAACTCTAAGATTTACAGAAAATCTTGTGACGGATCCCTCAGATGTCGGGAAATTCGAACTGTGGTCGCAAAATTCATTTTATTACTGTTTTTACTAGCTGTGATTAAGTATTAAGCTTCATAACATTTGGCATGCTACTTAAACATTTCAAAAAACGTATATTTTTGCCCTAAAAATTGAATAAAAAAACGTGATATTCGTCAATATATCTTTACAACACGTCACGAGATTTTAAATTACATTTTGAATTTTTTCATTACAAACTTATGTTAAAAATACAGATAGCTGAAAGTCCTGCACTGCGCGACATATGATGCCCTCAACTTCGCCTCGGGCATCATGTAGCGCAGTGCAGGAAATTCAACTTTCCGCTCTTGTGGTATAATATACTATTAATACAAACTACAACGTACTAAGAATAAAAAAAAACTAGCCAATTGGACGTCATGACGTCCAATTTGCTAGTTTCGTTGGAATGGTCATGACGCGTCATGACCGTTCCAACGAACTGACGTTTGACATATAACAAAAAATAAAAATTATTTTAACGTGCGCTATAACGCGGGTAACCTATTAAATTTGTCATACTAATAATAATAATAATAATAATGCGTTTAACGTCCGTTTCTCGATTTTATGTCATAACGCACCATTACTATTTTTTCATCTACCACTTCCCGTTATTTTCTACATTTTTTTACAACTTCAACTTATGTAATAGCAATGGGCGAATGGAGGAATTATAGAAAATTAGGATAAAGTAGGTAATTTTTGAACTAGGAGTTTGATAGATAATCGGCTATGGCCTCAAATAAGGAACCATCTCGATATTTATCTGGAATTAATTGAGGGAAACCATGGAAAACCTCAATCAAGATGGCCGGTACAGGAATTACCGTTTCTCGGCGAGAGGCAGTAGGAAAAAGTCCCAGCCACATCTGCCCCCGAATCCGAGTCTAGTGCTGTCACCACTACTCTACCCAGCTCGGTAAATTTGTCATACTATAGTCGCCTCTTGTTTTGTTTGTAGAAAATACACAGAAATAAAAATCGATTAAATAACATGTTAGTCCAGCACTGATCCACCCTTTTCGTGCAGAAAATACTCTGTATTATTAATAAATAATAACTATTAAAGTAACGTGACTCCAGGGGTTCCCAAATTAAATATCTTCGAAACAATTTAAAGCCCTACTACGTAATTGAAGAGACGCGCAGTATTTTTTATTTTTTATGAGTAGTCGGGGTTTAAATACCGACATTTTTTTCTCCAGCTCCCGCACAGGCTCTCGATTACTTATATAAAATAAAAAAATAATATCTCACGTTTTAATTTGGTTGTTTTATTTATTTACGTAGTCGGGCTTTAGCTTTTTTTATATTTATTTCTTTTTTTTCTATCAAAACTAATGCATTTCACTTAGTTGATGCATTAAAAATGAAAGTACCTCCTGCATCTGTTTTTATTGGCAATGCACTGTATAATTGCACTTAATGAAATACACATCACACACAGAACCGGATTTATAAAGTGCAAATCAAACAGACCTGTGCATATAGTGTTCCGCTCACGGAATAAATAAGTCTTTTAATATTCCGTTGTTCCGCTAGCATGTCCGCAATTAATACCTACTATTAACAATGCCGTGAGATGGGTTGTTTATTGGGACTCTACATTCTGTAAGTGCGGCCTTTGAAGTCCACTACAAAGTTTTCAGTATGATCAATATTGAATACTAAATATGTAGATACCTATTTAACAAATTAGCCTCGGAAAATATTTTTCAAAAAATTCGACAATACACTTTTTTGTAATCTTTTAGTTTAAACACAAAACGGCTGGACCGATTTTGATGAAATTTCTGTCGGATCAAAATGTATTGTCGAATCTGTCATTTTTCACATATATGGTTATACTAACGGCATGTGAAATGTAATGTGGGTATGGTTTAAATTTCTGTCACCAGATATCGTATCGTATTATGTGAAATCCCAGTACTAAAAGTTTGCTTGTGCAGTTATTTTAAATATTAACTAATTATCGTAATTACAAAGTAAGAAACGACACCGCATGAAAGCTTTGTGTATTGTTCTCGTAAGCTCTACAACTTCAATAGCTTGTTTACCAGGTCGATGTTTATTTACTGTGTTGGTACCGTGTACTCTTAAGTGCTGGCAACATAGAAAAACAAATGAACATGGAACGGCGTAACTTATAAAATTTGTAAATACCCCAAATAAAATGCATACAGAATATGGCTACTGTCAGATATAATTATTATGAAAATATAGTAGGTACGTGCAAAAAAGGTGGTATTTATGTCGAATGTAATGCTTTTATGGCTCGTGTGTTGAAATTCATTGACGCTCGTTCTCTTATAATGCCACAACTCGTACATAAAATATTGCGTCTTGATACGTAAACTACTATTAATGCTACAGGAAGGACTTCTATTACAAGACTGTTTCTATTTCGTGTTCCATTATTGATTCTCGCGCTCCGCTTTATTGCATTATAGCACAAGTTCGCTTCGAGCTTTCCAAACTTACAAAAAGCTCTTTTGTCGTTAAAACATGTAATGAATATACTGTGTGAAATAGACGGAATGGAGTATAATTATAGAAGATGTGTAATACTATTTTAAAACCTCTTTTCTAGTTCATTTTAAGGAGGGGGTATTCTTATGTGACCACTTCGAAAAATCGATTTTATTTTTTTTTTTTATATTTCAGTAGTAAAACCTAACGAAAATATGCTGTGAAAAATAGAGACCGAAATTCCTAGTTTTAAATAAATTACAACTCATATAGTGACCGACGCGCAGTAAGCGACTTGTTGGCTTTTGAAACTTTAAACGCATTTATCTAGAAACATTATTTTCTAAAACTGTCATGGTCCTAAAAAAAAAAGTATTTAATCGATTGCTTTGAAATTTATATATGTTCTTCTACTCATTAATGGTTATCGTCCGTACCAAAATTGCTTCTTATTTTTTTTAAACGATTTTTAACAAGAAAATTAACAAAAAACAAACTTTTTTTCTACAGTCCGCCATTTTTTTTTTTAATAAAATTGATTAATTTTGGTAGGGACGATAGCGACATCCCTACTGAACAATGATCCATTCGATTTTTTTATTTCAGACAATATGAACAGCCGCTATTACCATGACCAGTGACTTGCTTTTTTTTTAGTGTCTAATTTAATTTAAAAAAATATATATATAAAAAATGTAAAATAAAAGAAAAAAAATTTTTTTTATACAGTTAAAGATACAAACAAAAACATATAAAAAAATTAAAATGATTGAATGTTATTGTCGTCTAAAAAAAAATTCCCTAAAAAGAGGTAAAATTTATGCGTTCGCATAAGAATACCCCCTTAAAGTGATAACAACTTACGATGAAATAGACGCTTTTAATATAAGTTGTTTGACATTTATAACTTACAGTAGCGCTCACTTTCTTGCCGACATTTTGCGTTTTATGAATATCTTGTATAAAATTTACATGAGGAAAAATCTTCCCTGATTTTATGTCCGTTTGTATGGATGATGTGTAATTATTTTCTGTATCCAATAAATTATATTTTTTGAAACAATTATAAACTCATTCAAATAAAATAATTATTTTAGCGGTGTCTCTTTTTCAACGTGCTACCTCACTGTAAAATAATTGCTGCTTGATATGCATGTAAAGTGACTCATTACGCGCTAGTGCGATAAAGTCTATAACAATTGATCGCACTATATCAATTCCATAGTAAATAGTTGCTTGCCTGTTCGTTGTTTTTTTGGGGTTATTCTTCTTTTTGCGCATTGAGAGTAAAATTTTAGCAGCTAACGAAAATTCGACAGTATATGTAGTTGGCAATAAGACGCCCAAATTGAAATGACTGCAGATGGATAAAATTAGTGCACTTTCTGTCATCTAAACTATATATGATAATATACTAGATGACTATAACCGTTGATTACAACCAGTTGGTTTAAGTGTCGTCCAGCGGAAAAAAGTGAAAATCAAAATAAAATTTGAAAATGTTTTAAAATATTTGCGGTTAATTTTTTGTAAGTATTATTCTTTAACTTTTTGGAGATTTTATTTCAATAAATTATTTACATATTAAAAAATCGTTTTTAATCACGTCAAAGAATTATAACTAAGCATGCGTTCATAAGTACATTCATCCACTTTTTCATAATCTACTAATAGAACTGGCGTTTGAACTGTCAAAATTAAGTGGAAATCAGTCGCTTTATAGAAGGTACATGCTTAGAACTCACTTGCGCTTGATTTACACATGTAATGTCACATCTCGTCGTAATATAACTCATTACAACACTATAGATATATAGTCTATTACCTCCACTTTCAGGAAATAAATTAATATAATTTTTGTGAATTTTTTGTTATAAAAGTACAGGCAACATTGGAGCGAAGCCGCGACTATAGTGGCTGATAATTTTTTTTAAAGAGTAGTAGTATTCAGAGCGGAGAGTAATTTATTAAAATTTATTAAAGAGAGTGAAGTACTATGTTCCGCAGGTGCGTAATTAGAGTGAAGATGAATTAGATACTATAGTAAGTCATAATTTAGGAAGAACGCCATTTTATATAATATTGAATACGTAAAATTTTATCTCTATATTTGATGTTACATTATTTTTATGTAAATATTTAAAATTGAAATTAACACACAATTAATAAAGATTATAATTTTCATTTAAAAATTTCAAACTGCTTTCACTTTTTTGACAAGTCATTTACAATTGTTTTCGTTCAGTTTTAAATATATTTGAGACTTATTTACTATAAATGGCGTAATAGTCTTAAGAGACAGCGATGCTATCTGCAAGCCCCCCTGCACTCTTAATTTCAAAACCTTTCTTCTCGTTTACAGCTCTCCTGACGCTATTTTTTAAAGATAAAGGGTTCGCCTAAACGCCAAACGAAGGACCAAGAATTCCACTGCAGAACCTACAGGTGAAAAATTGAAAAAAAAATCTTGGCTGAAACTTGCGTTTTAAAAAATATAAAATACGCAAATTGACACACATAGCCAAAACTTTTTTTTCAAAAAATTCTTTTGTAGAATTTCAGTGTGGTTCTTGGTCCTTCGTTTGGTATTTACCGAAACCCTTTGACCTTAAAAATAGCGTCAGGCGATGGGAAAGATTTTGAGGTAAAGAGTACAGGGGGTATTTGTAGATAACATACTTTAAAAGTCTACGTAAATCAAGAATCTGTACGTCTGACAGCCTTTCTCCCTTGCGTTTTGGCGGTAGGTAGAAATTCACTATAATAATATACAATATTATATAGCCAGAATGTCGATAAGATGTATATAGACGAATAATTAATAGAAGGTGGCAAATAATCAAGCCTCTACTATATATGTAGCACGTCTAATCGTATTATCTGTTTGGCTTAGAAACCAAAAATCCGTTAGAACTACAAAAAATTGCGTTTTTTTTTTCTCCAATTCGTCAGTGGTTCAAATTCGACGTGCAATTAAGGCATTAAATAGCTATAAAGTTTTGACAATGTAAGCTGTGAAAATTAAAAAAAGATTTAAATCTCGCTGTAAGTGGATTTCGCAAACCGTGAACTATATAGACACGTTGTTGTGGGTTGTGTTACAGGCAGTCTGATGCTTAGCGGGAAACAAGCGTTACTGCGCTGTACTCCGTGTTGATCTTGATTCTCGTATAGAAAACCAAGTAAAACGGCTTGTTCACCATGGAGATGGAATTCCAACTTCGTGTGAACAGAAGCACCGTCAAAGCGACTTCTTCGACTGCCTTGTGTTTTTCAAGATACAAGTTTTCAATTTTTATTCAACTATTGAAGTCCACCGGATTGGTTTTCACCGTCGGGGCTAGAAATTTCTAAGCTCTTGTTCTTGACGCTAATATAGAGAAGACGCTATGGCGTCTCCTCAGCACCGTTTAAGCGACTTTGCTTGTTCTTAAAAATTCAAATTTTCATTTTAATGTACGACAAATTTTTTAAAGTAACCAACAGCTAACGTTATTGGAACCTGTCACCAATACATTTTTTTTTGAAAATCTAGTTGAAACTTTTACCAGTTTTTGGGTAAGAACCTGAGTTTTCAATTTTTATTCAACTATTGAAGTCCACCGGATTGGTTTTCACCGTCGGGGCTAGAAATTTCTAAGCTCTTGTTCTTGACGCCAATATAGTGAAGATGCTATGGCGTCACCTCAGCACCGTTTAAGCGACTTTGCTTGTTCTTAAAAATTCAAATTTTCATTTTAATGTACGACAGATTTTTGAAAGTAACCAACAGCTAACGTTATTGGAACCTGTCACCAATACATTTTTTTTTTGAAAATCTAGTTGAAACTTTTACCAGTTTTTGGGTAAGAACCTGGGAACTGGGAGCTTCTAACAGAAGAGCTGTAGCCATCTCATATAAATTTTCACAGCACTGAATCGATTGACACACAGACATAAATCTGACTATGCAAGTTCTCCGTGGTATGTCTTGGGTTATTAGTGTATTTGCCATTTGGCAACATACACTATTGGCGTCGGTCGGATGGCGGGACCTAGGAGTCGGACCAAAATTTCTCGACGTTTCATAACTTCCTAAACACTTTGGCACCATTTTTAAAAATGTTTATATATATATATATAGGTATGTATATATTTATATGTGCGGGCAATAACTTTCGAAGGAGTTAATTAATTTTAACGAAATTTGGCATACTTGTTGGAATCCATCACCGCACGAAGCCTATTTAAAATGGGCCCAATCGGGTCATTTTAAGGGTGGTTTTTAGGGGTTGAAAAAAGTTTTTGGGCCCAAAAATACCGAAAAAATTCTCAGAATTGTTTCAAAATTGAAATTTAACCCTTTAGTAGCAATTAAAAAGTGCTCCTAAAATTATAAGCGAATCGGCCCGACAGGACCGGACTTACAAATTTTATGAAAACACTAGTTTGCGTATACGAATTTATTTGCTGAAGGTCGTATTTAATTTGGTGCAGATGTTGGATTGATAACAATATTTCAACTAATAAAATTATTATTGTAAGGGGTGTATTAAGGGGTTAAATTTTTTTTTATTTTGCCCAAAAACCAACTTAAGTTCGCATAATAAAGCCACACTGCCTGTATTAGCAAATACACTATATTGTCGGCAGGGTTTTGGCACAGCGACCCGGGTTTTTTTTTTTTTACTATAGGAAGGTTTTATGATCTGAACATTTTTTTATCATATTTTTTTCGCCTGTTTCCAATTAGCCAATAATAAACATGAGTTTCGATTAAAAAAGGTTGTCATTCGTATCTTGAAAATGGCGTCATCTATCGAAAATTCATTTAGGTAACTTTTCGACCCCCTTGATACGAAATAACTTTCATAAAAGAATTTTTTTTTATACCTCATTCCTTGTAAGAAAATTTAGAATAAAGTTTAAATTGGGACACCCAGTGAGTTTCGTGTAACCAAAAACCTATATAATAATAATTCGCGCACAATCCACATTTTCTCTCTTTATAGACATAATAATTATTCATTGTTTGTTGAACGTTAATTATAACAGATTGGCTGTAAAGTCTGACAAATTATATTGTCTAAAATGTAAATGCTTCGCCCGCTTCTGCCAAAATCGGATTTATTCGCGTAAGTAAATAACACAATACACTAGCAATTTCCATTATTAGTTAATCCCACGTATATCATCATTACTAAGGTATCTAAGGCGGCGGGGGCGGTTAATGTGAAAATAGATTATAGAAGCAGGTTAGTAAATATTATAACCAGAATCGAATGTAGCGAGTCTGCTGCCCCGGGCGTATTTTTTTTTTCGGTAACAGATTTTCGTTTTAGTAATTTTGACTTTGTTGACCTTTATAGAGTCAACAGTCAAAACCTTTTTAGAAGTAGATATGTCTAATTTTTCTGTAAGAATTCTTTGGTGTCAGATAAGTCGAAACATCTAGTTTTTTTGGCGTTAATACCAAACGAAAGAAAATACAATTTAGATTTAGTTGAGTAAAAAATGAAATTTAACGATTTTTAAGGTTTCATACCTCAAAAGGAAAAAACGAAACCCTTATAGGATTACTCGTGTGTCTGTCCATCCTACTGTTTTAGCCAGTTTGCTCCGAACTACTGAACCGATTGAGTTGAAAATTGGCACACATATGTAAGCCGCTGACCGAACGGGCGTGTAACGTAAATAAATGAATTTTGAACATGAGTTTAATTTTTGGGGAAGAAATTAGAAAATTAAAAAAAAAGTGTTGCAAAATGTACCGTGTGACATATCAAATGAAAGGGCTTGTAATAAGGGTCTCAAATATATATTTTTTATAGTATTAAAATAAATAGTTTTAAAGTTATTTAAAAAAATAGAGGAAAATTGACCATCCCCCCCTTATCTCCGAAATTATTGGGTCTAAAATTTTGAAAAAAAAAATAGTGAATGTCGAGTCTCACCCATAGTTTAAAGTTAAATACAGCAATAATAATCGTAACTATGATTTCGTTACGGTCACTAAGAACGTAACTTTCTTAATATACAAATAAATTGCTAATAGTTTGCTACAATATTATGAAATACACATTGTTGCAATTACTTATAATGCGATATTAGAAAAAAATCCAATTCAAACAATATCACTATCGGGACACAAACCCGAATCTTCCACTATCGCGGGGACTTAATTACCAATTATTCTACAATGGCATATCTTAACAATCAACATTTCTCATAATAAAGCATATTTGCAACGAAATTTCACATCTTCCGAGAGCTAATTATAATAATTTATTGAATCAGTGTATCCATAAACGATATGTCATACATCTAATAATAATTAATTAATAATAATAATAATTAATCCGACCAAAGCTAATTCTTCGAAACGTTCAGAATAAACTAATAAAGACCTTGTTTAGGAGCGGCCCGTTTTATGACTTGTATTTTATGTACTTGTACCTTCATAATTCATGAAGTCAATATTATGGTTGTAATTTACGCTAGTAATAGTTAAACTACAACCACGCTCTGCTACGTGGGTTCCTGATACCTGTGTTATTAAATGTAATACCTTCTGTCTCTATATATACCTGCTTCACGTAATATGCTGCTCAGCGGAAGTGTTTCCGACCGGATGCACTCACACATGGACGCATTGTGTCCACATCTACAAGGTGTTCGTAAAATTTCGTTTCTACATAAACTGCCATTACATTGTTTACAGCGATTTTTTGCGATCGGATTCGTTTGTTATCGAATGTCTATAATCAAATACAAGTTTTAACTTTTTAATATCCATATCTCTTAAAATGATATTTTTCACCGAGCTGGGTAGAGTAGTGGTGACAGCACTAGACTCGCATTCGGGAGGTCCGGGTTCGAATCCCGGCGGGGGCAGATGTGGCTAGGACTTTTTCCTACTGCCTCTCGCCGAGAAACGGTAGTTCCTGTACCGGCCATCTTGATTGAGATTTTCAATGGTTTCCCTCAATTAATTTCAGATAAATATCGAGATGGTTCCTTATTTGAGGCCATGGCCGATTACCTATCAAACTCCTAGTTCAAAAAATTATGTACCTTATCCTAACGTCCTATAATTCCTTCATTCGCCCATTGCTATTAGTTAATTTGAAGTTTTCGAAACGTAGAAAATAACGGGAAGTGTGGTAAATGGAAAATAGTAATGGTGCGAATGGCGTCTGCTATGACATAAAGTCGAGAAACGGACGTTAAACGCATTATTATTATTATTATTATTATAAAATGATATTTTTCTTAATTTCAATATTTGGCAGATACATTTTTTTTCCAAATTACACCCTTCAATAATAATTCACTATCTGCAAACTGATCTTTTAAATATGGCTCTGTCGGTTCCCGATTGTGATTCTCAAAGACGCCTTTTTCAACCAGTTCTGCTAATTTCTTCAATATTTTTGGACCTAGTTCTTTTTTCAAACCTGAAATACAATCCTTAAAGTGATCCATTACTTATAATAACATTACATTGATGATGAATGAAATAATTGTTCCAAACGCTAGTGTAAATAATTAAGCAAAAGTCATGTTTACCACACTCTGTATTTGTTTTGATGTGTAGTTGTGTGTTTGTAAAATATATAACATTTTATTGTTCCTGAGGTATTATTGTGAGGTGAGTCTGTCACCCGTACCTTCCTTTGTTTTATGTCCCTCTAATATAAATTGATATTTTTTTTAGTTTGTCAGATGATTTTGATGTAAATTTAAATAACGAAAGAATGACAAAAAATGGTGTATTTTTCGTCGGTTTTCGGACCCAGTTATTATTTGTTAAATGATTAGTTATGATGAGATAATAATAATAGAAAATCCAAATTTTGGTTTTCAGGCGTGGCCGTGGTTCATTGGTATTTCTACATGACGTTTTGTCTACAACGCCGCATTAACACAAATTGTGTACTGTAATTTATAATTTTTAAATTATTATTATATCACCACTGTAACTACTTATTTTCACATTGTATATAATTTATAAACAAAGGAATTACGAAATTTTATTAAAAATGTACAAATCAAATCTACTAAAAAGTAAAAAAAACGTTGAGAAAAAATATTAACCTCCTTCAAAAAAGTCACTAAAAAGGGGGAAATAATAAAATTTTGAAGTCGGGGCCTATTGAATTACTGAAAAAAAACCCGTTAATTCTATGTATTTTTAATTACTAAAACTTTTGACACATCTATTTTTATTAAATTGGCTCCGCCTTTAAAAATGTATTACTTTCCTCTTTTTAGTGACTTTTTTGAACGAAATACATTTTTTCTAAGTTTCTTTTTCGCACGATCTTTAGACTTGCATTAGCCATTTTCGAAATTTTTGTCAGTATTCTAGGTTAGAGTAAAATTACTGAACTAATTTTAATTGACTTTGAATCACCATGCCTATTCATAGTAGTATTTGCCATGATAATTATACATATTGCGTACTTCTAGTTTAAAAAGTAAGCCATCCGTAAAAAACATCTTTGCAGACAGTCTTCGATCATTAACCGGTCTGCAGTGATAATGCGGATTCTATATGATGCAGATGACCTCAGTAGTCTAGCGTTTATAATCTATAATTCCTTTGTAATCTATGAAATGCTTCCTCAAATTGCTATATGAAATTTCTTATAACTTTCGCCTGTGTGTTTTTTTTCCGATAAACTATAATTAAGGGAAATCATCGTAAATTGTGCATTAACAATGCTTTCGGTTTTTGTTTAATGTTTTATTTACTCAGTAATTAACGCTTATTGCAAATTACTCCAATTATGTATTTCACTAGTTCCTTGAAGGTCTTCAATCAATTGTTTATAGTCATAATATTTTATTTAGTGTTAAAAGTATTACTAGAACCTCGCCAACCATAACAGTTGGTGAATGTCATTAAAAAAGCGCAAAATAATTTAGGGCTTGAAAACAGCCGGACGCTAAGGGAAGCCATTTCCATGGTTTCTCTCAATTGGGGTTTCCATTTTTTATTAAAATGTAAATAAATTGTAAATGTGAATTGGGTCTGTATTAAAAAAGTTGACGTCGAAATCATTGGTGGACGTCAGTAAATCATGTATAACAATGTTAATTGGAGATAGGAAACTCGAGCGATAGGTAAGACAGGAAACCCTGAGCGGTCTACTCAGGTATCACTGGAGATTTTCTTGATATTTAATTATGTATCTTTAATTTTCATGTACTTATATTTCAATATGTTAAATAGTTAAAATAAACAATATTTTATAATCAGTGGCCTTATTTCTGAAACGTTATTGTTCTTTAGGGCTCACTACGCAGTGTTAGTCTGCCACAGTTTTCGAACTTCAAAACTCGAATTGACGCATTATAATGTGTAATGACCTCCAAATTCAAACAAATGTTTTTTTCCCGGTGGGCTCTATCTAGGTGGCTAAATTTGAAGACAGTGACGTAGAGAATTTTTTTTAGTTTGCGGCGGATTTGTAAACTGGTGAAATTTGATACATTATTTGTCTTCCCTAACGTATTCGGAAACATATTATCCAGAAATATGAAATTTGATAAGGTATCTATAGTCTTCACGATTATAGTTAATTACAAATAAGTGTCCTTCAAAAGTGGTCCAGGAGTTTATGAAATAAGCGGCTCAAAAATTCGTCAAACATTTACAATACCTACAAGTACCTACGTAATCCTGCAGTGGAAGCGGAGTTACCGATTTTTTAAATATTCCAGCTCCGAATTTTTTCGCATCGGATAAAAATTAGTACTGTATTATTATAGAGATGGATTATAGATTATAGACGCTCAACAACTGAGGCTATAAGCATCTATTTTTATATTTAAAGTGTGCTGTTTCACACTCTATAAATTATTTAATAGAATAGCGAAACTGGTAAAATAATTATTACACTATTTTTATTTGAATTTAATGTAAATTTGTCATAAAATCCAAGTAAACAATAATATAGCTATAATGAATGTGAAATATTATGTGTCTTTCTTTGTGTCAGTTATATAAAAACATTAGAATTTAGATGGAATTAATTTTATTATATCTACTTCTAATGTTATGAAGTCATCATTATGTTATTTTATGTTTTTCTTCTCGTGGCGTTGATTTTATTCTATTTAATGATGCCATTTATAATCTGTGGTGATAAGATTAATGACGATTCTATTATAATTTATAGTGAATTCAAGAAGCTAGATGTGATACTCCCAGTTGTAGTCCGGAGGTTTGTTTGCGTTCACTGTTAATTGGAACCACCCTAAGTGGTGTTTTAAGGGCAGATAATACCACTTTGAAATTTTTTGAAATCAATTTTTTTTTCAATAAAGTAATTTTTTAGACTTTTCAAAATAAGGTACAATTGAAAAAATCGCTATATTTGTGACCCTAATTTGTATTTAATACTTGAAATTCTTTTCTCTTGAAACTATTAAAAATTCCATTTCAACCGATTTCCTTGAATTTTTTAGTAAAGATTCCTTTTTAATTATCTAATGCATATATTTTCATCAGTTTCTGAACCACTGCCCCCTTCAAAAAAAAAAAAAAAAATCCGACTCATCTATATTAAGTGAAACATCTTTAGCAACTTATCTGTTTGAAATTTCCTGTAACGTGCAGGGCGAAATGATTCAACAGCATGTGGGTTACAGAAGAGTAAAAACTATTTTGATATTTTTAAAGATATTCTGACCGTTTTTTTGAAGCTCAATTTTTAATTTTTGAAGTTATATTTCTTCTACTCGCCAAAAGAAGTATTACTTAAAAAAATAAATTTTGAATTTAAAAAAAAAATGATCAGAATGTCTCTAAAAATATCAACATTCGACAATATGCTCGCGCCATGCAAACGAAAATTCGACACTATGAAGTATTTTTTTACGTCTCTTGCTAATAGATCCTTTTTTGCATTAAAATTCTTCAATTAGATATATGAAACATTCAATTATTATAGTTTTTTTCTTTTTAGTGTATTTGCCATATGGCAACATACACTATTGGCGTCGGTCGGATGGCGGGACCTAGGGGTCGGACCAAAATTTCTCGACGTTTCATAACCTCCTAAACACATTGGCACCATTTTTTAAAATGTTTATATATATATGTATATATATATATATATACATTTATATACGTATATATATATATATATATATATATATATATATATATATATATATATATATATGTGTGTGTGTGTGTGTGTACGCGCAATAACTTTCGAAAGAGTTAATTGATTTCAACGAAATTTGGTCCACCTGTTGAAATCCATCACCGCAAGAAGCCTATTTAAAATGGGCGTAATCGGACCATTTTAAGGATAGTTTTTAGGGGTTGAAAAATGTTTTTGGGTCCAAAAATACCGAAAAAATTCTCCGAATTGTTTCAAAATTGAAATTTAACCCTCTGGTAGCAATTAAAAAGTGTCCCTAAAATTTTAATAAAATCGGCTCAACAGGACCGACTTACAAATATTTTGAAAACACTAATTTGCAGATAGTGACTTATTTATTGAAGGGTGTATTTAATTCGGTGTAGACGTTAGATTGATAATAATATTACAATTAAGAATAAAAATGTTATTTTAAGGGGTGTATTAAGGGATTAATTTTTTTATTTTGCCCAAAAACAAACTTAATTTCACATAATAAAAGTATAAAGCCTCACGGCCCTATACAAGCAAATACACTAATTGTCGGCAGGGTTTTGGCACTGCGACCCGGGTTTTTTAGTTGTTAATAATTAGTAAAAGGCGAGTGAACGTTTATTCTTTTTTGTAAATAAATTGTACAAGCTTTTGTGTGTAATTATTCAATGTTTACCGCGAACCTAATAGTTCGTGACTTAATTACAATTTTGCGTATGAAAAATGTTACAGTAGGACGTAACGTGTGCAAGTAAAAAGTCATTAAAATAATTAAAATAACTAAACATTAACGTCGTCTACCGTAATTAGTTATATGTTTTAACAGCTATATACCGTGGTATTAATACAATATAGGGACTGCATTGTTTTTTCATCTTGATCTGACATATCGTGGGATCTTCGATAAGTACACTAAAGCTGCGGGCACATTGGACGCATCTATAGATTATAGTCAAAATTTAAGGAGTGGGGACATATATTTATTCTTCACAATTTAATATAAGCTGTTTAGTTTTTAGGCATGGGACGGGTATGCTTTGCATTACTTTGCCGCCCCATTAAGCGAATCATATTATAATGAATTGAGGTAAATACTTAAGTATACCTATTCTGATTCTACCTAATATAATAATTTATCATTGTAATAAATTGCGCCCAAAACAGTATTGGTTATTAAGTAATTGATTTTTGGAATGATTTAAAGGGAAGCCATATGTATTTAGCGTATGATACCGCCGCGGACTCTGTGTCAAAAAAGTATATATATAAAAAAAAAACAAGGAACGTGACGAATTGTAACCTTCTTTTTTGAAGTCGGTTAGAAAGATTTATTATATCTACTCTGTACTTTACTTCAAATTAGACTACAGAGTTTATACAATAAATAAATAGATAATAGATTTTTGGATTCGCACTTTTTTCAACTTTCATTTGTTACCCGACATGATGACCCTGAAACAAAAACTTTTTTTGGTACACTCTTCTACCTTGCCAAATTGTCCCCTAAATATGAAATTCGAATTTTCGTACACAATGCCAAATTTCAACTTTCTATGTCAAACGGTCTCCTGAGAAAATAATATTTTACGGACGGACGCCGAGGTGATTTCATGTGTTCTGATACCGAAGTACTGAACACTAACAAAATGCTAATTGATAGCATCTATTGTGCACGCGGCCTTAAATGTGGAATAAACACAACACTTCGGCCTTTGTGTGAATTGGAACTTCTGGCAGGAATGCGCTCATTGAAATCACAATATGTGTGCGTTTTGTTTTCTATTTTTACCGTTTTGCAATAATAGTTAAAAAAAAACGGTTTGCCCGAGTTATTAAACTTATTAAAAATTTCTCTGGTAACAATTAATTATTTTTAGTTGGTACTGAAACTTCATTGTTCATTCAAGATCATAAATTTGTTCCAAAATGGTTACGTGGGCTAGAAATTTAATGATTGGCACATCGGTTCATTTTTTTATATTGATTGTCCTGGGATAAGAGTAAATATAAAAAATGTTTATGTACTCCACTACTGTTGTCGCTGCCGAGCAGACTATAAAACATTGTGTCATCTAAATTACGTGCGGAGCCGCGGGTAGAGGCTAGTTTTTAATAGAATTAAAAAGTATTGATTTTCGAATTTTTCTTTTACTTGTGTTTATGATACGTCTGCTTCCTTGACAAACGATGAGTGAGTCGGTATCAAAATACTTGTTTTTTGAAAGACCGTGTCTTTTTACTGCATTGAGTTAGAAGCTTCAATTTTTTTATAGCACTGGGCGGCTGTAGATTTTAGTAATTTGATACCTGTGGTCTTTGCTAATAGACATACAGACAAACGGACAATAAAGTGATCCTATATGGATTTCATTTTTTTTTTATTTTGAGGATATTTACGGAACTGTACTCGTAATATCTTTTTTTATTATGTTTTTTTTAGAATTGTAGTAAAAATAAAGTGGCAAACGCACATTGCAATTTTTAAATAATATGAAACACAAATTATATCTTTCTGTTTTACAAAGTTAGGGACGGATGTGCTTAGGTATTAATAGGGCTTGAGCCCAAGGTTCCCAAGTTTAATTTAATTTAATTATCATAATATTTTTATAATTTTTCATTAACAATCAGCACTATCATACGGTAACAAATTGTTAATATTAATGATTCATTATTATTTCCAAGGTTGTATTTTGACAATGTTTTTGGGAATTTTGACAATTTTTGGGTGGGTTTTGACAGTTTTTGGGTGGGTTTTGATAGTTTTTGGGGAATTTTTACAATTTTTAAAGCGAATTTTGAGTATTTTTGGGGTGAATTTTGACAATTTTTTGTGTTTTTTGGGCATTTTTGGGGTGAGTTTTGACAATTTTTTATATGAATTTTGACAATTTTTTGGGTGAATTTCGTTAATTTTTAGGTGAAATTTATCAATTTTTCGGGTAACTTTTAACAACAATTTTGACAAAATGGTGCTACATTGGACCTCAATAAACCCTAATCCCCGAGAAACCTAGAATCGCCCTTGGTTATAGTGCTTTTTTGTGTTTAATAAAAAGTGTTAGATGAATAGTAGTGACATAGACGAAGTCCTACGTCAAAAATCATGCAAGATAAACGAAAGCAGTCATTGCTTTATTTAATAAATAGAATTAGAAACGCGAAAGCCGTGTTAATCCTCTGGCTTGTTGAAATGAATACTTACCACAGATTTATTCGTAAAGATATGTGTAATTGATTATAGGTCTGTTTAAGATTTACGATGCTAGAAAGGAGCGATGCGGACAGGATTTTTGTCTTCAATAAATCTTCTAGGTTGCATATAATAAACGGTTATTTCGAAATGAGACAAATAGCGTGCTTATACGACTTACCTTTGGTGTATAAATACGTATCGCGGAACGAAAGTGATCCGTGGTCGAAGTTATACTATCAGTACAGTGAACATTCGCTTATCTGAACGCATCAAGTTTTTTGTCGTATTCGCTACGTGCATACCTGGCGACTATAAAATGTAATTAAACTTGGATAATCAAGCATACCGTCTTATGGAATGTGCAAAAATAAGTTTAATTATGAAACATTTAGGCTATCGTGTGTGATAAATTTGAAAATACATGCTAAAACATTTATTGTGTAATAGTATGAAAAGAAAATATTTATTTTAGCAATTGAAGAAGGTCTATTAGTGAAATTTTGAAATAACTATTCTCTTTATAGTGAAACTGCAAAACTTATCTTTTACATGACTCACAGATTTCTACAGATTGAAAAACTATTGAAAAACTTTCCGAGTTTATTTTCATCTTTCTTCTACTTGTGCCCTTCGAAAGTTTTGACTATCCCCACCAAACAGACGGACGAAGCGAATAGAACCCTACTCGGTTGTAGGCCACTCACTCCAACTTACAAAGTAGGCATAATCGATATGACCGTAAAAAACCAACACTAAAGGATATTTGAGGTGTAATTTGAAAGCCAAAGAAGCCCCCGTTCAATATTATTATTAAATTCTTTGTTGGTCGTTTAATTGTGTATTTAATATAGCATTTAAATTTTTTTTTGCTAAAACGGGTATTTACAGTAAAATATATTTTTCGAACGACTCCGTATAAAATAGCTGCTTTTCATGCCTGCATAGTCGTTGTAAAGTGACCCATTTTTGCTCTAGTGTGTAAAGTAGAACAAAAATAAGATGTTACCATAGTAATTTCTCTGTCATTTTAATCCATATGAGAAAAAGAGACAGCAAAGTAGGCGTTGCCATCGTTAACAGTCCACTCATGATTTGAATATGGCCAAACTGTCATAAATATTACGAATGTACTTATTATAATGTGAAAATCAGCAATTTTATAGGAGGTACGAGTAAAAAATGTAGTATTTATCTTGATTGTAATGCTTTTACGACTCGTGTGACCGTTAATCAGTCGTTTTAACAATGTCACATCTCGTACATATTGTAAAATAATGCATTACAATCTAAACTATTTTCAGTCGTGCAGAAAATGCTGTGATCAAGTAACTAGAGAAAGTATTAATTGCATTTTCAGTTGGTATCAGTAAAAATGTTTTTGTACTAAAATAGTTTCATATAAAAAAAGAATTCTTCTTAATGGAAGCGGATGATTTTCCCGTGATTTTTGTGCTTGCGGCTCGGTTTACCGGAATTGTGATGTACTACCGTGTCGTTAAAAATGCAACGATATAACAGATAGAGACGTAAATCTAAAGACTCACGTGGAACGTGCATATAAATGATTCCATGATTGAGGAGGTGTGTTTTATTATATATCTGGTCAGTTCAGATTATTCCTACACGTTCTGGACTGCGTTTTGTATTTTTATTGTTGCGACGCAAGCCGTTTGATTTCATATTTTATGGTGCACAAGTTTTGAATACATGATGAATCATTAATCACTAAATAGTCTCAAAATCGTGCGACAGTTGAATAGTCAAAACAAAGTCATTCCCAATGTCTTGTCTATATATTTGGACTTTTTCAAGCTCTTAGTTGCAATGATTTTGATTGTGTGAATTGGTTTGTTGATCTACATCTACACAGCAAATCATCATTGACAGCCAATTAAAATCATTAAAACTGAGAGCTTGTGTGAGTTTAAATTTATGAACAAAACGTTGTAACTTTCCAGTACATTCGCAAATCAAAATTAAAATAAAAAAAATTGTTTCAAGGTTACTACACTATATTTAATTTTTAAACTATATGTATGTACGTTCGTAGGTCCGTGGTTATTTCTTTTTCAGACGAAATCTCGGGAATAAAAAATAATATCGACTATGTTAGGATGCGTATTAATGGAAATATGATATGAAGGGTTTTTTTTTTCAAAATCGGTCCAGCCGCTCTTTTTTTTAAAAACAAAATAGACTCTAAAAAGTAGATTTTACACGAAATCTCGCGAATAAAAAATAATATTGACTTTGTTAAGGTGCTAATCAAAGCTTATTAACGTCAGTATGATCCGAAAGCTTTTTGTCAAAATCGCTTCAGTCGTTGTTCGTATGGATCTCAAAGATCACACTTGTAAAATTCCCATAAACGTCCCACTTCGCGGCTTTTTTAAAATTATTTTTGACTGTCCAACTGTAAGATGTATTGAACGATACGAGAAATTAGATGATTAAAATTATAAACTACTCGACAGTGTAATAGCCTGCAACTGATTATTATTAACGCGTTACTAACCGGCTAATAACCAGAATTAAGTAAATAATGTATTTATATTTATATATATTGTTTATAAAATTAAAATTAAATTCTCGACCAGAAGTTAAAATTATGTACAAAACTTTCTGCTGAGCCTTGCGTATAATAATAATAATAGCCGCAGCGTTTTATAATAAATTACCGGGGATATTCAACCGGTTAAATAACAGATAATTTGTTCTTTTACATCACTACTGCTAGGTGAATTTTAACGATTGAATATTTTGAATCATCTGTATATGTGTGTGAGGTAGGTGTATCTAAATCAATCAGTTTCGTTTTATGTATGCATTTCCTGGTCAATATTTGATCAAAATTGCTACCTTAGCATAAGAACGATTTGTATAAGAAACGTTTATTATTTAAGTTGTAAAAATCGCGAAGATACACAAATAATATGTTATTAGTGTATTTGCCATATGGCAACATACACTATTGGCGTCGGTCGGATGGCGGGACCTAGGGGTCGGACCAAAATTTCTCGACGTTTCATAACCTCCTAAACACTTTGGCACCATTTTTAAAAATGTTTATATATATATATATACACGCGCGATAACGTTCGAAAGAGTTAATTGATTTCAACGAAATTTGGGCCACGTGTTGAAATCCATCACCGCAAGAAGCCTATTTAAAATGGGCCTAATTGGGCTATTTTAAGGGTAGTTTTTAGGGGTTGAAAACTGTTTTTGGACCCCAAAATACCGAAAAAATTCTCCGAATCGTTTCAAAATTGAAATTTAACCCTTTGGTAGTGATTAAAAAGTGTCCCCACAATTTTAACAAAATCGGCCCCACAGGACCGGATTTACAAATTTTATGATAACACTAGTTTGCAGATAGTGACTTAAATAATTGAAGGGTGTATTTAATTCGGTGTAGACGTTAGATTGATAATAATATTACAATTAAGAAAAAAATGTTATTTTAAGGGGTGTATTAAGGGGTTAAATTTTTTATTTTGCCCAAAAACAAACTTAATTTCACATAATAAAAGTATAAAACCACACGGCCCTATACAAGCAAATACACTATATTGTCGGCAGGGTTTTGGCACTGCGACCCGGATTTTTTTTTATATTGCGATTGTTATAACCTCAAACTGTTAGAGATTATTATTCCATCAAAGCAATGTACATAACGCAGTGAAAGCCACGTACTTGATCTTTTTTACTATTGCAGCCACAGCTCATTTAAACAGTGTTACTTCATGACGTGATCATTTGCATCGAATCATTGCTGAAATGTGATAACTATATGAAAAATTAGATTCTTCACTTGCGTTTATGTATTTATAGGTTAGGTGTAAGTCTATAAAAGTGGTCCCGTCATGATTGGTTGAATCGATTGCTTAGGTTACTCGAAACCCTTGGCTTGATTTTTAATTATAATGAGCGTTTGACAGTTGGGAAAAAGGTCTTAAGGCCACTCTCTCGTCTCCCGAGTCACACTTTTAACAATGTTAACGTCCAACCTGTAGTATTCTATTAACTTGAGCTGAAGTTACTATGCTATTACTTCTGTGAACGATTGTTACAACAAATGAAATTCTACAAACATAATAAATTAAAGCTTCTTACGTACTGGTGGCTATTTGTGGATAGAAACCGGTTATTGGCAACTTAGTAGCTACCATATTGATGATATCATTTGTTGATAATAATTTATTGTTTATTAGAATGAATGCTAGAAATTTTATATGCACATATCTACCGGAATTTCGTTTCATATTTATTACAACGATTTAAATCACATTAACTTTTATTAATCCGATGTAAAAGTGTTTCCTTTTATTTGAGAAGAAAAAGAAATCAAGTGCCATGAAGTACCTCTGGGACTCTCAAACTTTTTCACTTTGGGGTGTAGTTTGCTGAAAATCAATACAAAAAAATAGAATAGTCACTTTTTTTGTAATTGTCAGCTTTTAATGAAAATTCGATTTAGATAATATATTGAAATACTATTTACAGGATATCTTTTTATACATATAGACGCTGATGATTTGAACGGTTGAGCGTCTATAAACTGCAATCTATCTACCTCATGGTTTTTTGATACAGCAACGGTCGAAATATATGGAAGCCCTTCAGTGACTAGGGCACACTAGGCGATGCATAATTTATTGTAAAATACAATTTTGTGAGTGTGTAGTGCTATTATTGTATTATGAAATTTCACGACACATCATGGCTGACCTTTGACGGGCTTGAGGATAGTTGAGCGTGTAGCGGTGCCGTTTACAAGCCCGCAGTTCACAGATTCTAATCCAAGAACTTGGTCAACGCATCAATTGGATTTTCAGTGTATTTAAAAATATGGATTCGAGCAAGGCCCAAATAACCCTGGCGGTTGATGACCTTTTACTGTGAAATTTCGCGACACAAATTTTGGCGAACTATCTGTTTGGAACCTCTGGACTAGACGAATAACACGGCCGAACGATAAATGTTTCAATCGCAAGGTACATGATGCTTAATAAATTGCGTCAGGAAATGAGAAGTGCAATAATTTTCTCTTTTGTTAGAAAAATTGAATAATACACACACATATCAGATTCATCCACGTGCAACTTTTGCGGTAAGAAAGTTTTCGTAACTGCAGATTGCGACAGTTTGCACTGTTTATTATACTAGGTGTTTTCAATAGTGAATTGATCAAAGCGATCAATAGATCGCCGAGTACGCGAAATAGATGATCTACTAAAATTGAAGCGATTGACAGATTGCCGTGTTCGTAAAACAATCCACCTTACTTACAAGAATACAAATACATTTTGGTTTTCCATTTTTGCACCGAGAGATGGTGTTACTATGTTCATTTTTACTATGGATGGTAAAGCTAAATTTTGTTTTGAACCGTTTGCAGCTTTGACTTCGTTTTGCCTACAACGACTAAGATCATTTTAAACAGAATGGTACACTAGCGCCATTCTTTTGTTACTTTTAGGTGACCAATAAGAGACTGCTATCCTTATCATCATTCGTTATATCACTAAACCTTATTTTACACAAATGAAAATGTTTGCCATTAATTTTGCCACGGAAAGGTGGCGTTATTGTGCTCATTTTTACATGTTATCTTTATCATCATATAGTACTAAATAAAAGGATATTTTTTATATTTTACAAAAACTGGCAATGATCTCTATTGAATTAGTGATATTCTTAAAAAAACATTAACGATGGAAAAAGTTCGCGAGTGCGGCAAAAATAACTGATGTCAAGTTTCGAGAGTGTAGCAAGACTAAAATTAATAGAACGAATTCATTGACGACGAAAAATAAAATACTTATTTTAAGAAGCATTTATTATTTTGTGTCGTCGATCGATGAGTTCGTTCTATTAATTTTATTCTTACTACACTCTCGAATCTTGATACCAGTTATTTTTGTCGCACTCACGAACATAATGTTTTTTTGAGGTAATAATATATGAAACGTAAATTGATATTGAAACGAAAAATAATTGTTGTGACTGCACTTTCACTGAATCATTGAGCAGGAAATCTATTTGCGAAATATTAACTCACTATCGTAAATTAATACTAATGCATAAAGTAATAACGAGACATATGTCTGCAATACCGTTTTTTACAAGCTTGTGGGGACAAACGAGATAACTTTTGAGTATTTATCTGTCCTGGTTTCATTTGAAAACGGCTAGACAACCACGTCATATTTTTGAACTCAAAAAATTAGCATATAAAAGATTTTGGGTTGAAGACTACTGACTTAAATTGTAGAGACAAATCTAGATAAAAATAATGATACGTTTATTTTTCTGTTGCCAAATTATTAAATACCAAAACCGTCATGTCCAGTTTATTTTTGAGCACCTGTTCTGGCACTGGTTTTCCAAGTTGGGTTAGGAAATCCGTATCATTTTAATAACAAAAAAGTGTTTCCAAGTGTGTAGGTTTCCACGGTCGACGTTGTTCCAGACTTTCTTGGTGTCCGGGCTTGTAGGCCATGGTCTATTGGTATTTTTACCTAACCTTTCGCTACAACTGCGGTAGACATTATCAAAGGAGACGTGACAGCTGGCGAAGTGTTCTTCTAGGCGGCATTGTACATGAAACGACAGGTAGAAATATCAACGGACCACGGCTTACAAAGCCCAGAAAGCAAGAAGATTTGCAAAAAGCTATTTATTTGTAGTTATTTAAATCAAACCAAAGAATAAATTAATCTAAATTTGAATTGTCTGATTTTGGTCCCTATGTTGTCCAGGGTAAATGCGAGTGAGAAATGAAAGATCTTTCGTCAAAATTACTTATTTTGTAAAAGAACAGAAATGGCGTTTCGTCAATATTGATATTAATAATTAATTAAAACTACTAAATAATTCTTCTAGCTCAGATTTTTAAATGCGTGGATCTAAAAGGGTTCAAAGTTTAGATATTGCATATGTATATAACAATAAGAGCTGTTACATCATCGAAATTATGCTAAGTTAATGTATTGTAAATTCGTGACAGGTAAATCGAGCCGGTGATTGTCCGCCAAGTCGATAAATCAGAGCAATAATTGTGTTTTGCTCGCGGGTTTGATTCTTGAATCAGATACAAAACAATAGCTTACAAGGTATGGGAACCAACTGCGATCAATTAAATCATCGACATATTTTTGTGTACACATGGCTACGTAGGTAGTACTCAGCTTATGCCGTTAATTTGGTAAAATAATTTTCCTCTGTAGTTATTTATTCTAAAATAATTTTCATAAAGATTATAGACACCTCGCTAGATGGAGTCATTTTTTCATAACCTGTTCGTACTCCCGTTATTACCCATTATTAATTCGATTCGTATCTGAACCACATTATTGGGTCATACCAGTTAACTGTGCTAAATTTCAAGTCTCTAGCTTGTGAAGAAGAAGAAGAATTGTAGATTGTAGACGCTCAACAGCTGAGGTAATCAGCGTGTTCTACCTTGTACCGTCGTTTGGCTCTCGGAGCTTAAACTGACGGATGAACGGACAGACAAATAAAAAATAGTAATTGACTTTATTTCTTATTTAATATTGTTAAACTCAAATTTATATTCACATGTATATATTATCTTTTATATCTATTTAATCACAACATTTAATAGTTATTAAAGCTTGATAAAGTTCCAAACAAGGAACGAAACGTCGCTGAAAATAAAATATTAAGTGTTTTACTTATAAACAAAGTCCTTTTTCCCGAAAAATCATTTTTATAAAAAAATAGTAATGACATGAAATTGTCGATATACTTAGATGCTTCATTAGATGCCATATAAATGAGATTTACTTTTTCCAATTAATATTCAGCGGTGCTTTTGAAATTGGACAAAGCGAGAGAGATTGTAGAATATAGACGCTCAATATCTGACGTCATCAGCGTCTATAAATTAAGAAATTGGCCCATAACTGTATTGTGTTTTATGTACATTGCAATCTTGATAATTGGAATTGCAATAAATAAAGCTTGCAATTGAAATATTGCAAATTCATACATTATAATGAAAGAAAATAATGAAAGTACTTGCATTTACAATTTATATTAAGATTCAGGAAGTCGATAGAAAGTAAAGCCGCAAGGATTAGAAGAGATTAATGCCGATACAAACCACGAGTAGGGTTAAAATGTCACAACAGTCTTAACCCTTCAGTGCTCTCGTAAATTACAACAAACCGGTACCGCTTCGGTTGCGCTAATGCAGCTTTTCAACTGCGATCGGCTCAAATAACCCTGACTATTGGGCGACCTTGAAGATCTGTTTGCTTTATAGATATTTAGGCAGTTCCCTGAACTAAATAAAGTGCGTTGATTAATACAAGGCAGATGATTGAGTAAATAGGTCCGGATCTATTTGTGATTTTTCGACGCCTTCCGCTCGGAATCCAAGATCTCAAAATGGGACGCTTGGAGTTCAAGCCGGTATATGAGCCCATTTATACAGTAATTTGCCCTGTAATAATGAACGCACTTTATTTGGCTCGGCCTTTATGCATGTATGCAGATTAAGGTATTTCGAAATAGCAAATACTCGTATAATTTTTGTATAATTTAATTTGTTTTGTTAGAAACCTTGAAAGTTTTTTTACTTCACTGACATTAACAATTAATTGATTTCTGCTTCATTAACAATTCTGGAAACAATATTTATTTTTTCATCATCATTATTGTTATTATTAGCCGTCGCTATTGTTTTTAAGATTTATTTTCTTTCAAATCATTTAAGATGCAATCTTTGTGCATTATAATACTCATGATAATTTTTAATTGTTTCATAATTACAATTCAACGTAATTAAACTATTTCTGTGATAACAGGTGTGTTAGTGCAGTGTAGACAAATCAGTGAAATTTACACTGAAAAGTGTACGTTAGGTTTACCAAAAGTGTCAATTAGTTCTAGCAGCTGTCAAATTCATGCATCTACGTTCCCATTTTCAAGAGTCGAAACTGTTAGTGTTTACACTTTTAATTAGGTAGGTACTGAAATACCAAACAGGCCAGTGTTTCTTACACTTTTATATAACAAATGCAATAGTGTCAAAAATGTTAACACTTTTTACCAAACACATTTATAAACTTGTCGAAATCCGTATTCCATTCTATTTTTGTATTTACGAAAGTTTTGTGATCCTAATTTGAGAACTGGTGAAAATATCAGTTGAATTTTCAATTGGGAGGTAAAAATCGAACCCTTAAGTTTCGAAAGCTTACCGTTAAGTTCGATCTTTAAATGGTTCAATTCACACACCTTCTAAATATTTACATAAAGATTATGTTTTTGTAATGGTTGGATGATTTACTAGTAAAAAGAAAAACATCCTGTTTTTTCTGTTTGTATATCGTACTTATATATTATTTAGTTGTTATTAATATCTTAATTAGGTGTAATTATAATAACAGTAACTACTTTCTATTGTCGGTAAAATGACTCCCACCTCAAACCGACCTGTCAATCTTATTCACACACAGATAACTTGCGGTGCATTTTTTTATTGCAAGTTCATAATAACCAGATGACTCTGAACGTGGAGAAAACAATCTGACAGATGTTTTTTTTTTAATCAAAGATTAACGTTGGGTTGCAGCAAGCATTGTCAGAGAATCTAGTTTGACAATGGCCTTATACTAAAAGAGTTGGCTCAAAAGTGCACCACATCCTATAAGTTTTTTTGTGCTACCTCTTTTTATTCTGGATCTAGTCGATAAATAATCTGGAGTTTCTTATGAGAAGATTGGTCATTGTGTGGAATGATTCCGTCCTCATCAATGTTACCAAAGATGGTTTTCTTCATATTCGAACACGATATGGGTGGCTGTTTCACCCTACATTTCGCATAATCTACATATAAATATTAAGAGCACTGTGGTTGGAACAATAAAAATAAAAGAAAGAATAGTTACATTTACCACAATCTGTTGTGGTAAGAAGTAACTATTCTTTGTTTTATTTTTAATCTACATAGTTTTGATTTCTGCTGTGTCATATGTAGGTCTTTTCTTAGAGAAGGATTACCGGCGAAAAGTCTTATCACCTTTCTGATTTCTCCATGAGAAAAGCGTTGCATAATTCTGCTTAAAAAATATTTAAAAATTATTTTTCACAAGTTTCATCACAATTAATGCATCGGGTAAAAAGCTATGCATGCATAATATATATCGTTCGATATCAGGGCTTAAAAATCACCGAGCATGTAGCGATATCGTTTTTGGCGCGTTGAGAGTAAAATTTTAGCATACAACGGATGTCGCGCGTTCACAGCTAACGCATATTCGACAGGATGAAGTTGACCGCGCCAACGAAAATTCGACAGTCAGAAGTTGGTCATAAGAGGCTCAGACTAAAATGTGAGATGGACGAAATCAATTCACTTTCTTTCATCTGGAAACTATGTAATAATATACTAGACGACTAGTAACCTTTTATTGTAATCAGTACTCGTTTTAAGTGTCATCCAGCGGAATTTATAATATCGTAATTTTGATTTCTCAATAGATTGATAATTAAATTTTTAAAATATTTTATGTTAATTTTTTAAAAGTATTATTAAACTTTTTGAAGATTTTGTTTCAATAAATTATTTGCCTGCATATTAAAAATTGGTTTTTATTCATGCCAAAGAAGTATAACTTCAAACGTGCGTATGTACACGCTCCCACTTTTTTATATGGCATTTCTATGGCTTCTCTAATACAAGCCCTCAGCTCCTAGGATTTTATTCGGGACTTTCTAAAATCATCACTTGAATTTCGGTTTATTATTACAAAAACAAAAAATTGATAATATGACTTGGTGCTAGGCCTAAGTAACCATAGATGTTGATGTCCTTAAAAAAATAAAAACCCGGGTCGCAGTGCCAAAACCCTGCCGACAATATAGTGTATTTGCTTGTATATAGGGCCGTGTGGTTTTATACTTTTATTATGTGAAATTAAGTTTGTTTTTGGGCAAAATAAAAAATTTAACCCCTTAATACACCCCTTAAAATAACATTTTTTTTCTTAATTGTAATATTATTATCAATCTAACGTCTACACCGAATTAAATACACCCTTCAATAAATAAGTCACTATCTGCAAACTAGTGTTTTCATAAAATTTGTAAATCCGGTCCTGTCGGGCCGATTTTATTAAAATTTTGGGGACACTTTTTAATTACTACCAGAGGGTTAAATTTCAATTTTGAAATGATTCGGATAATTTTTTCGGTATTTTGGGGCCCATAAAACATTTTTCAACCCCTAAAAACTACCCTTAAAATGGCCCGATTGGGCCCATTTTAAATAGGGTTCTTGCGGTGGTGGATTCCAACATGCGGACAAAATTTCGTTAAAATCAATTAACTCTTTCGAAAGTTATTGCCCGCACATATATATATATATATATATATATATATATATATATATATATATATATAAATATATATATATATATATATATATACATATATATATAAACATTTTTAAAAATGGTGCCAAAGTGTTTAGGAGGTTATGAAACGTCGAGAAATTTTGGTCCGGCCCCTAGGTCCCGCCATCCGACCGACGCCAATAGTGTATGTTGCCATATGGCAAATACACTAATAAATTCAGAAATTTGGTCATTAAACTCTACTTTTCCATGAACAAACATTAATACATAAATATTTATAATAATTTATCGCAGTTTTTTGTAAACTTATTCACTAATTAGTTTTATAGCTATTTTTTTTTGCTACCGAGCAATTAAGTAAAATGTTCACAAGCGATTAACATTTTAAATTTTAATAAGTTTTATGCGTTTATAGGTCTAATTAATTTTAGGAAAAAAAAGCATAATTTAACTTGACATTATAACTATTAATTTGTCTTGGAAAGTTCGTGGTGTTATTTTTAGATAGAAGATTTTTAATTTATAAAGCTTGAATAAGTACGGGCCTCTGTGTAGTCGTTAAATCAAAATGTTATCTGCATTTTTAAACGGTTTTGTTTAACTTCATACTTCTTATATTTGGTTGTTTGTAACAAATTTGAATCCAAAAAATTCATGGTTGTATTAAAAATTATAGTGTTATTAATACCTACTGCAAAATAATTGAGTTGTGTTCTCGAAGCAAATATTTGGCAAGGAACGTTGGACCAGTACATAGTCAGCTTAAAGTCATTTGAGTAGGGGAAGACGATATTTGAACCAAATATTTGTCAATACGTATTGGATCAGCCTTGCCATGTGTGGAGCCGAGGCTTAACCAGAAACATATTTAGTTAAATCAAGGATTCCATTAGCGCAAAACAAATGAAGTTTCGAAACAAAAACAAATCGCGTGGTCGACACAATAGAATCCGAAGCCTACTCGGACAAGTGCAACAATTTAACCGCGACTAATATAATCTAAGTATCTATTACAAATAGTTGCAGAGGTGAAGTAAAATATAAAATGCATCATTGAATTTATAATTAAGCATTAAATTCACAGCCGTTTGCGGTCAAGTGCACATGCTTTTAAACTGAATACGCTTTATTTGTATTATTATATACTGCTGGTCCGATATGTTGCCGTTTACACGAACTTAATTTAGTCATAAAATTGAGGGACTCGCTGTCAGGAGGACACTTACTTTTAATGTAGATGGAGTCTTTTTTGACGTAGGACTGTCTATGTAACCAGGTATACCCATTCCACCACGATTTAGTCATGCAATAATTTTTCTGAAACAGGAAAAGTCGCTATGAAAGCCATAGATGTTCCGTTCAGTTATCATTGAGAATTTTTTATACGTTTGTTAGTTTGTTCCAAATTTATATTGACAGCACCCGGGCGAAGCCGGGGCCGTAACCTAAGCCAGTATGTATGCTATGTATACTCAAATTTTCATTGAAATCTGCTTAGCTATTTAAGCGTGAAAAAAAGACAAACACAACATATTATTATTTAATAACATACTAGTATTTTCCGTAATTCGTCCTTACCATGTATTGAAATCACTGAAATGTTGGCTAATATTATATCGAAAATATTGACTTTATTTCTTTTTTGTCCTTGGTAATTAATATAAAAATAATTTGTTGGGAAAAAGAACTTTTTAAGTAAACACTTATTTGTTATTTACAGCGACGTTTCGTTCCTTGTTTGGAACTTTTTCAAGCTTTAATAACTATTAAATGTTTTGATTAAGTAGATATAAAAGTTAAAATACCCATGTAAATATAAATTTGAGTTAAACAATTATTAATAAAAAATAGGTGTTTACTTAAAAAGTCCTTTTTTCCGACAAATCATTTTTTTATTATAGAGAAAAGTTTGTTTGTTAGGTAAAATCTTAGAAACTACTGAATCGATTCCTATTTTTTTCAATGTTCGGTAGGCGAGACTTTATTAACAAGACGGGCTAGAAAGAGACATACATATATCGTGTGTATTGCCTTCTCTTTCTTGTCGGTTTGTATGCATAGTATTACAGTAGCACTTCACATCTACAGCTCTGAGTATTACCGAGTGAAAAGGCGTGTATAAACAGTACTATATATTTTATATGCATAACATTGTACTGAAGTACGGAGCTGAGTTGAGAGGCTGACGTTTATAAACCGGCGTGGAAACCAGGTCGATTATTACATCTCTCACCTGTAGTCACAATACTTATAGTATTATATATCGCTACAGGTACTTATCGCCGGTAACATAAAAGTTTAACAATTTGGTAAATAAATGCCAAACCTTAAATTGTGCAGTTTGATATAGCTATAGCATAGCGTGTCCTTTTACAATTTATTTGAAACTTTTTACCTGACTACGAAAAAAGAAGGGTTATAATTTTAGAAATCTATGTGTGCCTGTAAGTTTTTTGTAGTAATTTAATCAACTGCGATGACTTTTGCAATCTAGGGACAATCGGTTAACGTCAAGGTCGGATTTATATAAGAACTAAGAGGGCTTAAGCTCTGGGCCTTCAAGTGTAGAGGGCCCACACAAGTTGAATTATTATTTTTGGTATTTTTTTGGGCGAATTTTGGCAATGTTTTGGATGTATTTTGAAAATAAGTTAGGTGAATTTATAATACTATTTGTTTGGTTACGTCGCGTCACCCAGATTCAGCTCTGATTTTGATGTTATTAAAAATCGTTTTAAACCCCAATTTAAAGATTCTTAATCTATAACAAAAAATGGGGTTCCATTCGACTTCAGTATGCACTCTAGGTTCAGAAAAACCTGGACCCTGGTTAACATTTTTTATTTATGTCTAGGAAACTGTTTCCACATGCAGCGCCCTTTATTCCCAGGATTTTAGCAAATAATTTTTTGGGAACCACTTACAAGCAAGCATAATAGTGCCAAGTACTGATTGATGTTCAATTTATTATCCGTCAGTACATTTTTTCTTAGATTGGAATCTGGTAATTGGAGCCTTGTAATAGACAAATCATGGAAGCTTAATATTAACAATGGTAATGCCGTTGGAATTTGGCATATGGGTGGAATTCAGGCCAAATGTAATATCGAATTCGCCATTTTTCATGTCATATATAGTACTCTTTGACGTACACTCCTGAACAAGCTCTAGCAATGTAAAAAGTGTCCTCCCCTGAAAGAAAAAGACAGACCGATGTTGTGGTCAATCTCTATCTCTCTCAAAATAGTACCTTAACCTTACTCGTGCGTGTAGAGAAAAATGATAGAGATGGCCACGACGCAACTCTATCCTCCTCACTCATTGATCCGGAAAAACACGAACAACGGGCCAAGGCGTGTCCAAGAGTATACGTCGATGATAGTAAAATGTAATGTGTTTATGGATAAAATTTCTGTCACTAGAAGTCGTATCGTTTTAAGTCAAATCTCAACACCGAATCCGTGCTAATAACGGCAGACCAACAAGTGAATGAACGAATGAGATCAGAAACTGCACTTGACAATAGCATGGAGAGCAACACTATACCTACTACTACTTGATGAGAACCCGTTATTATGTCTTACTATCTCGGCCGCCTGCACGTTTAATAATGTATGAACCCATCAGCTGACGCGATTGGCCCAATAATATGCAGTCACCTTGCAGATAAATCAGAATCTCCTCACTCGACACTTTATCCGACGTCGCTTGGGTGCAATCGACCTATAATTAATTAACACGCTCGTTCGCTAGAATTTTTAATGAACTGCCCGCGACTTACTAACCGACGTTAAAAAAGTGGTTATATAATTCGATGCGTATTTTTTAAAAATTTGTTTCGAGTTTGGCAACATTCACGTCATTCGTGTTATGACCAGAAAATTAGTTTAATGTTTGACATTGACGAAATGGGTCGTTTTCCGCTTGACCAAAATCGGGTAATATCGAAAACTACTTTCAAAGTGTTGAGTCTTCTACCCAAACTTTTACGTAAAAAATTAAGTAGAAATGAAGGGCCTTCCGGGCAATTTGTGGATCAATCAAAATGAACAATCAATTTCGTGCGCCCACTAAATCTTTAACTTTGTTAAGTAAAAAAAATGCATATGCAATTTTGCCGTGTGACCATCCACGTGCATCTTTTGGGACGAGCCCCACGTCGTCTGCAGGTCTGCTGTATAAAATATAGGTCAGATTTTGCAACGTGTTAAAAATAACTTAGCAAGAGAACGTTCTGACAGATCTCCGTTGTCTGGACTGGAAAAGTGGAGAACCGATAAAACATGCATTGCCGTAGCTGTTTGTAATTTTGTAGAGCTTCAGGGGTCAACTGACCTTGAGTCGCACATTTATTCTTTGAAATATAGGTCATCGCTGTACTGAAGCTTTTTGGTGACCTCGGTTCGCGCTTTGCTTGTTTTGTTTTCTTGTGGACATTTTTTGTTTGTCAACAGCTCCAGTTATTGATTTAATTATCAACGGATAATCTATTTGATACTTTTACCAGTTCTTGAATTAGAACCTGGGAACTGGGGATTTGTAATGGAAGCTTCATGGAAAGTTCAAATGAACAGCGGTATTGCTAAACGGTCAACCAAGCCACTGAAGGGCCACGGGCGAAATTGATATCAAAGATATCAAAGATGTACAATTCATGTAATGAAAATTTAAAGAAAAAATCACAACCTCACGGGGGAAGTGAAACTTCTTTAGAGTTATAAACTCGTCCCATTTTTCGTTAAAAATATTTTTCTTATATTTGCCGTTGAATTATTTTCCCTTTCATTTTGCGTTACCAAGATTTCTCGTATTTACCCCCCGCCATTAAATCATTTCTCCTTTGTTACAGAAAATTTCAAACAAATACGTCGCTAATGAAGTTTTGCTTCAAAAATCGGATGTCTGTATTTTGAAGAATTAACAGCTGGCTTATTGATACCCTCGGGGCATATTTTTATTTTTAAAACAATTTCCACACTCTAAATTATTTTGTTTGTATATTACTTAAACGATTAAGTATTTATAAATTAATTATAATGTTTAAAGACGCTATTATCAAATGTATTTGTGACATCGAGTTTATGTAATACATCCGTTGATCGCTATAATTTGTAACATCCGATGGAGCTTAAGATAAATCGATAGACGTTCAAGTGTTTAAAATATCTTACCTTACTGACCTAAAAAGTATAAATAACTAAAATATATGCAAGTGACTTAATACATTAAATAACTTATAGTGTTATCTCACATTGAAGAGAAAAAAACAGTGCCTCTCAATATTTACAGCTATCGAAAATCGATATTATTTATTGGAATTCTTTTATATTACATATTATTTAACCTTCAAGCGGGCGCGCGGTCATTTGTAACGGCAGCGGTCGCGCGTAACCTAAAAGACCGCTGGGATATTTCAGGGATTTTAAACACCAATTAATTAATAATTATTTTTTTTTTGTGTACAGATACATTATCATTCTGTTAGGACTCAACTTTTGGAAAAAATAGAAACTTAAACTCAGAAAAAACTGGAAAACTGGAACTATTGCTCGTTTCATTGCCGGCGACCAGTTAGCGGTCGACGTGTGATTTTAATACAAAAAAAAAAAACACTTGCAAGCATAATTCGAGAGTATTTGTTGATATTTCAAAAAATGATATCTCGCATCGCGCGTAAAATTTTCGACGACAGAGGCGTAGCTTGCTTTCGACGCCTATGCCGCGACTTAAACAAATGCGATCTATGGGCTCTGGGGGGCGCGGGAAGCGGAGATAATATTTTTATTTCGTGAACGGTGAAACAATGACAGGCTACTAGGAATGGGAAATGCGTACGACAAGAAATAACGATGTTAAGAACGAAAATAAACCGAGTGCGGTCGATTCGACGCCGCGCGACCGCTTGAAGGTTAAGAATGCGCGAGAGCTTAATGGTGAAATGTTGTTTTATATATAGGGCGTTTCCAAAGTTCACTTTTATTAACCCCTGATAACTAGATCTTATATTTTTGAACTGAAACTCGTTAACCGCGATTGATGAGAGTAATTTCGTTCAACAGCGCTACGAAAACGAAAAATGACATCAGCAGAATTGTAAGGGAAATAAACTGCTGGCAGCTAACCGAAACTGATTAGTTGGCAGGTAGTGTAGGGGGACATTCGATCAACATGCTGTTTTCTGTTTGGTGTTTACTTGGTTACAAATGAAGTTCCACTACAGGTGCGTGAGATTTACATGCAACCAGTTTTTTTTCCTAAATTATTTTTTTTATCTTGCATGTATGGAGTGTCAGTTTGATTTAACGTAATTCAATATTTATCATTATTTTATTTTTGATTGATAAAATTCTTTTATCTAAATATTAGCGAATTGATAAATTTTTGTATTAATGAAGTAAATATTTTGACAGTACTTTGTAATATTTTAATCTAAAGTTTCATATTTTCATGTGTCGGTCACATGACAAAAAATTCTATCTATACTTTGCGTGATAAATTTTGATAATTTGAAACTACAGGATTATCTAGGCCTAGTACCAGTTGCTATTTAAATCATCTGTTTACTGTTTTTTTTTCACATCGAGAAATAGTTAAGGCTGTCGGAACGCTCTGAATTTAAGCCAAAAATAGGGTTTTGGCTGATAGCTGATTGTAGACTTATTCGTCAACATTTTGCAAAAATTCTTTCTCTATAAAGAAGATAAAGGACAAATCTAGGTCTCTAATGGACAACTTTTATAATTTATGTACGATTTACTAGAAAAAAGTTGGCATTAATTGTGCCAAAAAACACACGTTTTCAATGTCACACTACAACCTTATTCATACTTATTTTACAAAACTGTTCCATCACAAACCTAAAGTGACTCTTCCTTTTTCGGAAAAGTTTTTTAAATCTTCAAAATATTTCCAAAATTTAAAGTAATCAACTGACTGCGGCACCTTTGCAAGAACATTTATTAGCCTCGTAGTGTGGCTTAAATTCAGGGCGTTCCGACAGCTTTAAGTGGGTTAGCAGCTGTTGCATTTTTATTCGGATTTAGGGTATAGAGTCATTGCATTGGCATTTATATACTTCAGTTCAAAACTGTTTGATTTATGTTATTGGGAAAAAGTACCAATAAAAACAGTTATAAGATTCATAAATAACACTTGCGTAAATCTAAATACAAATAAGAAGGCGTATTATATTAAATACAAACTTATTCGAGTTTACGATGATTTTTTAGTCATAAACCGTTCACATACTTACGTTTACAATTTATAACCGTAAAAGAATCAGTTGTGTTGTTATTCTAAAAATAATTGGCTTTGTTACGAGACTTCGCTCGCGTGAATGTCGAATTTGATCACAGATTCGTTCGTGTCAGTGTCGGATTTGACGAGGATTGTGTTTGAAATCGAGTGTATATGCGACGAAATATCATATTTCAAGTTTGAATTATAGTATCATGTTCACTAATATGTCATAAATTGCGTGGGCTAAAATAAAAATTAGGATCAAATAGACCCCAAGATAAAACCAACAAAAAAGGTATTTAAAAATCGGTTTAGCCGTTTGGGCTTTACGCTAGAAACAAAAAAGCGTAGCAGATTCGCAGACAAAGCCATTATATATAGTCTTAAGGTCGCGCCTACAAATCCAGCTAGCTGGACGACAGAACCATTGTTATTTCAAAAATCCTGATGAAATGTTTTGATAAATAAAATACAATGTTTGTTAACGCGTATACTGGCGCGGGTAACAGCTAGTAGTAAATATTATGTCATTAGTATTATGGTTATCGCTTGTAAAAATTAATCGATTTTTTTATTTTCAAAGTATTTCGAAAATAAAGCTTAGTAAAGCTTGCAAAAATGAATAGACTAATAAATCGTTATGAAAAGTATAGCATTAGAGTAATAGTGCAAATTTCTTCTGCGCATGCGCCGATTTTACTCAAAAATAACAGGGCTCTTTATATTTACAGGTCAAACGTCTTACCAAAATTTGGTTCAAATCCGCTCAGTCGTTTGGCCAGTATCGTGCTCACAGACTAACAGGCGAATAGAATTTTTCCGTTTTTTGGCCTCAGGAACCCAAAGGGTTTCATTTTTTACCCTAACTCATAAAAAAAAGATCATTGATTGACACTGACATTGTAAAATAGCCTTCCTAGATCATCTATCATTATAATTTTACTAATCATTTATACATCTTTTTATCTCGAAACAAAACAAAAGCGATAATTATTCATTCACAACACGCGATGTTGAAATACACTGGTAGCCAACAACTTAACAGATTATCGCCGACTGCAAAAACAAGTTTGGCAACATTTTTTATGCTTGCAGATCTTTTTTTACATATTTATCACGAGGAAGAAGATTTATTTGTAACATCTCACGTCCGCTGCATTAACTAATTCATGAGTTTTACAAAGTAGCATTGCGAAAACAAAACGGTTGTTTTCGTTAATTTTTTCTTGCATGTTTTATCATTAATCACGGTGAAATTGAAATCACGGTATTTAGATTTTTATTATCTTATTTTTCTCATTTGATTTCTTTCTACGATGTGTTTATTTTGTAATTAGTATACCTGCCCTCACCACGCAGCTCTGATTATTTAAATAAGAGATTTGACATTATAGAAAATTAATGATTAAATTATGTGAATATGCTAATTTATCGAGTAAGACATCAGAAATTATTCACAAAAACACTAGGTTGATTTATTATTTCAATTTTAAAATTGTAATTTTTCGACATGTCAAAAAACGCTGGTCGCCATGATGGTTTGAAGTATGACGTCAGACTTGTAGTAAACCTGTATAAATACACGACACAGGCATCCATAAAAAATAAATCGGGTTATAGACTAAGAACACGATTTCAGAACCTTATTTATTCATTACAGTAGTTAAATCATGAATGAGACTACTTTTATTTGTTCGAAATTAAAATGGCCTAGAATCTAGTTGTTAAACTATTTTGCAAAGGCGGAAAGAAGTGAATTTTAAAGACATCTCATTATTATATAGAGATAAACGTCAATATGGTCTGTGAACACGATTTTGACACAGAAAGAGTGCGATCACGCTTTATCTATAAATCAATTGTAATCGATCTTTTGATTAGATGTATGAACCAGTTCTATTGAGCCCATTTATGGTGGTACACGCCGCCGCAATACTATTATTCCGTGCCTTCAACGCCCCACAATACTAGCGATTCCGTGACGCAAGTCCTTTCTTTGGCTTGAGAATCGCCGAGCGTGTAACGATGTCGTTAATTCAGTAGTTGAATAAAAAAAAAACTAGTATTTTTTTTTATTTTTTCAATAATGTACCGTATATAATATTGAAGAACGAAAAAACATTTTTTAAAGCCATACACAATTAATAACAAATTAATTAAAATGTATAAAACTTTATGAGATATTGTTATAAACATTCATTGTTACAATGCTTAATTAGAAAAATTGAATAAAATGATTAATAATAAAAAAAATGGAAATTTACTTGATTCATTCATACTCTCGCTACTGAGATGATTCTTGTCTAGCGATACCTAGCGAAATAATCAGCGCTCGTATGTAGTGAATTTAATGTTACAATTGCTTTGTTATGATGTATTAACTGTTAAGATAACGCACCGTAGAGTAATTGATTAACTCAAGTGGAAAGATTCGGGTTTACGTCCCGACGGTGACAGTGGACAAAAAATAAATTTTTCTAATTTAGCATTGTAACAATTAATGTTTATAACAATTATAGAGCTCGTTTTGAAGCTTTGCAGAATTAACATATATGTTATATTATATTTATGAGATATCATGTGTCTACTAACCGCGCCAAGAATGTTTGTGACGTCGTTATGTTAAAAGTTTGTGTATGCATTTATTATACATTATATTATACATATACTGTCAAAGTAACCATGAAAACGAGAACCATAAAAACATTATGACGTCACACACGTTTTGGCGCGTTATCGATACTTAGTTTAAAAACTATTTTTAAATTAAATATAACTTTTTAATTATGAAGTAAAAAAAATAACAGTAGTTTTGCTATAAAACTTGTATGTGATCTATCCATTTATGTAAAAAAAATGCATTCAAAAACCCAATTATACGACGTTTCTATGGCTATTCTATGACAAACCCCGAGTTTAATTAATGTAATGTAGAAGCTCTATCCTTTCTTTATATTTTTTTCTTTGCGCTACAAAAAGATCTAGGTATGTCCTAGTGCATTTTTGTCACTGCATGAGCACTGGGCGGTCAAAAAACGCCATCCTCGAAATATCAACTTTTATTTTCTAATTATTTAAACACATTGGAAGCCCTTAAAAGTACTAACGAATACTATTCTCATCGAACTGAATTGGATGTCAACAAAAAATAATTTTTCCGTGACTCGGAAAATTAATATAAATGATTTGAGCAATTGCGTTTGATAATATTGGAACTATATTGACCACATCATTGTCTAATTTAGCTTTGCATACCGACCGCCATATTTATCTGTCCTTTTGCTGATACTTAGTTTTGACCGATTTTGACAATATTTTTGCAACGGGAACGGTAGAAATATTGTATTGTAAATATTACAAATTGTTATGTAGGCGTTTTGCCACTAAATTTCTGTGTCGTATTACTAACTAGTCGGTAATATCCATCTGCAGGTTAAAGAGGTCATCATGATTTTCAATTCGATTAGGTAAATGCCGTCAGCGATATGTAAAATCTGTAAAAGATTAAAAGTACAATAATGTGACTTGCAAAAAGTTTAAAGTACAGTGTAATTTTAATAGAGTTTAGTTCCTCATTTCTAACAAGCGTCAGTTGTTTGATACCATCGCAGCTCGTACCAAAAACATTGCAATGCAATCGCTGCTTATCAATACTAGTGTATAATCTTATATCGGAGATTTCGCTGTGGTGTGGGTTTTATAAGGGTTTTGTGGGTGGTATATTAATTTTTTTTAAAGAACTTCTGAAACCTATAGTTGTACTTTTTGAAGTTATACTTTTAGCGCATCGACGGTAAAATTTTAGCAGGCAACGGAAGTTGCGTACGCACAGCTAACGAAAATTCGACAGTATGAAGTAGGCCGTGCTATCAAAAATTCAATAGTATGAAGTTGGCCATAAGAGGCCTAACTGAAATGACAGATGGACTAAATCAATGCACTTTCTGTCATCTGGAAACTACATGTATAATATACCAGACGACTGTAACCTTTGACTACAACCATCTTAGGTGTCAAGTATAAAAGACTTAACTCGAAAAATCCAGTTTTTATTCGTTAATGCCAAACTAAAGAGAGTACAACTTAGACTCTAGCCCAGCAAAAAAAGAAATTTGACAACTTTCTTACTTAAGTCCTTTATAATACCTGACACTGGAAAATTAGACCATACATCAATAAAAAATTTGCATACCTCTAGAAGGGTTATTTTGAGAGTCACTCAATTTTTAGATTGTTATTATTAGTCGGATTTTTTAGGACGAAGATTGGTTGCTTCTAGACGTAAAATAACGGTGTAATATTTTATTTTCACACCGTGATTTTGTCAGCTTTTACACCGGAATCAGAGACACGAAAAAAACAAAGACTTCTACCATTTCCCGTCATCGTGACTGGAGCAACATCTCATGATTACTATTACGACTTCCAAGTGTGATCTTTAACGGTAAATACGTCTGTTCAAAAGTCTAGTAATTAATTGGATTATATTAATAGTTAACCTAGAAATTAACGCCGTATAAATATTTAAACTGCATGTAACGCGCATGTCTGGTTAAGTAATAATGAATGAGATTCGCTTCTCGTCAGGAATACAAATGAAATGACGTTAAGATGTCGGAGATGATCGATTAGTTGGCGTTGGATATAAATGCATACATAACTAATTTGAATACCTGCATCTACAAGATATAACGGCATAATATCTTTTTATACACTTCCATAAATACCTATCTTCATTTTTAGTGTATTTGCCATATGGCAACATACACTATTGGCGTTGGTCGGATGGCGGGACCTAGGGGTCGGACCAAAATTTCTCGACGTTTCATAACCTCCTAAACACTTTGGCACCATTTTTAAAAATGTTTATATATATGTATATATATATATATATATATATATATATATATATATATATATATATATATGTGCGGGCAATAACTTTCGAAAGAGTTAATTGATTTTAACGAAATTTGGCCCGCGTGTTGAAATCCACCACCGCAAGAAGCCTATTTAAAATGGGCGTAATCGGGGCATTTTAAGGGTAGTTTTTAGGGGTTGAAAAATGTTTTTGGGCCCCAAAATACCGAAAAAATTCTCAGAATCGTTTCAAAATTGACATTTAACCCTTTAGTAGTAATTAAAAAGTGTCCCTAAAATTTTAATAAAATCGGCCCGACAGGACCGGACTTACAAATTTTATGAAAACACTAGTTTGCAGATAGTGAATTATTTACTGAAAGTTGTATATAATTTGGTATAGAGGTTCGATTGATAATAGAATTGCCATTAAGAAAAAAAATGTTATTTTAAGGGGTGTATTAAGGAGTCAAATTTTTTATTTTGCCCAAAAACCAACTTAAGTTTGCATAATAAAGCCACACTGCCTGTATTAGCAAATACACTATATTGTCGGCAGGGTTTTGGCACTGCGACCCGGGTTTTTTTTTTTTTGTACCTTGTTTAAACATTCTTCAGATTGATTTGACAACAGAAGAAATCCTTTTACACTTTGGCGTAATTCAATTGTTTGATGCAAGTCTTTGTATATAGTCTTGTGCTTTCGTAGAAAGACATAATCTTACCTTCTTTGACACTTCTAATATTGACGTATGCTTTTATTTCCATGCTCAGTAAGGGAGGAGATGGGGTCGAAAAATCGTGTTAGAAATATTAGGTTAGAATGTACTGCCTACCTCAAAATGTAAATAAACGTTACTTTTCATGTGACGACTGTTTGATTTTTTTTTATTTTTCAAGTGCACCATCAAATGAAAGGCCTAGCTATGAGACATACAAATATATTTTTTGTATAATTTTAAACGAGTTAGTTTGAAAAATAATAAAGAAAATATACGAAACTTCTGAGTCTATAATTTAGAAAAAAAGGGTTTGCAGGAAAACCCAAACAAAAATTCTAAGTCTTAAAGTTCTCACAGAAAACTGAATGGTACCCTCACCACGCGAATTGGGCTTACACTTTTTAGTGTATTTGCCATATGGCAACATACACTATTGGCGTCGGTCGGATGGCGGGACCTAGGGGTCGGAGCAAAATTTCTCGACGTTTCATAACCTCCTAAACACTTTGGCACCATTTTTAAAAATGTTTATATATATATGTATATATATATTTATATATATATATATATATATATATATATATATATATATATATACGTATATATATATACGTATATATATATATATATATGTGTGCGGGCAATAACTTTCGAAAGAGTTAATTGATTTTAACGAAATTTGGCCCACGTGTTGAAATCCATCACCGCAAGAAGCCTATTTAAAATGGGCGTAATCGGGTCATTTTAAGGGTAGTTTTTAGGGGTTGAAAAATGTTTTTGGGCCCCAAAATATCGAAAAAATTCTCAGAATCGTTTCAAAATTGACATTTAACCCTTTAGTAGTAATTAAAAAGTGTCCCTAAAATTTTAATAAAATCGGCCCGACAGGACCGAACTTACAAATTTTATGAAAACACTAGTTTGCAGATAGTGAATTATTTACTGAAAGTTGCATATAATTTGGTATAGAGGTTCGATTGATAATAATATTGCAATTAAGAAAAAAAAAATTATTTTAAGGGGTGTATTAAGGAGTCAAATTTTTTATTTTGCCCAAAAACCAACTTAAGTTCGCATAATAAAGCCACACTGCCTGTATAAGCAAATACACTATATTGTCGGCAGGGTTTTGGCACTGCGACCCGAGTTTTTTTTTAAATGTTCTCAGTGAGGACCCACGCTTAATTTTCCTTGATTTTGGGTGGCAGTCGATCAGCTTGGCAAAGTGCGGGTTCAGTGAAATGTTGCTCGGTGAATTGTTTTAAATTCCTTCGCTGAATTGGTTTTGGCGAACTTTCCGCCGCCTAATAATATAGAATTTTAATTATGAATACAAATGCGGATATACGAATTTTCTTCAGTGAAAATATTATTTCTTGATTAAGTAGCTAATAAATCAAATGTTTAATAATTTAGTAGTTGAAGTGTTCAAATAGTTTTGAAAGTATAGAAAATTGATTAGTTTGTTTACAATAATCTCATTGCAACACCCGTAGTACGGTAAATAATAATTTTAATACAAGTCAGGAAGCAACATTATAAACATCAATTTGTCTTTTTGTCACCTTTCAGTATGTTCGATTCAACTTTCGTATATTTGATTCATATCTGCGACCACAAGGCAAACTAGCTTATGGTTACCCTGCAGATAATTCAAAACTAGACCGGAAGAAGAAATTTGTAGATCCGGTTACAACGGTTTAATTTTTTTTGTATTTTTTTGTTTTGACGAATCCGGAATAAATCATGTTTTGAAGATTAATACATTCTAATTCTATAATTGAATTTAATAATATTCGGTTACAAGATGCAATAATCCAACCCTGTTGATATTGATCAATCAATTCAAAATTGACACCGTTTAATCGGTTATCTGCGTGTTATAAATCTATACTTGATTATACGCATGGCGCCGGCTGTTTTTTGTTGTCGGAAAATTTACAAAAATGCGTGAGTGAATTTCTCTTTATAATTAAATATGATAATATATGTTTAGATGATAGTTTGCTTGAAGGCAAAACATTTTCAATTCTCATTTAAAATTATAATATGACATTTGTGTTAAATTGATTAATTGTAACAGAATTGGAGTTAAGTTTAAAGTTTAAATTATTAAAAATAGATTTAAAAACTGGTCAAGTGCTAGCCGAACTCGCGAAAAGAGGGTTCCATTTCGTTTTCCATGAGAACTTTAATACATAGGATTATCGTTCAGGTTTTTCTGTAAACTATAGGTGAGGCCCTTTATTTCTTTTTTTTTATTATTAGATTCACTAGTTTTGGAGATGTCAGATGATGGATTTGAAGTTTCTTTTTAATTTTTTTTTACTTTGCCGTCCAAAATTAACCCCCAAAATCGGAATTCGTTTATTTATGCCATACATTCGTTACTGGGTTATCTAACTCTGTATATGTATCAAATTTCAACTTTTTTCGTCCAGTATACTCGGAGAAAATCTTCTGTGACAGACGGACATACAGTGATCCTATAAGAGTTCCGTTTTTTCATCGAATGTACGGTATTATTTCAACTACAGTGTTCTTAAGTCTTAATTATTCTTTAAAAATAAATACTTAAAAAATTATTAAGTGAAATCGAAAAAAACATTAAGAAGTTCTTCCAGTTTTTTGTCTTTATTCGTAAAATTCTAAGATCACGCTATGTCACTGGGTGCCTATAATAGAATTATATTTAATGATTTAATGCTATGTTATTATCTACGAAGATATCAACGCTAAAGAGAAAATGATTAAATTATTATAATTCAACATACCTGTTCTAAATAGTTACTAATTAATAAAAATGTGAATTGATACTTTTTTACAGTATTTTAGTTTCTATATCAGCCAATGTTTAGTATTTTTAACCGACCTTAAAAATGAGGCTGTCTTCCATGTTTGAATTTTAATAAAGGACTCTAGTGTCCATGTTCCAATTGAAGAAAATCATCAGTTGAATTTTCAATTTACGAGTAATAAAAATTGTGAAATTAAATTATAGATAGGAAGTTTAGTTACAATTTTTTTTTACTTGTATAACCGGTTTACCCTAAATTCTGTAACATATTTATTAACATCATTACCAAAAAATAAAAATAATTTTCATGAACTTGAGACCTTAAAAAACATTTGGACAACTTCTGATTATTAATCTAATCAGTTTTTTGTGTCATACTTAACTACTAATCCGTGAATCTTCAATTATCGGCAAACTATTATTTTTTCTATTTTCGGGAAGCCATGTTGGATTAAACGTTGTTATTTATGAGATAATAATAAGTCAGCACATAATCAGAGCTCGTTATTGCGATAACAATATGGCTTTATCCAGTGGCGTAGATACCGCTGTAACATATGTGTAGGAGCCTAAGAATAGTCGAGCTTGTAGAGATGCATATAACATTTCTATGTCTCCTCTATTACAAGCCCACAGTTCATAGTAGAAACCAATTTGAGAAAAAATCTTTCGCTGTACCTAATCATAAATTTTCACTTTCGTACTTTAATTTTATGACACCAGTCGGCGATGTGCTCGCCATTCTTGTAGAGAGAGAGAATAGATACAGTGAAGCTAATTAGCAGGAAGCCGCCATTTTTAATTAAAAATATAGGGCGGTAATTTTGATTGATTATGCTGATCATAAAAGTGGATATAATTAGTAAAGCGTACTTGAAGGACTAAGACTAGAAAGACTCACAAAATTATTATTAATTTTTCACGTGACGTTTTACGCTTTCAACATAGATGATACAAAGCACAATAAAACTATGACTTATACAACGAACACCAATTTTAGAGGTCGGAAGGCATTCAAAATGGCGGCAGCCAATCAGTAATCAACAGTTTGTTGGCCCAAAATCTGCTGATCTATCTATTCTACATTCTAGGTACCTATAGGCACTTATTTAATGGCAACTATGAGATCAACTCGAGATACACAGTAATCCATCTTTCTGTTCGCCATGACAATCTCATTTAACAATCTTCGGTACGCCACTGCATTGGCTGTATCTCCATTGCAAAATTTCCGCAGGTTAATAGCTTCTCTATGCAGTTAGTACGCAGTGAAAGGAAGCCAGTTAAAATAGGAATGCAATATCGCCAGTTCGATTAATAGTAGGCATCGCTAGACACTTTTGTAATCAAAAACACTAACTACTGAAAGTGAAAATGTTATTAGGGTTAGAGAACAGAGATGCCAGATTCATGTGAAAAAAAAAACAACAACCGGAATACCGTAGTTTATGTCAGTGCCTCTTGATTTTAATCACATTATTATTTAAAAATAGTCGACAAAGTAGCTCATGAATTACTTTGCCCTTTTTGGGAAATATAACGTAAATTAAAGATTTTTTCAGAGCTGAAAAGTAATACATTTTCTTAAGGAGACTATTTACCCTTTGCCAATAGCTCTTTTTAGGACAAAGCTATGTGTTTTTGAAATTCTTTAGCAGCAAGCTTACTTTTGTGAAGCTTAATGCTTAATCACACCGAATAAGAACATTAATAAAATGATTTTTGCGACCACAGTTCGAAATTTCCCGAGATCATATTTTACGATATGAGGAATCAGGCAACTTAAGCATCTACTAAACGTTCTCATTCGGTTTATACTGCGTTGGTTAATATAGTTAGCGGCTTTCTTAAGCAGTGATTATAACGCAAAAATGAATCAAGATCAGACATTTAATTAAAAATTTGATAAATATTTAATCAATTACCGTTTCTAATGGTTATAGTTCATCTCAACTTTCGATCTATTGTAATAATATTTTGAGTCACTGGAATTGCTGATTCACTCAGCGAGAAATCACCAATGCACTGTTGCACATGCAACAATGCATTATTATCTATTCAACAAGACGAACAATTGACTTTCTTAATCAAAAGTAGAATTATAATATTTAAATTTAAGACATTTGCAAGAAAATCGTTGTATTGCATTATTTGATTAAGATGAATATGTAACCAAATGGAACAAAAACAATTGAAAATGCTCTGCAACAATGCAGTTGAGAGCGTTTCAAGACGGTGTTTTGTTATCGTTGTTCATTTGTTAAATTATGAAGGCTAGGCCAGTATATTATGTTGACTTTCTGATTGTCTAATCAGTGATGCTGTCTTTTTTTTCTTTGCTTGGCTATTTAATGAAATTATTTTTGAGCTGAATTATGTTTGTGTGGAAGCTAAAGTTTGGACTCAATTTTAGCAGAAACACAAGATCGATTTCTAGAAACTTAAGAAAATGACCTTTAGCTATTGATCGTATGTAATTTTCAATAACTAACTTATTTTAGAAAATTGTAAAAACTGCAAAAAATAACCACAGACATGATCTAATCATATCCCAGATGTTCCACTCCTGGATATTAATAAACTATATTATATGAACACGGCAAAATATTAAGTTTTTACGTTAAAACTCATACCCAAAATTTGAATCTTGTCATACATCGTTCACTAGATATTTAAAATTGTTTAAATTTCTCTCAAAAGCCGTAGCTTCATAGCAATAAGCATTTTTCAGAAAAAAAATTGCAGGAAATTATCTTACTTTTTGAGTCCTGAATCCACCGTATATCAATTTTGCAGCATACTTTTGGAACAGTCTTTATATATTATACTCGGACATAGTTATGCAATCAATAAGTTATTGCGTAATCTGTAGATTTTTGTTAGTTTGTTTTTTTTAGTTCATTCGTGAATTGTACCGTTGATGGATCACTTTAATTAGTATATATGTAGTTTTTGATTATATTTCCTGCATACAGTAATAATTATCGTGTTGGTTAGACTTCATTTATGTTTTATTTTTGAATGAGGACTACAGGCAAAGGATGAAAAAACTCAAAATTCAACTTTCACACAGCGCTAGAAAATATTATGATATCGGTTTCAATTTACACATTATAAAGTCGTTAGTTACACATTAATGACCTTCGCTGTCAAGCGTCTATAATCAATAATCTATGAAGTCATCAACAAGCAATTTAATTTGTCAAGGAGGTGAAAATAGAAACTGATAAAGAATATCGTAAAAGGTGTTAAAAAATATATGCAATTACATTAAATTAACTCTTGCAAATGCAGTGTTGACTACGGTTAAATAAAAAATAGTTAAAATGTGATGTTTTCGTTGTTGCAGAGAACGATGACTCCGAAGCAGATCGGCACCAGGAAACGGACGATGAAGGAATCGAACGAGATTCCGGCGAATGTGATTCTGATCACGCCGGACCATCATCCCTCAATATTCACACCGATCAAAAACTACTTGACGTTCTTGAGGTAAACTAATTCTAGGTTTTTACAAGATTTTATTTATAAAAGACAACAATTTAGGTACAACAATTTTATTATTGGGTGTATATTTTGGAAGCAATTTCGTCATTAGCAAAAATTAAACTAAATTAATTTATAAATAATTGGCTACAATTAGGAGATTACTGTTAAGGAACATCCACTTTTGACTGGACGTTACAATGCAATATCAGAAACAAATTTTTACACCGATTTTACTGGCGGGACTCAAAACCCAAAACTTCCATAAACGTACTAAGTGTTTCTTTGCGCTATGATTAATTTAGTTTAACTTTTATTGATGATGGTTTTTAGGCATTGTTTTTAAGGAGGCTTCATCACGACCAAAAGTTATTAAATCATTTATTGGTCCTCACAAATTGATTATTTCTTGAGAGTTTTGAACTGACTGATTATATATATTTTCTGGGTAGAATTTATATGACGCCCTGCAGTTCTCAGGTTATAATATTGAATGCACCCAATCTGAGTAGATAGATATTCTGTAGGAACTTTTCAAGTGTTGAGATTGATGAATTGAGAAGTTATTTGGTTATTTTAGAGTGTTTGTGGCTTATTCCATGATACTTCCACAATTTTGAATTCATATACAAAAAAAAAAAAGAAAACCTTTGTACGTGCGAGCTTTTTTGTGATTGTATCATATTATAATACGAGTATAAGCAATATATGGCATAGGACATAGGTGGATGGACGAGCTCTAAAGTGAGTGATAGCATTGGGTTATTTGATTCAGCAACTTAAACTCAATTCTGCGCGTCCATCTGCTACAGAAAAGTGTTCACGTCTATTAATAGTATCAAGTGATTCTAGATTATTCAGTATTGACTCAACGACAAGCGTATAATTTATTATTTGCGGCTTACGTAACTATAATTCGTAGGTCGATGCAAGTCAACATTTATGGGGCTTCAAACCGCGGGCGGTTTGTTTACTTGCTGCGCTCACTCACCAGTTTCGTTCCATTTACATTTAAGGCATCGTCGACATGTGACTGAGATTAAACGTGGGTTTAATTGGTGGCTGATAATGTAGATTTATATACAGGAGGGGCGGCCAAAACGTCAGTTCATTTGTTAAATTGTACCTATTTAAGGGAATAATTCCTCGAGAATTTACCAACAGTTAGGGTTATTTCTGGCCCTAATTCATATTTTCGATGTATTATTATTATATTATTTACTCGAAAATCCTATTGATACGTAAGTTTCGGGATTAGATTGGGGCATGTAATAGAGAAGCCATGGAAAGTCTGTATAAACGACACTGCTTCATGCTCGGCATTTTTGTTGGGAAGTTTTGGAAATTCTTCCACCGTTTTTGCTTAAAATGTGTCATTTTTCTTTCGAGGTTTTTTCCTTGCCAATTGACGTTTTACTCTGCTTATATTACGAAAAATAATACAGACATTAACACGATAGAAACCCTTGAGAGAGGCTATAGAAATAAACAAACATTTATTTTGACATTTTTATTAATTCTCAGATTAGATAACTAAAACTGAAAGCCTATAACAGATTATTATTGAAAATTTAAAATGAACGGGGAACATAAAATTCTAAATGTCTCCCACAGCTCTCGGGTGCTACTCTGAAAACTGGCGGAAGTATCAGTTGGATTTTCAGTTGATTGTTGAAAGACAATAAATTAAAAATATGGTTCCAAATAGCCCTAACTTAAAAAATAGGTAATTATTTTGGGGATATTACGTTTCCATAAAACATTTTAAATTGATGGTATTGTTTTAATATGTGAACATTTTTAATTGTATATTTGCAGCTTTGTGCCAGACACGTGGGACACACAAAATGGCAGCAAGCGGACGCCCATTATCGCGCAGTTTGCAGGGCACTAGTCACTGAAACCCTGGAGCTGTCCACCTTCTTGCAAAAAGTCTCGTCGTCAGGTACGAGAGATCTTCGAGTGGATGCCGATCCTGAATCGTGCTCCCATCTTGACAAATTAAATTTTTCCGATTGGGTAAGTCGATCTACTTGTTATTTATCATAACTGTATAATTTCTCCGTTGCAATGTACCAACTGACTGACTGCCTCGTCCCACACTCGCTCTATTTATATGCGTATGGGTCTGATTCTCGATCGTTCCAGAAGTTTCTATCTAATGGCGTAACAATTGGGGGCACGCTATAATATTATTAGTGTATTTGCCATATGGCAACATACACTATTGGCGTCGGTCGGATGGCGGGACCTAGGGGTCGGACCAAAATTTCTCGACGTTTCATAACCTCCTAAACACTTTGGCACCATTTTAAAAAATGTTTATATATATATGTATATATATATATATTATATATATTATATATATATATATATATATATATATATATATATATATATGTGTGCGGGCAATAACTTTCGAAAGAGTTAATTGATTTCAACGAAATTTGGTCCAAGTGTTGAAATCCATCACCGCAAGAAGCCTATTTAAAATGGGCGTAATCGGGGCATTTTAAGGGTAGTTTTTAGGGGTTGAAAAATGTTTTTGGGCCCCAAAATACCGAAAAAATTCTCAGAATCGTTTCAAAATTGACATTTAACCCGTTAGTAGCAATTTAAAAGTGCCCCTAAAATTTTAATAAAATCGGCTCAACAGGACCGGACTTACAAATTTTTTGAAAACACTAATTTGCAGATAGTGACTTATTTATTGAAGGGTGTATTTAATTCGGTGTAGACGTTAGATTGATAATAATATTACAATTAAGAAAAAAAATGTTATTTTAAGGGGTGTATTAAGGGGTTAAATTTTTTATTTTGCCAAAAAACAAACTTAATTTCACATAATGAAAATATAAAACCTCACGGCCCTATACAAGCAAATACACTATATTGTCGGCAGGGTTTTGGCACTGCGACCCGGGTTTTTCAATATGTCACTGGCAAATTAATTTTTTTGACAGCGCTTTCTACAACCGAGCATAATATGAAGTTATCATATGCTGTACTTTTTAGCTACATTAGCGTCAGAACAGACGCGTCGAATGTTCTATCTGTGTAAATGTGATTTGTTGCTAGGCCCAAATAAAAATATCGAAGGTCTCACGGGCTTTAGGCACCGAGTCTAGTTAACTCTAGTGGATAAGCAGGTCGGAAAATGTGTTTAATTATTTCAAAACAGAAAGGAGTGAAATGTCGTATACCGGTAAATAGTCATTAGATTCGAGCTGCGATGATGATGAGGGCGGTGTCTCTTTGCATTGTTGAATACTGAAGTGACGGTCGGTGAAGCAAATTCAATTTACATATACATTATGGTTTATCTAGTTTCTACCAGCCAAACATTGGACGTCCCATCTCACTAATTACATTTGGTTAAATGTTAATGAAAGGAGATGGCCGATACGATTCACTTTCAGTGAGTCGTTTCGTTCTTTTCTTCTAAATTGTTGGTTGTTAAGATTGACCCATGAACTAATTCAATAGCTCTACAGGATAATGTCGAATTTCAGATAATTGTTTTAAGCCAAGTTGATTACAGATGGTAATTAGTATATTGGTATATTAGTGTAGTGTAGATAAGTCAGTGTTTACACTGAAAAGTGTACGTCAGGTTTTTAATTTATTCTAGCTGTTGTCAAGTTCAGATATTTATTACGTTCCCCTGCCAGGTGTTTACATTTTCCATGCAATAGTGTCAAAAGTGTTCACACTTTTGACACTGGGGCACGATATTAAACACACCTTATGTAATAATAATTTGACATGGCATATAAGATTCGAATATTTTCCTATAGACACAATATATTTTAAAGATTAGTTCTGATTTTTTGAGAAATCTGTAGATGCAGGTTTACAAAAATTTGCAAACTTTGAAAAAATTGCGAATTTTGAAAAAATGAAAATTCCTCTGATTTACCTAAAACATGCGCAGCTCGGTATCTTTTTTAGTTTGGAAACTTTAAAACACATAATATAATCTAAAAGGGATACAGATATCAAAGGTACATGAGAGATTTTATTGTCAAAAAAGTCGCAGGTTTGCAAGAAATTCTAAAACTTTTAAAGAAATCTGATTTTTGAAGAATCTCTTACATATACTTTAATTAATCAGTCTTATAGAAAGTAATAAAAAACGTGTGAGGTTCACCCACATATGCTCGCGAGGAAGAAAACTTCTTTAGAGTTATGAGTTTGTTTAATTTACCATTTGCCTTTTCAAGGTCTCTTTTATTCAATAATAAATCACAGACAAATCATGTCATTGTTAATATTGCGACGTTTCGACTCTTCATTGAGTCTCCATCCTGTGATTTATTATTGAATTATTGTAATTTTGGATGCGATATAATGTCGAAGTCTTTTTTATATTTTTCCGCCGTTGAGTCATTTCTTCTTTCAGAGAAAAATTCAAACAGATACGTCGTTAAAGAAGTTTCACTTAAAAAATAACTGCTTTTCTTTTGATCACATAATAATGATTCTGTAATTGTTTCGAAATTTAAAATTTCTCGAAGGCCCTTTTTGGTTCCCGGTAGATCCATAAGATCTCTTGGAATTCGCTTCGATAAAATTTTTTCGGCAGTGTCGGACGCATATTTATTTTCCACTGCAGTGAAAGCAGACACCGCTAACAACTGAAGTACATTTTAATACGACGAGTTGTATAAAATTTTGCATTCACCAATGTACATTTGTAAACCACCTGTTGTTATACAAAGCTTTTTCTCCTTTTTTTTTAGTCAAACCGTAGGATTTGGCGAGCTCTGCAAGTATGTACATAAAGTTTGTGCTTGTTGATCGAATATTTGCTCTGTTAAAAAGCCTTTCTCAAAGAGTGCGTGGCGTCATATTGCGTATTAACATATTATAAGCGGCGAACATACTTAAATACATTATTTAATAATTCTTTCGATTTTACTATGATTCTACTGTTGCGAATCTTGGTAGAGTTGAAAGATGAACACCGATTGAGCTAAATTTTCTTTATTAAATGAGTCAATTAACTTGCGAAAAAAATGTATAAAAGATGTTTTTGAAATATTGAACGCTACGAGTCAAAGCACCACAATATTCTACTCAAAAAAATCTATAATCCGAAATTACGGAATGCATTTTTACGGTAAGCAATTATTTTTCTGGATGCGATATATTTATATGTCAATACGTACAATGCCGTACTTTAAAAGGCTTTTTAAAGAAATCAGTACGTATTTTGTGTTTTGATCATACTTCTATTTTGTTTTTTTCTCTTTTCATTTCAAAATTCTATATTTTTCGTTCCATAAAAAAGCATTTCTTTTGTGTTGCTTGTGTTTCTTTTCGCAAACTTCCAATCTCTTATCTTGTTAATTATTTACCCGTACACGTCATCTTTGTACAAAGATTAGATTTACTTGTTTTTAAACGACTTGTGTAAGCATTTTAATATTAGAATAGTATCGTTTAGAAGATAGCAGCAAGATGGAGAATTTGCGTAATAAGAAGGGTGGGAAAAGCGATCAGTAGCAGTGTCTTCTGTCTTATCAATGATGCGTCTCGATTAGCGACAACATCTAAATTCATAGGACCACCGCTTGCTAGAAAACAATATACCCGTCCGACACAAAACTCGTTTGTGTTCAGAAATGACGCGACTATTTTTTCTAAACGATACTAAAAAAAATACGATCTACTCTGTTAGGTGGTACTCTATGTAACAAAATAAGTGAAACATCCTGCATAAAGCTTATAATTCAAACGTGTATTTCTGTTTGTATTTAGGCTCGATTTTGGGTCCAAGTGATCGGCGAATTACGAATGGGCGTCAAATTAAAGAAGGTGGACTTCAACAGAACGCCGATCGAGTACGAACTGACGCCGTACGAGATCCTGATGGACGATATCAGGTCGCGTCGATACAAACTAAGAAAGATCATGGTGGATGGAGATATTCCACACAGAGTCAAAAAGGATGCACACGCCGTCATCTTGGAGTTCATTAGGTCAAGGCCACCGCTCAGAAAGGTCAGTAGCTTTTGCTCTATTCAAATACATTCGTAGTCTAGTAGTTGCAGAAACTTAGAAATTGGAAAGAATCAAGGTTATTAGATAAAGTGGTGACATCGTTCCGTTGGATGGTGGTGGAAGGATGACGTCGTCTAGTGGACTGTCAGTTGATATTGCGTGGTGATAAAATTATTGAACGGTCTTACAGCTAACCGAGGTGGCTTATGATCTTGGGAAAGAATTAGAAATTCGTTAGATTTTAGAATCTAGTACTCGGAATGTATTACATGATTTTTACTTGCTAATCTGTGATTAATTATTAAGTTATATAACTCGTAATATAAACAAATATAAGTGAAATATGTATGCAGAAAAAAACTCGAAAGTAAACGGCATATTTTCAGGCAGAAACACTCGAAAAATTCTCAACAAAATTGTCATAATTATTCTTGAGGAATTATTCCCTTGAATTAAACTGATCAGACGTCCCATTTTTAACAGGACAGTATTGGACACTTCATCATTTTGGTCCTGTTAAATTTTTTTTAATAGACCTAAATAACAATGTTTAAAGAATTACACATAATATTAACTCTACCGACAGTAATGATATATCACAAACAATGTTTTATTTCCACTTTAAAACATTGTTTGTGATATTTTATTTTATTATTTTATAAATATGTCTTTCCATAAAGTTACACTCGCTAATTTCGAAAATTTATTGTAATGATATATATTGAAATGAAGCTACTTGCTAATGCTGTCCAATATTTTTATTGAAATACAATTAAATTCGACGTTTCAAACACATTCGTGGTTCTTTTCAAGATAGAAAATTTAAAATGCGTCAGATATAGATAAAATAAAAAAAATATAATTTTAATTTTATGTATATCTGACGCATTTTAAATTTTCTATCTTGAAAAGAACCACGAATGTGGTTGAAAGGTCGTATTTAATTGTATTTCAATAAAAACGTTAGCTTCATTTCGTTAAATGTTAAAAGAAATCAATTTATCAATAATGACCCGCGTTATTGCTTCAATTGTTTTAAAATGGAAGTATTACTTCTACTTCCGTAAACAGCGCGTATTTTTAGAACAAAGCGGAACTGAAAACCTTGGAATTTTAATTGCAATGTCACCCGCATCTATCAATAAATGCGGAAAAACTCCGGCAATGGCATCTATCTAGTTCACAGAATGTGACCATGATTGTTTCATTTACAGTGGCGGCGCCAAAGGGAACTTCTGTGAGGGCACGTGCTCCTTATGAATGACGCGATGCACTTTTAAGTGTCCACCCGTTTTAAAGAATCCGTAACAAAATAATACTGTTCGGTTTTTTTTGCCCTACTAACAAACACTCAACAGCTGTTAATGTTTCTTTTTATTTGTTAAACAAATCGAAGAAACGTGTTTTATGGCATAGTTTTAATTTGAGAATTGAATTTTAAAATAATAAAAATTTAAGTTTTCTTAAAATCGGGATTCGCTGTTTGAATAAAACCAAAATTTTTCACGGATACCGCTTAAAAACAGCTGATTTGATATTTTACGAAACTATAAAATATGTCTTAAGGTTGAATTACTTTGGAAGTTAGGGTTTAATATTATGTCGTTGTAGAATTTCTTTTTTTGTGTCAAGTGAAAAAATTCCAGACAATTAGACCATTCCAATTCCAAAAGTTCTGATATTTGATGTAATATTTAAAATAAAATACAGTTTCGGTTAACGCGTGCGATGGCACGGGTAATGCTACAGCGCATATCTCTTCTGCGCATATGCCGATTTTCCTCAAAACAATAGGGCTCTTTATATTTATATGCAAAACATTTTACGAAAATTTGGTTTTGATTCGCTCAACCGTTTGACCTGTATCGTGCTCACAAACTAACAAACAATGAAACTTTTTGTTTTTTTTGGATACGAGACAATTATTTTACAATTTTTAAAAGTGAAGTTTGAGTTAAATTAGTAGAATTCCCACTTTTGGAACTGGAAAAAATGATTTTGAAGTGCGCAAGTAATTCAAGAAACACAAAACGCGATAGTTCATATCTTATACAATCTTCATTTTGGGTAACACTATGCATCTGACCTTTTTTTATTTCGTAAAATTTTTGAATTGTGCCGTGTAACCAACAAAAAAAATGTTTTTTTTTTGCACCAGTTCATTCATTTGAGGTAATACATACATTTTTAGAACGCGATAAGGAGCGAAAAAATAATCTGTGTTTAAAAAGATTTAAATCGTCCTTGTAAGGTCGTGTTATCGAGTTAATTTATTTTTAATTATGATGTAAAAAAAATAATGATTCATCATAGTTTCCCAGAAGTAAAAGTGAAACAATCAAAATTACATTTAAAAAAATAATATAATTCGCATTGCTTGGTTTTTGTAAGTACGTTTTGTGATATTATTATAAATTTAATTTCTTGGAAATTGTAAATTTTTAGTTTTATATTTGATATAATGAATAGAACTCTAGAATCCAGATCGACTGTAGTTTATACTGAAATATATTTTTCAAGTTCAAATGGGTTCGTTGTGAGAAATACAAATATATATTTTTTATAATTTAAAAATGCATAATTAAAAATTTGATATATGAAAGAAAAATATACGAAAATTAAGCATTCCCGTCTTTGTCTCCGAAACTACTGAGTCTAAAATAAAAAAAAATGGGAATATAGGACATCAATCATAGTTTACAGAAAAATCGTAAGTTTTAAGTTGTCACGGAAAACTAAATGAAACGGAACTTTCTCCACTCGAGTTCGGATCGTACTTAACCGGATTTTTTTCTGAAATCCCCGTGTGTCCCTCCAAATGGATCGTTTCCCAAGCCCCGATATGTGTTTTAATATAACTTTTTATAAAATGTAATCGTTACTATATTTTATTATGTCGGAACAATAACAGGTTTAATTATGATAATTAAAATATTCTGCAACATTTTTAACGCTCTTTTGATTGCGGATTGCGTAAATTGGCATGCCATTTGTTTATTGTCCGTGTAAAATGCGTGTCTAAATGATAGTAATAATATTGTCAAGCGTCTACAATTTACAATATCTGTATGTATTTAGAATACAGGAGTGTTTTCTAGGCCCAAATAAGATCGGTGGGCAAACGCATTTCTAGCGCCAAAATAAAGCCTAAGAATTCTTAAACTTGAAATCCAGTAGATTTGGAGAAAATAAGCTGTGATAGACGAATAGACACGGGAGGGATCCTACAAAAATGGCATAATAGACCCAAAAATATAATGTGATTGATTCGTAGGTTAGACTTATCCCTCACAATCTTTGCGATAAATTGGAAGGTACGAGTCCATTGGTACAAAACATTATTTTTTCATTTTAAAGCACTATTATATATTTTTTTTAATTTTTGATTTTTTTTATATCTTTAAAAGACGCAGTAATCAAGCCTACGTTAAATTTTATGTGTTTGTTTAAATGCGGATACCGATCACTAAAAATGTTAAATTATGTATAATGTTGCATTTTTGTTTTCAATGTTAATATATGCGAAATTAAAATTCAAATTAAATAACTTAATATGAACGCTGCTGATGTGAAGTTGCATAACTATGACATCAGCTATCATCATGATAATTATAACAAAACGAGTTTTGAGTACGTGATTTTGCATCACATGATAATGTGAATTGATTTTGATTATCTGTAATATTGTTATCTAAGATATTTATTGACGACACTAAACAACCATATAATTTTAAATTGTAAACAGAATTAGGAGTTTTTAAAAATCGAAATTAAATATAAAAACATGAAAATAGATAGCTACTGTTTGCTATTATATTACGAAGTACCCAGGGGCAGATTTAGGTTTTTTGGGGCCTAGGGCGTATCGAATTTTCATGGGGCCCTATTTTTTGTTAGATTAACAATCTTTAAATTGGGATTTTATATTTATTTTTAATAACATCAAAATCAGAGTTGAAACTTGGTAATCTGATCTGTTATTACTATAAATTTACAGAAAAAATGTGAAAATTCACAGAAAAAATTGTCAAAATTTACTAAAGAAAATGTTAAAATTCTCCCAAAAGATTAGTGAAAATCCACTCAAAAAATGATCAAAATTCACAAACAAAAAATGTGAAAATTCACCCATGACAATGATAATCATTAATATTAACTATTTTTTACTGTACTGTAAGTGCTCCTTGTTAATAAAGAAGTATAAAAAATGTATGGTAATTCAATTTTTGTGGGCCCTTGACACTTGGAAGTCCGGGGCTTAAGCCCTATTAGTGTCTGGGTATTTTTATAGAAGTATATGTCAAAAAAAATAAATTAAAATAAACTAATAAACTTTATGATAAAACACACATACATGCAAAGAATTTTATTTGTGATTGTACTATATATAGCCAGTGTCATCCGGGAAGAAAAAAACTTTTGATTAATCAGTGAAATGATTTTAAAATCGAATAAGTAGCTCTTGAATTACTCGCTGCAAACAAACAAACTTGATTGATTGATGTCACTAAATTCATATTATTGTTTCAGGCTTCGGAAAGGAAATTGGCTCCATTGAGACGTCAACCGTCGGCGCGAGAACAGCTTCTCGATTCAATAAAAAGGGGTCGCAAACTCAGACCGACCAGTTGTTGTAAAAACCGATGTGAGTAAACATTTTTATTATTTATAATATTATAAAAATATTGAGTTTTTTGTTCTGATTCGGCGCGTAATCATATGCTAGTGATAATTTGTTAATCATCGCCGAGAGAACATCGCGTCTAAGGATATCTAATATTGGATCATCTTCAGTTCCGTAACTGGTTTCGATTTTTGGTTATCACTTTCGGAGTTCCGAAACTAGTTCAAATATCAATTGAACTTTAATCGTATTTTGTCCCTGTAACATATGTTTGGCATCGTGCTCCAGTGTAAACGGTGTTAATACTTTTGACACTATTATGTTTGTTAAAAACATTGTTGAAAGTGTGACTAGGCAAGAGAGGACGGGGGTAGTATGCCTAGAGACCGTTTTCTTAATTGTCAAACGCTCATTATAATTGGAAAATCAAGCCAAGGGTTTCTTACGCCCTTGAAATACGCTGACCTGTTAGTTGTTTCAGTGTTGGACAAAAAGTGTAAACACTAGCAGTTCCGTCTCTTGACCGGGGAAACGAGATATCTGAATTTGACAATAGTTTGCTAAAACAGGTCGATATTTTTGCTAAACCTAACGTACATTTTTCAATGTAAACTTCACGCTAATATACCAAATATACCTATTATGTGCGTTGAAAAAATTATGTGTGGCGACAAAGGCTACACAGTAACTTTTAGTTTATCGTGTAATTTACACTACACACTATAGAAGTGAAACTTACGCAACATCTACATCCTAACGTTATAATATGATTAGACCGGCCTTGATTTTCTAATGCGGTCGTATTATGATTGTGATTGACGTAATAAAAAACGTCTGCACAAAAATAAATGGATGTGGTATTCGCGGCACCATCGTAACGTAATAATGCGGCTTCAGTTTACTTCTATGCACAGATTTTTTGTTACGTCAATCACCGTCATATTACGGCCGCGATGTTGCGGTATCGCTATCTTAGGAAGTAATGTATTTTTAGTGATAAATATTTAACGCAAGCACTAAACAATCCAGACTCACGCAAGAAGTTATACTTCACAAAGAAAAAAATCTAGTTAATTTATCATAAACGGTTCGTATCGTCAAATTAAAAAAAAATTGAGTTTATCTCGTTGAACTGTTTTAATTATGAACCTATAAGACATAAAATAAATGCTTACGTATGCAAATAATGCATAATTAATAGAGTAATTTTGTACGCCTATAAATGAGTCCACAGGTCAGCGAAGAATAAAGGTTACGACATTGAATACAACAAAATTCACACCTAATAAAATCCGCTCTTACTGTACGATAATAAAAACAGGCCAACACGATATTAACAAAGGACAGGTCCTAAACAATATACCTCAGTGGCGGCGCGTGAACATTTTTAATGCGTGTTCTACCGGGTCAACCTCCAAATTAATGAGATATATTCAGTTAATAGTGTTAACACTTCTGGCATATGAGAGTAGATACAGTCAAAGCCCTCTAAGTGCACGCTCTCTAAATGCACACGCTCTCTTACTGCACACGAACTCGCCCTCTAAGTGCACGTTCCCCAGCCCCCACTTCGAATAATCTGCGACCAATCACGTGCGACCGTAAGCGCGCTATTTTCAAACTTTCCATTTCCATCATATTCATAGAGTTTTAGAGATATTGTTTATAGCATCTGATTGAATAAAGATAGCTATAGGAGCTAGAAGAGTGGGGATGAAAAAGATCGTAGGGGAAGTGTGCACTTAAAGGATGGGCTCGGTTCCGAGCTGTGCACTTAGAGGGCTTTGACTGTACTTATTTCTACTAATGCGCTGGTAGCACAAACAGTTCCTAGTGCAGCTAAATAACACGCTATAACTTGTCGGTCAGGGGTTGCACGGTGTACAGAGAGGGTGTCTTATGATGACGTTTTTTTGTGCCACAGCTCTTGAGCACAAGAAAATCTGCCAGTGGCTGCAGCGACACTTATTATTGTTGATTGTGTAACTATTAGTCGGTTAGCCTATTTTTTAATATTAAATGTCAGTAAATTATGGAAATTATGATTCATTCTAAAATTATGAAGTACCTAAGTTTCTGTTGTTTGGCAGCTCTGCAGCGCTTATAGAGAAACCGCCATTGATACACGGGTGCTACTAGGATTTATAAAGAACCTGCTATAGATAACTATTATAAAATAACTGTCTTTTATTGTTTTTGTTTTTTTAATTGGGAATTTTATAAGGATCCGAGTTGTACAGTATGTCTTCAGATTAAAAGGAAAGACTGTTTATAAAAAAAATTAACCTTCTCAAGTTCTCACCAAAAAGTGGAATACTTAGCTATTTATTTTTCGAGGAACTAGTCGGCATTTTCGTACTTGGCTGGAAAACTGACCTCTTGAAGACTTTATTTCTGTTCATTAATGTTTAGACCATGTTCCGAAATAACCGTCCACAATCGATCACAAATTCGGTTGGAAAACTTAAAGCACCGTCCGATAACCGTCCATATTTCGGTTGGAACGCGTTTTATCTATTGCGCATGAGCGTGACGTATATTATCATCACGCTCATGCGCAAAGAGGTTGAAACAAAGCTAATATGTTGACAAATGGATAGGCGTATAAATGCTTGTAAAAAATCAAAAAATTAGCTGTTCTTCTATGATATAATGTGATTTGTTTATTTAATAATATTATTTCGCTATAATCCCGTTTTATAAGTTTCCGTGTTATTCATAATTTTGAATTGTTTTTCATCATTATCATATAATAATTCGTCTTAGCATAATTGAACCGTGTTTTATAACAGTAAATAACTAAGAACAGCTGGTCATTATTTAAGTTATCAATAAATATAAATGAACGATTATTACCATTTGTAATTCATTTAAAAATAATTTTAATAGTGCTGATAAACGTATAAATCATAAATTATAAGTTTTATGATCTTTCGTCATTTCTAAAATTAAATGTATGAATGAAATGCAGTATACGTTCGCTAATCGGAACTAATATAAACCGGAGGTTACAAATTACCGAGACATACTTACCGACAAAGCGAGTGCTTATAGGCGCTATACGACAATTTTGATCGGTTTGGGTGTAATGGATTTTTGTACGACTTACATGTAATTTAAATCTTTATAAATGCGTATTTTAACCGTTCATATACCATTGTAGATTATAGACGCTCGAGAAGTGAGATCATTACCGTCTGTGTATTTAACTATTCGTGTAGCGAATTTACAATATAATGCCAAATCGAGTTCTAGAATAATAACTGCCGCTCACACACTCATAAATATGTAACTTATTTGCTAATTTACGGTAGTCGGTAACGTGCAGGGCTTAAGGGGCTACGTTATCAGTTTTTTTAGTAGATTTAATATTTACGTATACTGTATGGCACATACACTATTGACGTTTGTCGTATGACGGAACAAAGTAGACCATAAAATCTTGACGTTTTACAATATTTTTTTGAACAGCTTGGCATTTTTATACACAGTGGAAACTCTATAATTCGAGATTTGATAAGTCAAAATCCTCTCTAAGTCGCAGAAATGAGTCATACCTATTAGCTGATACCCAAAAGATCAATGGGATGCAAGTCATGAGAAGATATCGGGGGCGGCTCCGAAAATTGACGGGTACTCGAATTCTTCGTCTACTTGGCTAATAGGGATTAATATATTATGAACCTTTGCGAAATCGCTTTAATCCTAAAAAGATTGCAATGTTATTATTTTACAAATACACTTTACCAATTCTGAAATTTTCTTAATAAAAAATGATAGTTTTAAATCTATTCAACTTAGAACGAAACTTTAATATTTACTAATCGGTAGTCACATTAATTGTTAAAAATATTTTTTTTAGTATTCGTCAAAACATCCGCATCCACATCTGTTATCAGTAAAATCCACAATTGTCACATCCCTGCTTCTTGCCAGTTTTTTATATATGTATTATTAGAGTTAAGTAAATGGTTTAAAATTAGGTAAAAAAACAAAAATAATATATGTTAAGCATAAATTTATAGACAGAAAAAATTGCGGATCAGGCTAAATTTTTCAATATTTTTAACAAACATTTGTAAAGAAAAAAACTTCAAAATGTTAATTAGAATCTCCGTAATTTGAAATATCATGTCGTGTTGTAAATAACTGTTGGCAAATGTCACGTTTTCTCATAGAATTTTTGAAATTTTTAAGCAACAACCCAAATTTTGTAAAGCTCACAAAAGAAGTTTAACTTCTTTTGTTTTTAATATTATTCCCAAGTTTAGTTTTTTTATGTGAAACTGATTAATAATATTTACACATACCTAGCAACACACTATAAACTTCTGTTCTTGTCAGTGTCTTGTAAGTTAGGAGACAAACTAACTTCCCCTTTCGGGGCCAATTCTACTTCCCCTCGATTTTTTACTTTTTTCAAACAGATACGTCGCTAAAGAAGTTAAACTTCACAAACAGTAGTCTTTTATAACCATGAGAGCATTTTCTACATTGTGAGTGAGCAGTCACCTTAAAACAGTGTTTAAAACAGGCGGCATTTCCCACATGCAAACGTACATAAATTTACTTTCTATAACTTGCGTAGGACAGCTGAACACGACTGTCCACTCTGTTTGAACGTGCTCATATTTTATGTTAAAAAATATACAAAAAACAAAATGTGTTGTTGCCATAAAGCCTTGTATTATGAGCGGTCGTATTTTATTGATGCCATTGCAGATCGCTGCATTACCGGGTGTAAAGGTTTGTCGTTCACATTTTTGGGTGTTCATATTTTGGGCTGTCCACGTGTCCGACACTTTACTGTACTTTATTTTTATAGATGATTAAAATGTCAATAAAAAAATTGTATCGTGTTCCAAAATTATGTTTCCGGTCTCAAATTTTTGCAATAATATGACAAAGCGACTATATTTCTTATTATAATGAAAAACATTGAAATTTAGAGTCGTACCGCTAGCTAACTGCCCACTACCGATTTTATTGAATGGCCCCAAACGACTTTTCTTATGCAAAATACTTTTTATAAACATTCTAAATATTCTTTAAAGTAAGTATTTTATAATAATTTATTTATCTAGCTGGATATTATAATTAAATGTTTAAATCATACCGACATTTTATTATTTACGGATTTACCCGAAGTTGTCCGAGAATGACAGCTCCAATGGGATGGTTTATATCTAACTCGTTATGAATAAAAAAAATAGACCAATAAAATTCCCTCGGATGTCGCTAATTGCTGTCAATCGTTGTCATTTGTTTGAACTAAGAAAAAAAAGATGCTTTAGGTATTAAATAAACATTTTTTTTCTAACCACGCCTTAAGTTCAGAGTTAAAGTAAATCTACTATACTGATACAAAATCTATTAAAATACAAAAGAGTTGCAGAATTTATGTTTTTTAAAATTTTAACATTGTTCCGTGAACTTGCGAAATAAAATTGAGAAAGTTATTTATGGCTATAAACTTTGGAAGAACAAATAAAATTGATAATATCGAGTTAAGATGAAGTGTTGCCACGTTTTTGTGCTCTTTTGTTTTTAAAACAAAAGTTATACGTTCAAATACAGCCGACTCGGACGTTATATGACGTTCAAGTGTTTCTATTAGCGGTGTTTTGTTTGCATGTACACCGTAAGTAGATTTACATGTAATGAGATAATTAACAATAAATTGTCAATTGAATGTTATCTGTTTAAATGTTTGTGAATGCACAAAACGTAGATGCCATAAATTACGGACTATCACTTTTTGAATTATGAACTTAGATAAACTATTGTGAAAGTAATTTTTGACTTAATCTTACGCTTACATAAATATATTTTATAATATTTTTTTTTCAACGATATCTATTTTTCTATTTTGTACTAGCAGTTCGGCTTCGCTCAGATTTATAGATTGCCTATTAAAGATAGATATATTTGGCGAACTTTTTTAATGGAATATAGTCGTACTTACCCGGCATTGCCTGGGAGTCACAGCTCTTTATTATGAAAGCATAATGAGATATAGACTAATAACAACTTTAAAAATACCAGTTTAGTCCGGTTTATATAATTTTGTTTATTTTTACACTTTTATATAACTTATTGATGTATTTTTACTTTTTTGATTTATTTTTGTGTTGATTTATATTTATTATATAGACACTGTGACCTTAGCTATTGAGCGTCTATGATCTACGATTCTTCTTCTTCTAAAACCATCCCTGAAACCATTCCTGAAAAATCGACATCTAGAATTTGTTGCAGATAGACAAAGTAAGTTAAATGATAGCTTTTAAAAATACGCAACAGTTTCATTAGCTAAAACGGTGGCGAAAAGCTTTCTTTGAATTACAACATGGGCGTGGTTTAAGACACAACACAGCTATCAGTGCTTATGGGCCTAGAGCAGGTCTGTTTCTAATGCTCTTGCCTTTGAATAGCTTTATCTTGCGTCATGACACACGAATTTATATTCGTCTTTCTTCAGATGCAACCATAGACGTGGGACTAAGTATTACGCGGCTTCACTTTTTTTTTGAGTCACCAACTTCCAATGTTAACTGGGTCGAGTACCAATTTTTACTGTCAATTTTAATTTTTAATAATAAACTTTAAATTCATTTTAACATTTCTTCACCAGATCTCGGCTTAGAGCTGGAAATTTTGTGTTTGTTCGTGATATTCTGGATGCGGAAATAAAACAAATTTTTGGCTTAATAACTCTAACAAGGTGATAACAAACCTGGAAAATCGCGAAAATGTTGAGAGTTATAGATCGGGGAATTCATGGAAATGTCACGGAATATAAGTTAAAAACTTTATAGCGCGTTGAATTCTTCTGGCGATTGAAAGCTGTATTACGTATAGAAGAATGCGAGCCGAACTCGCGTGGACATAGGGTTCCTTACCGTTCCCTTTCTCGTGAGAACTTTTAGATTTAGTATAGGTTTTCCTGTAAACTATGAGTTAGGTCCTATATTCTCTATTTTTTCAAAATTTTAATTTCAGTAATTTTGGAGATAAGGGGAGGGGGATGCTCCATTTTGTATATTGTCTTTAATATCTTTTAAACTATGAATTTAAAAATTATAAAAAAACCAGTTGTATTTCTCATACGAACCCTCTCATTTGATACGATGATGCAGATGCAATATATGTTTTTTTAATATTCTAATTTGTCCCCCAACACCAGAATTTGTTTATTTACGTTATGCGCCTGTGATTGGGTCACGTAACTCTATATAAGTACGTGCCAAATTTCGGTAGATTTAGAGAAAATAAGGTGCGACAGACGGACAGACTGGCACGAGAGTGATCCTCTAAAGCAGTGGTTTTTAACCTGGATTCGATCGAACACCAGGGGTTCGGTGATTCAGTGTCGTGGATTCGGCGGAGGTCAAGACACACACCCGACTCATATGATTCGTGATGACACGAAGGGCTCAGTGAATTCGCATTGACACGAAGGGTTCAGTGAATTCGATTATGAAACTGGTGGAGTTCAGTACCTCCAAAAAGGTTAAGACCCACTGCTTTAAAGTCTAAGGGTTCCGTTTTCGTCATCGAATGTACGGAGCCATAAAAAGGCTTAATAAGACGGATATAAAGACAGAGTTGTATGACGGTTCAACTTCAGCTTATAAAAGAGAATTTTGGCTCGTGACGCGAATGTCGTCGAACATGTATAATAAATGTAGATGGCTCTTTGAGTCTCGAGTAGCAGAAGTTATATTAGCTTTGCCTCTACGCATATATCTATGGCCGAAATGCAGAAACGCTCATGTCTTGTTCTGTATATTGAAGTTAACCTTCTTTAGCGACGTATCTGTTTGAAAAAAATAAAAAATCGAGGGGAAGTAGAACTACCAATAAAGGGGAAGTTAGTTTGTCTCCTAAGTTACATGAAACTGACAATTAGAACAGAAGTTTATAGTGTGTTGCTAAGTATGTGTAAATACTTTTAACTAGTTTGAAAATTAAACTTGGGAATAATATTAAAAACTAAAGAAGTTAAACTTCTTATATGAGCTTATGAGGGCGAGGCTCATTATAATTTTTTTTGGTACAAGATCGTTTATTAATCAACTTTTAAGAAAATAGTCACTGGTCAATATCACACGACCTTCCATGTATGGACTTGCTCTCTGCTAAGGGTTTAGGACACATCTCTTCTTTTGTCTGTTGTCGAAACGGACTGGGTAATGCCTCCCTGTCATTGGATCAACCGTCGATCATGCGATAAGCCCACGTACAAAAGGAAGTGCCAAATGTGTACAGTTTTATGTACACGTAGTACGTTGGCTAACGATATTTTATATCTTTCCAAACTCATAAAAAATTAGGCCCCCTCTTTAGGAACCTCACCGTTTCAAGATTCTTGTGATTTAAAATGTTCGTTGAATAATAAATTTTGTCGTGAGCTTGACAATAGCCGATCATGTATCGTTGTTTATATGGCATCTCTTTTTCTGCTCCCTGATTCTAATCCGAGAACTGATGAGTGTCAATTAGATTTTCTATTTAAAATATAAATTGGTGCTAGGCTCAAATAAAGTTAGCTGTTGGTGGCTTTAAAGAATAATTTTGTTCGATTAGGCTCGTGTGGTCGACGAAGTTGTCTATTTCAGTCCATTTTGAATAGACACTAATGACCTCAATTGTCATACGTTTATAATCTACAATCTAATTTGAAATGCAGTTTAAAAGAATCTATCTGAAATACGGAAAACTAATCACAGGCATACGAGGTTTTGTCTTTTGACCGCAGATTATGTGGACTAAGTTTAGGTAGTATATTATAACGCTGTTGGTATGCGTGTAAGTGAAATAGACTGCAATATTGCGGCACTTGCTGCGGCTTATCTTTAGAACAGTTGTCTCGAAATATATATATTTTTATGAAAAATCTGCATTCAGATATTTTTGTGAATATGTAATATTAAATGTGAAACCATTGCTGAATACATTTATATATTTGCTATTTTTGTGTCAACGGTTACAAAACTACGGCTGCTTATTTTTCATGTAGGTTATAACATGAAAAAAACTGAGTTGCCATTATGTTTGATCTATATTTAAGGCGGTAACCATATTATATATTCCTAAAAAAATCATAAAAAAATTTGTGTTTTTTATCAAATTTGTCCTGTCCTGTCGGGCCGATTTTATTAAAATTTAAGCAGCACATTTTAATCTGTACTAAAGTGTTAAATTTCATTTTTGTGTAACAATTCTGTACAAGATAAGATAAAATATTTAGTAACTAAAATATAATTTTGTACATTATAAGATAGCATTAAAACATTAAAAAAAGCGTTCCGCGTGACCTGCTATCTAAAAATAAAGAAAAGAGAAAAAACAGTAAAAATAAAGACAGAATTGTACAATTGGGAAAAATATAGGAACAATAACCCAAACAAAATTGTAGAATTAATTCTGTACAATAGTGTATATATGGGAAATACACTAATTAACAAATGGTTCTTTTATATCCATTAAAAAAATCTTAATTTGGAATATTATTTGTATAATTTATGCTTTTTAAAACTCAAAAAATGTGGTGACAATGTACACAAAAGAAAGACTATTCTCGCCTGCTCGCGATCCAACTGTTGGGAATGTCTGTTTTAGAAGCCTGTGCTTTAACGTAGGAACGCTTTGGATGCTTAATATACTGCGCCGACGGTTTAAACTCTAGGATTTTGCCGCTATAGAGGAGTGCTAAAATATAGAAGCAGTGTTAAAAGTATACTTTGCCAGATTTTGTTAGCAGTTTTTTTAATGTATTTTATTTATTAACCTTTACACCGCGTTAAACTATCCGTTTACAGGCATTATTGGATTAAATGTACCCGATATTTTAAATTTAGATTCTACGTAAAATACATAACTTTTTACCCGATTATATGGGGTAATATTGTTTT